>OX456490.1:7474315-8804315 GCA_949748235.1 Platypus cylindrus | reverse complement strand
TAATTTTTTTTCCAGTTTCAATGCAGGTAGGTAGGTAGATAGGTATTTTGATGAGGGTAAATATCATATATGTACACATATCTATTTTTATAACAAATACATTATAAAAAAAAAACAACAGAAGTTGGTTCGGTGCCCGTTGAACCGTTCGTTGGTTCCGTTGCAATACCAATCCGCGCGATCCATTAAAACGATGAAGAGTTCCGTTATGTTAAATAAAACAAAAAAAAAAAAAAAGAATCAAATTATAAAAATGGCACATGTGACCAGTGGTCAAAATTGTCGAAATATTGGTAGGTACCGCTCTTGGTACCCCGGCACTTTCGTGACAATTTATACATAGTATACGTAATAGCGGAAAAAATAACCATTTCTTTTGCCAACCAATTAAGTTAATATGAAACAAATTTGATAAGGTTCCGATGGTACCTATCCATAAGTATATAAATTAAGCTTCACGACATTAAGAGTGTTAGGGATGAACAAAAAATCTTTTAACAATCATATTATTATAAATATCAAATTACCTATATACATGGTGCCGAAGGTATTTTAAAAACGTCCAATGTAAGAAGCGCCTTAAATCCATCTAAATGTTACCGCACATATAAATTCCACAAGAAATATATTGCTAATTGCTTTATATAATGTTGGTACGATGTAATCAACAATCAAATCAATTTCTTTGAGTTAATTAAGCAGCAAGCAGCTATGATGATTATGTAAAATAATGTTAATTATAAAGAAACATGCTTTATTTTCAATTTTTCTATTAATAATTAAAATGAAATGAATTCTATCTTCGCCGGTGTTCGCATATAACCTCAATTTACACTTGTTATGTCACAGAATATGTATTTTGTGAGTGTAAGTTTGTCCGCATGTGTGCATAGACCTTTAGTTAATAATAGTTGTATTATATTGAGTTTATAATTCTTAAATTTAAATAATAATATGTTGTTTTTGTATTATTTTTCCAGAAATAACCTATGAAAACTTATAAAATACGAACCTATTTTTCGTATAGGATAAAAATAAGTATAATTATCAGCTCTCCCAGTAAAACTTATTCTGTTCGCTAATAATACTGTTTAGCTAAAAAAATTCAAATATCAAAATATAGATTATCACATTTATTCAGTCCACCCCACTATTATCTACCTTTTAATCAAATTGAGGGTAGTTTCACTCCCACTCTTTCGCCATTCGATTAAAACACAGATTACGCGTTTTTCTTTATTAACTGTCTATTCACCGAAAAAATATATTTCAAAATCAAATAAATTCGATTGTTAAAAAGGCCTATAATTAATCCCGACGTTTCGACGTCCCGACGGCAACAACGACGACGTTATTCAATTTTATCAATAAATACGCCACACTAGAATCGCGTATGTATTAAGATTCAAGATGATGTTGTTTTGCTGGTTGTGTTTTATTCAATGGATATGTCGTTTCTTTTTAATCAATGAATGGTATAATATAACATTATATTGAGCAATGTTGCCGGAAGTAATTGACATTTCCGGATTAATGCAATAAAGAAAATTTTAATGTTTTTTTAATCGTTTTTTTCCTATTGATCAACACAGCTAGTGAAATTTAAAAAAATAAGTAACTTGAAATGAACCCGGTAAATAACAGATGGCGCTGATCAAATTAACAAACCAAGATTATGCAATTTTAATTTTTTTTTTAAATCAGTCTTACCTTAAGTTTATACATTTTTCTACATCAATTCATTAAAAACTACTCGATTTACATATTAATTAGTACAAATTGTACACAAAATTCGACTTATGATTTACTTTTTTGGCCACTAAATCTGCACATGCACTTCGAATGCATTTTATGTATTTTTCTTCATTTACACACCACACAACAACAAAACTGATTGTAAAAGAGAAAGAATATATTAATAAATAAATAAATAAATAATACATAAATATAAATATACATTTACTGCTGCACATGTACTCCTTTTCAACTCCTACGGTTTTTCTTAGCTGAAAATTACTTACCAATACTAATTCAATCTGATTGAAATTAGGTCAATTTCTGGTTAAAATATAATTTAATTTTAGGTATTTAATGAAAATTGGAGAAGTGGCTGTTTAAATAATTAAAAATTGCGTAAAAAATTCGATGATAATCGATCAATAGCTGAAATATAGCATGTTTTCTACCAACTGCCATTTTGATTTATGCATAATGACATTATGTTTTTTCCATCTTTGTTTTATTCATTGCAATTGCATATTATATTGCAAGATGGTTGGTGACGTAATTCTTAATTTTATCGAAAAATTTTGCACACTTTCAAATATTAAATTAGAAAAATGAATCGATTAATAACATTAATTAAAAGCGTATTACTTTGTAGTTATGAATAAATTTTGTATTTTTTTGATTGGCATACGCGAAAGTGTAGGCAACTAATAATTCTTCCACTAAAATGGTGAATGCGCTCAGAAATCTATTTGCCATATGTTGTACGCCATTTGCTCCATAAAAATTATGATTTAAAAAAAATTAATTCAATGCTACATTATCATCATCATCATCAGCTAAAAATACTTACATATATATATAAAAAAATTGATTAATAAAATACAAATCTGAATAATTAAATGTCTCTTTTGGCTATTTTTGTAATAAAATTAATTACAATTAATAAAATGTGCGTGTAACAAGTATGAGTATCAAGGAAGTACCTTGACCATTAGGGTATACATACTGCTCAATTAATTTATTCAGATTTTCCAAAAAAGAAAAAGGAATAAAATCTGAAATTAATGTTGAGATGTATCTTCAAGGTGAAAATTTTGTATTTCCTTACAACAAAAAGATCTAAAATTTATATAGGCGACATACACCCATAGATCGAAACATGTAGTGGGTACACTGCTCTACGTGAAAAATATAATTAATTCCATACTTGTGATCATAGAGATGTGTAGCGACGTATTATTTCATGCGTGTCTGTCCATCTGTTCAATGAATCCATCGTCATGAAATTTGTTAATCAAATTTCTATATTTTAAATAAATTTGGAAATTTTATTTGTTTATTAGGAATTCTCAATGCCATAATAGATACTAGATACTGATAGATATGTACATTATATATGTAGATGAATTGGAATTTTTTATTTTTTTTATTTTTTTGCTCATTTCGAGATCCGGTTTGTTTCGTATCGTCTACGAACGAAAGTTGAAAAATTCGATTAGTATTCAAGATATAGTGACATTTTGTCATCATATGTACATATGTATATGTACACAGACTGTTTAAAAAACTGGATTGCAGCCATTATAGTATCAAAAAATTAAGTTAACTTAAACGAGATTTGTTTCAAATTCTAGTTAATAGAAATTGGAGTTTTTCATTGTCTATGTGTCAATGACATTTGCGTGTCGTGTCAAAATTGAATTTTTCTTCGATCCGGACCTAAACCCGGATCTAATTTTATTTAATGCCTTCTAAAATTCCCTCAATAAATTATTATTTACAAATTACAAGAATAATGAAAATCTATTAATAAATTTATGTTTTTTTTATTAAAATAACTAGCTTTACTGTTATACCCATATATGTAGTACTTCTATACAGCGTAGCGTGTGTTTACTTTCTAAATTTAAGAAATCAGTAGAAGACCGAACTATTGTTAATTTTTTTATCTGATAAAAGACCCTGTTGTTACTGCGCATGCTCACACATTCATAAAAAAAACTAAAGTTGTTGCTACATGCGCATCAGTAACAGTACGGTCCTATATCAGATAGACAAAAAGTTATAGATTGGTCCTCTACTATTTTTTTTTTTAAATAGGAAGCAGTGAAGTTGGGCACACGCCAAGTATTACATATATGATTATCCCTGTTGTGGACTTAACCTATAAATAAAAAACATAAAAATATGAATTAATTACTGAGTTTTATTATATTCAATTCAAATTTATGCATTGTCTGAGATTTTGAATTTTAAATATCGTAGTAGCATCGTAATTTTGCAGCTTAAAAAAATAGAAAGAATTGGGAAATTTCTTATTTTTTTTTTAGGTCAATGCTACAACCTCCAAATTCTGATAAAATAATTCCATAAATTTTATCGATGAAAAAGTAATGCAATCAATTACGATTATTATGATTCACTTTTAAGATGGTTAAGAATTTTTATTGGAAATTTATAAATTAGCATCGTCACAATCATCATCATTCGAAGATCAATCGCATCATGGATAAAATATTTTTAAAAAAATCATTAATTAATTCAAAAATGTTGTTAAAATCTGATGTTAATTACAACCTATAGTTATATAACATTTTTCGCATTAAAAAATCATCAAAAGACTCTGCGACAAGATAGGTGACACTCCACTATACCCCGATATAAAGTCACTTTATATTCAAAGTGGCGGAATCGGCACCATTTTCGAGCAAATTTAACCTCTACACTTGAAATTATAAGAATTGGAAAGTGTATATTTGGCGGTGAGTTTCTGTCAAATTGCAGGGTTTAGTTTGGTATTATTTATATATACTATGGTATAATGGTATTATATTGACAATAGTACCATTATAATAATTTGTTATAATTTTAAATTATTTAACTTAAATGTTCCAGCCCAGCGTAATAGTCTCAGCCTATTTAGATGTCAAAACTCACCGCCGAATATTCACATCGAAAGACTTGATTTAATAAAAATAGATTAAATTTTGGAGCAAATGTCGTTGATTTGCGGTATTTTGAAGTTTTAATTAAAGATTTTAAGACTTTTAATTAGACGGCATAGAAAGGGAAAGGATTGAGATTTATTATTTAAAAAATAATTCTATTCTTTCTAAACTCTATTCTATTTTTACGAGTAATACAATACAACAACCTTCTTCAAGTCGATTTGTCTGACATAATGACTAATAACGTTATTATATCATTACGGTTAAAGATTAAACACATAGGCAGCAATGATTAAACACATAATCGTCAGAAGTGTCAGAACTATGTCAAAAAATATCAAAATTGGAATTATTGGTGGTTCCGGCTTAGATGATCCTGATATATTTAAAAATCGTATTGAGAAGACTGTACAAACACCATTTGGTGAACCATCGGATTGTTTGATTTTAGGAGAAATTGGCGGTGTTTCATGTATTCTTCTAGCACGGCATGGACGAAAACATGATAAAATACCTGGT
This sequence comes from Platypus cylindrus, assembly GCA_949748235.1. Taxonomy (NCBI): domain Eukaryota; kingdom Metazoa; phylum Arthropoda; class Insecta; order Coleoptera; family Curculionidae; genus Platypus; species Platypus cylindrus. Next base: position 8,799,117 of record OX456490.1, on the reverse strand, counting down.
AGTATTAATACATGCTATTATTTTATGCCTATATGCTTAAATTTAAGCCTTAAAATTCATTTTGTTCATGTTTTACTCTTGATTTATGCTTGTCTTATTGTACGTCTTATTTATGTCTAATATATGCCCCTTAATTCTACAAGGTAACGTAAACTACCAAGCAAATATTTGGTCATTAAAACAAGAAGGTTGTACCCATATTATAGCAACGAATGCATGTGGTTCTCTAGATGAAAGTATTGCACCCGGTACCATCGTCATTCCTGATGGATTTTTAGGTCAAATTCAATCATTCCATTCCCATGGCATTTTCTTTCGCGTGCAGCATTTTCTTCTCATTCATTTTTCCATAGATCGTACGACAAATAGAAAACAAACATTCTACGATGGTGAACCTGAACATCCACCAGGTATTTGTCATATACCTATCGAGCCACCATTTCATCCCCGTTTAAGACAGATAATATTAGAGGCAGCTTGTTCAATTGGATTGCCGAATGTACGTAATGGTGGATGTGTGGTTACAATTGAAGGGCCAAGATATTCATGTAAATATGAAAGTATTTCGTATAGGTATGGTACCTAACAGTTACATTGCAATTTTATTGTTTCAAGTCAAACGATATTTTCGCCATTGCACGATACTGATTTTGCGCAATACAAAAATAGATTAAATTGGGCAGAATCATAACCATTAAACAAACATAATATCGGAACTTGAAACAAAACTAGTAGTATATCTAACCGAATAAAAATAACAAATGACTTTTGTCTAATTAGCCAATTTGAGTGCCGAAAAGTAGAAGTTTTTGGCACGCAATTTAATGACTTATAATAACGTAATTTCGTAATTTTAATTGTTAAATTATATTAAAATTCATCTTCTAAACTTACTTAATACCACAAAACCTACTTTCAGCAAAAACAAAGCAATTTCTGGATTAAATGGCAGACGTAATTAATTATTTGTTGATTAAAATTAACTTATTAGAAAAAATAGCGTTGAGTACGCGTGTGAAAAATCGATTTTTGGTGCTCAGTAATGAAACACGCACTGCTCCGCAACTCGTGTTTCAAGCTCGTTCGCACCAAAAAACAAGCGGTTTTTCACACTTGCATTCAAATATACTATAAGTGTAACTAAAGAAATTGATTGTCAGTAATTTATCAGACAAATGGGTGGTCATATAATTGGTATGACAACGGTACCGGAAGTGGTACTAGCAAAAGAAGCGGGAATGATTTATGCAGTGATTGCCATGGTAACAGATTATGATTGTTGGCGTGACAGTGATGAAAAAGTGACCCATAAATCTGTCATGAAAGTGTTTCAAGTATGTAATACAAATATATTGTCATAGATATTTCGGGTTCTGTTTGTCTACGACCTGATATATCTGTGATAATAATAACTTGATACGAGACGGGTCAGATCTGAGATACGTAATTGGAACTCCAAATAGATAGGTTCCACAAGTAATCCAAATGTTAGGGGTCTCAGTTGGGTTCTAACCATATTGTGTTAGAACCCAGTAAACCGGGTACCCGAGGAATGCTGCCATTTTGGGTTCTCAGCGTACCTGAAATTATAATATTTAAATAGCAAAGTTAAGTCAAGTAGCTCAGGTGGAACCAGAAGTACCCTAGGAACCCAATTCGATTGGGTTCCTCGGATATCTGACTCAATAATACATGAATATCTAAATTAAATTAGATACCTCAGGGTACCTGGTAGGAACCAAGACATTTTCGCTTAGGTTGCTCAAGTACCTGAGATCATAAGATGTATATGATAAAGTATTTTAGGTGGAATTAATATATTTTTATATGAGTACCTTTATAAAGGTATTTTGGAACCCAATTACCAAAGTTACATAAAATACTGTAAATATTTTAGAGCATATTTAATTATGAATTCTTTCTAGGAAAATATCACTAATGTAATTTTACTATTACGTACCGTAATACCAAAAATCGCTATAGAAAATTGGGCAGAATTAATTGCAGAAGCACGAAACGTAGCTGCAGAAAGCGTATATTGATTAATTAGTAAATAATAATAAAACCATTGATTAATCATGTTACGTGTGTTTTATTAATGTTGTTTTTAAGCAGAATTCTTTTATAAATATTAATAAATTACTCAATAATTAGAATATCTATAATATAGACACATCTGATTGTTTAATTGGGTATATCCACTACTCAGAGATAGATAAAGCAATGACCCACTTTGAACTTATTTAATTTTTAAAATGTAAATGTTAAAATTTTTGGAATGTTTTTGAGCCATTATTATGTTACATAAAAAAACAAATGAAACGGCGAAAAAAAAAAATAGATTCACTTGTATCCTGCCAAACAGGCAGATTTATTGTTCAGTGATATTTCAAATAACCAAAACAAAATTAGACAATAAAAGTATATGAACACAGGTGGTCATGTTGTACGTCAGAAATGATTAATTCTCGTTTAATTCACATAATAGAAAAAATGATGTTTAATTTTTTTAAATCAAAATCATATTTTTTGTAAATTGTATGTTTGCATACTTAATAATTTTTGGAATAAGAAAATATTTGTTATTTACAGTGTGAGCATTCCAGATGCTAGGAACCTTGAACTATTATTTTTATTAGATGAATATTTAATCGGATCTTCTTCACAAAAATGTCGGTATTTATTCATATTATGTATGAATATTGAAGGCAATTTAATGGAAATTTATTATACAATATTTTAATAATTATTATTATGATTTAATTGATTTTGGCCATTTAATTTGTATAATTTCATTTTTTTAATGTATTTTGTCTCTTCTATTATAACATCATTATAAAAATTGAATTGTAATCGTCTCATTTCATTTGTATTAGAGTGATGCGTTTGTAAGTATGCTATTTGGTGATTTTATCTGGTAGTAAAATGGCTGTCGTTGTTGCAGGTCTGTTGGTCTCAACTTTGTTGTTGAGACCAACAATCTGAAGAATTGCTCAGTACAAAATAACGAGATATAAAGATGTATGCATAATAAAATGCCACATTTCGCAACAGAAACATCTATTCGGAAAAATACTTAACCTATAATTTTATTGCAGGTTATTTGTGTAAATAGCATATTTTATTATTCTAATATATTTTACTCTTTGTCTTATGACGAATTCAACTACCTAAATGCCACTTCTAAATGACTAAAATAAATTCAACGCCTACTCGGCCTACTACATGATTGTTATTGGACAAAACAAGAAACTAGACACACACACACATAACGCACGTATACGCATAAACTTAGATCAAATTATTTAATTAATTAATTAATATTACTGCTTTTTCTTATAAAATAATATTTTCTGATTACAATCAATAAATTAATGGCGTAACAAGATGCCTATATGCGTTGTTGATACTTCTATCTATAGCTGCCATGATTTATTGATTAAAAATGGGTAATTTATGACTATTTCGCATACGATTTGTTGAACTGAGCGCTATAACATTTTTTCTCGGCAAAATGATGACCAAATTCAATTTTTACCCAATCAATTTTGCAAAATCGTCAAAGTTAACCTTTTTTTAATTTATATCATTTCCTATAAACTCATTTTCGCATTGTGGATGTCTATGATGATGACACTTCAAGGAGTACTACATTAAGTATTAAATGGAGGTGGTTAATGGAGAGAAATGGGGGTGGTAATATTATGAAGTACCAATAGTGGTGTGGTGAAAGACAAGGAGAAGATTACAGAAAATGCTGAAAAAACCATGAAATTATGAGTAAGTAAGTACTTAACATCACAGATCAAAGAAAAAAAAAACAAGATGGTCACGCATCTCTAAATTTAAAGTAAGAGAGGACAAGAGGGGGATAGATATAAAAACCAATAATCCGTATTTGTATAATTTAGTTGACTCGTTTTTATAATAAATTTTGGTCGTTGGGCGTTAAAAAAATAAAAAAGAATTCGAACATTGGTAGCTACAATAAAAACTTTCATGTGTGTCAGTAAGTACTTAGTTAGTGCTAGTATAAAGTACCATACTATAGTATAGTGCTACTATATTTAAAGTAGTGAATGAATTTGAGTTTGAAATAGCGCGCAATTTCTCTGCCGTATAGTTTACCGTGGGATAAACTCATTTTCGAGGTTATTCTTTAGCCAGGTAGAATAATAATAAAGCAGAACAATTAGTGAAAAAGTGCAATATTTATAAAAATTATACGTCATTCCTTTAAAACTAATGTAAATTCAAACCTTATACAAATTATTCAAATGCCGGCTTGATCAACTTATAGAAAAGCAATCAATAAACTCATTTTTCAATCAAGTGGTTTATGTAATCATAAGATTCATTTATTTATCCCTTGCTCTTTGTTAACTTTATTTCCAATCTTCTTTTATATTTATTTTATTGCATTTTTTCTTAACTGAATCAAAAATTACACAAGTTTCATAATATTACATGACCCACACACACACGTGCTCATTCTGTTTTATTTAATGACAAAATTAACGTTTTTTTTTTAAATAAATTTCTCCGAGTTTTCCCTATAAATTAATTTACTACATGCTTTTGAAGGTTAAGCGTTTTTACACTGACATTTAAATAACTAATTATGTTAATTGCTGAAGATGATATGATCTTTTTTTACCAAAGTCGTCCTTTACTTTAGTGGATTATTAGAATTAAGAAATTTTTCATTTTATTTGATGTATTTTTGAATGTAAACAACTAGATAATGTGGCCACCCTGTATATTATTTATATAATTTAATTGCTTATATTATTCCTTTTTCAGATTAAGCCTTGTTCAAACTTCAAGCTATGTGTTCCACATTACTTGTTGGATTTGTACTAGTCACATCAACATTAGCAAATTGGGTAAAACAACCACAAAATCGCCATACAAACTAGTTGTTTTTTAATATAATATTTTCCAGGATATAGATCCATTGCATCAAGCAGTCTATTTACATAAATCGAGTAAAGCAAAATTCATCAGAGATGTTTTTAATTTATTAACTAGCGGCCATCTAGCGCCCAATGAATTTGCGTATTCAAGTTTTAAAGCTGAGGATTACTTGCCACCACCACAGCCACCTTTAGGTGATGCTTACACTAAATTTTTATTCAACTAATTGTTTCTAACTTACACGTTTCTATTCCAGTTTGTCCTCAAGGCCACCATTTAAATTTATATGGAGCTTGTGAACCAATTTGTAGTCCAGGTAGAAATACAGATAGTCGATTCCTTTCCAAAATGATCTTGACATTTCTTTTTCAGATCAAATAATTGGTCCGAATGGTGAATGTATTACTGCCGGACCCTATTGCAGCAGCGGTCAACGAGTCGGACCAAATGGTGAATGCATTGATGTTATTGTAAATTGTCCACCAGGTATAAAATTCATTCCCGTTAAAATTTAGGGAATAATTCTAAACTGATTCTGCAGGATATGAAAACGATCTATTAGGGCAATGTATCCTTATTCCAACACCACCACCTCCACCACCACCACCGATACCAATATGTCCCTCAGGTAAAGTCACATTTAGCTGCTTGTACTTAATGCAATAATGTCATTCAGGATTTAATTCCATTCTAAGCCACATCAATTCAACAGGTTATAGAATAGGCGTAAATGGGGAATGTATACAACCTCCACCTCCTCCTCCACCTCCGACTTACATACCCCCAATTAAAACAACTCCCAGACCTACGACTACAACCACACCAACCGTACGGACAACAACTGCTCCTTATTGTGGTAGAGGTCAAAGAGTTGGGCCCGGAGGTCAATGTATTGATATCGTTGTTACTTGTGCACCAGGTAAAAGAATTTCAATGTCTTTCGGTAAAATTCAATAACGAATCACTTTTACTTTAGGGTACCAGAAAAATCCATTTGGTCAGTGTATTCCTATTACAACACGTCGTCCGCCACCATCGCCACAGCCGATCAATGTAGTTACCACAAAAATATGTCCTTCAGGTATACAAATTGCTGATCATCTATAACATAACCGAAGATTGTATTAAAGGTGGATAATAATTTAGGTTTTCGAATTGGATTTAACGGCGAATGTATCAAATCTCCACCTCCTCCTCCACCTCCGACCTACATACCTCCAATTAAAACAACTCCCAGGCCAACAACGAAAACAACAACTGTAAGGACAACAACAGGACCATATTGTGGAAGCGGTCAACGAGTTGGACCAAATGGACAATGTGTTGATATTATTGTGACTTGCCCTCCAGGTACTTGATCCAGAGGTGTCTTGTAAATTTATTTAAACTAATACTTAAATTTATGTAGGAACTGAAAAAAATTTGTTTGATCAATGTATTCCTGTTACAACTCGACGCCCTCCACAGCCGCCACCAACTTATTTGCCACCAGTTACGACTCCGCCCCCTCCACCACCAACAACTACTACAACCCGTAGGACAACAACTGCTCCTTATTGTGGTAGAGGTCAAAGAGTAGGGCCCGGAGGACAATGTATTGATATCGTTGTTACTTGTGCTCCAGGTAAAAGAATTTCAATGTCTTTCCGTAAAATTCAATAACGAATCACTTTTACTTTAGGGTACCAGAAAAATCCATTTGGTCAGTGTATTCCTATTACAACACCTCGTCCGCCACCATCGCCACAACCGATCAATGTAGTTACCACAAAAATATGTCCTTCAGGTATACAAATTGCTGATCATCTATAACATAACCGAAGATTGTATTAAAGGTCGATAATAATTTAGGTTTTCGAATTGGATTTAACGGTGAATGTATCAAATCTCCACCTCCTCCTCCACCTCCGACCTACATACCTCCAATTAAAACAACTCCCAGGCCTACAACGAAAACAACAACTGTAAGGACAACAACAGGACCATATTGTGGAAGCGGTCAACGAGTTGGACCAAATGGACAATGTATTGATATTATTGTGACTTGCCCTCCAGGTACTTTATCCAGAGGTGTCTTGTAAATTTATTTAAACTAATACTTAAATTTATGTAGGAACTGAAAAAAATTTGTTTGATCAATGTATTCCTGTTACAACTCGACGCCCTCCACAGCCACCACCAACTTATTTGCCACCAGTTACGACTCCGCCCCCTCCACCACCAACAACTACTACAACCCGTAGGACAACAACTGCTCCTTATTGTGGTAGAGGTCAAAGAGTTGGGCCCGGAGGTCAATGTATTGATATCGTTGTTACTTGTGCTCCAGGTAAAAGAATTTCAATGTCTTTCGGTAAAATTCAATAACGAATCACTTTTACTTTAGGGTACCAGAAAAATCCATTTGGTCAGTGTATTCCTATTACAACACCTCGTCCGTCACCATCGCCACAACCGATCAATGTAGTTACCACAAAAATATGTCCTTCAGGTATACAAATTGCTGATCATCTATAACATAACCGAAGATTGTATTAAAGGTGGATAATAATTTAGGTTTTCGAATTGGATTTAACGGCGAATGTATCAAATCTCCACCTCCTCCTCCACCTCCGACCTACATACCTCCAATTAAAACAACTCCCAGGCCAACAACGAAAACAACAACTGTAAGGACAACAACAGGACCATATTGTGGAAGCGGTCAACGAGTTGGACCAAATGGACAATGTGTTGATATTATTGTGACTTGCCCTCCAGGTACTTGATCCAGAGGTGTCTTGTAAATTTATTTAAACTAATACTTAAATTTATGTAGGAACTGAAAAAAATTTGTTTGATCAATGTATTCCTGTTACAACTCGACGCCCTCCACAGCCGCCACCAACTTATTTGCCACCAGTTACGACTCCGCCCCCTCCACCACCAACAACTACTACAACCCGTAGGACAACAACTGCTCCTTATTGTGGTAGAGGTCAAAGAGTAGGGCCCGGAGGACAATGTATTGATATCGTTGTTACTTGTGCTCCAGGTAAAAGAATTTCAATGTCTTTCCGTAAAATTCAATAACGAATCACTTTTACTTTAGGGTACCAGAAAAATCCATTTGGTCAGTGTATTCCTATTACAACACCTCGTCCGCCACCATCGCCACAACCGATCAATGTAGTTACCACAAAAATATGTCCTTCAGGTATACAAATTGCTGATCATCTATAACATAACCGAAGATTGTATTAAAGGTCGATAATAATTTAGGTTTTCGAATTGGATTTAACGGTGAATGTATCAAATCTCCACCTCCTCCTCCACCTCCGACCTACATACCTCCAATTAAAACAACTCCCAGGCCAACAACGAAAACAACAACTGTAAGGACAACAACAGGACCATATTGTGGAAGCGGTCAACGAGTTGGACCAAATGGACAATGTATTGATATTATTGTGACTTGCCCTCCAGGTACTTTATCCAGAGGTGTCTTGTAAATTTATTTAAACTAATACTGAAATTTATGTAGGAACTGAAAAAAATTTGTTTGATCAATGTATTCCTGTTACAACTCGACGCCCTCCACAGCCACCACCAACTTATTTGCCACCAGTTACGACTCCGCCTCCTCCACCACCAACAACTACTACAACCCGTAGGACAACAACTGCTCCTTATTGTGGTAGAGGTCAAAGAGTCGGGCCCGGGGGACAATGTATTGATATCGTTGTTACTTGTGCACCAGGTGACAGAATTTCAATGTCTTTCGGTAAAATTCAATAACGAATCACTTTTACTTTAGGGTACCAGAAAAATCCATTTGGTCAGTGTATTCCTATTACAACACCTCGTCCGCCACCATCTCCAACTCCAGAACCAATCGAAATAGTTACCAGAAAAGTATGTCCTCCAGGTACTAGTAAAGGTTTTTTGGTTACAAAACATTCTAAAATTTTAATGAAAACGAAATCAATAGGATTTAGGATTGGTCTCAACGGTGAATGCTTTAACCCAGCTCCACCAACCCCACCACCGACATACTTACCACCTGTAACTACCCCTAAAATTACAACAACTCAAAGAACTACAACTGCAAGGCGCTGTGGCAGCGGTCAAAAATTAGGGCCAAACGGACAATGTCAAGATATCATTATAAATTGTCCTCCTGGTAGCTATTTCGTTGTTATGTCACGACACATCCAAAAATAATAAAAATCAATTTTTAGGAACACAAAAAGATCTATTTGGACAATGTGTCGCAGTCACAACACCTAGAACATCACCCCCAGGTCCAACCTATCTACCACCAATACCAAGTGAACCAACTGAATATAATAAAATTTTTTGTAAACCTGGATTAGCACCTGGAGAAGAAATTTGCTATGAAGGTAATTGAGCTTATTTAATTAAAGTCATTTTCAATTCTCCTGTTCTTCTTCTTGCTTATATATGCCCACTCGTCTTCTCGACTATTCACCTAATAGTCGAGAAGTTCCATAAACTTCTTCAACTTTATACATTTTCACTAAAAGAGAATTTTCTTATTAGAAACTGGTACTCATATATCGATTGTACCAAAACCAAGTGAACCTAAAAATGAAACCATTAACGTTGCTTGTGCCGCAGCATTAAAATGTGTACCAGATAATTACTGTTCTGCTGGTGGCTTTATCAGTAATCAACCTATATCGCTGGAAGGAAGTGGATCGTTTAGAGCACCAACGATGGTAATAATAAAAAAATAAATTCCCAGTCAATACGGATTAAATTGATTGTTTTTTTTTTTCAAAAAAGGCATGTCTAATTCCTGAATCAGGAACAGAAGGTGTATGTTGCCGTGATCCAAATTATGAAGATCCATGGCCATCCGCGAATTTAAAAAATGGCATCGATGATGGACAATATGCTGAAGATGATTCAATTGGTCAGTACACTAGCCAGTGATCATCATTGGGCACAGGAAATATATAAAAAGACTTAGTTGGAATTAATTTATAAAAATATAATAGTTATACTTACGTATAAGACGTTTGGAAGTTTATTCGCTTGTATAAGTAGATGTAAATAATTAAAGTTACAATTAACAAATTATTAAAGAACAACACCAAGAATAAATTACTTTGGTTCAGTAAACTATTTTAGATCAGTTTATGATTATTATTAATTTAAGTTAATAGTAAAGAAATATGAAAGATAAATGGATTTAGTTAGCTTAGGAATAAAGTTAGTAATAGTTTAGAATAAAAAAATTATAATTAATTGAACTTAATTAAAGATAAAGTCATCTTTATCTTAAGATAAGTCAAAGAAAGTCATCTATATAAAAGCCTTTTTCTACGACCATATAAAAATTATGAACTTTCGTCATTATCTACTTTACACGAAAATTTGATTTCCGTCACTAGTGATGTAATAATCCATAACGTTAACTTTCGTTACTTGTGACGAAAGTAAATCATTGCTAAATCAAATAGATGCACTTAGATATATACATATATAATGATTGAATTATTAAAAGAATAATGGGAAGAAATGATTTAGCACCAAAATATAAACATTTCGCTTTTTTAAAAGCAAAAATTAAACATTTAAAAGATTTCAGGATTTCACATTAATTTAGGAAAGCCGGTGCGCAGCGCCTTCCTTGATTTTAAAACCAAAACTGATTATATTAAATTCAAAAAATTTAAATTATTTTTATCCAGCTAAAAAATAATTAAAACACACATTGCAAATACAAAAATATAAAAAATGATTCACAACATATCACGAAATGGTAAATATTTCTTCAATTTTCAAAATTTAAATAAATGTTCAATTATGTATATAATTTTTGGTTTATGAAAAGTAATTCGAATTGTCAATTTGAATTGCTTTTTATAAATATTTCTTTTCATAATTATATTCTTGTCATAATTTTCGGTTGCCTAATAATCTTCAGCAACTGCACATACAAATGATCAATAGCCACTACATTATAATTACTGCAAAGTTTTTCTACTTTTTGTACTTATTAAATAAAATAAAATTTTAAGTGAAATAATACATGTAAAATGCAACAATAAATTTAACGAAATAATTAATATTATCAATAAATGTATGACAGTCAATGTCAAATGAAATTTTATATTATATCAAGTTGGCAAGGTCTATGAAATTTAATTCTGGCTATTTTGTATATATTTTTTTAATTAGATTTGATTCTAATAACGATGGTTTTTGGGGAGAAAATTATAATATTATACTCGCTGAAAATAATTTCCTGAGATTCGTGAATATTACCAAACTCAGCTCCGCCTAGTTTAGTAAACTGTTCTCTCGATTGCAGAAAATGCTATGTTCATCACTAGTTTAATAATATATTATTTTTTATACCTTTTTTTATGCTTGCAAATAATTTGGAACTTCTACAGTATCTTTGGAGCCGGCACGGCTATCATTTTGATTATAAGGACCTTCTTGTAGAGTATTAATGTAGTATGTTGTACCAGTAAATTTTGGTTAAAAATTAAAACTAATTAGCAGAAGGATCTGTAATACTTTATAATACATACTACTTTTCCAAGGCAAGTCACTCTTGTATTAATTTTCTATTATGTTTATAAATAAATATGCCGACATTTAATAAATTCGTTCCTCTCAAAATTTTAGCAATTTTTTTGAAGACATCTGTAAACACTGGTGTTAGTTCGGCTATTCCCTAAGAGATACCACCACCAAAATTTTAATGTTATAAATTTGCGTTCACTTCGATATCCAAAAAAGAATTTGTGAACCTTTTGTGTTACAATTGTGGAATTAGCCAATAATCATTATTTAAAAAAGTCCAATTTTTTTAATGTTGGTATGGATTATAAAGGCTTATAAGGCATAAATAAACTATTCAATACTTATAAGATAAGTCTGCGTAATCTGGATGTATGAGCTCTATACTATGAACCCAATACTGTTAAGATGGATGGTTGAATATTAATTACAATATAAATACATCTGTACATCTAGATCACCCGATAATTAAGTTGCATATTTAAATATAGAATTACAATCTATGAAAAAAAAAGAAAAATGCTATTCAAATTTTAACGCTCTTTGAGTTTTGTCGAGAATTATCAAATATTGACCATTCAGTCATAATAATTACATAAAACTTAATTCAAACTGATATTTTTAAATACTAATGGACCCTTCCTACAGTTATTTTCGTCAGAAAATTCAGTTACATTGAAATAGCAATAATTACATATACAGTACATTTGAATTTAAAGCTGGTACACAGTATTCGTGTTTACGATTTTGGGAATTTAATTAAAAATAAATAATCTACATTCTACTTTTATAATACATTTATCTAAGTACGCTCTATCTTTAATATGCACTAAATTTCAATTTAATACATCTTACAATGTTACAAAGTATAGCAAAATAAAATTCATAGTAAATATTCTTTATTCCTATACAATGTACGGGTTAATTAATTTTTGAAGGACTGCAGGTATTTATTGTATATTTCCCTATATTTAATTTAATTAACTAATTCGCTCCAAATCAACGCTTCACTTAATAACGTTCTATTAATGTAATTACTATTATCTGTAATATCAATAAGTACGAGTATAAAAAATTAATATTAATCTTTTAACAATAGGTATATGCCTATTGACTATCTAATAACTATAAAAACTGTTAAATAATTTACAAATATGCAATCTCGTAATTAAATAATACAATATACTCTGACTATTAAACAATAACTTAATTATTGTTTAATACTATTAATCGAAAAAAATACACATCTCGTATAATATTATTATTGATTCTATGATACATTTAAATACTACAGATATTCAAAAAAATACATAATTTATTACAATAACTGGTAAAAGGAATAATGATGCACTTTGTGTCACTTATTTTCCATATTTAACATCGCATTAATATGATCTTCTAATAATTTCGCTAAAGTTTGACGTTTAAATCTTAAACTTTCTTTTACTACTAATTTAACGATTTGCACTTGTGCTTCTATATCACCTTTCAAAGTTTTTATTACTTTAAATAATTCAGTATAATTTTTTCCAGGTTTTCGAACTAAGGAATTCAAACTTTTTCGTATTTCGAAATTCTGTTTGTCAATTTCCTCTTTGTTTACATTGTTCGCAATCTGAAATTAGAAAATAACTGTATATTATTGAACAATTCAAATTTGGAACAAAAATATACCTTTATTTTTGATTTCTTTTCTTTCTTTTCATCGGTAGAATTATTTAGTGATTCGAAAGAGTTGTGATTATAATTAGTTTCCTTTAATATCTGTGAGATTTCTTTATTTGTTGTTTCCAAAGAGGAGATCGTGTAGAAATCATTAAATGAAGACATTGGCAATGAATCGGTTTGGCTGTTGCCTGTAATATCGACACATATTGACTAACGCTGTTAAATTATGTACTATGCATTTGCTGAATCAATCATACAATCTATTAGTTTACCTGCTGTTGAATAACTGAACGCATTTCTAACACTAGACGGTGGTGTTGTAGGACTTGACGGTATTGTACTTGAATAATTCACTTCAAATATTGGTAATTCCAATGTGGGCGATGGAGATCGTGATCGTTCGCTGGACGATGGACTATCTAAACCATTTGTGATAATATTTGGTGGTTCATCGAAACGTGGTAGATCTTTATCAATGACACTCAACCTGAAAATAAGTTCATTATCGATTTATATTAATACTCTTTTCTTTTATCAGGTTTTCTATTTTGAACCTACCATGGTACAGGTGATGGTTGAGGTGACCCCGATGGACTGCTTAGAAATGGATCCGTTGAACTTGGTCGACGTACACTGAAATTTTTAGGTAATGGGCCTGGTTTCCTTTTAACCGGCAATCTACTGCCGATTTCATTATTAGGATTTGGTCGTTTATTGTTTCTATTGGTCCCAGATGGTGATCCAACAAAATCAATGTCAGCTTCATCAACCTAATAACCATTATGTTTATTTTTTTGTTTAGTTGATTAATTAGATGAACATGATTATGAAATATTTAAAAATATAACATTCAATCTCTTCTAAACATTTAAATCAATCACTTACCATCATTCTTTTATCAATTTTAAATGGATTACCAAACATGTGTTGTCTAACTGGTGTTGACTCAATTTCCCTTAATTGTGGCGTTTGTTTCTTAAGGTATTCTTGATAATTTCCCATCTGAGCGATTGGTAATGAATGTGAACTATCTAAATCTTGACTTATCCAGTCGGGTTGTAAGAAATTGTTACGCATTCGTACAACCTACAAATTATAAGTGAGACGAAGAGTTAAATTCGTTAATAATGACTAATCTTTTCTTTCGCGGATATTCTGAAATATGATTTAAAGATCATATGTCGTTGGATTCAACGGAATTTGAGTAGTTTGCATTTACGAAAAAGCGTCATCTGGCGTTCTTCAGATTAACTCGTATTATGGAGTTATGATAAAATATTCATTTCGTAATGCTTGAAAAATCAAAATTCGTCTAGCTGCCGAATTTAATGCGTTTCATAACGCATTGATAACGATTCTAATTTAAAGCCAAATTGTAATATAATCGTACCTGTTGGATTAATCTATTTCGAGGTATATCAAACGGATTTTTGAAACTAACAGTCTGTCTCTCCTTATCTAATGTACTAACGAATATGTTAGCTTGATCCAAAATTTGATCCCTTTGTGCTTGGAATTTATCTTGTAATAATGGATGACTGATTAAATCTTTCTTTAATATTATTTTTGATAATGCTCTTATCGATTCTGGTGTATTGTAATTTGATTTCATGAGATTTGTCTGAAATATCAAAAATTATCATTTAAATTCATTTTTCCGCTGTAAAAAGGCAATTAATTACTGTTGCTTGTCGCTGAATGATTTCGCCACATAACTTATCATGTTCGATTTTTGCTTGATTTTTTACACGCTTCAAGTAGTTTTGAATCGTATAACTTAGGCAATTTTCCGAATTTTCTGGTATTAGTGTTTGTGCTAGTGCCACTGGAGTACCTATAAAATGTACAGAATGCCATAAAATACGAATGCGAAAATTAAATTAATGAATTGATAGCCAATGAGAAAGCGCTCAATTAATAAATTAAATAATCGTATTCTACAATAAAAGGAATTACCCATTCTAGTCAGTGCTCTTCTTAAAGGTCCAAAATAGTATGTAGGCAATGTCCTCATGTAATTTTGAAATACTGTTCGCCAATCGTTTGTTGGTTTCCATCTGTGGATCTGCATTATTTGATTAAAAAAATATATAACGATCATTAATATAAGATAGATTAATGTTATCTTACTTTGAAAAGGTCATCGAGTAATGGCAGTAATACAGGATAATTATATGGCATTACGAATAAATTCACACAATTTAAATTTGTACTGGCTTTTAAGTAACCAAATGGATGGCCAACTTCAGAATTTTTGTAGCTATTCGCAACGAAAACCTAAAACATAAAACAAATATGTACATATTTTTAAAGTGTGAACTGTTAGTACGGCTTAGGCCAGTTATAAGACAGTAATGATGCTGCGCGTCTGCTCGATATCAGTGTATTCTTTGTGTTGTGGAGAATTAGTACCATCCAGAGACGATAATCTCTAAAATAAGGCTTGAGTATATTATATACAATAACCGTACCTGCCAACAGCTTTTAGGTTGTTTCCTAGACAAAATATACTGTGTTAATGGCGATGGCTCCAATTCGTATTTATCAAATGGTAGATTTTCTATAACTAAAGGTTCAGAATTTGTACAAGTAAATTTAACATTTGGATGGGCCGATCTTGGCGGTAGAACACTAGTAGTCATTTCAGGCCAGAAGGATTCTGGTATTGGCCAAAAACCTTGAAATGTCAATGAAACAATCGAAACAATTAGATTGAACAGTCCAAACATTTTTCCTAAAGTATTCACTCACCAACACAGTATTTACTAGTTTTTGGCACATAAATCATTCGCCTACAACTGTGCCATAAAGTGTTTTGTGGCACATTTAATGCATTCCTTTCATTTTCCAACATTTCCAATGTCTCATCCTTTGCATCGTCTTTATCGAAAATAGGCGGCGGTGGATCTGGACCAATTTTTTCAAAATTTATTACTACACCATTTTGAACCTAAAATGAATTTAACAATACATAATATTGTGTTTTACGTAAGATTTTTCTTTTCGATTTAACAACGAATTAAGGAATGCGCAGTGAACGCATCTTACTTCTTGTTTCTTACTTTCTGAACTAAACTATCTATACATTGATTTAGCATTCTTTGTGATGTTATACAATACGATCGGCCTCCAGTTACTTCACACATAGCATCTATTGGACTACTATCACTAGGTACCAGTCCTGTATCCCTTTCAACTGCTGGAGTTCCTGTGATTTCAAGCAAATTTTGATTACATACATCTATGGATGCAAACTTTAATACAATATAATTTACCTGATAATCTTAAAACTAGAGCGAACAATCTTTGGTCCCATCGAAATGGTTCCCTGGTCATTTCAGAGCCAGGAATTGGAGATGTCATAGGTAAATTAAATTCTTCTTGTACACCATTCACTGCAAGCAAAACAAAGTTAGATAAATTAACCTGTTTCGGGCTACTATTATTATTATTATTGTTATTACTTGTAGTTAATTTTCCACCATCAGTAATTAATACTATGACAGCAGTTTCTAAATAAAAAGGACAACGTCCCTGTCCATAGGTATCAATTCCCGATGTCATTCGATTTATATTTAATACATCAAATGCTTGTTTAACCGCAATGCCCATTGTAGTCATTGAATAACATTGAAGATTCTTCAATTCATTCATAAAAGTGGCCAAATTTTCTTTCCAGCCTGGAAACAATTTCGTTTTATTGATTATTATTGAATTTAATTCATTGGGAGAAAAGTAAATGTTCTAGGGACTTTGGAAACTTGTCGGTATTTTTTACGAACACCCCGTTTGTACCTATCTTCAAATAAACCGAATACAAGTTTTAAAAAAATATATAAAAAAAAAGTTCCTCAAGATAACTAAAAAATCACAACTGCATTGATTTAAAGAGGGAAAACTATTAATTATTATCTGCATGCACTTTTATATTACACCTCGTATGGTGCCTCCAGATAAATATGTGTAACATCCCTGAATAACTAATTAGTGGTTTTTTAAACTACCTGGCAACATAGTATTATAATTTTATCCATTTACACTCCATAAATGAACTCTTACTTAGGAGAATGACTCCTAAGCCTGCATCTGCTGGCTTACCAGTTACCAAACACAATATTATTAAAAATTTAAATATTATTATATGAATTTGATTAATGCTCTATCCAATAATATCCATATTATATTTGTATCTAAATACTATTCGACGCAAATTGCGAAATAAAATGGGGATTTAAATTTTGTATAAAAACAAAATCATTCTCCAAAGAATTTGTGATTAATTTGGCACCGCTGTTTTGCATTAGTAAATAGTTGGCCTCGTTGTCCTGTTATTGCGGTTTTTTTTTTTGGTAAACTGTCAAAATTAATTTATTGAATTAAAAGTAATGCAAAATGATATTTTAGTGTTTTAGAAACAAATAAACAACGGAATCACATGTCACCTGCTTTAATATTGTTAGGACTTTCTTCAAATGTTAGCAACATGTAACGGTCAATTCGACTGTCTATACTTCTTTGCCTTATTTTTACAAAAGTTTCTACAGCTGATTTTGCTACATCTAAAAGGGTTGTTCGACCACCGATATATGTCCTAAAAAAATTGTTTTCGATATTTAAAAAAAAACAAATTTAACGAGTTTAGTATGGTAAAAATGTGACAATCTGACAACATGCACTGACATGTGACCATAACCTATCTTTATTGTTACAAAAATTGTTAAACTTACCGTTGAAACATAGAAGCAGAGGTATCGATTAAAAATACTATTATAGTCATTTTGTGGATTTCATAAGCTAAAAATAGGATAAAATCTATTTTATTCTAACGAAGTTTCTCATACCGATCCATCTTTTCAACTGACAACAAAAAATCAGAGTCTCCTTTATGTCATTAAGAAAGTCCCAATGTTGTCTATTTGCATATATTCACGTTAACTCAAGGTTTGTTTTTTCACTTGTTTTTTAGTTTGTTGCACTAAAATTCATGATGCTATGAATTAAATTGATTAATTTTGTTTGGTTGAAAATGTTCAAATGGGTAATGGTATTGAGATCGTCAAATTTCAGAAAGGGAACAATCAATAATGGCAACTATGCCTGTTTATTTAATACATACATTATGGTTTATGTTTACAGCATTATATATATATAATTACATATCGTGGTGGGGATCTCCAATTAGGAAGTTTTGTTTTACATTAAAATTAATTAAATATAATTTTTCATAGAATTTAAAACTTTTTCGAAAATCAATCTTCTACAAATTTTCGATAGTGAATGAATTCCTGATAACAATCTATTCGTGGCTGACTTATTTATTTTATGACGATATTAAAAAATGTCATCAAACTGAGATAAAATTTTTTTTAATTGACATGCTTCTATATAAAATTTTTAAATCCAAAAATTGGAAAATTAAAAATTAACCATTCTTCCTATTTAATAAATAAATCGTCAAAATAATGGAAAATGAAAGGGATTTATCTGCCACCTGCACCTTTTAGAAATATTGTTTACGGGGGATAAGCTAAAAATACTAAATTGCACAGCTGCGAATATAAAGCCATTAAACTATTAAATATTAATGTAAATTTTCAATAAAAGTCAACCCAATATGCATGTTCGTGTTGTTTATTAATTAATTCATTTTAATTACAGTGTCTACATTGATAAAAAGCGATATATTAGGTATTCTAATTAACTAATAGCTAACAGTAATTTTCATTTTCATATTGGTCGTCATTTTCTGTAGTATTTCAATGGGTAATCATTATATTGGCTATAGAAGAACTTTTATTCCATTCTATAAAACGAAAGAAACTGTTATTTATACAATATTAATATAATATATAGGTACAGGTATACCTATATACATCTTTAGGAAAAGTTCAACTTTATGCACCTGTAACGACTGAAAATAATATGTATGTAGTCTAATTAAATAATTTACCTTTAGACCTTCTATTTTTCCACAAGCCATAAATTGAAAAGCTGTTTCACATATATCGGATTGCGGTTTAACTAAAAGCACATTATTATGTATATAAAATATACTATATGTATATCGATTGACTAGCTATTTAATCAATGATTATCCGAACTATATATTTAACTACATCTATTTAATTTACTTTTATCTTTGCAAGTATCCCAGACACCTACGAATTTTTTATAGAAAACGGGATCATCTGCTTCGATTTTTTGTAGCAATTCGGTGTAGCCTGGTCCATATGTTCCATCGTCATTTAACTGAAATAAAATTCGATTAATATAATAATCTCTGTGTGTGTTATTTTTGCTTATTGAAACTTACTATATGCATTTTTTTTAATGTGCATGAAATTACACATTTTCCAGCATGAGTGACTGGTGCCTTTTGTTTCATAAGATTCTGCATATCCTCTGAATAAATTTGAAATAATTAATAATTATAGTTTATTAATAGGATTTTATAAACAATTATCAACTATAAACGATAGAATTAACAACCAAATATGGCCGTTTCGAGCAGCTATACTTGGAACGTTCTACTTGTCCATATACTAGATTTTATCAGTTTGTTTCTTCGTAAAGTAATTTTATTAAATTTACCTTCAGAAGGATTTTCTGTTTCTGCACATTCCAATCCAATTTCGGAGATTATTTTTACAGCCTCATCGATTATGCTTTGATCTAACTATATGTATGAAATATTAACAATCAGTAAATCGAAGGAATTAAAGTTCATTATGCTAGCGGTCGCATTCTGGATCAATTACAACCAACGCGAAAGCTGTCTGAATTGACGGATTAGTAATATATATATATATATATATACTTACAGCATGGACACCAAGACAAAGGTAAACTAATAAAATAAAATAATTCATGTTGAATTTAAAGAGAATATAATAGCCAAAAACTGACTATAATAGGTTCTATAAATCCATACGTTTATGTCTTGAATTTATATAGTAGACGAGGCAACGATTCTAACCAGGAGACTCGGGAAATTATTCAAAAAGACAATTCCATGTCTATAATTTAAAATGTAATTAATGGTTTTTCGATTATTATAGTTAGTATCTTTTTTTGTTATTTTTCGACTGACATATATAATTTCACTAATTCAATTTTAATAATTACTTTTCAGATGTCCAATAGGAAATTAATTAAAAACTAATCAATGTAGCATCATCATAAAATCATATACATATACATATATATATATCTATGTGTTGTAACAAATAGGAGACATTGCCAACACACTAAAACCATTATGGATTTATCGAAAAATATGTAAAATTTCATCTTATTAGGCATTTGCCACGCGCTTATATGCTGATCTCTATAGAACAAAAAAAGATCGAAACAAAACACAAGGGTTGAAAAAACTATAACAAAATTTTGCAATTTCAGCTGGACGTGCTCAAGTATCATCTGATAATCTGTAAATGAAAACAATGCTGTTGTTTTCATTGAGTAGGTGATTATTATAATATGTGAGAGGTGTATGTATATATACATATACTATTACATGATGAGGGGTGGCGATGTGTGCATTGCCCTTTATAGATGCCTTATAGATTTGAACTTAAAAAAAAAAAAAGAAGTCATAAAAATTGAAATATTTGTGTAAGTAAAAAATCGTTGCAATGGATATATAGATACTGTGCATTTCAATTTACACCGACTAATAAAGCAAAAACTAGCCTGAATTATGTTTTGCACTACAGTGTATTCAATTCTCTTCAGGAAACGAGGTTCTGAAGACACTGAATTTCCAGACTAATAATGATTAAAGACATATATTATATCATTTATCTGCCATTATACATCCTAATCATAAATTTGTAAAATTTGGAAATACTTTTAATTATTGAAACCACTTTATTTGAATCATTTTCCAATTACTCATTATAAATTTTTTATAACTTTTAATCGATTCCTACAGTAGATAGATAATTGTTGACTTAACTTTTAGTGAATATTTTAAAACATGTACGATAAAATTTATAATTTATGCCTAAAAAATTGCTTTCCGAGCATTTTAATCACCAACAGATTTAGTGTTAATTTTCGGTTTCTAGCTTGAATCTCATAGCCTCATAATATGCCTTTGATTTGACGACACAATGGCCCTTGAAAACAACTATGGAGATTTGCGAGCTATACATATATAAGTAGACTGGAGAGTACACGAATGAAGATGTGCGACATAAAAATTACAGAAATGGAGGTGCACAATCAGAGCTCTTCATATGTAAAATCCATCTTAAGTTTAAATATAATTAAAAAGGCAGCTATATATAGCTAACGCCCGAAGTGTTCATAAGGATTCAGTAGTCGAAAAAGGCAGATCGAATGTTGAAATTAAATACTCTGGAACTGTCAAAGCTGCGCGAGAATAAAATGGAATGAAACCCTCTAAAACTAAAACCTCAATGAATGATTTTGCAAGTATTCCTTCCTCTAGAAAATAGCGGGAATGTTGAGGAGGAAAAGGAGGAAGACTTTGTCAGCATTATTACTAGTAAATCTCTTTTTTACTCGCGACTTTTTTTTTTTTTTTTAATTCTTCCTTTCCTTGTTTCGTCCTTTTATTTTAACGTTCCCATTCGTTCGGATCGTTCGTTAATTGTTAATGATAAATTGTTTGTGATGTTGAATCAGAAGCTATTGAAAATTTTTTATTTTTAAATTAGTAATTATTTATTTAAATTATTTTCAATGAGATTATGATAACAATTGTTTGGATATTTTTTATAAGTTTTTTTCCTAGTTCTTATGTTTCTAAATCTACTGGCGATACGATTTCGTAAGTATATTAGTATAAAATAAAAAAATAGCAGAAATTACTAGAATTCGAGCATTTTCAAAATTTTGCTTAGTTATCTATAGATTTTAGAGTGTATTAAATATACTCGCAAGTCATTCACGCGCCATTCGCAGTCGTTCACGAAAAAATTTCGACTATAATCAAGCAATTATTTAAGCATTATTTGCATGCACGACTTCTTGTTTCAATTGAGCATAGTTTAATATAAAGAAAAACCTCACTGAACCAGAAATGAACAATTTAATCAAAGAAGAATAGAATTTCTAGTGAATAAGAGAGTTTTCCGGCTATCGATTTTCCTCTTAAATGATTTTAAATAGTAACTGATATTCCCTTCTTTTTTTATTTTACAAAGCATAACTGACTTGATTAAGGCTTTAGTTCACAACATAATAACAAAATAAATAATACTAATAACTAAATAAATTATTAGAAAATTAAATAAATACATATTATACAATTATAATGATTGAATTATTAAAAGAATAATGGGAAGACATGATTTAGCACCAAAATGTAAACATTATCTTTTTTTAAAAGCAAAAATTAAACATTTAAAAGATTTCTCGACTTCACATTAATCAATGAAGGCGCTAGGCAACGCCTTCATTGATGTTAAAACCAAAACTGATCATATTAAAAGCAAAAAATTAAAATCATTTTTATCAAGCTAAAAAGTAATTGAAACATACATTGCAAATACAAAAATGTAAAAAATGATTCATAACATAACATGCAAACTTAAACATTTATTCAATTTTCAAAATTTAAATAAATGTTTAATTATGCGCACATAATTTTTAGTTGCCTAACAATCATCGGTAACTGCAAATACATATAATCAATGGTCACTGCATTATAATTAATGCAGAGTTTTTGCTTAATTAACTTTAATTTTAATAACGATGGTCGCAGAAAAAGTATAGTATTATGCTCGTTCAACTCAAACAACCCAGTTCCGCCTAGTTTAGTCAATTGTTCTCTCAACTGCAGAAAATGCTATTTTCATCACTCGTGTAATAATATATATTATCCGTAGTATAAATTTCTTATCAGGTGACGATAATATCAGACCCAAATAGAATAAATAACTTATTTTTTAATCAAGCTTTTCGTTTATTTTTCAATCATTTTACAGCTTATGTCCAATAGAATATTATCACGAGCAATTTGCTGATCATAAAATGGAGCACGAATCAGATGAGCCTGCGTAGGTACCGATTTATTTCAATCTTCATAATGTATTGTTTATATGTTATAAACAGAGTGTCCTCTCATGCATACGTCATTAATTTCTACCTATATGCCATTAAATTACAATCTTTTTTAGTATGGGTTTAACAATAAAGGACATTTTACCAGAGAATCCAAGTAAATATGATAAAATGCGACCACCGAAAAAAGATGGAGAACCGACGAAAGTATTTTTTCATGTTACCGTAATGGGTCTCGATAGTATTGATGAGAATTCAATGGTATCATATATCAAGCTTAACTTATTAGTTATCACGCTACATAGAAGTTGCATGCATTTATAATACCTACTTTTAACACTCGCTGTGTTCGTGCTAAAAAAAAAATTAACGTCCCGAAAAATATAAGTCTATAGCTGTTCTGTCAATACCTCATTTTACAGACGTACGCCGCTGATATTTTCTTCGCCCAGTCCTGGAAAGATCATAGATTAAGATTACCGGAAAACATGACAACGGAATATCGATTACTCGAAGTTGATTGGTTGAAAAATATGTGGCGGCCGGATTCCTTTTTTAAAAACGCAAAAAGCGTTACATTTCAAACAATGACAATACCAAATCACTACATGTGGCTGTATAAGGATAAAACAATTTTATATATGGTCAAGTATGCATTATCATTATGTTTAAATGTTATAAAACTTCCTGCACGTTGACAACATACTCGGATTTCCTCTATCTAGTCACAATCAAGTTCTGTATCTAGGATTATAAAACCATATCATACACTCTCTATTTCAGACTAACTCTAAGACTATCATGTGCAATGAATTTCATGATTTATCCACATGACACACAGGAATGTAAATTACAAATGGAAAGTTGTAAGCATGATGCCCACTTTAATTGATTTCATTTACAATTCTTAATTTTTTAGTATCACATACAACTGATGATATGGTTTTCCAGTGGGATCCAGAAGTGCCATTAGTTGTAGATGAAAATATCGAATTACCACAGTTGGCTCTGGTAAAAAACTATACGGCAGATTGTACACAAGTTTATTCAACTGGTGAGTGAAGTCCTCGATTATCCCAATATTTCCATCAATAAGAAAATTATTAACTATCTATACGTGCATTCTATTGACAGGCAATTTTACCTGTTTAGAAGTGATTTTCCAATTGAAAAGGCGACTGGGTTACTATTTATTCCATACATATATTCCAACATGTTTAATTGTTATTATGTCAGTAAGTTAATCTGCAATACCCAACCAACTCGATGTTAAACACTCATTTCTGTCCTTTTTTGATTAGTGGATTTCTTTCTGGATAAAACCTGAAGCAGCTCCAGCTCGGGTCACATTAGGTGTTACATCACTTTTGACGCTCTCCACTCAGCATGCCAAGAGCCAAGCTGCTTTGCCACCGGTTTCTTATTTGAAAGCTGTTGACGCGTTTATGTCGACTTGTACCGTGTATGTATATGGGGACTTATCTATTGAAGTAGACCAAAGCAAATTCATTCTTAATCTTAATACCGCAATAGTCTATTTATATGTACAAACTATTCATTCCAGATTTGTTTTCATGGCTCTAATGGAATACTGTTTGGTAAACATTGTCCTTGGTGATTCAGATCTACCAAAACCACCACCAACAACATCCGAAAAGCGAAAATCTGCATCAATATTTGATGCACCACCATCACCATTGTCACAGCAAATACCACCGATACCACCACCACCACCCAAACACTCTAATTCATTGATAATTACAACTGCATTAGGAAGTGGTCCTATACCAACAATATCACAACCTGTCACACCCGCTCAACTTGCTCGAAATCGTGCCATTAATATCGATCGTTTTTCGAGAGTATTTTTTCCATTTCTATTTACAGTGCTTAATTTAACTTATTGGATTTTATTTGCTGAGTACATTTAATCGAAGAATATGATGAAATTGAATGAATTAGCATGATTTAGGCAGAATTTGTTTCGCTTAAACGACATATTTTCCTTTTACTGCTTCCAGTTATAACCAGTATTATTTGAAGCAAAGATTAAATTTTTAATTGACGTTTTTACTAAGCAAAATCTAAAATCATACTAGATATACAATGCAGACTATAGATAGTTATTTTTATTCACATAAATGCGCTAATTACACTAAAAATACTTAACTACTAGTTTTATGCACCATATACCTAGAAATAAATAAATAAATTACGAATAGAAATCATAAAGCAAAATTTGACAACCAGTGCACATAAGTACTTAATTTTCTAATGTTAAACAGGCTTTGGCATTTGATTGTGGAAATATCCAAAACACTATAGATGTTGGCGGTATCTTTAATCTTGGTCTGGTTTTAATAATTTTCGGTTCAAATTTTGGTAATGTATTATTTGGTAATAAAACGAGTTCTTTGCCATTCAAAAGTAAATTTCTACGTAGAAAATATAGTATATAAATCACAAAAAACAACTCATCAGATATTACACTTACTTAGAATCTAGTTGACCTTCAGCAGTAAATTCGAAGGCATAAATGTATTGTTTTGTTTTTAATTCCTTAATGTTGACATTGCCGCATTTTTTACCAAGATTTACTCCAAAAACTAAAATAAATTTTGTTAAACTTACTTAATTGAAAGTTGTTTTATTTTCTACAGTTTTTTACCGACAACCGCTGAATCATCCCTTAACCATATATTTTTCTTTTTATAAGTTTTCATGGCACAGTGTGCATAAAGACGAATATCATTATTGCCTTCTATTTTTGTACTTAATACTGATCGCGATACAATTTGTTTATAAAAAACACTTAACCACCAGTCCTGTCAAATAGATAATAAAAAAAATTGATAATTTTCTCATTAATATTTTAATATACAAATCTTACAGGATTTGGTCGATAATCATTATCCAATAGGGCATAATTACCATCGAAAATACTTTGTCTTACAACTAAATCTAAACCCATTTTAGCGCTTAATCCTAACTTATCAATCCAAATAAAGCTACCAATAAAACGATCTGATAGATTCGGTGCACCAGAGTGCCATGCAGATGATGTTTCACCTGGAAAAATAAAAAAAAAATTGCTTAATATGTATTCGTATTATTTTCTATCTTTACTAGCATAAAAGTCGGCTGAACGTTTTAAATATGTCAGGGGTAGGATTACACGTTTTTGAGACGTTCACCTCTTTTGCTAAAAAACTCTATTATATAGTACAAACCTAACCATATGGGCTTATTTGTAATATTTAAATTTCTCACAATTCGATGAACTTTTTCTATATGAGTTTCTAAACAATTAAATATTTGATAGTCAAGAAATTGAGCTGGGGTGGCATTGACACCACTAAAATAGTAACTGAAACATAATTAATTGGTTCTGAATATTACATTTGATATTAGAAGAACACTAATAGGAAATACAGTGCAAATCGATTATGACTTAAAACAACGCAGTACAACGGTCGTCATAACTGTCGATTTGATTTAAATTGTACATACTGATGCCATGAAATAGCACTAACAGCTGATGAGCCATTTACTAAAAACTCTTGGAAGTAATTCTCAATTTCTTCATTTCTCAATCTAGTCGTCGAAGGTCCAATTAAAGAAGAATTTTTATATAAATCGTATTTATCTAAAATATTTCTTAAAGTATGAAAGTTTTTTGCTAATTCGGTTGCATTAACTGTTGTCTGAAATTTCGTTCTATAAGAATTTGGCTCTAAAATAAATATTAGTTAGTAGAATGTCAGAAATATAGGGATTGCAGAGAAATAAAAAACAATTCTTACCGTTTCCCAATTCCCAATCTACATTTAAATTATGCGTATTGGAAAAATTAATCATTCGTTCGGAATTTATAGAATTCCACGAACCATTCTTGTACCTTAGGAGTGAATTTAAATCATAAATAATATTCAGATTTGTTAATTGGGATAAATTGTAGAGTTTCAGCCAGTCGGAACCTGGAAATATACAAAGGGTTTTGCGTATTTTATCCAACGTATACGCTTAAGAACTGTAGCTGAAAGCGGTAATATTATTTAAATTTACCAGTTAGACCATAAGTAGTTAATCCTAAATCCGGTGAGGCAGATTGATATTCGATATCCTCTAAAAATATAATTTCATCAGCTTGATTGCCACCTATTCGAAGATACG
Organism: Platypus cylindrus; assembly: GCA_949748235.1. Classification (NCBI taxonomy): domain Eukaryota; kingdom Metazoa; phylum Arthropoda; class Insecta; order Coleoptera; family Curculionidae; genus Platypus; species Platypus cylindrus. The sequence continues at coordinate 8,771,787 of OX456490.1, read as the reverse complement.
CTGGTGAAAGATATTTTATCATTTTGATAAGATTCGGATCCCTTTAAAAAAATCACTTTTTATAACCGGATTTTATAAACAATACACAACTTTACTTACGTCATATTGAATCCTTGAAATTTTTTAGTTATCACCGAACTATCTAATCCTAAACTTAAAAATTTTTCATTGACTGAATGTAAAACTCTACCTTGTGTGTCAACATATATAGTTGCGTCATTCTTGAATATCAGATCATCTTTTTCTGCACAAGCAACGATTATAAGTGGTACTAAGCAGACCAGAGTTGTTAGAACTAAACATGATACGCAGCCTAATTTTCTAAATTTTATAACTGAAATGAAATCAGTGAAAACACATTCAATTCGTGAATAGCACGAATTTAATAAAGGTAATAATTATACAGCAGTCTTTTTGTGACCTGTATACTTCTTGCCATGAAGTATTCTTGGAATACAGAATCCCTAGATTTCACAGCCCAATCGCCTAATTATAGTTACTTGTGAAGTACCTACTTATAGCTATAGGGGATGTTCTTTATTTCTGTACTTCTTGTACTAGTTCTACTTCTAAACTAGAACCTGCAAAGTCTAAGCTTGTGTGAACTAGTGGAAGAAGTATAGCAATAAGAAACAGTCGACCATTACTTTACTTAGTTTGTTACCATAGTTTAATAATTAGATAGTATAAATTAGTATATAAGAAGTTTGTCAGAATATACAATGATAACAAATTCTAGAACAAATGGAATAGATTATTCCATTTGCACATTAATCACTATATAAACATGGAACACTATCCCATGGGCTATTGCCTATTTTACTTATAAACGACTTACATATACATGTAAGTCGTACATACATATACCTATACATATGCATACGAGTAATAATAATAATCATTATTACGCAAATAATAATAAATATTATTATTAATACAATTATTTGAGTAGCAGGAGACCAGAAAGTTAAGAAGGCGGTCGTGTAGCATGAATAATAGTAAATATAAATAATAATAATAATAAGCAATAATAATAATAATAAGTACTAATAATAATAATAATAACAAGAAATAATGATAATAATAAATCCAAACATTACCTGTGCTTTTAGAAAACTCGTGAATTTTGAGTAAAACTTGATGCATATATTTTTTATATACCATGATGACTGTTGTTAACTAAATTTATTAAGAATAATTACATTAAAACATTTAAAGAGCTTAAAAGATAATTATAATATCAAAACATAATTGCGTGTTGTAAAACATAGGTTATGGACGATACAACTGGATCCCATTTTGTAAATAATAACATATAATCAAATCAAATCAAATGACGACAATGATTTTGCGTAAGTAGATTAGAAGAGTCCCGTGTTTCAACTCAAGTGCTTCTTTTGTAATTTACATCTTAATTAACCGATAAAGGTGTATAAATATAATTATAATCAATGAACTAGACGATTGAAAGTTGTTGGAAGCACCTGTGGAATGTACAATTTATTATTTAAATTCGTAAACACGATGCTGGCCCTATGAATAAGTACATTGATGGAACTAAATCCGAATTAAAAACAAGGTATTGACTAACAACTCTACTCTTATTTCACTACTACGAATATAGGTCTGTTGACCTTACACATTCTGAATAAACGTCTACGTATTAAAACACCAGTTAAGTTTCAAAATTAGATTTATTGTTAAATACATACTTTCAAACATTCATATTAAAAATAATTAATTTAAATCTTGTAGTTCTACATATTTTGAGAAAAATGAATTGAAATCGGAAGTGCTACCTAGATTGTGTACGCACAACAATGGATCAATCCTATACTATACATTTCACCATATTTATTCCTGTGCCTGTTCGATAACTTGTGTCGCTCCTAATTTATTAATAGCGGCATCATTATTACTGCTAGTAGTAGGACCACTATTACTAATCGTTGGTGGAGCAAATGGTGGAATTTGTGGTGGTCCATGATTAAAGAAAAACGGCGGTAATGGCGGTGGGGCGAACATTGGTGGTACCATAAGAGATGGAGGCGGTGGAATATTAGGCAATGGTATATGGCCGGGTTCCAAATTGAAAAAGTTGTTTGATATTTCAGGTAAAGGACCTGGTAGTCCTGGAACAGTGGAATAATGCTCTTCTGATTGGTGTGGATGGTTACTTACACTATTTCGACCTAAAATTTAATGATAGAAACAATGTTTAATGTATATGTTTACCTAATGCTTGTTTTTTTTTTTTAGTACCTTGTGATCGTCCCCATTTAATTACTAGTCGTCTTCCACCTAAAACTAACTTATTGAAGGTTTTTTCTGCTGCATTTTCGGCGGCCGACCTTGTAGTAAATTGTACAAAAGCACACTGTTGCTTGGCTACCAAACTAATTGTACGAATTTCTCCATACTGATAGAAATGATCCCTGTACGAAATTGAACCGACCCATGAAATTGATTATTAATTGCGAACTGAACGTGAATTAAGTTTTACCTGATATCCTGTTCGGTTAGCGTTCCTAAATTTCCGATATACAGAGTAGTAATTGTTTTATCATCTGGTGGTTCCAAAGTAGGCAATGAAGACGCTCTTTTTAATAATTTATCGGCTACTGGATCATTTACGCCGTAATACCGATCTCTTATATTTTGATCGGCCAACGGATCATCGGGATCTGTCGGCTTTTCGTGACGATATGGGCATTCTTCACCTGATTATTTTTTATATGTTTGTTTAATTTGTAAAACAAATAAAATGAAATAAAAACACATTACCTCTTCTACATTCTCCTTTCACCCAAAATGAACAAACATGTGGTCTATTCCTTTTGTAATATGGAGCGGTTCTAGCTAATCTCATTAGAATATCACTAGATTCCGTATATCTAGAAACTAATCCACTTGAATCTGTTCTGGTCAGCTAAAAATTATTTATTGCTTAATAATTTAAATAAAAGTATTAGTCAGAAGGTACAGAATTAATCGATTCTTACTTGATTTTCTATATTTTGTATATAATATTCTTTATTCACATCACTTTTCGGTAAATCATCTTTATGTTTCAAAGCACTATCACGAACTTGTATGGGAAGACCGTATTCCAAATCTAATAAACATGTTTGACAAACATTTTTTAATTTACTACAAGTCTGACAAACTTCCGTTTTTTTAAATCGCATTTTCGCGCCTAAAATATTTTTGACGTTAATAGTTAAATCTTGATAGTTTAAAGCAAATAATATAGTACCAGGACACCATCTAAACACAGTGAATGGTCTATTGCAAATTTTACATTCTTTCCCATATTTTTCTTTAGTCATTCGAATGTATGGATTGTCACCTAAACATGTCTGGCAAAGAATTGGAAAATCCTAATAGATAATAAATAAAAGAATTAGTTAAAAAAAATTCGGTTAATAACATACAGTAAATACATGCGCTAATTGAATTTTTATCACCAATTAAATCTAAGTGCATTTTTTAAAATATGGGTCATCGAACTCAACTATTTTACGAAAATAGTTACTAGACACTGGAAATTTTTATTATACAAATAGAGTAAACGATTATTTGAGAGGCAATTATTGTTATTATATATCTGAAAAAAATACAAACTAAAATTTGATAGAAACTTACTGCATCTTCCCAATTCTGTCTGTTGTAGGTATTAGTAGTTTTTGACGTGGCCATAGGTTTTTCTTTTTAATTTTATTTGTAAAGAATGTTTTCTGCGAAGTATGTTTAATCGAAAATCGTGAAAATCTGTAAAATTGAAAGAAAATAATTATTTACAGAAAACACAACAACTTTTATAGCACTAACGAGCACGTCACGTAATATTAGATAATTCAGAACATAACCTTATATTTGAAATATTGAAATTGACGTATTACGGCGAGGATACACTTGTCTTCATTTTTAAATCTCATCTTAAATTTTAAATCTTTTAGACAACACCGTCTGCAGCTTTCCCTTTTCATTTTCGCAATCGTTTAAGCGATTCGTTTCAATCGTTTCCCTTCGAAATTTAGTAGCGCAGGCGCATCTAAATTCATATTCAGATTTAAGATTTTAAATTTAAGATGAATGTGTACTTGCCATATTGACGATAGGGCGCATACCGATTTGGCTGACCCTAACGGTGTGTTCAGACTATGCCCTCCAGAATTATCAAAGCGTACGCGCTAAACCACTGGAGCAATATTGTCAACGAAATCTGCCGAATTTAGCCGAAGTACAGCGAAATTTAGTAGTGCAGAGGAAATCTAAGGGATGAGGTAAACTTCATAAATAATTATGAAGTTTAATTTATAGGTTCATTGAAATGATTACTTAAATAACCGATGAAAAATTTTAAAATGTTAGTGCAGTGCACCAACAAATCTTCGAAATTTAATATAGGTACTGTTTTGAAAATATAAGAAAAAGATTGATAATGACCAAAAAATATTTTGCTGTTGTATTGAACCTAAACAGAAATTGGTGTAAACAAAGATAAGATGTAGATTTACTACTGTGTTGTGTTTGGCTAAAATAATTACACTTTTTTGGGTTTTGAACATTTGAGAAAAATCTCATAGGTTGCTTGTTACAATATTACTTACATAGGTAATAGATTATTTGTTATAATTAATTTATTCGAAAATTTACTGCTAGTGGTATATAAGGTAATTAGTAATTATGCTTACTTATTTTGTTTATCATTGCAGTGTTTTGTACTTATTCTGAAAGTTTTGAAAAATGTAATTATTTGCCGGGTGGTATGTTTTAGAAATCCTTTTACTGTTTGTAATATGAAAATCTAAACGTACATATATATACATATATGTATAATGAAGAAATCTTTATGTAATTATGCAAATATAATTTCTGTTTTTTTTTTCAATACAATTCAATTGTTTTATTTCCTTATTAATTAAATATGCAAATCCCATACATTTAGAAATTGATATAAATCAATTCTCAAATCAACTTTGAACGGAACAATACCACGGAACGACCTCATCACTTAGATTTCCTCTGCACTACTAAATTCGGCAAATTTCGTTAAAAATATTGCTCCAGTATATGTTATCAGTGAATACAACCAAATACTGTCTGTAGTATACAGACTGGACTATGTAGAAATACTGTATCAAAACAGTATTTGATATGATACAATAGCAGATAAGCAACTTAGTCATCACAGATGATTTCTCAAGGGTAAATTTCAGATTTCTGTTTCATACAGCTATTCAAATCATTGTGTTTTGAAAATATTTCAAGAGAGGGCCACATAAGTAACTGTGAAGCTGAACCAGTATGCATATATTCAGGGTACCGCATTCGTTTGAAGCGGCCAAATGCCGACACCGCAGCCATTAAAATTTCCCTAGACATAGACGACGTTATTGTCTCTGCCTTGCAGGATAAGATTATTAAGATTTGTCATTTGAATATGTCATTATATCATTATATTTATTGTAGCCATCAAAAATGTAAAATAATCGATACAAATACTATTATAAAATGAATTGTAAATTATTAAAATTTAATTTTTACCTGAAATATTAAATAATATGAATAATTAAATTTAGAATAAAATCATGTGTGAAATAATATAATGCATATTGTCCTTAAGAAGGAAATTAGGAACGTTATTAAACTAATTGATTACTACTATCCGTTTCAAAAGTATTGAGATGTCACTATAAACGTTAATAGTAGAAACATTGTGAAACGGATGTTTCACAAAAAAAAATGTATTATGAGGCTAAAGTATCGCGTAATTTTATGGCAATGATATACACTTATATATCTTTCTTTCTCTGGAAGTTATGCCGTATTGAATGAAAAAAAGTACCCTATTTTAAAAGAATTTGAGTTATATATATGCAAATTCAGCTATTAGTAACTTATTATTAACTGTTATAAATTAAGATATTGAAGCGAAATTTAAAAAAATTATAGGCTAATACACTTACGTATGTATAAGAAAGAATCCAATTTCCCAAAAAATGCTGATTTTTAGGAATAAATAATATTTTCGTTATAACGTTTTCTAAAATAATCTAAGATGTGTAACTTGAAAAAATTGAAAAAATAGGTACTTTCTATACAATATTAATTATATACACGTAATAGGTAATAAATAACAGTAAAGAATATTCTAAAGGTATTTTTTTTCATTACCATTTAAGTTTTTTATTTTATTTCTATAAATTATTCTGAATATACTAATTATATTTTATGAAAAAATGTTTATTCTCATTTTGCACTTTTCTTAGTCGCTGCAAATTTTTAATAAAAAAATTTCGATGTTTAATTTAATCTAAGGCCATAAACAGAAATAATTATTCTTTAATTATTCTATAATAAGATATATCTATAGCAAATATACAAGAGAAGAAATAAAATATTTAGTAATAGTATTGTAATAAAACGTATAAATCAATTTTGCAGTTTTATTTTAAAAACAAACGCTTGAAAAAATCAAGTCAATTAGGGGACAGCCGCGCGCAAAGTGAATATCCCGTATCGCGGTGCAAAAAGAATAATCGTTATTTCTTGAAAATAAAAATAGATGGTAGTTAATTTTTAACTGTCGTTACTTAAAATTATAGTATACTGTCGTCAAGAAATTATTATAATACAAATATATTTAATTTATATGAATTATAAATTAAATTAATAACACATCGTCAGTTTTTCTATGATGTGTCATGTCGTAGATTGTCACAGTTTGTCACAAGCTGTTAATAATTTTGTATCAGTTCAATTTAGATCTTCTGAATCTAGTTCTCATAATTTGATATAAGTTAACGTTCATTGTTGAGAGCTGTTTTTATAACAATTTTTAGTAGGTAATTCGATAATTTAAAGTTTAAATTTTGAATACGAAGTTGAATATCAACAACATTTACAAGTGAGCATTTTTTCAAAAAATTATTATTCAATTTTAATTTTGGGGATATTAAGTACATACAAATACATACGTTTGTATTCTTGGACGCTTGATGAAAATAAGTAATGCAGGCAACTAAAATTACATTTTTATGGAATCAGTGAAATATAGGCGAAGTAGCTAGCCATTGGCTTAATTTACACCGTAAGACGATAGTTCGGTTCAACAGAAATAAACAAGAAGCGACGGAAGATGGACGAAATGTTTGAGCATATGAGCAATGAAACTAAATCTAACGTATATAATTTAATACATTTATATTTCTATTAATTTTTTATTACATTAGAGAATTACAACTAATAAAATTACAAAAGCAAATTTGCAGGCAATTAGTTAATCTCTGACGTGTTTGACACGAAAATAACAGTTCCTATTAGCAGCGACCCGATTTATTTTGCTACATTACAAATGGAAGGACCGAACCAAAGGAGGAGGTAAAATATGAAATATTCGCTCAGCGTTACAGCTTTCGAACTATTTGATTGGTTCGAATTTGAATCGGTTATATAAAATGGATGAAATCCATTGACTATTAAAATAGGCATTAAAGTATTTCAAGTAGGGTACTAGTAGTACTAGTGCAATGTAAATAAAGTTATTTTGATTGATTGCAATACCTAGCTGCATTGGATCAGCTTGGTATTTGGTATAAATATATCATTTGGTATAAACAAATAAGTTGCAGCACGTTCAACTGTCAATTCTGATACTTATTAATTTATCATTGATACATTAGCAAATGCCGCAGGATGGAAGACCAGTTATATTTGGGAATAGCTTTTTTTACTACCAGTAGGTTCGATTTTTACATAAAATGTTGTTTCACTTATAGGTAGATATATAAAAAAAGCAAAGAAACGTTTGACATAACAATTTGTTCTGTTTTAATCGTTGCCAGTGCCATCTTTTCTATGTAGTACATAGGTAGAATCAATTATTTGATTACCAATGATTTTTCAGTTTTTCACGAACTAAGCCATTATACTTTGTATACATTATAGCTTTATTGGCGGAGGAAATTGGGGATATAACCAGGACATGTCTGATAGAGCATTCCTGTGCATGGGCAGGTCCATATTTAAAAAAATATGTACAAATTAGCTTTGTTCCAACTAGGCGCCAAATTATTTTTTGATTATAAAGCGCATGCACAACACATAAAAACCAAACTGTGTAAAGTTTCAACTTTACATAAATTGAAATTGAAACTGAAAAGCATATGTTCCAATTTAGTTTTGTTTTAATACCCAACTAGTTTGTGATAGATTCTTTTAGTTTGAGCTGAGCCGAGGTAGGTATTGGTCAGAAACTTGCGCAATAAATGCATTAGCATCCAGTTCATTTAAAAATTATTAACAAGCATTGTATATTGACAGTGTGACAGTGAAACGCAATTTACCGCCAAGAGTAAATAACAAAAACTATTTTGGTAGGTAAATGAAAACGTAAAATTAAAATGGTATTATTAGTATGACATCTAATTACTAGGTTAGAATTTTTTAAACTATTTTTGTAATCGTTTCAATCTATCCTAACCAGAGACAAATACGCAACTAGAAGTTTCTAAATACATAGTTTCAAACTAATCCAAATCTAGTCCGAAATGTCAAATTGGAACAAACCTAATATATATTAAATGTATTATCCAGCAAAGAATATATCCACATATGAAAATACGTGGTGAATTGCAATAGATCATGTAAAGAAAAATTATAGTGCGGAATTAAATATATCCACCGCTGTTTTAGATTTCAAACTTAACTTGGATTATCTTGAATTAAAGAAGGTAAAACCTGATGTTGAGTACTATTAAATTATGCCAATTTCATTTGGGCCAGGCGCGGCTCCAAAATTCAAGAAGTTGGTTCCAAAAGTTCCAAAACGAAATGAATTTTATAATTAAACAGAAATAGAGGTTCTAGTTGAAAACATTTCTTTGGCCTACCCTCATTTAGATAAAGGTTTCACTGATCTAGTATCAGAAATGTCGAGGCATGCCAAAATCGAGAAATTTGCGGATTATGTCCTAGACAACTACATTAATAATAAATCGTACCGTTTTCCACCACATCTATATGGGCATTAAATCCATTTGATAAATCTGTACCAAAAACGACCAATGGTGCAGAAGTATATCATTGTAACCTAAAAGATGCTTTGATTTTCTACACCCAAATTATTACAGATTAGATGAAGTTTTAAAAGATATTCAAATTGAATCAAATGTAAAAAAAAATCCTCGAAACAAGCTGAAACAAACAAAGAAATCTAGAAAAATATTGGAAAGCTTATATATAGATATAGCAATAATGAGATTTCACCATAATATGTAAAATATGTAAATTGTTAATAAATATTGTAAGTAATTATTTAAAATTGATTCAGACATTTTAATTTAAGTTCAGATATAATTAAATGTACTGGATTGTGTATTAAATATATTTCACGCTTTTATTCATGCTCTTACTTATGAGTGATTTTGGCGCCACCCTCTATAAATATTAATATAATAAAGGTATCATTCATTGTGTCTTGCAGTGTTGCCATTTGATTCGATTCGATTAGTACATGACTTTTTCATTTTGACTTAAATCGATTGCGCCTCAGACAATATGAACATTTTAAGTAACTCTATAGGATGGTACTTCTTAGGTGGTATTTGGAATTTTGCTATAGCATCTGCTACAGCTAGCAGATGCTAATAAAGTCTGACTTTGAAGAAATCTGGCTCTAGAAAAATGTCAAAGTTTCCAAAAAATGCGATTTTAGAATAATTCTAGAGACTGTTACGAATTTTTCGACAATATCTAATTAATTTATGTGATGTGTACAAATCATAGAATGCTAATAGATACAGGCGATCATTAATTATTAAGCAAAAGCGAACGGCAAAGATCTGATTTTTTGAAGTATTTGTTTAAAATTTTGACTATACGTCATCCATGGTTGGGTTGACCAGAAGAATGTATCAATTCATCTACTGTGGTATTGGCTAATAGCATCCCGATGGAGATAAGCAAAAACTGAAGAATATTTTGACTTTAAAAAATTTAAGCAGAGAGAAGATTTAAAGAACAATTTAAAATATTAAATTAGTTATTTAATTATTTACAAATGAACATTTACCTATACAAAGTATCAAATTTATTATACTTTAATACTATATTAAGTTTATCTAACTTACTAAAAACGGTTCTAAGATAAATTTAATTTTACTTGTGGATTAATATTAATGTTTATTACGGAATTGAAACAAAATTTTAAAAAAATCCAAGAAACACAATTAAAGAAGGAAAAATACAAATTATTTTCATGACACTCGCATAATTTTGGAAAAGGCAAATTTTTCTGTGTGTACCGGCAGGTGCAGTACGTATGGACTTCATTCTTTGAATAGTTCATAATTTTTATGATAAAATAAACGATCCTTTTGTCAAATTAAAATGAATTTAGACCGAAATGTGAATGAACTTTTTTTAGGCTAAAGGCGGCTAAAGGCGCCCTAACATTCGAATCCCAAGGTTACTGATAATTCTGTAACTATTTACCAGTAAGTATAATATAAATATCAAAATTCTACTTAATATAGGATTGGTAGAACTACCTAAGTAGAATCCTACCGTAATGAGTTCTAGCATTATTTAATGAATTCACGGAAGAGCGTACTGGAATTTTTGCAATGCGCTCAGAATTCGAAGATGTTCTAGAAAACCAACCTAAATATTTGTTGATTAATCCAGTTTATTGATGATCACTTTGAAATCGTTGTGTGTTAGGCAGCAAATTGATCAATTCAACGATCAGAAAAATAATACTCACATGAAAATGTTGACAATTTTACATATTGGAATTGATTTTTCGTTTAAAGTTAATCTTAACTACAGTGCAACTTCATTAATTCGAACACTGTGTTATGATGTGACCTCTATTCGGAAAGTTATATGTAAATGAATTAATATTAAAACACAAATTTAGTAATAAAGGAGTACAATATTTATTAATTCGTGATGAATTAATACAGTGTTAATAATATAATATACAACAAGAATATACAAATATACAAGAATACACAATAAATAAATTATAATAATATACAATTTGTGATAGTAATACAATAAATTAATATAGCTAATAGTTAAATATATATTTATAATATTTAGCTATTAGATTGACATTTTGGATGGCCATTATAAATAGTTTTACTGTATAATATAATACAATATATTTAATAAGAACTTAATAAAAAAAAGGAACGTGTATACATGTAGTTGCTAGTATTTTTTCTTACTCTATGAGGTTAGAGGATTGAGAGGGTTAATATACCCGGTTCAATCACCAAACACTAATGTTTGGTGGCTCAATATAATGAGCACGGACACATCAAAAATATAAATATTTTTATACATTTTAATTAAATATTATATAATTAAATATTATATATTCGTATCCGTATTAAATCGTATCGATATTCGTAAGAGTATTATCATACTTATATGTATATAATGCTGAATAAATATCACAGAGTCGTTCTACCAAAATTTGTTAATACATTTTAATAAATGTGTAATTTTAAAGTGTATTAATTTTGGTAATTTGGTAATAAAATGGTAACAATTGATCATGTTAAATCACAGAAATCGTTTAGTTTATAAAATGAATTGAATATAATAATAAAAAAAAAAAAAAAAAGTAAAAAAATCACATAAACAATTATTGTGATGACAGTATTTACTGATCATACACAGTTTATTTCGTCTACACGGCCCGGCCAATATTGAAACTGACTGATATTGGCCGAGTAGTCTAAATATGACTTTATGTAAGATAAACCTAATTTAGCAGCGTAATAATGAAATCTTAATTAACATTTATATGACTATTGTTAAATGCAATAGCCTATCATGTGTTATTATTATTATTATTATCTGCATCGTTACTTAAAATTTTAAAGAAAAAGTAAAAGTAGAAAAGTCCTGCTGCATATGTATACAGCAGGATATTGTTGATATAACTATGTAGTTATAGTATCAGTCACCTGAACATCGTACTGCTGTTGATGGTAATAGTTGACTTGCGTTAATAAAAGCGTTCGAATAGACTCTATTGGCTGCAATCCATGAATTCGATACAATTGACAATTGGAATAGTCTCTATTCCTTCCATTGGAGTTGCTGCTGGCTGCTGCCGTTGCGGCTGCGTTCCAAAAATCGAAGCTGATTGCATAGTACCATTACCATTGAAGTTAGCTGATGGATGTAAATCTTGTCCAATGGGCCATGATTTAATAGTCAGTGATGCCAACATTTTTCTCAAGAAGAAGATAGTGCCATAATCTGCATTCGAGAAACATTTTAATTGTGTATGTTGAGGCGGTGTTGTGTCCATAATTTCTTCGTCGGACAATACAATTTCCATCACATCATCACTTATAGGGCCGATATCCATAGCTGCCATTATCACAGAAATTTAGTAAAATAATATTCACTGAACAAATGTTTACTGATGCGTTCGGTAATCCATCCGGTGATGAGAGAGTTCCATTGGGTTCTATTCAGTCGATTGCCAATCCATGTATTCAACAGTAGAAGCTGGAATAGGCTCTATACCTTCCATTGGAGTTGGTGCTGGCTGCTGCGGATGCGGCTGTGAAGCACAAGTTGAAGATAATTTTTCAGTAATTTTTAGCGAAGCAAACATCTTTTGCAACCATGAGATGTCGCTGCGATCAACATCATTCGTACGTTTGAAATGTTACGCAGTTTGCGGCAGAGGAGAGTCCATAATTTGTTTATCAGAAAAATTTGTATCCATATCTTCGGTATTAGGACTTATGTCCATTTTATCCACTATCAAAGACATTTAGTTATGCATATGCATATGTCTATATGCTCTATATGCACAGTATACAAATTGTTAAAAACCACTATAAATCTTCACCCCTCAAAGGTTCAGAACTGAATAATGAAAGTACCTGAGCAAAATGCTGCTTTGCGACAAAACTTTTTCTTAGGCCTAGAAACCACCTGGCATGTAAAAATGCACTATATAAATAGATTTATAAAGGAATACCTTTTACGATTGGTCACGATACTGACAGATAAATGTATAAAGGACCCTAAAAGTAGAGAAAGAGAGGGAAGATGATGTTGATGATTCTGGCACCATATGCGTTTGTATAATTGATGGAACTAGTCTATATTTAATCTATATTTCATATAGAAAATTAGAAAAATAGAAAAAATAGATACTCCAAAAGTGTAGCATTGATCTGGTTTTAGAATATGTATTTCAACTTTCATTGATTTTTTCTTAATCGAATTCTGATTCAATTACATATAATAAATAATCATTAATATAAAGCCACAAGCAAAATTAAATTTATCTTTAAGCTTTTTTTGATAAATAATTTTAGTTGAATTATTAGTTTAATTAAAAGTTAAATCTTTGCATTCTATATGTGTTACGGGCAGTAACAATATTTCAAGTATGGAGTACTAAAAGTAATTAGTTATATGGTCACGCTAGTCTTCACAGGCAAAAAAATTTCTTTCAATTTAATGAATTTGCTTTGACTCAAATAAATGGCGTATTAAAATAGGTCCAAATAAATATTTATTTAAGTTTAAAAACTCATTTATTTTGATTTTCAAATAAATATGCGCTTGTGTCAAGTACAGATTTTTTTCTAATAAACTAATTGGTTCATTTGCAGTAAGCATTTTTTTTTTCTTATTTGAAACAAAATTTGAGTTTTCATTGAAATAAATATATTCTATTGAATCACGAATCATTTATTTGACTAAAAAAGATTATTTATTTATTTCAATTGTAAAATTTCATTTCGAGGAAATAAATATTATTTGTTTATAAATATATATATGCAATATGTTAATAAACATTCGCTTGAAACAAATAAATTTAATTTTAATTTAATAAAATATTTAAGAGGTTGAAAAAAATATTTCTTTCCGCTGAACTTTTATATCCTTAAAGGATTAAAGGTTTAGTTGCTTTACACTATAATCAGTATGAAATAAAAGACAGTTTCACACAGAAAACATGCATGTACGTATTAATTAATATAAAAATTACACTTTGATACTCGTATTTTTCGTTCTAAAATTTGACTTTCTTCAGATGATTTGCTGGCGGATTTTTTCGGTTTCACTTCAATGTCTACATCCACGTGCTATAATTAGTTAATTTTTAATGACCAAAACACTTTTGATTTTTAAACGGTAAACTTACAAATTTTTTCTTAGATAAACCCTCTCCTATATTATTAACAGGTTGTCGCAATTTTATATGATCTCCAACTATAGGAATTGCTTCTTTAATTTCTTCGACAGTCATTGATTTAAGATACCGATGGTGTATTAATCCATTGCTCTGGGTGACATTGTCAAGGTTCTTGTGATAATAGATCACTAAATAAAATAGAAGTAAAAAAAAGGTTCTGTTGAACATTTCCAAAAATTGGCCTTTGAAATCGGACTAAGAGGCAAACTGTTTATTTTATGCCTGGAATAGAATAAGAATATTTCTAACATAATTTCTAGTTAAAGAAAAAGTAGATAAAAATTATAATGAATCAATCATGTGCAATACCTAAAGTACATGTTATCTATGTACAGAATATTATAATATAGATTCGTTTTCATATTCAATTAAGAATTCTATAGAATTAGTTAAACAAATAAAAACTTTAAATCTTCCTAAAGATTTCTTTTTAGTTTCGTTATGTTCAAAATCTATTTCCATCCATTCCTCCATCAGAATGTGTTTCATTAGTTGAAGATAAATTAACAAAATCATAGACAACTTATTTGATACGGAAAGATTTAATCTCTCTACTTAATTTAGTGTTAAATCAAAATTTCTTTCAATTTAATAATAATATTTATAAACAAAAAACAGGTTTAGCTATGGGATCATTTTTATCGCCTTTTCTAGCAGAAATTTTTATGGAAAATTTAAAAGCCAAAATTTTAAATAGCAACTTTTCTAATCAAATCTTATTTTATAGAAGATATGTTGAAGATCATAAAAATTTCAGTTAGTTCTTAGAATTTACGAATACATTACATAATAAAATTAAATTTACTTTAGAAAGAGACAACGATAAAAAATTAACTTTTTTAGATTTACTAATTACAAAAAAAGATTATACTTTAGATTTCCAAATATATAGAAAACCAACTTCTACGGATAACATAATTCAATATACCTCTAATTCTCCCTATTCACATAAATTTGCTATTTTTAATTCATTGTTCTATAGATTGTTTAATTTACCTTTATCTAAAGAGAGTTTTCAAAATGAAATAAATATTATAAAAAATTTGGCAATCAAAAATAATTGCACATTGTATTCAATTAAAAAACTTTATAATAAATATACATATAAATGTAAATTTTGTTACAATCTTCTTGCACTATAAACTACCATTAAATAATTTTTGTTTTACGTTTTTTGGAGAAATCTCTTATAAAATTAAAAAATTTTGTGAACATTATGATTTTCGAATAAATTTCAAAACAGATAACACTTTAGCTAAAAATTTGATAAAAACTAAAGACAAAATACATTTTTTATCTAAATCTGGAGTATATAGTTTAAAATGCCACGATTGTATGACTATTTATGTAGGGCAAACTGGCAGAAAAATTGAAAAGAGATTGAAAGAACATCAATATTATATTAAGAAATATAAAAAAATTGTTAATCAAAATTTATTATCGTTAGATAATAGTACGATCTTTGCACATCATATTTTTACGAACAATCATACATTTTCTATTCTTGATGATGTGCACTTGTTACATCAATGTAAAAAAGGTACAAAACTAGATTTACTGGAAAAATTAGAGATTACTAAATTTAAAAAAGATACCAACTAGAATTGCGTTAATATACATATAAAGAAATTAAATTCTTTGACCAGGGCTGAACCTAACAGGTGGTAAAGTTGTGCTTCGCACAGAGGCGCTCCATTTTGGGGGCGCCTATTGGCCTCTTCAGAAACATAATTAAATGTATTTTTATTGCAAAATTTGGCTCTTTTGCTGATAATAATACAGAAATAATATTAGTGAAAGAACTAGTGCGTCTGATAAAATATGTATTTATTAAAATGTAAATAGAAATTGTCCTTATAGGACTCGAAATACTCTCTAGCGAATTAATTAATTGAATAACTAATATTTACAATTTTTAGAAATACATATTTTATCAGACGCACTAGTTCTTTCACTAATATTATTTCTGTTGTTGGCGCAAATAATCAGATATAAAGAAAATTCAAGAAAAGAGTAAAGCAAACTAATTTCTGATTTCTATTTATTTTTACATATTATCATTTTATATTATAATTATATTTCATAACTATTATTAGCATTATTACTGTTATTATTATTCAATATATTTGAATAATATAATAACTTGAATATAAGTATATAAAAACTATGTTTTGTGATTAGTCAAGATTCTGATAGATAAATCTATAAGGGGCACTTAAGGACAGATAAAAAGAGAGAAAATGGTGAACAGTAACCGACATATTCGAAGTAGAACCTAATGCAGATAAAGATAGCAAAAGCGATTTTTATAGAATAATTACATAGCTATTAACAATATATAAATGATATGTATAGATGAAATTAAAAATTAAACACATGTCTGCAGTACTTTGATAATAATAATGGATTACCGATACTTTTATTACTACACTAAGTAAAAACAGTGCAGGTAATTTTTATTATTATTCTTTTCGGTTTGTGAATTATGAGCTAAACACTCAGACGTCCTCAAAAGTTAAATTAATTAGTTGCTGGACACAAAAAATACATACTTAATAATAATTTATTTACTTTTTATATTACATTAAGCAAATTAATTAACGAAATATTTTATTGAAACGGAGGTACTTACCTATTTTTATTTTTCGATTGCAATTTGTGTTAGTTTAGTTGCCATTGCCATTTATGCAAAACAAAGTCTAGAAATATTTGTTGGCATTTTTATAAGCCGTCTATTTCAGATATTCACATATCTGAAATAACTCTCCAGAAAATCAAGTTGTGATCTTAGGTTATCATTGTCACTATTATTTTTGGACCTGTATTGATATCTTAATAAATTTTATTTAGAATTTTTCAATTACGGGCATGTTTTAATTTAATGTATTGCCCCATGTAAATCATTTTTCTAATTGTTTTTTGTAAAAACCTCAGTTCAGTTTAAAATATAAAGCTTTCTATAACGTATGTTTTAAACTGAATTTCATTAAAATGGATTTTTTACTAATTACAAATTGGTAGTAAAAAAATTGCATGTGGACGAATTGGCGAAGGAGCATGCAATATAAATCGTTGTCCACCGCGAATAAAACTGTCTACAGCAGTTGCCACAAGCAGTTGCTGTAGCGCAAACCGGTTCAAAACCAAATCAATTTTATTTTTAATTTGTGACTATTCAATTTTTGAAAATGTAACTGAATATATTATATATTAGATATGTATATTCATATACAATTCATTACATTAATTAATTTATTTATTTATCTTTGTTATCTATATGTACATATGTACATTTGATAAGATACACAAAATAAAATTGTTAGCAAAGACCGTTAGAATAAATAGACTACAATTAAATATTATATTTATATTAAATAGGTAAGATTTTTATAATTATGTTATCGTTAATCTATGCGAGTACTTTTAAACAACCAGTTAATTACAGAAGATAGTTCAGGAATTAGAATTATCTCTCCTGGTTATAAAATTATTGATTACAATGTGCTGTTTTCTTTTCTACTCGAATTAATTCGGTATAATTGCATTATTAATCACTTCTATTAATGGATCATATACAATTTTTCTAGCATGCCTACCCATCACAAAATCAATATGATTAAAGTATGGCAAATCGATTTTTCTAATTCCATATCTGGCTTTTTCATTCATATTCCTGTACAGATTCCAAGCATCCTAATTCATAACAAATATTAATAAAACATATTATTATTTCTGCTAGTATTCTTACAGCTTCTGGTGTTGCCCAATCCTGAGTACTGTAAACAATGTAAGTAGGAACTTCAATTTTAGTAATATCGAAATTTGGCGAATGCGCTGACCCATATTTTCGTATATTTATTGCTGGCGGATAATTGTATTTGCGAAAATTGCCTAAAACTAAATCGGCTGCATGATTTAAAATTTTAATTGATGTACCGCCTGGTAATTGACGAAAATATACTGGAACTATTTCCTAAGAGAAAAGAAATTAGATGTAATGTAAATGAAAGTGAGATCTAAACGTATACGGTGTGACTTCGATTAGTTTTCAACTTATTATACCTACTAATATAGAATTGAATTCATAAGTTCATATACTAGAAACTTACGAATTTCTTAGGAATATAAATAACAAGAAATTTGTATAGTTAGTAAAGTAGGAAATTTACCGGTCCGAAATCCGCTTTAGGTCCATAAAATAAATTATACGATTGCATACAAACTCGCATTAATTCAGGAGATTCCATACACACTGGTTTAACTAAACGGCCTAATTCAGCACCTTCGGATACAATACGAACTAATTTCAAATCTTGTACAGTGTCCTGAAATATAATAGAAATTCACATTGCAATATACGAGTACGCTCGTTGCAGCTAGTTAATGTCTAGAATTAATTAAATTTAATTAAAATGCAATTTAGTAATGGTGGAGAGATATACAAAATTGTAAAAAAAAGACAAAGAAAATGCTTGCTTTTAAAAATGACTACTAACAGATTTGGCGAATCGAAACAAAAAATTAATTTTACAATTGAATTACAATATTAATTATTTCTTAGCAAAATATTGTAATTTATTTCATATTTTATATGTAATTATGTCATGGATAAAACAATCTAAATATAAGGAAATTACGCCACGAAAAAATAATTTCTAAAAAAACAACAACAGAAATGAAGAATTGTTTATTAATTAATGAAAACAATAGAAGAAAATATTACAAATAAATTAAAGGGATTATTTTATACGTACTTCTCGCCTATAATTTCTTTTTTATATATACTACATATTTTCCTTTTTATCAATTTATTCGCGTCAGTATAGAAAATTACTACCCTTTAGTATTCCTATAGATTCTCATAAATAATTACCACGTCAGTTTTTAGTGTATTTTTAATTTTTTATTGAAAGTTGCAGCCTGTTAAAAGTTCACATATTAATACGTAATGGCGGAAGTTTATGGCACGGATATTAGTTTTCGAAATGAAGAGAAAACAAAACGACAATTAGATTATATATAGAAATATTCGAAATCGATAATAATATTCCATAATAACATAATTTAATAAAGAAAAACAACAAAGTATCGATCAGTACATAATACGATTATTTTAAACAACCGAAGAAGGATCCGAGTTTTCCGAAAGGTTTGATTTGCTTTGGTTAAAAACATAATAATCCAGAAGACACGACACTATAGTCGGTTTGCTTATAGATTTATGCCAATATACCTATGTATTATCTAAACATCTAACTACTTAAACATACCAAAATCCAATTTCCCAAAGGTGCTGCAACTTTATATGGTGAAATCATATTAGTCAATGTATAAGCTGGACAAAGTAGAATAAACATTTTTATAATATTCTTTGCTTCCTCAGGATATTCACTGCCATACATCAGGGCAAATGTTGTCCCCAATGAATGGCCTATATAAATTATCTGACTGTCTGCGTGGGTATGGTATAAAATTGTATGAAATATTTGCGGTAAATCAATAAGGGCTATATCGTCCATACTGAAAAAACAATAAGAAATATTATCATATTTAATTATGTCATGATAAGTAAATGTAACTTTTTAGAACAATGTACGTACCTGGTGTCCCAAAACTCTTGGTCTTTAACCGTTAAATTAACATGCTCTTCTGAATAATATGTACCTCGATAGTTACCTAGCCATACGTCATAGCCTGCTTCCCAAAGAACAAAAGCTAAACATAAAAAAAGCTTATTTAAATTTTAACAAATTCTTGCCTCTCAAACGTTTGGAAGACGTCTAGAGACAGTCTTTGCACATGTTTAGGTACATTTCAGATATTTAAAACGACTGTAACTTCATGCTATGTCGATTGAATTAAACTAATCTAAACTATTCTCAAATTAGACTGACCATTTTGTAATATGTTGCAATCAGTTTATGACCGCGCGACAGTGCCACATTAATTTTATATTTCGTTTTGTTGCTGATGTTTTAAATTTTAAATGAAGAAAAATCTGATTTAGAAACGGTAAGATTTTTCCGATATACTTTAAAATATCTATTATAATTGACTGAAATATTTAGTAATTCAAAGACAAAGCATAAAAAGTATTTGAAATTATAAAACAGAAACGTGTTGTGTTGTCCTGCAATTAAAAGATATCTCCAAATTTAGATAAGATACATTTTCAAAATACATTAGAAATAGAAACTAGAACCATGAATTGATATTAATTCTTATAGGTATTATTGCGTAATTGTCAATATAGTTTGAGAATAGTGTATATGTATAATGAGCTACCTAATGAATCTTTTTGTAAAGCCAAAAAATTATTACTAGTTGCAACTAGACCATGTTGTAAATAGACAGGATGTTTCTTTGCATGTGGATTATTCTGACTGTCATTTGGTATACGAAACAGTGTTAGGATGTATCCATCTTTTGTGCGTACCCGGTGCGTTTCCACAGGGTAACCTAGTAAACTGATTATTTCTGGCTAAAAAAATTAGTAGATAAACAGTTTTGTAAATTATGCATATTATACATTTTGTGGATAGTTGAAATTAGTTTTAGAACTTTATGGGTTATTATTATTGAGTTGAAATGTTAAACTTTTTGATAATTTCCTCTTTCTTACCGTGTCGGTCTTAAATAAATTAGAAGAAAATATTTGTTGGCCTGATTGTCCAGGCACATGGAGATATTCGAGTTAATAATAATTAAATTAATGGAAAATTTAAACCATTAAATGGTGGGAAAATACGCAGCATAAATTCCTGAGATCCTGACAAAGTACTAGAATATTTTGAACTTCTGTAATCAAATGAAGCTCATTTTCCTTATTTGAAACTTATTAAAGCAATTTGTGTTTTTTGCCACGATCTCAGAATGCTAGATTAAAATATAAATCCAGGATGAGTTTTATTAATAAAATAATTTACTAACCGCTATAAAATCAGCTCCCAAATCGTACCAACAATTCGAATTATTTTTCATTGTATAATAATCCTTAAAAGTTGGACACACATTATTTTCACCATTGGCGGCATTAACATTGTTTTCTAAGTCAAAAATTAAAATAAAAACTATCAGTAACATTTGCACTCTAGTTTTGTTTAAAACATTCTTATTTTGATTATTAGTAACATATTTTCTCACAGAAGAACAATATTGAACCATCATTATTATCATCTAGTTCGATATAATATATACCATTTAAATTGGCACTATAAAATGGTACACGTAACATTCAACATGTTATACATACATATTATTACTAGAGCAGTGCTATTTGGTCTTCTATTATAGCCTTCAGTCTAATGCTCTCAATAGGTTAATTCTTTTACAAAGACCTTGATTGTTGCAAAAGTATAATTCAATAATTTCTTAGTTTTTTCCGTTTTTTAACTTTTACAATGTGTGTGTTTATTTGTGAAACAGGATCGCAATTGTATAGTTGGAAAAGTGCTTGCCTTAATAAATGTCTTGAATCAAGGCCTCCTTAATGAATTTACTGCGAGCTAAATATTTAACGAAACATAAATGTTTCAGTAGATTGTAAAATTGTGGTTCTCATTCTATAACGTTAAATATATGCAATCACCTATCCATTTGGTTTAGTTCTTCCAAGATATTATTCTAATGTAGAACATAATTATTAGTGAAAACTAATACTAGAAGCCG
This sequence comes from Platypus cylindrus, assembly GCA_949748235.1. Classification (NCBI taxonomy): domain Eukaryota; kingdom Metazoa; phylum Arthropoda; class Insecta; order Coleoptera; family Curculionidae; genus Platypus; species Platypus cylindrus. Next base: position 8,749,868 of record OX456490.1, on the reverse strand, counting down.
GACCTGAACCCATTCATTTTTATATGAATTTATTATCAAATGGCAATAGACGGGTAATAGTAAATTATGTAGTGCAATATTGAGGTTAAACTGTGTAATATTTAATTATAAATATATTAATATTTATGAATTTATCGATTATGTATGTAGATATATTAATTAATTAATTACTTGTAAGTTAATTTGTTATACATTTATCTCTGTATTGTATTGAATAGTTTAAATTAGTTTCTCAGTACGTAAAGATAATATCTTTATCTTAATCTTTTTCATTTTTTTAAAAATTTAAATGCAAATTCTTTCTTTTTCTTACCGCTTATTATAAAGACGATGACAACTGTGAGTTATGCAACTTGTAATTCAGCACAGTTGGTTAGATTGCCGCTTCTGAAAATGGCGGTAACAAAGCCTATACATTTGACGGGCATCGTAGCATTTGAATATTATACAATTTGATATTTATTTCAAATTAAAACGAATTTAATTAACGAATAGCAAAATATGTACATTTGTAATTATAAAATTAAATATAAATCACATATTAAAGAACAATAATAAAATAAAATAATAAAAACGAACTAAAATTGTACGATTTTAACCTAATACAACTTGTAAGTATCTGCATAAATAAAACCAGAGCTACCTACTCACTATGATATTTATTATGAATAAATTACTATTAAATATTAATATGCCACTATAAATTCCTGCTAGAATTATTACTATTGTCAATACTACTCTTATTGTTACTACCAGTTTTATTAATTATAGTTTTTTCAACTTGGTCTTTTGGTAACTTTAAAAATTTCCTAATAATTTCCATTACAGGTTTATTAACCATTTCATCAGCACTTTTCCCATAAAAATAGTCGTTATGATTGAAATTCAGCCTTTCAATACCATAAATTCCTGCTCGTATTGATTTTGGTAATTGATTAAATAAATCGATGGCGTCCTAATAATAATGGAAATTCAAATAAAATTCGGTTAAAATAATTAACAACAATAAAATAAATTTACTTGTTTTGTTGTGGCCCAGTCACCAGCTGAATAAATAATAAAAATTGGCACTTGAATTTTTTTAATATCATATTCTGGTGGTAATTCGGTACCGTAAAGGTGTGAATTCTTGCCAGGTCCATAGTTGTATTTACGGAAATTGCCGCTAGTCGATTCTCTGAGGAATGCAAATGTTTTTAATGATGTACCACCAGGTAGGTGGTTGAGATATACTGGAATTGTTTCCTAAAATTATAGAATACTAATATCTCCACACATTTGTTTCCGATGAAAATCTGGCTTGAAGGACCAATATAAGTTATTGGCTTTTAGTCCGTCGAGCCAGATTATATATGTAACTTACTGGTGCCATTTCAGTTGAAGGGCCAACAAACATATTAACCAATGTCCCACAAATTGTTAGCATAATTGGAGATGATGTACAAGTAGGATTTGTGACACGCCTGAGAAGATTGCCACGAGAAAGCACTTGAATAAGATTCAAAGATTTTGTTAGATCCTGTCAAAAACAAAACATGACAATTTATTAAAGTACCTATATTCAACGACTTACTATAGCCGGATAAAATAATGGGAAAAACATTCGATAAGGACTACGCATATGTGTCAATTTATATGCTGGTCCAATAAATATGAAAAGCGAAACTAAATTTTTAGCTAAATTTTGTCGTTCAGATGCAAATATCATTGCTGCTGTTGATGCTAATGAATGACCAATGAAAATTGTTTTACTCGTCGACTCTGATTGGGATTTGACTAATTCAAGCATTGCGGGTAGATCATAGGTTCCTATTTCATCTACACTAAAATTGAAATAAGAAATGATTAGTGATTGTAATTGTGGACAATTAAAGTTTTTCTATTAATAGAGGGCACTTAAGTTTGCATATTCAAGGTTAACCAAATGCAACAAATGACATAAATATGCACCTAAATGAATGGTACCTTTGTGGTAATGAAACATGTAGAACGGGTGAAAGTAAAGCCCCATTGAAGTTTAGAATGTGTGATAACTAATGATTTATTATCTTTTTTTGCTATTGCTAATTATTAAATATTAATTTCCGCTATATAGTAGAGATAATGCCTTCTCTGGTATTTTCAAAAAAAAAAAAAAAAAAACCAAACCAAAACCTCAAAGTATGTAGATATCTACTGCATTAAATCCGGTAAGGTGTGTCAAAAGTTGTTATCATTCCTCTTACTTTATTAATATGATGAAGTGCAATGTTTACCGCGGAATAGTTGACGGTTGTTTTTATTTTGTTTTTTATTTGTCATAGATTTTAATTAATAAATAACAATAACTAATGTTATTGATTAACAATAAGAAAGAAAGAGAAAGTCAATAAGATTATAAATTGGCTAAACATATTGGTAGTTGTTATATCATTTAGATTACAGAACAGAAATGTTCAGAAAAGTTCAGTTATTAACGCCACATATCTTCATGGCTGTCATTTGTACTAGTAATTTTGCTAATTCATATTAATAAATAGTACACGTTATTTAGAAATTATGAAAAGTATTTATTAATAATAATAAGAATAATAAAAAAAATTTAGTAATCGGCTGGAATCTGTATTTTATTACATTCAAGCACTACATACTCATATGTCATTAAAATTATTGTAAATACCCATGTAATTATTACTAGATGTCTTTTTTTTTTCATTTTATTTGCGTAATAATTGTCATTACCTAATAATATCTGTGTAAGTCCGTATGTATGTTAGGATTAACAGAATTGTATATACATTGTATATACCTATACATTTTTTTATCTAAACATAACCTACTTATGCCTCGGAGATAGATAATGGTAAGATTTTGTAATGTATCTTGTATAATTAATCAAATCAACTAATTTTTGCGTTGAAATGCACTAATTGGATTTTAATTTATTGTAAAAGAAACGTATTAATCATATTAAACCCTGGCGGATTTGTGCGCTCGACATTTTCTACCAACTGCAGCTCTCTAAACTGTAACAGGTCATGGATAGATGGACCAACTTGTTACACTTAGACTTACAAGTGTAAGTCTAAGTAGAAACATAACATAAACTTTCTTTTTACCTATGATCCCAAAACTCTGTTTGAGTAACATTGAGTGATTCGTGTCCTTCGGAATAGTCTGTTCCACGAAAATTTCCTAACCATACATCATAACCAGCATCGGCCAATTTAAATGCTGAAAATTTAACATAAATAGAAGATTTTTTAAGATGGAGTATTCGCAGACGCCATTTTTTATTTAAATTGACAGTTATCGTTTGGAGACACAATCTTAATTAATGTTAAATTTTTTTCTATATTTATTATACATATAAATTAACTAATTGAATAAATTATTTAACAAATATTAATTTTGCTAGGACTATATAGATGTCTCTAGTTTTGACAGTAGGAGCAAGCAAGGAGATAATTATTTATATAAACTTAATTAATTAATTTTGCATAGAAAGGAATTAATTCAACCGGTGATGGCGTCTGCGAATACTTATCTTTTTAGAGCTCCAATAATTATTAACATTATTAAATTTATAGAATCCGAATACATTCCATTTAGTCATAATTAATATAAAATCAGCAGCCATAGCTACTTCACAGTTCCCATGCAACGCAATGTATTCTGTTTCATTTGAAGAATTTCTGTTAGATGGCGCCAGCTATCCATCTACTATTTAAACGCGAACAGCAAACAAATTAATAGTAGGATAACGATACTATTTAAATGTACCATTATTTACATAAATTCCAACGTAAAATACACATGCATTTGCACTTTCATTCTCGTTAGAATATAATTTCTACGTTCTTTCTTTGCCGTTTAATTTCCGGTCATGAAAATGTTTGTATTTTTTTTCGTTTTAAGGTTATTTAATAAACATTGACCATGTAAGAAAATTGCATGGTTTTTGCTCGGATCGTTGGACCTTCTCATTGGAAATGAATAAATGAAAAAGTACACGCTATGTTAGATTAAGTTTCTCTAAGAATATTATGTAAAGTATATTCGAAGAAACAGTAGTATAAATCAGTGATTTAATAAATTCAGATCTTGTCCCTCCGAATAGACTATATCCGATAAAATAAATACTATTGGAACTTAAAAATTAAATTAATTGCAATTAAATAATTAAAAATTAAACTAATAGAATCTAACCTAAAGATTTTCTTCCAACTCCAACAAATACTGCAGATGAACTTTCAATACCATGCAATAAAAATAATGGCGGTTTCGTTTTACTAAACGATGGTATTCGGAAAACTGTTAAATGGTAATTATCTTCAGTTTTAATTCGATATTCCATTAATGGATAGCCGCTTCTTCGTATAATTTGAGGCTATAAATTAACGAAAAAAAAAAAAAAAAGAAACATTTACATTTTACAACACACATAAGTTACATAGTAACAAATTAAAGCATATTTAGAATAAATATTGTAAACTTCACTAACATTGTAATACAATTGACGCATTACATTACATTTTGTATAGTGATTAGTGACCAAAATTGGCACAAAAACCTAATTGGCAATGAACTTATTTCATCACATTTTTATATGAAAATATATGGATTACGGCTCTACATATACGAAGAATTGATGAAGTTTGGGATATAAATATCGATAAGGGTTAATTATTATTATCAATAAATAAATTGTCTTCTTGTGGCTTTAATTATTTCTTATATATAAGAGAAAAGCCGGTAACGTAAGTTTATTGAGGTCTATTCTATCCTATATTGATTGGAAGTATTGATACTTTTACTAAGAATTATGAATTACAGTAGGACCTCTGTCAGCGGACACGGGATTTTAAATTTTTAATTATTTCTTACGTTATTAGTTTTTAGTAAAATTCCTCACCTCCTCACCAGCACTCTATTATAGATAGCTTTTACTGAACTACAGTGTACTTACCGTTCTTAATTCGGCAGCATAATCATACCAACAATTTGTATTATTAGCCATATTAAAATAATCCCTTAAAGATGGACAAACATTATTAACTGGGCGCTGACCAAACACCACCGAAATGCCAAAAAAGAACAATAAATACTTAATTGTTATTACCATTTTTTTGTTCTGAAAAATAATTAATTAATTTCAATTGTAAGTAAATAAATTTTTAGTATTATTTCATACACACTCTTATATAATAATAATAATAGTGGTTACACCCAATTGTAGTACCTATAATGTAATTTCACTTACTGAACAAAATATAACGAGATCTAATTTTTATCTAAGAATATTAAATTTATTTCACTTTCTTCTCGTACTATCTACCATAAATGCATATGCATATCTAACTAGAGTGATGGCAATATGAACAATGACCACTGGAAGTAAAGGAGATCGAAAATTAAATTTTTAGATTACATTTTAATTATTCAACTTGGACCTAGGTGACATTTAATGTTTTTAAAATAATTTGATATGATGAACACTAGTAGTATATAATTAATAAAAAAAAAAACATTCAGTAAATACTATACTGGCACACCAAAATAACGCTAAATATACAGGCGACTTCTTGTTTTCTAACGACAGTTTAACAAGATTAAACTACTACAGTTTCTTACCATTTTAGAACCTTCTAGGTTCACAAAATATTCATGTTAAAATGCACTGCTACACCAATCCACCATTAAATACTGTATTTATATTTTATGTATGTACATCAGACACGCTTGCGATTCAAAAAATTGGCAATCTACATGTAAAACAACTTACAATGTTTCGTTTTTTTATTTATTATTTATTTATTTACCTATTTAGTTTTTACAACGAAAATAACAAATTAATTCGATTTAGCAACTGTTTTGTACTTATTCTCAAAGGCCATCTGCAATTAAAAAAAAATTACAAACATTTATTTCATTCATTATTACGCAATTTATTCAGCAGTAGGTACTCTTCTTTGAAATTGATATAGTAATTTATACATTTATACAATACAACACAACATATCCAAGTGTGATTTGACTATGTTATTAGATATGATTTGAACCTATTCTAAGTAAGTCAATGTTGGTGAATGGAAGGAAGAGGAAAGTATAGCTGAATTTCTATTGTTAATTAAATTGATTAAATAAACGATTTTATAGAAACATTTTCCTCCAAAAAAATAAAATTTATAAAATGCAATCTATAAACGATCTCATTAGTAGTTAACGTTTAATTCTTAGCTTAATTTTTAACTTAAAACAGAATCATAAATTTTGATAAAATTTTACTTTCGACATCTATTAAATAGTAGCCGAACTACTACCGATATTCGATACTTACATGTCAAAGTTAAAAAATGAATATTTTGGATGGCTTCAGATTTTAGCTTATAGATGGCGAAACAATAAGACTGCCAAAATCAGTTACTTTTCTGCACTTATCTCAGTTTTCTGTGTTATTTTTCTTAAAATTATTATAGCAGAGCTATAAAATCCAAACTATTAGAAAATACAGTATTTAATTTTAAATTTTTCTGTATGTGATTTATATTTTCTATAATATACAAGACAGAATATCCAGATCCAGTCAAGTGACGGCTGTCATATTTATATTTCAAATTTTTCGATAAACAAAATGGCGGTTACTATGTTTAGCATCCAAATGGGCTGTAAATGGGTACATATTGTTTCTGAGGATTGTTTATCCATAATGCTTAATGGCCATAGACAAAGATAGAAAAGTATGTTTGGATATGTACATATATATGGATAGACCAATGACAAATCTTCCAAAGTAGGTGGGAGCACTGTTACAAAAAAAAGCGTTAAAGTTTCGATATACTCGTTGTTCTATGTTGATGGCATAAGTATGCAATGGTTAAAATATATATGATACTTTAATTCTAAATTCATTGTAAGTTCTTGTAGTACACAGCAAGACGTCAGTCAGTTAATTAACTATTCAATATTTCAAAATAATTATTAATGGAAAGTGGAAATATTATGTATGAATGCAAAGGTTGGCAACCAACGCCCTGTTGCTCGATCTATTCTAGTCTAGGGTTGTGTATGTGGTATTTTTCTTAGTGTAAATAAAGATAAAATATTATTCAAGGTCAATAATAATATAGATATTATGGCCTTTAGTAGAAAAAAAATTGACGCATTTTCCACAATTATATCTGCGGCAATTTATCAATGGTTTTTGTTCAAAATGAAAGCAAGGTTTTCCCATATAGGTACATATCATTATGCAGGTACAATTGAAGGTACATATGCGTAACTTTTTTTTTGTTTTTGAAATGTTTACATTATGTATATACACGTTACTTATTAATTTGTTTTATAAATTTATAGATACGTAGGTTTGCAAAAAAAACGAATAAAAGAAATCCAAAAATGTGACAAAAAAATAATTTATTAAAATTATATTAATTATTTACAATAATTCTAAAAAGAAAAACAAAATACACAATTTCACAGTCGGAGTTTTTAATGGATTCTTCCTAGACCTAATCCATGTCCGCCAGCTAATCCAATGTTGCCTAATCCATGACCCCCAGCTAATGCAACGCCACCCAATCCATGACCACCCAATCCGACGCCACCCAATCCAATACCGCCTAATCCAAGACCACCTAGTCCAATACCACCTAATCCATGACCTCCGACAGCTACTGGAGTTGGTACTGCTACAGGTGCTGGCACTGGTACATCAAATGCAACAGGTGATGGTACTCCAACTGGAACGGGTCTTGGTGCATCAATTGGAACAGCTAGAATTTTGAATTTCATTAATATATGCTGCGACTAAATTAAAGAGGACAATTGGAAATGGAACTAATTAACTTACCCACGGGGCGTGGTATTCCAACTGGTCTTGGTACATCAACTGGTACTGGTCGTGGTACATTAACAGCTACAGGTGCAGGTACATCAATTGGTACTGGACGTGGCACGTCAATTAGTCTAGGTGCTGGTACGGGCACTGGAACTGGACGTGGTACATCGACACCATATGGAGCTGGAACTGCCAATGGTACGGTACGATCAATAACTGAGGTAGACGCGGATGCGGTACTAATTCCCGTTCCAATGAGTCCATGACCAGCGATACCAGTACCTATACACACGGCAAAAAATTATTAATTAATCACTTAGAAGAAAGTATTCGGATCAATGTTACCAAGAGTTCCTAAACCAATTCCTCCAAGTCCCAATCCATTGACAGCACCAAGACCTACGCCAAGGCCGCCGTGTCCACCGGCTAAAACAGCTCCTGGAAAAAATCGCAATAAGATAATTTGCAAAAAAAAAACAAAAATCAGTTGGCTCCAATTACCGTGTCCAAGACCAAGACCAGCATTACCGAGCAGCAAGCCACGTTTGTCTTGTTTCTTTGGAAGAACATCAGCTGCAATGGCGACCACCAAAACGAAGATTAAGGAAGCCTAAAAAAAAAAAGAAATTTGATGAATGAATCGAAAAGTCGTAGTAGATGAATCGAATTGACAATCCCGATTTGATGGAGATTGATATGACAGGAGACTTACTTGAAAGGCTCTCATACTGTTTTTATTTATTTTATTATTTTTCTATTAAACAGCGAGTACCTTCGTTCTTTGGGAGAATGGATGTTATTGCTTCCATTTGTTATTTATATAAATCAAGGCGGCAGAGAACCTACTACTACTACTACCACCTATATCACTTCCCCCCACAGTAATACATAATATATTGGTGTTAATATAACTGATTAGTTTTAAGCTTATTATTGATGAAATCCAATAGATTTTTTTGTATTCGTTGTTTCGATATTTAAGAATATAAGAAGATATCAGTTGCCGTTTTTTTATATTTTGGGTCGGTATTGATCAACTAATAGTAATAGGCTATGGAAAGAAGATATTTTATTAAAGCATTGAAATAATCCGATTTATGGATGTACGACCAAAATTTGTTTGTCGTGTATTTATGGGATTTATTTTTATTAAAACTTTAAATGTAATTTTAAAGAAACCAGATTCAGCACGAACTTGTTTTATCCCAGACGGCAGATGGCGCCACCAAATTTATTTATAGATTTATACCACTAGATTCGATAAATCGATTTGATTTGAAAAATTAGTTTAAAAATTAATTGTTATTTTTTATTCTATTATTAGTGGGGGTTTGAGCCTACTGTCTACCAGTTAACTGAGTCATAATAATAATATATGTTAATTGAATCCTACAATTTATCTGTTCACAATTTTTGTAAGAAAAAAAAAACGTGTAGGTATTTTATTGTTCTTTCTATCACAGATAGTAAAATTATTTATCAGAATAAATTCATATTAACAGTTATTATTATAACTAGGTATATCAACTTTATTTCCATAAAACAAGAAAAAAATCGTGTAGGTTACAAAATGGTACGATACATATGTACATGCATACATACATACATCTAATTCTTAGGCACCTATTTCATATATTACATATGAAAAACGTTACATTTACACACAGGTGAACCACATTATTTATCTATATTCGCAATAAAAATATTGATAATAATTATATCCTGTTACTAATAAAATCCTTGAAAAACCGTTTAGTTTTAAAGTTGTTCTATTTAATAAACTCCAATAAGATTATATAGGTGCCTAGAGGAATGTACGTAAAAGGTACCTACTTGACAAAAAAAAAAAAAAAAAACAGCGAATAGTTTTAATAATCTGATAATAAGTGATAAGTATCAATAACGATACGTCAGTTTAGGGAAAACCTCTAAAATAATATCAGTTTTCGTTCATGTAATAAAATCGATTAGATAAGGTAAAAGGGAAAGTATGCACCTTATGGATGAAGGTACTGCTAACCTCCTGACATTGTTTCGATTTTTTAATAGTCATCTTGTGGTTGTAATTAGAGATTTTCAATATTCGATTAGTTATTGCTGATATTATGGTTGTTCAACCCACAAATATCATGTTTCCCATTTCTGGTTTTAATTTTGAAGTGGCTAAACTAAAATGTCCTAGACAAGATCCATATGGCTGAAGGGTTTCATTATCATGCCATCTAGGATATTGAGTCATAATGATAATTAATCGCCGGTGGCAGAAAGGCAAACTATTTTGTTTCTTGGATATTTATGGTTGTTATGGACAATTTACTTTATATTATATTTTAAATTTCAGCAACGAGAATAAATCGGTTTTTTGCAACCGGCAGTAAGTAAAGTAATTATAATTAAAGTTATAATCATAGACTTTAACAAGGTGTAATAATGAATTATGGATATATCCAATTATCGATAGTTTATAAAACCTACACTGGCAGCGCTCCTGAACTTAAACTTGAATGTGTTTTTAACCATAATTTATTGTTATAAAAGTGTGTATATTATGTGGAATAATACATGGAAATAAATAATCGATATACGTACTTGCTTCCTTAAATGTATCGATTATTTCGCAATATTGAAATTATTGCGTTTATTTATTTTTCAAATGAATACAAAAATATGTCGTTGTATAAAAGAAATGGAATAAAAAAATTGATACGTATTATGATCCGTGTCAACCAGTTCCAATCTTAATTAATAGATATTATAAATGTATCCTGATAGACGTATAAAAAAATGTTATTATTAGCAATAAACAAAATAATTTGCAACTGTAATAATAAACATACTTGCGCGTAGTTAAACACACCCCATTTTAGTATTTTAATAATGAAAATTTCTAATTAAGTCATTTGTTAATTACTCGTTAGTTGGTTTTATGAATAAATAATGTTTACAACCCTTTTATTATTTATAAAAATAATCAATAATCATTACTATTAATTCAAAATAAGACATATTTAAATCGAATTTTTTAAGAATGATACGTATATTAATTATTAACTATTAACAAAGTATATGCAGCTCTAGAATCCGTTCGTTACATAATTAATTAATTAAACTGGATTGAAATTTGCGTTGTCATTGAGCCCTCACGTGTCCTTAGTTATCTGACTTGTCATTGCGTGACTTTTGTATAATAAACGTTTCGGGAACTTCCAGAGTCACGTTCTCAGTTTGTCAATTTGGCCATTTGGGAACAAGGAAAAGTTGATAAAATGCAAAAACGATTCAGAGAGAAGTTTTATTAGTACCATAGGTACTAAGTACATAGCAAACTAAATTCTACTATCTAGACTGCAAACCCTTCAAAAATTGACACCCAATTTCCGTCATCATAATTTAAAAAAAAAAAAAAACCAATATAAAATTGAAAGTGTAATAGAATACCCCTCTCTAAGTACGTACATATGCATCTATTTTACTTGTAGTAAACCACATGCAACAAGAAGAAATAGTACATAGGTATAGTGCAATAAAACTAATTAGAGGGGGTGTGGGGATAAAGGTGGGGTACATTGGCTTATAATAGATAAACTTAGTGAGAATGGTGCAGTAGTTACACCCTCGAGAGTGATTGAGTATTAGAAGCTGTTTGTATTCAGATTAGTTTTGAAAAAATGAAAACTTTGGTACGTATCAAATTTTAGAATAAGAAAAGCACACACTTAGATTTATTCATTTTTGTTTAAATTGTACTATTTTATCCTCAATCAATTCTTATTTATAATCAGCAGATTGATTTTTTGATTAAAGTTATTATCTATTCATTTAAATCTGACTTCATTTCACTGTTTGGATGGAACTATATTTATTTGTTTAAACATCACTTTTTCATTTTCCAGATTTGCGTTTGCCTAATTCTAGGCGCTGCATTTGCTGCAGAAAAAAAGGCTGAAGAAAAGAAACAAGAGAAACGAGGCCTAACTGGATTAGGAATCGCAGGTATATGCAAAAAAAAGAACAATAATCAAATCAAGTGCAAATCTAAACATTGTTGTATTATTTCAGGGCATGGAATTTATGGTGGCGCTGGATTAGGTGGCGTTGGATTAAATGGCGTTGGAATTGGTACCCTAGGAACTGGTTTAATTGGATCTGGTGTTGGAATTGGTATTGGTGGAGGTACGAACTTTTTCCGCTATTAATTTCAATTTAGTCTTAATTTTAAAGCCCTAATTAGAACTGAATTATCCCAGAAAACATTTGGTCGAGTCATAAATACATACCTATACAATACTATACAATCCTACTAATTGTTAATAATTTCTATTCAATTTCTCATAGTTGCTGGTCCAGCTGTTGAATTAAGCCGCCACGCCCACACTCACACAACAATCACCCGAAATCTCGGAGTACCAGTGGCAGCGCCAATTCCCGTTCCAATTGACAGACCTCTCGGTGTACCTGTACCCGTCGATTTACCTGTACCAGTTGACAGACCCGTTGGTGTACCCGTTACACGACCTGTTGCAGTACCAGTTGACCGACCCATTGCTGGTAAGCCCTACATAGATACGATGAATGAAACATAAATCGTGTGTTTCATTCACATGTTTGTATTACACACATTGTCGAAATAAAGTTTTTTCACAGTCATTTACGATTAGATTATGATTTATGATTTGTGTTTTCAGTACCAGTTGATAGACCAATAGCTGTTGATATTCCAAGTCCAGTACATGTGGCAGTTGATCGACCAGTTCCAGTAGGTGTTCCTGTACCACATCCTGTAGGTATTGCCAGACCAGTTCCAATTGGTGTACCAGCACCTGTACCAGTAGCAATTGGCCATGGTGGTATTCATGGAGGTGGATTAGGATTAGGTGGATGGGGTGGTATTGGTTTAGGTGGATATGGAAAAATTCATTAACTCATTAAATTAATAAGAGAAAAACAAAATAAGAAAATGTTAAATTTGTTTTGCATATTTTGAAAAAATATGTAAGATTTTATAAAAAAGTGTTTTTTTTAATGTGTACATATAAGTTGATATAATAAATTATTATTTTATTTTATATATTCGTCTTTGCCATATCTTACTTCCGCTAGAGTGTATGCCGTCTGTTATCTATGTTTGTACTTCTTTTAACATTTGTTTTCTTAAACTGAATACAACCAGGAAAAAATAAATATTGAGCGCTGAAATAGCAAAATAAGTTAAATAAAGAAATTATCCGATTAGTATATTGCTTCACATATTGCATAGTTGTCTGGTTAATTTGCGACGACTATACTTCTCTATGAAAAGTTTATGTATACTAACGACATCTGTTAGTATAGGAAAGAGACGAACATTTTTCTTTCTGTGTCATCGTTCATATGGCGCGTTGAGTTCATACATAATATACGTTCAATGAAATTAATATGTATAAATGCGGTATAATTTCTGCATCGATATCCCATTAGAAATGAATAAATTAAGGTTTAAATGATACGAAAGCTGACGTGTTCTCACCAGAGGTTACAACTTCGAAATAAAAATTCTATTATACATATATAAGTATTATGAAAATCAATAAAGTTTACTTTAAAATTGCATGAATCATTTTATAATAAATAGATTCAATAAAATCAATAAATATACCAGATAAAGTTAGGGAATCCCTTTATAAATATTTTTCAACAAATTTCCGTAAACAATTTCTTTGAAAGTTCCAGAAAAAAAAAGATAAGTAAAATGTATATATATACTGTCTAATAAAAAAGATTGTAGTATAAGCCTTTATCTAATTAATTGCTCATTAGTTGCAATTATTTTGCAATTATTTATTGCATGTAATAAAAATGACGAAAATAAACTACAGTCTATGCGCATAGCCCCAAACGTACCTCTATCTATACTCATTCATAAATTGACGGGTTCACTCATAGAGGCGCTAGTTGTGTTTGTAGATAAACACCGAAACCGATTCTTATTTTTCTTTAGTATTTACTATATGAGTATTATTTTTACCTGAAGATACTATACAGGAACAAATAGCTGCTGCAATCGTCCCTCCTGCTGCACTACCTGAAGCGCATGCTGCAATAACTGTTACAATGTATGCCACTACGCCGATTAATTCTACGATTAACCATGGTATAAACAATTGGGGTCTATTCTGGAAATTGGAAAAGCACTTTGCGTAAATTAACAGTCAATTAATCACTAATTAACTCACCTTTTGCACTCCAACAGTCAACAAGATTGCTATGATAAAAATAAATCCACAAATACAGGCAGCGACAATATAGAAAGGTGCTAAAGCTGAAAAAATTCATTAATATTTAAGTCAATAATAAACATTGGAAATACTAAGAATTGTGATAAGTAAAGTAATCTTTAATTTTGTATACAATTTATTTCATATACAGGGTGGTCTGTTAATGATGTCAATTAGCGTTTTATGTATTTGGTGATGCAGTGAATCAAGACTGAACTGTCGTGGATGTGTAGTGTAAATCTGATATAGCCTTGCTATAAGTACTTGATTCATTTCAAACATGCAATAAAGTCTCGTTAAATAAGCACAATCTACAACATAACGTGCTAGAAAACGCATAGTTTTGCAATGAATTAAAAAGATACAAAATGCAACAAAGACTTCAGTGCAAATCAATAATTAATTTGATATAATTTTAAGGTTCTTGTATTATGTATACAATATAATTATCGCATTACCTGCAGCTGCATCAGAATTTAATTGAATGGCATATCCTGCGAGCCAAGCAAAAACTACCATAAAAGGAAATGCAACCGTGAATTGTACGTATGCAATCATTTTTGTGCCAGATCTAAGAGAAAAACAGCCACAGCATCCATGTAGTTCCGGTATCTTCATTATTATTGATCTAAAAGAATTTTCGATTGTATTAGTACAATGTATATTTGTTGAAGCGAATCAATTTCTTAAGTCATTATGCGTGCAGTAGTAATACAGACTAATCGTAGTTTCAATTATCTACTTACCAGAAGTTGTATAATTTTTTTTCCCAATTTTTTCAAACTTTATTAGCTAATATTTGTCAACGAAAATGATGCATCGCATGAAGCATATACTATTTATAACAAAACAAGTCTATTTACTTTTCTTGATTAGTTCTGCAGATTGATAGTGATAACTTATCGGGATATAATACCGGTAATTAATAGGCGAATTTGTGAAATATCCCCGATTTGGAATGTACAGTTTGTCCAAAGAATCAGTCTATGTACTTACATAAATATACTAAATCACAAAAAGATGTGATCCTACGTCATACTTAATAAAAAACAGTATACCAACATTATAACTATGATTTAGAGAAATTTATTTACCTGTGAGCAATTTAAAATTTGATGTATTCAAATTGGAATTGAAAAGCAGCGCTAAAAAAGTGAATATTTTTTCTTGGTCATTCAGGTTTTGCTTAATATTTAATTTAATATGAATCAATTTTACTTACGTAATTTTGTAAAACTGTTTAATTTTCTTATTTCTGTTATTGTCTTGACAGATTTGATTTTATTTTTTAATTATAAGGAATTATAGTAGTGTTTCAATTGAAAGTATAGTTGTCTCTGTTGTATACACATAAAAAGAGAGACAAGAACTCATCAGTCTTGTCAGTTGAATATGTTAAACATATCGCATTAAAGGAATTAAAGTAAATATATATCTTTATCGTTGTCTAAACTTACGTACTTGTTTTTTAAAGCAATTATCATAATTGAAAAATCTTAAATAAAATCGATAAAATATCGAAACAACTCCAAAAACTGGCAAGGTCGCACAAAAATTATGAAGTTGACGTCATATCACATCTTTCCGCTAAAGTACGTCTCAGTCTTGCTGTATACGAAGTTTTGTGATGACGTCAACTGATTTTTAAACGAATTGGATTGTAACGAACCGATGACACATAGAAAATCTATATTTGGTTCTGATGTAATTTGCTTACTAGAATCGGGAAATATAGTTATTTTCCTAACTGTATTTATTTATAATAATGCGAATTGGTATATTTAATTGATCTTAACCGTTTCAATATTTTGCAATTATTTTACGTTTGTAATTTTTTAATAAAATACAAAATGTTCTAATCTAATCTATAATACTTTCAAAACAATAAAGCTGCTTAATAATATTGTTCTCTATAAATTTTTAATTTCCCCCACATTGCATTTTCCATGCCACTTCTTAATGAAAGACTACGAAAAAACAAATAAAAATTCAACGATATCGATATTGTTAAAATACCTAATCAAAATGGGAAAATTATAAACTTATAGCAGAGTTTATGCCTGTACAATAGCATACGATTTTCCATTATTATCGAATCATGATGACGATGATGACAGTGAAATCGAATAGCATTCGTTTGGATGAAATAAATTATTTAAAATTAAGTGTTTGTGCTTTAAAAGTCTTCTGAATAAACAGAATGCTAAATACAATTATGGATTATTAAATATAATAGCCGCCATTTTTGGGACAGCAGTATTATTATAGATAGATACACAACGATATGTCATTAGCTATAGAGTTATAATGTGAATGTTGTACGTTTGTTTATCACATTCCGTAATGTGTGTAAAATATTATAAGTAACTGATTGCTGTGGCCGAAAATGGTGTCCATTAAATTTTAAAATAATTTAATTTTTTTTTTGTACCTAATCGAATTACGTAGATAATATTTATTTATTATTTATCTACTAGCTCACAATTCACCAATAAAACACCAGAGATTTTTTATAGCCATTCCCACTGACATTCATCACAGCCAATCATTTTTAATAAAAATTATCAATAAATTTCTATATGTTTTATATATATATATATATATATATACTATATGTATAGTATAATATATATATTATTTATCTAATTCTCTACCACTAACTTCCTCCCACTCTCACACATCATCACAATACTACTATGTAATATCATCCACATATTTTATTGTCATTATAGAAAACTCTTCTACTCACTTATACTATGAAAAACTCTCTGCTGTTGTTCTTTTTTACTCAGTTTGACAACGAAAGTATTCCTTGTTTGATCCAAGCAATACATTTTTGAATTTTTCTTTTTGAAAACTTACAATAAAACAAAGAGAATAAACACACTGGAAAAATTTCGAAACAATTTTCGACCTGTTAATGTACTTAATACCGGAAAATTTTACATTAGACGCGGTAATTTGATTATTCTAATCGGAACGACTGTTTGGAATTTTTTGCGAAAATTTATAAAGAAATTCCGAAATTCGAAAATGATTTTGGCAGCCAAATTGGGAATTGGTGGATTGATTACGTTAATCACTATTATTTTATTTGGATTCTTAATGTTTCCTGAACTGATTAAAGGGCAAATAATTAAGGTTAGTTTATTGCAGAGTTTATTTAATTTTATTATGAATTTAACCATTTAGTCTTAAGGTTTTCTTAAAATTTCCTTTTCGGATTTTCATTTCTGTCAAAATTTTACAAATAAAATAGATTTACAGTGGAACTTCGATATCCGATCTGAAAATAAATCGAGTGTCGTGTATCAACCGTTTTTCAGATTTTATCTTATTGAAATTCTACTGTATTTGATTTCTCTATGACTTGGTATTCGTTCACCTGTGAAATTAGGATTTACATAATGTGCTTCTAGTACTAATCAACATTAAATTTGATTCGATTAATAACATAGATAACAAGTAATTGTCAGTTTACGTCGAACCGATGGTATAGCGTACATCATCTAATTATTAAAAAGTCATTAATTAAGGATCATTATGGAACAACCAATAGGTATAGAAAAATAAAGAGACTGTTATTAAGCGGTTAATGAATAGTTTCGTTAAAACTTTGTTATTTGACGAGGCAGTAAATATGTCATTATGAGGATATGCGGTGCATGATGTCTCACTGTATGTCGTCGTCATACGAACTATGTGTAATGTATAATTAATTTATAGACAAATTAATAATTCAGTGTATCGAAATAAATTTGTTATTTCACCAGATTCCTGTCCTCTGGCTTGTCTTCTAATTTCTATTAGATAAGGTTTAATTCAATTTAATTGGTAATCGCCTATGGCTTCATTATAGTAAATAGATTTCAGAATGGCCTTAATAATTCACATCACATGAATATAAATCAGTTGGCGGCGACATTTAGCGCACTCAACAGTTTGAGTTTGATGGATAACCAGCAGTGTTCAACAAAAAACTTGAACAGAAAAAAATTGCACCAGATTTATTTAAATGAGTTGCAAAATATGTACAATTTTAAAACAATTTCAAATCTGCTATCACCAATGCCAACATTTCTCATCTATTTTCCAGATGGTTAATTTAAAACCGGGAGCAGATGTACGGGAAATGTTTCTTGACGTGCCATTTGGCTTAGATTTCAATATTTATATATTTTCCGTTCAAAATCCAGATGAAGTTCAAAAAGGTGGAAAGCCTATACTCAAGGAAATGGGACCATTTTGTTACGAGTAATAGATGTAGATAATGTTTAAGTAAAGATTTGTATTTTTTTAAAAATATATTCTTAGAGAATGGAAAAAGAAAATCAATGTCGAAGACAACGAAGAAGATGATACGATTTCTTATCAACCAGTTGATACATTTTATGAAAGGCATGGCTTAGATGGATGTGCTGATTTAAATACCGAAGTGACTATACCACATCCGCTTATACTGGTAAATAAATTAATTGAACAATAAAAAAATGTCAAGAAATTGTTTACCGTGGCTTAAATTATTCTTTTATATAGGGAATGGTAAATGCAGTTCTACGTGCCAAACCTGGAGCGGTCACTCTAATCAATAAAGCAATTAAATCGATATTTTCAAATCCAAATACACTTTTTATCACAGTTAAAGCGAAAGATTTACTATTCGAAGGTGTCAGTATATCGTGTGGTGTCAAAGATTTTGCTGGAAAAGCAATTTGTTCCACACTGAAAGCCGAACCATCACTTAAGCATATCACTGATGATGAATTGGCTTTTTCTTTTCTATGGCCAGTAAGTACGAATTAGAGTCTCGACGTCTGCTAGCTCGGTAGCATACCAAATTAGTTATCAATTAAATTGGATACGTCTAGCTGCTGGTGTGACAGTCGTCATGATTATATTATATTTCTGGTTGAATTTTAAGAGATCAACTAGATAACAAACTAAACATTGACTAAGCTAACAAGATTTTATAGATGAATTTATTTTAGAAAAATGGCACAGCAGGTAAACAACTGACAGCTATACGAGGTACAAAAGATTATCATGATGTCGGTAGAATTGTCAAATACGATGGCCAACCAAAGATGAGTGTTTGGAATGTAACTAAATGTGATCAGTACCAGGGTACGGACGGTACGATTTTTCCACCATTATTAAAAAAAGAACAAGGTGTAGTATCATTTGCACCAGATTTATGCAGGTAATAGATAGTTTGTCTACAGGGTGGTTGATTGCTAGTGTCTATCTAAATTATGGATTTGGCAATTTATCGGATTAACATGATGTCAGTTTTGTGTGTTTTATGGTTGCTAGAGAGCTCCATTTTGAACGGTAGGCAACCTGATTGAAATTTCCCAAAGCAGTTTTCCAATTCTCTTTAGTACTATAGAAAATAAACATTTAATATTAGCTTCGCAATCCTCACATCAAAATTCTGAACCGTTTCGGAAATAAATGACGTAACTGCAAAATTGTGGATAATTTTTATTAAAAAAACCGCTACTAATAACTGCGAGCCCATTTCTATTATTCAACGTTTTAA
This sequence comes from Platypus cylindrus, assembly GCA_949748235.1. NCBI lineage: Eukaryota > Metazoa > Arthropoda > Insecta > Coleoptera > Curculionidae > Platypus > Platypus cylindrus. Next base: position 8,730,253 of record OX456490.1, on the reverse strand, counting down.
AAGTCCCTCGGCACTGGCAACATGCAATTGTTGTAGGAAAACACTTTTTGTTTTTTCAATATTTTCGTTATTCAAAATTTATTAAATTGATTATTACAAACAAATTTATTTTCCATTCCTGAAAAGTAGGGATGGGCTCCGAGTAAATTGTAGCGTTTGTCTCGATAGAAATAATCGAATTTCAGTAATTTTAGAGTATTCTATTTCCGAAACCACTTGAAATTTTGATGTGTGGTTTGCGAAGCTGATTTGAGGTGTTCATTTTCTACAGTACTAGATAGGACAAAGTAACACATTAAAAACACAGATTAAAAAGAAAATTAAAGTGGATTGGCAAATTCCATTATGGAAAACTCGGATTTTATTGCCTATAAGCCAAAATAAAGTCATCGAGCAACCAACGAGAGACAAGATAGATACAATGTAAATCTAATAAATAGCCAGGTCTAAAATTAAGGTGGACCCTAGTAATCGACCTAGCATAACAAAAGCAAAATATTTTCATTGAATAAATTGATAATTTCAGATCATTGGGTGCCACGTACTCTGGAAAAACAGAATATAATGGGATTTCAGTGAAGATCTTTACCGCCTCATTGGGTGATCAATCTAAAAATGCCGATGAAAAATGTTATTGTACAACACCCACTACTTGCTTGAAAAAAGGTAACAGAAATATTATTAGCGTTACAGAATACTGCATTGTTTTGATACGGACAATCACCAATAAGGCAGCCATATTTATTTTTCGTTCCTAATCAATGCCATTATTATAATTCAATCATGTTAAATAATTAATATTATAATATAAATTAAACAATCATGTTAGAAATGACAAAATCTGTTTAGCGTTGTTAACTGGGGATCACACTGCTGTACTATACTAACTTTGATTTCATCTGAATGTCATCAGTGCCACCTTTCGGTCCAGAAGACTGTCTGTTTGTCTGTCCTTTTACATCATGCTACACATGCGTTTATGTTCATAGGTTTAATGGATCTTTACAAATGTGCCAATATACCGATTTATGTATCTCTACCGCATTTCTATGATTCACATCAAATCTACTTAGATGGCGTAGATGGATTGCATCCAGATCCAAAAAAACATGGTATTAAACTATTATTTGAATTGGTAATTTATTGGATTTCCATAATGTTACACACGATGGAATAATAAATAATTATTTTCAGACAACAGGAAGTCCACTTTGGGCACGTAAACGATTACAATTCAATATGCCATTAGAACCAAATCAGAAAGTGGATATTTTCCATAATTTCACACCAACAGTATTGCCAATATTTTGGGTTGAAGAGGTATATAGGATGCACAACAGTCACATTGATTAATTTCATTAATTAATCGTCTAATTTTAGGGTGTTGCACTTAATAAAACAATGACGAAGCCATTGCATACCTTATTCACTGTTAAAAAGGCTGTTCGTATTATTAGCATATTAGTGTTAATTGGATCTATTGGAGGTACGTTTAATACTTATAATTTACTTGTACTTTCAGAAAGATATAGCACAATTCACTAGATGCCGTGTCTAGTCGACGTGCGCACGCATGTCATGCGTCTGGTAAATACTAAAAACGACTTCTTGCTAAGCCCTAACTTAGAGTGAAAAGTAAATACGTCGTACAAAATTGACGTTTACTCTAAAAGCTTTTCGGATTAAAACGATCCTTCATCAGTCCACGAATGTTATTATTTTCTTTTTTAGTACTGGCAGCATCAGCCTATCTTTACATGGTAAAAGATAACACATTACAATTCATTAAGAAAGTGGACGGAACAAGAGTGAGTCCAACGAATGGGCATGACGGTGAAATGGAGGGCGTTGACAATGAGGCATACGTAGAAAAATACTAATTATAATTTTAAGTAATTTTGTGATAATAGTTTGTTGAATAATGATTATTAATAATATGTATGTAATTGGTATATATTATAGGTTATTGTTAGTTCAGGTTAGGTTAGTTGTTTTTATGTAAATTGATTATGGTTATTGTTAAATATAAACTTTCAAATTCATATATTTACCGTATCGACAAAAAACCCTACTGTTATATCAATTAATAAAAAAATTGAGAAAAGCTAAGTAAAAATTATTAATAAAAAATATATACACTACCATTCACTTTGCTTGACATTACATGTCTCATTTAGACTGAAGTAAGTTTTCGAAAAACACAAAAGAAACACTTTTTATTTGATTTACAAGCAGCTATTTAAAAGAAAATCAAACATTTATCGTTTCAATTGGATATCTTCGATATTTTCTAGAGTTCTTCAACATTTTTGATTGAAGTGAATTTTATTCAATATTCGTAAAGTATATGATGCTTATCGTGATGATCATGCATGATCGTCATCATTATACTTCCATTATGGAATATAATCTATACGGTAAACAAATGAAACTATAACTATGTTAATGAGATTTCTAATGTCAATTATTAATAATTTAGTTATTAGACATTAACCTTCAAACGAAATGATGTTTCCCCCCCCCCCACTAGTAGCCAGCCAAGATGAAATCAATGAATTTTTTTTTTACTAGATTAGTATTTGAACTGAGTTGTGAAGAGTCAAATTTGTGAAAGATTGGCAAAAATTTGGGAATATCAACTATTAGCTAATTAATTTTACGGTTCACTTAATTAAGATTAGTGAAAAGTTTATTTGTAAATACATATTAAATTCATAATGAAAATATTTAAGAAACAATTGGCAATTGGTGCTGCCGTTGTGGCAATATTTTCTCTAATTATGGAACTTTGGTTGCTAGATTTTCTAGTTAGATTTGGAGTACGAGATGTAAGTTGATAATTTATTAGATTTACACATATGTAGGTGTGTGATGGTTCAAATATGAAATTATTCCAGCAAATGTCATTAAGAAGGCGCAATCAAGTACGTGCTATTTTTTTAAAAATTCCATTTCCATTAGATTTTAAAATATATTTTTTCAATGTAACAAACCCGGAAGATGTACAAAATGGTGCGATTCCAAATTTACAGGAAGTTGGTCCTTATTGTTACGAGTAAGTATCAGAGTATAGCATGATCATAAAAATGACTAAATAATTATATGTTTAATTGTCATCACGGTTTTGATAGAATTATGAATTGCACGCACAATTTAATATTAATTACAGATTTACTCGAATTTCTACATACATACGTTAGCACTACCATGCCATAGAATACAGTAAACTAGAACGAGTCACTATATAGATTTTTCATTGATTTTCCACTGCAAGATAATTTTTATTACACGAAATTTCGCCAACATTGAGCGTAATGTAAAATATAAAATACAATCAATCTATAATATACAAAATATAAAGTTTATCTATTCAAGTTTTAGCTCTGCTTCCTCTCTAATGTTCATTGATATTATTCGTATAAATTGTCAAAACTAAAGTTATAGACAAGTTGTTCCTTCTGGTTTGTTATATTCTGTGGCATCACTATACTTTCCAATTTTCTATTTGTTTCTTTTTTAAGTGAATTCAAAGAGAGAATTAACATTGCAGAAAACAAAGCAGAAGATAGTTTAACCTATACACCATACGATATATTTAAATTCAATCAGAATAAATCTGGAGTCTTAAAAGAAACCGATTATGTTACGATTTTACATCCATTTGTTGTGGTAGGTTTGTAGATTTTAAAATTAAAACGGATCCTTCTACTAAATTAAAAGAATGAAATAAGTGGCGCTTGTTTGCTCCTAGATGTCGCTAGGTTGTTTTTAAATTCGACAAAGCAGGAAATGAATAATTTTTAAGATTGATGTTCTAACACAAAGAACTGGCAATTTTTTCTTCTGTTCAGTTGTTAATTTTGACAAATAAATTACCAATTTGAAAAAATCCAGTTGTCGAAAAAGTTGCATCAGTTGCAGAATCACCGAGCTATAAAGAAGTAGAAGAATGAGGGGAAACGAAAAAAAAATTTGGACACCCAATAGGTAGCGCTGGAGTAGACTAGAACACAGAATTTAACATTGCCCTTATGGGAAATTTTATTTTCTAAATTTTGAGGGAACGCAAAATTTATTGATTTTGCGTCCCCGGATTTTGATTCAAAAAATTAAAACTATGATTGTGTTACCGGACTATTTAATACAACAAATCAATTTTCAATTAAGCAGTAAGCGCCATTGTGTAATTATTTCATGTTGCGAGATAATATAAATAATGAAATTTAAAACATAAAAAACAAGACATAAACAGAGTATACGCCGCCAATGGTAACTGTCAAAACTCATTCTTTTTGTCTTCGGGAATATATGGATGGGGGCATTTTAAAGCCCAGAAATAGTTTGAACGTCAAAAGACGAAGATAACAAATTGTGTGTTTTCTTTTCAATGGAGTTTCTTTTTTGGTTTTCCATGAGCTCTGGGAGCTCATCATAGATAAGAGTTGTATCTGTGGAGTTTATCGTATTAAAGATTATAGCAACAAATAATAACAGAGTAATGTCCGTTTTGCGTAGGCTGTTCGGTAGCAGAAAGGAACGACAACTTTAAATTTTTAAATTTGGGTTCATATTTTAGGGCATGGTAAATCATGTAATAAGCGATTCTCCAGGATTTATTTCGTTAGTAAATAAATCCATTGGACAAATTCTACCGCAGCAACATAACATATTTCTAAATGTCAGTGTGAAAGATATTTTATTCGATGGCATCGAAATTAATTGTAAAACTAATGAGTTTCCTGCTGCTGCTGTTTGCGCCCAGTTAAAATACGAAATTCCTGGATTAGAATCGAAACGGAATGATGAGAAAGTGTTTTTGTTTTCTTTAATGGGACCGGTAAGATTTAAGAAGATTAATAGAAAAGAAGGAGAGTGATCCAAAAGAGAGCGATGATTTTGATCTGTCTCTAGTCAATAATTAATGCATAATACGCATAGCTAAAACTGATAACAACTTTCTGTCCACCGGAGATACATATATTAAATATAGATATAAATCATTGTATAATTTCTAGAGGAACGCTACAAAAACATTTCGACTAAAAATTTTACGTGGCATCGCACAATCACAAGATCTAGGCAGGTTAATGGAGGTGAATGGGAAAAAGGAAATCGATCTATGGAGTAGTCAACAATGTAATATGTTTGATGGCACTGATGGCTGGATATATCCCCCGCTACTTAAGCCAAATGATGGATTAAAATCTTATTCAACCGATTTATGCAGGTCAGTGTGGATCGAGAGGAGACAAAAATATAGTTACACATTTTTCCTTGCATTTCCTGTACTTGTATAAGTATAAGGATTTTATTGGTGCGGATGGTGAAATTGACGATCGACGTCCGAAGATCAGCTCGATATTCGATATATGTAACTCACTCATTTGTCATTTCAGGAACGTGAATCTTAAACACGTTAACGATACAAAATTAAAAAATCTCCAGGTAAGAGTATATGAAACAGATCTGGGTGATCAAAGCCACGATTTAAATGAGAAATGTTATTGTCCATCAAGTGATGGATGTCGAAAGAAAGGCGTTTTTGATGTTGTCAAATGTATGGGTGTACCGATTATCGCTACTTTGCCACATTTTCTACATACCGATCCAAGTTATTTGGACTTGGTTACAGGATTGAATCCAGATGAACAGCGGCATTCTCTTAGGGTCTACTTTGAACCGGTCAGTAACAGTTTCTGCTAATTTGTGCTACTGACAGTAATGGATTTTTTGTTTAGATCACTGGCACTCCAATTCGAGCGTACAAACGAATGCAATTCAATTTTGACATTCAGAAATCTAAAAAAGTTTCATTGTTTTCCAATCTATCGAATTGCTTGTTTCCATTAATGTGGATTGAAGAGGTATGAAGATATCTGTAAGCCATTAGTAATGTACTTATAATATTTTAATATTATAGAATCTTTGATATTCATTGACAGCGTGAGATAAGTCAATGGCTGCCATTTTCGGGCATTTCTATTTTTTAAATAAAGTAGATTTAGCAATTAAATTAAATTCATTTTGATATTGTAGTAGATTATCATCTCTGATAAAATAATGTTTCGTATTATTTTAGAGTGTTGATTTAGAAGGACCACTATTAAAAAAGCTGCAGTTAATTTTTTTATTCATTTCAATTACTCGCTATTTCTTCATGACCATTTTTGTCGTATCGACAATTTATATTGGATATATGGCTCATCAGTATCGAAAAAATTTTCGAAAAATTCAAATATCTCACGCGGAAGAAATACTAGAAAATAGAAGGAGAAATGAGGAAAACAACGAAACTAATTATTATGAAATCAAATTAACAGAGGACTTAAAAATGAAGAAGGTCAATAATGAGGTGTTAAGTGGACATGAATTTGACAGATATGAAAGATATTGAAAATAAAAGATCATAAATTTTAACAAGTGTTTTTTTATTAGTCCACATATCATAAGGACCGTCTGGATAGATAAAAGCTTTGGACAACAATCTATACTAATTAGCATACAGAGTGATTGGATAAAAATAACTTCATTGGTTTCTGGTCGAGCAGTCTGTGTGCTGTACACAACAAGATTCAGTCTTCCTCCAGACTTATTTAAAAAAATTTAAAATGAAATGCATAATCACTTTACGGGAAATGAAAAATTAAAAAAAAAAAAAAATAACAATATCAAGCACTAACTTTTCTTTACACCCCGTTTCAATCACCCTGTATATGTATATGTATAATAACAGTTAAGCAACCTAAGCGATCTAAGCTGTGTTTCGCTGCGTATAACTGTGTTAAGTTAGACGTTTGCGAATTGAATTCGACTATACAGAGAAAAGTCGAAATTTTCTAGAAATTGCAGGAATATAATTTATTTATTCGAAACTGTTGTGTACCCGCTGACTTAAAACCTTATACATGAGTTACATCATTTGTTGAGCCTCCTTTCATTTTTTTCCTGTAACTGTTTACGACTAGCAAGAAATAAACAGTTATTACTGAAACGAAAAACCATTTTAAGAACAATTTGAAATTATTAATTTAATTTAAAGCCGCCTCTATACCAAATTCACGAACAAGGTACATTAAAGTCTCGCCTATCGAACCCAACCTGATACGTATCGATACTAGAATTGTGACATAAGCGGTTTGAAGACGGGTTGCGCGCACCTTTGAAATGAATCATGTATAGAAGTCTAATTTAGCTACGGGTAAACCAGATCAATCCTAATACACTTTTGACAAGTCTTTGTTGCTATGATTACACATACAACGTTGCCAGAATTATTTTTATTTTGCATGCAAATTTTAACACAAATTTCTAATCCTTGCAATTATCAATTCAGTAACCGAACGATTTTTAAATAAAAATATAAAAATTTTTATCCTAACAACTATGCTTTCCCATACCAACTATTATTTTAAATTTAACATGGACGTAGTCTACTTACTTATATCGGAAATTTGTGTTGGTATATACACTGTATTTTAGTAGATACTTCAAAACTGTAGCATTGATCTAGTTTTAGAATATAAATTTAATAGCTATAGCTATAAAAAGATCATGAATAATATGATAAAAAATGTAACTATTACCTGCATTTATGATGAGTTCACTAATCACAGAAAGTAAGTCTGTGTCCGAAGTTAATGAATCGGATTGAATCCATACTGCGAATCCAATTGAAAGTATACCAAATATTATTTGTAAATACAAAAATGGAAAAAATAAATTTGGCTTTTCCTACAAAAATAAATAAATTCTTTTAATTTTTTCAAATATCGTGAAAAAGACTATTTGGAAGAATTTATCTACACAGTGTTCGTTTCCAATTGTTATTTTTTAGAAGAAAGGAATGGAATAGCAAATCGTCTACTTAAAAATTATTTGACACATACTTTTTTATGTTATTTATGTATCAAAATCTTTACTCACCAATATAACTCCAAGTAGCAATAAAATTGATATAATTAAATTAATTGTCCACAAACAACCCAGAATGATTATTAACGTTACACCACCTGGAAAAATAAATTTACATAAATGAAAAATGAAAGTAATAGCCCGCTTCCGACTAGGCAAATGGTTAATATATTTCTATAATAATAAGTCGATATCAATTGAAAGTACCTGATGAAACTATTTTGCTTATCGCTTTACAGCGATAAGCAAGATACTTAGATTTGCAATGTTTGCACACGTGCCCATTGTAGACAGCTATAGACTTTGTTCCAAGTGACCAAAAAACCGTACACGTACCGAACTGATTATGCGCACTACATAAAAAGCGTCAAACATTATTTGATGATGTATTTATTTCAGGGTAAATGTAAAGCCATCATTTTAAATATCAGGAACGTTGAAAAGTTTCAAGTGCTCGTGGATTCATCACCACGTCAACAACAACCTAGGAACCCATCTTGTGACCCAGTCTCTCTGATGAGCTGTGATAAAGCGAAACCGGTCAGAAGATGGGTTCCTGGGTTGTATATTCTTATGTGGCATCCGCTGATCCTGTTGCTTTGGTAAAGCGTTCGATCGTTCGGTTTGGTTGGCGTCGTGTTCAGCTTGCTTTAGTGTTGTGCCCCCCTCGGATTGGAGTTAGTATCAGCTTTTACAACATTTGGAAGGATGAAGCAGATATAGATAGTTAATCATATGTAGAAAGAACGGAGAAATCTACACTGTTGCCATTTAACTGAATTTTAACTTTATCTAACAAAAAATGGGGGTGTACCCATTCGTCTGTTCTCGTGTTTATTTTAATAATAATAATAGTAAGAATGTACTAGATCGTCTTACATCCGAAAAGGCGACCCTATAAATAAAATTAGTCTGAAATATTATTTTGTTTGCCTTGTTGTGTTCTATTCCGGTAGGCAGCTTTTTGAATATGCCTACAGGAAGTAATAACAATAAATTGTCTAAAGCGACTACATAATTTGTTCCTTTTGGCAATAGAAGCAAAAGTTGCTAATGATTTAAAAAAAAATCGTTAAAAATTTTGCCAATTTACAATCGAGAAGCAAGAAATTTATAATTTGAAAAAAAATCATCATCAATTTATGTGATACTAATTTCATAATTAGTTAGGCATTATATGTATATGTATCCAATATTTTAATAAAAATGTGTATAAATAAAGTTCTCATTTTTTTTTTTAAGGCCCAAAATCATATATTGCCGGGGGGGCCAAGAATTTGAAGTTCCGCCACTTTGCCTTTCTTTATTTTGAATACGCTATGCGTCCAAACAAACCGTTCCAAGTTATTTAAAATACGAGCACGGTTTTTGGACCGACTTACGCATAACACACATTTTTCTCGATTCCGTTACTATCATATTACCGTACAAAATAACGACTTGGAACAAAGCTATAATTGTCATCAAATTTTCATGTGGAATACCAGCTTTCTGGTGTGACATAATTTTTCTATTTCCCTTACGTCCGCTTTAGAATGGACAAGAAAAATTTATCACAAATTAAACTTGTAAAGTACACAGAATTTTTATTAAACTATTTGCTAGTATCGACATGTTTCATTACAATTCATCGGCAAGAAATTATCTCATTCCTTTTTTCGATGCATGCCCTAAATCTCTAAGAATCAATTGCTTCTAGTTGCTAACTTCAGATATGTACTTAAAGCACTAATAAGCTACTAACCTTTTCTTATTATATCCGGTACAAAATATTTAGTTAAGTCATGTTCCTCAGGTATCTCGTCATTTAAATGCACTGCAAAGTACGAACAAAGTATTATACCAAATACTGATGAAATAACTTGCATGAATCCAATTATTAAAGTGCCAGTTCTAAGGCTGATCACGAAACAGCAACCTTGGTACTCCGGTAGCCTCAATTTACACATTTTTAAACTGAAAATGATAGCTGTTACTTATTCAGATGAATTACTCGAATATCATTGATCACCTTCCGGTATGAATGGTGAAACTATTTTGACTCACACAATTAAAATAATATAAACTTATGAATAATAACTTTTTGCAATGGTAGCAGTTAAAACAAGAGTTACCCAAATGAGATGTTTTAAAAACTGCGGCAGGTTGGCGTCAATCTGTCGGTTGCGATGACGACATGTTGCCGATAATTTTTCGTATATTTTCACGTTTGAAAATAATTGATTTTTATGCATTCATATTTTTATGCGAAAAATATCATACAATATATTTATTTAAATATCAGTATATTAGAGAGTTGAAAGAAAGGGTTAGTTTAGTTAGTTGCGCTTTCATGGCAGCGCAATTCGCACCTAGAAAAAATGAGGTTTTGTTCAGAATTTTGATTTAATTATAAATGTTTATAATAAATATTTGAAAAACAAATTGAAAATGCAAAATTTTGTGTCATCAAACTATCTGCTTTATGTTTACTTTCAGAAAAAGCATTTAAATAATAAAATGTTTTTATTATTTAGGTGACATGCTGGTCTTTTCTTCTTTTTTTAATTTCCATTAGATGAGAGTTTGCAGTGTTTGAAGTCTACTGATGTATTGCACACCCTAAGATTAGCTTAATTAATGCATTCCAATATTTTTTTTTTGTAATTGTGTAAGCAGCTAATAATTATTAAATTAACTTTAAATTTAGCCTTGATGAAGGTCCAGTACCATAAAAACTAAACGTCGGCATAGTTGTGTGATAATTTTGTTGTTTCATTTTTGTTTGAAATTGAAGCGTTTACTACTGGCCTTTATCTATGTATACACTAATAAAATTATGTTCCGGAGATGTTGTTCGTTAGTCACTCATCACACCGATTTTACTTCCAACATTATAACTCATAATATATACAATACAAATGTACAAATATACGAAATGTGAGCAAGCAATTAAGCTGCTGAGTGTTTTGACCAGCGACTGTTCATTGCTCGATGTTACCGACACTACTAGATAGTGAACTTGCTGTTAGCAGTAGGTACTTTATTTTTTGTTTGAGTACAATATGTTTATGCGCTGATACAATATCTTGTATTGATACAATACAGTCACATTGTATGATGAATCTGATTTATTTAAGCAAATTAATTTTTTTCAACTAGTATTTACTTAAATACCTACCATACATGGAATTCAGTAACGTTTTTCTTTAAATTAGTGGCCACCTCAGATTGCAACAATTTGCAGTGAGATTAGAAGCTATGGAAATGAAACCAGAGTAATTTAATTTTTATGCCTTTTTTTTAAAACCTAATTCGCTTATTGGAAACGTTTTCCTGCGAAGATCTAAAATTAACAATTAATTTAATTTATAAAAGAAAAACAAAATAATAAAATAATACAATAAATCAAGAAAAGTTTTTTAAAGGCAGAATTCACATTTCATATACAGTAGAACTACTATTAACAATCACTTCCTAAAAACGGTACACTCCATATAACGGCCGCGGCCACTACCAGCTGTACACTTCTAACCTATTCCTATACAAATAAAAGTTCCTCTTCACAAGGTCCAATATGTCAACAAAGTTCTATTATTGAAATTAGAAAACATCATCTTTTATTTTATGAGTTTAAATGAATTCTTATAATTTATGTTTAAGTCGTAAATATTGAATTTCGTGGAAAAATCCAGTTACGGTCATTTAAATAAAGTAATAAAAAAATACGGTTAAAAGCGTACGTCACTTAGCTGAGATCAATATTTATAAATCAAATTTGTCGTAACAATTTTTGAACTATTATCGGGAAATTGGTTTTAGACATAAATAAAAATAGACGATAGAGATTGTTTTTTTTTCGTTTTCTTGATCTTATGGACCATCCACACCAGAACGATATTTCGCTTCTAACTTATTCAATAGCCTGCGGCATATTGTCACTGTTACTGTTCACCGCTGCTGCAAATGTATTATAATTGGTAACGATATCTTAAAACCGTGAGTACTGGGCCGTTGGCTGCTGTTTGATTGGGAACCATGGTTACGTGGTCATTTTTATTTTCCTTGTTAAGTACTAGAAAGTAGCAGAACTAGTAGGTCGATTCGTAAAAGTGGCATTCGCATAGTTAAAGTTATACACATGTTTTGCTAGTTGTTTCGATTATAATGGTAAAGTTACCTGGAATAACGATTAGTTGAAATACAAAAATCGCAATAACTATAAACGATTTATAATGTCTAATAGAAAGAATTGATGTCCTAAAATATTGTTTCATTTTGAGATTAGCAAAACTCATCCCATATTTAAATACATCCTGTATTGAAATGGGTAAGTGTTAAAATTTGAAAATTGTACTTACTTAAAAATCTCTACGTCAACGTGACAACATTTTAGTCGAAAAGTTGCTTTGCTAACATTGAAAAATAAATTAATGCTGACATATGTTTGTTTTTCGGTAATAATTTTCGTTTTGTTTATTCCTGGCTATTTATTACGTAGTTTTTTTATTAGTTTTATTGCTGGAATAGTATCGGAATAGTATGAAATAGTATAGAAATTGGACGCCGATAAAAGAAAACAAAACCACAAATGTTAATTGTGTGGATTTATGGGAAATCGGTTGGAACAGTTGGTCAATTGCTATCAATGTTTCGTCACTCTCTGAGGCTCGTTCAGGAGAAAAATAGTGTTCAACAATTTCGTGTAATATTGCTGAAATATTATAACGTCTTTTCGGAACTATTTACTGCTTTCTAGTACTTAACAAAGAAAATGTATCATAATTGACAACAACGCGTGATTTCTAGACTTTGGGCTGCTCGTTGCGTCGTGTTTATACATTGAGATTAACGTAGGTTACACCTGCGGCAAATTGAAGTGAAGTATCGTTCTCATTCGTGTAATTGGTCCTTGATACCGATTGCCTGGTAATAATTAAAAAATTGGAAAATAGTTTAAATTGCATAATAATTACAAAAATAAACATTTTTTATTCTAAGCTCTTGCTTGACTTCTTATATTATACTTGAGATACATCACCTGTTGAACCTCTTTCCATTTCTTTTCTGTAACTGTTTACGACTAGTAAGAAATAAGCAGTTATTACTGAAACGAAAAACTATTTCAAGAACAATTTTTAAAATTGTTAATTTAATTTAAAATCGCGTCTATACCAAATCCATGAACAAAATAGAAAATACGCATACGCTTATCGAGCCGAACCTGTTACGTATCGATATTAAGGCGGATTCAGACTCGTACGTAGAAATTGATATTGCAGAAGTGAGTGGTTGTAGAAAAGAATAGATGATGTTATATATATATATATATATATATATGGGACTGTTCGAGTTCGAACGCAGAATATTGTGTCACAAGTGTACGCAAATATTGAGGTCGCAGAAGTTTGTAGAGGTTCAACTTTATCGCGGTGATTTCGGCGTTTGTATACATAACCACAAAATAATTTTTATCGATTTTTAGTAATTTTTAATTTGTTGTTTTTTTTTTAATTATTATTGAGTACTTATTTTTATTTAGTATCCTTTTTTTATTTCAATTGTACATTTACATTATAAAAGTTCTATCAACCCTGATAAACCCATCAAATGCTACGTACGAGAAAAACAGGTCACAAATATACCTCAAAAAACATACACTTCTACGTAGTTCTACGACCACTCATTTCTGCAACATCAGTTTCTACGTACGAGTCTGAATCCGCCTTTAGATACGTCTACGTGTAAATTGTGCTATAAGAGAAAACCAGTGGGCTTTATTGTACTTTTGAAATGAATTAAGTATAGAAGTCTTATTTTCCTATAGACTAAATTTAATGGCTAACTAATTAGCGAGATTCCGAATAATATGATAAATAATGTAATTATTACTTGCAATTATAGTAAGTTCAGTAATCATAGAAATTAAGTCTGTATCCGAACCAAATGAATCCAATTGAATCCATACTACGAATCCAATTGAAAGTATACCAAATATTATTTGTAAAATCGAAAAATGAAGAAATAAATATGACTTTTTCTACAAATAAAAATATATTTTTTTCAAATATCGTGAAAAAGACTCTCTGGAAGCATTTATTTACGTAGGATTAGTTTCCAATTGTTATTTTTAAGAAGAAAAGACTGTACAAAATCGATAAGGAATGCAATAGAGAATCGTACAAATTTAAATGATTTTAAACAGACTTTTTTTTAGGTATTTCTACTTCCAAATTCTTACTCACCAATGTAACTCCAAGGAACAATAAAATTGATATAATTAAATTAATTGTCCACAAACAACCCAGAATGATTATTAACGTTACACCACCTGGAAACAAATTGCTGTTTAAATTTCAAATAAAACGAAATTTATAAACTCCATTCTACTAGACAACAAGGGGCATAATTAGCCACAATATTATTTTCTATAATAATAATTTAATATCAACTGAAACTTATAGCTTTACAGCTGACTTAAATTAAACTAGCAAATCTGCCAACGTGAGCAGCAAACTGCTGTAATTGCCAGGTGACATACCAGCTTTCTAAATGTCTCACATATTTTTCATAATTCCCTATAACGCCCGCTTCTCTTGTTTCTCGGACAAGAGAAACTTATCACAAGTTAAAGTTGTAAAGTAACCATCAGAATTATTTTAAAAATATTTCCTGATATCGATACGTTTCATTACAATTCATCGCCAAAAAATTATCTCATTTCTCTTTTCGATGCACGTTGTAAACCTCTATAAAAAAGCCAATTGCTATCTAATGGCTAACTTCACATATGTACTTAAAGCACTAATAAGCTACTAACCTTTTCTTATTATATCCGGTACAAAATATTGAGTTAAGTCATATTCCTCAGGTATTACATCATTTAGATGCATCATACAATACGAACAAAGTATTATACCAAATACTGAGGAAATAACTTGAATGAATCCAATTATTAATGTACCAGTTCTAAGCCTGATCCCGAAACAGCAACCTTGGTACTCCGGTAGCCTCAATTTACACATTTTTAATCTGAAAATGATAGCTGTTACTTATTCAGATGAATTACTCGAATATCATTGATCACCTTTCGGTATGAATGGCGAAACTATCTTGACTCACACAACTAAAATAATATAAACTTATGAATAATAACTTTTCGCAATGGTAGCAGTTAAAACAAGAATTAACCAAGTCAGAGTTTTCACAAACTGCGGCAAGTTGACGTCAATCTGCCGAGTGAGACTGTGAAATGCTGCCGATAATTTTTCGTATATTTTAACTTGTGAAAATAATTGATTGATACAGAGCGATTTGAATTCAAATAAATAAAAATAACGTCAGTAGTTCCGAGCTGGCACAGAGGGGGCTGGCACCGTCTTCCAAAATACTTAACAAACTTTTTTGTTAAAAATACAAAATATTTAGAGTTTATTATTACTTTAGGTGAAATTAAAAATTTCAAGTAGAAATTATTAAAAGAACTGGTTTGTAAGATATCAAGTAGAAATTTTTTACAACTCCTATCAGTCACCCTGTATCTATAATGGAAGTTCAGTAATCTAAAACCCAACTATCTCTTCAAATAAAAAAAAAAATAGAATATATTCTAGCAAGTAAAGAGAATATTGATTATTTATTTCAAATTGTTGGTTGAAAATCACCTGTTGCTCCGCTTTTCATTTCTCTCCTGTAACTATTTATGACTAGCCAGAAGTAAACAGTTATCGCTGAAACAGACATCATTTTTAGAACAGTGCTGAAATTGTTTATTTTTTTACATCAGAAATCAAAACTCTAATCAACGTCTGAAATTAATTAGGATTCATTAATGTTTTCTTTGAAAATATTTTCTTTTATACACATGGAACGTGTGTTTCGTATTTTACATAAATCATCGGATGTCTATCGATATCATAAATATCAATTATAAATATACAAAATATCAACTTAATGCTAAATAATTTCCAATAAAAAGATTCAACCATAAAAAACTTAACATAAAAAATCTGAAAATTTAAATTTAAATACAACTTACTTTAAATACAACATAACCTTTTCTCACTATATTGCTTCGTCTAAATACACCTTTAGTGTTAGTAATGTCAAAATATTGACAAAATATATAAAATATATTAGATATAAAAAAGTTTAAAATTGAATTTGTTGCAAAATTAGAACTAACTAACAAAAAGAATATTATAAATAATAATTGTGTTAATATAATATCAAATTGTGCACCCTATTCTTAACTTTTAATAATGCACTAGAAAAAAAAAAAACAGTTAATAATTTGTGTTTAAAAAAAAATTATTGTAAAATTTTCTATTTATAGGAATTCGTATTAGAAATTATTTAGCATTAAGTTGATATTTTGTATATTTATAATTGATATTTATGATATCGATAGACATCCGATGATTTATGTAAAATATGAAACATTTGCCATGTGTATGGAAGAAAATATTTTCAGACAAAACATTAATTAATCTTAATTGATTTGATTAATATTAATAATTATGATCATTTCAAATTTGGCAACGACAAATTTATTAATTTGTGCGTTGCGATTTGTATTTTTAGACAAATTATAAAGAAATCGAAAATTAAATAAACAAATTATGAATTTGCAATGGGAAATGAAAAGAAAAAAGACGCCCACATAATTTTCTGATAACTTGCAAATATTGTGGGGCAAAAATAAATTAAGTCATATGTCAAATTGATGAGACTTTAGACTTATAGAAAGAAAAATATACTTATGAAGAATGTCTCAGTGAGAATGAGTATGCAATTTAAATTAAACCTGAAATTGTTTATTAGCTATTTAATTATTTGTTTAAATTATTTAATTCATTTAAAAGGTACAGCAAAGTGCCTCCCATACAAGCAGTATTTGCTTTGTGAATTCAATGAAATGAAAATACGTGGGGCTTCACAGCACCTTTGAAATGAATCAAGTTTTATTTAGTTCAGAACCAAATTTAATAGAATAACTAGATAGAAAAGTTTCATAAAATAATACACGTATCACCTGAAACTACCCCTACAATAAGTTCAATGTACCAGGAAATTGTACCTGTGCTAAAAGTTGCTATGAAATCAATTGCCAGTAAAACATACATTGATTGTAGAATAAAGAAAGGAATAAAAAGATAAATAAATAAATAAATGCGAATGAAAAGAAAATTGTTGAAAAAGACTTAAACAAATCTCGTTGTCGAGCGAAAATATAAAAGAACTTAAAAAAAAAAAGAATAAAAACTCTACAAGAAAAAAATATGTAATAAAAGGAAATAAATAAAGAAGTCTTTTTCTACAAACAAAAATAATTTTTTCTTTTAATTAAATGTCATTAAAACGACTATATTGAAGTATCCATTTACGTAGTAAAATAATTGAATAGTTTATTCAATTATCCTTGACAAAATTTCTTTTCAACGCTAGTTATTTATTATTCATGGGTATGACAATTTATTTTCGTTCATCTGTTAGAAATATTATTATTATTATAATTTTTCTGTGTCATAGAATTTTCCTAAGAAAGAAATACAAACAATGTAAACTAAAAGTAAATTTTCGTAATGTATATCTATATAAAAAAATGTAAACATTTATTTTGGCAAAAAAAAAATGGAGAGTTTGGCAAAATAATAATATGATTTATAACAGACGGACGGAAATGTGTCTGATATTAATCTCTGATAAATACAGTTTGAACTTCTCTATTTAAATTGACATTTTAGAGACATCTAATTTTTTTAAATTATAGAAAAAGTGCCTATTAAAACTTTTCATAACTGAGAATGAGACTATATAGTTTTTGACCAATTAATCAACTGAATTAAATAGCAACGCTAAAAAAATACGTACCGCATAATTTGTCAGGTTTACCCACTAAGCGTAGACTAAGTTTTTTTTTGATTAATTTTCTTGCGCATAATTAAACTCAATATGTTAAAAAGAAAGTCCATCATGCTGGATTAAAAAAAAAAAAAAAACATTTAATATACAATACATACATTATGCATTATATAAATGGCATATCAATGTCTAATATGGTTGCATTAGAAATAATTAACGATTATACTGCATATCCAGTAATTCGGACAAATTGGGAATTTTAATACTGACCCCCTTGCTTTTAATTATCCGGATTAACGAAGTTCTACTGTATATGTATTAGAATATTATAAATTATAAGTATACATGTACATGATAATAACAAAACAATAACTCATTATTTGGAGATGTGTTGGCTGGCACCAGGAAAGCAATCGGCTCTTTCCAATGTTTTGCTTATTTTTTAATACATTTAAAAAATATGTGTTACGTTACCTTACATTATCTATTAAAATGTGCTATAACAAACAGTGCCTCCTATGTTCAAATTTAAACATTTTGAATTATTACTAAGTATTTTTAATGATGTTTTATTATCCATCCAACCAATGTATAACAACAACAAACAAAGAACGTTGTTCACAAAAATCATGTTTTCAAAGTAACAGTGCTCGTAAAAATGTCACGACGCCACCGATTTTGAATTATGTTCGTTATGGTTATGAAACAGAGTTGAAGTAAAGATTGGAGCATTCGCAGACGATATAATGGTGATAGCATCTAGCGAAGAAGAGTTGCAAACAAGCATAAATAAATGGAATGAAACACTTAGAGAGAACGGAATGGAGATGTGTAAAGAGAAAACAAAAGTAATGGTAATTGGGGAACAACAGGAGATAAAAATCATGGTAGATAAGGTAAAATTGGAGCAAGTGACGAAATGGAAATATCTGGGAGTAGAAATATCTAGTTCAGGAAAACAAGAAGAAGAAATTAACAGTCGGGTAGAAAAAGCAATGAAAGTGTTTTACAGTATCAGCAATACGATTGTGGGGAAAAAAGAAATAACAAAGAAAAACAAAAGTAAACGTATATAAAACAATAATAAGACCAATACTGACATTTGGATGTGAGACATGGATAACAGATAAAAAGGAAATAAGTAAAGTTCAACCGGTAGAAATGAAATACATGAGGAGAGTAAAGGGAGTGACAAAGAGGGAAAGAATCAGGAATGAAGAAATAAGAAAAGAACTGGGAATGGAGGCGATACACGAATACATAGAGAAGAGACAGTGGGGATGGTGGGGTCACTTGAAAAGAATGGGACAAGAAAGACAAGTGAGAAGAGTATGGGAAGCTAGACCTGGGCAGAAAAGAAAAAGGGGAAGACCTGAAACTACTTGGAATGACATAATAGAAAAGATATTGCAAAGAAGAAGAATAACGATGAGTGAAGCTAGTAGGATGGCAAACAACAGGAAAGAATGGAGAAAGTTTTGCGACGCAGTGACGCGAAGCGAAAACGTGGGGGCCTAGAGGAAGAAAAAAAAAAAGAAGAGAAAAGGAAAAAAAGATAAAGACTAACAAGCCTACACCAGAAATGGTAGACAGGCTTTACGATACATATATATATATATGGTTATGAAACATCGTCCTCAATCCTCGGTGCGCTTGGGATTTAAAAATCCCAATTTTGCTATTCACTTGGAGCGACCTTGCCCTTTTATACGTGCCGCTATAAAAGAGCTAGGGTGATGCCTAACGATGTTTGGTTCCTGCTAAATACTGTAGTCAACTAATAAATAAAAAGGAACATGAAATAACCCATTGTCTGGATTATGTAGCATATAGTCCCAGTATGGAAAATACCTTATGTATAATTTGTCATCTTAAAGGATAAATTGCACTAATGACGGATGACTAATTATTTCGTAAGTGACCGAAATTGGCAGAATGTTGAGTATAGTGTATGGACTATAGATTGATGTCTTTATGCCAGATGTTGTTAGGTGGCGCCATCATGAGCGTGTTATGGTAAATTACTTGTTTAGGTAGGTAGTCAGTCATTTATTCTTTATTTATTTAAAATTAAAATAAATGGAGGTTGTCTATTCCTTTAACATTTTTTATAGTAAAAAACAAAGCGTTCCAATACACATTTCTCAAATCGAGTTAAGAATTAGGTAATTTAGTTGGCAACCGTAGATTTTTTTTATTATTGGAATTGATATCTAACTTAAATATTTCTTGCTGTTAGTAGTCCCTCAATATTTTGCCACTTTTTAGGGCTTCTTCAGGAAGACTAAAATAAATGTGAAAAAAAGAAAAGTATAAAACAAGATGAAAGATAATTTTACTTTATCAGTAGTCATAATTATCATTATTATTATGACTGCCAAAATTGTGCCAACCACAATGTCCAATGATAAAATTAAAAGAAACAGTTAAATTTGATAACAATCACAAAGAAACAAACATTTTAAAATATAATGGCGGTGGTTTATTATTGTACATTGAAAGCTTATTGTTTGTTATTTAGAAAAAATCTAATACTGCTGTCGAATCGATGTTTATGTTTGACTGATTTTAATTATCTCTATATATTGTTGATAGTTAGTGCGCTACAGTTTACCAATGTTTACCACTTATTATCTATCTATGTTTAGAGACATTTGTTATATTCCAACTGGACCTAATTAGTGTAGGTAGTCTATTATACGTCTTATGCTTGTGAGGCCAATTATCTGTTAGTGTATGAGACTTTATGTGTGCCAAGTGTTGTTTTTCGTCTTTTGTATGTCTGGTCTAGTGCTATGTGAATTTATATTCTTCTATTTAGTTAGGTTCTACATTACATTCAATTCTAAATTTGGTTTTCAAATTCAAACAAAATCGTCAGCATTAATCTAACTGAAACCATATCCTTTAAACGATAAAATCCTTATATTTTCAAGTTAATTTTTTAAACATTTTTTTGATTTTTTTTAGTAAAGAAAATTGTGCTACATTAACTAATAAGAGCAATGGTAAAGAATACAGACGCCACAATGGCAGCTGTTTTACACGTATTCCTGGTACATTGCGAAGATAGACGAAAATAAAGCATTGTTGCCATATGCAGGATTTCCTCGGTACTAAAAATTAGTAACGAAAACGAAAAATTAAATTATTTTTTAGACATGACAAGATTTTACGTGAAGAATTAATCTCGATTCGTTTTTTTAAATATCAATCGAACGTTCGATTCGTAGTAATTAATTTCACAAAATATTTGTCTAAACCTTGATTTTTCTCCTTATTGGAGACAACAATAAAGCTTATAAATCAGAATATGATTTGAAATAATCCAAGTTCTAAGCTTGTAATTACAATATATTTTAGAAAGATGTACAGAAAGAAAGAGAGAGAGAGAGACAGAGTATAAAAGTTTATCTTAGCAGTTTTGTTTGGTGTTTGGGAAAATGAAGACACTTAGTTATATGAACTTAATTTTATTACTAAATTATATTTATCTAACTACTATTATAAAATCTTTTTACTGACTAAAAATTAAAAAATTATTTAATTTTCTTTTTCGCTTTAATTTTTGGTGCCAAAAAATCGTGCATGTGGCAACAATGCTTCAATTTCATCTATTTTTGCTATATGCTAGCAATGCGGGTAAAACGAGCACGAATTGACTTCCGTATAATTGGGTTATACAATTAAACAAGATAGTTTCGATATGTGACGTTTTACCAGCGATTTGAAGCTTCTTCAGACTCTGGATTTTTTTATTTATTGATGATTTAGCAAAACAAGTCGTCATATTTTGGCTAACACGCTAAACATTAGAATTATAAATCTTTCTGTATTTTTTTTGTAGTTTCTTGTATACCATATACTTATTCTAACGTATACTGTAAAAAAAACACAGAAAAAATATAGAAAAATTAAAATTATTAAAATAAAATAAAAAAAGAATTTTGAAACAAAGAGTACCAAAAATAACCAGTACACAAAATACACCCGCCATGCAGTTTTTGTTTGTTTTCACTAGAATTCTAATGTTTAGAGTGTTAGCCAACTAGTTAAATTAAATGTATTAAAATAATTGACCAATACAATGTGTTGTTACTGTTGTATATGTAAGCACTTTTTCATTAATTATCTCTATTTATATTGACTTTATTTAATAACCGGTATGTTAAGGTTGAGTAATAAATCAATAAAAAATTCCAGACTCTGAAAAAGTTTCAAATAGCTGGCAAAACGTCACATACCGAAATTGTCTTGTTTAATTGTGTATATAACCCAATGCAAGACAAAATAAAAATAAATTAATTAAGGGCTGATGAAAAAACCGCTCTTAAACAAATTGTCAATTGAATAATATAATTTGACCATTCATGCGATTATTATGATAAGAATTTGAATTAATAATATATTTCTTACTTACCATAAAATTCAATTTCAATGTAATCGAAACAAAAAGAACTGAGCCGGAAATGAATCTTTTACAAGTCGACAGCTGAAATAATTACAAAATTGAAAAATGTTGACGACCGAACCACTCGCCAATTCTACTTGAAATATTTGCTGATACAAGTTCACGAATATATCGGAACTAGAAGCGATGTAGTTGAAAATGTTCGAATCTCCATAATGGATGACAATAACTTGGGTTCATTTTTCATTGTCGCTTTAATGTTGTTTTCATGTTTAATTCTCAAACGATTAGTTAAAAGGTTTTAAAAATATAATAAGATAGATTATCTCCTTAATTCAATTTAATTTTTTCCTTGGGATTAAATTAGAAAATATCTGGTAGGAAAAATAGGAAAAAATAACTGGAATGTTAATAATTGGTTACCTATAATATTTAATCTATGTATGTGTCACTAGACAGTTATTTCGTTTATTGATTTTAAAATTTTAAAATATTAGAATTGATTGATATAATGTTTATTTGTGGACAGCATATTTTTAGCGTTCCTATTTCTCTTCAAATCAATATTGACTCTACGTTTTTGCTTTCACATAGAAATAGAATTATTTTCGATTATTCTTTGAGAGAAACGGTTTACTATATGCAGTTCTATTTAATTGATATAAAAAAGTAATTCTACATTTTTAATTAGCTATATTTTGAATAGAAAAGATGACGACACATAATTATAGAAAAGTATTTACATAATTATTCACTATTACAATAGTAGTGAGTGTCCGGATTCATGGCTCAACGTCAATTCCAAAGAATGCTATGAAGAACTAGATTCCTCCTCGCCTGTTATATAATTTATATTGCAAATGATATTTGCTTACATAAGTAATACCCACCACTAGCATAGACAACAGATATACATAGATAAACAACTCCCTAGCTAACCAATTGACTAATTTTTTAGCAATATCTTTTGGAGTTTACACAAATAACAATTAATTGAACACATTTAACGTGTTAAATTAAAAGTCATAACTAATAATTATGATGTATGATATGATTTAATTATTCTTTAATCAAATGTTGGGTTTAATGCGATACTACGTTACGCGTAGCGGAGAATATTCTACATTTCATTAAATACTGTAACGAAGTTACAAAAAAAAAATTGGTTTTCGAATAGGAGAAAAACAGTTTATGCGACCTGGGGGAGGTACCAGTCGCAGAAGATGTGCTCTTTGGTTGTTGTTTCTCGTTTTGGCAATTGTTATTATTGTACTTTTGATAACGATACAACGTTAACATTGGGTAGTAAATAAACAAAGGTTTTAGTTTGTAAATTAACTGTAACATTACATTTAATTTAATTAGGAATAGTTGAAAAATTGGCATGATACCGTGACTATTAATTGTTATTTTTTTTATTTTATTTGGCAACTTAGCGGCGCCTTAAATAAAAGGCTGTTTTTTGTAAAAATTTTTACCGGTAAATTGTTATTGTATACGGGCTAATACATACAGAATAAGTACAGGTATTATTAAGGAAAATTACCTTAGGGCATTTGGACTGTAAAAGTGAAAACAACTGAGGGTAAATAAAATGGATTATTATAAATAAAGTTGTTTTCAACATAGGACTTTGCAGCCAGCACCTCACTAAGGTATAGGAAATTGTTATCGTAAATCTCCCACCTTGGCCCTTGATTTTAATAAACAATCTTGAGTACAAAAAGGACCCGATTCGGCCGAGATCGGGAAGTGGTTTCGTGACTTCAAAATACCTAGCTACAAAAGGTGGGGTAGAGGAAACATTAAAACGACTTTGCTGGAAACAGCAGAGTAATCCGCTCACCCGAAGAGGGATTTAAACTCTGCTCATACTTTCTGCCGTTACAGGGCGGAAACGCTTTGCTTGGCATAACCACTTCCCTTCGTCTATCGAGTTCCTTCGATAGGCTACCTTCTCCACCTGATGATCGAAGTCTCGAGATCCAGTTTTCTGTCGCCAATCGAACTCTCGAACGGCTTCCTTTTCCTCCCTAAGTGTCAAGCAAAGGCCCATGACCAACGATAATTAACCGAATTATTTAATCATTTAATTTATTTTCAGTATTTTTCACCCTATAGCGGTGTGGTACCTGCTGCCGTAAGATTGTTTTATTTATTATTATTAGTTATAAGGTTTATTCACTGCATTTACTTTTATTTTCTGGGAAAACGGTATATTTTAATTTATTTACGGTATAGTATATTTAATTTTGTTTAAATACAGGTATATAAAATAAAGGTAAGAGTAAAAAGTATATACGATTGTTTAAACCCGAATTTATAATTGATTTATTTTATTTTTGTGAGACTGCTTCTTTTTGTTAATGACAATTTACAATTTAAAATTCACGTTATATTTTTGATCCAGCTGGCTTTTCTTTCCTACTCATCTTCTATGAACCTTAGAGAAACCATCTCCACTGTCTAAAGGCTACTCGTAAAGGCTTTCCCCCCCCACTTTCCCTCTGGAGTGGTGAGGCGCCGTAAGGCAAACTAAAAATCAAAGGGTGGCAGCCGAACAGATATCAATAACTATAACATTTTATAATATTATAATAATTAAAATCGAACAGAAAACGTAAAAGCGTTACAATACATATTATATTGTTTCCTTTCTTATTTAATATTATCATTTATAATCACTAATTATGTCATGACTTTTCTTTATGAAATAAAAATTCCCAACACAAAATGAATTTGCCTGAATATGAGTATTTTAGAATTTCTGTCATTCTAAATTTCATACTCATTGAGCCAATAGAACTTGGCTTGTTTCTAGTATAGTATAGTAATACTGTACAAATATTATGTATGCATGATCGGTATTCTGGATAAATTGGATTGTTGCAGAGCTCTTCAATGCCAATTATAATAAATATAGCAAATTGTAGTAAAACATATTAAAAAACCTATTATCGGAAGTACTCGTATCTCATGCATTAATTAAAATTAACCTATATAGTATGTACATGTTTACTAAGAATTGAATTGCAACATTTGAAAAAAGTACTCACTTTCGATGCGAAGTAGTATCGATACTTTCAGTTCGAATACCTTAACAACACTGTACTAACAAGTACTTGGTATCGATACGATATACGATATCGATATTTTATGTATTACGTTCTACAAACTAACCCACGATACACCCAGTAGATGATCCAATCCAGCTCTGCTACAATCGGCTGGTTCCCAAAGTAGCTGATAGCTGCTTTGCTTTATTTTGTCTTTTTTTATCATTTGTAAATTTATTTTGATTTTATTGTGAATTAAATAAACTTTTGCATTCTTTTGTTTCTATTTATATACTATTTCTTATCGAGGCTTTTTCGTCGCCATTTTTGTAAAATAACCGAAATAGCAGAAAATCGCTTTGTAGACTTAAAGCACTAATAGAGCTAATACATTGTGCATTAACAGCTAGTACAATTTGGTACTTAACATCAAAAATACCTATTGTCAAACACAATTCAGAAAATTCTAAAAAATTTAACTGTTATCGCTAATTAAACTTCACTGAAATTATCTTATTGTTCTTCCATATTCCTTTTCATTTGCTCTCTGGTACTGTTCACGACGAAAAAGCAATAAACGTTGAATGCTGAAATGGAAAAGAATAATGTAAGTATATATTATTAGTTTTATGTTCTAATAGATGACGTCACCTGTTATTTATCGATCAAATACATATTATCAGAACATATTTAACACCCTGTATAGAATATAATTTAATGTAGAAATAATTACCTGCACTTACGATACCGACCGACGAAACTAAAAATATGGCTGTTAGACCTATTAGCAGCATAATCGGCTGTAAGATTAACCATGGAGTAAAAAACTTTGGATTGTTCTGTAATTGAAAATTAAATGAATTTTGTTTAATTAAGCATAATTTAATTTTACTTCGCTTTTTTGGATGTTCTATCCTGTTATTATTTTTTTTTATATTTTCCCCACTTTGACAGCTGTTATATGAAAACAATATACATACCAACACAGAATATAATTAGCAACATAGAATCCACATTAATAAATCTACCTGCGACCACTAAAGATGTTATACGATGAAAATGTACCAACACGATAACAATTTTCAAAAATCCATTATTACAACAAGAAATACCATACACACACAATACAATAATAAAAAATGCGGAAAACACAAATACGTTTCTTAAAAATCACACTGACATAGTAATACTAAAGCCAGATAAAACTAATAAAACAGTTGTAATGTATAACACAATACTCAATATTACAAAAAAAATCTGTAATAATCTGATAAAACTAGCAGACACAGAATACAAGCATCACACTATACAAAAAGGTAAAGAAACTCTAATTCAAAACGACTTTCCATTAAAATTTATACCCGGATCATTTAATAATTTAACGAATCGAAACAACTGTCATAGTAGAGAAAATATAGAAAAGAAATAATAACCGGATAGGAAATCCAAAGAAGTAGTAGTAAAATTATCATATTACTATCCAATATAAAAAAAATGAATACAAAGCATTAATAGATTACAAGGCGAGCGGGGAAGCTTGCCATGACCTCGAGGCTGTTATGGCAAGCTTACACCGCGAGGCTTGTATACTATTTTATTCCAAATCACATACGTTAATTATTAATTACAATTTTGTTTATTTTAATTACAGCAATAAAATAAACAAATAATAATTAAATCTTTAATAGGACTGACTAGTGGCAATATTTATTATATCATTTTATTTATACAAAAATTAAATAGGAGCGAGCATATATTTTTTTTTATGTTTGTTACCATTTAATTATATATATTTTTATTAATTAATTCTAACAAAACAAAAAAAATTATCGAACAAAGAAGTTGTTTTGTTTGGTTACTTTCGTTAGTAAGTTAGGTTAGGTTAACATCTATTGTTTCAAATATTATATTTTCTAAATAATGTTATTTATCATTTCAAAATTAGAAGCACGTACCTATTTTTTTTTTTTTAATTTAATTTCTCTCTTGTACTAATAATTTGTTATTTTATTATTAATACATTTGTTTTATATTTTTCTATTTACTACAGAAACAGTGAAAGACACTTACTCTAGTTAGACCCCCCGCATACATAAATTTTGAAAAAAAATATGCCGGTTTCTGGGTGAACTTGGATGATGAAGAAATAGATGCAGCTGCCATTATTTTCCCCGCCTTAGCGTGGATGCATATTACTTACCTCTTCTTCTTCTTCTTCTTAAGTAAAGAATAGCATATTTTCAAACTTTTTAAATGTCAATAATAAATGCATTACATATACGATTTGGAATAAAATTTATATTCATTATAAGGATCATTTAGTACCGTTATCGTATTTACTCACCCGGTAAATTCCAAAAACAAGTGAAAATGAGATTAACATATTTATTCCAAATATGCCAATTACTATAAACAAAGCTATCATATAAGCTGCAAAAATATGTAATAAAATAAATTAAAATCTGGAAAGTTTTAATTATTAAATTCTCTAAAATGATATCACGTTATAGGGATATTAAAAGGGAAAAACTGATTTTTAATAAATATTAAACATTATTAAATAAAATTACCACCAGGACTTGCTTCATGCTCGGAAACATTGTGATCTGGATTTGTATCAATAGTATCGTCTGATGGTGATTTAAAAAGCATACTTATGCATATTAAAAACGAAATTAACGATTCGATGGATTGGTAATATCCAATTATTAATGTCCCAGTTCGAAGACTAAAACAGAAACAGCATCCATTCACTTCTGGCAGTTGTATTGTGCCCATTTCGTATCTAAATAATTCAATCCAGTCAATTATTAATTATTAAAAAGTCTCGTGAAAAATATGAATTAATATAATAGGATCGTGTAATAGTAACTATAATTCTTTGTTAGAAGTGAACTTATCCAATTCAATTTTTGATGAAAATAGAAAGATCAAAGAAAGAGACTTACCAAAAGTAGTTTTCGTCTACACTTAAGTATCAATAGTATCAATAGACTGGTACGAATGACAGCATTCACAATTCTGCGGCAAGCTGTTAAAATTTTGCAGATTCTGAATACAGCCGAATGGGTGGTAGACGCAAGTCTGTATAAGATTAGTGATGTTGCGCTGAAATTATTAATAGATTAATATAATTATTTATATTATTAATATAAATATTAATATAAAAAATATTTAGCTATCTACCAAGTGAGAACCTCTCACATCAAATCTTAGATCTATCATCTACTTGGGACAGTATTCATAAATTTTATCAGAAATTAAGCCTGAAGTTAATATTTTTTTAGAAATAAGTTACATTTTATATATGTTATTACAACTTATATATTATTATTATTATTATTATTATAAGCAGCTCCTGCTGTAAAATACAATGTGTTGCATTACACTTGTAAGCTCAACAAATGACAGTTTCTTTACACTATCAAGTTGCAGCAACAAGTTTACCAAAAATAACTTTGTTTGTTATTGCAGCAGGAAGTAGTCGGTGTGGCACCATTGACAAGTACGTATTCGGCAGACTAAAACATGTGCGCAGCCATCGTTTCTGCCGCCTAATCGGCGACAAATCCAAAATCAATACGATGAGTGATGCTGTTCCTTTGTTTGCAAAGTATGTCTTTAAAGCGAAAAAATCTTTTAATTAACAAAAATAATGATATAATATCAAAAGTATTAAATTAATACCTTCTTTAATTCTTTGTTTTAAAACAGAATAATAGATTTCTATTCAAATTTTCTATTTCTATTTTTCTATTGTGTTCTTGAAAAAGAACGATTTTAATTTTAGCCCCATTGCTCATTTTGTTTCCGAAACAATGTTCAATTTGTTCTAAAAAGAACAAATTGGTTTGTAACCGTCGTCTAGGTGATGATGTATATATTTTGGCCACTGCGTTCGCGCGGTGGTATTGTCGTCTTTTTATGCTCGTTACCTCTCCTCTGCCGCGCAACCCGTTTCTAATCGTAAGCTCCGCCCCGCGTCAGTCATCATGCAGAGTCAACTACATTGATTATTCTAACTCTTTTTAAACAATGAATTTTCTGTTAATAATTGAAATCGATATGTAACACACGTAAAATCATGTTGCTGCTCTATCTACTATTTATTGGGCCAATTTTTGACCATTTATTCATATGATAATTCTAGTTTTCAAATGAATAAAATAACATACAACGACTAAATATACCCAATGCTCTTGACCCATATAAATAATACCATTCAATTATGAACTCAAACAAACTGCAAACTATTAACAACAACATAACGGTTCAAGTTTTTTACTTAACGCAGATCTACCATATGAATTACTTTTCATATACGCTACGTGAGTAAATCTGCATACATTGGAAATTTGCAAAGAAACAATACATCTGCTTTATAGTACAAGGCACATAAAATAATACATTTTTACCAGCACATAACACTAAGGCATTCGAAAATACAGTTTACTGCTTATTAACGTGACGTCAGAGGAGTAGCCAAAGAAATCCGTCTTGACTACATATGGCACTTGTTTTGCCGGCGATTTAAATTTCGCTGCTATATGTTGATTTGGTTCTGTAATTACTAATCATTTTTTTTGTTACGTAGATTTAAATATGTATTTACGTTTCACACAATTTTTGTTTGTATACAATATTTACGTTAATTACTATGAACTTTTTTATCGTTTCTGAACGATGAACTCTACTTATTTTTATATGATTTTGATTGTATCTTTTTTATTGATTGATATTTTTGTTCAGTAGTGATATGTATTATAGAATAAGATTTCCACATTCTGTTCTTATCAAACTTGCATCGAAAATTGTTCAAATTTATTAATTATAAGAATTTTCCACTCGCCACTTCGATTAAATTCACGCTTGAGAGAGGGCCCATCAATATACGTTTAATGGTGGTTCAGTGCTCAGTGCGTCCTCTTTATTATGTATATGGGAATGGAACATTCAAGAAGAATATACAATTTTACAGTGACTAATTTAAAGTGTTTCTACACAAGTGTATCTCAACAATCATATCTCACAACCAATCACTCACGTGTCTCATGCATAAGCTCTCTCTCTCTCGCGACAGTAAAGTTACTTACGTGTCGACAAGTGATAAAATAAATCACTAGCTCACTCCATCGCGACAGTAAAAGAAATCTACTGATCGGCAACAAGATTAGCACTGTAAAGTTTATATTCACGGCAAAAGACTTTCTCTCATTACATGAATCTGAGGTGGTTGTTTTGTATTTACATCAAAGTTGTATTATTTCAATCATTGTAAATAATCTCAACCAGTGTTGTAAATAAATGTACATAGTTCAAATTTGGTTTTTTTTTTGTTGGTGAATTCCAATTGAGTCAGCACTTATCTATTTCTCTTGTTCTGGCAAGAGCCATCACTATTAGCCGAGACTAGAACAGATGGTCCATTCCACCATAGAGAACATGTATTTAATAGTTGAGGGGAAACACCGAAGAAAAAATCTTCGAGGTGGTCTGTATCTAGCAATTCTGTTATCATGACAAAAAAAGTTACAAAAAAATATAATCGAATTTTTTCTATTAGCCAGTTCAATTTCCAACAAGCAATACGATTGTGCTGAAAAAAGAAATAACAAGGAAAACAAAAGTAAACGTATATAAAACAATAATAAGACCAATACTGACATTTGGATGTGAGACATGGATAACAGATAAAAAGGAAATAAGTAAAGTCCAAGCGGTAGAATTGAAATACATGAAGAGAGTAAAGGGAGTGACAAAAAGAGAAAGAATCAGGAATGAAGAAATAAGAAAAGAACTGGGAATGGAGGCGATACACAAATACATAGAGTAGAGGCAGTTGGGATGGTGGGGTCACTTGAAAAGAATGGGACAAGAAAGACAAGTGAGAAGGGTATGGGAAGCTAGACCTGGGCAGAAAAGAAAAAGGGGAAGACCTGAAACTACTTGGAATGACATAATAGAAAAGATATTACAAAGAAGAAGAATAACGATGAGTGAAGCTAGTAGGATGGCAAACAACAGGAAAGAATGGAGAAAGTTTTGCGACGCAGTGACGCGAAGCGAAAACGTGGGGGCCTAGAGGAAGAAGGAAAAAAGATAAAGACTAACAAGCCTACACCAGAAATGGTAGACAGGCTTTACGATACATATATATATATATATATATAAATATCTTCGTAGGTTACTCGGCAGACTTACAAATTAAATGGAATCCAGCCAATAGGAATCAACAAGTTGCACCTCGTTTTACATGTAAAACTGTAAAAGTTTTAACTTTCGTTTTTACAGAAGGTCATAGAGCTATCGACGGCTCTAGATGTAGATAACTGTGTCATAATCTTGGAGCGGCGTTTAGGTGGATTTTTTTATAGACTCCATTCACAGATTTCACAAATGTTTTAATATGTGCCTCATCTACAAGTTGTTTCTTCCATTTTTTTTTTTTTTTTTTTTTCTCAAAGAACTCAATATTAAGCTTGTCTTAAAGAGAATTGAGAGCATGTGAGTAAAACAACATGTATGTATTAGTTTGAACATTAATAGGCATGTAATTATATTAAAATATATTGACTGTCAAAATAATAAGCACAATATATAGATATATCATATAGAACATCTATAAACAAAGACACATAAGAATTATAAATAATAAGTCTAATTTGACCTACAAAAGTTGTTCGCATCATTTACGTTTACTGTTGATAATAAAACTATCGATATGTCGCGAATACATTTCAAATATAAATAGATACACAACAGGAATAAACATTTTTAGCAAATATGTAATAAAATTATCATAAAAAAGCTTAATTTGCATCGCAACTCGTTGGTAAATATTTATCCTCTTGCATCTTCAAGGAATCCCTCTTCATTTGCATTCTCAAACTGCTTACGACCAGGTAAAAGTAAATAGTTGTTGCTGAAATATGTATGAAATTTATTTATCAACATTCTATTCGATTTTAGTACTAGAAATGTCTAAGAAACATCATAATTTGACGTCATCATTTTAACGGAAAAGAATTTTACATT
This sequence comes from Platypus cylindrus, assembly GCA_949748235.1. Lineage (NCBI taxonomy): Eukaryota > Metazoa > Arthropoda > Insecta > Coleoptera > Curculionidae > Platypus > Platypus cylindrus. The sequence goes on along the minus strand of OX456490.1, from coordinate 8,697,997 downwards.
ATTATACCTTATGAAAGATTCTATATAAACAACAAAGTTGTAAGTATATTTACCTGAAATTATTGAACATTCAATGAGGTTCAATGCAATTGTTTTTACTGGAGTATCTCCATAAATGAGTCCTAAAAATGTTTGTAAAATGTATGCGAACAAGCCGACTAGTTGCGAAATTAACCATGGAATAAACAAACTTGATCTATTCTGTAAAGCAAAAACGATGGTTTCTGAAAATTTATAAAGTAACTCTACCAATCTAAACTTATGTGAAAGTTCCAATGCAGTGAGAGGAAGCAAACTGGAAATTTCAATTATTATCGTAAATTGAATTCAGCATCAAATTTCAGATTGTCTGACTATTTTCTGATCGTTGATTGACTGCCACTTCTATATTGTTTATAATGTATTTGATGAAATTAAAAACTAAAATTCGTACTCACTCGTTTAATTCCAATAATCAATAAACTTGAAAAAAGCAGAGAAACTCCAAACATAGCAGTCGCCATAATTAAAAATACGACAAGAACTATAAAAGCAAAAAAAAAAAAGACTTGTTAAAAATCAATAACTTTCTATACGACTATTTGAGAAGTATTAAACGTAACTTACTATCATAAGCTCCGGTTGCATTTAATTTAGCATTCCTAGTTTCTTCGCCTAGCAAAACTTCTGGATGGATTGAGAAATACGAAAAAAATACTAACAAAATAACCGAACAGATTCCTTGTACGTATGCAATTATCTGAGTACCAGTTTTAAGACTAAAATAGAAGCAGCACCCGTTCAGTTCGGTTATGCCCATTTTGGATCTAAAATAATATTATGTGTCGTTGTATAAAATCCTTCAATATTTACAAGTAGTTCGTGCATACAGGGTGTTAACTTTCAGTTGTATAATCACTACGCCTGACATCAATATAAGCAACTTTCCTTGATTAATTATTAATTATTTCAAGATTAATGCTTCCAAAAAAGCTGCTGGAAAAAGTTTAATATCCACTATACTCTATTAAAAATTTATCCTTCAATGTTTTCAAAAATGTTCTAGATCAACAATTGCCTTTAATAATCCATTTAATTGCAAGGATGCAAATTTATTAATGACCAAATTTGAATATTAAAAGAATAAAAATTTGTAAAAATGTAAGATTTACCTAATTTATTAAAACGCCACCACTGTCTCAAAGGAAATGGAGAAATTTTATAGTACCTATCAGTCACACTGCGGTTCACCAACGATTTTAAAGAAATCAGAAAATGCTGATTATCTCGGATACTATTGAAGATTAACAATTTTCGATTTGTCTTTAATGATTCATACGTGGTATAAGTATTATAGAACTCGAAGTTAACAACCTATATACATATAGGTTAGCAATTAAACACTAATAATAATGGAATTTATAAATTATTTTAGATTTATTATGTTGCATTCCTCCGCAACCGGTCTAGTAAAGTTCTTAAAACGATAATAATGTACTCATATTATCATTCACATAATAACTAATTTTATGTATTTAATCGAAATATGAATACGTAGTATGAAGTAAAGCGTATAGAGGATGATTCAGGAAACTCTACTTTGGCGCTATAAAATTGTTGCATCTGTATAGAGCCCCCAAATGACAGAGTACTGCAATCGTCGTCATATTGAGGAAACTAGTAATCATTAAATACCAACCAATTTAGACCCTAGGCAGGTAAACAAACTGTTACTTTGAGAAGACCAGTAAAAAATCTATGAAAGACTATAAATAAATTTCATACGTAGCCTTCATATCAGTGGAATAAGATATTTTCAAACGGATAATATAATTTGCCGTACTTTATCATTTAGGGAGTCTAGCTAAATCTGAGAATAAGAGCAGAATATTCTAAGGCTAAATAAATATACAGGTATGTTCTAAATGTGAATCTTAAATCGCTTCTAATTTTATTGTGGCACTTTTCCAATCTTTATTCCATCGTTTCTGTTGCCGATTTACTTTGATTCTCGCTATAGGTGTCAGAATTAAGAAAAATATTATACTCTGATTACGTAAAAATTTGAAGGATATGTTTATTTGTCCATTGAATATGAACCGTTAAAAATGTTTGCAAGTCGATTAAGATGGCGTCTTAATAAGGCGCCATCAGGACAGTGCCGAAAATAATCGATCTGTCCAGTTGAGAAGCGCAAAAATAAAGCTCTTTCTTTGTCTTTAAGTAAATACATATGCTATGTATGTATGTATAGGTGTGAGAAAATCTGAATTTTCTAAAATGGCTGCGCAATGAATTTGTCAATAAACTTGCTTCTAATGACGACTCATTGATAAAGATAAACGTAATACGCTAAAAACTTGATTATGTATAATAACACTAAGTAAGTGCACAATGTGGAGCACGAGATTCATCCAAAAATAAAAAAATAATAAAAACAAGCCATATGGTAATTAGATATTAGGGGCTATTCTATTACCAAACTAATTAATCCTTCATAGTACAATTTATCAAGATCGATTTAACAGTCTGTTACTCTTCAATTTAATGACAAAGAAAATTTGTTAATTGTCATTATTTTGATGTCTCTAAACATAAGAAGGCGGTCGTCTCTATCTGAAGAATTCAATGTATTGAATTTTCATTCAATACAGTACATTGAATGCAACACTATGCTAATTATGGCATAAAAATTACCATTTTTACATCGATGGACCAACTATATGTATGATAATTCTGATTATACAGGGTGTTCGACCACAGTTGATTGAATAATGTATCACGCATTCCTTAGATCAATATAAACAACTTTTTTTCGAAAAATCAGTTGTAATTCTCGGCAAAAATTATGCCATCTGAAAAAAGACGAGAAAAATTTTGGGTAAGTACTGAAGTGTATGCTTGGGAAAGAAGTTTCATGTTTCGTCTATATACGCCGATTTCATACAAATGCAGTAACTAAACTGAGGCTGCGGTAAAACATGTTGATAATGGACACCTTAACTATACATTGAAGTGGGCGTAGAGGCGTTGCGTAGAGATGCCCTTTATTAAATAGTTTTAAATAGTAGATATAAATTACAGTTCCAAGGTCGAAAATGAAAGTCTCCTTTTCTGGGTAAGTGTCAATTAATAGGGATTTTACTGTGTATGTTGAGCGCAACAGGGTAAAAGATATTTGCATATAGAATGCAATAAAATTAGCATATCAAGCAAAGCAGTTTTGGTTGGTTTTTGGTCCCTGACTATGGTGCCACATAAACCGTGTTATGTGGGTGGTAGAGTTGCATTTTGTGTAATTATCATTACAAAAATACTAACGGCTGTTTCACACCCTATCTAATTTAATTTTTTTTTTACCCTATCAAATTCAACATAGAAATAATAAACAATTTCTGACAGTTAAATCTAATGCCAAGTGCAATTTCTTCAATAGCACGACCCAGTCGCCAACTAACTTACCAACTTTACTAGTTCACTGTCACTTTCACTTTCAACATGAAGAGCAGAAGGTCACTTTCGATTAGCTAGAGATATTCGTGCATCTCTTGTCAATCGATATAGAGTAGAGAGTCTATTACGACGGCGCCACCCTACTCAGGACCAGGACTCTATAGAGATCGTATCCATAGGAACGGTCTGCTGCTAAATAATCTAAATATGCATTTAATATTATAAAGGCTTATAATTATATTATATGTCTCCAAACATATACATATACGGTATATGTTAGAACGAATTGGCAATTTGCTATTCTTTCGAAACGTCTGCAAATTACTTAATAAAAAAACCTTGATTTGACATTCAAATTTTTGACAATTGCAACATTTTGACCTCGACCATATTCCAAAAAACAAAATGTTATTTATTTTGTATGTTTTTAATTTTTATTTGACCATTCCGATATTCATTATCGTTTGCTTGTGTCAAATTGAAGATGCTCGACAGTAAACATATACAGTATGGAAAGTTAGTAGTGTTATCCCATTTTTGAATTTATTATGTTTGGTAATTTATCAGATTAACATGATTAATCTGCTTTTTTTTAATGGCTGCCCCATGATGATGCCAATTAAAAATATAGGATAATAAAGATGGGCTCCGAGACGTTTTTAGCAGTCTTTAGCATTCTATACTTATTCTATAATAGATAAGTATCAAATTTCAGTACATTTTAGAGTGCTCTATTTCCGAAAGGGCTTGGTTCGGAAACTTATACTTATAAAAATTATATGTATAACCGATTGTAACTTGTAAAACTACTACCCTAACAAAGTCGACCGGACTCTGAAAACCATTAAAGAAAAATGCCTAAAGTATTTGCCTTGATGGCATATCCACAAGTGTCAAATTACTTTGTAGACTTGTCAGTCACGATCGTATCGTGCCGATACGATTTACTACCCTAAACCTGGATTAATATTGCATTTTTTTTATGGCACATTAAAATCCGAATATTCACGAGGGCATTGTAAAAATATTCCAATTGTAGATGTAGCACGAACGTGTTAACTAAAGTTCAAAACAGTAAATAAAATAATTAAACGCAATAAATTCGCACTTACCCCCCGAAAAAAAACTGAAAATATTCACAATATTAGCAACCTAAACAAGAATTTGACAAAATACTATCAACAATTCTTCTACCACATCTATTTGCGACAAATTGTGATCACAACAGATTTAATTACTTATTTTTAGGAAAGGGAAATAAACAATACGATGGACATAGATCAGGGATATTTGAAATTATCAAAATAATAGCTGAAAATACGTGCATTTCATGCAAAATGCATTGATCTATATATATAAACAGTGATAAGGTTGAATAGTCGCAGATTCATATAAGAAGAAGAGACAGACGGGGTGTGGGAACATTTACAGGTAAATTGCAACTAATGAATTGATCAGTTTCACTGCCAGTCTATTAGATAAGTAAGGAGACTTTGTATTTTAGTAGCAACAACAATATGTTCGATTAAACTCATTAATAGTTCGATAAGCATCTGAATCATTCTAAATTTGAAATTAAAAAATTAATTGAATGCAATGCTATTTTTGTTTAATTAACTTATTATAATTAGTTTATCGAGCCATAAACAATTATTGTTTTGATTTGAATAAATCAAAACAAACATTATTGGATAGTAAATACCCATTTAAAAGGTGCTCTGCTAGATAATAATAATTTTTTCATTAATCGGTCAGTTGTAAATAATTTAACAGAGCATCCCAATTTATAAATCACTTATCATAGCACTCTTCTTAGCAAATTCAAAACTTGATATTTTCAGTTAACTGATGAATGAAATGATAAATCAACATGCAATATGTAGGTAGGTAATGGTGCAAAGCGCACTTAGAGCCCTCTTTTGGCCACTGCTTGAATTAGTTGTGTTTAGTATTCACGTCATGTATCTTGTTTTCGTGGAGTTTTCTATCTTTTTTTTATAACTTTTTTTACTTCCTACTGGACAGCTTTTTCGATAATTTTAAATCTTGTTCAAGAGTAAAATATACATACTATCCAATATAAAAATTAATATATAGTAGCTACGCCATTGTATCTATCTCAATGAATATCAGAAGACAAAATAAATCGTATCTCATCTGCTATCTACCATGTCAGAATGTAACAATAAAATCAGTAATCTCAAAATAATAATTTATTATCTTATTCTATTTTGATACTTTTGTTTGCTAAATCTATATTAATAAAATTCTTAATAAATAATCGAATAATCTTCTGCACAGCATAATATAAACAAATAATACACAGCAACATAAACAAAATAACATCCAACGAATAATACTGAAATAGTCCCATATTTCTACTGGGCGATTGCAAATGAAGTGCTCCTTTATATTTCAAAACGTACTCAGTCCAAAATACCGATTTCTCTAACGGCGTTTCAGATTGATCGCGCAACAATTTTTGTCGTTTCTTTACATTTATTTTATATTTCGGATCATGCATAATAGCTCGAATAGCTTGCAGGAGATCATCAGGTGTAAGAGCATACAAATCCAATTTGATTGCATAACCATCAGTTGCTGCTTTGGCTGCATTTGAGTCATGATCACAGAATACTGGCAATGTTACAATTGGTACACCATGGTAAACAGTTTCAAACATACTAAGTAGACCGCCATGTGTGACGAATGCTCTTAGTTTTGGATGACCTGAAAATGATGAAAAATAGATTAGATTATTATTCTTTTATCAGTCAATTGCCAACTTTGTCTCAGCGCATTAATCTTAAAGAGAGATGATAGTGGCTGAAGTAATACCGAAAAGAGTTGTTCCGGTCCTATAGAAAATAAATGGTCTTATAGATATAGCTAAGTTGGACTCAGATTACAGTGATCAACTATTTGCACCGCAAATGGATCAATTTTTCTATAATTTGTGTGCTTGCTAAGCGTCAAAACAGATCAGTTAAAACTGGCCAGCTCATCTCCCAGGGGCAGTGCACAATTTTAGTATTTTAAACTAAAGTAAGAATATATTTGTGAATTTGTCGATAATTTGAAACTGATTAGACATTTAGTTTGAAGAGGCCTATAGAACTATAAAAAATAATCGAATCCAATCAAATAAATGGATGGATGACCTACCTAAAATGTCTTGTTGTGGCAACCATTTTCCTAACATTACATTACTTGGTAAATCGATCATATCATCAGCCTCATATTTCCATAGCACCCTCTGCGGTAGACTTCGAAATACAATTATCAGCAATTTCCTAAAATATTCAGGAATATTACTGGCTTTCACCGATGATCCCATGCTAAAATAGATGAATCCAGCATTGCCTGAACCTTCGATGAATGATTCCAAATCCTAAAGACAAACAACAGATAAATTTGTGTAATAGATATATTGTAATATATTATTTGTGACATAAAACATCCTAGCTGATAATAGAACTCACTTCCGGTAATCGTTTCGCTGGCCGACAATGAATACAAGCAATTTCAGCAACATTTGGCAGAAATGCTCTTGGATACGTAACTGATGCATGGCCATTTTGTAAAGTGAAACTAACATTTCTGGATAAATCGTATATGCCGGGCATATCGCTACCAAAATGGTATCGAAGAATTTTCTGAATTTTAAATCTAGTCATTATATCATGCATTGTATTGGCCAAGATGAAAAAAAAGAAATTTTCCACCTGCAATTTGATATATATTCGTTATCGTTATTCTTAATTGCGAATAGAAGCAGATAAATTTTTCTTACTCTTTGCAGGAAGTTCATTTGATCGGAAAATGGTCTCGCCAAAAATGGTGTAACTGAATATGGTATAGGATTACCAGCGGTACTAATTGAACCCATATACATTCCAACTGTATTGATATACATAAATGGTACTTTATAGAAATACACAAAACCTATTGCACATTCCGGGTAAGCGCCATCTAGTATTAATAAATCGAATCGTTGCCCGGAGCGTAGGAGGCTTTTCATCTCTGGATCAGTCAATAGGACGTCGCATGCCTGCAATAGAAAACATCCAACTTATTACATTTGATACAGAAAATTTAGTTGGAACATTTACTTAGCTTTTTTGGATTTTCTATCCTGTTATTATTTCTTTTTTATATTTTCTCTACTCTGACAGCCAGAGAAAATCCAAAAAAGCTAAGTAAAATTATCATTTTACTATCCAACATAAAAAAAAAATCAATGTGTGTATATTGGGCGGGGAGTTTTCTGTATATTCGGCGGTGAATTTCGACATAGAGTTAAAGAGATTAAAATTTAAAATTTAAAATTATAACAAATTATTATAATGGTATCAATATTATCAATAATACTATAATACCATAAAACCATTAATATATCATATTAATAATATATACAAATAATACCAAATCAAACCAAATCCCACGATTCGACAAAAACTCACCGAACTTCCTGCCAAATACACTTTCAAAAAAAATTAATAAATTGAGTTGGTTATATTTGTACCTCGTATCCATATCTAATCATATCATATAATGGTACAGGTTCTTCACCTCTTATCTTGGCACCAATTAGATCCCAATTGGTGAAATTCTTTACGTAAATAACATAATTTGTCGGTGTAATTTCCTCCATTCCCTCCATAATAAAATCATTTGGAAATGCATTTAAAAATGTGATATTATGTCCACGTGGTATTAGACCTTTAGCCAATTCTAAGAATGGAATCTTATGTGATTTGGTACCACCCATTGTGATCATCAGAATGTTTGCGGATGTACAAAAACTGATTAATGTCAGTATTGTGTATGTAAAGACAGTAGCAGCGATTAGCCATTTGGATTGCATTGTTTGGTTTTTTCAGTTGTTTAAAGAGGTGATCCGAATAATGAAATAGCAATTAGTTAGCTGCAACAATTAAAAAATATATCGTCTTTATTGTTCCCGTAGATAATTCATTTTTAATGTATTTGTTGTTGAAAGTTGATTGAACAAATTAAAAATGGTGTTGGTTAATTAACCAACAGCAGCAAATTACATATATCTATACATTTAAATAATTACTATGATTAGCTCACACACGTAATTATCGAATGTTCTACATACAGTTTGAAATTCAAAAATCTATACGCAGCTATAGGGTAATTTACAATCAATTTGAAAATGATTGCATAACATTATTTGAAAATTTAATTAATTAGATCAATTCCAATCAGGAAAAATTTCTTGTGGTAAAACTATAATTGCCTCTGTTGCTTTCTAAATAAATATTAAATTTTATTTAATATTTATAATTTGATTAAATGTATCAAGGAACGATTTGCATTCGATAATTCTAAATATCATAAAGAAAATAGCGAACAGTATACTCCGAAAAATTAAGTATACACAAGTTTTGTTAAGTAATTTTTTAATTTAATTAACTTTAATTTAACATTTCGGACTTCCTAGAGTTCCTAGTATACAATCTATGACGCATTACAAGTTGCCTAAATATGTTTTCTCAGCGTAGCAGCTTCCTAAATGCACCGTTTCAATTTTCACAATATAACCCTAAATGTTATAATGGGTTTCACATCATAATATATTATGTACATTCTCTTGTACAATAAATTAATAAAAGTTATAAAATTGTATAGTATAAAGTAGGCTTTAAATAATTTTAAACTAAATTTGGTACAAATTATTTTTATTTATTGTGGATTCATATCAAAATGAAAAAGATTACCGACTCAAAATGAAACTATTCAATCTGAATAACGACAACCTGCACCAACGAAAACTTGTTGCTGTCTCTGCTACATAATACGACATAAAAACCATGATGGGAAATTGTGGTGTCATAAAACAGAAAATGTATGTCAAAATCAGCGATAAATTCATTATTATTATTATTATTATCGTGTATTGATGTTGTAATATAGAGAAAATATCTTTGGGACAATAATTACACATTTTATTATCAACTAGAGATTATTTTGCTGCTTTTGCGTACTTGTATACATACCTACATTTATGTAATCTTTTTCTATATGGAGTTTCTCGACTTGGAGTGGAGCATATTTGATGATGGCTGAACGAATAATAAACGTTGTGAAAAAATCACGTATAAGTACATTATATATTATATGATTTAGGTACTTTCACTTTAAACAAAACTATGTATGTATACATATAGATATAAATAAATTATGAAGAAGAATAATTATTATTGCTATTGTCAATAAATTATAGGCGAAATGTAGGTAAAATGTATTCCTCTAGAGTTAACTACGTACATATTACGAGTAGTACCTATACTATTACTTCGCGTATTGCCATAGGGAAGAACTGAAAGTGAAATGAAATGTGAAGAAGAAGAGAAACCTAATAAATTTGTAAAAAATCAGGTAGGTATACCCACACAGGTTAGCTAATAATAAAAAAATAGATATGTACATATTATATATTTCAAAATAATTCAATTTAATGTTACGGCAACAATAATAAAATTAAACTAGAACCAATAAATCTATCGAAATATAGTTTCAAATTTATTAAATTTATAATATTGGAATTTATTAGCCCGAACGTGAACGATAAAAGTGACATCATATGCTGCTCTAAAAATAGTCCTCACAGAATACCAACCAACCCAGAATGACTTGATTTTATTTAATCTACAATATTACGTGACCTTGGACATATCAAGCTCCTACCTTCTACTTTGAGCAAAGTGGGCTAATATAAAAGACAAAATAAAATATAATATATCTATCAGACATGTCACATTTAGCAAAATTTATGGTCACAAGTTTTAAAACCTATGAAAACAAACTTCTGCTTGTTCACGTTGGCTTTATATTTATTACGATTTTGGTCAACTTTGGAAAGATTTTATTTGCTAAAATGACGCAAAAATCAGCCTTCCTTTCCTTCCAAAATTACATTCTGATTTCGGACAATTTTTTTTGCAGACGACTGTCGTGTGAATAAGATTAATCTCTCATTTGATCATGGCTTGTTGATTATGTTTGTTTTATTTACACCGGGACAGCGCGCACGCAGTCCCGACTACCAAAAATTATGCGACCGAGTTATCCGCATTAGGGATAATCGCAGGAGTCAGCCCAACCGCTGTGCAATGGGAGGGCCTCAGCCTGGAGGAACTACCTTATTGATCATAGTAGCCTCGACGCCAGGTAAGTATGCTTTCATCTGCGAAGTGAGCGAATTTCAATATTGTACGTAAGCGGTTAGAAGCAATTATTGACAGGCAGAGACATCTAGTAGAAAACAGTTAAACGATATGATGACAATGAGAAAGATGTGTAATCGAATAACGGTTAGTTTTTATAGAAAAAATAGTAGTTTTTGTGATGTGTAGAATGAAAATGAATGACCTTCACCTTGTTGTTGCAATATTATATTCTTATACTGTCTTTAGCAATCATTGAAGATTATATTCGGTAAATTTAATACTTTCGTTTTCATGTAAAAGCTGTTCGCGCGATAAACAGTTTATTTTATCATTTAAAAATTAACCAAAACCAAAAAGTAAGCAAAAACCGGCGAATATGAAAACGAAAAAGTGAAATAAGATGAAAAAGAAATTTATTATTTATATACACTATAGCGATATTACTGTCTCTACACAAAATTTGAAATAAAGAGCGCGGAAGACTTTCACCGAACAATTGTTATTACTTCATGCATTTTTTTTTTTTTGAAGAAAATTAAGCAGAAATTTTAATAAAATTCGAATTTTTATTGAAAAAACTTAGATACAATTTACCTCCCATTAAGTATTTATAATAATAGTAATGAATTAATTAAATCAATAATAATAATAATAGAAACCTTTAGAATCAAAGATTGCCATTTCAATTGTATATAATTAATAATAATTAAATGGTTTTAATGTCAAATTTGTCATTGTTGGTATTTGAGCAATAAGGGTTGCCTAATATGTTTACGTGAAATGTTTTATTGCAAATTTTTACTATATTCAATTACGATTTTTTAGTTTCCAGTAGGGACATAATAGTGCAATAAATATTTATATTCCAATTAATTAATTGGTTAATTGTTTTGCTCTCTAATATGTCGAGATCAATAAACAATAATCATACACGCAGCCATACTAAAATATACAGAATAGAAAACAAATCCTTATAATAATTAGAAAGAATAGCGAAGAAATCATAATAAACAAAGAATTTCATATTTATAATTCATAAATAATTATAGAATATGAATTAATTACCCAGGAAATGGAATGCAGATTATCTATTTACGTTTGTAATAGTATCAATGTACATTACACGAACACTTTCTTTTTTTTTCTAGTACTCTTAGTATTATTATTATTCTTTGTATAAATAGAATAAAATGACAATTAAAATTCCAGTGCAAAAAATATGTACTTATAATAAAAGGGGTTGGTCTAATTCCATTATGAATATCAATGTGAATTAGTCTATTTAAAATGATGCCTACTTGTAATGCCCGATTGGATAAATTGTTGTAGTGTTTTGGGGAATTTTGCACTGACTGATGCTTTACTCGAAAAGCTTTTGATAAAATCCGATTGATTTATTAATAAAGAAATATAATTTAATAAAAAAATTAAATTAAATTAATCAATTACAAGAAAACATTAAATTAACCATGCAAGAAATAATTTTTTTTATCTTTCATTATATATATTAATTGAAATAATTCAAAACAACGATTGTTAATTGGAAACTTTACATAATTATTTATTATTACTTACCGGCAATATTGTTTCTGCTGCACACAATTAAATTAAGTATTACAAAAATGAAATTGAATTTTATAAAAACGACCGCTTTGAGCGCTTGTTGACTATAAGTTTAATTTGCCAATGGTCAATAAAAGAACCATAAATAAACACTATAAATTCGATTTTTCATTAAATTTCGCACGTATATTAACAATAAGAATCATAATTTACAATGTCATGTTCAGTACACTTTCCATAAATAAAAAAATTAATGTATTTTTTTTTTTTTTTTTACTTAAACTTATTCAAATAAACCCACAAACTAATCACATCTTTTGTTTATTTAAATCTTATTCGTTTTGGTGTAATTTTTTCTGTAATTTAACAATAAATTTGAATTTATTATTAAATTATAAGCTCTATCAATGTCTTCACTAGATTCTACCACATTCGAATCACTAAAGTAATATAAGGTAAGTATTATTTTCATATGGTACCGATAATATTTTGCCATTCACTATAATATCAATATAGTAGTAATACATAGAATAATAATACAGTGGTACTTAAAATTGAAAGTAAGTAGGAGAAATGAAATGGCATCACAGGTGAAATAACAAGAACATGCAACAGAAGAGAATGAATATATAAATATACAGAGAGACAAAGAAGAATCTTGTTTCCACCACTTTCAGATAAAGAGAATTAATTGCAGTTTTTTTTAAAAATTTTATCTATTCAAATTAACTCTTTCTTCTCGATTCAAAGAAAATGTCAAATAACGATTTATAGTTTATCTGATTTTGTGCAATGTTAATTAGCATGTAAAGGTCACTAGATACATTACAATAAGACTAAAAAGTATTACAAACAATAACATTAAGGAAAAGAATCAGTTAATTAAATAAATGCTAATTTTTGTGAATAAATCAATTGAATTTACCTATTGAATGAGAAATAAATAGTCACGATTTATTTAGTTCAAAAAATTATTCGGTAAAAGTATAGTAGTTAACGGAATGCCACTTGTTATATGTTTTAAGCAACAATTTCCTAATTAATTATACATTTATTTATAGTAATATAAGATTTAAACGCACCTCTGCGATGATTATGTAAAAACAATTATGTAATTTTACCGGTAACAGGTAACAATAACGGCAACGACATATTGTTATCACAGTACAGTTTTAAAAATAATGATAATGAAAAAAAAATTATGAAAAATGGTCAGTAATAATTTAAATCAAATTATAATCATTATTAGATAAGTTTTACATTTATTATAATTAGAATTGTATTAGTAGTATATTTCAAAAAAAAGGTAATCATAATTATCTTGTTTCATATTTAAAATTAATGTTCCATAACAAAAGGAAACTGCAAACAGCAATTTTCTAAAAATAACATTAATTACCCATACAAATAATTTCAGTACTGTAACGAAATGTATTACATTTCCTAACACTTTTAGAACCTTTGGACTAATTGTAGATTAAACGTTCCCAATTAATCGATACATGTTTTACTGCTCTCTCCACACACTTGTTGCGACTGGTTAGTTAACACTTGTGTTAATACGAGGATAAATAAAAAGTTAATTAAACATCAACTTATTACTAGGCAAACATCAATTTTATGTACGTTTATAAACAATGGTTTGTTTTTTTAATGTTTTTCTCAAACAAAAATGGTTATACCAAAATTCAATTTGATTAAGTTGGCCTGCCCCGTGAATCCGGTAAAAACTAAAGTATAAGGAAAAAGATGGAAAACACTGAAATTAAATTAATACCTGAATAGCCACGTGCTGCATAGTTGTTAATATTACATAATTAATAGCTTAGTTTCAGCAAGCAGCTGTTTGTAATATTAGTCAGATCTAGTTCGTCCTGTTCAAAAGTAATGCAATGCATATTTTTGATTTTTCTACTCAATCAAACAATATACTACAAATAGATTAAATAGCCTGCTAGTATAGACCAAATATAATCGATTTATATCAATTTGTTCAGACATTTATCTATATTTTGTTCGTCATTTGTATCTTTTGTGTCCAGTTTTCTAGTTAATTACTTGTTTTATGAAATGCATGCATTAGAATGCAAAAGAAACAAATTTGCTAATCCATAATGCATATTGAATAGCATAGCATACTGAACAAGACTAGAAGTGTGTGGAATTGCAAATTTATAAAGCACTAAAAAATGGAAAAACTAGAGAAATGGGTCAGTGATGAATGCATTAAAAGTTGCTATTGCATTAGAACATATCAAATATGGTCTATAATATTATAAAATACAATAAACTACTATAATATCAGTTGTATAAATTTATACAATCGAAAATCGAAGAGAACTATATAAGCTGTATTAGTAGATTAGTCTTTTATAGCATTTGTGTAGTAGTCAGCGCATTCACCATCTATTAGATATAATGTAGGCTAGAATACAGTTGATGAGTTATTGTGTTAAAGCCTGTGGCGACATCTTTTACGATTTGAACTAAACTGAATTATTTTTTTTAAATTGTGAGTACGACCTGAAAAGGGTAAAATGAAATTTATATTAGTTCATTTCATTACAAAACGAGTAACGATGTAGACTAAAATGTATCTATTTTATCTATTAATATGCATTTCAATATCTAATTGTATTCTAAGGTATTATTTATGTACGTAATTGTAATGAAATCATAATATAATTACTTAATAAAACGAAAACGTACTGAAAAATTATATTTTTATATAAAAAATCATAAACAAATCAAGATACAAATACATTATTATGTACAACAAATTATGGTAATAAAGACTTAACTTTTAAGAATTTAATTTAACAAAAAAGTTTACGAATTAATCATCTAAAAATACATATTTCTAAATATATAAAATTTATATATACAAAATATATTCCATCTCTTCATTAGCTTCTCGTATTAATTAAATCAGTTAAAAAGAATTCAAATTGATTTAGCGTTTAGTTGATTCCAGTAGCCTCATTCACGTACTTGATTCTTTTTTGGATTGAATAAATGGACCTGTAATAAGTCTGGCGACATTTTGTAAAACTGTAATTGGAATCTACGGAATTAAAAACAAAATAAACACCACATACACACATACACAATGCCAACTACATATTAGATATAATTATTTATGTAGATAAGCTTAATATGAAATTAATTTCAAAATCAAGGTCACGGTAGCCATTTCCTATTTCCCATATACTAATAATAATGATAATTACGAGCATGACATTTTACCTGAAAAATATCATCGATAAATCGAGCAAACATTGATCCAGTTTTTGGCGGTTTAAATGCACTGCTATCCGACAATGATGTGCCAGCTGAATGTGCTGGTACTGGATTTGAAATGCCAGTTGAAATACCAGTAATTTCAATAGTTGATGGTACTGACTGCTGCTGATCCAATTGCAAATTATTATTGGTGTGGTGTTGTTGATCAGAAGATTTTTTTTCTTCTGATATTGAATTGATTGCTATGTCATTGATGGTTGCCTGTCATTAGATATGAAATTAAAACAAAATCAGGGTGTCTGTATTTTGGGTTGCATTAAACTTTTTCGTTAAATTGTTAACTGCCAATTATTGTTAACTATTTTACAAGTTAATTTGTTAGTTATATTAAGTTCGTGTTTGAATAAACTTAAATTGATACTTTTATGATACCGTGAAATCTTAAGAAAAACAAACACTTAATTACGGACTTTACTTTCAGTTCGCGTGTGGACAGTTTTTAGCTACAGAATTCTAGATAAGTATCGATGTATTAATTTTTTATATTGGATAGTAATATGTCAATTTTACTTAGCTTTTTTTTGGATTTACTATCCTATTTCTTGTTTATTATTCTCTCCTATCTTTTTTTTTTTCTATACAGGATAGAAAATCTAAAATTTTGTTAAAAAAACTAGGTAAAATTTAGATAAGTATCGATTACATCGGCGTTTTACTATGCCACAAATTAGACGGTATAAGATGATGTATGTAATTTGCATGTGTATGTACGTAAGTAAGTGTTACGCTACTTCGTTCAATGAATCAATTATTATTAAGATGTTAAGTAACTGTTTGTTGGTAAAATAATTATTAGAAAGTTAGTATGTTTTTTTTATATCAAACATATTATTTACCTTTTAAATTACATAAATAAATTAAGTGAGTGCATATAGCGAAAGTTTAATAATATTGGAATTGAAAAATTAGCAATGAAGAACTTACTAGTTTAAGTAGCTTTAAGATTCAATTAAATCTGATAAATGATATCAAATGATACTAAATAATAACTATCAACAAAAAATAACAATGAACTCTTATTTAATTAGCAATTACAATAGTTGACTATAAATTAATGAAATTTTTTTTTTCTTTACTACTATTTACATATTATTTGCTGATTCATATGTAAATTTCATTATTCTGTATAACAACGGCTATTTGCATGAATAATTTTTTATTTATTTCAAATTAAATCAGAAATTTTACAAAATTCCACATTGTTGCTTAAATAAACTAATACATAGTTTTTTTCACTTTCTGTATGTATGAATGTTATTGATATAATGCTCTAATTATTCAGAGAAAATGTTCACATTTTCTGAAATTACACAAAACTTTTTTTTTGTATACCTACTTGAATTACATTTTTTTTTCTGTTGTAAAATTAAACTGGATCAATATTATTTATTAATTTATTTATTTATTACCTTTTATAACCTTGTATTGATTTTAGAAAGTCAATACTGTAATCCAATATATCCTATAATTTAAATTTAAATATGTAAATTGTGTACATATTAAAGACAGCCAATGGCTGCCATCTTTGGTCTCATGTGAATATACTACACACAGGAAAATGTAAAGATTCTTATTCTTACCTTATCCAGCTGTTCATTGCTTGCAGGCTTTGAGAAAATATGCGAAATTAAAAAAAAACTTGTAAAAATAAAAATTGTTGTTGACGTCAATTTCGACATATTCTTCTAGCTGAAAATGAATGGTGAAGAAATAAATAAAATGTAAAAAATAAAAACAGAGAATATTTATATGAAATAGATACTTTTTAAAACTGAAAGCATAAAAAATGAAATTTACTGTAGCTAATAATGAAAAAAGTGAATTAAACTAAAGCCAGAAGCATTTTAATAATAATATGTCGTGATTTCTAGATGGTCTTCATCAGGAGCTAATTAGAAGCCTTCTTCAATTTTTGCATGAAATAATTTGTTTATAAAGAAAGCAAATTAATCAGCAAATCACAACAGTTTTACAAAAGTTTAACGCAAATTGAAATAATTTAATTCTAACCTGTCTTTTTATGATAGATAACCAAATAAACACGTTGTCAACGAATTCCAATTAATATCAAAGAAAACAATTAGTATAATCTACTTATAATAATTAATTAAATAATACACTAGAATATACCACACAATTTATATTATTACAAATGCAAATTCCTCTTTATTTAACTCGTATGTAGATATTCAACTAAACAAATTTGTATTCAAAGAGGAGAAAGAAGGTTTGCAGTCTATGCGACTGTTGATGTCTCTCCTACTACCTCTTTTTATATGGTACTTTTATTATGCATTTAATTTATATATTATGTATCTTTACATTATAGCAATTATATTATTATTATCATTATTTTGATAAAGTTCTACACAGTAGTTTTCTGGCTTATAATTTAAATGGAATTTTAATGGATAATTAAATACCTATCGGATAATATTGGTAATGAGTAGAATATTATGGAATATAATATAGTTGGGATTTTTAGTGAAAATAGTAGTTTTTTCCGATACTCGTCTATTCAAATCAAAGGCCCTTCTGTCATTCTATTCGCTGTTAGTAGTTAAACAAGGCCGATTCTCCCTCAACTTAGACTCTAGAGGGGGGATTGTAAATTCAGGGGTAAGGGGGTGGTTTTTCAATATGGTGTCAATCAAAGGGGTGTGTACAAGTTTAAGGGGTGGGGGGTAATTCAATATGGCGTCAGAGGGGAGGGTACTAAGGGAAAGGGGTAATGGCGTCGTTGGATTTCATTGGATGGGTGGGGAAAGGGGTAATTCAATATGACGTCGTTGGATGGGTGGGGAAAAAGGTAATTCAATATGGCGTCGTTGGATTTAATTGGATGGGTGGGAAAAGGGGTGATTCAATATGGCACCGTTAGATTTGATTGGTCGGGCGAATGGTGAGTCGTCCGGCGTCCATTAGCGTCACCATGGTTATTGTCCAGTTAATTTTAACGCCATTTTGTCCATTTAATGAGAGTCGCTTAATTACTTTAAAGAAAAAAGGCTGCATGCAGATGTAAAAACCATCGAGGCCAGACGGTCTGACGTTATTTGAAAAGCCAAAAAGTTAAGTGATTTTTAATTGGCAGGTTGATAAGCTACCCTCTATGACGATTATCATTTCTTGTCATAGACGATGAAGAATGTGCTCTTAACAATAATATCATTTGAATGCTATTAAGAATTATCTAGTAAAATTTGTGGTTATCTACACATGAGATTGAGAAGGTCGAAAAGCCACCCTCTACTGCAGACAGATGTAAAAACCATCGAGGCCAGACGGTCTGACGTTATTTGAAAAGCCAAAAAGTTAAGTGATTTTTAATTGGCAGGTTGATAAGCTACCCTGAATATAAAAATAATCTAATCTTCAATAGGGTAGATTTCTGTTACCTTGAGAAACCAACTAAGTACATAGACGATGAAGAATGTGCTAAATTCAACTGTATAGAGATTAGTGAAAGGAGGAGCCAATCAGTTTATTTATTTTTTTTTTTTTTTTTTTTTTCCCAATATAAATATGGGCTCATGTGAGCTATTTGTCAAATGCAGTTTCATCTTCAACAACTACATAAAATATTGAAGTTTAAACAATACATATCGAGTGTTTAAATAATTTGGTTTGATAATTCTAATAGGCTACAGGTAAATATTTGTCAAATACAGTTTCATCTTCAACAACTAAAGGTCTCAAGTTTATGTGTTCAGGTAAATATTAATTTATTAGCAATTATTTTTGAAAAATTTATTATTTACTAAATATAATTTATTATATTTTTATTTGTAGAGAAAAATGGATTTAAAATGTCTAAATGCTGCTGCTGTATCATCATCAAAACCAAAAATTGGTATGGATGAACTGGTTCCCGATGAGAAGTATCAAATTTTAAACGTCACAGTAGTCAAAAGTAAATTCGGGGAAGTGATCAAATTAGAATTAGAGAACAATATATTATTTTTACCACAGAGGATGACGGAACCTTTTAAGAAAAATTTGCATTTATTCATTAACAATAAATATTATATTATTTTTAAATGTATAAAAAAAATATCCAACACCATATCAACACCAGAGTTTGAAATTTCTGAATAAAACGCTTATTACTTGAATAATGGTATTTTTATTTTAAATCAGACAATATTTTGTGTTTATTAATTAACATATATTCTCTTAAACAATTACTATATACATCATTAAAACTATAAACATATTCACAAATTACATTCTTAATATCTTCAGGAGTAACTAGATCCGAAAACAATTCTTTAAAAACATGTATAATATTACTATAATATGCCTTAAAATCAATTAATATTAATTTTTTAACAACATCAGCAATAAAATAAAAATTAGCTATTAACAAGTTATGTATATTAGTCTCTGTTAAAACAATAGTTTTTCCGCATCTTGTAACTTCCACCATCTTCAGTCCATCAATACCGTTGCTGCCTAAGACAATTATATCATTACACATGATAAAACGTAGATAATCCATATCCATATTTCGAAAATATCCACTAAGAAGCCAATGCATATTAGATATGAACTTTTGCCATTCATTTATTTCGAATATTAAAGCATTGCTTACATTAATGCATGGTCTAAATTCTTTGTATGTGTTTAAACCAATATCGATGAAAATTTCGTTATCAGAAAAAAAAAATCTTTTATTTAAAATAAAACACTCATCATTTGTTTCACGTTCAAACTCGTCTAATAATTCAAAACATTCTTTGTCTATTTGATTAGCACTAAAAACACATTGATTTTCAGAAGACATCGTGCTAGTCAAGATTCTATGAAACAACTAATAATCCCTATAATATATTTGTCTCATCAAGCCAACTATTATGAGAATTATCAAAGCCAAGCCATTTTACATATACCATGTTGCCTCTTTTTTTTAGAACTTTTTCAACTAAATAAACATCTGGTTGTTTTGTTTTCTGCAGCTCATAAAAATAAAAAGCTCCTCTTATGGGTCTCTTATTTATATCTTCCAACAAGTATGTTACAGGATTGGTGTGATTAATTTTAATAATTTTAAATAATTCAGTAGTCCAATTCGGTGTGTAGCCTTTATCGAAAACATGTTTTTCTTTACTAATACGCACTTCATCTCCAATGTTAAGTTTGGATCCAGGAAATATTTTTATGTGATTATACACAGTATCCAATAATTTTCTTTCAATTGTTT
Organism: Platypus cylindrus; assembly: GCA_949748235.1. NCBI lineage: Eukaryota > Metazoa > Arthropoda > Insecta > Coleoptera > Curculionidae > Platypus > Platypus cylindrus. The sequence goes on along the minus strand of OX456490.1, from coordinate 8,677,297 downwards.
CACTAACATCACATGGTCTCATTTTAATTACACTATGTTTTGATTCATTATAATTCTTCACAATAGTGGGTAAAATCGAAATCCATTTGTGTGTGCCATTTAAACTAAAATATTTATATAATCGTTCCTTTATGGTACGAATAGTGCGTTCGGCAATGGCCGCTTTCATTTGTGAATATGTTGAATAATGATTAATATTGTATTGTTGCAACAAACGTTGATAATAATGATTATAGAATTCTTTACCCTGATCGGTATGCAAATTTTTCGGAAAACGCTTAGAAGTGGATAATATTCTAGCAAATGCCGCTGTCACTTCTTCCCCTGTTTTTGATTTTAGTGGTTCAGTCCACACATATTTTGAAAAACAATCGATAACCAACAGAATATATTTAAATTGATTATTTTCTTTAGCATATGTATCCATTTGGGCAAGATCGGCTTGCCATAAATCATCCAGCCCTTTAATAAGCGTTCGTCTCCTAGGGAAATTTTTTCTTATCGATCTATGTAATTCATTAACCACTTGAATTTTTTCGATTGATGCCATTTTACGGCCACAATTTGATTAGCACTAATTCACTATTGAAGTACCTATTTAAGTTTTCTAATATCAAGTTTATTAACTTTATTATTATCAAGAATTGTAATTTGGCTTCCTATATTACTAACAATATTATTAATTTTATTAATTTCGCGTATATTGTTAGTTATATTTATTTGAACTTCATGCAATTTTGAAGCTATTTCCCTACGATCATCAATATGCTTGCTCTTAACATCTTCAATTGCTGTTACTAATTTTTGAATCTTTAGTTCAAGTGCTGTTGATAATTCTTCAATCTTTATTTCAAGTCCTCTATAAAGCAGATTCATTTTATCAGCAAAACCTACTGATTGTTCTCTATGTCTCTCAGACATAACTGCGACATCTTGTTGTACCATCAAATAGAAATTCATGATTGTCTTACATGACTCATCCACATATTTCTTATTAGAAACATCTTCATCTTGGGAGGGCAATTTAACATTACATATTTTTAAACCACCAATATCTAAGTCACCATTTAATGTAAAAGAAAACAATGACGAAGGAGAAGCAACAGGTTGATAATATTTATCAGCTGCACGTCCGAACTTGTCTATACTCATTTCTACTATAGGAAAACGATTAACTAAGAAGAGTTAATATACGATTTTCGCTTCTTTTAATTCTTCAATAATTGATGCAATTTCATTGGTGTGGGAGTTATTTCCAGCATATTTAGATGCAAATAATAATCGTAGTCTATCAACTAACTCATTAACATCATCCCAATAGACATATTCTACTGGTTTTGTATTATATGTCATATAATTATTATCATAGTTACCACCCTTTTTTGATAGTAATGGTCGTATGATATGTTTATATTTGAAGCTTTTTGCACCTATAATTCTACCTTCTGCAGAATAATTTTTTCGATAGAGATTGGTTTTGTCTATAATGTCTTCGAATGCATCAGTATCTTCATCATTAAAATTTTTAGATTTTTTATAAAATAACAACTCATAAAGCCCCTCAGTGCCTTCATAAGGGACACCGTCTACGATTATCTCACCCGTAATATTATCAAATTCTATTTCTTTACTACCTAAGCTCCATGTTCTAGTAGTAGCATTATATCTGGGGGCATGAGTGACGTCAATTTTCGAAGAATGTTGAAAATATTCTTCTATATATTTTTGTGTAACGTTGGGATAATCTTGTAAATTTATTACATTTTTAGCATTCGCCTCTATTATTTCACTATAATCATCGTCAGCTGTCATCATTGTATTATCACTATCAGTATCCGTTTCTTTTAACATAGTTTTTATTTCACTCTCATCTATAGGTTCCTGTTTATTTATTTTCATCACATTTGATTTCACCTCTGCTTTGATAGGTAATTTTACCGCTTTTTGATTATTTTCAATTTCTTTTAAATGGGTGGTGATAGGAGAAAAAATTCTATTTATTGTGGTATCTTCATTTGATCTCCCCAATTTTAATGCCATATATTTTTTTCGGACATCATTAGCTAATTTTATAATTTTCTGTTTACGTTCTGATTCAACCTTATTTAAAAGCTTCATCATAAACAAATGATTATTAATAGAACTATTCATTAACTTTTATATACTCATCGAACCCCATTCGATAACGTCCATTATTTAATTCAAATTCCTTAACAACAACCAATGGCTTAAATTTATTGGAATTCCAACATTGAGAACATAAGGTTTTAAATGTATTATATGATATATCTGGTGTAACATGTTCATCAAACACATGCTTTAAATTAACATCATCCTGTTTGAATAATACAATTACATTACAGTTATCTCTTATTAATTGTTTCGGGATTTTGGAATAAGTTTGACATAAGTATGCCACATCAATAGATTTATGCCGACCCATAGAAAAATATGCCCTAATTTTATCTTGCTTATCACAGGAAACATCATCAAATATAAATACAGAGTTTTCTTTAGCTTCATCAGGATCAGTGATTAATTCATTATCCTTATATGGAAAATATTCAATTTCCTTAACTTGCTGCAAAACATTTTCTAATAATTTATACTTTGGTTGATAAAGAGACTTTGAATATAAATATATATTAGCAAATTTCAGTCCATTAGGATTGAATAACAACGCTAAAAGTGAATTAGTTTTTCCACAACCACTAGGGCCGCAAAATATAGCGCGAAAACAATTTGGTAATAATTTACTATGTACACAGATTTTAGACGTGGAATCATCAAAATCTAAATTTTCAACATCGAGCTTAAGATCTTGTGATACTAAATGCATGATTCTAACTGAAAATTTAAAACATCCATTTATTATTTATATATAAAAGCTGCAAAGTTTTAATATGATTTAGTAATATGCAAACTGTTAAACACAAAGGTGCGGGTATTGTAAATTCGTTAATTAATAAATTACCTATTGAATTACATATTCCCGGCTATCAGTGGTGTGGACCTGGTACAAAAGTACAAAAACGATTAGCGCGAGGCGATCCTGGTATTAATCAATTAGACGCCGCCTGTAAGCAGCACGATCTTTTATATAGTTCAAGTTCATCATTGTCTGATAGACATAAAGCAGATAAAGAGTTAGAAAATAGTGCTTGGGAACGCGTTAAATCAAAAGATTCTAGTGTTGGTGAAAAAGCCGCGTCTTGGGTTGTTCTAAATACAATGAAAGTTAAAAGAAAAATGGGTATGGGACTGTCATTCAAGACACATGTTGTAAATCCTACATCGAAAAGTTTACGAAAATATGCAGTGAATAATAAAAGTTTACGAAAATCTTCATTAGCTGGATTAAAAGCTGCTCGAATGGCTATTAAAAAAGCAGGTGGTAGAAAAAAGATACGACTACCTCGTATTATTCCATTTGAACATAAATCTGGCGGATTTTTACCACTATTGCCAATTCTATCTGCTTTAGGAGCAATGGGAGCTCTAGCTGGTGGAGCATCTACTGTTGTTAAAAATGTAATGGATATCAAAAGGAAAATAAATGATGGCAACAATGCTTCAAAGATTGAAATTGGCAAGAAAGGTTCGGGATTGTATCTTCGAAAAAATTCCAAAGGTTATGGTTTATTTTTAAAAAAGCCCGAAAATTCGAGACGCTGAATTTACCTAATAGAGCTCTGTATGACTATGAAATAATAAACTGTGCAAATAAATTGAAACTACCATATTTTAGAGGTGTATTTATGCGTGATCAGCTACCCAATCATATACATCGTAATGAAAGTGCTATTGTTAATTTAGATTTGAATGCCAATGCAGGTACTCATTGGGTGGCATATAAAAAACGAGGAAGTGCAATCAATTATTTCGATAGTTTCGGTAATTTAAAACCACCAGTAGAACTAGTAAATTATTTTGGTCCATCAACTAATATAATCTACAATAAAAAGCAATATCAAAGATTCAATTCTAGTAATTGTGGTCATTTATGTATTGAATTTCTATATAATACCAAGTTGTAATTAAGTTGATTATTAGTTATGTCTATAATATTAACGCTGAAGGATCGCAAGTCTACACTCTCCATAGATTTTCCTATCCCCATACAATTGGATGCAAATTATCAATACGGATTAGCACTCATTGGTTTCTTTTCCTACAATACCATACCCAACGTAGAAGAAAATACAGAATTTTACTATATAGATAAAAGCAAACAGTTGAATTCAATTCATCTGCCTGGTGGTGTATACGAAATTACAGATATTAATAATTTTTTAAAGAAGAAGTTGCTAAATTTCAATTTGAATGGTAATGAAAAAGAGGAAGATATATTTTTCCTAAGACCAAACAATAATACTTTGAAGTGTGAAATTTTTCATCGTGATTTTGATATAGATTTCACTTATAACAATTCGTTGGCAAAACTCCTAGGATTCTCACGAAAGGTATTACCAGCAGGAATAGTTCATTCATCTGATCGTCCTGTAAACATTGTTAAAGTTCGAACAATTCACGTGGATAGTAACATAACAAGTGGGGCATATTACAACGGGATACCATCTCATACATTATATGAATTTCCTGTTACATCTAACCCAGGGTATTCTATAGACGAAATTCCACGAAACTTAATTTATTTGCCAATAATCAGAAAAGAGATTTCTAACATTTCATTGAAAATAGTAGATCAAGATTTTAATCTGGTGAATTTTCGAGGCGAAGAAATTATCATCCGATTGGAATTGAAAAAAGATGGTTTTAATAATTAAATCGTATAAAAGACATATCCACCCCTCACCATGCTCAGTTAGAAAAAGTTGTTCAAGAAGAAAGTTGGGGGGTAAATTATCACCATTAAACGTCAATTTTCTCAAAACAATTGGATATGTCGTACGATCAAATTTTAAACCTGTATAAGCCGGTGATTACCGATACCTCCATAATTAATATGGAATATCGAACATATTTGCCCTATGTTAAATCATTTGATAATAATGATGTAATCGAAATAACCGTAAATAGAAATGATGTTTGGCTGTTAATGAGCGAGGCTGCATTAGTCATTAAAGGAACACTGAAAAAGACAAGAGGAGAAGGCGATGGTTGTTTACTTAATAATGCAGGAGCCTTTTTGTTTGATTCAGTAACATATGAATTGAATGGAGTTGAAGTGGAGCATGTAAAAGATCCGGGGATTGTGAGCCTTATTCGTGGCTATTTATGTTATACTGAAGATGATACTAAACATTTAACAATGGCCAGTTGGTACTATCCAAATCAAAACCCGATATGTGCTAACAAAGAATTCTTTATGCGAATACCTTTAGCTCACTTATTCGGTGTTTTTAGTGATTATAAGACAATGATGTGTGGAAAACACACATTGCGACTAGTAAGGTCTCGAACAGATAACAATGCTCTATTGAATCCTAATAGTGAAACAATAACTGAAATTAAAATTGATAGTATTGAGTTGAAAGTGAGCCATGTAATGCCAAATGATAATATTAAAATGGAATTATTAAAGTCAATTAAACATGATCGGCCAATCTTGATTCCATTTAGGAAATGGGAATATCACGAATTACCGGCTCTTAATACAGGGTCGACAAAAGAAATTTGGAGTGTGAAAACTACTACAAATGTAGAGTGTCCTCGTTATGCTATTATTGGTTTTCATAATAACCGAAAAGATATAGCAACTGCTGATTCTACATTATTTGATCATATGAACATATCAAATATCCGATTGTCTTTAAATGGAGATTATTATCCATATGAACGAATGAATTTAGATTTTGCATCAGATAATTATACAAATGTATATTATAATTATACAGAGTTTTATAGGAGTTACATGGCTCAATCTCTATTAGAACGCAAACAGGTTCTATTAAGTTATGATAAATTTAAAACACACGCGCTCTTTGTTATTGATTGTTCTAAAAGAGATGAAAGTATAAAATCTTCAACAGTTGACGTTAAGATTGAGATTGATACACATCAAGCTTTTCCTGAAAATACAAAAGCATACTGCATCATTATTCACGATTGTATTATCGAGTATTTGCCTCTCAGTGAAATTGTTCGAAAAATTAATTAAAATGAAAATTGCAATTGTTGATATGCAAGGTTTTGTATTAAATAGTAGTGAACACGAACGGAAGTTTCATGTTAAAGAGATCACTATTATGCATGATTCACAATATAATCATTATGTATTTCAAGAACCAAAACCATATTCGGCATTATCTATTCCCGAAAAGAAAGATGTAAATTATGCAATTTATAACATTCATGGGCTTCCATACCAATCAGGATACATTAGCTACGATTATATACATTTAATAAGAAAAAAATTATATGGATTTGATATTGTGTATGTTAAAGGACACCAGAAGAAGGATTTTCTACTAAATTTATTTGAAGATTTGGATGCTAGCAAACAATCGTTACCGAAAATTGTAAACATTGAAAGTTTAAGTAGTTGGCATTCACCACCTAAATTTAATATTGATGTACCGAAATGTATTACCATAAATGTATACATTATATTTAAATGTATAACATTTAAATGATAAGTTTTATATGTGTAGTTTAAGAAACTGTTTTGTACTTAGTAATTGGATTTATAATTGTTTACCACAATAAATATATATATATGCTAGTTAATTGTTTCTATAAATTAGTTCACCTCACAATGTTGGGAATTCCTTTCCTAATATTAGTCACCATTTTTAATAATGTGCTCTATATGAGTCATCCAAAAAATGTGCAAGAAGTTTATATTTGTTTCACCCCTACAAATGATCATTGGCCTTCCAATTGGAATAAGATGAACAAAGTTACCGAATCAGTTCTATCTACATCTATTCCGAAAGATTCAACAACATATAAAATTAGAATTATTGACCATAAGGCTGTGTTTAAAGATAGTGAGTGGCAGAATTTAAACAGGTTCCCCACCCCTATCTTCATTTCCACATTGGCAGCAGAAAAACTTGATTCAGTCTTAGCAATACTTTATTGTGTTGCACTACTATCTGTCTCATTATTCTTAAAGTGTGTTGTTAAGTTGATTAGAAAATTAAAAGCATGGTGAAACTTGAGCAGGTGTTAGAATTGAAGAAAATTATTAACCACGAAATGGATTCAAATAATGAATATATTACAAAATTAATAAAATATAAGATGGAATTGCCTAAAAATATGTTATTGCTATTATTGAAGCCATGCTGGGGACACTCTACAACAGCTGAAGGTGACGTCATCGATGGACCGTTGTACAATCACAGCATTAATTGCAGTATATGTTTAGAATTTATATTAAAATCATACACTTCATGAATAAAAACATATATTTTTAACAATTGTATTTTTTTTTTTTTTTACATATAATAAAGTTATATACAACAATACTTATTCTACTACCTATGAATTATATTCAAATATTTGCAAATTCTTTGGGTATTTTATAGTGGCCCCAAGGAAGCGTGTCGGTACTGTTAGGTAATAAATATCTTTTATCATCAAAGGAATTAAGGGCCAACTTGACTTCCTCTATACTAAATATGTTATGATTATATGAACGGATAGACCGTTGGGCAACAATTTTATCCTTTCCTAACATTAAACAATCATAATAATCATTAAAAGTTATTTCATTTTTTACAACATTATTTCTTATACCCTTAATTTTCTTTAAACACTTATTATCTAGCTTATATGTATACATTTTTGACCTTAAACCTATAAAATGGGTTATAATATGCCCACATGCTTCATCTTTCATTAATCCTAGTACTTTTTTGTTCAATTGGGGTATGTTATACTTATTATTTAACGGATAATCGCTAGTATCAAATTTGCTAATATGCTTTTTAATAATTTCGCTATAAACATCATCACACATTATTTCATAAATAAAACTATCAGTATCTGTATACATCAATTTGCATTGATTTAATGGTATATGTTTCAATATAAATTGGTAATGGAAGTCATACATTACGGTCTTTGAAATATCTAAAATGGCCATGCCCACATATACCGGTTTGTTAAATATAATTTGAGCTTTATTTAATTCTACAGCAACTAAATTATCGTCAAAAATTTTACGGCTATGGAATAATGGACTTGAAATTAAATTTTTTGCTCCATATCGCCCGCCCCATTTATTCACTAATTTAATATTTCTATGGTTTCTTATGTTTTCCATCGTTTTTCCAAAAACTGCGTTATTCATCAATTTGAATAAACTTTTATCAAAATCTGATTGAGCATTGGTTCGTAACATTGTATTTAAATCAATATAAGATTTCAACCATGGAGACTGTTTGAACTTCAATATTTTATGAATTTTAGTTAGAATTAAACCGTTATTTAATGCTTGTTTTAAATTCCTATAATGAATAACATAATTTTTTTTATCTTTTACTGTATTTAACAATTTAGACAGTTTTGAATTTGGAGGTTTCTCGTGATCAGCACAAAAAGGAAAATCTTTATGTTCATCATGTAGACAAGATGGATACTCTAAATCAACTTCTAGAATATATCCTTCGTCTGCATCATCTCTTAATTGGCTAATGTTGAAATCATTAATATTATTGACCCAAACAAAATTATCGTATGGTAAGTACTGACACATAGCCCAACCATATAAATTATTAACGTCAAAATATAATAAATATTTCGATAGTTTAGAAGAATCATAATTAGTCATATATTTATTGTTGGCTTCGGAATAACGATTGGAGCACATAGAAATTCCTCCCCTTAACCCCTTTTCTATGAATAATAATTGATTAATATCTTTAATAAGTTTAAGTCTACATTTAGTAATTCTAAGCATGCAATCCCAAGCATATCCTGGTAAAGTATAGTACCATGCTGGATCTAATTTGTAAATATTCTGACACCTATTTCTAAAGTTTTCAAAAACATCTGCCAACAGAATTACATCAGTTTTTAAATATAAATCACTATACTCTCCTAAATTTAGCATATTAAATTTATTCCAAACATTTAGAGCATGTTCATATTCATCTTCATTAATATTTTGATCGTTTAATTTATTATAGAATAATTCTCTTTTTGGTAATTCGTCATCATTTAATTTATCTAAATTATCAACATAATCATAGGGAAAAACACCTTTACGTGTAAGCAGGTGAAATTTTTCATTATCTAAATAATTAAATTCCTGCTTAAGATTTGTTAGATCATTTATATTTAAAGTAGATGCTAATTCTGCTAACGATGTACCCAAAAACCTAAATGAATCTATGAACCTATATTTAATACTATTTTCTGTATAATATTGAGTAAATGATATATATTTTTCTTTATTAATGGGTAATAAGCTAACTCTATTGTTTTTACATAATTCTTTAATTAAAAAATGTCCATCGTAATTAGAGAGATTATGGCAAACTATTGGAATAACAAATAACTTTTTAAAATTTAAATTACAATTAGAGTGAGCGAATCCTCTAAATTCACCATTAAAAAGATTATGATCTGCTACAATTACATCATCAATCACAAATAGTTTCTCACAAATATGACATGCTATAGCTGTATTTTTATCAACTCCGGGAGTCGTAAGTATCACAGTTTTTAACTTTTCCTCAAGATTGAATGCTAATATTTCCAATTGATTTGAAAACCATTCTACACAGTTCTCTCCGCGATATGATTTATAGAATGAAATTGAATTATCATATGCACATTTAAAATAAAAACCTACACTAAAAGCTTTATGTTGTTGATAGAAATTTTTATTATGTACTTTTTCTAGAACACATTCGAAATCCAAATAAATTATAAAGGGCGATTTTTGTTTATACGTAAAACTTTTAAATTCAACATAATCATACTTTGGGAAAGTTATCTTACAAAATTTTTTCTGTTCACATAACTCTAAATGATCATTTAATTTATTCTCATCATTAAAATAATTCAAGCAGCGATCGCATACAAAAATGGCATGTTGTTTATTATTTATTTGTTTCGAGATAAGCCTAGAAAGATTTGTTATAAGAGAGTAGTGATATGAAATTTCCTCAAATTTATTACTCTCTGCAGGTAGTGGATCATAATCGTTTATATTTGGATAATATGTGTCTTGTATTAATAATAAATTTATATGTTTACTTAATTTCGAGTCCGTTATTCGACATGGTACTACTGAAAAATGCTTACCTTTCTTATTTTCAATAAGTTCAAGTATATAAACATTAACAGAAATATTGTTTAATCTTTCAAATTTTGGAATTTGGTCTATGGTAATAGGTAAAGTTAAGCCTTCGGTTATTAATACATTATTGTAATGAGGATAAGATGATACTCTATCTGAATTATGAGTAGGATAAAGAGCTGCGATGACGCTCCAATAAAAACAAGCATTATCGAAATTCTTAATGTTTATGCAAGCGCGTTTAACACGAATTTCATCCGGTAGTTTAATAAAAGATGAAGCACCGTTTCCAAATGTATGCTTATTAATATTTATTTCCAAACTAATTAACTTATGTAATGCCCAACCACTATCGCGCTCTTGGAATTCACTCATTGCTGTTAATACTTTTTCCACAACATTTGTTTGGAACCAGTCTGATAGATTGCTTCCAATGTCAATAATTATGTTTTTGGTAATAAAATATTTATATTCAAACGTATCTAGATTGTTCTTCTTAATAATATATTCACCGCAAAAACAAGTGTTTATTTTTATTGTTTTAATAGATTTAAATATATTAAGAATTCTGCGTTTGACTAATTGGAAAGCGTCTTTAAAAAATTCTAAAATGTCTATATGTTTTAAATTATAAATAATCCCAGTTCTAATGCGACTATTAAATGCAGCGTTAATATTTTCCCACCTAACCCTATCACTACGTTTTACTCCATTGTCACCCCCGCCAATATGTATGTTATTAGTTTGTAATAGAATTCGCAATCGTTTTAAATGAGTGATATTGGTTAAAATCTTTCTGTATTTACCAGTTGATAGTTGCCCTTCTTTTGATATTTTCGTTAACTGTCGGATGCTTGTATTAATTTTTTTAATCCAATTTTTCTTTTCTCTGGAATTTTGTAATAGTTTTGTGGCTTCGGTAACAATTCGGATAACTTCATGGCTTAGGTCAATTGCACAATCCATTACTGGAAAAATAAATATTTCATTGCAAAACCAATATTAAATCCAAAATGTTAATATTTACCTGTAGCCTATTAGAATTATCAAACCAAATTATTTAAACACTCGATATGTATTGTTTAAACTTCAATATTTTATGTAGTTGTTGAAGATGAAACTGTATTTGACAAATAGCTCACATGAGCCCATATTTATATTGGAAAAAAAGAAATGATAATCGTCTTAGAGGGTGGCTTTTCAACCTTCTCAATCTCATGTGTAGATAACCACAAATTTTACTAGATAATTCTTAATAGCATTCAAATGATATTATTGTTAAGAGCACATTCTTCATCGTCTATGTACTTAGTTGGTTTCTCAAGGTAACAGAAATCTACCCTATTGAAGATTAGATTATTTTTATATTCAGGGTAGCTTATCAACCTGCCAATTAAAAATCACTTAACTTTTTGGCTTTTCAAATAACGTCAGACCGTCTGGCCTCGATGGTTTTTACATCTGTCTGCAGTAGAGGGTGGCTTTTCGACCTTCTCAATCTCATGTGTAGATAACCACAAATTTTACTAGATAATTCTTAATAGCATTCAAATGATATTATTGTTAAGAGCACATTCTTCATCGTCTATGACAAGAAATGATAATCGTCATAGAGGGTAGCTTATCAACCTGCCAATTAAAAATCACTTAACTTTTTGGCTTTTCAAATAACGTCAGACCGTCTGGCCTCGATGGTTTTTACATCTGCATGCAGCCTTTTTTCTTTAAAGTAATTAAGCGACTCTCATTAAATGGACAAAATGGCGTTAAAATTAACTGGACAATAACCATGGTGACGCTAATGGACGCCGGACGACTCACCATTCGCCCGACCAATCAAATCTAACGGTGCCATATTGAATCACCCCTTTTCCCACCCATCCAATTAAATCCAACGACGCCATATTGAATTACCTTTTTCCCCACCCATCCAACGACGTCATATTGAATTACCCCTTTCCCCACCCATCCAATGAAATCCAACGACGCCATTACCCCTTTCCCTTAGTACCCTCCCCTCTGACGCCATATTGAATTACCCCCCACCCCTTAAACTTGTACACACCCCTTTGATTGACACCATATTGAAAAACCACCCCCTTACCCCTGAATTTACAATCCCCCCTCTAGAGTCTAAGTTGAGGGAGAATCGGCCTTGTTTAACTACTGCTGTTCAATAGCCTCTGGTAAAACAATGGGAATTGTTTTAAGTTTATTCGATTTTTAACCTCATTTGAACTTTTATTTATCATTCGAATAGTTTAATGAACTGCATTTTCAATAACGCGCTTAGCATATTGGCCATTTTAAACTTTAAAAAAAAAAACAGCAATTAAAAAACACTCGTATGTTTATTAAACGCACTACAAAACGATTATTTCTTTCATTACAAATTATTCGCTGCAATAATACTACATATTATAATACTAGTTAAGTTTCATATGCCTTATTTTATTGATTTCTATTTGCCTGAAGCAGCTGAAACGGAAGCAGATTTCGAAATTGAAATTGACCCGGCTGTATCACCAACAACTCCACTAACTAAATTGCTTACAGCTCCTAATGTTGCTATTGGAATCTATATTGAATAAAACCAATCAATTATTACAACGAATCTATTTTAGTTAACCCGTATTAACTGCCTACTTACATTGAAAATATTCCTAACTAAATCACCTCCATTGTAGGATTTCGTAAATGTAGCTGAATACGATTTATTTATACCTCCATTGCCTCCAGCACTATATCCACCAGTAGCTGCAGCGGCAGCGGCCGAAGCAGTAGCACCATTATCATATCCCGAATAGCCGGGCGCTTGATCGTTATTAATTTGACTAAAACCCAACAAAGAATAATAGAATTAAGCGTAAAATGGTATTAAATAATCAAAAGTAAAAATAAATGGATTGTAGGTAATGTAAAAAATATACTTCCGGCTTGGTGTACCATTGCGGAAGCACATATACACATATATACATACATGTTAACAGTTAATTTTCCTGCAGACCAGAAAATCTGCGTCATGATCTCTATTATTATTCAATAAATAATTCATTTCGAAAAAAATTTACATTCCTAATTAATTAACAGTAAATTAATTTCAATAGACACTATATATGTAAATACAAATACGTACATTTGTTTATTTAAATGAAACCAAGGTCGCCTGCGAAGTTTCGTTTTCGTTTTTGTCACAATGGCCACATTCGGAAGTTGCTCTTTATGAATGACTTTCCTAGAAAATAATAATAAAGAATTTAGTGATTTTATTAACACATTGAACTGAATTGATTGCATTCAATTTATTGATATGGATGGATTTAATTATGTCTCATACATGTATCACTGGTTGCATCATGTTTACATGAACGTTCATGTTACGAAATGACTTACGTTTTACTGAAGTTAACAGGTTGTACTTCCTGCGGTATTTCAACTTCTTTTTCAATTATAGTTGGTGGTACTGGTACTTGAATTCTTTTCTCTACCAGTGTTGGTACCTTAATTGTTTTCTCAACATAACTTGGTACGTGAATTGTTTTTTCGACATAATTTGGAATTATTGTACGTTCGATATAAGTTTTTTTTAATACTTCAGATTGTGCAGCTAGTGGTGGTGATGGTGGTGGTGGTACAGGTAAATATTTTGTAGCATGGATATCGATAGCGGCTGCAGGCCCTGCAGCTTCTGGTGCTTGTACTATAGATGCTGGTGGTAGAGGAGCTGCTTGATGAGGAATTTTTTGGATATTTACCGATCCAGAAAAATCAGCTAAAATCAATGACAATGTTTCGATTTAAAAATAACCCAAATGAGGTAAACAATCATTTACCTACTTATTTTTTTTATACTTTGTTAGTGCCATCTAGTGGAGCGTTAAAGAAGAATTAAAAATATTGTTTTTTTTTTGGTATGTGATGGATCATGGATAATTGGAAAGCATACAAATGGAAAGGAGTTTTTATGGAAATTTGTCTTATCTTTATTAAGCAAAGAAAGCAAGCGAAATTACAAAATTATATTGTTATTTCTATACAGAACTAGATAGTACTTTTTATAAATAGATATAATCATATTTGACTTAATAAACATAATGATAATAATTTGAATAACTCAAAGTGCATCATTTAAACAAGTAAATATTTTCCAAATACGTATAACGTACGTATATACGTTTTTGATTACAAAAAATCCCAACACCAATTAAATTATTAAATTATATCGAATTAACATATTACATAGCCTCTCTCGCCCTTCTTGCCTGTTTTTATTATTATTTAAAAAACCATGTATAGAAGCAAAATGTTTCTTAATCAATTATATACCTGAACTAGCAGCACTTGCTGGAGCTGTTCGTTCTTTAACAATTACTTTCGATATACCGCCAGCTGATGCACCTGCATAGGATGCACCACTAGAACCACTTGCTCCAGTTGAACCACCTAAACCTGCTGCTGCGCCAATACCACCACCGGCTGTTGCTCCAGCATATAATCCACCATATGCTTTGCCTAAAACAAAAAGTCTTTAGCGAATCGTTTAGCTATATATTGTGAATATGTGTAAAATTCTAAGTGAAGAAAGCACACTTTTTAAGCTTGGAAACTTTCTTTAGACTTTGTTCAACTATTGCTTACGGCTAATAAAAAACTCATTTAGTTTAATTATGAATTACCTTGGGTATTTCGAATTGATTTTAATAATTCGATTTTTACTTACCATCTCTACCCATTGCACCACCCAATCCAGCACCAGCTTTTTGTCCGAATGGTGTTTCAGCTTCTGCATGAAGTCCACCCTGACTAGAGTCACCACTTAATAGACCACCTAATCCAGCTGATGCCTTAAATCCTAAGAAATTTACGCCTACATTGCCCTCTTTGAAGGAAAGTAATGGCGGTATCTAGAAATGCAAATTTAAATTATTGATTTATGAGTTGCGTGTAATCATTTTATTAACTTACTCCTGCTCCAGACGTTTGAACAGACGATTCGATTTCAGCTGAATTAGGCATTGGTATACCAACTATAGCGTATATTGAACCAAGGAAAATGAAACTGATTTCAAATATTAAACCCAACATAGTATGGTTCTCTGTCGTTAATGAAATAATAAGATGTAGCTTGAAATGAAACGAGCAAAAATATGTATAACGACAATTTATCGTATGATTAAACCAGTAGGTAATAATGAAAAATTATCAATCAATACAATTTTATACGCATTCATTTAATAGGTGAATAATAATATAATTATTGAAATTACCCATATAGATGCATGTGGTCAAGGTAAAAAATCTAACTTTTCCTTTATGCAGCTTAATTTTTTTCCTTTCAAGTTTTATAAATATTAAAAACAGGAATAAAATACGTTTGCAGTCATTTGAGTTTAGATCTTTAGACGCAGTTAAGCAAATGATGGTTTTTATATGCAACTAATCATACACATTTTTTCCGAAATGCTGTGTGTACACCGATGAATTAATAATATAATAATCTAATGCACACAGTTGATTTGAATTAAACTTATGGTAAATTTCATCGAGCAAAAAGTGTGGAACTAGTGTCGCACTGCTACCTTAAATTTTACTTTTAATATAAATATTGCTTGTAGATACTTGTCATTAATTTAATTATCAGGAGTTTAATAGACTCTAATGATTACAATTTCCCTTTAATGTTTTCTATTCATTAAGTTTGTTCATTGTTTTGGTTGTGGTGCGAAACTAATTTCACACTTTTTGCCCAATGTGATTCACCATTAGTTTATAATTATAATTTGTAATTATATTTTATAAATCAAATGTACTTTAATTTAAATAAATCGAACTATAAACAACAGATATGTACGTCGTAAATATTACTGATAAATAAATTTTCTGTTGTTTATTTATAGACGAAGTTTTATTTGCGTAAAACAGATATGTAAATACAGATACACCAAAATTTTGCTGAAGATTTTTTCGGGAAAACCAAAAGACGTTCAACAGTTGGTATTGTCATGTGTGTGCGAAGAAAGAATGAATAAGTACCTAAAGTACAATCTTTGTATTATTTACTTATACAAACAAAGAAACGCTACGAAGGAAAACTAGTTTTAATAAACAAAACAAAAAAAAAATTCGAGCAATAAGAGATTGTGCGCATAATTATTATTTGATTTTGATGATGGAAAAATTGGATATAATGGAAATTACAACTAGAAAATTGCTTTTAAATTATTTAAATCATTATTTAACTAAAAATTGATTTAAATCAATTATTTAAGCAGCTTAAAATTTTAAAATTAAAATGTAATATTTCGAGTCCAAAATTTTCCAATTTTTTTTTTTATATTTCTTTTAAATGAAACTTATTACTCTCAATTCAAATTCCAACTCACCAATACAGTATAGTACTATTTATAAAAAATCGCACACACTTTAATTCACAACTTCACATATAGAGATTCTCTCTTTTGATGGCACACAAAATGACCATTCATTAATTAACAAAATATACATATACCTACTGATATACGCGGGTCTCTTTATTCCTTCCATCCATTCTCATATAAGGTTTTACCATAATATCTATATATGTATATCTATACACACATAGATAGATGAAAGAGTACCAGTTTTCTGTCGAATATTAATTATAATTTATGTAAAATATCAAGGTTCAAATGTAACTGTTTAATAAAATGTTAAATTTTTGTTTTAATGATGTTCTTATGGAAATGTGATGTCAGTGATAAGCATTAATTTTGTAGTTCTGACGTGCGAATTTCGATACTTTTTTTTTTTCGAAGAATTTGTTTGCACCAGGAAACCAAGAAGGCAGCAGAAGAATGAATGCTTCTTTATATACATATATATATGTACATAGTATTACAGAATTATATACTACACACTCTGTTCTCAAACTTAAGTGGCACTTGTACACAAATGCGTAAAAATTAATTAATACCAATTCATAGGTATATATAGCTCCTAGTAAAAATTTAGAGCGGGACTACCCAGATTCGTAAACTTAATTTTTATTTCGTAAACATAACGTTAACCTCTAAAAATTAATAGTACGGTTATACAATTTCTTATTTCTTAATTCGTAATCAGAATTTTAAATTAAAGAACTGACATTGAAATGGAATTGATAAGAAGAATCAAAAGATTGAACAATTATACTAAAAAAAGTTAAAAGTGACTAATAAATAATAATAAAATTATAAATAAACGATTTAAATAGGCACTAAAATCATCATCAAAAAATAGTGCCAGAATAGTTTGATTAAGATTACGTACATCTCTCATCTGATCGAAAATATTGTGGTAAAAGCGCAAGCGCGTTCTTAATTCTTATTTCTTAATACGTAAAAGTTAAAAGTGGGGAACTTTAAAATTACGTTTATGCATTAAGAAATAAGAATTAATAATTAAGAAATTGGGTAACCACTACGATAAGAAACGCATATATGTTTATATCAAGATTTACGTACTAAAATTACGACTATGTTTATGCATTCAGTTTACGAAATTGGGTAACCTTACTTCATCTAAATTTAAAGAAATCTTTTGATTACGAGACAATAACATGCTTCTTTTTATAATTTAAAATGCTAATTATGCTTTGTCTCCAAATTAGTAGATGTTTTAGTCAATTTTAATAGATATATTGTAAAGTCTATGGAATTCTTGCTCTCCATGAAGCTGACAACGCATTTGCCGAGTTTAGTTTATTTCACCCGAGTCATCTCAATAGATTATCAGCTGGTCCAGTTTATGACATTTACATTTTGTGTTATTGTTAAATACTTGTCAACAACTCCACGGAGTCAAAATTGACATTGTTATAATAATAAAATCGATTTATAACAAATTTCTATTATTTCAATATCAAATTTTTCTCTATTCGAATTCCCAAATATTAGCTGACGCAACAATAGTTTTCTCTAAATAAATATGAAAACATTGCGCTTTCATAAGCCGATAGCAACGTATTAGACCAGTGTCAAATTAATTTGAGAATAGTATATATTATGTATATTGTATATTCTATAATTTTATATGGTTTTTGAAGGCACTATTAGCTTAAGCTCAAAATAAAAGAAATAGCTTCGTAATCAAATTAATTAATTAATCTAATGGACTATAAAAATAAATAAATATATGTTAATAAATTACTTTTACTTGTCACGTCCCTCAATATACCTTTGTTGGTTTCTTTTAGTAATAAATAAAAAATGTATCTGTTATACGTAAATAAGTGTGCATTATAAGAATTACATAATATGTATTATGCAAGCATTCTTCCCATTTACTCGAATACTATATGTCGATTCAATTTAAAAAGAAATGTGAAAGCTGGCTGCTTGTGTCTGCTTGATTATCTCCCCCTTATTATTATTATTATTATTATTGTATGTGTCCCCCTTCATTGAATAAGGAAATAGATAGCATTGGTGGGTCTTAAAAATTATTAATAAATTAAACTTGAAGAATAAATATATTTCCTAGAAAAAAAAATTCAAAGACTATAATAGTATATTATAATAAATGAAATTGGGGTTAATTGTCAATAACTAAATTGGATGCATTCAACCTAAATGGAAAACAAAAAGAACAAATAAAATTGTCAAAAATTACTTCTACGCCATTGCAATGCCGAATTGAAGGTGGGTGAAATATTACATTTCAATTGTAGTTTCATTTAAAAAGTAAAAAGTCTTAAAGTACATACAGAGAAGTAGTACCACCGGTACCCTTTAAATCCCTTTCAATAAGAAGAAAATTACACTTTGTTTCAAGTATAGGTACTACCTACTTGCTCGCCATATCGACATATAGATACAGTGTGCAAAGAACCGTAATTAGATATCTAGATTTTTGTTAAAAAAATTTATGTTCCAATAAATCGAATGGTTCCGTAATTGGTGCCAATGGCCGATTATGATTTTTTACCGGAAAAAAAGGAAACGTTTAATATTATTATAGTCTTAATATAATTTCATTTGTTAATTATTATTTATTGTAATTTGATTGTCATTATGAGACTGGTGAGTAGCATGGAATTTTCGTATTTTGTTTTTATTATTTAATTTTGTTCTTATTGTACCTTTTTCTCGTTTTAATTTTTTGCCATCAATTTTAATTTACGCGGATATATGAATGAATGGTTTCATAATAAAAAGAGCGATATAAACAATAATTAAAAAGTAAAAACTACAGTTAATTTTTTCTAATTTTTATTAGATTTTGAAATGTCACCTTTATAAAATTCGTAATAATTAATTAGATTAGAAATTCCTATTGAGTTCACTCAAATTACGTATGTTATTACAGGAAACTGTAATTAAGTCGTAAATATATGCAGAAGATTTCATTAACATTACTCACAAAACCACACGTGTGGTTGTAGAAATACTATAATTAACTTCCACTCGTACTCATGTATCATCAAGTCATGATCAAGTCCAATTAATTTATTATTATTCATACATAGTAGACCAAACCACTCAATAGAAGTTGAAATATAAGTCATCGGTTACGCTGAAGCACAATAAAGAATTTCTTGATTTATCATTAACAAATCATATTAATGTAATTTAATTTTTTCCAGGCTTATATCGGTTTATCAATACAAGGCCAATGGCTGTTAATGCTGTTTTTCCTATTAATAACAATCATTACATCACAAGCTTTCCAGATATCGGCTAACGCGCGACGAATTAGCAACGCTCACACTGCAGACGTAAGCCTAGAGGCGCAACAAGGGGCTCTTAGAATAGATACTATATCATTTTACTTTTCCAGAAACAATTAATCAATGACCAACAACAACAAGATCAACATACCAGTGATCGATGGAAAAGGGAAGCTGCAGTTGCAGATACAACTGAACGATCACAATTTATCGATGCTGTTTTTAATGTAAGTCTGAGACTGAGTATCTGTACAGATGAAATGATAGTGATCTGTGTATTTATTCATTTTGTTTATTACAGATTCCAATCAAAACGCTGATGGCTGTAAATAATATTGTTCAGAAATCACGTCCAGTTTTTCGTCGAATTGGAGAATTCGCAGCTAAACGATTTGAGGAAGCAATACGTCCATTAAATAAGCAAAATGGTCGAACAGAAATTGCACCCAATCCATCTTATATTGTACCAGCTGATGATGCTCAAAATGCTCCTGTAGCAACAGCAGCAGTAAATCCATAGGATGGACTAATAAATTATACTTATGTTAATTAGTTATTAGATTGTGTAGTTTCGTACAATAGTACAGGATGCGCCTGTCAACTGTGTGTCTATTTTTAATATTTTTATTAAATAATTTGTATTACCTACGTATTTTATTCATTTTCAATTAACGATTAGTTAGTTAGCCGATAAAAAAAATCTTTTTATAAACAACTAAATAAAGTTAGTAAAGTTATATTTAAATTTTAAACAAAACAAACTATTAATAAAAATAACATATAAGAAACATCAAACATCATCATTTTCAGTACATCATTTCATCCCCAATAAAATAATTCCAATCGATATTACGTTATATCTATAATTTCAAAGGAGGAACCAAGATGGCGGTCATTCATGTTTCGCATGTTAGTGGTTGTATACGTAATAATAATTGTGTTATTAGATTTAAATAATAAATAAATACAATTTCAAGTACGAAACATCTAATTAATCAATCAACTATAGGTAACTAATTAATTAATTGGCAGTATTTTTTTTTAAACATGAATGTTTTTATAGTGTTGTCAAAAAATGATATCATGGAATACTAGGTTTTAATTGTAGATTCATCAAGAAACAAGGTGTCCGTTCTTTACAGCTGTATTTTTTGCACTAGTTCCCTACGCACATAGCCAACTGCAATAAAATCTGTGTGCATTGTGATCCATCTACACGAAAACTAATTCAGAAAGTACTGCAGTGAAGGACTTTCTCTAGAACTTTGGCATAGAATGGCCATTAAATTGGTACTTTTATCTGATATTAGTCACATCCTTGATACCACTTTTTAATCAACTTATAATTATATACAAAACAACAATTGATAAATATATTGTAAATCGTCTTCAGTAACGACCGAAAGCAAAATGATCAGTTTCATTTTCACAATTTGGCACCTCATTTCCATCAATTAATCCAGCACAAAAACACCGTTTACCTTCCTTACCATCTGGCAAGCAAATATATTCCTCTGGACATTTATAATATTGACAAACATTTGCCAGTTCGGGACAGTGTTGCGGAACAGCTACTAAACCAAATAATTTATTCCCGGACCCACCTACAGGTACTTTGAGCGGTGGCAATCGTGTTAATGTTCGTTTATCTACTCGTTCAATTTTCTTTCTAAAACATGTTTAAAAATTAAATATCGTATTGTACATTGTAGCCTTGTAGAGCTAGCTTTTTGGAAGTCAAACAGGTTATTTGATTTAACAAGTAAGAACTTACGTAACCCAATCCGACCAATAGATAACCTTATCAGTAATAGCGATGCCAAATGGGTAACTGCAATTGGCGGCAATAACGTGACGTTTATGTGTGTCAATTTCGATGCATTCAATTTTCCGCGTGCCAGCATCAGCATAACATAATTGTTCAGTATCATAATCAATTGCTAAGGAATTCGGGAGAGAAACAGCAGGTCCTAAACAGAAATATACCAGTTAGTTAAAAATCATTTATATAAATTAATCAATACCTTCTAAGAGTATTCGTCGATCAGTCCCATCAGAATTAGCCCATTCGATCTTTGGATGTGCTCTATCCCAATCTGTCCAGAATAATTTACCTCGTTGAGGATGAACAGCAATCCCTATTTAGTTAATGGAAATTGCATTTTTCTAGTATCATCGTAATTTATTTACTAACCTCTTGGATTCACCAAATTTGTATTAAACAGCTTCTTTCTTCTGCCCGAATCTAAATTCGCCACTTCTATTGTATGAAGCGTCGAATCGGTCCAATAAAGGTTTCTAGACAAATGATCAATTGCTAGCCCCTCAGGCGATCCAATCGCTTTCGTAATAATGCTAGTTTTGTCACTGCCATTGTATAAAGAACTTCGTATAGCCTTTCCAGTTATGTCACCCCAATAGACACGACCCTCTAAACAATCAATATCCAAGCCGACTGCTGTTTGAAAGGCTTTTATCTGAATTGGTTTCCCTAAATCTGACCTGGTCTGTTCGATAGGTATTCGTAAAGTTGCCATACCTTAAAAAATGATAATAACAGCGGCGCTTTAATAGTAATTAGCATTGCTCAAAGACTACCTTGATTTAAAAGCAAAAAGTCTCCGGTAGTTTTCGCAATCTCTTTACATACAGTTCCATTACCAACATATCCAGTATTACATTGACAATTGTACCTCCTTTGAGAATCTACAAATTCAATATAATTAAAAATTGTTTCACCTTTGACGACTGACAATAATTGAACAATGATCCCTTCTTACCAGCATAACATTGAGCATTTGAATCACACATTGATGGCTCTACTAGACAATTTTTCTCCAAATAACAATTGATTCCATCTCCAAAGTATCCAGGATTACATCGACAGACATACGTATAAGCTTGTTCTTCATACTGACAGATGGCATTTAATCCACAGTTGTTCAATGTATCGCAGCCTATAGGTTTCTCTTTGCATTCAGTAATTCCTATAATACGGAATTAAATTCTTTCTTATTTGTTGGAAATGACATAATATTGATACTAGACCATGCAGGCTTACCGTCTCCTATGTAGCCATTTTTACATGCACAATAATGTGTTTGATATTCATCGTCGAATAGACATGCTGCGTTCTCCGCACAATCAGCACCTTTAGAAAATTATCAAATAAGCCAATATACAATATTATTTCTATATAGTGTTCTTACCTCCACAAACTTCTTTATCTGGAACACAAATATTTTGAGTGTCACGAACGTAGCCTACTTTACATACGCATTCATAGCGATCGCTTTGGAATTGACAGTCTTCAGCGATGGTGCAATCATTATTAGAATTACAAGTACCTAAATGAGACGTCATTGAATCAAGAATCTCGCTTTTTTTAAATGTCTTTGCCAACAACATACCGACAAGGGTAGTACCTAAAGCGGTGCATTTATGTCCATCTCCATAATATCCATAATTACATAGACATTTAGATTTACCAATACTTTCATTATAAGAACATGTAGCATGGATATCACAGTTATCAGATGTTGAGCATGACTGTTCTTTTGGGTAGCATTTAACACCATCACCTGGAATTGGATCGCAATAATTCTAAATTACAAACAACGTATACGTGATCACTTAATTGGAACAGAGAATGCAACCCAGACTAGTGTAACATACGTTATGTGTTTAAAACACATTCGCAATATTGAAAATAGTATCGATATAAAAAAAAGTGGTACAAAAATAAGGCGATAGAGAAAATAAGTTTACAGATAAATTAAGTATAGATCGAATGTATTCGTCAACGCATCAAATATATTGTGTATACCTTCATATCCATCGATACAAGCGCAAATATACTCATCTACTCCATATAAAACGCATTGAGCATTTTTATCGCAATAATTTTGTCTCCTGCAGTCATCTGAAAGTTAATTTAAAAAAATGAATACGGAAGAATTCAGCAGCTAGATATCAACTTAAACAAATGAAACGATAATCATATCGCATTACCTTGGATAACTTCTCTATAATAAGTAGTAGTTTCAATGACAGTATTTTCAGTTGATGTCGTCGTAGGTATAGGATTACAAGTATATCCATCACCATAGAACCCATTGACGCAGGAACAAAAATATTCATTGGAACGCGGATCGATACTACATATACCATATGGAGAACAATTATTGGCCAATTCACATCCTTGATGTTTAACTGGTTCGCAAACGATGCCATCACCTAAGTCGAAAGTAAAAAAAATGTAATCAAAGATGCATAGTGCAATGATTATGTACCTCTAAATCCCGGCAAACATCTACATCCAGCAGCATCACCATTCTCTTGGCATCCAGCATTTTCTGGGCACGTGACATTTTCACACGATCTAACTGGCACACAGATCTGACCGTTATTCTCGAAGCCTGGATTGCAAACGCATTGATAACCACCTATGAATAAAGAGAGAGAAAAGCAGCCATATATATTTACAATAAAATACATACATTACAAATATGTCCAGGAGAACATACAAATATGGACAGTCGATATCATCGGTACTCACAATTCTGCATAATCTACTTACCTACATTGTTAACACATTGAGAATTATCATCGCAATCATGTATACCAGTTTGACATTCATTTACATCAACACAAGTTGGTTGCGAACCAGAATAAATTCTTTGGTAACCCGGATTGCAGAGGCATTCATATGAATTTCCTTCGACTACACATGAACTGTTTGGTCCACATCGTTCTCTGCCCTCTTCACATGGATTGTATTCTGTAAATATTATAGAAATTATGATGCACACAATCGCTAGCTGATTAAAAAAGGAAGTAGCATCAATTTAGAATTTCACCCTTACCTCCAATAGGTACCACTTTACTACTCATTCCGAATCGTATGATTTGTTCTCTAGCTTCGTAACTGATAAAATTGCCACCAACTTTTAAAGTCCAACTTTCGCCCACACTAGTAGTGTTCTTATAGGGGCAAGAATTAAAATTAAAGGTTTGTTCCACATTGAAGTTATTGACACTTTGACTGAATGATGGACTAGATAGTGTATACGATCTTTGCGAGGACATTTGTACAGTTCCATCGCTGGTTTGAGTATATTGTTCTTGGTATTCGTTTGATATATCAACCTAAACGAATAAGAATTAAGAGAAGAGCAAGTTGAGTTGCTTTTTAATTTGGAGTATTTTAGTTCGTACCTTTGCATCAGATGGAATAGTTGGTATTGAGCCATCGATATTCGCTTCAATTTTTAATTGTTCAAAAACGTCAATGCCTAAAAATTTCGCATGTATTCGCACCACTTTATTATCTCTTGGAAATGAAACAGTTGCTGAATAGTTGAATTGACCACCAGTAAGTTGGAAACTACATTAATAAGAAAGTTAATTATTAGAAGGGTCTCACTAGATTTTATGATACGCACCCATTCAAAGCACCCCGTACAGGTTTCGCAAATACATAACCTATAACACTACCCAGTATTTGCATAGTTTGGATATCTGCACCAATTGATTCAGGTATTTTGGAAATTGCCGTATAAGTTCGTCCATTCTCCGTAACAATGTAAGATTGTAAATCTAAATTTTCTAATTTTTCGCCATTCAATTTCCCATTGACTTTCCCTGTGGCTCTAATTGGTTGACCTCGATTTACACAGAATTTTCCATTACCAAAATGATCTGGATTACACTCACAACAGAAACCTTCGTTGTAATCAATGCATCTCGATTGACTATGACAAGCTGCTGGTGCTTCAGCGCAAGTTTGAATTGTTCTGGATTCAGGATCTGCTATTTAGAACAAAATATTGTATTGAATGAGGTGGAGCAAATGCAACTTATGTTAGCTGCCCTGATTTACCTTTTCGGAATGCATTCGGCTCAACTATTTCTCTACCATCAACACGGAAAACATATTGACCAACAAGTCCTACATTGGACCACCTAATCAAGAACGAGGATAAGAAATTATTCAATTTTCTTGAATCAAATTTAAAAAATTACTCGGCTAAATGGCGCACTTGTTCGGTACCACTACCAGGAAGAACATGCACTTTTCCATCCGCTGATAGAAATCCAACTTGAGCTTTGGCATCTTGTAGACCGGAATCATCGCCTGTGCCCTGTAAGAATTCAAAAGTTCATATACCCATCGCCATGGAACACAAAAGAAAAATCAAGTTTTATTTTATTTACTTGAATCCATTGAATAGAATTATCTGGATAAAGGAATTCCACGTAACTTTGAACCCCGTTAGTTGCTATTGCTACTTGATATGTATTAGTTTGCCTGTATCCTAGATTATAGTATCCAACACCTAAAATTTATATTAGTGACACGTAGTAAACGTAGTAATTGGATTCTTTAGCAGTGCCATTTAAAGTTTGCTGATCTTACCAATCCAACTAGCAACAAATAAATTTGTTGCTTGAAAATCTGCCGATTCCAAAAAACTTTCGTGCACATTTTCACTGGCTCGATGCAATAATGCAGGATCTCTAGATTGAAAATAGGAAATTGTACCAGCACGTCTTATATCGACATTTGAGTAAAATGGTGCTATAATAGGATAATCCAATGGAAATTCCATATTAATGAAATACGGAATTTCAGCTTGAAATGATAAAAAGCCGTTAGAATTAACCTGGAAAAAGAAAATGTTTTCCTTACAGATTTGCGACAGATTGGTATAATATGGCTATAGCTGCCATTTTCGGTCAAAGCAGCTGTAGATCATTTCGTATTGCAACGAATCAAATCGAAAATAAATAGTTTAGTTATTTTCAACTTAATTTCAGCAATTTTGTAATAATTTGTATAACCTTTGACATAGTTCTCATTGTCATCTTACTTTTCATCATCCATTGTACTAGATAGTGAAATAGTCTTATTATTTGTAGATTTTATATAAATTGTACAACTATGATGATCTTTGCGAATGTACTTACAAAAATTGTATCATAAGAAACACCATAAAAAACTATTGGCACGTCCAGTTTAATTTCTTGACTTGAAACATCATTTTCTTGCGGCAAATATTGCACATCACCTCCATAAGTGAGATTATATAAAAGTTCTAATGGAATAGCTTTACTGTTACCACTAATTGTAATTAAATATAGTAAAGAAACAATAAAAGAAAATTTAAAATTTAGCATTGTCTTTTTGTATTTATTAAGAAAAAATCACTAAAGAAAACATTTCACCATCAAACATTATAAAATACAATTCAACTGAACATTTTTTTTTCTTTCGTTTTGTTATCACATCGAAATTAGTATTTATATCTTCTTGAGTTCATAGGCCAAATTAACATTATTTAAATAAGATTTCATTTATTTCTAGTATTATTATAATTAATAAGTTTATCGACATATTTTATCATCAATAATACAAATACATAACAACTAGCATAGCAAGCATCTACAATGGTAGGCACGTTCCCAAATATATAAAAAAAAAAAAATTCGCCCGAGTAGGGACTTGAACCCTAGACCCTTGGATTAAAAGTCCAATGCTCTACCGACTGAGCTACCCGGGCAATATTTAAACTATTTCATATCTTAGTTCTGTACAAAAATTAAATTTTAATGTTAAATTAATACATTAAAATTATGGAATTGATAATGTTTAATTGTACAAGAAGAATTAAATTATAAAACTAATAGTACGAATATTAAGAAAAGTGTGTAAAACACAGAATTAACCACTGTACTTATGTGTACCTGTAGTACAGGTACAGTCCTATATACTACTATAGGTAGTATACAAATATACAAATATATTATTCGTAATGAGAAGAGAATAAAGCTTATCTTTAAAGAAGCCGTAATCGTATAGAAAGAAGAAAGAACGTTGTACGAATGTGCAACGTAAATGTGCGAATCGTTGCGTCCCTAATTATAAGTTAAAAACAGGCCGTCGAGTTTTTTTTTTGCAATTTCAGTTTTCTATGAATTTATAGAGTCTCCATAGCGCCTGAATTTATCCTGTCTTTTTCCTAGAATCTCTAAATGATCATTTATTATTTTAGATAATCAAGAATTCGTATAAAAGAAACTTGCTCCACTCTATCCTGTCTACAATACTTACTGCCATCTTCATTACTGGAGTAGATAACCCTCCGTCGTCCGTAGTAGAAAGTCTAGAGGACTGTAAAAAATTTTCACTATTCCCATTGGCTCTTTTCACACGTATGCGAACCGTATACGGTTTTATTGCTTTTTAGGAAAGTTGTCACTGTGTTGTTGGTGTTGCCACTTCATTTCTTGTAATTTTTCAAGTCTGAGAATGGTCTCTCTTCAATTTTTCCATCGGATTTTTGCGCTCGACTTTCACGTGCTTATCGTGTATTATATTTTAAGTTTAAATTAAATTGAATAGTTTAGTTGTTTTATTTCGTCTAGTGAAGATCAGTGAAAATTTTGTGAATTATATGGCCAATTGGGCAACTTCAGTGTTTATTTGTATTCATTTATAACTAAATTGCATTTCTTTAAAAAATGTTCAAAGTTGAAAAAAATCTACAGTAAATTTTATGAAAATTCCATGCTCAATTAGATACAATGAAAAAGAACAATGAACTTTATGTTATGCATCAGATAATTATTATTTTCATTGCTTTTACATCAGCAGCCGTAGTGAGTAGTGCCATGTAGATTTTGGATTATTTCTTTAGTTGTTTTCTTAATAAAAAATAAATGAGAGCAGTATGTATTAGAAGAAAAAATTAATAAAGTAAAAATATATTTTTGGTGCTGTGAGGAGTTGAAAAAACTTCGAGGAAAAAAGATTTCCAGAAGTTTTATAATGTGAAAATTCTCGAGAAATCAATTAAATTATGGATTTTTCGATTTTTCGAAATAAAATCGTTTCGAATAAATCGAAACGATTTATTTAATTTATTATTAAATTTTTAAAATTTAAAAAAAAACTCACTTGGTATGACCAAATTTAGCTTGACGAAATGGCGAAGGAACGAAAAAATAGAATCTAGTTGCAATTCTTTCATTTCTTAGACAACCTATAAATTTTAATAAATTCATAAATCATTAAATAAGTTAAAAAAAAAGAGTAATAAACTTTTCAGTGGATACATTTATTTAATGCATAAACTAGATTCATACAGTTTAAACTTAAACTAAAAAAATAAAGGAATATACAAAAATATCAATCATGTTAAATTATACAGATGTAATTGAGAAATTAAATTTACTTATTTGGTACATAATACCTTAGGGTGAGAAAAACAATAAACATTTATACATGTAGAATAAAATTTCTGAAAACAATTTTCACAGAAAAGTGTATCCAAGTCTTTAGGCAAAATGGCGAATTAGGGGGGCCAGTAAGCCCCTGAAAATCTTGTTTTTCCCATTGGCAAAAAACACTTTATCATCTTTAATTTTAAGCTACCTTTTTGGTCATTGACAAATCATAAAATTGATATTTTTTTAAAGAAATTGTACAACACAAAAAAAATCTTTCATCTCTGTTTTCTGCAATTTTCTATTTCACAAAAATTAATCGTCTTACGTCTCTGGAATTTGAAATTATTTTAGCACTAAAAAACATTTAAAAAAATGCAAAAATCGATCGTTTGCTTTTGGAACCACATGCACAAAATATCCGCGTTTTCGTAGAAATTCTTTTGTTTTTTAGCTGAACACAATACATTTATCTTCTTTAATTTCCCTTCATTATTGTGGCGTTGAAAAATCGAAAAATCCATAATTTAATTGATTTCTCGAGAATTTTCACATTATAAAACTTCTGGAAATCTTTTTTCCTCGAAGTTTTTTCAACTCCTCACAGCACAAAAAATATATTTTTACTTTATTAATTTTTTCTTCTAATACATACTGCTCTCATTTATTTTTTATTAAGAAAACAACTAAAGAAATAATCCAAAATCTACATGGCACTACTCACTACGGCTGCTGATGTAAAAGCAATGAAAATAATAATTATCTGATGCATAACATAAAGTTCATTGTCCTTTTTCATTGTATCTAATTGAGCATGGAATTTTCATAAAATTTACTGTAGATTTTTTTCAACTTTGAAAATTTTTTAAAAATATACAATTTAGGTAAAAATGAATACAAATAAACACTGAAGATGCCAAATTGGCCATATAATTCACAAAATTTTCACTGATCTTCACTAGACGAAATAAAACAACTAAACTATTTAATTTAATTTAAACTTAAAATATAATACACGATAAGCGCGTGAAAGTTGAGCGACAAAAATCCGATGGAAAAATTGAAGAGAGACCATTCTCAGACTTGAAAAATTACAAGAAATGAAGTGGAAACACCAACAACACAGTGACAACTTTCCTAAAAAGCAATAAAACCGTATACGGCTGCCGTATACGGTTCGCATACGTGTGAAAAGAGCCATTATGTACTACTATTTCTCTTGTTCCTTGTTAGGTGGTGTTGCCTTTAGCATCATGTCACAACACAGTAGTCACTGTGTTGTTACTACTGTGTTAGTTTCTGGCATTGAGGTTATGCCTATTTGTGTGTGTCTAGTTTTTGTCTCATATATAAATAAATAAAAATAAATAGTTTGTCTATGAGTCTATATCTAACTAATGCGAGTAGGTAGAATAACTTAACTGCTTAAAAAGGATAATTAGTGAATTATCCTCTAGTCTAGAATTTAATTTTTTCTCATATATATTTTGGTAATTGACTGAACAAATTTTGAGAAAATCAGCTTATAAAGCGATAAAACTACAGCTATGCCTATGGTCTATTTATTATTTAGAACAGAGATTCAAATTCCAAAGCGAACATTCCATATAAATTGCAGCACAGCATTACAGGACTTCAGCATCAAATAATATATAAAGGCCTCGCGTTACTAATAACGTTGCACGTCATAATAGTATCGTGACATAACCATAAAAGAAGCTTCACGCTTCCTATTTTATTGAAAATTTAGTAAAATTGTTGTAAAATCAATAAAAAGTGGCGAATCTCGATTTTATTTACTTTTTCAACTATTCCAGATTAATTATGATATTTATAATAAAGCATCTAGATTTATTAGCGTATTTCAAAAAATTAACCTAACGCGCGTTAACGGACGTCAGGTACGTTACCGACGTATATTCAGAACAATCGTTTTAATGTAGGGAATACAAGAAATGGATATTAAAATATGCAAAAATAACTTCTTTTATATCTGCATGCTGTAACACCTAAATGTAATAACTAAATGATGAATTTAAAATAATATTTGCTAAAGTCTGTTTCTAGATTCATTTCAATTTCAGAATTTTATTTAAATTTTAATAGTTAAAATAGGTAAAAAACAATTATTTTAATAATATCTCGGTACCAAATAGATGGAATCTATATATAGAATGGAATCTTTATATTCATAATTATGAATATATTTATATTAATCAACACTTACAAACATTTCTGGTTTATTTTATTCTTACTTTACAATGAATAGACTTTGGTTTAATTTTCTAACTAAATAACAGAATTAAGATAATACAAGCCTATTCGTGTTTCAGATTTATTTATCAAATTCTTTTTCTCTTTTTCTTCCATTCGAACTTTTAAGTGGCAGCAATAACAAAAAACTTTTGCATAATTCTTAAACTGCCACAAGCGGATTTCATAAGAAATTTTCTATTCAGCATATTTTAAAAATAATACAAAAATTATACAACATTAAATAATTCCAAATAAAAAATATACTCTTTAACTGAATTAATCAACCAAACCAAACTAACTAACCATATTTTTACAACTAGTTTTATTTAAAAATAAATACCCATCACCATATACCTCTAACAAAAAATTGTCATACTTCATCAGTATCTTCAGAATCACTTTCATCTAATTGAATAATTAGAAGAGTGATTTCTTCTCGATCGTATTTTATTTCTCGGTCCCACGATTCCTTGATCAGCTCCTCGGTATGTCTTACCGTATTAAACTACATTTCGGGCGTAATATGGTTAAGTACTTCTTTCCACATTCATAGGACACAATCCACAGAATCGCTATCTCGCCCTACATGTTTATTATAATACGTTTTAGCTATGCCCCATATATGTTATATTGGATTAAATTGGCAATGATATAGAGGTAGACGCAAAACTTTATGTCCACGAGTCATAGCCAATTCATCAGTTTTGAATTTTTTTTTGTGGCATATTTCTAAAAAAGAAACATATACTACATAAGGGAACTGTATTTTGTAGTTATTCATAATTTACCTTCTTGCAATATCCAGTAATTCCACTTTTAGTAGATTGGCAGAATATTCTATTTTGTTTTTGTTGAGCCAATCCAAAATTTCCGATTTGCATCAGTTATCATTTGGATGTTTCGTTTCTAAAGTGGAATGGTAGCTGGCAGTGTCCATTATGATGATTGAACGTTCTTCCAATTTTTGCAACATATCAACGAACCATCTGAGAAACACTACTTCATTCATGTCTCCATGGTAGTCTGAATTGACGGTGGACGTTTTTGAAGCGAATAGATTAAATCGCTACCAGGAACAAAACCATTTTTTGTTCCTGCATGTACTGCTATAAGCCTAAAAGTAAAAATTTTGATATGAGAAGTTCACTAGTTTAAATGACTAATTCAGCAATTTTACCTTTTGCCATCAGATTTAATTTTCCGTACGCTGCTGGGGTCTCTGTCCTGCCAAGATGTAGCTGCAGTTACATCTTGCTGCTGGAATATCCAGGTTTCATCCAGAAACACAAATTGCGAAAGATTGGAAATGTTAACATTTGCCACGTAGTTTTTCAAAAAAAATTGTTCTTTGCAAGACTATTCTAGGCAGCTCGCATAATCCTCGACGTGGATCATCTTTTTTGTATTAAAAGCCGATTTTCTTCAAAACAATTCTTAAAGTTGTTCCGCTCCATTAAACATTGTAACTTCAAAAAATTTAAAATTACACATTTATTAAAATGTATTAACAAATTTTTATTCAGCATTATATACATATAAGTATGATAATACTCTTACGAATATCGATACGATTTAATACGGATACGAATATATAATATTTAATTAAAATGTATAAAAATATTTATATTTTTGATGTGTCCGTGCTCATTATATTGAGCCACCAAACATTAGTGTTTGGTGATTGAACCGGGTATATTAACCCTCTCAATCCTCTAACCTCATAGAGTAAGAAAAAATACTAGCAACTACATGTATACACGTTCCTTTTTTTTATTAAGTTCTTATTAAATATATTGTATTATATTATACAGTAAAACTATTTATAATGGCCATCCAAAATGTCAATCTAATAGCTAAATATTATAAATATATATTTAACTATTAGCTATATTAATTTATTGTATTACTATCACAAATTGTATATTATTACAATTTATTTATTGTGTATTCTTGTATATTTGTATATTCTTGTTGTATATTATATTATTAACACTGTATTAATTCATCACGAATTAATAAATATTGTACTCCTTTATTACTAAATTTGTGTTTTAATATTAATTCATTTACATATAACTTTCCGAATAGAGGCCACATCATAACACAGTATTCGAATTAATAAAGTCGCACTGTAGTTAAGATTAACTTTAAACGAAAAATCAATTCCAATATGTAAAATTGTCAACATTTTCAAGTGAGTATTATTTTTCTGATCGTCGAATTGATCAATTTGTTGCCAGATTTTGGTCACGAAAATATCACAGATGTGATTGGCTTTCTAGTACAGATAATTATCTTCAAATTCTGATTACGTCAAAATAAGAGTTCCAACCCTTATGGATGGAATGGAATTCATTAATTAATAATTGAAAAAAATGCGTTAAAAACAAAAATCAATCAGTTAAAAAACTGATTGATTTTTGAAAAACTAAGCAGCGAGTTAAACAGGAGATGATGCAGGAAGCCCACTGCAGTTTAATCGTATATTAAATTAACATTCCTCACACACCTCTTCGCATAAGGGTTCTCTATTGGTTACCAGAATAATCTTTGTATACATAACACATATTTTAAGATTTAAACGTACATATAATACATAAATACTTTTATAAATAAATATGTGCTTTATTGAATAAAAGTACAGCAACAACTTCGAAAATTGCAAGAATTTAAAAAATTCATATTTTAGGATCCGAATTTAAAGAATGTTATTCTATATCATAATCGATTAAGGAATACTGCTTTCATTGACATTAAATCAAAATCGAACAACAAACATGCATGCGCCTAGGATGGATATCCCTAGCACATTAGTCATTTGCTTATATTTGTCGTTACCGCAGCCTTAACATATCGATGATAAAGCATCAGCACGTTTTATTTTTGCTGCGGCTCCGCCCCCTCCAAAAGGCATACGGACTTCTACAAACCAAACTATGCTAGCAATGCGAACCACTACTAGTGGTTCACACCCTAACCATCACCGCATTCCATTAGCGACGAACGATGTTCGGTTCTCTATCAAAGAATATAGTAATCCTCGCTCAATTAACTACCACAGGTGTTAAATCCCTGATTTAAACTAACTAGCTTGTTGCTATTAAGGTGTACTTTTCCAACAATCACTCACTGTCCATCCCATTGTCCCGCTTTTTGTTGCTGCAAACAACCCACTTCTCCCTTTATCAACTACGAGCAGAATCTGCCTCTACCCGTCGATGATTTTACTAATTTTCCCACTGTGTCCAACTCAGATACATTTTTAAATACCCACTCTTAGCCGGTTCAGGGGAACCGTTGACGAGCTACGCCACTAGGAGGCGGTGGGAGGAAAATCTGCGTCCCCTCGCAGCTCTGCTTCCATTGACAGCTAAAATTATTTACTTGCAGCTGATCGAAAAGTTTTCTTCAGCTTATATCATTTTTTAAAATTTTTAGGTCGGACAAAAGTAACCGCAACATTCAGAAAAATGGTCTAAATTTTTTTTTTTTTTTTTTTGTTTATTTCTCTTTGCTTCTGTTATTGTTATTTTCATTTAATATAAATGTAAAATGAAAAATAGTAACCAAAATATAATAGTAACAATGTAATTGTCTTGGATATCCAAATGTCTGTTGTTTTAAATGTTACGAATTTCAATTTGTAACGAGTACAATGATTTTAAAGTAAAAATATTAATTAACTAATAGAAATGATAAATGATATGATAATTAGGATTAAAACAAGTAGAGTAGGTAGGTTTTAACTTTTAATTTTAAATATTTTAATTGTTGTCCGACTTTTGAATTTCCTCAATACTGAGAGTACTGTAATATTCCAGAGACCCGATGATGAGGTGATAACATCATCCAACGTAGATGAAACAAAAATAAATTCTTTTCAAGTAACGACTAAGAATCTTCATTATCCTCAATTAAAAATATTAGTAATAAAATAAGCAGCTGATTAATTTCAAACATTGACCCAAAAATGCATACTTGTACTGATAAAATATTTAATGAAATATTTGATATTCTTAAATATGCCAAATTATGTTTTTGATATAATTTCTAATATTTTTACTGTAAATTCCTATTGTTTTTCTTTTTTAAGAATTTTGTTGCGTTTAGATAATTCAAACCTTGTTTACGTTTTTTAAATTATTTTATCTCAAATGATGAATAAATAATTTATATTAATAAATATAGTTACGTTTTTTGTTTGAAAAACTTTTTGAGTTGCTTCATATCTAGAACAGTATTTTTAAAATATATTTATATTGAGTATTGACCATGAATTAGCTACTACGATTAATAATCGCAATCGGAATCGGTAAAATAATCGGGATTAGTATCGTAATCGTAAAACAATAATCGTTGCATCCCTAATTAAAATACACTACATTTATTACTTTGTATCGTGTTTATTTATAAATAATTAGATAATTAATTTAATATTATAAATAATCTATATCTTTTTATATTTTCTTTGATCAAAATATTTTACATTCCTTATACTTAGCCTATACCACAATTGATAGATACATTCTTCTGGTGAACAATGGATGACGTAGTCATATCTGTAAAAATGTGGTCTTGCTGTCATTTTTACCTCAAAAAAAATAAAATTATGATTAACAATCACCTATTAATCCTATTATGAACCCTCTAAGAAATATTCTATGTGTGTGTATGTGTGTTTGATGAGTACTATGTCTAAGTCAGAGTTTATTAGATTCAATTTATTAAATATGATGCTAAAAATTATTTTCTTTTGTTCCAATAAATTATTACTTTCTGATCATCCAGTTTCTTTGCTGTTATTTTTTTGGTTGATTTTGATTTATCGCGAATTGAGTATTGAGTGGTGAATAGTACTGTCACCGGTTCAAATATATTATAAAACTGGTTTAACAAATAAAAAAATGTTTAGCAAATGAGTAGTGAAAAATAAAAGATTTTCCAGCCTGTCTGGGTATAGGTGGATAATATGTAAATAGATGATTGTCAATAAGTAACAAATTTTTCGATCAAAATCACATTTGCTATATTTCTCTATATTAAGTTCTAATTCTAATAGATGGTTTCAAAAAATGTTAAATTTTTTTTAAATATTTCTAAGACTTCGTAAGAAAATTCTTATCCGTAAATATTATGCATAAAAAAGTATAACTCCCTATTTCTAATATATCGTTTATAATATAAATGTTCTTTTTTTAATTTCTAAGATATAGGTAAGAAAAACCCTTATCCCTATACTATATGTATGAAAAAAGTACAGATAATATTGTAGTCTTTTTAAGATAATTCATAATCCTCGAATCTATTCCAATATGATAAAAATTATAAATAACAAAAAAAAAATTAATATATAATTTATTTATAGGCTAATTATCTGAAAATAATATCTACTAGTTCCATCAATTACATAAAAATGCACGTGGTGCCAGAATCATCGGCAACATCTTCCCTCTATTTTCTCTGCTTTTAGCGTCCTTTACACATTCATCTGTCAGTATCGTGACCAATCGTAAAAGGTATTCCTTTATAAATCTATTTATATAGTGCCTTTTTATATACCTACCAGGTAGTTTCTTAAAATTCTAAAAAGAAGTTGTCGCAAAGCAAAGTTTGACTGAGGTACTTTCATCATTCAGTTCTGAACCTTTGAGCGATCAACATTTGATCAGTGGATATTATTTTACTAAATTTCTGTGATAATGGCAGCTATGGATATCGGCCCTATAAGTGATGATGTGATGGAAATTGTATTGTCCAACGAAGAAATTATGGACACAACACCGCCTCAACATACACAATTAAAATGTTTCTCGAATGCAGATTATGGCACTATCTTCTTCTTGAGAAAAATGTTGGCATCACTGACTATTAAATCATGGCCCATTGGACAAGATTTACATCCATCAGCTAACTTCAATGGTAATGGTACTATGCAATCAGCTTCGATTTTTGGAACGCAGCCGCAACGGCAGCAGCCAGCAGCAACTCCAATGGAAGGAATAGAGACTATTCCAATTGTCAATTGTATTGAATTCATGGATTGCAGCCAATAGAGTCTATTCGAACGCTTTTATTAACGCAAGTCAACGATTACCATCAACAGCAGTACCATGTTCAGGTGACTGATACTATAACTACATAGTTATATCAACAATATCCTGCTGTATACATATGCAGCAGGACTTTTCTACTTTTACTTTTTCTTTAAAATTTTAAGTAACGATGCAGATAATAATAATAATAATAATAATAACACATGATAGGCTATTGCATTTAACAATAGTCATATAAATGTTAATTAAGATTTCATTATTACGCTGCTAAATTAGGTTTATCTTACATAAAGTCATATTTAGACTACTCGGCCAATATCAGTCAGTTTCAATATTGGCCGGGCCGTGTAGACGAAATAAACTATGTGTGTGATCAGTAAATACTGTCATCACAATAATTGTTTATGTGATTTCTTTAATATGTGATTTTTTTACTTTTTTTTTTTTTTTTTATTATTATATTCAATTCATTTTATAAACTAAACGATTTCTGTGATTTAACATGATCAATTGTTACCATTTTATTACCAAATTACCAAAATTAATACACTTTAAAATTGCACATTTATTAAAATGTATTAACAAATTTTGGTAGAACGACTCTGTGATATTTATTCAGCATTATATACATATAAGTATGATAATACTCTTACGAATATCGATACGATTTAATACGGATACGAATATATAATATTTAATTATATAATATTTAATTAAAATGTATAAAAATATTTATATTTTTGATATGTCCGTGCTCATTATATTGAGCCACCAAACATTAGTGTTTGGTGATTGAACCGGGTATATTAACCCTCTCAATCCTCTAACCTCATAGAGTAAGAAAAAATACTAGCAACTACATGTATACACGTCCCTTTTTTTTATTAAGTTCTTATTAATTATATTGTATTATATTATACAGTAAAACTATTTATAATGGCCATCCAAAATGTCAATCTAATAGCTAAATATTATAAATATATATTTAACTATTAGCTATATTAATTTATTGTATTACTATCACAAATTGTATATTATTACAATTTATTTATTGTGTATTCTTGTATATTTGTATATTCTTGTATATTTGTATATTCTTGTTGTATATTATATTATTAACACTGTATTAATTCATCACGAATTAATAAATATTGTACTCCTTTATTACTAAATTTGTGTTTTAATATTAATTCATTTACATATAACTTTCCGAATAGAGGCCACATCATAACACAGTATTCGAATTAATAAAGTCGCACTGTAGTTAAGATTAACTTTAAACGAAAAATCAATTCCAATATGTAAAATTGTCAACATTTTCAAGTGAGTATTATTTTTTTGATCGTCGAATTGATCAATTTGCTGCCTAACTTTGATCACAAAACGATTTCAAAATGATCATCAATAAACTGGATTAATCAACAAATATTTAGGTTGGTTTTCTAGAACATCTTCGAATTCTGAGCACATTACAAAAATTCCAGTACGCTCTTCCGTGAATTCATTAAATAATGCTAGAACTCATTACGGTAGGATTCTACTTAGGTAGTTCTACCAATTCTATATTAAGTAGAATTTTGATATTTATATTATACTTACTGGTAAATAGTTACAGAATTATCAGTAACCTTGGGATTCGAATGTTAGGGCGCCTTTAGCCTAAAAAAAGTTCATTCACATTTCGGTCTAAATTCATTTTAATTTGACAAAAGGATCGTTTATTTTATCATAAAAATTATGAACTATTCAAAGATTGAAGTCCATACGTACTGCACCTGCCGGTACACACAGAAAAATTTGCCTTTTCCGAAATTATGCGAGTGTCATGAAAATAATTTGTATTTTTCCTTCTTTAATTGTGTTTCTTGGATTTTTTTAAAATTTTGTTTCAATTCCGTAATAAACATTAATATTAATCCACAAGTAAAATTAAATTTATCTTAGAACCGTTTTTGGTAAGTTTATTAGTATAATTAATTAAAATTAATTAAAAGTTAAATCCTTACATTTTATATGTGGGTACTGTACAATTGTTCTGTATCAAATATTTTCTTATATTTTTTAAGTAAATCAAATGTAACTCATTAATTTTTCTATTCATGTATAGAATATTACTTATATCTGTCATACATTTTTGCTCAAGACAAAAATCTTATCAAATTCATAAACGAAACAAAAAAAAGCCTGAAATTTTGTGATCTTATCTGATGTATCCATTTTCGCCTTTATTTTATTATTGAAAAGCATTTTTATTGTATAATAACGTGGAACAGTTTCTAACTCAAAGCCAAATTTTCAGCCATGACAATAGACGGTAATCAAATATTATTGTCCTTTATTTAAGAAAGGTAGAAAAAAATGTACAAATACATTTTTTTGCACTTGGTCCTACCTGGAATT
Organism: Platypus cylindrus; assembly: GCA_949748235.1. Lineage (NCBI taxonomy): Eukaryota > Metazoa > Arthropoda > Insecta > Coleoptera > Curculionidae > Platypus > Platypus cylindrus. The sequence continues at coordinate 8,637,456 of OX456490.1, read as the reverse complement.
AGGACGAACTGGAATTTTCAGGCCGCATTCAGGCAAAAATCTACTTTTATATGTAGATAAACTTAATATAGTATTAAAGTACAATAAATTTGATACTTTGTATAGGTAAATGTTCATTTGTAAATAATTAAATAACTAATTTAATATCTTAAATTGTTCTTTAAATCTTCTCTCTGCTTAAATTTTTTAAAGTCAAAATATTCTTCAGTTTTTGCTTATCTCCATCAGGATGCTATTAGCCAGTAGATGAATTGATACATTCTTCTGGTCAACCCAACCATGGATGACGTATAGTCAAAATTTTAAACAAATACTTCAAAAAATCAGATCTTTGCCGTTCGCTTTTGCTTAATAATTAATGATCGCCTGTATCTATTAGCATTCTATGATTTGTACACATCACATAAATTAATTAGATATTGTCGAAAAATTCGTAACAGTCTCTAGAATTATTCTAAAATCGCATTTTTTGGAAACTTTGACATTTTTCTAGAGCCAGATTTCTTCAAAGTCAGACTTTATTAGCATCTGCTAGCTATAGCTATATTATAGCTATAGCTATATAGCTAGCAGATGCTGTAGCAAAATTCCAAATACCACCTAAGAAGTACCATCCTATAGAGTTACTTAAAATGTTCATATTGTCTGAGGCGCAATCGATTAAATCAAAAAGTCATGTACTAATCGAATCGAATCAAATGGCAACACTGCAAGACACAATGAATGATCCCTTTATTATATTAATATTTATAGAGGGTGGCGCCAAAATCACTCATAAGTAAGAGCATGAATAAAAGCGTGAAATATATTTAATACACAATCCAGTACATTTAATTATATCTGAACTTAAATTAAAATGTCTGAATCAATTTTAAATAATTACTTACAATATTTATTAACAATTTACATATTTTACATATTATGGTGAAATCTCATTATTGCTATACATATATATAAGCTTTCTAATATTTTTCTAGATTTCTTAGTTTGTTTCAGCTTGTTTCGAGGATTTTTTTTACATTTGATTCAATTTGAATATCTTTTAAAACTTCATCTAATCTGTAATAATTTGGGTGTAGAAAATCAAAGCATCTTTTAGGTTACAATGATATACTTCTGCACCATTGGTCGTTTTTGGTACAGATTTATCAAATGGATTTATGTGGTGGAAAACGGTACGATTTATTATTAATGTAGTTGTCTAGGATATAATCCGCAAATTTCTCGATTTTGGCATGCCTCGACATTTCTGATACTAGATCAGTGAAACCTTTATCTAAATGAGGGTAGGCCAAAGAAATGTTTTCAACTAGAACCTCTATTTCTGTTTAATTATAAAATTCATTTCGTTTTGGAACTTTTGGAACCAACTTCTTGAATTTTGGAGCCGCGCCTGGCCCAAATGAAATTGGCATAATTTAATAGTACTCAACATCAGGTTTTACCTTCTTTAATTCAAGATAATCCAAGTTAAGTTTGAAATCTAAAACAGCGGTGGATATATTTAATTCCGCACTATAATTTTTCTTTACATGATCTATTGCAATTCACCACGTATTTTCATATGTGGATATATTCTTTGCTGGATAATACATTTAATATATATTAGGTTTGTTCCAATTTGACATTTCGGACTAGATTTGGATTAGTTTGAAACTATGTATTTAGAAACTTCTAGTTGCGTATTTGTCTCTGGTTAGGATAGGTTGAAACGATTACAAAAATAGTTTAAAAAATTCTAACCTAGTAATTAGATGTCATACTAATAATACCATTTTAATTTTACGTTTTCATTTACCTACCAAAATAGTTTTTGTTATTTACTTTTGGCGGTAAATTGCGTTTCACTGTCACACTGTCAATATACAATGCTTGCTAATAATTTTTAAATGAACTGGATGCTAATGCATTTATTGCGCAAGTTTCTGACCAATACCTACCTCGGCTCAGCTCAAACTAAAAGAATCTATCACAAACTAGTTGGGTATTAAAACAAAACTAAATTGGAACATATGCTTTTCAGTTTCAATTTCAATTTATGTAAAATTGAAACTTTACACAGTTTGGTTTTTATGTGTTGTGCATGCGCTTTATAATCAAAAAATAATTTGGCGCCTAGTTGGAACAAAGCTAATTTGTACATATTTTTTTAAATATGGACCTGCCCATGCACAGGAATGCTCTATCAGACATGTCCTGGTTATATCCCCAATTTCCTCCGCCAATAAAGCTATAATGTATACAAAGTATAATGGCTCACTTCGTGAAAAACTGAAAAATCATTGGTAATCAAATAATTGATTCTACCTATGTACTACATAGAAAAGATGGCACTGGCAACGATTAAAACAGAACAAATTGTTATGTCAAACGTTTCTTTGCTTTTTTTATATATCTACCTATAAGTGAAACAACATTTTATGTAAAAATCGAACCTACTGGTAGTAAAAAAAGCTATTCCCAAATATAACTGGTCTTCCATCCTGCGGCATTTGCTAATATATCAATGATAAATTAATATGTATCAGAATTTACAGTTGAACGTGCTGCAACTTATTTGTTTATACCAAATACCAAGCTGATCCAATGCAGCTAGGTATTGCAATCAATCAAAATAACTTTATTTACATTGCACTAGTACTACTAGTACCCTACTTGAAATACTTTAATGCCTATTTTAATAGTCAATGGATTTCATCCATTTTATATAACCGATTCAAATTCGAACCAATCAAATAGTTCGAAAGCTGTAACGCTGAGGGAACATTTCATATTTTACCTCCTCCTTTGGTTCGGTCCTTCCATTTGTAATGTAGCAAAATAAATCGGGTCGTTGCTAATAGAAACGGTTATTTTCATGTCAAACACGTCAGAGTTTAACTAATTGCCTGCAAATTTGCTTTTGTAATTTTATTAGTTGTAATTCTCTAATGTAATAAAAAATTAATAGAAATATAAATGTATTAAATTATATACGTTAGATTTAATTTCATTGCTCATATGCTCAAACATTTCGTCCGTCTTCCGTTGTAAACCTGCCATATCAAACTTGGTGTTATCGAAGCATTCCCTCTTGTTTATTTCTATTGAATCGATCTATCGTGTTATGTTACAAACGATAGAAAACTATAGATTCGCTAGACTCATTAATATATTATATATTAATATTATATATTATTATATATATATATAATATATAACTCGCTGAAATTGCAATAATGAGTATCTATTTAATATAATACAGCAATTTTGATTTAAGAACTGAGCATAATTTCGTTTATTCCCCCATGTTATTAATTTTATACTCAGTGGCGTGCTACAGCGTCGGGTAAAAATATATATTTAATATATATATATATATTTATATATTGTTAATAATTGTTAATTTATTATTTAAAATTTATTTTGAAAGTTTTATTAACAATTATTTAATAGTTAAGTATATGGTTTCTTTAGAATACAATGGATTATTTTAAATATCAAAATTAATTTAAAATATGAAAGTGATTTGAAAACGAAACAATAACAAAGCCCGTCACTGATCAGGACAATCAGCACTAGAAACACGAATCTTTCTGGTGGACGAATAATTTTCTGACCGTTAAATAATTTGACTTTTATTAGTGAGTTGTTTAAAATATCAGTTATTTAATTTAATTTGCGGGATATGTATATGTATCACACAATTGATCGTTTACAGTTTTCATAAATATTCAATTTCGTATTTAAAATTAAAACTTTAAATTATCGAATTACCTATTAAAAATTGTTATAAAAACAGCTCTTAACAATGAACTTATACCAGAATATGAGAAGTAGAAGAGATTCAGAAGATCTGAATTTAACCTCATACTTATAGAGAACTACAAGATATTTAAAAAATGGGCATAATGTTGTTCTTTCCCCCATTTTATTAATTTTATAGTCAGTGACGTGCTACAGGGTTGAGTAAAAATATATGTATAATAAAAATAATTATTACATTATTATATAAATTTTATTTAAAAATTTCGCTTAACAATTATTTAATAGTTATATGGTTTCTTTCGAATACTATGGATTATTTTAAATATAAAAATTACAACAAATAACTCCCTTTTTCAAACACAAGTAGCATCATTGAGTATAATACTGTTTGAAAAAATAAATACTAAGTTATTACTATACTTATTAAGAAATGGTAAATTGTCAGGTTCGGGTAAATTTTCAATTTACCATTGAAAATTTGATTTTTCCACATTCAAATGCCGAAGTCGAAAGGTTTTTTAGCCAAATGAATTTGGTTAAAATCAAACTACACAATAGAATGCAGCTACCCATGTTAAGCAGCATTTTAACCGTTATATCCGGGTTATATCGGCAAAATAAATGTTGCTGCAATTATGTTATTCCTGAGAAAATTTGTAGAAATGTAAAGACTATAAAGGTGTATGACAACGATAAAGAAGAATTTGAAGTTTTAGATAATTTATTTTTAAACAAAATGTATTTAGTAGATGTAAATGTATAATTTTTGTTTTATTTTAATTTTAATCTATAGTTTCATAAATAAATCATTCCAAATTTAAGTAGATAATTTGTTTATTTTAACATCTATTTAAGTTTGACGTTCAACTACGTTTTACTTCAAAGTTTGTTATCTCTTTTTTTTAGCGAGTGATTTTTCATTGGCATATTTCATTCATTCTGAAAATTATATTTCTATAAATGTTTATTTTTGATTTTATGAAGAACCTTCGCCATTCTGTCGGTCGTACAGTACCAAAAGTGTCTAGTAGCGACATCTGACGACGGTTGCAAATTGCACAAGTGACATTTACAAAACTAGTCACTTTCGGAATTCTAGAGGGATTCTGTTCTGGTTCTGGTAGAAAGACTAGAAAGCAAAAATTGCCTATTGGCAACCTTGGATGGAAGACAACTGCTTATCAGCGGTTTTATTTGTAATTGTATTCACAGATTAGAGAGATAATACAGTTTTGTATTATCTATAGGATGGAGATAGCAACTTACTTAAAGAAAAATCCAAAAGTTAATAAATGATATTAAAACATTAAAGTAGCTACAAACATTCCATATAACCTGTAAATTTAACTTGAAAGAAACTGTAAATGGCAGACCTAAGAAGTTATCCTAAAGAATTCATTTCGGAATTTATAAATCTATATAAATCATATCCCTGTTTATGGAATATAAATGCCAAAGAATATAAAGACAGATACAAAAAAAATAATGCTTTCGAAAAACTAATTGAAAAATTTAAGGAAGTAAGTACGTAACATTTAACAAATCATAATCAATCAATCTGTGCTGACCAATGATTATTCGTTATATTGTATTATTATAATTTTAATTTCACAGGTGGACCCGGAAGCAGATAGAGACTTGGTAGCTACGAAACTTGGTTCTCTGCGCAACTGCTACAGAAAAGAGAGAAATAAAGTTAGACGTTCAAAACAATTAAGGGTTAAACCAAATGAAATTTATGTACCTACATTATGGTATTATGACTTATTTAATTTTGTTTACGAAGACGATAAACCCACAGATAAGATGGTAAATGAATCCATAGACAAGACGAATTGTTCACGTATAAATGAAACAGCAGTATCCAAAATCGACAACTACCCCTTAAAATTGGTATGTTGAATCGTAAAGACTATGAGATTTTTTATCTTTTGCTATCTACTGCTTTTATTTCTGTAGGATAAAAATGATATAAATTGTATTAGTTCAAATGATTATCAATTTGAACCATTCTCACCGCCACAAATGACCGACGATCCACTATGTACAATAAATCACGATACGTTTGTTAATGTAGATTTGCCTGCTGCGTCTAGCCACTCATTAACATGTCAAACAAAAAAACTAAAGTTCGATAATAATATTGATGGCAGAGTTGCTGGTGACACTAAACTAAATGAAGATCATCGTCGAACGGATGATGTATATGATAGTTTTGGGCGATACATTGCTCACAAACTTCGAAGTTTGCCGAAAGATCAACAAATTAATTTAAAAAAATTAATTAATGATGGCATTTATGAGGCTGAATTAGGAAATTTGAAAAGGAATTGCAGTATATTAATTCCACCTAATCAATAAATAATGCGTAATGGTCAGATTATTGGGCACAAAAAACATAATTCCATTTATAAATTATGAACTTTTAGTACAAGTGACCTTTTGGGATGTTTAGAAATAAGTGAAACTAAGAATCTTAAAATTTACTAGTACTCTAGGTACTAAAAAACGCTATAAAATACACAGCTGGCGATTACTAAAATCTAAATTAAACAATTATACTGCTAAGTACTTAAAACATTTGTAAATATAAAAAAAATGTATATATGATTTAGAATTCTTACAAAAAAAGAATGTGTTATTTTTCTTCAGATAGAAAAGGATAACTTAAAAGCATACAGCGTAACGTTTTTTTTTTTTTTTTAATTTGTTTTTTTAACTTTATCATTATGAACGTCATTCTTTCTTTTTTCGTATATACTATTAAGTCCAAAAGCCATTTTTAGATTTTCAGGAGAAAATGCAAATTTGGCTAATTTGCCTTTTGTATCAACTGTTGGTCGACGTACAACTTCTTTACCTAGAAATAATCGATTAAAGTTAAAGTGAAGTTAAAACTAGAATTTGCTACGAGGAAATAAACAAGCTACTATAAAATCACCTTCTTCGAAAAGAATTACAGTGGGTAATTGTTTGCTCATTGTGCTATCGCTTACATGATACTTTTTGCCGGCGTCTGGATATCTCCCAATATCTATTTTGCCAAATTTCAAATTTTCCAAACCTTATAATGGAAATAAAATGATTAATACAATAACCATCGATTTAATCGTTTTTTTTTTATTTCCTATACCATATTCAGTGCTTAATTTTGCGAATATCGGTGCGAAATTCACGCAGGATGGATTCCAAACAGTATAAAATGCTACTAACCAACTGGAATTTATATCTTTTGCAATTTGTTCGGTTAAGCTTTGTTCATCTCGGAAATATACTATATTACTTGGTCCAGAGTATGTTGGTTCTGGTACTAAAAGTGCACCTACTAAAAATCATTTTATAATTTATCGAATTTATACAAATAAATATCAACTACTTTTGACTAATGGATACTTTTAAATCTGAAATAGTTAAACTTACAAACAAATAAAGCACCATAAACTAATCCCATTAAATAATCAGCACTAAACCATAAAACTAGATTTGCACATTTGGTATAAATAAAACTTGACGACAAATAATTGATCATCGTTAAATTGCCAGATTTTCTTGATCTCATCATTACAACTATTAAGAGAAAGAATAAAATTTCCGTTTCTCTCTGTTAAAACGAAAATTATATTTAATTGAGCAATTTAATAGTTGTTATTCATAAAACGACCACTAGACTCGAACTCTATTAATAAACTCACCCCATTAAATTCACATATTTCCACATTGAATAAATAATTACAAAGACCTGGAGTTTTTTTCAATATAATATATGATAAACTAAGAAATATATTTACAATATAATATGGTTTTAATAATTGAAATATATCGGATTTTAAAGACATTTTCGATTCAATTAACCTCAACGATTTGTTTAGATGTTCCGAAAATGAGGTCGCATACCCACCTAGCTGATGCTAAGATGTCAGATGTCAATGTGACATGTAGTCACTAGTCACATCACCTTGGTTAGATCGCCATAACCAACCATAAAATCAAATCAAACTTTGATTTGGTTAGATAATTTCTTTATGAAGTATGCACATAAAGTCATTATATGTAAAAGTAGACTATTGATAATTGTTACAATTTTAAGGTGATTAACAAGTTTTTATAAAAATAACGTCGTTGTTCACGTCAATAAATAAGAAAATATTTCGAGCCCATAAAAGAATGTTTGATCATAAGAGTCTTATTGTTATAAGACATTTAAACCATATAGATATTTTGTGATTTTTGTGGAAGATTAGTCTAAAACAATTTTGTTAAATCAGATTTAAATGATTTAAATCTAGTCGCTGTGTAAATTATATATATATACCTACATTTAAATTATGTACAGAAAAACTTTTTTATATGTTTAGGGTTTTATAACTCATAAGACAAAGTTAAGTTAATAGAGTGTATTACGCATTGTCTGTGTAGTTGGCAGGCAATTTTCTTATTTGTTTTTTAATAAAATGAAACAATGGACCTTAATATAAATTATATTAAAATAACGGATACCGAATATTTTAATTGTAATATAATAATCATAGTTAATTTTTATTTTTATGACGGTAAGGTTGAAAATCGTTAATTTTTCGGATGCGCGCGTTTGCTGTCATATTAACATCTAACATCTTCGGGCCAGCTAGGTGGCTATGCATCCTTACTATTATAACATATACATATAACATTCGACAATTTTGATTTTTGTTACTAACTTCGTTAAGTAGGTTCCGAATTTGATAGATTCACAGATTTGATATGATTATACATTATATTACATTACAGCTTAATAAAATTAAAAAAAAAAAAACAGTTAACTTAACTGAACTAAGTTCAAAATTAAATCATTTCATTTGTCCTTTTTTCAATGAACTAAATTAAAATGACGTATATGAAATCGTCGTAAATTTTATATTCTGAACATGAACAACAAACATCTTTAAAATTGATATTTTAAATTTAAAACTAGTTAACTTTTTTATATAAATACAAAACCAAATTCATACATCCGCTACACTTGTGTAGTTGTAGTACTAATCAATGATAATTTATTAATCCTCCAATTATCTCGGATCTAATTTTAGATTAACGTAAATTAGATAAATTTATAGAATGCTAGAATCATAAAAGTATGATTATATATACTATATATTTTAGTAGTAATACTATATTCATTAAAGATGTAACCAAGGTCACCTTGTACTATTATTTCTTATAAAAATTACTTCACGTATTATCAATTGTCTCTGTCATTCACGTTAAACTTGGTTTGGTATATTATTATTATCTCTCTCAGAGGTCGTGTAGCTCAAAGCAAAAAAAGAGTTGATTCAAATTTTTCTTTCGGTAATTTTTTTTGCTCTATGTTATTTTTGATACTTTGCTTTGGAAATTATTGACTGAAAAATTCAGTGAAAGTGTTACATTTTAATTGTTTTATTATATTTTCAAGGTATGTATACATTTTTGTGAAAATTAAAAGAAAATGTTTCGTTCTAATTAAATGTTAGAATTAGAGACTGATTATAATTCGGATTTGATGTACTGTATAGGTAATGTTAAGGTACACGGTCAGTATAAGCTGTTTGTTTTGTCTGTTTAACAGTTACAAATAAAAAGTCACGGAAAATGTCTCGTGAAAGATCATTCAGTCGACGATTCTACAGAGGTGAATCGAATTTAAATCTTATGGCATGTATGGATAGAGGAATAACTGCAGAGGAACAAAATAGATGGACTTTTGAAGTGGCATGGGAGGCTGCGAATAAGGGTAAAAATTTAATAATATGCCTATAATTTCCAAAGGTTATTAATTATTAAGTTCTCATCTTTAATTTTAGTTGGAGGTATTTACACTGTAATCAGATCAAAAGCATACATTTCAACAGAAGAATTGGGAGATCAGTATTGCTTGATGGGGCCATATAAGGAACAGTGTGCCAAGATGGAGGTAGAAGAAGGCCCATTGGCATCAAATACATTAAACAGAGCAGTAGAGGCTTGTAAAAAAAATGGATACAAGGTAGAATCATTTGATGTGCAAATTTAACGATATTTTTAGTGTGTATCACTATTTTATTGGCATAGATTGTTACTGGTAGGTGGTTAGTTGATGGTAACCCGCAAATTATCTTGTTTGATATTGGCAGTGGATCATGGAAATTGGATGCATTCAAAACAGAACTTTGGAATAAAACCAATATTGGTGTACCACATTTGGATGTTGAATCAAATGATGCGATTATTTTAGGATACATGATTGCTGATTTTATAGCTCAAGTAACTGAAGTTTTCCCTGAAATAAGCATATTACCACTAAAAATTTATTAATTCATTCCAGTTTCGCATTTGTGCTGAAGAAGATGGTGAATCTGATAACTTGCCAAAAATCGTTGTACATTTTCATGAATGGCAAGCTGGTGTGGGCTTAATTGCTATTAGAACCAGACATATTAATGTAGCAACAGTTTTCACAACGCATGCCACATTATTAGGAAGATATTTATGTGCTGGTAGTACTGATTTTTATAACAATTTGGATAAGGTAGATGTTGCCAAGCATATACTAAGTATAGCGATTGCAAACACTTTTTTGATTTAGTTTGTAGTAGATGAAGAAGCCGGAAAAAGGCAGATTTATCATAGATATTGTATGGAAAGAGGGGCAACTCATTTGGCACATGTTTTTACAACTGTCTCTGATATTACAGGTAAAATTGTTTCAATGTTAATTAAACGTATGCTATACTAACATGATACGTCGTATATTATACATTTTAGGATATGAAGCCGAACATTTACTTAAAAGAAAAGCAGATGTCATCACACCCAATGGATTGAACGTTAAGAAATTTTCGGCTCTTCACGAATTTCAAAATTTACATGCCATATCCAAAGATAAGATTCACGAATTTGTCAGAGGTCACTTTTATGGGTATGGAATATTTATTTTACATATCAATTATTAAAATTTATTGTGAATTCTTATTGCTATTTTAGGCATTATGATTTTGATTTAGATAAAACATTGTACTTTTTCATTGCTGGTCGATATGAATTTGGTAATAAGGGTGCTGACATATTTATAGAAGCCTTAGCTAGATTAAATCACTATCTAAAAGTATGTAAATATTGATTCGTGTATAGGCGCCAATTTATCACAAAGTGCAAATTTAAAGCTGTTTTACATTATCGTTTCTTGTATAAGAATTAGTATAATGTCTTAGATAAGATAAAACGGCTAGTATTAAGACTATCAACACGACCGTTTTATCTCGTCCTAAGATAGTATACCTATTCCTGTTATCCAGCACAAAAAATAAGATAATATGATATAAAACAGTTTTTAGTAAATTGTAAAAATAAATTATTGAGGTTACACAATTTGTGTTGTTTCCTGAACTACAATGTAGGCAACTAAAGATACACATAATATACACTTTAACGGATTTTTAAAAATAGCATGTAAATTTCGAGGAAACAATAGACTTACGATATAGTGAATAAATATGTTCCTATCGTAATAAACAGATATTAAATTTTTAGCAATAATTTTACAGTCTGCCAATTCAGATGTCACGGTCGTTGCTTTCATGATATTTCCAACGAAAACAAACAATTTCAACGTAGAATCGCTCAGGGGTCATGCAGTTACAAAAAGCTTAAGGGATTCCATTGTCGATATTCAACATAAGATCGGAAAACGAATGTATGAGATATGTTTGAAGTAAGTAATGAAATAAATTAATTTTTATAATCTAAATAAATGCATATGAAATATCACTTTAAACATGATTTATCGTATCTGTTCACTTTTAATATATATATACTTGTGTTATATTTAAAGTGGACGATTGCCTGTAGGAAATGAATTATTAACAAAAGAAGAAATGGTTCGTTTAAAACGTTGCATATTTTCATTGCAACGAGATGGATTACCGCCTGTAACAACTCATAATATAATTGGTAACTGAAATATTTATTTAAATTAAGAATTTTTACAAACAATTATCCTTTTTTTTTAATTCAGATGATTGGAATGATCCAGTTCTATGTCACATAAGAAGATGTAATTTATTTAATACAACTTATGATCGAGTAAAGGTAAAATCGGCTAAAATTGGAAATTCACGTTCACCAGTTTTCAAAATTAATTTCAGATTGTATTTCATCCAGAATTTCTGAGCTCAACTAATCCACTATTCGGTTTAGATTATGAGGAATTTGTGCGAGGCTGTCATTTGGGTGTTTTTCCTAGTTATTATGAACCATGGGGTTATACACCGGCTGAATGTACAGTTATGGGTATACCAAGTATAACAACGAATTTAAGTGGTTTCGGATGTTTTATGCAAGAACACATTGCCGATCCACAAAGCTACGGTATGAAAATTGAATCGTATTCATATAGAATTTTTAGTGGTATAATAAATAAATAACTCTACAGGCATTTATATTGTGGATAGAAGATATATTGGTTTAGAAGATTCAGTTCGTCAATTAGCCACTTTTATGCACGACTTTTGTAAATTAAGTCGTCGACAAAGAATTATACAAAGAAATAGAACAGAAAGATTGAGTGATATACTTGATTGGAGAAATCTAGGCGTGGTAAATATTCAAATATTAATTGTTCATTATATTCGGCTATATAAATTAGTCACTATACTTAAAATAATATTAATATTATTTTAATAGTATTACAGACAGGCTCGTTTACAAGCTCTTCACAAAATTTATCCCGACTATTTGGAAGATATTGAAAATTCAATTGGTACATTGAAATATCCACGACCTATTTCTGAACCTCCCAGTCCAAGTTCAAGTCGTGTTACAACACCAGCTGCTTCAGTACATGGTAGTGATGATGAAGATGAATCAGTTGATGAAGAGGCCGAAGTAAATCAAATTACAATTTAAATGTAAATAATTGCCTTCCTGTTTTTAATTGTCTATTTTCCATTACAGCTAGAAGAACTACGTAATCATAATCACAAGTAAAGATAAAAAGTTCGGTAGTTTTTTTTTTTTAAGATTATTATTATTTAAAATAGAAACAATTTTGGGCAAAATACTATCGTAGGCAATTATTATTTATGTATGTGTGTTTTCGTATTGTGTTCACTGTTCTTAGGGAACAATCCATTAGAATTTATAGCTTTAAAAAATTTAGATTTATTTAATTATTCTTATAATATGAAATTCCTAAAAAAAACATACCTATATACCTATCTAATTTTATTTTAAATGTTACAATGGAACAATTTTTTCCTGTTTTACTTTATTATACACATGAATTTATTTTATTATTATTATTATTGTGGCAATATTTTTTTTTTTAATGTATTTATCAAATAGTAAAATAATTGTTGTCAAAATTTATTATGCGAAAAATTTTACTTTCTTGTTAAGCTAAATTTGTAAATAAAATTTGATATTTTAGAATTTAAATAGAGAGAGACATCTTTAATTTATTTTACTGTGGATGCTCCATGTGCATTTGGTTACAATAGAGATAATATATATTAACTAAACGCTAGATGTGATAAATTCGAGTAAATTCATCCTTTCCGTAAACAAAAAAACTGATCATACTTGAAAAAATTGTTTATTATAAAAAGTTTTTTAAAAAAACTACACAATTAACTGAATTAACACATAATACATGCATACTTATGAAAATAAAATAAATCTAGGCAACTAAACATACATTCTTCTACGCCATCGTCATATTATTTATATTACTCTGCCATTTTTCTTTATGCCGATCAAGACCAAAAGCTGAATCATAATTACCTTTTGTAATAAATAATCGTTTAAAGTGAGGTGTACAATATAGTAGACCTTGATTATATGAATACGAATCCATTCTATAAATAAAATTGAAAAAAGTAAATTTGAATCGACTACGACTGCACTAGGGCAAAATTGCTAATTGTTAATAGAAAAAAATGTATAAATGTAACTAACCTTAAGACACATGAACATTCCATACATTTAAAACAATTTTTATGATAAATATTCCCATGAATAGATAATTTTTCTAATGGATACACTTTATCGTTACAACTCTGGCAGATTTCTGTATTTGTTATTATTGGCATTTCCTTAAAGGTATTTCAATTGCTTTTAAATACATTTACATATAAACTTAACTCGTTAAAATACATTAGATATAAGAAACTATATAGGCCTATAGGATATTGATTAAATTTAAAGGAATTAGTTGTGTTTGTCTATACATTCCTTTTTAAACGTACTACAGCAAAATAAAACCAAATATTACTGAAAGATTTATTGGTTACTTTATTTATATAACTCAACATAATAGTACGTAAATATGTATACATATATGTATATAAAAAAAAAGAAAATTGGCACAATTGGACAATAAGAATAATCACAAAATATTTTCTAACTTGACATATAGATAAAATTTGCATAAAAATAACGAAATAATTTCATTACGAAAGAAATGTGTTCTAACATTTTTTTGTAAGAAACAAATCTAATTAGGCAATTGAATTAAGGAAATACTGGCACAAAATTAGATCAACTAGCAGTGCAGATTGAAAAACAACCATATCGGTTGTTTTGTGTCGATGAAAATACGCACAATTGTGCCAGTTTTTGTATGAAAAGAAATAAAGTTTTCGTAATTCCATTATAAATAGCTACATAATAGTCCTAGATAAAGATCCCTAATATTCGTCGCGAAGAACTCTTATATTTGAGCAAGAAAGCATTAAGTTTTGCTGTTAATTAAAAAACATTAAATAGCTATCGATTAGAATAATTAAAAGAAATAAATTAAAAAGCTAACATTATAAGGGAATTGCGCGTTAATCTATGTGTCTACTTTTTATTTTATTTTTTTTTACTATCTTTTAAAAACTAACTTGTTTTAACTGCTAAACTTCACTGCATCAATTATTTGCTAAAAAATATTGAGCAACTTGTATAAGTATGCAACCATCAATTATGCTCGCAGAAACCAATTAAAGACACACAACACACAATTCAACAGTGTTATGATCATCGTACTTTCTTAAATAATATTCTTATAATTATTATAAATAAAATTTCATAAAATACAATCCATATTTTTCCTTATTCCGTTATTGTAGCTTAGGCCAGCTGTACAATTATGTAGGGACGTAGACATTTCATTTTATTTATACAAGACATTATACTATATGTAGTATTTATAATGACGGTTAAATTAATTCTAACAAAATTTATTTCCTAGAAAGATTTCTAACTTAATTTCTATTCCGTAGGCAATTAGAATTATATATATATGTACTAGTATTTAAAATACAAAAAAAAGGAATAATAAAACAATTTAAATATCTACAGACAACAAAATAGTTTTAATATAAAAAAAAACATGAAATAAATCATAAAAATTTGGTTAAAATTTTGATTAGGAATTTTAAAAAGTTGCAAGAAAATTGTTTAACTTTTTGTTATCAATGATTTACAATAATTAATATTAATAATAGGTAAGTACTAACGACATGTGAGAAACTGGCAGGCTCTTCACACATTCACTGTAAAGAAACATACAAATAATTACAATTAAAATAATAATTATAATTCAAGTATGTATATTATTAATAATAGATCTAGTTATATCGTTTAAGTTATAGTACAATATAAATAAAAAAATAGTTCGTCACATATTTAAAACAAACAATATAAATCAGTACACAGTCAATTGTAATGCAGACGCAGCATGCATAAAAATTTTAAAAAATAGCAAATAAAAAAAAAATGTAAAGACAAACACAAATCTCATTCAAAAAGAAAACAGTAGCGAAATTGAAAATATAAAATTGAAAATACATACAGAACAGAAAGAAGCAAAGAAAATCAAATTGTAGAATCTGAATCTGTATTTAAATAATCTTTCAGAAAAAAAAAAAACGAATAACTTACCACAAAACGATTCGGTTTGACGCGTTGAGTTTTAGTTGAAGTTTCTGTATTATTTGATGATTCCCTTAATGACTCAAATTTCGCTCTTAATCTAATAGTAATGGAACAATAATATGTAGAAAATAAGTATCGATTGTATCAAAAAATAACACAGTAACACAAAATGAAATACATAGATTTTTACTCACACTCTAGTTGTTTCAATTTGAGATTGATCTTCACCGCTAATCGCCATTTCCTCTACAATATTAACGGCATTTTGTTGTTCCTTTTTAATTTCATTGGCTTCCCATTTTTCGAATTTGGCACGTAATTGTTTGGCTCTAGCTGCTTTTTGAGCCTATAAAATAAATGATAGAATATAGATAGAATAGTTATTATAAATTGAAACTGTTAAAAATCACTGATATAATTCGATGTGTAAATTAAGTCCAACTTACTTCAACTAAATCTACTGGCAATTTCGATGCATTATCAACATCATCTTCTTCCTCTTCTTCCTCATACTCTGATGACTCTTCAGCTTCACTATGTGATTCAACTCGAGCCGGTTCCGGAGGTGGTGTAAAACATTTTAATGGTTTCGGACCTAAAAATATATTTAATAAATATCACATCATTCCAAAATCCATATGCATCTAATAAATATATTTATATACTTATTTCGCATTCCAAATTAATTAAGTAACATATCAATCAAGTTATTATTATCTTGTATATTAAACATATACATATATAATGTTTTAATTACCTGCTGGTTCTGGCTCTCTGCCTAAATTCTCCTCCATCTGCCTGAATTTGTTTAACATTTTTGATGCCGTGTGGGTCTCTTGTGCTATTTTCGAATCATCGATATATTCTTCTGAACGAATAACATCTGGATCATGATAGATTTCACGATCTGGCGTTTCAGTCTAAAATATAAAATGCAGATAAAATTATAATATCAAAATCATAAAAATTGTTGAATTTTGGTATATAATTAAGATTAAAATATATCCTGAAAATATGTATAAATAAGACGGACACAGTTTAATATTAACGCAGCGGGTGTTAGCAAGCAAAAGACACAAAAACGAAACCCCATTTTTCCATTTTTTTTTTTTTCTGTTAGTGGAAAATAATATGCGCTTCTACAGGGTAGTAGATATGGTTAAAGTGAATCAATATATAACAACATCACACTTGGTATTATTATTATTGACCTTAACTTGAGATGGATCTCTTGGCGGTGTCATTCGAAATTCTTTTTTCTGTTTTTCCGGCTCTTTGTATGTTTCGAAAAATTTAAATCGTTCCTGAATATCAGCGGTTTTTACTTCGATTTCTTCAATTTGTTCAGTTGATTTTACTGTGTCCTCTGATGCTGTTTTAGCTAAATATGCCTGCGTAAATATTGTTGATGTTTTATTGATCAAATAAGAATTCTTAAGTAACTTATAATATGCGTTTCTATAGAATAAAATCCAGTCTAGGGTTCTAGGATACGTTCAAAAACTAATCATCGACTGAAAAGGTACATTCATAGAAAGCTATGAATACAAATAGGCAGAACTGTCCGAAAATATTTAATCTATTAAAAGAAACGGTGAAGTATTTGTCAGTTTGTATATGATAAGATCATATGTATTAAAGAAGCTATAAAAGTTCAAATTGGCACAGAACAAATATTAATCAGTTCAGATTCCATAGCCACCTACCTCTCGTGCTTTTTTCACTTCTAATTTCGGTGGTGTAACTGGTGTAATTTGCGGTGGTTTCGATGCACTGGCATCCAACTCAAGGAAAAGTGACCTAGATTTTTTACTTAGTTCTAAAATAAATTGCAAATAGTAAAAGTAAGTAATAGTAAATTGCAGTTCGTATAGCAGAAAAAGCGTAGTACTAACCACTTTCATAAATTTCCTCTTCGTCATTTCGATTATCTCTGATAATCTTCTCATTTGCAACTTCTCCTTTTTCAAATCGTTCCTTAATTGATTTCGTATCACAGACTTCAATATCTTCTGTAACGTTTTTCTTTGATACTGTACCAGATTCACAATCTAATATTGCTTGCTGATATGCTTCTTTCATTTTCTCTTGTTTACCCTATGTTAATTACAATGATGAATAACGAGCAAGTGAACATGTTGCTTAAATAAAGTAATTAAACCGGCTTACTAACCAGAAACAAACGATTTCTAATATTTTGAATTTCTTGTTTCGTTTCCTCTCTTCGTTCTTCTCTTGTATGGTCACCATGTTCCCATTTCTTTTTCACATCCAGCATAGCAGTAAAATGGAAAGGTTTCTCTTTTTGAACTCGTTTAGCTCTGGATTAGAACAAATAAAGTTTTTTGTATTGTTTCAAAACGATAATCAACATTATTAGAAGCTAGCCTGTACCTTACTAAATCGACATCTTCCCCTTCTGCGATTTCCTCTTCTTCTTCCTCCTCTGAAGATGATTCCTCAACTGGAATACCATCGAGAGCTTCATTCGAAACACCAATATCCATGCCATGTTTTTGGAACCTTTTTTTATAAGATAGAGAAATTGATTTACTAAATTAAAACAGAAACTGTATACATACTTTGCCAATTTAGATAATATTGATGGTGACCGTTTCACAGGTGTTCCACCTCGATCAATATTTTCATTGTTTTCGATTTGCTGTTGGTATTGTTCAAACACTTGAAATCGTTCTTTAACATTCAAACTTTGTAATTCTTCTAAACCAAGATCAGGCTTATCACTTGCTATAAAAATAAATATGCTAAATTAAATTGCTACATCTATGAATATTGAAGTTAATACATATAAAAACAACCATTCGTAAGCTATTATTTAATATATTGTATATATATTATATATAGCTAAAGATTTTGCATAAGTATAAAAATGTTAACATGTTAAAATAACAGAGGATTCTTTGCTGTAAAACGTGACATAACAAAAACGCACATCTAGAGACAAAAGCGATTTGAATTTTTTTTCTGGTGGTCAAATTGTTATAATAAGTGGCGGTTATAATAGGTATATATTTTGCAACAGTAACATCAACACCAACTAATTCACTTTTTGTCATTTTGTTATTTTATATTTAAGTATAATATACCTCGAACCACATCTGGCGGCAATTCGGCCGGTTGATTTTCACGAATGATCGGTTCGTGTTTACGTTGTTTGGCTGGAAAAAACATTTAGGAAGAAAACGCTTGATAAATGAGCATTATTAATTTCTAGATGACATTATAGACATGTTTGACATATTGTAATAGTGACATTGTGTTTTAAAATATACAAAATTTGTATAGAATCTCTGCAAGATTTTAATTTAAAAGATAAACATAAACTAGAGCTTTAAAATGCAATCGCACTATTTTGTTTTACTAATACCAAGCCTGATTCATTACGTATTTGTATAAATATATAAATAATTTACACTAAGCTAAAAACAACACTTACGAGGCCCATCGTCTTCAACAGCTTTTGGTGCAAACAACGCCTTAAAATGCGGTTTACAGTATAAGGAGCCTTCATTGCTTTCATAGGCATCAACCCTAAATTTAACATAAATATTAAAAGGTATTTACATAAATTGTTAACTATAAGCTGCATCAATTTCACTTACGTCAGTTGTTTACTGCATTCAATGCATCTGAAACAATTCTTATGCCACAGTGCTTTCTCTGCTTTGATTTGTTCCATTTGGAAAACTTGCCTATTGCACGCTTTACAATTGGTGGAAATATCAATATGGACTCCCTGAATATGTAATAACAAAAATAAAAAAACATTTAATCTAGATCAATTATTACATATCAGTTACGTGTTTAATTAATTATCGAGTTCTGTTGACTCTTATTGTTTGCTAAATATCTAAATCAAACAAAAACTGGTGCTAAATCAGGGAACTTATAAATATTTGCTGTTAACTAATATACAAGAAATAATAAATTAATAGTTGCATCTTGAAACTTTCGAAATAAAGCTGCCTAAATGTTTAAACATTCCTTGTACTTACGGCTTCTTTCAGAATAATTAATTTGATTAAGGGCCTAAACATGTTTTTTAATTACCAATTACTATACATAGCAATACTCACATTGCTGAATTTTTCTTGAGCTTTAGTTGAATCCGTTGATCTAATATGAAGGACATTCTTCTTTTGCAAAGCATCGAATTTGGAGAAACTTGATTTCTACAAATAAAAGCGATTAAATAAGCATGCCACATGAAAATGGATATGATCATTATGATCTTGACTTATTTAAAAAAATAGAAATCAAACGCAATTTTTAAATAAATTCTCTATTAAATTGTGTATTACTGTAATGTGGTGGGTAAAATAACGTTTCGAGAATATGAATTCGTATTAGAAATATATGATTGATAATTCGATATTAAATGTCCTGATGAAGTCAGCTACTAGTGTACTGGCGAAGATAGCAAAGAAATTGATTGTTAAAGTAAATAGTTTAAAGCTTTAAAAACCCCCTAAAAAATATTCGACCTGTACATCAAGCAATTCTATGAAAGCATTAATGACTTAAAGTTGTATAAATAAATATATGTATATGACTGTATAAAAATAGGTGTAAAATGTAATGTCAGTGATGTTTATCGATGAGTTATAGCAGAATCAATGTTTTGTTTACATCACCAAACACGCTTATATCGGATTGTAGTTCCAGAGCTCAAATATTACCTAGGCTTTTACTATAGTCAATACTATACTAAATATTACTACCATTCAATATTAACAATGGGCATGGCAATGGACTCGTAATGTGTGATGATACTTCTCACACCCAATTTACCTGTGTGGTCTCTACGGAGAACAGATAAATCATGAGGATCACCAGCATACCAAATCATAAATTTGGTATTATTTCTCTACGACTATTCGGATATTTGCTAAATCTTATTCCCTACCCTAAATATATTATTTTTAATTTCTTTATAAGTCCCATTCTGACGAACAGGACAAGCAAAAATTCCATTAGACCCATTTTTGTTAATCCTCTCCACGGAAATCTTTAGTAAAAGGCGAAAGATTTATTCGCATTTGAAGAGAATTCAGGGTGCTTTCGAAAATTTTCGACGATCTATTTAGATATATTATATACGAATCTAGCAGAGTCTTATAGCGTCTTGCGGCCTCTATGAAATTAAATTCGAACATATTTAGTTGCGGCAGATAGGTTTGCTTCGCACATCTGCTCGGCCAGCAGGTGGCTATTTACAAGCTCTACTTCTATCCCCATCACACGTTACTCATCCATTTCCATTCGATTTTTCTTTTTAAATATTAACTATTAAAAGACGATTAGTAGTCAATTTCAATACATTTCTTAATTGAACAAAAGATAAATCAAATAAAAACCTTTAAGCCAAACTTACCAGGCTATCGTTTTCGAAGAAGCATTTTTTACTAATTCCACCGTTGTTAAATCTTTCTTTCTATAACATTAAAATGGGAGCAAACATGCAAAAATCAAAAAAAAAAAAAAAAAAACAGAACATGCTACAAAACAAACTAAATATTGGTTAGTATTTATAGTTAAATAATTAGGCTACATATGGGCAAAGCTAAATTTGATTTTTTTTTCCTTTTAATAATTTATCGACAATAAAATACCAGTTGCGAAGAACAGATTTATCTATAGCGGATATAGATAATTAAAACATTGATGGTAAATGTTGAACGTGCAATTAAAAATTGTGAATACATATGTTTATCCATAATCATCGATTAAATTGTTCTCGGCGACTGGCAATTAGGATTAAAACAGACTTTACTATTATAGTTTATTATCTTATTTAATCTGTTTCCTATTCTTTTTTTTTTTTAATTTTCGGTTATTTCTTACCAGCATCTTCACCGATACTCCAGCAAAAACATTTTCAATATTATTGTGATTAGCTTTCATATCTGTCAGCGATCTAGTGCGCTATAAAAATAAGGCATAGTTATCTGTTTATGTAAGCTTTGCTTATCCAAGTGACGATATTATCGTTGCTGGACGACAATGATTCTGCGCATACCTTCTATTTTGATGTATTATTTGTATTGCGCAGAATCACTTCACTAGCGTTGAGCGACGATAATATCGTTCATTCGGAATAAGGCAGCTATTTTGTAAGCGAATACGATTGCTTCAGAGGGTTAATAACAAAACTAGAAAGCGAAAATATTTGTATTTTATAGTGAATTTTCATAGAAAAAAAAATAATTTTCAGAATTTACCCATATTTTCTTCATGAATAATTACGATAGGGTACTTATTGAAAGAGATTGTCGGAAAAATATTCTACAAATTCCTTGAAAGCATTATCGATCATGTAGTATACATAATTGGTAATTGTTGAATTTTGCTGTAACAACTGATTAACATTTCCTATTTATAATTATAGGAACAAAATGCACTATACAATACAAACCACCGTATTTTGAATCTCAAACTACGTTTGAGATTACTAGTTACTCATTTTTCGCTAATTAAAATTTAACGCAGATTAATTATACTCTTACCGTTCTATTATTTGCATTCCTTCCGATATTTGTTAAATCTCCAAATGATCTACACTAATAAAACAAAGAAAAAAACAAAAAAAAAATAGCCAAATTAATAATGAAAAATGCCAAATGCAATCATGCTTGTAAGATTATCTATTAATCATAATTATAAATAATAAAAAAAAACTTATCATTCTTTACTAATCAAAAACAAACGTATAATGCAATAATAATAATAATAATATTAGCTTTACTGCAATATTAATGATTAATGATTTGCCATTAATAGGTGTGTGATTCTTTTAAGTTTATGTTTATAATGTATTAAAATCTGGTGCAATAGGCAAATAAAATGTTTGAGCTATTACACATATAACTAAGTATTTCACAGCTAGTGTCACCTCAAAATAATATTAAGTCTCTTTTGATATAATATATACTTATTGTTGATGTATATTTACAATAATGGCGAATGCGCTAGGATAATTTTAATAGGAAAAATTGAGTTTCTCCACTGTTGCTTTATTATGCGTATTTACAGCAACACAATAGATTATTATATAGTCTGTTTACACATGCAAAAACCACAATAAACATAAAAGTATCATCACATCACAGATTCTAAATCAATTTAGAATGCCAATATAAACAATGGGCAGCACTGAACCTACTATTACACTACTATAGCATTTAAATAAAGAAAAAGTTCTTACCAAACTTTTTACGTTTACATTGTAATAATAGTTTTCCTTGGAATCTACGTTTCCATTTTCCGGCTAAAATTAAATAAAAACAAGCCCAAAAAAATCAAGACAACGTCCCAGTTAAAACTGATTGATTAGTGTTGCAAATAAAAACCATTAGGTACCAAAATATTAATATTAATCATTTCTATTTGTATATTATTGTAAATTTTCAATGGAAATTACAACTTACAACTGATATATTCTCTTTTTCTTCCTTTCTTGTTCTTTTTACTTTTTTCTTTTTAATGCATCGTTCACCAGGAGCATTCGATTCTACTATTGTTTCAGAATATTCCGAACTCTAAATAATATTGAACAGAAATAAAAATAAAATAAAGACAACAAAATATAAATGAAGGGCACACAATGTAAAAAAAAACTGATTGCGATGAATTAATAATGTAATGATTAGCTTATTTTAATCTAAAATAGATAGCGCAGTGTATGTAGAGCAAATGCGTGTGTGTGTATGTATGTAAGAAAAAAAAAAAAAAACAGAAAACCAAAAAATCTCTGTCAGAAAATAGCAACATGCAATTATTTTAAAACATCTTAAAAAGTTTGGTAATTACGTAAATATATCTAATTCCATTTTACTGCTGCGCAACTACCTTTTCTCGTCATTAATACCGTACATACCTTTAACATATTTTTTACGGAACAAAAGTCCCCCCAGAAGAGATTTTACATAAAATATAATTTTCTACAAGAGAAAAGAAAATCCATGTTTTATATGCATGTATGCATTGTATTTGTTTAGAGAAAATTTTAATTGAATTGAATGTGTGATTGCCTACATGGGTCAATAATAATCTTGTCATTTTATTTATGTTTTCACATAATGTGTTTACTATGTATAAAAGACTGAAATAAGACTCACTTCATTGTTTGTTTCATCATCTCCTGCGTCTGATTCAAATTTTGTTTTTATTTGATTAATAATTGTATTTGCACTCTTCATATCCAATTTGTTGTTTGGTTTATCTTTAGACGCCATTAACGCTGTTGTCGTTACTGGCGCCGTCGCCACTGTCGTTGTTACACTAGTTGCCTCTATATTGCCTTTATTCATAAATTGACATTTTAAATTTTTTACAATTTCAGCCGGTACAGTTTCCGTATCTTTTTCTCTATTACAAATTACCACATTCTCTTTATTGCATTTAGTTAAAAGTTCCGTATACTTTTCGTAATAATTTGAATTATTTTCTAATTTTTGATGATAAATTAATTCTTTATAGGTTTCTGTTGATATTCGTTCTTTAGTTTCTTTTGTATTTGTTTGTGATGTTTTTGTTTCTTCTATTGGTGATTTTTTTGATGAACTATCTTCGTGTGAATCGATGTCATCGACATGATAGGAACTTGTTTTGATAACAGCTTTTTTTTCATTGTTAGTTTTACTTACAATACTGTCCACAGCCTTCTTCGATTCCGCTCCACAATGTATTCTGTTACTCAAAGCTTCTTTTTGAGTGGATAATTCATTAAAACTTTCCGATGCCTCTCTTTCATTACGAATAAACTCCTCTAAGCTTCCGTCATCTGTATCGTAACCAGCACAGCCTCCTGCCCCTTTTAATTCGTCAATTTTATTATCTTTCGATAGAATTTCATCAACATTTTGATAAATGTCTTCTTCATTTGCTAAATGTTCATAAACATGTTCCTCCTCAATTTTGATGTTTTCATAAGTATTTTCCGGTGTTGTATTTTTATAGAAAGCAGTATTTTCATAAAAGTTTTCCACTTGAATTGATGTTGATTTTTCTTGTTCTTCATCAAGTGGTTCAGTAACATCTGGACTTGTTTCATTATTTCCACCTGTTTCCTTTTCTGAAACATTATTTGATGTAGTAGGAGTGCTTTCGGAATTTGTATTTTCTCTTCGAAATCCTTTAAGAAAATCAATATTTTCTTCGCTAGGTGTTAGCATAGGTGATGTCACTGTTTGTGTAAAAAGTAATGTTGATGTATCGTCACAACTTAAAAGCATACGATCTTTGACTGATGATGATTTTTGTTCGGTATCCGGTGATTTTTGTTCCGAATAATCACTGAATGATGTCGTTGGAAGATTCAGTAAAGGAGTTATTACTTGTTTATTGGATTCGATTGTTTGTGGCGGTACTTTTATTTCGACACTTTCATAAATATTCGATTCACATTCGTCCAAACCCATCGGTTCATATTCTTCTTCCATTTCTTGTTTATCACATTTATTATTAATTTCAATAATGTTATTTTCTGTCATTTTCACATAATTTTGGTCCAAATTTTCAGTCTTTTTACGAATATTCTCATAAATATCATTGTGCAGCAAATGATTATTTTGATTCGTGCTGTTATTTAATAGGCATTTCGGCTCATCGTATAAATTCTCATGTCTAATTTCACGATTTAAAAATCTCTCAGTTGCAATAATGTCATTTTTTGGACATTTTTGAGATCCACTAATCACAGATTCATAAATATCATTCACTTGATCATCGGGTGGATCGTCTACGTCCTGTTGAAGTAAATTATCCTGAAAGATTAGGTTAATTAAACACATCACACAAAAAAAGAAAAACTCAAAAACAGTTAAATACAAATGAACGAAAACAAAAAATAAAATTACACACATTGCTCATGCTTTTTAATCGACTGTTAAATTCTTCTAAAAAAGCCTCCTCTAAATTCGGTTCATCATCACTTACTATTCTAGATTTTTTCACTGTGTCAGCCATCTGTAACAAGAAATAATCATAAAATTAATTAAATCTGATCCACATGTTTAATGTTATAAATACAGTCAGTATAGTAACAGCTTTCAAACGGGACAGGAAAAATTGAATGAAACGCTGAATTCATTTAGTTTATGACACACCCTGCAACGAATTAATCCAGGGATTATTTCTGAGATGAAAATACGGAAATATTGATTGCAATGATTGGTAGGAAAAACACATCCATAAAGTTCGCATATCACAAAGCATACACGTGTACGATACTCGTACACGTTCCGCTTTTTTTATTTATGCGGGAAAACTGGGTAATATTTTTTATGCCGTCTGACTGCAACTTTAAGAAAATCGATAATTTTAAAAGGACGACTTGGTTGTACGAGAACTTATACGTTTATTTTGGTAAATAAGATAGTGAATAGTACGAATAAGTGTAGGTATAACGATGAAATGAATAAGTTAAGGAGCACTTTTTTGAATATTTATAGTTTATAACGAAAATGCTTAACCGATCTTTTTTGCGACACTATCGGAAGAAAAAACTTATTTTATTAGGATGGCATATAGATACTTTAAAAAGTTTTTCATTTTATAATAAAATATGCAATGCTACTAACTAAATTGTTTAAACAAATACAAAAATTATTGAAAATGAATTATATTAACGAAAAATGAATTATTTTGCAAAGCACCTACGATTTAAAAGCGCTTTTCCAAGCCACGCCTACCGCATGTAATTTCAACTACTTCCAAAGCATTTCTTGATCAAATAGTTATGTATATTTATATTTGTAAAGAAAAATTAAATTATGAATCAAATCAAATATTCAACATTTTCTCAGTTTCCCAATAGATGAAAAATATTATCAGAACAGATCAAGTGAGAAAAGGCAACCTATAATAATAATAAGGACTGGCTCAATTCTGACGTAATTAAAGATGGATTGGATATTTTGGGTTGCAGAAATATTAAATTAATTCATTTCTTAAGATAGTAAAATTACATGAAATTCTTCGACTTTGGGTAAAATATTTAGTAGTTGAGCCGACGTAATTAAGTTTCTTCTCATTTGGTTCATATACATAGATTATTTCTTAAAATAATATCTAATTTTTGTTGTGCATTGTTTAATTAAATATCTCAACCAACCAGCTGCATTTACCTCTGGTAAAACAATTTACCATCATTTGTGGTTAAAAGAAAAGAAAATAAGATCGAT
Source organism: Platypus cylindrus (assembly GCA_949748235.1). Taxonomy (NCBI): domain Eukaryota; kingdom Metazoa; phylum Arthropoda; class Insecta; order Coleoptera; family Curculionidae; genus Platypus; species Platypus cylindrus. The sequence goes on along the minus strand of OX456490.1, from coordinate 8,610,589 downwards.
TTGTTCAGAAACCACCGTATTAAATAGCATTTGATTTTCTTTATATTTATTACTATGTATATATATTGTATTCAAATGGATGGATTCTAAATGGAATAATTTTATTTTATTTATTTATTCATTTTTTTTTTTGAAGCATCAAAAATCCAATAAAGAATTAATTAGTATAAGAAAGATTTCACCGAATCTTTAACATCAAAAAGTATCTAATATCAAAGTCAGTGACCGTTTTAATTTGGATATTTTTAAATATTCTCTACAATAAGAATAGAACTGAATTTTCAAATTATAGGTAGGTACATCTTTATTCGAAGAAAAGACACGTAGAAATCAGTGTCGACTCGTGCCCAAATAATAGTAGACTGTTTTTACATAGTACTTACACATTGTGGTATCACAAGAGCTAGTTTTGACTCTTCTCCTACGCCACTGTCTAAACTAAACACATATCTAGTATTTAAAAATACATTTTTGTATCTAATCCATTCACTCCATTAAAAATAATGGATATTTAAACATTAATTTATTTAAAACCCCCCCAAAAAAAAAAAGCGGAGTAAAAAAACTATTCTGTGAGAGTTAAAAATGAACTAAATTCTCATTGTTTCGGTTCGAAGCGCCACATTGTTAATGAAAATTAAATAATGTATTTTTCGTGTAAGTATGTTACATACATACATATATTTTAATTAAATTAATAATAAGGGAAAGGTGGGATTTTCGCGTAAAAAAAAGTAAATCAAATACTTGAAAAAATATTTTTAGTGCAATACTGCGTTGGTATATGTATATACCTACTCTTCTCCTTCGTTGTTCAATTTTACACATGTTCTACAGTACGTATAACATTTCCGTTTTTCGATAGTTAACAATTTAATGTACGTCATCACTAGGATCAAAACTTAAGTATATAGCATGTGGAACGAAGTATGAATAAACTAATTTATGTCAAAAACCTGATTAAACTATTCCTTACATCTATGCTTTGACAGAAAAAATACAAAAAATACCTCGTAATAACGCAATATTTACAATTAATAAAAATAAAAATATTCAACAATTTTCTTTCAGCTTTTAGCTTTTATTAGTCTGCGCAATAAGCGTGTTTACGTTTATGCAGTAAATTGCACTTATTTGAGCCACCGAATGCAACCATTCAGAAGGAACAGTTCGTATCGTCGTAAGTTTCTTTTAAGGCGAATGACAGGAATCAACATAAGGAAGGAGGCGGAGCGAAACTCTTGAATTGACAAATATAATAATTGCTACATGTTCGATTATATGAATTCATATTGACATTTCGCTGAAGAAAAAAAGGGAGGAGTTTCATGTGCTCAAGGAAAAATCAGTGGTCAAATCGTCTTAGTGCCCCTTCTGGCTTGTTGTATTCTGTGTATGAGTAAATATGATAAGGGTGCTTGCCATGAGTTGGTAGTTGGTTTTACTGGTGCGTGCTATAAATAGATTAAGTTTTTGTTGTTGTTGTGATAAAACAGCAACGCCAATGTTCTATTTTTTGGGATTTCAAATACTACAAAAGCGGAGATGCAGCAAAAAAAGAGTAAATAAATAAATAAATAAAACGAAGAAGAAGAAGAGAAAAACCTGTTTAGTGCCTTTGTGCGAATTTTATTATAATATAATATACCTACAGCGCCTGCAACCATTCTCTGTAATAATATTGGTTTATTACTATTATTATTATTATTATTTTATGTTCTTGTATTTTTCAAAAAAAAAAACTTTTTTTTAGTGTAGTCTACATATTGAAATAAAATTTTTATGTGGAAAATATGTATTCTTTTTCCCAATGATGTCTATTACAGGAGAAAATTACTCTACGAAACCATTTTGTTTTCTGAATTCCTAGTAAGAAATGCCATTAAAAATTAATCAAATTGACCTAATCGAAAACGAACAATAGACAAAGCCAATTTGTAAATGAATTTTAAATTAATGGTTGAAAACAATACATATTATTATAAAATAAACGAAACGAACCAATAAATAAATGGTTAAAGAAAAGCACATAAACAAAAGATAATTGAATCCCCCCTTAGTAGTATAAGTAAAGATAGACAAGCAAAGAAACAAATATGTATAATGCATAATATACATAGTATAATGATGCTAGTATATGTTATAGACACATATAGTATATGTTAATATGTATATGTTTCAGTAACGACCACATAAAAAAGACTGCCAATAAATGGCTTATCCGATTGGTGAAAAAAACGAAATAGAAAAAAATCGTAGAGTGCTGTGAAACAAATATGGCTGGCTACAATCCATAGGAATATTGCGAATTTAACAATAAGATTTTATTATTTCTTTGTGCTGTTTGAATGAAAAATATGTATTACAGCAGAAACTAATTATCGTTTGAAAAAGTAATTTGAACTGGTAAAATAGATAGCGAAATTAATTATTGATTTCCAGCCGAGCAACAATCTCTATTCTTTTTCTTTCTAGTTCATCCTCCTACTGATAATCAATATCAATTAAGAGTTACATTTGATCAATTTAAAGCAAAATGGAATTGAAATATCTATGTATGTATTGATAGGAAATATTAATGATTTCATGATTTAATAGGAAATTATGTATTGTTCAAATGTTTTCCAAATATTTCAATAAAGTGTAAAATTATCAGATTTCAGAGACTGCCACAGTATTACGATTAGGAAATCATCTCCTCCTCATTTTCGCATTCCCCAAATACCACACAAGATATTATTAGATTTATTTTTAGTATAGAAGCCGGAAAAATGTTCATCTCAAGTGTATAAGTATTTATGTACGTATGTACGTCTGACATAAATGCAATTGAATCGCCCCTAGTGAGAGATTTAGTAAGGATGTATGTAGGTAAAAGTTATTTTGGTAATGAGTTCCAATTTTCATTTCCATATAGGTAATTGGTTACTTTTCAAGACTGGTGATGATTATTTTTAGGAAAAATAATTGAAAAATAGATTTAGGTATATATGGAAATAAAATATGTGACACTGAAGTTATTTGCGATAAAATTTAGATGTGTATTTGACACAGATTTCTCTGCATAATATTATGTATTATATTCTCGCTTTCAATTTAAATCAATAATAATTATTATTATCATTGTTCATTGTTCTATATGCACCAGGCGAAGGTCTATTGTACGTATACTATCCATTATTCTACACCTTTTCATAAATTAAGGAAAGAAACAGTTTCTAAATTCAATAAGACAAAATATTTAACTGTACAACTAGAATAACTAAGTTATATCTACTATATTTATACTCTACTATAGATATATCTGTTATTTTTATTATTTTAAATTTAAAGTGTAAAATGAATTTCTAAAGAATGAAACAAAGTGATTATAACAAAAATGGCACACTGGACGCTTATTTAACTGTGATGTGTGACTAATTTGCAGTTAAAAAGAATTATTACGAATCAAATATGTTGCTTCTCTCTGAGAAAATCCAGCGAACTGATGAACTCTGAAATCATTGCAATGTTTAAGTTAAGTTAAAAATTTAATTTAAAATGTGTAAGATAAGATGTATACATCTTATGATACATCCAAAAGTGTTTGGTGATGATGCTGCTATTTTTAGAAAGAGAAATTGTCTTTAATTTCTTTTAAATTGTCTCATGATTTGGCGTCTCGTTATATATGAATTTTAAATAGATAATAATTAGTCGACGAGATACAATTGGATTGTCGACTACTTGCTAATTATTATGATATACCTACTTAGCAATTAACGTTTACTAGCAACGGGCAGTGATCACATGTAAACAGGGCAATTAGATGAAATATATTAATGATGTCCACATGATTAACTAATCAATCAAAGCAATAGCAACGCTAATAGTGCGCTTTGATTAATTTTCTTATTTACAAAAGAATGGAAATTCCCGAGTGACTTTTGAGAACCAGAAGGAGGTTTGACGGCTAATCTCCATAATACATAAATTTGAACTCCCGATTCGGCTTTGAAAGATGACCTTGTTCTAAGTGAAAAATCTTATAGCTTCTGAACAATGTGTTCGATTACGTCCAATATTAAAATTCATTCAAAAGGAACTACTGCCATCTAGTAGCAATAATATTAGCTTTGCTTTAGAAGAGTAACAGCTCTAGACTAACTGGGCATGCGCATTATTAAACTAAATCTACTTTTTTGCTTTAACGTTAGTTAGTTCTAGATGAATTATTAGTTAAGATATCAGCTTTGTTTTAGCAAAACGAACAATGTCAAACATATGAAGAGCTGCACTACCTATCGCGATGTCATTTAATTGAACTACAATTACTGTTGTTCGGAAAAATTTGACGAAAATGTCAACCTGCTTCTTATTTTCCTAATGTGCATAACTTAAAAGTTGAATGTTACCTAGTGATTGTATAAAATTCGCCTTAATAATTATTCATTTTTAGATATAGAATTCTTCTTCCGTTCCATACTGTTCAGTTCAGTATATCTACCGCATAAAAATTCTTGGATGTAGAACGGAAATCTGATAAAAATCGCAACGATTCGACCATTCATTCACTCATATCCATCTTTATTATTTTGTGTGCTAAAAAATGTTGAAAATAAGAAAAAAAAACCAACTATAAAAACAAATGTTTATTTCCACAATTTATTACAGATTGGTCATAATTTGTTCAATTTTTCAGAATTCTGAGTAGTGTTCACGATAAGTATGAATGGAGCAGCAGTATCGATAAAATTTAATGTTTTCGATTCTATCACGATTCGGCTATTAATTTAAAATAAACTATTTAGAAGATTTCGTTTTACGAATGACTTACTTTTTTTTTTAACACTTTATTTATGCAAAGTAGAAACACCATAAAATCTAAATTTATACCGTTTCATTCGTTTCCAAGTACCTCTACTACAAGAATATTAGCAATTTAACCAAGAACATCTTCGTTCAGATCACGTATTGACCGAGTTTTTAGAGTTTAATTTACTTCAATTTTCTGTCCACTTTTTAACTAAGTGAAATCAAATTTGGATCACAAAATATGCATACAATTTCTTATTAAGGGAAAAACGACATTATCCTTTTATTTATTTAAAGGTGAATTAAAAATCTAATGAATATGTCGATGACACAATATTTTATTGTGTTATGTTTATCTACGTAGCTTAAAATAGAATGAATTTTTGATAATAATAGTCATGCCAGTAGAAATGCAGTGCAGCCAATATTACATGCAACAGCATTGAATTAAAAATAGAAATTATTCAGTACAAAACAAAAAAAAAAAAAACGATACGCGAATTCATAGTGGATGAAAAATGATTATTATTCATCGTACATTTCCCCATATCTAATGATAACATTTTAACCTAAATTATAATAATAATAAAAATGCCTATGTAAAAACAATGGAGTGACTAATAATAAGAAGATATCTAAATACACAGGGTGTTCCACTCTCTCAATTCCACACAAAAAGGTAAATGGCAAATAGCATCATTTCGTCAATGGATACTGGTAAGTATAGTCGTTGCAAATTAAAAAGACAATTATGCAATATGCTGCAATTCGCGTATGCCAAAACGACGGTGTCATGTCTATTTAGAAAAAATTCTTGTTTCGTTGGCTGATATTTTGGAATTTTAATAAAAAAAAATTATCATGAAATAATAGAAATTTGTTGTTAATTGGTTTTATTATTGTACCAATGACAATTGATTCCATGGGGATGTTAACAAGTACTTAGCAAAAAAACAAAATGCAAATTTTTTTAATAAACAGCAAATAACTTATTTTATCACTAGAGTGGAATAACGAAACCTGGCAACGTTGCGGCGATTTTAAATGTGTTGCCAACTTCACGGAGGACAAGAATTCCATAGGCTTTAGAATATTTATCAAAATTGACTAAAATATTCAGTAATTCGAAGAAAAAGCATACAAAGCATTTGACATTATAAAATAGAAACATGTTTCGTTCTGCAATCAAAAGATTTCTCAAAATTTAGATGAAGCGCATTCGTGAATATATTACGAACATAACTAGAACTTAGTATTAATTTTTAGGTGTTATTGTACACTTGCCTTTTTAATTTGCGGCGACTATATACATATTTAAAATCTAACGAGTATCCAGTTAAAAGTATTTTAAAATGGATATTAAATATGTACATGTATTCCAAAGTAACTAAGTACTTCGAAATGGTTTAAATTATTTTAAATATACATACATACCTACATAGAAAGTAAGCAATTAGCAAAAAAAATAAAAATTAAAAATTAAACGGGTTCCATGATTTCCATTACCTACTAAAATTTAATGAAAAAACAAATTTAAACGGTTGCTTTCCTATCGATTATAAACAAAGTAGGCGCTCATGAATAAAAACCTCTCTTAATAATAGTAAACAAGTATTTTTAGGTGTATAATATGTAACTGTCAAAGGCCCTCATTCTGATGATCAAACCTTTTCAATTGAAAGAAAAGTTGACGAAAAGAGCGTTGAAAAGATTCAGTCAGTGAACAATACCCAAACAATTATTATTAACTTATATGTATAAGGTATGAATACTTGATTAGTAAAAGAAAAAGAAGTCAAATGATAACAATGAAAACGCATTTTCTGAATGAAAAATTTTAGATTAGGAAAAAGAAATATTCGTATTTGTTGTCTGGGCAAACTGCTGAGAAACAAAATTAAATTTAAATTTTTAATTAAATAATTCTCAAATCTTATTTTCTGAAACAAACTATACATATTCTAATAAAGCAGCAGTGTGCTGCAGTAACATAAAAATCAATCATTTAGTAGGTAAGTATAACGCATATTATGCTTTCTAGTTTACGCTTCTCTTTATTTTTTTGTATGTATACACGTGTGTGTATGGCATTCAGTAGTTAATTATAATGATTAATTGTTGTTTATGTGGACAGATGGCATAAATAAACAATAGAATAAAACACAAATAGATATACAGTGAAATGCTTCCTTTATGGGCATCTGTAATTATAATACAGACAATTTTTTCAGTAAAAAATTACAAAACGCGTCACATATTGTGGTAAATACATCCCTGTATTTCCACAATATGTGACGTGACATAAAGTGCAGTGTCCGCTACAGAGAACTTTCACTGTATACCACCAGTCTATTAATACACATAAATATTTATAAGAAAGAATTTGTTAATTTTTAATTTTTCCGCATCTATTACAAATAAACTACGACAACTAATAAAAATAACAACAGAGCCCTTCTCTTCCATATAACAAAGCCAGCTTGATCGAAGACAACAAACTGTATGTATGTATACAAGCAAGAATAAGGAAAAAAAAGGCAACAATCTACTAAAAGAGTTCAAGGATCTTGTAGGTTATACACATGCACATATAGTATACAGTGATGGTGTGTATACCGTCGTCTGTCTACCTATGAATCTACTGGGCGTTTTTTTTTTTTTGCTTTTTTTCCGATTCAATTTAGCGAATCATATTATTTATATATGTATAAATAGATACTATTAGTACAATTTTTCTATCCGAAACCCATTACTTTATGCAACGTATAGTCTATATCAGGAAATAGTACTCATTCATATGTCTAGTTGCGTGTTGAAACATTTATAAAATGAATGAAAACTGGAAAATCATCATGTGGAAACATTAGCAGTTCCAGAATTGAATTTATGTACTCAATTAGCGCCTATTTTTGGTAAGACTAGTTACACTATTACTACAGAAAAACCAGCTAAGTCAATATTCGCTGTGGTCGGCGCGTTTGATTTTTTTCAGCCTCGGCTGTCAAAGTTTCAGATATGTGAGATTAGGTTTTCAAAATATAATTAAACAAGGACAATACATGGAAAATATTTTTTTCCACAACAATTAAATTGTAAAAATATTATATTAATTTTGCCATTAACCAAAAATGATATTGAAATATTTCATATGGCTTGCCTAATTTTAATAGTAAAAATTGTAAAAAATGAAGAAGATGGTGCAGGCTATAGGTGTGGACAACCTACCCTCACACATCTGAGAAATTAACAAGATTATTTGTTTAATCAAGATTGACTTTTGGTTGTTCTGTGCTTTGCTTGAGCACAGAGCACACTATGCAAAACAAAACATTCATTGATTTCGATAATTTGTATGGTTAATACTTAATATATTATATTATATGCATATTCGTTACTGTAACATCTGAACTACATACACACATACATGTATATCACATGCACATGCAATATGTAGAAACAAATACATAGATTATTATACATATTTCTTTCCATCGTATGGTATCTGCGGATATCCTGTTTATTCCTATGTATAAATCGAAAGAATGAAAGCCTATTCCTATACGTATGTACACTAAGTTAACGGGATGCTATATTATACAATATTATTACATATTTTAAGCAATTTGTAACGCAAATACAATAAACATGTACATTATGTTCAAGAATATCGAATAGGTGAATAATAATAAGGATTAATTGGTGTTATAATTATCTGTTTTAATATATGTATAGTTGCAACATATACGTTCATGCGACAAATAACTATTATTATCATAGTCAACATAAATAGACAGATTAAACTAATTAAATAATGTAAATATGAATTTATTATAAATGGAACTGAGGACGACAATAAATAGCGATGGAAAGAAACAATTAATATTATTCAGTTAAGATGCGTTCATGCTGGTGGAATGGAAAGGGCAAGGACTGTATTTTATTATTAGCTATTATACATGTGATTGAAATTTCTCTTTAATGCGTTCATCGCTAACATACATATTAAAGCCACTATAGTACAGACTATCCAAAGTAACACGAATTAGTCGCCATTTTGGTGCAAATACAGCGGCAAATTGGAAATGTCTTAGATGACAACATTATATTTATTTATAAACTGTCTTTACTGAAACACCAAAACTGTATACGACCGAAACGAAATAGTTACAAAATACAACAATTCCAAAATATCCAAAACAAAAACACTTGTTAGAAATGAAAACTCCGTTGGAAGAAAATATCTTTTTTAAAAACATAAAACAATATTATTATCAATTTTTTGAAAAAATTATTCAATTAAACAATTCATATTTAAGATTCAAGATAATTGTGAATAGCTTTTATTCACAACGTTGTTAGACAACCAGTAAAGCAACCTCCAACCTCCATTTTAGTGCAAAATGTACCTCCATTTCTATCTTTCTCTCCTTCTCTCTTTCTAACTTATATGTCAAACCAATGACAGTACTTTAGTAGTATATACTACCTTTAATACATACAACTTCTTATCTTAGTATGGCAGTGTATACTCTATATATACACGTATAACCTCCAAAATTCTTATCAATCATAATTAGGAGCCAAGCAGTCTTCTATACAGTTCAAAGTATTAAACAATTTATAAATATATAATCATATGTAACAAATTAAATAGGTTCCATCAGAGAGAGAGAGGTCATTCGAAAGATTAAATTTAGCTTGGTTCTTTTTGGATCAATTCCAACCAAATGTGTATCTATATGTATGTTATGCGTGAATATGTATTTTTAATCAAATAGGAAGTTTTATTTCGATTCGTAGGTGCAATAATTTAACCGTCAGTGATGTTGTGATGTTTCAATTTTTAAATTCCTTTCAATTATTTGCAATGAGAAGAGTATAGAGCCTCGTTTTAGGACCGATTCAATAGATATACAAAATGGAGATTTTGTCGTAAAATGTTGAGAATTTGCCAATTATACGAATTTATTTTTGTTTATATTAATTTTCTGCCGATATGAGGGTAGAATGTTCAAATTTCATTAAGTATGAGAAAGTTTCAAATTACATACGATTTTCGTGCCACTTTCGTTTGATTGCTTTGCCTCGTTTTCAGAGAAAATTTACGATTTTAATTTTCCAACGCAGCCATATTGAATTTCTTTCCATTAATTTTAATAACCATTTTACATATAAGTATTTGCCTTTCATTTATAGTCATTGATAAAAGATATGCCACAAGAAATATGAATTACATTTAATTGACCAGAAAGTCCAGAAACAGTAGAAATTCGCAACAAAAAAAAAAGAACTATTTTATAATCTATGAAACTCAATTAACTTTATTTGTAAGTGGTTTATTTGTTTCAATATTTGTACTTGATTTTATTTCTTTGGTTTTACCGATTACTGATGACAATGTCACTGCTTAAAATAGCCTTCTTCGACTAACAATAAAAAAATCTCCGGTTGCAAAACGATTGCTAGGTATTATACATAGTACCTAGTCAAGTTGGCATACAATTAAGTAAATCTCGCCACCTCGATTTAATCAGCTTTTAATCAGAAATGCTAAACAAAGAGTGACAAACAGTGAATTAATAATGCTTTATGTCAATATTATATCTATGGTTTATATGCTAAACTCTTGTGGAATAAATACCACATCCTATTTGAAGGAAATAGTTGGCATTTTGTAATGCCACAGTATTTCCTCAATAAAACCAACCATGAAAAAATATCAGAAATGTATCTGCATTCCTTCCGCTACGTTATAATCCTTTCGGAAATAACTTGTTTATAAAATGAACATTACCGGTCCTTATAACAAAGGCAAAAAGTTTACGATTGCATTGTCAAATCTATTTACACATTATAATTAAACAAGCTAAACTAATTAATTCCACCTACCTATCCACTGCAGATATGAAGATTCAACAGTTGAAAAGTGCACTGCACTACTATTTGTGTTTTATTTAGAAAAAAAAACAAAAAAAGCAAAGAACGAAATGAATTTACAGCACACCAAAACGATCGATTATTCCAGCCAAACTAGCTAGCTGGTCTGAAAATATTCTCTAGAAATTTGATCACTCTAAAGCGCTAAGAATAAATAAATAGGGCATGCGCAGTTTTTTTTTTGGATTTTCAAATTTCTCCCAACTGATTTTTCTGATTATCAGTATTATAGAAGAAATGGCTATAAATTTGGTAGACTTTAATTGATTAAATAAAAGATATAATTCATTAGGTTGCCTTAACAGGTATTTAAAAAAAAATCTATTTGGGGTAAATGACATTGACTTGCGCAACAGTCTAATTTTGTAATTTTCTAGTTGCCTACTATTGAGAGGACAAAGCAATATTTTAAATTTTTTCTAATTAATTTATAATGGCAACGTAAACAATGAAATAAAAACGACGTATTAGAATATACTTGATTTAGATTTTATTTTATACAAGTTAAATTACCGATTGAACCTAACGCCGGAAACCGTGGGATAAGGGATAAGTGCACTTTTATTAAAAAAATCATATTCCATTCTGTCAAACATCGCATCTGTTCTGTGGCCTGTACTGAAGCTCTTTGCGGCGCTTGTCACATAATTGACTTGACATTGACAAATGGTTTTAATTTTTGCATAAAATAATGTCAGAAAATTTGCAAAAACGGCCTGCAAAAGGCATTTTAAAAAATTCTAGTAGTTTCGATAAACAAGAAAATCAACCATCAGCCAAGTAAGTGTTATATATGAATTCAATTTCTAAACATATAATTACAGTCATTGTTTACTTGAAATTCAAAATACTCCTAATAAAAACACTGATTTAAATGTCTTGAAAATGTGATATGAGTCACTTAATTCATTTTTGGAGTATGTTTGTTTTGTATTTTATTAGTGAGTAATTTTTAAAATAAAACCATTACCTATAGGTTTTAAAATAATTTTTGCAAAGTATTTAATACTCTATTTTTAACGGTTATGTACATGGCCTACATTGATTTTTCCAATATTCTGTCCCTTTTATGAATAAACAGTCATAAAAAACAAAGAAAAAAATGTTCGTTATTAAGATTTTAATTAAATTTTAATGATGCAAATCTATTTTGAATGTAGTATATTAAAAAATCTAACATTCTACTTTCGTATTCTACACATTGTAGATCAAAATGTACTGATTTCAGGAAGGCAAAAGAAACAAAATGGGATGAAATGAATATTATAGCTACTTATCATCCACCAGGAAAAGATTATGGTCATATGAAAATTGATGAACCGAAAACACCGTTCGGTTATGATGTAAATGATACAGATAATGTTGATGGATTGAATGCAAAAGAATTAGCAGAAAAGTACTGATTAATACACCATCTTGTACTAATTATTCATAGGTGTGTTTTCTTATTTTAAATAGAATCCGTATAGCAGCTGATAAACCACCAAAAGCAATAATTCAACCTGATAGTTCAGATGAAGATGAAGAAGAAGAAGAATTGACTGAAGAAGAAAAACAGAAACGTAAAGAATTCGAAATGAGAAGGTAAAGATTTATGAATGGAATAATGGAACTGACTAAAAATTACATTTTGTAGAAAGAAACATTATAATGAATTTCATGCTCTTCAGTTAGCTAGGAAATTAATGGAAGAAGATGAAGAAGAAGACGATGATGATGATGAAAAAGACGGACAAAATGGTAAATTAAATGATAATTCGGGCTCTCTGGTTTAGTTATTAATACGTTACTAAATCTAATGCGCTTCTATCAAGTTAACTATATATGAGAGCCTGATGATTACAACTGGCCTAGGCGTACAATCGTAATTTATTTATGAATATCAGAATTTTAATATTAGAAGCGAAATATTTAAATTGGCAAGTTATTTTGCTCAAATTTCCAATTTTTTGAATAAGAATACAAAAATGAGCATTATCAAATGGAATGAAATTCATCTATTTGATGTACATCAATTCATTATTATTTTTTATTGTATAAAAATAAGAAAGATATTTATTTACGTTTTAAATTTGTCATAGCTTCCAAATACTGTACGCTACTTAATAATAATCTTTTATCCGTTTTTAGTTTTCTGTATCATGTCAATTTTTAAATATAAAAATTGTTGTTTTAAGCTCATCGATAAAAGTAAATTGGGAGAATGTATTTTTTGACGACACATAAACCGAGTTATGAAATAGAAATACAGAAAACTTTAGCGAAAGCAATAATATTTAATTTATATTTATAAATAAATATATTTATGAAACAAGAATACAAATGGCACTGTTAATCATTAATAATTTGTTATAAATTTTACTAATTATTCTACACAAAACATGGTATTACATATTAAAAACATTTACTTAAGGGTTGCCTTTAAATCTGTTGTTATTTAATTAATCTGTACAAAATATTAGTGATCAAGCTATTAAATTGTATTAACAGTAACTGTTATAAAGCTAAATTTAAGGAAATATAGAGCTTTCTCCAATAAACTAGATAAGAATGCAAATATGACTGTTCGGAAAGGGCAAAACATGATAACATTATTCGCTCGGTACTAGTGTCTTTGTCATGAAGTGATTAATGAACTATCACATTTACATTTTTTTTAAACACAACAAATTGGAACATATAACTTTGTTTTATATACTGATTGAACTAAATGTAAACAAAATTAAAGTAAAAAATTAGTTATAAGGCAACTTATAATCACAGTTTTATAAATGCGCGAGTAATTTTTGCACAGTGCCCGTTATGTTTTCAATCTACTGATCGAATATAGAAATATTCATCGCAAAACTAGGCTCGCGCCCTTATCTTAGGTAATTGGAGAAAGGTCTATAAAAATCTGTATTCCTGCTGTAGTCTTAAAGTCAAGTATTATCATAGACAAGATTATTATCTGTGATTATTATCATTGTTTTCAACGCGTACCCACTTGTAACTTAGGCAGCCTAATAAGTTTTAATAAATTCGTTTGGCTGTGCATTAATAGTAGCTGAAATAGTAAACGTAATGATTCCATTATAAATCATTTATTAAATGAATTTACATTTTATTTGCAAAAATTGCAATTTAAGAGTAAGAGAGTAAGGATAATAATATAAATAAATATTAATATTGCTCTATAGCGACTATCTTCGTAGTGTAACTATCAGTTGGTTAACTGTAGACGATTTTACTGTACTGACTTATTATGACCGTATATTTTGAGATCTAAAACAGTTAGTTATTAGGCTATGATTATACTAAACTACAACTTATAGATAATGGTGTCACAGAAGTATAGTGTATATTACTCTGTTATGGAGTTCAAAAATTTTTATTTATTTAACGATTATATAATACAGTACTTAGGACTCTTAGCTGCAGCTGTGCCTAGTAGGTATTATCTTAAGTATAATGACATAATGTAATTATTTGCAAAATTATTTATTTATGATTATTATTTAAGTAAACGAATTATTCCGTATTTTTATCAATAAAAGTAAGTAATAATGTATTTAGATATTTTTATTTATAGTTTAGAGAAACATGTACCTATAAATTTTGGGCCTGTATTTAAATTCAGTAAACTTACTCTATATCAGATTCTATAGTTCCTCTATGCTCTGTATTAACGTTAATATAGTTTAAAATTATATCATGCGGTGTCCATTTTTTAATGGCATGTAAAAACAAACGCTGTGCCATAGATAAACAACTATGGGTTATGCAACCAGCATTTCGTTCCTTTTTATAAAGAAAAATAAAGATGAAAAAATGCTATAGGTTTTAAGTTTTAACACCAACCTATGATTGGCAAAAACGAAATGTAACTAAACAAAAATTGTTCGCCATTTTATTATTATTGTGTCAGTGTCATTACGCAGTTAAATTTTCAAGTTTTTTGTTTGTCTATTAGTTGTTTTTTCATCTGTTTTTAATTGCAAAGTTTGTGGAAAATCAAACGGTAAATTTTAGTTTTAGTTTGAAATAGAAAAATTGATCTTTTAATTAAAAAAATACTAAGTGGCTTTCAATAGAAATCAGCTGACTTGTATTTGTTATTAGTAATTCTGATAATGCTAATAAAATTTCATTGTTTTGTTTTATATGTATATGGTGTGAGTCAATTATAGGATATTGGCTGAAAGAATTTACGCCCATATCTTACATAGTCTATAATTCAATTAGATATTTTTATATTAAATTAAAAATTTGTTTTGGTGATGTCGGGCATTGTTTTTGGGGCAGCGTAGACATAAGGTGCTTGGTGTTTGTTATCCACATGATATAAAGGAATTAATTTATTACAATATAAAATTAAATATTTGCTAGAGAACAACTAAAACATTAAGTTTCAATTTTTAATTCAAGTTACTAAATTTCTGATGAAGGAAATTACAAGATCTATAAAAAAGTTACTCCTACTTTCCTCCGTCACACTTTTATGAGTTTTTACGCTTCTTAATATGTATTTTAACTATTAATAATGTTTATTAATCACCAAAAGCAACGCGTCAAAATACTTTCATTTGTTCTCTCCATTATTGAACTTTGCACATTCCTAAACTTACTCAACCAGTCTCAGCTCATCATTTTATTTATGCATATATTTAGATAATTAAGGATCTATTAGATATTTATTATATTGATGTATTTTATTATTGAATTATTTAAAGAGTTAGACACCTGCAGGCTTATTTCCATTAAAAAAAAAATAAGTTGCATGTTTATGTTTTAGTAGCAAATGGCATCTCGTAAAAAGGTCCTACTTAAAGTAATCATCCTAGGTGATTCTAATGTTGGTAAAACATCATTAATGAATCAATATGTGAATCGAAAATTTTCGAATCAATACAAAGCAACAATTGGTGCTGATTTTTTAACAAAAGAAGTTATTGTTGACGATAAGTAAATATCGCTTTTATTATACGAAAATAATTGCTGATTGATCATTTAATTAAATTATTTCTTTATCAATTAGAACTGTAACAATGCAAATATGGGATACAGCTGGACAGGAAAGATTTCAATCGTTAGGTGTTGCTTTTTATCGTGGTGCAGATTGTTGTGTTTTAGGTAGGCAATTATTTAAGGCAGTAAACATATGAATAAATAAAATTTAACTTAAGGCATTGAGAGTGTGTACATTTTTCGCTTCTAGTTTTCGATGTAGCAGCACCAAATACGTTTAAATCGTTGGACAGTTGGCGAGATGAATTTCTAATACAAGCATCACCAAGAGATCCAGAAAACTTTCCATTTGTTCTATTAGGAAACAAAGTCGATTTAGAACCAAGGGGTATTAGTGCAAAAAGGGCCCAGCAATGGTGCCAAACGAAAAATAATATACCGTATTTCGAAACTTCCGCAAAAGGTATATGAGTACTAAATCGATATTGGTTATCATTTGAATCGTTGAAAAATATTTATTTTTAGAGGGTCTTAATGTAGAACAAGCATTCTTAGCAATTGCAAAAAATGCACTGGCACAACAAAATTCAACAGTCGATCTTTATAACGAATTTCCAGATCAGATCAAACTAACTAGTCCACAACGATCCAATGGTAGTGGAGACTCATGCTCATGCTAGAATGATTGATTTTCCTTATCTTTTATTTGAACAATTTTTACTTTTTATTTTAACAGCATTCTTTATGAAAAAAATTAACAATTAAGAAAAAGATTCTTTTGTTTTTATATAAATTATTAGGGAAGTTTATAGGACATGGTATAATTTTTTTTTGTGTTTGGTAAACAAAAATATGTATATATACAGGGTGCTTCAGAATAAGTTAAGAATAAGTAATTTAAAAACTGAAAAAAATTCATCGTGAGGAAATTGAATGTGGCGTTTCAACTTCTGTTGAATGTTAATCGCCATATATTTAAAATAAATACCTACTTAATTTATTTTTCTGTTGTAACCTACAATTATGATTTTGCTGAATTATTCTACTAGCCGGTATTTTTTTATTTACTTTTTTCTCCCATAGTGCAATATATTATGTCCTTGCAACTTGACTTAACTATAAAAGTATTTCATTCATTTGCTTGTGATGCAAAATCAATGTAATTACATCTTTGAGGGAGATTGTTCCAAAAAAAAAATGTAAACTTTTAGAGGCAAAGATTCTCTTTTTTGCAAAAACAAACTACAAATCCTATACTTTTACTTTACCATAAAATGAATTTCGAAATAATTCGATTTTTTGAATCAAAACTAATGTTTATAAAGTGCCTAGCTAACTACTTAAATTATGTATTCCAATGCAAAATGTATTCTTGGAATTACACAAAAATATATTTTCATTTGAATCACGATCTAATATTTGTTTAATTAGTTGCATAGAGTTTATGTAAAACGCTAACTTAATTATTGTTTAGAATGTTTATGTCGACTAGAATTTTAAGAAAACTACATAATAATTATTGTGTGATAAGGTCTGCTTCGAAATTTCCAAAATTTAGCTCTACATCTTTTTTAGTGTCCAATTAAAATTTGAAATTGTGTAATCGTAATACTAGCTTATACATACAGTTAAACATAAGACAGTTTAAATAATTATATGTGTATTCGTATATGTATTTTTGTTTTCAATAATTTAATCAAATAAGTTATCTTTTCTGTACATAAACACTCATTTATTTTTTTATTAATGCTTTTTGTGCATAATTGTACGAGTTTATTCAAAATTGCCCAGAATTGTATATGTAGTTATTATTACAAAAGTATTTTTTAATAATAATAAAATAAAGAGTTTGTAGAAACAAACTTTAATTGAAATTATAAGTTCATAATAAAATATGGCTTAGATAATTAATAGTACGACGCACGAATAATGGCAAATTATATTAAATTTAAAATCATTTAGTCATCGCTTGTCTAATAAAATTCAAATATTTTGCTACATCAGTGAAAACAACGAATCTAGATGAATCACATCGGATTCGATTTTGTAAAGCGATACTAATTGAAACTAATCCTCTGATTTGCCAGATTGGATTTGATGGATTCGAACCGGATTTTGGAAGAAGCAAACCGCCACCTGAATCTCCGTTACACAGTGACGTACCTGAAATATTATTTATATTAATGATGACTTGTTCTGTAATGATAAATGTAAAAAATGTGTCCTCTAATTTGGATATCTAAGGTTTTTAAACGTTAATATCAAGGTATGTACCATTTCTAAAACCTGCACAAAATGTGGAAGAACTAGTAAACCTTGGATAAAACTCCGGAAGTGAATATATACATGTTTCCTGAGATACTATTGGCATTTGTGCTTTAGTTAACTGTTCAGTGATTTTTCCTTTTTCATCGAAACCCCAACCAGCCACTACCCCTAGAAATAACAATTACAGAGAATACAGCTGCTATAACAATACTGTTCGATGTTCGAGTTAACTAGTATACTCTGATTTAATTAATTACCAATAGAATTTACTATCCGTTGTAAATCAGTTGGACCTTCCCATATACAGATTGGTCGAACATAATCTGTAAATTTAGCTGGTGTAGACATTTTGATAATGGCGATATCATTACTGAAATTATGGGAATTATAATTTGGATGGACAATTACTTTTTCGACATGTCTGTCTTGTAGCCCGGGATTAGACCATTCACTGAGATAAAATTTTCCTATAAAAAGATCACGAACTATTTTTTTAACCCAAAAACAATTAAGTTAAAGCACAGGCTTTAATTAATAATAATAATATTAATAGCATAAGAAAGTCCTATGATTAAATGCATGTTTCGAAAATGCAACTCATAATACATGACATGACAAATGTAAATTTTGAGCACCATATGATACACAGATGTCATCTGTGCCACATATGCTAATATATTAAAAAAATGAAAATTTTGTGTTATCATCATTTTTTTACCTAAATAAATGACTAAACTATTAACAGGCAATGGTGTATTCCTTATTCTGGTTGTAACACAATGAGCTACGGTAATTAAGTGCATCGAACTGATAAGGGATGCACCGCATGTGTAGGTTAAATCAATTCCCCTTGAATGATAAATGGCAGCATGCCATGGGAATTCTCCTTCTGATGTTACTTGACCGTATGTAATTAAAGGTCGTGGTTGTTTCTATGATTCAAAATTAATTGAAATAATAAACTATTTGTCCGAATCATAGTATATTTTAGATATTTCAATACTCACAACAACAGTTCCACAATCAACTTTATTATTTAAGCCAATTGTACCCAGGCTTTGATCGGGTATAAAACTAAAATCACCATGATAAAAATCATCGTCATCGGTAGCTGCTGGCTGGTTATTAGATGGTTTCTGACTGAATAAAAAAAAGAATTATAATAGATATAATTAAATCCAATCAATTAATAATAAATAAACACTTGCAATATAATTGAGGAAGTGTCATCTGGAAGTATGGCAGGTGCAGCTATTATAGGTTCGTTGGTGAATAAATGTTCACCAGTTTCAGGAGCTAATGTACTTATTTCATTATTGGGACATATTGTTCTGGCATTTAATCTCAACTCAACCACCATAGGCGGTGGTTCATTTGGATTGTAACGCACATAAAATCGAACTTTTGTCGGTTTGCCTGCTTCCAATTTCATTTTGGGATTTTTAATCAAGTAACCCATATTATTGTCTCTTGTTTGCACTTCACCAAACCAATTCTAAGGAGAACAAGGAATGTAGAATATATGCAAAGTATTTTACCCCAGAATATAACAAGTCCAGAAAAGGGACAACGCCCCATGAATGATTTCTTTTATCCGAATGGCCTGAATCAACATATATATAAGGATAGACGAAGAACTAAAACTTAATTATTGTAACATGTTTGTATTAAATGTTTGACATTTCACATTAAATGAGATGAGTTTCATAATGCTCCAGGTGATAGAGGTATATTTCGGCTTAAAACCGCTTAGTGACCCGTCTAGATTGATATATTCTGTGATTATATCTATGTTAAATTCATACGTACCCCCAATTGTATTGTTTGTTTATTTAATAAAATTCTAAACCAAATACCAGTTAATTCAATATCTGAATTCAATGTAACTGTACCGTACCATCGATCTGATTCAGATGCATTTTGCTCATATTGAAATACTCGAGGACATGGAGAGATTAGTTGTTGAGCTAATGTTTGTTTGATAATAAGAAGTGAATAAATTAATAGGCAGTCTAGGAACATTTTTGCTGCTGATATTGAGAACTAAAAAGATAATGTAAGAAATCTATTAAGGATTTATTTTAAACATGCAAATCTCGCTCGTTTCTTGTAGAATTTAGTGTATGCGAATATGAATTAATATTCCGAATAATATATGTTCACAAATATAAATAGAATCAATATATTTCCGTACACTGTTAAACGAATATAAAAGTCAGTACTATAATATGAATAATAATAAACAATAAAGTAATTATTGTTATTGTTGTTTTGTTAAATTGTTAATTAGTATAGTTTAATTTGCCGAGAATTACAATAAAAAAATAGTTCCTATTGAATTAAAATACAACATAATTGTATAATCAAGAAAAAATTCAGCTGAAATTCTTTAAAAAATAATAAAAAAGATACTAGAAAAGTTATGCGTATAAAATTAATTATAAAATAAAAATAAAGTGCCATATGAGTGAAAACCTAAACCCTCTACAATAACTTATAAAGTTATTGCATAGTGATATACAATACTAACACTCTTACTTATTTCAATTATCCAAATATAATAATGTAGGACTAGGACTTACCAGTCGAATAATTCTTCAAAAGCAATCGAAATAACTAAATAGAAATCTCAATTAATGAAAAATATTAACACAACTCACTTACACACTACAGATGAGCTTTGTATTTCATTTGCAAAAAATATTTCTTGAACATTTTGATCTATTTTCCAGAAAAACAATTCTTCGTCAAGTTAATCAGTAAGTATTTCTTGTTTTATGATGATTCAATCAACCTAAACCGGATATATCAGCGATTAAAAGGGGATACCGCAAATGTATGCGTTGAATCGAATAATTTAATAATCTAAAATACATTAAAATCGAATCAATAAAATACAAACAAAAATTGAAAATCACAAACAACCTACCGGTAGAATGGTAGGTAGTTTAAGCAGTTATTATAAGTGTATCTTGTATTATTTATTTAAATTAAGTTGATTATTTTGTTGCCGTTGAGAAAAACTTGTTATTTTATAAATACCTACTATGGCATGGGAATCATGCAGTTCAAGATATTACACCGAAGTAGATATTAACGGAATGGGCGTAGCTAGCGGTGGGCAAGAAATGATACTTGATGCAGATAAAAATTAATTAAGTAAATAAAGCCAAGAAATGTCATAATTTAAATTGTAACTAATTTTTGTCAGAAATATTATACACATTTTACTTGCCATATAACATATGCATTTTAGTAGGTGTTCGGGTGAGTAACTGTAAGTATTATTTTAAAAAACAATTAAATCAAGTATGAACGCAGCTGTGTTACGAAGTACTGTATCTGTAAATGATTTATTCCATAAAAATGTTAATGAGACATGTTTGGGGAAAGACATTTTGTAGCAGAATCCCTTAATTAGTTTATTGTTGTATCTCATTTAAAAGCGGTAGTTTTTAGTATAACAAAGAAATAGGTAAATTACCGCTACCACCTAAAAAAAATTAAGACTTTGCTGTGATCTAGTATAGTGGCTCGACTTCACAGTATGTTATGTATAAATGGGATATGTGAGATTTAAAATACATCTCATTCATCGTGAGTCAACAATGAGATTGCGGACGTCTAGAAAAATAATATTATTTACAAATAATTACAAGTAAATATTTGTTTATTACATATACTACACTATATACAATGGTGAATGGATATGGTACCCCATTGATTAGCTGATCGGAATGCAATGTACAATCTACTGATTAAAAATACCTTCCTAGCTAATTAATTGGCATTTATAACGACTGTAAATTGTAATTAGTATTTGTAATTAGAAATACAATCTAAAACAATTGCAATAGATCTCCGATTTTATCTACCAATGTTTATTTAAAATCTTATCCTAAATTAAACTTAAATAAATACTCAATTTCGGTTCCTCAAATTAAAAAAAAAAAGTGTAAAAAAGATACGACTTTTGATTCTAACAACTTTGGATTTTTAATACTATCTTAGTCCTTAGTAATAAAAATACTAAAATTAAATGCTATTTTATTGTAACAAAGTGAATTTGAGATTTAAAACTTTTTTGTGGTTGTTTTTGAAAAATAAAAATTTTGGTAGTGCCATCTCTTACACAATAGCCAAACTGATGATGACCATTACGGGTGACAAATTGCAGGATTCTTTTTTACTTAAATTATATGACAGAAACATGTAGTAAAACGTAATTGTCGGTATCAGTTTGGCAATTGTGTAAGAGATGGAAAAATCGACATTTTCTTTTTCAAAAGTAACTACAAAAAATTTCAAATATGAAATTTACTTTATTACATAAAATGACACTTGCCTTAGTATTTTTATCAAAAATTCAATTACAATTAATTATTTTTATTTTTATATTAGCTTATATTACTTACTACAGTTACTACTAAACTTTTATTTTTTTTTTCAATCTTAGTTTTGACATATGTTATGATTACCAAATACAATAAAAGTTGTACTTTTTAATTTATCCTTTTGAATTTTATTCTGAATTATTCTTTTTAACAAACATAAGTTATAAAATTAAAATTGGAAAAGAACAGATATAAAAATCGTAAATAAATTGTATAGAAAAAAAGGTTTTTTCCTCTACTAAATTCATAGAAAAAATTTGCTTGCTTGACACAAAAATAATAAAATTTAACAATTACACTAACTAGTGTTAGTGTATTAAAACATTGAAATTTTTACAAAAACTGTACATATATATATATATATATGTCTATATGCCTTATACCATCAACTGGTGTCGGCTTGAGCTCTTCTCGTTATCCTCCTATTCCTCACTTCCTATGCATCTCTCCCACTCCTTCCTGTTGCAAGCAATTCTTCTTGCTTCATTCAGCCTCATTCCTCTTTCTCTTATTGCTTTTTCAATTCCCTCATCCCATGTAATTTCTGGTCTTCCCCGTTTCGCTCTTCTTCCCACCCTTGCCTGCCAGACTCTCTTTACTTGCCTCTCTTCACTCATTCTTACCAGATGTCCCCACCATCCCAACTGCCTTCTGTGGATGAACTCCACCACTGGTTCTATCTCCAACTCTTCTCTTATTGCGCTGCTTCTTATTTTATCTCTTTTTGTTACTCCTTTTACTCTTCTCAAGACCTTCATTTTCCACGTTTCACATCCGAATGTTAAAATCGGCCTTATTATGGTCTTTTTTTTTTTTTTATGTTTGTTTATTTTTGTTCTCCTTGTGATTTCCTTGTTCTCCACTATTACTCTATTTATTCTATAATTTGCATTCATTGCTTTATTCACCCGCTCCGTAATTTCATTTTCCTGTTTACCACCGCTACTGATCTGCACTCCTAGGTACTTACAACAATCGACCTGTTCTATTCTCGTCTCTTCTATCTTAATGTCTAACTTCTGTTTCTCTCCTATTACCATTACCTTTGTCTTTTCCTTGCACATCTCCATCTCGTATTTTTAAGCACTTCATTCCATTTGTTCAATTTTCTCTGCAAACTCTTTTCATTCTCCGCAACTAACATCACATCATCTGCAAATGCTCCAGTCGTTATAACCACCCTTTGCATGTTTTTATATCCAACGACTAGTCCTCTTTCCTCTTTATCACTTTCTCTCATTATCTCATCCATATATATGTTAAATAATGTTGGACTCAGTCCTCCCCCCTGTCTTAGTCCGTCCATTGTTTTAAATGTTTCAGATTCTTTACTATTTACTATTATGCTGTTTACATTCTCCTCATATATCTTCCTTATTAACCTAATCATTTTCTTTTCTATACCCCTCTCTCTCATTATATTCCATAATCTGCTTCTATTTATTTTATCAAATGCCTTCTTTAGATCTAGAAAACCTACATATATATTTTTTTTACTATTCCCTGCCTTTTCCACCATTTGCTTTATAGTAAATATATGGTCCTGTATGCGTCTTCCTTTTCTAAATCCACATTGTGGCTCTTCCAAGGTCTGTTCCACTTTATAATTTATCTTATTTTTTATTATCTTCTCTAATATCTTCATCCCTGTATTTATTATGTTTATTCCTCTATAGTTCTTACAGTCAGCTCTGTCTCCTTTTTTATGTAGTGGTACTATCTGTGCTCTTTTCCATTCCTCTGGGATGCGTTCTTCTCTCCATATTTTGTTGTAAATATATACCAGTTTTTCCATTCCCTTTTCTCCAATATTCTTAATCATTTCTGATGTTATTCCTTCACTCCCTGGAGACTTCCCATTCTTAAGTTCTCTAATAGTCTTTTCCAATTCTTCCCTTTCTATTTCTTCGCCGCCTTCCTCTTCATTATCCACTTCTTGAGATTTACCTTCACCTACTCTCTTTTTTTCGCTATTTTTATTGGGTTTCCCACTTACACTTCCCGCCAATAGCTCTTCGAAATATTCTTTCCATCTGTTTATCACCTTTTCCTCATCTTTTATTACCTTTCCATTCTTGTCTTTCATGAGCACTCTGTTTTCCTTTTTATCTTTTCTGCACCCTCTCAAGACACTGTAGAAAACTTTCTTATTTTCGTTACTATTTCTTTCCATTTTCTCACCAAATTCTTGCCATTGTTTCTTTTTTTCGTCTCTCACTAATTTCTTCACTATTTTCCTTTCTTCCTTGTAACACTGATAGGTTTCTCTAGTTTTTTTTTGTAGATATTCTTTCCACCTTTCTTTTTTTATTCTCACTCTTCTCTTGATCTCTTCTGTCCACCATGCCGTTTGTTTTATTTTCTTATTCCTTTTTATTCTTCCACACACTTCCGAGCTTGCTTGTAGTATTATCTTTTTGAGTTCCTCCCAACTCTCTTCCAAACTTAATGTCTTCCATTTCTCATTTCCACTCTCAATCATCCTCTCCACTTTTTCTCTATATTGCTTTGCCACCTCTCCGTCTTTTAGTCTATACGCTTTTATTTTTTAATATTCTATCTTATCTTCTTTTCTCTCTCTGTTGTCTGCTTTTAATGGTTTCTTTATCTTTGCTATCACCATATAATGATCACTTCCCACTTCCGGTCCTCTTGACACTTTTACATCTAGTATGTTCTTTCTACTTTCATTTCCTGCTACTATGTAGTCTATTATTGATTTTTCCTTTCTGCTGCTCATCTCTCTAGTATATTTGTGTATATCTTTGTGCTTATAGTAAGTATTTGCTATAAACATATTATTGATTCGGCAAAACTCTATTAATCTTTTTCCATTATCATTTAGTATTGTCTTTCCATTCTTGCCCAATACTCTACTCTCTCCTGGTTTTCCCTTTCCCACTCTACTATTAAAATCTCCTGCAATGTATATTTCGCCTTTTGCTCTTTCTACCGCCTCTGTTAACATTTCCCAGAATTTCTCTTTGTGCTTCTTTTTGTCGTCTTCATTTGGTCCATACACACTTATTATTGTTATAATGCTCTGGTTATCGTCCTTCATATTTATTGTCAATATCCTCTCTGAACATGCCTCCCATTTTTCTATATTGTTTGCCCATTCTTTTTTTATCATACATGCGACTCCTTCAGCTGCTCTTTTCTCTGTTTCTACTCCGCTATATATAAATACACTTCCTTTCATCATTTTTTGCAATCCCCTCCCTTTTTTTTTCGTTTCCGTTATTGTAAGTATGTCTATCTTATTTTCCAGAAACTCATCTTCTAGTTCAATTTCTTTTCCCTTTTATGCTTCGTATATTCCATGTTGCCAATCTCTATATTTCTACCTTTTTCCTTCTCATTTTTTCCTGCTCCTTTCCCCACCTCTTCTTCAGTTTTTTGTCTGCTTCTTCTTTTCTTCCCAGCTTCCATAATCTATCCTATTTCTATATTGTTCCTCCTTTCTTTTATATATTTGACACTTTTTGCTAGTTGTCATGTGCTCTACGTCTTTATCTTTAATTCTTGTACAGTTGGCGCATTTTATTTCATTTTTTCCACAATCTTTCCCTTCGTGTCCTTCTTGTCCACATCTGTAGCATACCTCCGTTCTTGTACAGTACTTAGCTACATGCCCATAGCAGCAGCATTTGTAGCATATCGCGATCCTTATATATTCCTCTACCTGTTTTACAGTAAAATCTATCAGTACTTTTCCTTTTTTTACCACGTACTTGAATATCTCATTGTCAGCTTCTACTACCCAGTCCTCTACATATTGTTTACTGTTCCCGAAGGCCTTTTTTTAACTGCTCTCATTACTGTCTTCACCTCTCTAATCCCCACCATTTTCCTTATTTCTTCATTTTCTCTTAATATTTCGTTTACGATTTCTGCTTCAGTATATCCTTGCTCAACTTTTTTTATTATAAACAACGACTTTGTTTCTTTCATTTTCCTCACTGTTATTCCTTTTACTTCCTCCAGTTTCTTCCCTATCTGCTCCTGTTGTAGCTCGTTTCTACACTTCATCACTACCAATCCACTTTTAAATTTTTTTATTTCCTTTATACCTTCTTCACCTACTTTTTCTATCGTAAGTTTTTCTCTTATTTTTTCCATTACATTTTACCCTTCTACCGCTTTCACTGTTATTTCTCTTATTTTTTCCGGTGTTTTCCATCCGTTTATATTTTTTGTATCATTTTCTTTTTTCTTTTCTGTGATAGCCGCATATGTCTTTTTGCTCATATCTTGTGTTCTTGTAGCTCCCCCTATCAATTCCGTTAATTTTGCTTCCAATTTGTCCATTCTGGTTTCAAATTGTTTCTCTATTTTTTCCAGCCTTTGCTCTACCTTATCTGTTTTCTCTGTTTTTTGTTTTTTCTCTGCATTCTCCATGCTTTCATATACAGTAGCAGTCATTTTACCTAATATTTTTTCCATGTTTTGTATTCCTTTTTCGATTTCTTTCCGTGTTATTCCTTCTTGTCTTTTATACCCCTCTTTAAATATCCAAACCTCCCTTTGCATCCATGTGATCTGTTTCAATATTTCTTCAGACACTCCGCCTGTCTTTTCTCCAGTATCTTCTCCTATCTTCATTCTTTTTTCCCTTTTATCCTCCACCTCACTCATCACCATTCCTCTGTACGATGTATTTACACCCTCCTCATCTTCCTCCTCCGTTGAGGTTCTCCTTTTTCTGCCCTCCACCTTTCCCACTGGTGGCGTTCTTTTCACTTTCGTCGCCCTTTTAAAGGGATTTTTATCCTCCATAATACAATTCCTATTATTATTTGTTCAATAAAAAAAAAAAAAAAAAAAAAAAAAAAAAAAAAACAATAAAAAAATAAAAACTAAAACTTTATTGTTCTCCGAACCGAACCACTGTTCACAAACAATCAATACTTTGCTTATCTACGTATCGACTTTCGATTTAAGCATAAATAAGCATCCGATCACTTTCACTGTCCGAACTGAACTCCCAAAAACTGTACATAAAAATTAAATAGTAAAAAATAAGACATTTTAATCTTTTAATTTAAAAATAATAAAACTTCTAAAAAAAGTATTAACATTTAAGTTTTAAGTTATTTAATTTAACTTTACTAGTTAAGTATCGAACGAAAGTATAGACATCTCCGATAGTTTTTAATCCTCCGTGCTTTGTATCATAACCTTTAATTTTTAATCGCTATCAACTGTCAACAGATGTCTATTGTATACAATTTGAGTTCTTTTCTTAAGGTTCATTCAATTAGTATATTTAACTAAATTAAAATTTAATTACAAAGTAACTACATTACAAAAAGTAAGCAAACATTGTGGTCAGAAATCGCTTAGAATAATAATTAATATTTATCGAGATCATAGTTCTCCCGATGACTTATTACCTTAAGCATCTTATTATGAAGAAGTCTTTACTAGTTACATCCATAATAGGTGCTCTATGTGACAAACTTATTTTAAATTTTATTCCAACTTTATGGAGACAAAATACATTATATAATCAGTTGGATAAACATATTGTGCTGGTCTTCAGTATTTAATTATTTCTATTTTTAGCATTTGATGTCGGCAACAACTCCAACCAAAACTCCTGTGGCACTGCTACAAGAATTAACTGTTAAACATAGATTACCACATCCACATTATAAATTGACTCTCACTAAATCTGGCACGCATCATAATCAATTTGATACCATGGTATCTGTTGCTGGAACGGAACTCATAGGAAGTGGTCCAAATAAACAAATCTCCAAACAACGTGCCGCTTACAAAGCTTTGCAAAGTCTTAAAGATCTAGGTCTTTATAATCCTGAAGAGGATCCTGTAGATGACTTTGAAGCA
This sequence comes from Platypus cylindrus, assembly GCA_949748235.1. Lineage (NCBI taxonomy): Eukaryota > Metazoa > Arthropoda > Insecta > Coleoptera > Curculionidae > Platypus > Platypus cylindrus. The sequence goes on along the minus strand of OX456490.1, from coordinate 8,582,396 downwards.
CCACTACCGCCAAATTCTAGTGCTGGCGATGCATCAGAATTCAATTACATCAATGATCTGCGCGAAAAATGTTCTAAACGAGGTCTACCTCATCCATCATTTTTTGAAGTACTGGATGACGGGCCATCGCATGCAAAACGGTTTGCTTTCGAATGTCATATTGGTTCAACTGTTAAAAAAGGCGAATCATGTCCAACAAAAAAAATGGCAAAACAAATGGCTGCCTATGAAATATTAAATATTATAAATGAAATTGAAACACAACCATGTAAAAATGGAGTTGAAGAACAAATCGATGGAAAAACACAAGCTGCTATTGATTTTGTCAAATCAATGGAACGTATTGATAAAACAATTAAACCTACAGATATAAAAACGGCACTGTGTAATAGAATGAAAGAAAAAAACATTAAATATGATGATCTGAAATGTGATTTAAATAATGTGAGTGAAGAATCGTTAAAAAGGCTGTTAGAAAAATTACAAATAGATTATAAACTTCAAGAACTACAAAAGTCGCCTATAATTGTTGAATTAAGTTTAAAATTTGAAACGACATTTGTCTTATTGGGGTGGGCTGATAATTATGAAGCGGCTAAAGAAAAGGTGATAGATCAATTGTTTATGTTTATGAAGCTGTTTCTTGGCGCTTAAAGTGTTTTTATTTTTGTATGTTTAGTTTTCTTAATGCAATGCAATAATTTAATAAAATCGACTTACGAAAGAGATTATTGTCTTTAATTGTTAAAGATATTTGGATATGTTAATACTATACTCATATTATATTTGTATTAATTTGTACCAATGCGTACAATGAAAAATTAGTCTTATTTTTCGAAAACTCTACATATATAATACTAGTATTTACCTATAAAATGTAAATTCATGGATTATTTCATTTTAAAGCATTGCAAAATTATTAATTATCGCCTAGAAATTAATAATATTTTATCTAATTTGTTGCATTTAACTATTCAATAATTATTGTTGCACCATTCGGTGGTGGAGATTTTAGTACATAATATTTATTTACGTATCATAGACAAGATACAGTTCTAAATGTTTACTTTTTTATCTATTTTATTATTATTATAGTCGCAATACTTTAATATTTTATATGGCAAATTTAATACCGTTGATTTTTTAACATCATTATATCACACGGCAGCAGATAATTTCGGTGAGAAACACCATGTTGCTGGTTTTTTTGTAATGTCTCTTTTTTTAATTTAAATTAACTTTTAGTATTCTTAAAAGTAGCGTTATGTCACCAACAGATTATGTCATCAACATCTATAGTGATTCCTTTTTAATAGGGAGAACTATAAGAAGGAGTCAACACCAGAAAAAAACGAGCTGCTATTAGAGGGCGCTGCGATCAATGCCATTACATTGCTCTTGCCTCTTATGAGACAATAAATTCTTAATTTTAAAGAAAATCGTATATTTTATAGGAGCAGATTACAACTATGATTGCAGTAATGAGTATTTAATATAATACAGCAATTGTTATTTAAAATAAGGGCATAATTTTGTTTCTTTCCCAATGTCATTAATTTTATGATCAGTGGCGTGCTATAAGATTCGGTAAAAATATATTATAAAAATAATTGTTAATTTATTATATAAAATTTATTTTGAACTTTTTATTAACAATTACTTAATAGTTATATGGTTTATTCATATTTGGAATACTATGTATTATTTTAAATATAAAAATTAATGAAAAATTTGAAAATGATTTGAAAACGAAACAATAACAAAACACATCACTGATCAGGACAATCGCCACTAGAAACACGAATCCCTCTAGTGGACAAAAAATTGTATGAACCGTAACTATTTTGCCTTTTGTATTGTCGATTCTACTCCTTATTAAAGTTCTCCATAATTCTTACAAATCAAACTTTTGCAATTGGATGCTTGCCTAATAAATGCAACTCACAGTAAATGGCATAACACATGTAATGCAATAATACATATATGATACATCAAAAACACGATGGTCGTAAAGCTCCACCCTATGTACATATAGCAATAAGAATTCGACTTCCAATTAATACCTAAACTTGTAGAAAGGTACGGTCTGTCCAATTAAAATACTTCCCTTCTATACGTATAATATGCTTACACATTCTATTTAATATAATTAAATTATTAAATGAAGATGAACATTTTAACGAGGAGAGTATGGCTACTACTATAAATACTTTAATTGTCAATTATCGATATCAACAATATGTATCTATCTATACATATATCTTGCAGGAACAGGTGCATTAACATATAATAATAATATATTTGTATAGGTGCTTACACATGACATGACATGATAAAGTGAAGGGAGTATATATAAACTAAAAGTTTATTAAACGATATCTTTAAAATAATATAAACGTGTATCTAGAGTTGAATGAGGTGTTTGTGTGCCGTTTGTATTGTGTGCAGTGTAATTTTATTATTATTAAAAACATAGTATACAGAGTAATAATTGGAATTAATAAATGTGAAAGATGAAAACGGTATGGTAATTGATAATATAATTAGATTTATCTATTTGATTTGAATATGATTTTTTAAAATTTTTAATTCATTTAAATTGTTGATTAAATTCGAGTTTTTTTTTACATTTATATTTAGCAGATTTATTTATACTTACTATATGAATTAGACCGTTATTATTTCCTAATATGGTCTTAAATTTGAAAGGATATAATAATGTAAGTTAATTGTTTTTTTCTAATTTAAAGTAATGGTGTTTATAGGACAACTTTACGGAGATTAATAATATAATTGATTTTCTGCATTTATTTGCATGTTAATAAATATCGGGTACTGTACCTATTTTATAGTATAGAGAAAAAAAGTGATTGCATATACATATGTATACATATCGAAATTGTTTTGTTTAATTGCCTAATAAGTTAATTAATTCTTATTTTCAATAACGAAAATATTTTGATTGAGAACAGAATTGATTGTAAAACGTTCACTTTAAAATTATTTTAAAAAAGTAATAGAATTTGCACGGAATAAATTAATGATAAATAATTTTACGGTATTCGAAGCCGTTTTCAAATTCAAATTGCCATGGAAAATTTCGTATTTCTGATACTTTTCATTAGAAAAATAACATGTATGGTGCGCACTATTTCTTGAAAATGCCTTTAAATATACTAAAACCAAATCGAAACTGCAGTTCCTATGACTTCTATGGCTGTCGTTACGGTGGCGCTGCAACTAGCAGAAGTGGCATCTTTAACATGGTTGTTATGGAACAATCAAATTTTCTTATTGTTAAGGAAAATTTTAGATTTGATTGCAACAGATTAAAACTATGATTGCAATAATGAGTATTTAATATAATACAGCCATTGTTATTTAAAATAAGGGCATAATTTTGTTTCTTTCCCCATGTCATTAATTTTATGATCAGTGGCGTGCTATAAGATTCGGTAAAAATATATTATAAAAATAATTGTTAATTTATTATATAAAATTTATTTTTAAATTTTTATTGACAATTATTTAATAGTTATATGGTTTCTTTGGAATACTATAGATTATTTTAAATATCGAAGTTAATGTAAAATATGAAAATAATTTGAAAACGAAACAATAACAGAACACGTCACTGATCAGGACAATCACCACTAGAAACACGAATCCTTCTGGTGGATAAAAAAATTTCTGACCCGTAACTATTTTTAGGGGTTAGGTCGATTCTACTATTTATTATAGTAGAATCCATAATTGGAGCGCATTGCTTAATTGCCAATTTAATTTGCAAATTATAGTATAGTTGTATCTAATTATCATCCAGGGCCGAATAATTTAATAAGTCTTCGATGACAAGTACCTACTGCTAAACTAATTGAATGATAAACTAAATTATAACCAGCTGCATTTTTATTGAATCTTAATTCTTTTTTTCAATCAAGGTTGTGTCATTCTTTTGCTACAGTAAGTTTACTTATAGTAATGTAATATACATAGAGTAAAGATGGAGGAATGATAAAAATGGCTGGTATTTAAAGGTTGGAAATGAGATGTAATAATAATAATAATATGCATATGCATAAGTGTTAACAGTCCATCTTGTATTGAACAATAATAACATAATAACAATAACTCTCTGTTGATTACCATATTATCCCTTAATCGTTTTCAGTATATTAGTTGTTTAGCCCTGCCTATGTACACGATTTATTTATTAGGTAGGTACCTATAAATTTTACCTAATAGTTTAATATGTTAGAAACTTGAGAAGAATAATTTACAATTTCTTGATATTTAAAGGTTGAAAATAAAATGTATCACGGAGAGTATTAATAATAATCGACGAGCAGTATTAATGACACGAATAAATTAATAATATTTATCAATTTTCTGCGCTACATATCGATTTCAAACTATGCAGTTATGCACTTTCGGTCTACAGTGTACACATTCACACACAGTGTAACATTACGTAATAATACGTAAGCATGATATTTATTCAAAATTGTCTTACACTTATTTAAGAATCTTTTCGGATGAAACATTGTCCATCATCAGCCGTTAATAAATAATTGTACTTGACTTTTTTAGATTTCCTACCTTGTTATTATTTCTTTTTTTAAAAATTAAAAATTTTTTTTTTAATTTAATTAATTTAATTTAATTTTTTTTAAAATAAAAAAATTTGTAAAAAAAGAAAGAATAAAAGATAGGAAAAAAGCTAAGTAAAATGATCATATTACTATCCAATATAAAAAAAATGAATACATAGTCATTAATAAATGACTAATGACAGCTTCAGTCCAGTAGTCAATCATTTGTTTATGTCATCAGCCATTTATCAAAACGGCAAATCGAAGACAACTGTTCAGGAAGCATGAAGTTTGCATGAAACTTTCTTTTATTTTTTGCGAGAAAAACATAAAAAAGGCGGATCAGCTAAAACTTCAATTGACATAAGTTGATAGAGGTTTGATTACTGTGATTGTATTCCTATTTTATGTTTGACATTTTGTTAAAATAAGAAAATAACAAAAGGGAAAAGTTACATGTGCTGAAGGTCACGTAATATTACCTAGGGGATAAAATTACAATCAATGAAAAAACTGCTTATAGTAACCTTGTCCAGGGTTGACCTAACCTAATCTGAATTTGTTGCATCCTGTGATTACATACATGCTGGTCATGTTTTATGTTTTTTTTTTTTTTTTTTTTGTTAAACATTCAAATATGTTACAACAATATATAATAAACTGTATAATTCTTTTCATATTGCATGTTAACAAAGTAGCAAACGAAAGTTAAAAAAACCCTCCTGCTTAGAATTTATAAAGAAATAACATAATATAACAACAATAATTAGCCGAAAAATGTTCGTTAATTGAATTTAATTATAATAACAATAGAACGGGTAATTCGATGAGTGTAAAATTGCTAATAAGCTCCATAGCGGAAATGTTAAAAATTTACAAGTAGGTACATACATGCCTGTACATGTATATGTGTATATTATTATTATTAAATATGTGCTAAACTTTTGCAGGAAATTAATAATAAAAGACTTATGTAGCATTAATATGCAGCTATTTGCAAGTTGTAGTACATACCATATTAAATATGTAGCAGGTTTTTTATATTTTTATATTTTAAATAATTTTATTATGAAAAAACGTAACAAAATAAAAATGTTTTTTTTAATCTGATATCTAATAATACTTAATTAATTAATACTTAATTCCAACTGAAATATAGCGTTCAGCTACTATTGATTCTGAGCAATGCTATAAAATATGTTCAAATGCATAAAACCGTTGCAGTTCAGTAGCGATTTTGAAAATTGAATAAAGAGCTAATTCATCAATTTAGTTAATAATTCATGCAACAATAAACTGCATACAATTTGTCTTAATAGCTATACAATGTTGGCATTAATTAACTTAAATGTAATTGTACCTTTTTACCGTTTAGCTGTAGGTTTATGTTTAGAAAGGATTTGCTGTTTTATTTATAAAATTAATCAACTCCAATAGCCCACACATTAGAAATTTAGATAAATTGAACTCAATATATTTCCTGTTGTGGAAGACAATATAAGGGAAAGGAAAACCTGTAGGATGCATGTACATCGCAAGTAGATGTAAAATCAGATATCCTCATATGTTATACAATATTTATACATAAATACGAGATATAAACATTAGTGGCTAACGGTTGCCATTTTAGGACGTAACCAATTTGCTATCTTGATGCATTTTATTTTTAGTATAATATACTTATCGTTATTTACATATTAAATTGTCATTAAATTTTAATGTATTTACTTAATAACCAATATAACTAAAAAAAAAGATACTGTTAATTCAATGAAAACTACATACAAAATTGAATTATGAAATGTAATTTACATATTTAGATATTAAAATTGATATATGTATAGAGGGCGACCTTTAAAAAATTAATATAATAATAAAACACAAACCCATTTGAAGGTACATGCATAGTACATAGTACATAAATAAATACATATTCATACACATACATTAAGTCAATTTCGTATTAATCGATTTCATTTGCCTTAAAACTTTATTCTAATGTGATTTCTTTAAATTCCGGTTAAAATAATAGATGCGGCACTCCTTGTTGGACCAGCCTGTGATTATCGTTGCCATGCGCATGCGCTATTGGTTTAAATTAATATCGCGCATGCGCAGAACGTGCACTATTATCTTTATAGCTATAACAGAGTGAATGAAGTGAGTCCAAAAACTCTCCTCTTAACATATATTGTCGTTTTTATTAATAAATTTAATCATTTCGCCATAGTAAAGCAAAAACACCGCTCGTCGCATGTTACACATGATTGAACCATAAATATGACGAGTGTAGCAACATATTTGATGAAAGTACTATGAAAAAGAACTAAAACTATATTATTTCCATATAATACGATACGATTAATTATAAATAAAACGCATAAAAAGTGAACTGTAATATAATCATTTCCTTCCTGATTAGATACATATAGTATTCTTCCTAGTTTTGTAAATTATGTTAGGTTATGGCCTCAGTTATTAATGCGGCATGAGCCTATTATTAATTAATTATTCAATTAATTAAGAGAGATATACGCATGATTAGACGTTGATTTTTCCTACAAAATATATACTATGGCTTAAACTCCCTGTTTTTTGAATGTTCTATAACAGAGAATGGAACAAAAAACCCAAATATTCCGAAATGAAAAGAAATGATGAATAATAAAAACAACAGGTATCAAAACTTTTACTTTAATTATTTATTAATAATTCCCGCTTATTTATAGGTACATAAATGATAATAAAGCGAAAAATAATTTCTTAATGTATCATACTGCAAATATATGTTAGGTGATAGTATTTTTTTAGTTACAATTAAATTACAGCTAGTGGAAGTAAAAAATTGCATGATACAACAGTTTTAATGAAAGAATTACAATTGAATATGAAAATGTCAGTCGGTGAACTGGTTTAATTTTTACTTTTTTTCTCAATACTACAAAAACAACAAAAAAAAAAAAAAACAGTCAACGAAATTTTCATGGTGCACGAAATTCTTGTCCATATTGAATTGCACGACATGACACATACATAGACATAATAAAAATGTACTAATTCAATTATCTCTCTTTTGTTAGTTTTATGAGAATGGAGAAGTCAATCTTTATAATTATCTATTTTTTTTTCATTTGAAATACGATTGCCAAATGTGAATTTACATAAAAAGTGCAACACCCAAGTTCTTTTTATTAAGAAAAAATAAAAATGATTAGGAAAAACTTTTATTATTTTCTATAATAATATAAATTTAAATTGAATTATACCTACATACATATATATGTTCAAATTCACATGCATCAACAATAGATAGCATTTGAAAATGTATAACTGTCTATAATGAGACTGAGCCTCCATCTGCATCATTCGAGGTCAGTTTAGGACCAGTTTGACAATGAATATCCAATTTATAAATTAAATATAGAGTTAACAAAGTTTACAATACAATATTTATAAAAATTCTTTACAAATGTGATAAAAAATCAAATCCTATTCGGTTTTTCTGTACTTTCCCCATACAGGGTGTCGCATTACTAGTGTCTGCCTAACTTTAGACTTTCAAACTTACCCGATTGATATGAATTTCTTTTTTGAATGCTGTTGGCGAAGGTGATTTAAAATATTTATTCTCTACAGTATTAAATACGAGAAAGTAGAAGATTCAATTTAAGAAAATTAATGTGTAGCGAAAACTCAATTTTGGAAAACTCTGAATTTCGTATTGGTCCAAATTAAGTTCTTGAGAAGCTAGAAAAGTTAAGAAGAAAAAATTTTATCGATCGGATAAATTTTCAAGCGCAAAAATGGGGTGGACACTAGTAACGGATCGGCCTGTATTCAGGCCGACAGAATTCAATATAGTAACGTAGTACAAATAAGTAGTAACAGTATTATGGAGGCCCATTGATCTCTCCACAGGCCGTCTATTATATTCTGTATGTCTGTATACAAAGTTGTTTTACAATACAACAATCAATTAATTAAATTCCAGATCGCCTTCGCCATTTTGTCAGAAATCTATTGACACTTTCAATTTTTTCTGTTATTTCCCTCAGCTACATGGCCGGCTGTTATTTTTTTTTTTTTAATTTTCTTATACACGCATATGTAAGTAATTCTGTGGCAAATCCATATGTTGTTTACATATTATATTATTGTTATTACTTCCCTTCTTCTAATATTTATATATTTCCTGCAATACTTGAAACTATTTTAAACCTGGTTAAATACATATTAATCCGTCATTGAAACATAATAATAAATGACTTTCCCCCTTATTAGCTCAATATAATAACGCTAATAATTGTTTATACATAATTCAGATGTTAAAATTAATATTATTATTATTAAAATTAATTTGATAAATGTATGTATGTGTATATAGGGTTTCCAAATGACGCTCGTTAAAACTTTCTCTTGAATCATTTTAAATATATGAAAATCTGTTTATTTTTTTATTTTGGTTTTTTACTTATTTCAAATAATCGATCTGATTTCAATTAATTTTTTTCTATGCCTAATCAATTTTATTTGGAAGAGATGTTTTTTTAATGGCCGGCATTTTGCTTTTCCAAAAAGATAAAATTACAGTACAAGCCGGATAACACGGCGCAATAAGTAACTAGGACTATTCTGGGCGACTTCATTTCATTGACGTCTTTACCTAGAGAGATATTTAACAGCATTGAAACATTTTTTATATAATGGAATTGGGGTTAATTGGCTAAAAGATTTTATGCGAATTATGAAATCAAATAGGAATTTCATATTTATAGAAAATAAAATGCAATAAAATAAATAATAATTAAGATAGCAAAAAAAAATGGTTGAATTTTATTAGTCCACCATTTATAGATGGCAAACAGTTATCTATAGTATATCGTTATTAATTTCTAAGTCGATAAATGCCTTATATAAATAATTATTTATAACTATAGTCGTATTATGTATAATTAAAAACAAATTTATTTTAATCACCATGTATGGAGAGGAAAGCACAAGTAATAAACTTGGCTTGGAAACCGAAAAAAAAGTAAATCTCGATCAAATCATAAAAAAGATACTAATACAGAATATAGATATACAGATATATGTATGTAACATATTCAATGATTGTTATACGCTAAAGTACTTTCATTTTGGTAAAATAAGTAAATAGTAGTAATGTTTTTTTAAAAATTGAAGGACTATTGTAGGTATTAATTACTTATTTATACACTTTGTCAAGGTAAGGACCAATGATATAAGAATTGTAACATGTGTATTTCCCCCTATAGCTTAGATATGTATATCTAACTGTGGTTTTTACTATAAATTATGGAAAAATTTATAGATTAATATGTATGTCACGTATAAATAATGATATTTTACATACTCAAAAATAAAAAAAAACCGTTTCGTAATTACTAGCTAATTACAGAAAATGGACATTAAGCGTTAAAGCAGAAATAGACTTATCTTTGTCACCTACATGGCCCGCACAGGAGGTGTTTAGAAGCGTGAACAAGTGTCTCTTTGATATTTACAAGATAGGTCTACTATCAACACTCTTGTCGATCTCCATTGAATTTAATACCCTTCTTCCATCCAGTGTGAACCTTGTTTATACTATACACTGATTTCGATTTTCAGATTTTCCTGATATTATCAACAATCTTTTGTCTAGTTCAAGGACAAACAAGTGAAGGTAAAGATAAAAGGGACATTTATGCCAGTTCATTTGGTTTAACAAGCCATTCGGGATTTAACACTTATCATTCGTTGAGCATTCCATTACAAGAAACACAACTGTATTCGTTAGGATTAGAAACGTTTTTACCTATTAATCATGGTAAGGATATCAATATCGTTTTATCTGTTTCTCAAGGACAACTTCAGCAACATCTGTGTGGTGTAAAACGTTTACTTCTCTTTGCACTGAACTACTTTCTGATTTAACGATTGAAGACTTAATTCGTCAGTCCAGACAACAATACTAATTAGAGCATTTTTAACAAAACTAAATCTACATTTCTTAACAATTAACATCACTTTCCATCTAACACCATTGCTTTTTGTTATTAAAAAAAAAAAAGGAAATCAACGTATACATAGATCAAACTATTCATGTTCCATTTATTCAATCTTAGGTAATCTATATGCAATCTCAAAAGCAAATATTGCCCCAGTCGCCTTTACAAATTCTGTGGAGAAACCGGTGCAAGAACCACAAGAGCCACCTTGTCAACCACTAACCGGTAAGCAAGCAGTTCTTATAAGAAATCCTAATGTTCAAGAAGGTCTAGATGCGAAGTAAGTAAATAACTATATTGCATAATATCTGTAGGTACCGCAGTAATCCCATTACGGCCTCCACCTGCAGTTCCTGTAAATGCTGCAGCCGCTAATGTTCCTGCCAATAATGGAGCTGTATTTTTGGGATCGGGAGCATTGGGTGTAATTCCATTAGGAAATGGTAAACATTAGATTACATCTTAAATATCTGTAGCAAAGTTGTGACACATTTAGGAGCATTTGCTTTGGGATCTGGTGGAATTGGTTACTCGGACATACGTCAACAGCCCCGACCAAACGGGAATGCTCCATTATTTCCACCACTGTCAGCTACCCCAAATCTTATTCCGGCCGCTACTCCAAGTCAGTCTCCACTTATACCTCCAGGTAAATTAGCTGCAGGTCCAATCAATCAATTAACTTCGAATGGGCATCAATTTTCTAAACCAATTCTTGTCCCAAATATAAATTCATTAAATAACGTTGGTGAGTACGTTTTCGCCAAAACTTATGGCATCTTATTTCTGGAGCTGGACAGGTTTTATCTTATTGGTGATAAATATTGGTGGTTTTTTTAATATTAATTAAACGACATGAAAATTTACACATTTTAACTAAATTGTATATAGACCCATAACCTCCTCGTTTATTGTAGCGTTGAATGAAACTATATGATTGATCTTACTATGATTTTTTTTTATATAGACGGTGGATACGAACCATTAGATCCAAATAACGTTGGTTTTGGTGCCCCACTACGCATATACAGAGCACCAAAAACTAGAATGAATTATGCTAGTCCAACATTAATGCAAATTCAAACTCAACCAGTGCATCCTAGTCAATTGCCTCAACCTGGTTTTGGAAATCCCATACCTACGTTACCACCACAAGCGGTTACCTATCATTAAGTTTTTACTTTTAAGATGGAAATTATTTGTAATGTTAAATTATGCAATAGAAATATATGCAGTCAAAGTCATCTAATTGAAAATACGGCAATTAAATGTAAGAGAAGCAGTGTACTGTAAATCAGAATTCAGATTACCATAAAAATATTTATTGTGACGTGTAAGAAGGTGGACGATTATTAATTCTCCTTTACTGTTACTTTTCATCTGGTTCCCAGTTCGATGAGTTTTACTGTAAACCTGTACTTACAACTGTAACCTATTGTAACATAAATAGAAAATAATCGAATTACTTAGGAAATTAGCACACTGTAGGCCGTAGGCGCAGAATCAGTATGTAACATACGCAGAATAAGAAAAACAGGTAGAACAAATTTATTATTTAAAATTAAAAATTTAATTTAAAATTTATTTAAATATTTAAAATTAGAACCCTATTATAAAATAATGTACATGTTGACTTAAGAATTTAAAACAAAATTAAACTGAAAATTTCTGAATTTTTATTTTTGTTGATTGGTTTTCTACGTTTGTTATTGTTTAAAAAATGATTTTTTAAAAATCATTTTTTTTTTTGAAGAAAAATAAAATATCAATTTTTGTGCCATCTCATGGCCGATATCATCCCTAAAGATATCGGTTAAAGAATGGTTATAGTTAAGAAGAAGATCTGGTAGATAACCTATTAGTTACTATTTTGATTACGAATACGAAAATAATTTTTTAAAGTTAAATAAAAATAGAAGAAATTAAAATGAGTTGGTTGTCTTGTTTCGAGGTATTCCCACCACATATCTATTTTTATTTTAATAACATTTCCTGTTATTTTTTAGTCAATTTCTGATATTAACGAAGGCATAAATATTTTGATTTATATCACCGATTTAAATCTCAATCTACTTTATCAAAAAGAATTGAATCAAATAATTTCAGTAGCATACAATTGTTTGAAAACTATAAGTAAAGATGGCCTTTTGATAACGATTTTAAACTTTTGTCAATTATTGGAACACTCTAATTGCTTGCAAATTAACACTTTTAAAGTTTATATAAGAGATTCATGGTTTTTCCAATTAATTTTATTATCATCTTTGAAACATAGTAAGGATGTATCAGCTGCTAGTGGTAATGAAAATAAAATACAGTTAATTTATCGATTAATGAAACATTTCCAACCAACAAGGCAGCAGTCGATATACCTTTTAAAGATTCTGAATAATACAATTAAAAAAAATAAGTATCTGATAGATAATTATTTAGCCTCGAGACTTTTAATGTTTGGTGACTCTGTTGCTTTATCTCCTATTGATGGTTTCAAACAGTATAGTTACACCATATCAAAAATTGCATTGCTACGGCTGAATTCGACAAATGAAATAAGTAAAAGGCTTCTAGATTTGAATTTAGTTCCATTGAGGGGAGTTGAAACAAAAGAATTACTACCTTTTATTAGAAAATATATGAATAATGATGGATTTATAAGAAAAGTTGTGTTAAAAGTCATCAATATGTTTTCAAATAATATAGAAAGTCGAGAAGGAAGTTTTATCTATAAATCTATATTATGCAATGATTTTGAAAAGTGGAAAACTGTGATATGGCCTTTATTTTTCGAGCAAATTCTAAACGCAGATTGTGAAAGGTAAAAATTTATACAACAATTTCCAATTGATGGTTTTATTGTCGGTTGTAGTGAGTTTTTTCAATGTTTAGTAAAATATTGGATTCCTCACACTATGAATGTCTACCAAGTAGATTTTTTAAATCTCATTCTTGCATCTCCAATTGCAAATCAACAGTTCAAAGGCCACGTCATATTCGAAGCTAAACGAAAGCAGATTTTGGAAGATAGTTCTACTGTTGAGCAATGTTTAAGAACACTTATTTCACGTGATTCAACTATGCCAAATCTTGCATTGAAAATTATTTCTGTTACTCGTGCAAAAAGCAGCAAATCGATCTCTATTAATGATTTAGAATTAATTAAATATTATCTATATAATCAAAATTCAAAATTAGCTGCCGAGAATCTGACTTTGTTGCATAAAATTTTATACAAAGTAAATCAATTAGAATTCGATGTAAACGAGGAAATACGTATTTTATACGGGCAGTTTTTGACAGATTTGTACAATTTTGCTGTAAAATCAATAGAAAGTGATAGAATCGAACTTGGTGCTCAATTATTAACGATAATGTGGATGTTAGTCAACTCCAACCAAAGGGGAAAAGAAAATGAACATTTTTGTAGAGATATACTTAAAGAGCAATTTATTAGCAATAAGTTTTATAATTTGATTCACAAAAAACTGGTTGAGTATGAATTTATTTACTCAGAATTAAATAAATTAGGAGCATTAGTTGCAGAGAATATGAAGAAATTTGAAAATTACCAATTAATTAATTTTATAAATGGTAATGTTGAGAATAGGTCGATAAAAGTGAGTATTTAACTGAAGAATGTTGATGACTCATTTGATCCAATGAGTTAGACGTTTCAAAAACATATTTTAATTATATTTATTCATTTTCTAGACTTCAAACGCTATTAGACATTTAACGACATTAATCGGAATCACGAACAGTGACTATGAAAATGCAGAATTGTTCACGAATCTGTTTGCAGCTCTTAAAATTAATTTTGAGGCCAATGATATCATGTCATCTGCCACAATATTTAAAGGTATGCGTAATTATTTAGTGTTTAGAACAAGTAGGTAAATAGATAGTCTTTCAGGTGTTCTTTTGTTCGATGCAATTCTGATAATTTTGGATCTTGAATTAGCAACTGAAGAGTGTCATTGTAAGGATATAGCTGATTGTGCTTTTAATGTTATAAATACTATTTTAACCAATTCTAATCATTTTCAAAGCGAAATAGTAAGGGATAACGTACTAAAATATATTGTCATAAAAGCATATTAATTTTTAGTCATATGTCACAAATGAAGACAACATTTTCCTAGAAAATACAGAGCAGAAAATTAAAGAATCTTTTTTAAATGTGAGCATTTAAATGAGATGTAATAAAATCATTGCATTTTAATGTAAAAATTTCAATAATGTTTCAGAATGTTTTACAGTATTTCACTCGTACCCTGCGTTATTTGGATAAATACAAGCTTCTTATTATTCTAATTAAAATTATTGAAAATAGCAATATGCGACGACCAACAACAATGAGTAGCGATGTATTTAAACTCGCTTGTCAAATCGATTGCAGTGAGGAATTAAGAAATTTAAAAATAAAGATTTTAGAAGAGACGTTATTTAAATTAATTGATAATTCTGCAACGCAAAAGTTAACTATTAGAAGGAATCCGGAAAGCAGATTAATAATACATGCATTATGTATATCAGATTGTGATAAACAAAAAGTATGCACATTATCCTTATATTTAAAATTTTACATTTATGTCGATGTGTTTTACAGCCTCTTTTAGCATGGATATTAAACTATCTATTAAAAATCTTATCAGATTCTACAAGTACGAATGCTGCAATTTCTGCAGCCATGCATTCTATAGAATTATTAATATCAGATAATTCATTATATAATTATACTTTAAAATTTGTACCTGAAGTAATCTTACAGTGTGTGCGTATGTTTAACAAAGATAGTTGGAATGTTCGGTAAGCAATTTTATTAGCTCTTGTGTCTCTTCATATACCTATGCCATAGATATATTTTTGGTAGTAATATATATTTAGAAACATACGTATTTATGATAGTTTAAGCAGCATTCTAATTAACCAATTCTAGAATTAAGAAACGATAAAATTCCAATATCATTACTTAACCAGCGCCATCTATCTCTTAACTGTCTTACCTACATAATTAGGGATGTGCACACTAATCGATACCAGAGTGAACTGCAATTCAATTTATGATTTTATTTTATTTTTAGAAATTCAACAATACAACTAACAAAATCCATAATAGACCGATTTTATGGTATTTTAATTGGTCCATCAAATCGTCCAAAAACTATAGAAGATTTGTTATATCTTTTCCCACAATTAATTACACAGTTTTATCAAACATTATCTAACGGAACGTTACGAAACTCTGCTATTATTGTTATGCAATTTTTTTCCGAATCACAAATCAAAAAGAAACTGTTTCAGAATGAATCTATGCAAATAATTCGGGAAGGTTTTTTAAAATTATTTATAAAAATTATAAAAACGATTGGCAATGATTATGGCAAATTTGCTGTTAAAGCATATGTTTCTCTGTCTTTAGAAAATGATATACCATCGATTATTGGTGATGTAGTTAGTTTTATCATACTAAATTTTACACATATTCGAAATAGACATACTGTAGGTAATTTTATGTTGCTGTTAAGTGAACTGCACACCAAGTACAATCGGTATTTAACAACATATTCTGTTAGCTCTAAACATACCATAATTATGAACAAATATTTGCATTCTCTTCGAACATATTTGATGTATTTTAACAGTGAACAATTAGATCTATTGTCAGTTAAAGTTTTATCGAATGAAAGCATATTAAAAAGAATAAAGTGCCTAAATAGAAACGCATATAAAGATCGATTGTGGCTGCATAATAATTTAACAAATTTTATTAGAGATTGTTCTGATGCATCCATTTTGTTTGTGTTACATGAAGTATTATCCACAAACATTCCAGAATGCATTCATGTGAAAGTTTTATCCATCGTTGTAGATAAATTTGTAGCTAAACAATTAGAAAATGTTAAGCAAGAACTATTGAAATTATTGGTGGCAAAAATATTGCGTATTGATGACCAAAAGCATTATCTTATTTTTGTTTATTTTAAGATCATATCTCTAATTTCTTGTAGTGCATCGGATATCAAACTAGATGAAGATATTGTGCGATTATCAACAAAAAAATACACAAACGTACAAAACATTTATAAATTATATTCTGTGATAATTTTATTAGCAAAAACTAATCAAACAATGAATGTAACATTTGTTACCCTAATGTTAAATTTAATAAACAATTTAGATCTGTATAATGAGGAAACTGGTGAAATAGTTTCTGAAATGTTGCCATATTTATACAAATGTCTTCCGTGTTCGTGTAAAAGAAAGACTCTATTAAAAATTGCCACATTTTTAATATTCGAACATGGTTTCTGGGATTTCGTTACTTATATTACGGGAACAAACAGTGCAAATTCACGAATGGCCTTAATAAAATTAGTAAATTATAATTTAATAGCAAGCATTCTAGATAACGACATATCCGCTACATTTGAATTCATAGCGGAAGTACGCCAGATTCTTCGTATTAAATTCGAAAAATGTGAAACAAATCAAAGTTATTATACTGAAGAAGATAAGGAGATTTATATTGATAAACATTACAAAAATCGAATTTTTCAAAAGTTTTTAAATGATGTTAAGAGATCACTTCCATTTTAAATATACCTAGTATTAAGGCATATACATATATATTGATATATATATATATATATATTGATGTTAAATAATGCTAAATACTAACATTAAATTCAATTTGTTCATTGTTGTTCTTTTTATTAATTATGATTTTATCATACATCCTTTTACGAAAATTGCTTTTTTTTTTCATTACCTCTGAAAAAGCGACTTGAGTATATTTAATATTTAGAAACAAGTTGAAAAAGCTATTACTTTAAAAAAATGCCGTTGCTGAATAACTTTTTAAAAACATTTCATTGTATATGCTTTAACATTGTTGGAACTTTTGGGCTTACTTTTTTCGAATGTACACAGAGCAGTGGAGTGGAGCTTTTCAATAATGAATATTATAAAATCAAAATTAAGAAATAGAATAATGCTTAAACGATTATAAATACTGTATTGCATGTTCGAATTTACATTACATCATTAGAATGTACTGTATACCTATAGTATAAAGGAATATTGAGTTTAGAGTTCTCCATAGTATATAGTAACTGTACTTTTACAGTGTACTGTAAAATAGTATTTTAAAATAAAACTCTAACTAAAATAAAAAATAATATTGGTACTTAATAATTCAAATGAATTATGTAATGTAATGTTTGTGTCGCAATATATGATAATGTGCGACATCCATCATTAATGGAGCCCATTATCATGTTTGTATGTATGCATCGTCACATGCATGACCTTATGTCTATATATGTGGCTTACAGTTATATATAATATAATATTAAATTTAAGTTTAATTTAAAGTATTTTAATCTATTTCAGTAACTTTCATAATATTTTCTGCATATTTGTTTCAACTTTGTAAATGTTTTAAACAAATACAATTTAGATAAAAATCAATACGAACAAAGAACAAATACTGAAGTTGCCAAATTGGCCATACAATTTACAACATTTTCACTGATTTTCACTAGACGAAGTAAAAAACTAAAATGTTTAATTTGAACGTAAAAGATAAGTGAAAATCGAACGCAAAAATTCGAGGAAAAAAATTAAAATTGAAGAGAATGTCACTGAAGAAAGATCATTCTTTGATTTGAAAAATTACAAAAGATGAAGTGGCAACACCGACCTCCCTTTTCAAAAAAAAGCCATAGAACCGGATGCTGTTGTCGCATGCAAATCACATCACACGTGTGAACAGTCCCAGTGATATTGTTATATTCTTCTATGCTTCTATGGTGCCATGTTCTATAGGTGTCCTCATAAATAACTAAAAAAATATGTGTGTTCTATAGTATCTATTTGTTCCACAGGTTGACTGCCCTAAAAGACTTATAATTTAGAAGTTCTCTTTCAGAATTCGGAAGAAACGAAGGATTAATAAGTTTTCGACATAATGTTGGAATCATTAGGTAAATTTTAGATTTTAAGACTTAATAATCTATATGACTATAATCTTTCCATTTAATGTATTTTAATAAATTAATAATTCAAGTAGCTAAAGATGGTCCTAATCCAGATACAGAAAAGACTGAGGGCCATTTGATAAGTCATATAAAAGTAGAGGAAATGCAATTATTGAAACATGGTTAGTACTGCTACAGCTTACTAGATTAAAAATGGTCATAGTAACTGCTAATAATATCCTATAATTTGAGAGATAATATGAGTTATATTGGACTTTTTATATTATAGAATATAATGACAATGAAGAATTCTTATCAGGAGAGACTCAAGGCAAACTAGACAATGTTGGTAAGTACATGAAACGTTAAGATAAATGGTAATTATGAACTATTAATGACCGAAAATAATAATAACATAACTTCAGGTTATATCGTACCTATGCAGATCTACAATAAGGAGTAGACTCAACCTAACAAAACAAGTCAAAATATTTGAGTCAGAAAATTTTTTGTCCGCCAGAGCGATTGGTGTATTTCTATTTTTTGGCATAATAGACCTATTTCGCTGTTTCCTATTACCTGTAAAGTCAAGATTGACGTGTGCATATTCATGTAATCGGCATGTGAAAATGTTTATAAGTTAAAATAAATATACTCCTGATAATAATAATAAATAAATACACAATTATACATCATATATATAAAAAAATAACCGGCAACTTGTTAATATTAGTACTTTGGTAAAGAAAAATTTAATTTAAGTGAATGCTTATTAAAATCAAGATCAATTTCTAAAGGGGATTGATTTCAGGCGGAAAGCGTTATAAATGCGAACTTTGCCAAAGATCATTTTGTAATCCGTGCCATTTAAAACAATATAAAATAGCCCCCACCGGTGAGTGGAAGTTTTGTAGATTGAATTAAAGATTATTCAATATTGATACTTTTGTGAATAAATATTTTAATTAATTAGATAATAAGCCATTGGGAACTTAAGCAAATCTTTTTTTCAGGAGAAAAACCTTATAAATGTAAACATTGTCCGATGTCATATAATTTTAAAACTAGTTTACAAACTCATGAAAGAAATCATAGTAGTAAGTGACAGTTTTATTTTGTTTAATTTAATATCACTTGATAACAATATTGTATTGAATAACTGTGTTAATTAATTATAGACGAAAGAAAATTTGTGTGTCACGTATGTTCGAAAGGATTTAATCATAAAGCAAATTTAGTGCAACACATTAGGATACATACAACCGGTGAATGCTTATTAAAATAAATCAATTTTTAGATAATTTATTGGATTGTTTTCAGGAGAAAAACCTTATAAATGTGAACATTGCCAAAAGTCATTTCGTATTCTGGATTATTTAAAACAACATAAAATAATCCACACCGGTGAGTGGAAGTTTTGTAGATTGAATTAAAGATTATTCAATATTGATACTTTTGTGAATAAATATTTTAATTTATTAGATAATAAGCCATTGGGAACTTAAGCAAATCTTTATTTTCAGGAGAAAAACCTTATAAATGTGAACATTGTCCGATGTCATATAGTTTTAAAATTAGTTTACAAGCTCATGAAAGAAGTCATAGGAGTAAGTGACAGTTTTATCTTGTTTAATTTAATATATTACTTAATAACATGTTGATAACCTTCTATTGAATAACTGTTAATTAATTATAGACGAAAGAAAATTTGTGTGTCACGTATGTTCGAAAGGATTTAATCAGAAAGCACATTTAGTAGTACATCTTGAGATACATAAAAATACAGGCAAGTGAATGCTTTAGAAATAAATCAATTTTTAAATAATTTATTGGATTGTTTTCAGGAGAAAAACCTTATAAATGTGAACATTGCCAAAAGTCATTTCGTATTCTGGGCCATTTAAAACAACATAAAATAATCCACACCGGTGAGCGGAAGTTTTGTAGATTTAATTAAAGATTATTCAATATTGGCACTTACTTAAATAAATATTTTAATTAATTAGATAATAAGCCATTGGGAACTTAAGCAAATCTTTTTTTCAGGAGAAAAACCTTATAAATGTAAACATTGTCCGATGTCATATAATTTTAAACCTAGTTTACAAACTCATGAAAGAAATCATAGTAGTAAGTGATAGTTTTATTTTGTTTAATTTAATATCACTTGATAACAATATTGTATTGAATAACTGTGTTAATTAATTATAGACGAAAGAAAATTTGTGTGTCACGTATGTTCGAAAGGATTTAATCATAAAGCAAATTTAGTGCAACACATTGGGATACATACAACCGGTGAATGCTTATTAAAATAAATCAATTTTTAGATAATTTATTGGATTGTTTTCAGGAGAAAAACCTTATAAATGTGAACATTGCCAAAAGTCATTTCGTATTCTGCGCTATTTAAAACAACATAAAATAATCCACACCGGTGAGCGGAAGTTTTGTAGATTTAATTAAAGATTATTCAATATTGGCACTTACTTAAATAAATATTTTAATTAATTAGATAATAAGCCATTGGGAACTTAAACAAATCTTTTTTTCAGGAGAAAAACCTTATAAATGTGAACATTGCCAAAAGTCATTTCGTATTCTGGATTATTTAAAACAACATAAAATAATCCACACCGGTGAGTGGAAGTTTTGTAGATTGAATTAAAGATTATTCAATATTGATACTTTTGTGAATAAATATTTTAATTTATTAGATAATAAGCCATTGGGAACTTAAGCAAATCTTTATTTTCAGGAGAAAAACCTTATAAATGTGAACATTGTCCGATGTCATATAGTTTTAAAATTAGTTTACAAGCTCATGAAAGAAGTCATAGGAGTAAGTGACAGTTTTATCTTGTTTAATTTAATATATTACTTAATAACATGTTGATAACCTTCTATTGAATAACTGTTAATTAATTATAGACGAAAGAAAATTTGTGTGTCACGTATGTTCGAAAGGATTTAATCAGAAAACAAATTTAGTAGTACATCTTGAGATACATAAAAATACAGGCAAGTGAATGCTTTTGAAATAAATCAATTTTTAGATAATTTATTGGATTGTTTTCAGGAGAAAAACCTTATAAATGTGAACATTGCCAAAAGTCATTTCGTATTCTAGGCCATTTAAAACAACATAAAATAATCCACACCGGTGAGCGGAAGTTTTGTAGATTTAATTAAAGATTATTCAATATTGGCACTTACTTAAATAAATATTTTAATTAATTAGATAATAAGCCATTGGGAACTTAAGCAAATCTTTTTTTCAGGAGAAAAACCTTATAAATGTAAACATTGTCCGATGTCATATAATTTTAAAACTAGTTTACAAACTCATGAAAGAAATCATAGTAGTAAGTGACAGTTTTATTTTGTTTAATTTAATATCACTTGATAACAATATTGTATTGAATAACTGTTAATTAATTATAGACGAAAGAGAATTTGTGTGTCACGTATGTTCGAAAGGATTTAATGATAAATCATATTTAGTGAAGCACAGTAGAATACATACAGGTAAGTGAATGCTTATTAAAATACTTAATTTATGACTAAATTAAGTTAATAATTAATATCATCAATATTGAATAACTATGAATTAATTAGGTGTAAAGCCATTCATTTGTGAAATATGTTCAAAAGGATTTGGTCGGAGATATAATTTAAATAAGCATATGGAAATTCACACAGGTAAATGCCTAAAATATTTTATCGTGTTTTGCTTAGACGCATGCGAATCTAATCAGTTCGGTATACTCGTTCTTTAATAATCTCCTGATCCCGCGATCGTTATTAAATACCTTTATCTGTACTAATCATCCCCACACAATGGTGGTTTCTAAAAAATTGTTTATTTGCATATGCTGCCAAATTTATTACTGAAGAAATTTGTTCCCTTGATGGCGATACGTTGAACCCGTGTAGCAAGGAAAAACAAGAGTGGATAGTATGCACTCTTGTTATATTGAAAAACAAATAATTTACCTGGAAAACTAAACGCTTAAAAATAAATTTTCTAATACGGATCTCTGTATCAGCAGCAGATGAAATTTTTATGGCGTTAAGGTTGGAAAACGCTTATTTTTTGGCTGCGCACGCTGGCTTTATCTGTCACTTTGACATCTGACATCTTAGGGTCTGCTAGCTCAAATGGTTATGTATCCAAAGTCAGCAAACAAAAAACAAAAGTCTATTTTTGCACGTGTTTTCTAGCTTAGTATTTAATTTGAAACTGGTTTAACTTTAATGTTTAATAGACCTAGTTCCTATTACTTTGGTAAAGTACAAGATGTGTGCGCGCATAGGCAAGTCACCGGCGGGTCAAAAATTATTTATGTAAGTGAAAATAAAATTTTTTCCTGATAATACTAATCATTAAATACACAATTGTACATCATATATACAAATCAATAACAGGTATTTTATTTATACATATTAATATTTTGCTAAAAAAATTATCACAAAAAATTGCGGTTTTGGTTTTTTACGACAAAAACTTCACTGCAATTATAAGAATTGCTCAAAAATTATACCTTGCAACCGTTTCTCTCATAGAAATTTGAATCTCACTGTCTTTCTTGCGAATAGGAAATAGGTCTATTGAAGCGAAATAGTTAAATTTTATAATTTTACATTAAACAGGCGATTACTTGTCAATTTTTTTAGGTGAATCACTATACATATGTTACGTTTGCTCAGACAAATTTCTTAGTAAAGCTGATATACGAAGACATGTAAAAATACACGGTGCAGTCCACAGTGAGAATACACAACAAAGGAAAAAGTTATAATATTAGGCGCAAATTAGGAAACATTTACTAAAACTATCCAGAGAGTTTAATATTGTAATAAGTAAATGGGAGATTTTTGGGAGTAGTTTATCATATCTAATTACAGAGTTCTTTCATAAGCTAGTTAAGTGTTAAGTCTATATTTTGTTACCCCATATAGTTCAATGTTTGTAAAACATATTGTATGTCGTGTGTAGCTTCATACATACATATACGATAAATTTATGGGTTCATTTTTGAATGTGCTAGATTGCGTTTGTGAAATTCCTTTTTGAAGACATTCCTTTTCCTGATTTGCGTAATTCTGGTACTTCGTCTAAGCAAATGAAGTGGATATTATAATTATATAAAGAATAGAAATCTACAATTTTTAACTCAACCTAAAGGAAAACTACTGTTAGTGTTAGAACTACTTCAAATTTTAAATTTTTAACAGAGTGAAAGATAATTTTATAATCTCATAATTTTGATGAAATGAATGTTTGTAATGTTTTAATATTTTATTAAACCTTTTATTAGACTAATAGCAAAATAGTCTACATTTTTTTAGTAGATACTATTGTTTATTTTATATATATTTTTGTATGGAATTCTAATTCTTTTTGAAGTTTAAATGAAAGAAAAATTAAATGTAAAAAAAAGCTAATAAAAAGAAAATATACTTGAAAAAGATCTAAAAAATCGTAACAGCTGTCATGTAAAAATATAAGAGAAGCTAAAAAAGATAAAAATTCCACAAAACAAAGATAAATAAAATAGTAAATAGTAGGAATGGGTCCCAAAACGATAAACTGTTTTCAAAAAAAATAGGACCGAAACTAACGAACCGTTTTTCTATATCAACACACAATTTTTTTTTAAAATTCATTTTGAAATTGTGAATCAGTTTTATTCTTTTTCGCGAGTCGTTGATTTTTTGCTTTTTAGGAAATTTGAAAATAGTATTTACAATAATAATTGTAATACAATAGCAAGAAGCAAGTAGTAGGTTCCTAGCTCTAGCATAGACGTTGTCTATGGCTCCTAGCAGCTGGCTCACTGCACCAGGTTGTAATGTTTCCGCATTTGTGGCGATTTTATAGGTGCTTCCAAGTTTTGGCCGCAGTATTTACAAAAAAAATTGTAAAAGCTATTATTTTAAAAAATGCCCTGCTTTCTTAAAAACATTACATTGTCTATGCTTTAACATTATTGGAACTTGGAGCTTACCTTATTCGAATGTAGCAGAGAAGCGGAGCTTTTTAATAATGAATATAAAATCAAAATTAAAAAAATAGAATAATGCTTAAACTATGAAATGCTGTAATGCATGTTCGAGTTTACTTTCATGTTAACTCGATCTGTTGCAAAAAACGTTTACATTCCATCGCTATGATTTGCGACTTTTTGAAACTTTAATTCCGAAATGTAGGTAAATCACAATTAAAACTGAAAAAATCGAATCAGACAAAATTCCGATGTAATCGAAATTGATTAAATATTAAAACCATATGCTTATTGTTAACGGTTGACCGTCCTGAACGCACCCAATGTTCGTTATTTATTTTAAATTAAGTTTCAGTTGGCGCCTCGTTGTTTTGTTAGTTGCGGTTGCGCTAGAAATGCACATCTTAACTTGAAAAAATGAACTGTGTTCGTAGTTTTGGCTAGCCACGTAGCTTCTTCGAGTACACCATAGCTTTAGCCTAAACTCTTGTTATCTGCTCACCTTGACTGAATGTGTCCTCCTGCTAGGGGTATTCTATACTAATAATAATTCTGCTAGTAACAGCTGATAACTTGACTTATCTATGCTGCCATCTACTAACGGATTGATGCAATCCTGAGGAATTTAGTTTTTTTTTATTTTAGTAATTTAATTTGTTTCTAGATTTGATTTTGGTATTGAATCAATTCCACATTTTTATGTTTGTTTGTGCCTATTTATTTTATTTATTTCTCTAAAAATTAGTAACATCAACAAACACAAATTTATGACATAAATTTTATGTACCTCTAGCCCTCTAGCAGACTCTAACTAGTTAGAGCCTACCAAACCTACTGTATAATCTTTGTATAGTTTCTATGACATGTGAACGGGTTTTTCCATATAGTTAAAATACTTAAATTACTTGAAATGATGAACTTTAATAAGATCAAACCATACTAAATTGTTATTTAATAAAACCATTTTGGTGCCAAAACTAACAGTTTTATTTATGTAATAAAATTAAAATTTATTGTATGCCAAAAATAGATGATGTTGAAGTTCAATAAAAAGTATATCTGACCTTTTTTGTTGCCCTTGACTAAAAAGAGATAAAAAATTGGCAAAAATGTCAATTTTTAAACGTCAGCCACCAGATTTTTAATCAATTTCATTTTTCTTCACTTGGAAGTTTTTCAGCCCCTGTGTGTGTGGTGTGGTTTGATTTGCATTTTTTGATCTGTAAGTTTTTGCTTATTTGGTAATCATTAAGTAATCTGATGATAATTTGGTAAAACAATGTGTACGAATTTCGTTTCAGTTGGCTATATTTCATTTTTCTTGAAGTTACCTTATAATTGAATTATGCTTATGTAACACTAATGTAGAACATATAAGTATTTGATATAAAATTTCCTAAATTACTTATTAATTCTTATTATGTAAGTAAGTGCTATTAAAAAGATTTAATTTATGTATCGTTTTAAATATGTTTTAACAATTTCAAAATGCAGTTAACAATGAATACCTACAACCATTGATAGTGTTCTCCGTTATTTTCTTTTAATGCACCCCATAAATCATAACTCATCCAATTTGAATTAAGATTTTAATTAAAAATCAATTGATTTAAAATCCTTCAACTTTTTGCTATCACGTGCAAAATAATCAAGGTTATTGTCCTTTTTAAATGTGTAGGTTATCATTTTTGCTGATTTTATTAATCATTTCAAATTGTTCTTTATTCTACAGTTAGCAGCCTTAATTTGTTCACTAAATTTGCCATAAAATGAGTTTAATTTCAACCCTTCTTCCAAGAGTCTGGTGTAAACCTTCAGAAAACATCCCAGCAGTACAATCGAAACCTGAACAACAAGGTAAATGATCAGAAGAAAATTAAACATTAGAATATTAGAACATTTAAAAAAGAATAGGATCTCAGTAGTTATTACAGATCATTTTAAATTTCAGGCCTTGTCAAATCACTGGTGGCTGGACGTACTATTGCAGCTGCAGCAATTGCCGAAGGAGACAGCTGTGAATTTGGTTCACTTCACTATTTTGCCTTATGTGGTCTTGGAGGTACGCTCGTAGATGTTTAATTTAGATTTCATTCGTAATTATTTAATTCATCTTCCAGGTATACTTTCATGCGGTATTACGCATACGGCAGTGGTGCCACTTGATCTTGTAAAATGTCGTATTCAAGTCGATCCAGTCAAATATAAATCTGTTTTTAATGGTAATTAAATCATTTTTATATATTATTCTTTTAGCTTTCATTTTAATTGTTATTCTAAATTAGGATTTAAAGTTACATTAAAAGAAGATGGTGCTAGAGGTTTAGCTAAAGGTTGGGCACCAACATTTTTCGGCTATTCGATGCAAGGTCTATGCAAATTTGGTTTATATGAAGTTTTCAAAGTATGAACTATTAGGATTAATGTGTGCTTATTTTTTAAACTTTATTTGTCGTCATTCAGGTATTTTACACTGGTGTAATTGGCGATGAGAATGCATTCTTATATCGTACATGGTTATATTTGGCATCATCTGCCAGTGCTGAATTCTTCGCTGATATTGCCCTTTCACCTATGGAAGCTGCCAAAGTTAAAATACAAACAACTCCTGGTTTTGCCAATACTTTAAGGGAAGCATGGCCAAGGATATATAGAGAGGAAGGTAATGAATCGTCTAAGAAACAGTTTATTTA
The DNA here is from genome assembly GCA_949748235.1 of Platypus cylindrus. Taxonomy (NCBI): domain Eukaryota; kingdom Metazoa; phylum Arthropoda; class Insecta; order Coleoptera; family Curculionidae; genus Platypus; species Platypus cylindrus. The sequence continues at coordinate 8,555,113 of OX456490.1, read as the reverse complement.
GTGGCATTTACTTTTAAAATGGCACTCTTTGGCCGTTCATCCAAAGTGTTTAATAAGTGAATGCAAAATTATTTCATAAATTCCAATGTAGGTACTTCACTCAATAAGTACTTTCTATTTCACCTTATGTACAATGCCTATTACGATATATACTGTATATAGATGTTGAAAAATATGTGTCGAATGTTGTCAATTTTATCCATTTTTCTTTGCTTAGGATTAAATGGATTTTATAAATCTTTGGTCCCATTATGGATGAGACAAATTCCATATACAATGATGAAATTCGCCTGTTTTGAACGTACCATAGAACTATTATATAAATATGTAGTACCAAAACCAAGGTAAGAAATATTTCTAAATATGTAAATATCTAATCAATACATCATTTAATTACATTTTTTTTAACTTTTCAATTTTCTAGGTCAGAATGTACGAAAAGTGAACAATTAGTTGTTACATTTGCAGCTGGTTATATTGCTGGTGTATTCTGTGCTATTGTTTCTCATCCTGCTGATACTGTTGTTAGTAAATTGAATCAAGAAAAAGTGAGCAAAAAACTTGTGTTTCCGTAGTAGTTTTTTGAAATTATTTTATATTTTTCATTTCTAGGGTGTAACAGCTATAGAGGCAGCAAAGAAATTAGGTATGGCTGGATTATGGAAAGGGTTAACTCCTAGGATTGTGATGATTGGTACATTGACTGCTCTTCAATGGTTTATTTATGACGCCTTCAAAGTAAATAACTTTGTTAATAATAGTAGAATAATTCGATATCAGATTTATTATCATTTTCTATGTTAAAACGATTTTATCTGTTCTCTTTTAGGTTGCAATGCATATGCCACGCCCACCACCACCAGAAATGCCTGAATCATTGAAAAAGAAACTAGCTGCCCAAGGCAAATTATAGGCATATTAGTTAATATATCAGTTTTTAATAAGCTAATACAACAATTCCATTAAGTGAAAAAGTAGATACGGATGCTGTTAAATTTTTATTATTTAGTAACATTGTTCACCGACAGTATTGGAAAATAAGCAAAAATTCAAATTACGCGGATTTTTAGAGTTTTGCTAGTAACCGTAAAGGCCACTATTGATATTCTGTTTTAAGTTGTACATAGTAATAAACAATACAGTAAATTTTTTGGTCTGTTATTCGTTTGGTTTCTGTTGAAATAAATGTGCACTTTTAACTTTTAAATGAAAAATTTTGCAAAACAGAAATTTTATTTGTGATGTAGTTTTTCTAAGTGTAAAATTTGGGCAAATATTAACAAAATATTTTGTGGAAAAGTATATGGAATAGATAATTATGAAGTTACATCGACGAATGAAGAATCCAAACTTAAATTTGAAAAATCCGAACTTTATTTTATTGTTTATTTGTTGGTAACGATATTGTAGACATTTTGTCGATGTATCAGGTTTGGTGTTTATTGTGTTGCATATTTTTGTGCTAATATTACACATTTATTTGCATTCAATATGGTGAATATAAAATTATTCGCTGCTTGTGCTCTATCATTATCTGGAAGGTATCAGTCCTACAGGAAACAATAATTTCAATATCAATACACAGCCTTTATAGTTTAGGATCATAAATTCAATCAGAAATTCCTTAGTTGTTTGAGCAGTATGCAAGCGGACGAACATAAATAAATAATTTTCTCATTTTTCCACTCAAACTACTAACATATTTCTATAACATTTATTTAGATCGAATTATTCTAATTACAATTAAAACTAGAAATCTATTTTTTATGAAACAACCAACCTAAAATGCCATTGGCAATATTTACTAATGGGTTCGAATTTCCTTCCTTATTATTATTACTACTATTTGTTTCAGTTTGTTCATTGTTATTATTATTATTATTTCCTGTTACAGCATCAGTTTTATCTGGACACTTATACATTGCATTCAATTTAGTTATGTCGCCTTTAGTGAAGCCGTCGCGTTGACCCATTTTGTCAATCTTCGATGAGTCCTTTAAAATCATAATTAAATCACTCGATTCAGTTTGAATGAATTCATTTGTTATAAAATGGCACATACTTTTGGAACAATGGTCGGTCTACCGTTAACAGAAAATGCTGTAGACGAATAATGCATAACCGATCTATAATCGTACGGTACACCAAAACCTGTTGTTTTATCTTTATCGGCTTTATCGAAATTGTTTTCGTGACCTACAAAAATACAAGATAGAATAATTGTATATACCCTTTAAGTCAGTGTGTAGTCGGTATTAACCCCGTCGAATATTTGACCAAGCAATCGTTACATAATCATCACGTTCAAAACGATTTTGTTCATGTAGAAAACCAGCTGCATGCATTAATTCATGTAATGGTGTACCAACTCTGGATGCACACGATGGACTTTGTAAATTCACTTCTTGCCGACCACCAATACGGCCAACACTTGACCAGCAACCGGTATTTGCATTCACAATCGATAAATAGTCCTCATCGGATGGTGTACGTTTGCGAAATCTGCAAAAGATGAGTAGTAAATTGCAAGAGTTGAAATTTAATTTTTCATTCGGCAAGTACTATTAGTAATTCGGAATAGAATCAACTTACTTAATACATGTGTACTTATGGTAAATATTTATGGCTTTATTTATATTATCCAATGAATTTGAATCAAAATTGCCATCAATTTGATATGGTATTACACCATCTTTCCAACTAAAATACGAATGATTTTTTTACATTTTTTTTTTTTTTCAAATTATTTATTAAAACAATGTACCGTAAGGCTTCTGCAATGATGCCATTTCTTAATTTTGTTGGAAAAAGGATATCACCTTCAGCATATTCACCCCATTCTTCCGGATTTGTTTCAGATGCATTATTCCATTTTTCTAATATTTTACCTGTCGTTTCACTTGGTTCTCTACAGATAGCGATTTACATCATTGCACCCATTAAATTTTTAAGTTACCTTATACGTCATTGTGTTCTTCGCACAATAGACTATCTTACCTAAAAAGTCTATCCCCTAAATAAGATAAATCAGGCATGATGAAATCATCATTATCCTCTCTTTGTATTGGAAAAGACTGAATCGTTTTGAAAAATATTAAATAAATCAACCAAAAATTGAACATGCTTGCTTATGCTGCGTGAAAAAGTTCGTGCCATTAAATTACTTTTTTCAAAATGAACGTACGGTTTTATATCCGGAACATTTATGCAAATAAAAAAGTTTTTCGGGTTTCTTATCGTTAGGAAATTTAAATTTTAAAATAGTCGTGCTTCTTTATTTTCCGTAATTGAAATAAAAAATGGTATGCATTATCTTTATTATGGTTTTTTTTTGTTCAATTTATGCATGTAATCTTTTTTTTATTGACTAAATAAATACTTAAGGCTCCCTCGTCCTGTTTTAAATTATTTAATTACTTCGATCAATTGATTTTTATATACTAATTAAACAGGTCTCCAAGATGTACAGCTTCTGGAAGCAATAGTAAGGTATAAATTTTGCATTTTATAAATTTTATTACAAACAATTGATGCCCTATAATGTAGTGTGGTGATTTTTTCTTTATTTTTGAAATGTTCATGTTCAAATTATCTATATACAATTTGGGTCTTAAAAATTAGCAAAAAAACTAGGGCATGCATGTGTAATTTTGGATTATATTGATTACGTTTTACTACCGGAACTGTTTATTTTCAATTTAACAAAAACAATAAAATTTATCTATGATGATGAACTTGAAACTAGATATCATTATTATAATAATTATCATCTATGGTTACGTATAATATAATCAGTTTAAGTAATTATAAAAGTGTAGCTTGTTTGCATTTTTTTAATTTAATTAAATTAAATCCAAAAAGATGGTAAAATATCTTTTTTGGCGGGCGCAAAAATTCAAAAAACTATTGTCTTTTCTCCTGTGGCGTAACGTTAAACGAAGATAAACGACGAAAAAGAAGAGTTAAGTTGTATTAGTTAATATAACCTATTTAATGTTATTAAATTAAATAACAATCTATACAAATATTTTATAATTAATTAGTATTATTATTATATAAATGATTTTATTAATTAATATTAACAGTAATTTATAACAATGAGTTATAAAATTAGTACTACGTTAGGAACAATAAAACTGTAAGTTTGAATAGTTATTTATGATAATTTTGTGTTATGTGTTCATTGTTGTTATGTTTTCTTTATTCAATGTCAATTAGGGTTCATTTTGGTTGTTTATCTGTGGTTCATTTGCTATCCATTCTAAATTCTAATTCAAGCATACATAAGTATATTGCTTTGATAAATTTGATCTCAAACATTCTAAGAATCAGCTTCTAATGTACTATAAGCTCAGTGCTAAGAATATTTAAATTTGGGAAAATCACTCGTACCAGCAGAATTTTCCATTAAATATAAATGCATATTTGTTTTTGATCAAGTGTCTTTTGTTCTAAGAGGATTTTCAAACATTGCTATTTCAAAAAAAAAAAAAAAAAATGGCTTAACAAATACTTCCCAGAATTGTTTATTAAACTGCAAAAAATACTTTGTATTGCCATATCTGTTTGTGAAAAATATTAAGGTTTAAGCCAGTGAATATTAGGGGGTATTGTTAAAAGAAGTTCAGATAAAAAGTTATTTAAGAAACCTGGGAAAAAAATGAATATTTAATTAATCAATTTCTATTTTTAACTTATTTAAAAATTTTGTTAAATTCTTAATAGCCTATTCGGACGGCTTGCACTGACTGCACTAGGCGCGCACTGAGATCCTTAATTGTCTATATTTTGTATTACTGGGAGTGTTTAAAGCATTTTTTTAATTAATTTATTTAATATAAATACTTTTATTTAAAAATTAATTTAAATTAAATTATTTAAAGGATTGTTTAACACTGGGATATTTTAAATATCTGTGCGCACCGAGTGCAGTCAGTTCAGGCCTTCCGAATGCGCTATAAGTTCTTTCGTTGAAAATTCAAAGAAAAAAAAAAGTTACTTAACCAGCAAAAAAATATAAGAATTTAATTATATAAATGGATACTATTTGATGTAAATACGTAAGAGATATATTTTATCAATTTATATTGATAAATGTTGGCATGTGATTAATTCACTCTAAATTCATGTTTATCTACAAAAATATAATAAATATAATATTGAGTTGAAAAACGACTGTTAAATATCGATTAATGGTTTATAATTCCTATTTCATTGTCATTGAATTTAGAAAACAACAAAAGCTAAGTCGAACACACAATATACATACGTATGTATGTATCGTTTGTTTAATACTTAATATTTTAATAAATAATAAAAATTTGAATTATTTGCACGCTTATGATTTCTTATCGTTTTTGTAATTTTTCTCTTTTTCAGAATATTGGGGTCAAATCGTTTTGTACGATTCAAATCATTTAGTACTTCTTCGGTTTTTAATTATCGAAAATTTTCGGTAAAAGCAACTGAAGATAAGCGTAATAGATCGGGTAAGAATCAGCACGAAAGAAAAAAAAATACGTTATCACCAAACTTGTGTTTATGCTTATTTATTTTGTGTGGGTAATACCTAATTGTTATGAACAAAGAGTGTAAATATACTCTATTGGACAAAAGTAAAGCAACAACTTCGAATATTGCAAAAATTGAAAAAAATCATATTTTAGGATACGAATTAATAGAATATTACTCTATATCATGATCGATTAAGGAATCTTACTTTTTTTTTTCTTTTTTAAATTTTTTTTACTTGCAACTAATGGAAAAGTTTTAGTCAGCGATTTTATGTCGGACAAAAGTAAGGCAACAGTCAGAAAAGGGGTCTATAATTTCATTTTATTATACTCTAGACTTAAAATTACCATACTGCCTTTTACAGACAACAACCTAAAAATTAGCGATAGATCGTAATAACGATTTATTCTATAACTATCGCAGCATTAATGATATTAACTTTTTCATATACTCTTGTAGTAAAAGTTTGTCTGTTCTTCAGTTACCGATTATTTGTTAGGTGATTCTTGCGTTGGAATATATTGTTCCCAACAATATAATATTGTTATGTTTGTGATTGTTTCGAAATCTCAAAGTTTATCTACTTTTTTCCCGGCCAATTTTTGAAGATGAGTACAATTTCAATTATTCGATCAAGGTGGCACAAGTATAGTAGAGCATCGTTGCCAAATCGCTTTTTGTATAATAAAATTTTGAACCCCTTTGGGACTTATTAGTTATTAGTACACCCCTTTTTTTGCTGCTAAAGCAGAATGTACGAATGGATCTATTTTCCCAAACTACTGCGGAAAGAAATCGTCAAAAATTTAAAACTCCAATTAATTTATTGAAATACTATCAGAATAGCCGGAAGTCTATGTATACTATGTATCTTAATCTACTAGATCCTTGATTGATTGATAAAAAGTCATTCGCCTTCAAATAAATTACATTTATCAATCTAAGTCTTTCCCAAGAAAAAAATACTACGATTTATAGAATAATTTATTTTTCCAATAAAAAGTCCAATTTTCCGTTAAGTCTGTGTATAGGGTACATTCTATTCTACAATAGAATGCTAAAATACACTATTATCATAGAAAATGATAAACGAGAGCGCCTGACTTTAAGATAAATGAATAAATTCCAAAAAAATTGGCAACAACAACAAATAAATAATTAAAGGCCAAATTGCGACATTCAGTTTCCAATTAATGTTACTATTTACCTAATAACACATTAGATCATATGGACTTTACATATTTATTTAGTAATTTTAATACATATATTTATTTTTAATTTTCAAGTCAAAATAATAAACCCTTCTCTCTCTCTCTCTCTCTCTCTCTTTTTCTATCTAATAGGATTGAGGTCACATTGTTTTGGATGATTTACATCATGAATAGTAGTTATTTCGGCTTCTTATATTTTAGTGGAAGGTTCTGATAAGGAGGCATACATACATATGTAGATAATAAACAGAATATTTTCTATATAAATCGGTAAATAATTTAGATGCTTTTCTTTTCATTTTTGTTCTGTAGCAATGATGACGACGGCTGAAATAATCATAGAAGAAATTTTTCAAATTCAGTATATATTCTTGTTGAAAGGTCTGCGAATTTATAATTTTTGGTGATTTTTTTTTTCTTTTTTTTTTTTGCTATTCGGTTAATTTGTCGAGTAATATTAATACAATTTTCAAGTCTACTTGATTGCGCGTTGACGGTTTTTTTTGTTTTAAAACAAATTAGAATCAATTAGTTGTTTTTTATTAAAAAAATTATGATTTCTTTATTACAAACGTCTTTAAGACGCAAAAGAGTATACATTAAATTATATTGCCAACAAAATTCATTTACTTACAGTTTCTCTATCTTTTTCCTTATCTCTCTTTTACGTTTCTCACGTTTTTCTTTTCAATCATAGGATGGATTCAATGGGAGGGTATTGTAAAAGGTTTTGTACCAATAGGAATCTGCCTTATAGCTGTTATGCAATGGAGATCATTTCGTGGACGTAATGCAAAACAGCATGATGGTGGTGTATTTGTGGCCAAACAATGGGAAATTAAATGCTATTGTTTTTTACCGTTAAGAACGTTAAGTCGATGCTGGGGATTTTTAGCTGGTAAATTCTTTCAATCATATTTCAATTATATTTGTTATTATTTTATATTTATTTATTCAAGATAAGAAAATACCGGAATTTGCTAGACCGATAATATACAAAACTTATGCACAAACTTTTGGTGTGAACATTGCCGAAGCTCAATATGAAGATTTGAAACACTATCGAAGCCTAACTGATTTCTTTACGCGACCACTAAAAAATGGTGTACGAAAAATCGACAAGAAAAGTTGTATAGTCTCACCATGCGATGGTACAGTATTAAGTGTTGGTACTATACATAATGGACAAGTTGAACAAGTAAGTGGATATCTAATTTCTATACTATAAATAAATCTTTCTTTTAGAGCTCTAATTTGAATCTTTTGAATCTATTCGTTCCCTATGTCATTGACAACATAATAGAAATTCTTGTTATTTTTAGGTAAAAGGTGTTACGTATTATGTGAAAGACTTTTTAGGAGAAAAAATTGACAGTAGAAAATCAAATGCATTGAATCTATCGCAGGAAATTCACAAACATCTTTTACATAAACCCAATGAAGGAAACAAATTATATCAATGTGTTATCTATTTAGCTCCAGGCGATTACCACAGGTAATATGGTTACTATGCATGCATGTATAATATGTTCTCTATTTTTTTAATATAAGAGATTCTAATTTACATCTACAATTCAATAACATTTAAATGTATTTTATTATTATTCTACATTAGAAGATTTATTATAAAGACAAATAAATCTCCAAAATCTCCAACAAAGATAAAAGACACGCAAAAAAAATATTTTGGTGCATGCGCTGTCACATTGCGGGTCTTTAAATAGACCAATCGAAGGTAACCTTTGCCGATTTCAGATACGCAAAACTAAATAAGCCTTTCATGTTCTGCTCTCTCTCGAATTGATGCCTCAAAATGCAGTTCTCAGATCAGTTGATGCAGCCTCACTTTTTTCCTTCCTTTCCCCACTTTTATCGGGTGGATGAAGCTTATATGTATGTACTTGTTACGGTCAACTTTGGCGGCTGGTTTATTTGACCTAAAACTGATCTCTAGGATAGGTGCAATCGCTATTTTGTTCTTGTACATCTTTTATTTAAATAAGAACCAATGAAATTTACGTATTAAGATTTTTTACAGATTTCATTCGCCAAGCAATTGGAAACCAACACATAGACGACATTTTTCTGGAGAATTATTATCGGTCAATCCTCGAATAGCTAAATGGTTGCCAGGTCTATTTGTGTTAAATGAACGTGCTGTTTATTTAGGTGAATGGCAACACGGATTCTTTTCATATACGGCAGTTGGTAAGGCATTTTCGAAAAATTTCTGAAATTATATTTATGTATATGGGGACCAATTACGAGTATTATATGTAATTTATGTTTTTAGGGGCAACTAATGTCGGATCAATTCGAGTTAATTTCGATAAAAATTTGCAGACAAATCAGAAAAGAAAAACGCACAAATTTAAAGAAATTTGTTTAGGTAATGCAATCAATTTGCACAAAGGCGAATTGATTGGCGAATTTCGAATGGGATCGACAATAGTTATTATTTTTGAAGCACCAAATAATTTTAAATTTAATATTCAACCAGGACAAAAAGTGAAATTGGGTCAAAGTTTTGGTTGTATAGAAAAAAAAGAAGAGATAAATAACATAAGAACTTATTAATTATTATGTAGAATATATATCTAAGAGGGTTTAAGTATTATATCTTTTATATGTGATATTTTTAATAAATAAGACATATTTGATGATTTTTGATTGAATCTGAATTTATTCGAAAATTTTTCAAATTTGATCCTTTTGCGTAAACGAAGAATTTGGTTAGAATGTACTTTTTATTGATACAAATTTTGAACTAGTCATTTTGATTTGAATATGTAGTTGAATTTAATGTTACGAACTTTATTTTTATTGATTTTAATTTATTTATTGAAAAACCAGACTATGGTTAATTTTAAATTTCGGTAGTGCAAGAATTACTTGGATAAAATTTTAATTTTAAATTTGCTGGTTAATCACCTTGGAGAGGGCGTCACGTGATACAGGTTTTTTTATTTGTATTTTGTAGTGACGTATTTTATCCTTTTACAGATTAATTAAAATTTTCATGATTTTGTTTAAATTTAAGGTGAGATTTTCCATTACTTAATTTAGCACACTAGCAGATAGTATTAGCAATAGAAAATTATATAATTCAATCTTTTAAAGTGAAAACTGAACTATAATAATCATTTTTTTTTCTTCATTTGACAACCATATGATAAATATCTCTTTTGTCTTCATTAAAGAGTTGCTTATTTCTTTTAATTCATTGTATTTTTAGCTTTCTTCCTTCAGGTAGTTTAATTTCGATTATAGAAGTATGGCATTATGTTAAAATGAGCCTCTTATTACCTCTAACCTTAAAGTAGTTTTTAATTCTAGACTTTACGATTCAAAAATTTGCTTATCTTATTTGGCAAGTTAAGAGGAATCGTTTATTAGAATGATGGGGGAAGATAACATTTATCATTTTTAAATTCATTTTTGCTGTGGGCTTGATTTTTTTCATTTTCAGTTGCAACTTTCGAATTTACTCGGAATAAATTTCTATCAAAATTAATGATTTCTTAATAATTAAATTTGAAGGTTTCATTGTATTGACATGCTAATAGATATAAATTATTAACTAATATCATTTTAATGATAAATGGTTCTTTTAGATAGTACATTAAATGGAAAATGCAATAATACTGGAACAAGCTGCAGGTAGAACAATGGTAAGTTGAATTGCACTTATTCATTATTTATTGGTCGAGTTAAACAACAAATTTAAAGGCCTTATAATGATTAAACATACTTACAGTTCAGCTATTTTTGTAATTATTTAAATCGGAATGTCTGCTTGTGTGTCGTAACGGCCTTGAAACTATGCTATTGGCATGAACCTTCATTCACTACTTCTTACCTTTCTAAATTTGTAATATTTTTTATGTCCTTATTTTTAACAAAAATCGAAAAATGAACAATTTTTTTTTTTGAGAAAATTTAAATATTATTTTCGCTATATATGTACATAAGTATATGGCATTTTACGAAGATTATAATCATATTATTTTTATCAACATTTATTTTATATAATATAAAAGATGCCTCTGTTGGCGAAATATATAATGATTTTATTTTATTAATTTTAATTATTATCATTGCAAAAAAACTATATATATATATATAGATATATATAAATCTATTTGTTGTCGGCCATGATGACTTGGCTGCTCCTCAATTTTACATATTTCTTTGTCCATCGCGTATAGTTTCCTATTGTTATCTTTGTTTTTCATGTGTGACGCGTATGCGCACCGGCACGGCTTTTGTAACAACCCCAAGTTTCTAGTGAAACGTCAGTTGCTTGTTCTTGCAGTCGAGTCGGTCGGTAGAAGTGTGGTTTAGTACAGTTTTACGTCTGTTATTTTCTTTTTTTTTTTTGTTTGGAGTATCCATATCCATTTACCCAAAATATTGTTATTATTGTATAGTTCTAATCAAATTTCATTGCAATTATATATAGTGCCTTCTTTGAATACTGAAGTGACCGTATACGCATCGTTTAAAACATGTTTTATTTGGAATTACAATTACGTGGACGCAATTATGATCTGTGATTTGACTGACTTTGACGCTGGCCATTGGCGTGCGTAGGTTGTTTGAAAACAGAAAATTTCGCTTTAACTTTTAATTCTATTTGTGTGCAATAGCAACTGTGCTTTTGTTTATGTTAGATGTATGACCCCATTGAGAACTTGACAATTTTGTGCTATTCCAGTACTCATTCCAATTTTAAAGTAAATTAATTCGATGAAATTTTTTGGAAGCAGTGGGGCCATCTCCTGACAGGAGTTAAATTTAACTAGTTTTTGTTATTTAACTTTTTCGGATTTTTTTTTTGTTAATTTACTTCGAACAACAAATTAAGATATTTTGTGCTTCAAGTGACGTTACTTAATTTTTTAAGAAATATACTCTCTTATGTAAGTATTTGAACAACAATTTTTACGTCGTATTTTATTATGTGACGTCGTCTAACTAGCGCTTTATCATATTCGGAATGTCATTATCATTAAAATACGCATCATCAGCAGCGTCGTACTTTGTGTCGATTTTAACAAATTAATATATGATACTACGCATCCATACACATGTCAGTGGGAATACCGAAAAAGTATCATTATTTTATTTTAGTCATTCAGTTTTTAAAAATCGTTTTAATCCGTTTAGCTTTTGCGTCAGTCGGTGTTATTAGTTTGAGTTGATTTTTTATGGGTTGATGATTGCCAGAAAACATTTGTTATTATTTTTTCCAGTGTTAAGCTTTGTCTGTAGGATACTCAAATCTAAAAGGTCTTATTATCAACAAGTTAACTGCCACTTTTTTTTATTTTATTATGAATTTTGATTAACTGGTTATTTGTCTGACTAATATTTTTATTAATGACACTGTTATGTCAATAACAAAATCCATTTGTACGTGTTTGTTTTCCTAGTAGAAAAAAAAATTATAATAATATCAAATTAGAATTGGTGTCAACCTACATAAATTTAAATATTTATATGTATTTTTTTATTATTTACAGCTTGTAACCAATTAATTAGTTAATTAGAAAAAAAATCTCCAGTTTTTAAATTTATCAACTTTGTCGATTTCCTTCAACAATCAATCAATCGTCAGTCAATTTTCAATCAACTTATTTTATATATCAAAACAAAACAACAAAATGGAAAGGGAATCTAATCAAATGCAAGCATTGTGCAGATCCGGTTGCGGATTTTATGGAAGTCCTGCTACAGATGGACTTTGCTCAATATGCTATAAGGTAAATTAGAAAATTCTGTAGAATCCCGATTTTGTAAATTTGTAGAATCGGAAAGAGACCACAATAATAGATTTAAAAACAGTGATTTCTGCACAAAGACAATGTCGCTGTCTGCATTTACCTCTTTCTAAATGACGTGTTGATCATTGATGATAATCAATGATGTCAGCTGATTTGTTGTTCCTTCCAATCTACGTGATTCTAATTTGAAGGTTAAATTCATAGAAACTAGTTGAGTCATTGGCGTACAACACTCATTGTAGGTGGTGGTTGTCATTGTTTGTTTATTTAAGAGAAAATCTTATTCTTTGTCAGTTAATTAGTACATTAGGACTAAAATGTGGGCTTATGTCTATGACAAATAATTGAGAAGCCCTTATAATTGTCATCATGTAAATTCAGATTTATAGTTTCGCTATAATGTAATCTGTATTTTTATATGATTTGTCATTTTCATTCACTGTGTTCAAGCAGTTGATTGAATTATGATCGGAAATTAAAAGAAAAACGCATTATTCTTTCAATAATTTTACATATCACCTATGTACGTATGTCATGACTTGACAAACTTTATGCATTATGTATAGACGGCTATAGCCTTCTCAAATGACTTCAAATAACGTTGGCTTTTGTTTCCTCTAAATATAGAATCTTTATTAAAAGAAGATCGTATCCAATGCTAAAACACAAAGAGGTTCAAGGGATTCAGTTTATTAATCCCTCATTACTAGTATTTGTACGGTAGTTAGTTTGTTATTTAGTAGTACTTAATTGTTTCTTTACTTATACACACTTTAGTCATGAAAAATGGTATCTACCTAAATACCAAAAAAATCATCATCAACAATCATTGATCATCACACTACTTGGAATATCAAAAAAACAGTTTTGCTGGTTTTCCTTCAAGTAATAATATGGTGAAGTTTATACATAGAAAAATTAAAAGTCCGAAATAGACAATTTAGAGAGACATTTCTGAATAAAACATTTCGCCCGCACAACGCTCAGTTATCAGTGAATTATAAAATTAATTATTGCTAATTTCATTCTATAGGAACATTTAAAAAAGAAACAGCAACTACCAACAAATACTCCAGCTAGTCTTAGTTCCTATAGGGATACATCTGCTACCGCTGCTGCTCAATCGACAGTTGGCAACACTTTACACAATACAACAAATCTTCCCGAATGTTTACATGTAAGTAAATGTTTGTTTTTGTGCGCTTAATAAAGAAAAGACGAAAATCAAGAATGTGCAATCGCCATCAGATAAATTCATAGATTCAATACGAAAAGTTCTAGATGTTCCTTAAAAAGGAAACTGCAGCACGGATTTATCTGACATCAATTGTGCATTTAAACAAACAAATAAGCAAACAAAAACAACAAAAAAAAGGTGTTATTTTTGAATGCATGCGCTTGGGTGGAGATGATTGCATATATAGTTACTAATAATGGAAATCGTGTTATCAAGACTCGTGCATATTTTTCATTTCTTTGTGGCGCATTCACCAAATTAGTATAGATTTGAAAGACTACACAGAGCTGTCAAATTCTTTATATAGATACATTAATTGTTATTAAGCCGATCAAATTGCCATTTTCTTTTAAATTTATTGTTCTGTACAACATTCAGTACAAACGTTCAGTAAATCAAAAAAAAATAAATAGTATTAAATTGATATGGTTTATAGAATGTATTTCTGATAAAGTTGTTTATTGTTGATGTAAATTTGTGTTACTTATTTATATACATATAGTGTATATCCTGTGAATGTAAACAAAGATTGTTGAATTAAAACTTAACTAATATCTGTATTGAAAATGAACGAGGGCAAATAACATAATATGGATAATTCCAAGATGTGAATATTCCAAATGCTTATTTACCTATTCGCACTTGTTTTGCTTTTACTGGGAAACGAAAAAAGGAAATATGAACAAATACTTTTTACTTGATAGACAAATTCGCATTCAATTGAAACCAAATTTACGAATTTTATACTGGCTTTGCCACGAAACCGATAAAAATTTGATATCTGTGTAATCTATTCTAGTGGTATTACACGCATTTCCTTTTTTTCCTTTTTAGTTTAATGGTTACACAAAAATTCCTTTACAAATGAATTTTGATATCAATAAAAAATTTCCATTATATATGCAGACTACAAGCAAAGACAGCTTATCACACGAAGGTACTGCTACCACAACAACAACCACCACTAATGTCTCAAATCCAGATACAGCTGCCATTATTCCATCGTCATCGTCGTCATGTGATGGTGAACAATCATCACCTTCACGATCATCAATAGCAACAGCGGCAGCAGCAGTAATTTCCTCTATAGTGGAAGATTCAGCTAATTTATCAGCTAACGGTTGCGATGACAAAGACGATGGTGAAGATAAAGACAGCGATTCGGATGCCAAGAAGAAGAAGAAAAATAGATGTGCAACATGCCGTAAAAAAGTTGGTTTAACAGGTATGTATTATTTATGTCTGGAAACATGAAAGTTTTGTTTTGTTTTTTTAGTATATTTTTAAGTGCACCATACAAAAATAAGAATAGAAATATTAGTCGAATCTAGTTATTTGACGTCACTGGCAGCATACACGTGATTTGTGCTTTTTAACTGTACACACACAAACTTTGTTCTATTTATGCTACCAGCAGGTTTACTAAAATTTATGAATTTCAAAAGAAAAGAAATAGTTTAAAGGAAAAACAAATGGTAGTAATTATTTTGTATTATTGTTTATACATGTGTAATTCTACAGTAATTTTATTGACATTTTTTATCATTTGTCTATTCGCACTTGTGAATACCTACATAGGCAAAACATGTGCGCCATTCAATTGATTGACCTTTTGTCGGCGAAGGTTACAAACGAATACAATTCATTGGTGCACGTGTTCTATTTACACGTGGCGCTTATAATTGTGCTTTCGAAATTTGCGTTGATCTTTCTCGTTAAAATAGACAATTGAACCCTTCGATGTAGTAGATTCACGAAACTATTTTGTTGGTTTTAAATATTTACATACAACATTTTTGAACGAAAATGACAGTCAATAAAGGCATAATGTGGCCCAGTGATGCATGTGTTATAAACGTGGCAACCTTTGGCAATTTTATGATCCCGTGTTGTGCATTATTGTTTGTTATGTTTTAATATGATATTTATCTTTGTTATTTTATTTGTAGGATTTGAATGCCGTTGCGGTGGACAATACTGTGCCGTTCACAGATACAGCGACAAACATGATTGTAGTTTTAATTATCGGGAAATGGGTGCCCAAGAGATTCGACGTAATAATCCTGTTGTTGTTGGTGAAAAAATTCAAAAAATCTGATAAGCCGAGTTCGGCCCAACCCTGCCACTACACCACCATTATGTTTAACTTCCATGCGCCATCTCTTGACAGGCCGAGCCAGAATTTGAAGATATCGTGTGCGCGTGTGTTATTATTATTGGTTCAACTTCCTGCCAATAGGTGGCGCTAACGAATTAATACTTTTTTTTCTAAATAGGTTTATATATTTTTTAAGTTAAATTAATTCAGTGCAAAGTCAGGACATTTAACAGTTGGTGAATGAATTATAGAGAAAAAGAAAAATTGTTATTATTGAGTTATATCGTTTTAATGAAAACTCTGGTGAGACATTATTATCGGGTGGGCCTCTGTTGTGCGCACGGTCCATTTTTACTACATATATTGTATTGATAGATCTTATAGCAGGACATTTTGAAGTTTGTGTAATAATAATATTATAGAAAGTCATTTCCGACTAAACTTTAATAAAACCTTTTACTAGAATTTCTAATTTTGTGCATGGTATTCTTTTTCCTTTTGTTTCGAACAGATTGTTGCATTGAAACGTGTAGGTGTTATTGTATTTAATTGATGACGTGTAACGCACATATGCATAGAGAAAATTATTGGAAATATAAATGAAAGAAATAAGTATAGTTTTATGAATCATTTAGAAATATGAAGTTACTATCTACTGATAAATAATTATACAATAATATCCACAGTTGTTTCAAATTCAAGGAAATATATGAAAGTTTGTGTATTAGATTCTAAAATGACAAAGTCCTAATGAGAAAGTAGTGCCGATTTTACTATATTATAATATTTAGTGTTAAATACACGCATGTTACCAAATGCTTCATGGTCCATAATAACGTGTTATTATTAAGTAAACACTTATTGCATTTTAGATGCAGCTATTAGAACGAAGTATGTACATATATTAAAATAAAAAAAATAATAAAACAGCTCTATTAACTACATGCGCAATATATATGTATTTAGCACTAAACAACTACCTACCTTTATAATATAAACTTATATGCAATATTCACGTATGTATAGAGGATATTTCATATAGAGAAAATTGACTGGTACTCTTTTAAGAGTGAAAATTAACTGTCACCAGCTCGATAATTTACCGGAACAAAATCATGTTTTCATTTTGAATTTTTTTTTTTTTTTTTTAAGGAATTGCAACTATTTTTATAATAGCTATAAACTAATATGTGTATTTCAAGTTTTACAATATTATTATGTTTAAATCTTTTACTTACATTTGCATTCAGGTATCCAATATTAATTATTAATTTATCGTAATGTGTTTTTGTTTATTTTTTTTTCTTTTTTTCATTTACAAGTCGTTAAAATATTGCTTAAGTAGCTATTTTAGTGGAATACATTTATTGTTATTAATTTTGTGTGACTTGTTATTTCTCTATTAACCAAATGAAAAAAAAAATATTATACAACCTACCAATCGTAAATTGATGTATCCGTTATAACTGAAAAAAATATATATATATGGTGGAATAATTATATTGATAGTTTACTTAAATTGATAAATCTGTGATTAAAGCGAAAATTATTTCGTCAATCTTTAATGAAAAGATTAGCGGATAACTAAGTACTAGATAATTTTCTGCATGTATGGCTACCTTGAACAAATCGTTGCAAAATGTAAAAAACTTAATAATAGATGGAGCTGTATATAAAATTCGAAAATATATTTTTTGTAATTCGGTGCCGAAAAAGTGCATTTTTCGGCACCCGTTTTAGTCGATTTGAGTGCCGAAAAGTAGAAGTTTTTCGCACGCAATTTAATGACGTATAATAACGTAATTTCGTAGTTTTATTTATTAGATTATATTAAAATTCATCTTCTAACTTCCCTTATTACCACAAAACCTACTTTCAGCAAAAACAAAGCAATTTCTGGATTAAATGGCAGACATAATTAATTTTTTAAATTAATTATTTGTTGATTAAAATTACCTCATTAGAAAAAAGCGTTGAATACGCGTATGAAAAACCGATTTTTCGTGCTCACTAATGAAACACTCACTGCTTCGCAGCTCGTGTTTCAAACTCGTTCGCACCAAAAAACAAGCGGTTTTTCACACTTGTATTCAAGTATACTATTTTCTAATTCGGTGCCGAAAAGTAAAAGTTTTTCGCACCCTTTGTTATAAGTGACTTATAACAAAATAATTTCGTAGTTTTAATTGTTAAATTATATTGAAATTCATCTTCTAATCTCACTTAATTCCACAGAATCTACTTTCAGTAAAAACTAAACACTAATGAAATACTCACTGCTCCGCAGCTCGTGTTTCAAACTGACAAACAAGCGGTTTTTCACACTTGTATTCAAATATATTGTAAGGCCATTTAAGTATACATATTTAAATTTTCCGTATACAAATATTGATCAATTATTTGTTTATTGGCCACAGATAACTTGTTGAAAAAACCCTCTATATATGTATTGCGTATATACTTAGATATTGATTAGTAATTAATCAAACCATCGATAAATCTAAGGACACTCAATTTTTTTCCCAGTACTCAGATTGAAAGCAATCTAATTTTATAAGTAGCTGTAAATACAGTTATGTCACGTTCCTTTTTTTTTTTTTTTTAATTTAATACAATTTTATTAATTGCCTTTGTAATAATATAGTAATCAAACTAGGAAAAGTTTGTAATCGGCATGTTTTCAACGTACACATAAATAAATAACTAGTTTGCTAAAGCAGTAAGTTCGCGCTGTAGAGGTGAAGTAATAAATGGAGAGAACGCGGTGATATTAAATTGCATTGTTTTCGCGCATTAACTATATTTTATCTATTTATGTTTTTGTTTAGTTTCCGCAAATCTATCTACTGATGTGTAACTTGATCTGTTTCTACAGTTGAAAGGTAATAGTTCATATATTTTGAAAGATTATCTGATAATAAAGCTAATAGTTATTGGACTTTGTTAATTGACATTCTTATACATATTATTATTTATTCTTATATTAAATTTATACCATTTGCGTTCTAATTGGTTACCCGATTAATATCAATTAATCGATAATCACCAATAAAATTTATTGTTATTTTATTCATCGCAATAGTTTTGGAACAAATAGACATCTTCGTACTTGTTATATTTGCTTTCGGACTTTGATAGATCACTTGTAAGTAGATGTATCTCTACCAGGTGGTTTCCATGTTATCTGCGCCAGCATCGTCATTTATACCGTAAGTTATTGGTTAATTGTGCATTAAGTAAAAACAACTCTAAAAAGAGTGAACACCGCATATCATGTAAAAAGCAACTTTCTTGATGAAATACAGAGAAACTTAAAATACTAGATGAAAATGTATTTGATGCTCTCGATGCACCTTGTATATTATTTCATTAGATATAACTGGTTTTTTTTTTTTTTTGTTAATCTTATCTAAGTTAAACATATTTTTCATTTTTATTTATGGCGATGTCTCACCTATATTAATGCGTGATAATTACCTAGCTATCTTTACAACAGGTGTGAGTAACAATGCATAAATGATTAAGATACAAAGTGCTTTGAGACGGTTACACTCAAATGTGAAGACAACAACGGCCGCTGTTTAACGTATTTCAATAAACTATAACAATTGGAAACCTTTTTAAAACGATTAAATAAAAGAGACATATGTTTATTTCATCGCTTGGAATAATGCCATACACTTACACCTACAATGTATATTTAAAAAAATGGTGCTTTGATTTGCAGCAATAAAAATATATGAATATTATGTATACCCCTAGATCTATATAAACTATTGCCAAGAATTTAATAAAAGGCAAGCATAATTGATTGTATTTCCTTTAGGGCAAATTTCACAATAAACAAAAAATATGGCATTGTCTATTGAAGATATCATGTGCGATCAGAAAATATTTTGTAATGATTTTAATAAAATTAATACTATAGACAGTAGTAGCCAAAACCATCATCTATTTAATAGTTACTCGACGATTTCTTTAAGGTAAGTTTGAAATAATAAAAAAATGATTCTTTAAAAAATCGTATCTTTATTTATTAGGAATATTAGACTACAGACAGTCATCAAGAATTTAAAAGACCATTTTGCATCATTCATAACAAATAATTTTGCAATTCTTCAGAGAATACCTTCATTGAGTCAATCTTCATTGCCTTCGACCCCTGCACCATATAATGAAATCAATAATAAGAAAAGAATAATAGATAAGAATGCAGAAGTACCTGAACGATGTGTTGAATGTATGGTCTTATATGAACCTAGTCCAGAACGACATATAGGCGATATTGTGTTTATACATGGTTTACATGGCGGTAAGTACCAAGATATTTAATTACTACGATTAGTTAATATGAAAACAGCCAATAAAAACTATCAACTTTCATTGTATACTATGTATATTTATAATTTGATTCAATTATAAGGTTTGGACAGGACATGGAAACAAGGAACATGGTGTCAAGGTAACAATAAAATAAAAAATTTAATTCCTAACCGAAACAAGACAGTTCCATTAAATTCAGCATCAAAAGAGAACAGTCCAGAAGGAACCTTATGGAAAATATATTCGAAAGTTCGAAGAAAACATAATAATAATAATACAGATGAAGAATATAGAAACGAAACTGATATATATCAAAAACCTGTAGAAAAAACTAGTAGCACAAATGAAAATTTAAATAATGCTAACGATAATATTAGTCAATGTTGGCCACAAGATTGGTTACCACACGACTGTCCTGGAATGAGAGTTTTAGCTATAAATTATACAACAGATGTTTTATGGAGACCATTGTGGCAGAAAAGGAGGACAAGGTAAAACAATTCATCAATACTCTATGATTTATTGATTGGTTGGATAAATGACAATTTCATGGAAGTCTTTTATTGATTTTCTTTTATAAAGTATTCATAGGTGATCATTATGAATACTTTATAAATGTCATCATAATTAAATGAGAGTTTAGCGTTCTATAAAATGGCGAAAATGTTATGCAAATCTAGTTTAATTTATGATTAAATTCGAATTTTGACAGGTCCGATCTTAAAGAGCGAAGCAAAGAAATGATCGAACAACTTTTAGAGTTAAATCTTGGAAATAAACCTATAGTTTGGGTAGGCCATTCAAAGGGAGGTTTATTTATAAAGCAAATTCTCTTGGATGGTGTGTAACTATGCTATATATTTATTTTTCTCTAGAACTAAATGTTTGTGTTTTTTTTTTTTTATTTAATAGCATGGAACGCAAATGATGCTGTACAAAGTAGGCTGAAAAATATGTTTACCGAAACTAAAGGAATAATGTTTTACAGTGTGCCACACAAAGGATCACCAATTGCAGATATAATTTTTCCATTTTTTAAAAGAAGCATTGAATTATTAGAAGTACAAAGAAGTATGATGAATTTTAATGGACACATTGATGTCATTGAAATAAAAAAAAATGTGTATATATATTTACGTTGTAGATTGTGAATTCGTTTTAAATTTACATAAACAATTTTTGGATATCTTCAACGATACAACAAATAATAATAATAATAGTAAACCAGAAATATTCAGTTTTATCGATACAGAAAATACACCAGTGGCATTTACATCATTCCAATTTATTGCTTATGAATCTGCAGGTAAATAGTTATGTTAATTGTAATAGGAAATACTGGTATTCCTTTTGCAGATCCTGATATCGGTATTAAATGTACCGTACCATTAAATCATCGTGATATTTGCAAACCAGCAGGGAGAGATTGTTTTTTATACTTGGAATTAGTAAAATTAATAAAACGGACAGTAAAGGTGGAGAATAATAGTCATCAAACATAGCTGATCAATTATAAATAGAACTTGTTTTTTTTAATATAAAGTAATTAAAAAATTTACATATTGAGCATTAAAAAATAAATTAGCCCTTCCATTAATTCTTAAAATCGACTTAAATCATCCCAGAGACAATATATATGTCGCAGATAGTTTTGAGAGCAGCCACCAGTAAAACTCCATGTAAATAAAGATTTGCAGTTGGCAATCTTGGCACAACACCGTAGCAATTTTTGGACATATAATTTTGACTGGCATAATCTTAAAATCAACTTTTAATATAATTATTATGACATACATATTTTAAGTTTAAAATATAAATATACCCATATTTTCAATAATGTTAAAGCTATGAATAGGAAATTAGTAACTTGAATTTAGACTTCAGATGAAATTGAATCTCACAGAGACGACACTCACAGTATAGCTGTAGATGAGTGTAGAACACTTAAATGCCTAATTCAGTATTATCGATTCATTTGCAATAAACTCTTCAGTATCATTATCTTCGTATAAAGTTCTAAAAAACAAGAAAAAAAGTAGAGAAAAAAGATATACAGAGCACAGGTCTAATGTATGCATTGACACGACATTTTCTGTATCTAGTATACGTGTACAACGTTTTTATCTATTACCCAATTTTTTACTAATTTCTTATTTATTTCATATTATATATTATCATATTATTTATTAATAATAATAAATGAAATAACATACGGGCTAGGCATTGCAGTGGCATTATTTGCAGCAGACTGTTCTAAATTATCCTTTTGCTCTAATACTATATCAAACTCAAGGGCAGCATTCACTTTCAGGGTATTATTAGATAATTTACGAACAAGCAATTCTTTTTTACTGAATGCACATTTCAATCCACCATCGTCTTGCATATTCGAAGAGTTTATTTCACAACCATTAATATCACATTTTCCATTTAATAGATTCATGTTCAATCGTAACGTAATGGCTTCATCCGATATTAAATTTAAATTATTACTATCTGTTGTATTGTTTATTCCATTATTGATTGGCTCATATAGTAAAGTATCTATACTTATGGTTGTTGAACAAGTAGAACGATTTTCTTCAGCCAGAGGTGACAGTTGGGTTAAATCGATATGCGTTTCATCGTTATTGTAATTTCTTTTATGTGAACTTTCTATCATTGTTGAATGATGTGGAATTTCTACAATTTAATTAAATTATAACTATTTACAACATTACAATTACAAGTTTAATTTGATTTACTTGTTCCGTTTCGTCTATTCATTATCCTTAATTCTTCCATTTCGGGAAAGTTTTCATATGATATTTTTAAGATACCTGTTTTGAATTTAGTTTTGGCGTAAGTATTTAAAAATTATTATTTCGGAAAAGTTACTACTATGTAGTAAAAGTACTGATGTAACGCGCTATTAGGAATAAAGAAGGGGTTGAAGAAATGCATGCGAACTGTTTGTGAAAACAGAACCAAGACCATCTTTATTATTTTTCAAATGTGTACTGAGCTACTTAGACATAAGGTTACACAGTCAAAGAAGCACCATAACATACCTAAATAGACGTCATTTACATTAATTTCAATTATTCGTTTATTATTCCTTTTCATTGCTTTTAGGAAATCAATCGTTTTAAAACTCGGCCTCAAGTATTTATCATTATTAACAAAGATATAATTTGAATACGAAGTATCTTTTAAACATTGCTGATGTAATGTTTCACTGGGAGTGTATAACTTTGTACTGCCTTCTGAAAATTGATTAAATTTATATTAAATTGAAAAAAAAAATGTTAATCTACATGCCACATTTTTCAATTACATCTTGATGTTCTTCCATAATCTTATGATCTAAAAACAGGAACATAGTATTTTCCAAGAAAAATCTTCTATTCAAAGTTGGTGTTAATTCAGTAATTCCCTCTTGTATTAAATCATAACTGATTGGCAACGAGTAATTAACATGATCAGGTACTATTTTCACCATATTAGCATTGTCATACAAATCTGTCCAATAATGCCATGTTGTTATAATCTTACGATCGATTAAAGCAAAAAATAAATCCTTATTTTCTTGCAATGTTTTTTTACAAAGTGTTTTGGTGCAGAAATGTGTACAATTATTTGAATAAGTTTGTGTGAATTCAATTCCTAATTCACTTAATTTACTTTTTATGGATGTTGTTAAATTTCTTCCAAGACTTTCGTGTAAATAAACTTTCCATTTTAATATTGACAATCTAAATAGAATGGAAATGATTCAATTATTAGCGCTACTTTAATAAGCGAATGTGCTTGATATATAATGGATATCTCCGTTTGTAATTATATACAAATGTCCAAGTTCACTAACTTGAACTGTAGAGATAAATACTGACCAATTTAACCCCCATTCTACCATATTCTTACTGCCACTAAATAATTAACTTTTTTGTATTCAAAACATCAATAACTAAACAATAGAAGTTAAATAAATTAAAATTTACCTATACCGACAATCATTTAATCCTACTAATATAACATCATTATCCTTTAATTCAGTACATTCTCTAATTTGTTGTTCATTTACAAATGTTCCCCGTTTGGAACCTACATCTGTTATAAATAC
Organism: Platypus cylindrus; assembly: GCA_949748235.1. Lineage (NCBI taxonomy): Eukaryota > Metazoa > Arthropoda > Insecta > Coleoptera > Curculionidae > Platypus > Platypus cylindrus. The sequence continues at coordinate 8,530,842 of OX456490.1, read as the reverse complement.
TTTATTGTCCTGATGACAGAAAATATTACGAGTTAATAAAAAACATTTCTTCAAAGAATCAATCTAAAACTTACTCGTAATTCCACAGTCGCATGTCTCGCACTAACTGATAGGTCTTTAGCAATGATATGATTATTTTCTCGCCGTTTTCTACCAATATTATAACTTCTATTTGGAATCAAATAGAGATTTGTAACTGCAACAAATTTGTAAGTAACATGTTTTTTACATCGAAAATTAAAATTGTATACTTACGTAGGACAAGATCTATTAAAAAATGTGCCATAATATCAGCTTTATTAAATTGAAAAAAAATAATTTATTGATTAAAATGATTAAATTATTTCATTATTTTAAAATTAAAAAGAATTTCGAAGCAGGTTTTAAATTAAATAATGTAAATAGAATAGATAATGAAAATACAAAAAGTAATATTAATGAATAATTGATAAATAAAAACTAACCATAGAAAAAAAGGATATTAAAAAAACAAACATTGTTTATCTATGTACAAAACCATAGTAGTTATGGGCGAATTCGAGGAAAAATAACCTGTCACCCAGTTTTTGACAACGTTTCGGACCGGTCCAAGAACCGCTTACAAAACATTTATCAGAATCGATTTTCAAATTTTGTAACGGTCCGGTACGGCCCGTAACATTTGGAAATATAAAGTAGAGACTCTACTAGAGAGTAACGGTCCAAATGTTACCATTACCAATTTTTTTTGCGTTCCTTGTCCCGGTACAAAAAACAAGAAAGGCCCAACGTCAAGAGATTCTATAAAGAAACGTTTAGTCTGATACTTTAGTATTTTTAGTTGTAAAAATTAAAAGAGAACCGCTGCAGCGTGGAGTAAAATTTTGGTCACAAAATGGACCGCTACGTACAGCGTGGCTCAAGTTGAGTCACTGTTTAGTAACTAAACAATTAACAAACAATCAACACATAACTAATATTTCTTGTTTTGCTAGTTTTTAATGTAAATTAATTTACATTATTCATGTAACGCAGGTTTTAATATTTCAAAATTTTTAAATGTAATTTCCACAAGTAACTGTACCGTACCGTCGTTTTAAAAGGACCACAATTTCTAGTTGTCGTAGAAGTAAAGTGACAATGTTATATGCAGCAGCGGAGAATCGGGACAGAGACTGTGTGACTGGACCGCTTCTTAGACCGTTCCACAACCCTTTTTTCAAAAAAGTACCGAGCAATTCAACTCTTCGAATTACTCGAATCTAATCGAATGAAAAAAAAAAGAAGATTATCAGGAACCAATGATGAAGTGATCAAGATCAAGATTTGTCATCATGTCATCTAATGTGGTATTCAACTGATTCAACTCATTCAAGTGAAAAGTTGAGAGTTCAGTTCAGGGTTGGGAACCGGTTCAAAAACCGGGTCAAAAAACCGCTTTAAAAACACTTCGGTTTATTGTATATATGGGAGTCTTGAAACTTACTATAACTTATTCGTATTGAACCGTTTAATATTTTTCTTGCCGAAAAGACTCGATCAACGAAACGCTAAACGGTCGGCACTCTGCACCACTTTTAAAGGATGGGAAGCTATATCGGTTTGACGTGAACCAAATCATATTCGTTTGCTTTTCGTTTCACTTCGGCTTGAAGTGCTTTTTCTTCCATAGAGATACCATACAACTGTAATATGTTGCGTATTCAAATTTCAAATGCTATAGATCATCTATAGTATTTAGTGTATTTACTAATAATATGCGAGAAAAAAGTGTACTGGTTTTTTGAAAGTGATAAAAAGCAATTAAGGACTGGTAACTGCTGCAAACTCTTTCGAAAAGCAGAAAATACTTGTAAAATGAAGATGAAAAATAAATAATGTTATAATAATTTATGATAAATAATTTAGTTCCATCTACGTATAAGAAATTTTAGTTTTTGCTAATGTTTACCGTTTTTTTTGTGTCCCGGTTGGGCCCGAGAAAAATAATAAATATAGAGACCCTATTCGCATATTAAATTGAAACTATTCAATATTATTATATGTTAGATATAAAATGTAAATTTGATAGTTATACCCAATAGAATAACAGCTATTGTCGACAAATTATTCATATATTTTGTTTATTCTATTTATTTATTACTTAATACTCAACGCTATTCAGCACCAATGGTTTGACAATATTCTTGCCGACAAATGACAATCTTTAACAAATGAAATCTTCGATATGGTGGATGCGCTGCCGTAAAGTCATATACATAATATATGTATTGTAAATGTATACCTTAGAGTAAGATATTCTGTAGAAGTATCAGAGATCTGCTCGTATGTATTAGTATTCCCATTAAATTTAATAGTAAGTATATTTAATATTCATGCAATTGATAACCAAGAGATAAATTATAATTTAAATCTAATTACATATTGAAAATTCTATAATTTTAAACAACATTGAAATAAAAGTTATTTTATTATTATTAGAGAAATATGGCACAATGTCATTATTAAAGAAACTTTATTAAAGTCGCACCTTATTTAAATAAAATCGTCATTTATATGGTCGTCCTATACTGTTAAACTAATTTCATTAAACAATTAGAGTGTAATTAATATATCTACTGCCTATTTGCCAATCTTGAATTATAATTAGTGCTACATAGTAATAGTGATATTTCTAAGATCACAGACTTTTACCGAAAAAAACACTTTATTTAAAGAAATAAATTTTAAAAATCTGGTAAAGGTTTTTAAGGGAACATATGAAAAAATATTAAGAGCGTGAGAGATTAGTAAATATGGGTGGACATTTATGTGGTACCTTTTTTTGCTTCCTTTTTGCCGTACCTTCGTTAATTGAATATAGATATTGGATTATACCAAATATATAAATTGGATTACTTAATAAATGTAAACGGCAAAAGATGATTCTTAGCGGTTTTTACTGCAGCTAATGTACTTTGAGAAATGAACCCTATTTTACCTTCTACCGATTTTACGCTTTATTACAAATATCTCTAGCCGTCCTTCTTTTTTCGGCCTCTTTTCTACAAAAACTTTCACAGCCCTTTTTCTTTTTCTTTTTGATGTATTATTCTATTTCTATTGTCAGGCTTATTTCTATTATCTGGGTATGTGGGGGGAGAAAAGCAGTGACAATTTTGATTTGAACACAACATGAAACATTCTCATATCGTTACTCTACAAGTCTCAATCTTTTCTCTCATACGCTCTAATATTTACAGATTTTTATGTCTCGGTTAATATCTTGAATACTTACTCTCTGCTCTTTTTCAATAATTCAGTCAATTTAATATTAAGAAATTAATTATAGGGAAAGGTAAATTACGGGGTATATGTGATTATAAATAAATATAGTGTATAAATATAAGCGTAAATGGTTAAAATAAAAATTTGCGTTCACATTGAGAAACTAGAAACCTACAATTTCTAACGAAGCGAAATTTACTTCACTTAAGTGTTCTGCTGTATTTATATTTCTGTTGTTTTTAATTAGAAGACTGTCGCTTGCGAAGTTAGATACTTTTCCTATTCTCTTCTATTTTTTTTATATTTTCTCACTCTGACAGCTGTTTCGATTTCTTAAATGATTAAATCTTCTTCAATAAGTGCTTTTGCTTCGTATTTTTGATTATGTCAATTTTGGATTTGTCTTCCTTTTTGGTTTTATCATCACTAATGTTACACTATACATATGTTATAAAACATTATCTTATCGAAAATGATGAAAACACTATTAACTATAAAACAGACATAAAATACTTAAGCAAATCATACTACAAGATAATATAAATTAAGTTAAAAAAGACATTAATACACAATACATATTTATACATACAAAAAATACATACTATTGAACATATAAACGGTTGAAATTAAAAATATTTATAGATAGCAAAGGAAGCGTAACATTAGCGATTATAAAACAAAAAAGGAAAACAAATCAAAAATTGACATAATCAAAAATACGAAATGAAAGAACTCTTTGAAGGGGATTTAATCATGTAAGAAATCAAAACAGCTGTCAGAGTGAGAAAATATAAAACAGAAATATAACGGAATAGGAAAACCAAAAAAAGCCAAGTAAAAATATTTACTACGTTTATATGCACCAAGTTGAATCGATTTAAGCCAAATCGAATTAATAAAACGAATTAAAATTGACATGCTATGCATGTCATATATTTATGCTATACTTTACATGTATAGTATGCATATAATAAATGCGAACTAGTACATACTAGCGAAATATAGTACATAATATGTATATTAACACAGATGTCATGGTACATCACGTACTACTACGTATTGCATAGTGTACTACATATTATAGTCATTATTTTTCAAGTGTATGTATCTAGTTGTAAATATTAATACAAGTAGTTATACAGTTGTAACACATTTGTATGTAGATAACTGGATACTATAGATAGTAGATACTGTATATTAGGAAAATTCTAATAAACAGTCACTCTAGGCTAAGTGTACCTGTAATATAATTTAGAAAATGGTGTTAAATATTCTCATGATCTTATGGTAGCGCATTCGCCAAATTACGGATTGTGAATATGATATACGTCAAATCAACTCGATGTATTTATATTTGTCTATATTTACTAATTTTACTATAGAGTAGGACTTTTAAATTTAAAATTCAATAAGATTCCTAAATGAGTATCTAAAGTCTTAAGGATACTCAATTGTAAAAATCTGCATAGTTATGCATAGGAACCCACTTTTTAAGTTACCCGTTTCTAAGGAGGAACTTAAAAATTAAAAAAAATATCGAATCTAATCTATAAAATTGTTCATAAAGGCTGCAATAAATCTTACGTAGAACAAACAGGTAGATACACAATAGATAGAATGAAAGAACATAAACGAAATGAAAGCAAAAATTTAGAGTTAAGTACAAGTAAAGATATAGAACAAAGTAAGGCTGCTCTGGTGGCACATGTTAAGGAATTAATACATAAGTTTGATTTTGACGTAAACCACACTAGACGTAAAAACAAATTTATATAAAAGCGAAATGTTAACCAGAGAAATGATACACAATAAAACATAAAATAAAAATGATACTCTGGATCCAGATCCAGAGTATCTATCTAATATTAGAGTATTCTAATCTAATGTCATTTTTATTATAATTTTATCGTCAGAAAAATGTACGTTTAAAAATTTCATAATTAGTTTCAGCTTTGTACGTTCAGTGAAACAGGATCTGCAATTGGTTTAAAAGTTTAATATATTTTATATTGCACTAAAAAGAAACACTATATAATATTTATAAGAAAATAATAAATATAAGAAAATATAAGAAATAATATTCTTCAAAGTTCAAAATGCGTTTAAAAGTAAGTAAATAAATGCGTTTAAAAATTCCTCTATTTTTTAATTATTAAAATTGTAAACAAAAAATTTATATTTTTCATATTCATATCATTGCCAATTTATTAGGTAAAAAGTAACTGGTGTGATAAAAATTTAAAAAATCGTTAACATTAACCATGTCATGTGATGCTTGTTACGTTGCAACACGTACTTACGCTACGATATTAAACTAATGCTCAATCAGCGCATTCACCATTTTATAGTTATAACTTAGTGATTCCAATATGTATTTGTTAATTATTTAAATTATTTAATTATCTTATTACTACACTCACCACATTTTTAAAATTAAACAAATAAAAAAAAATTTCAAATTATGTTCCACTGATTTAATTAAAGTAGTTTTACACTTTTACAGTTTTACTTTTTCAATAAAAAACAATTAATTAATAATTAAAAATAATCGATATATTATATATATTATTTTTTAGTGTCATTTGCATCAGGTGGATTAAGTGAAGTTTAAGATAAGTTACCCTTTTTGGTCCATATAAAATACATAGCTATGTAAATAAAAAAAAAATATCAGAAAGTAATCTGCACTTAGGTTAAACTGCATCTAATCTAAAATAATTTAACTGGAGCAAATGGCAGTTAGTGAATAATGTGTAATTTTACTTATTTGTCTTTTGGAGGTATTTATCTTTTTTCAACTTTTTTAATAATTCTTCCTCGACAGCTGTTTCGATTAAATCTTTATCAAGTATATTTTTGGGTTTTCCTGCTTTAATCGCCTTTATTTTTTAGATTATCCACTAAAAAAATAATATGTAGATTATTAAACATTTTAGTATGTTGTATGATATCTACCACTATTAGTTGAATGCAGTTGTTCGACTTTTCTCATTAATTCTTTATCTCCAATATTACTTTCTTCATCAGACTCGTCTATTGGACGACGTATTCTTAATAAAACTCTTTTTTTAATCACTTCTACATTATTTTCGTCTTGAATGACATCAGCATCAGTTTCGTTATTATATATGAAAGCCTAAAATATGAACAGAAAATTAGAACTATAATTTAAATTTTTATTAAAATATTAATAAATGATATTATTATTTTGCTAATACGTTATTTTTTGTGCAATTTTCTAATTTAGTTAAAAATAATTATGTATTATTGTATTTATCTATAATATATATAATATTAAATATACATAGCTATTATATGTATATATCTCTATATATATACATATATACATATAATATAATACGATAAGACTAGTACAAGTGTTTGATAATTGTTCTGTATATGTATGCACTTCATCTATTTCAATCACTAATAAAAGTTAAACAAATTGCTTGCATTAATTATGTTAATTAGAATTTAGTAACTCTTAAGTACATAACCATATGTAAGTAATATAACATATTAAACATACTGTTAAAAGTGTAGAAACTTACAATTTAGTAATTGTACTTCTTTTTAGTTTCTATTATTTTATATGTATATATTATTAATTATTTATTATAAATAATTATTTTATTTATCCATTTTCCACTTCTCTATTAATTTTATTTTATTATATTATTAATTAATTTAATTTAATATTTTATAATAAAATAATAAACTTTTTATTCAAAACAAAACAAAACTTATACCTATTTTCTTTCAGGAACGAATAGAAAAATGATTTTGAAAATCATAATTCGTCAGTTTACATTTCGTTAACTGTCAAATGTAAAAACAAAAAAATATATTATATAAAAAATATACATAAATTATAAATTAAATATAAAAAAAAACTCGAAAGTGACTTATGGTGCATAAGTTCCATAACTCGTAATTTCAATTTCATAATCTATAGACCGAACAGCTCTAATTCCAGTTTTCATTATTATTTTTATTACCTTGACATTCAGATCAAACCGCTTACAACAAATTGTCAACAAAAAGCGTTGTTAAATTTCATGAACATAACCACAATTATTTGAATTTTGAAAACAAAAAAAAGCAAATATTTACAATTTTCATTTAAAAAAATTAATAGTGTTTGCGAACGAAAAATTATGTCATTTGCCTCTTCATTGAATTCAGTACGGCTACAAGAGTTAAAATTATGGCAAGGCAGCTATGAAAATTTACTACAAAACTCCAAACGAAAGTATAAAGAAGCTGAAGAAAAAAGCGAAGCAGGAGCAGAAGAAATGACTTCTACACCAAACAGAACTAAATGTGGTCTGGAGAAAACACATTCGAATACTTGGGATAAGAAAAAAATACCACCATGCAAACCTTTCGATCAATTATTGGAAGAGAAATTAGCAGAAGATCGACCTTTGGAAGTAACGAATAAACCCAAACAACCATTTCTGAAAAAAGGTCAAGGTTTAATTAGATATAAAATGAAGTCGATAACAACTAATTTGATTTCACATTCGGAAAGGGATAGTCATCGAAAATCTAGAGGTAACTAATAACCAAAAAGTACAAACGCAATTATATTAGGTGTAATTTAATATTATATTTAGGCAAAACTATACATGATCAACAAGTTCCTATCCCTCCTATTAAAAAAGGAATTTTAAAAAAATTTCAAATAGAATACAATCCAGAAATAGACCTGACTCCGCTTACAGTACCTGATTTTGTAAAACCTAGAGGTACGTGGAAAAATGTATTTGAGAATGCAGGTCTAGAATCCGATGAAGAAGAACCAATGGAAAATGTTGATAGAGATACAAAATATGAAAATTTTAAAAGAAGACTCAGTTTAAGTGGGGAAACTAATGAAGGTGTAAATCTATTGGAAATAACCAATGAGTCGTTAAATAGCAAAGCTAGTGGACAACAGCAACAAATTCAAAGCAGTTATTTAAGTAGTTTACATAAAGAAATTGTCGAAGAAATTAAATCGTATGCAGCTAGAAATTTCAGAGTTGAAAATCGAATTATTTCTAACGACATTCCGTAAGATTATGATTTTTTATTAGATAATGAATTGTTACTCTAACTAATTTTGTCCTTCCATTGCAAATAGAGAAAATATATCGGAAACTGTACATATGCAACTACCACTACAATGTGGCGAAGATACATTCGAAGAACAAAAGTCCGCAAGGGAATTGCGGGCTTTCGAAATACTAGAAAAGAAAGTTGAAAACAGTTCGTTTTGTTCTACCAATACCAGTATTGTTAATTTATTAAAAGCCAGCACACCAAGAAAGTTAATTGAAATGCGACACGCTCCTACAGAATCTGGGGATTCACTGATTGTTATCCACGATAAAAATGAAAATCATCAATTAAAACTGACAGATATTATGCAAAAAACGGATATTTTAAAACAATTTTTAATAAATTTGCATAAATTGGATAATGATTCTTCTGCTTCTAATCAACTTACAACATGTACAGACGCAACAGGTAAAATGAGATGGAGGCTCTCAAGATTACATGTGAATTTTTTTTATTAGAAAGGCATATTTTTAATAATTTTAATTTTTAGGTGATTCGTCTACACAAAACTTGTTTGAAAAAAATGATTCAATGATATCAAGCATTTGCGAAGAGGAGGAAGCCACACGGTGGTCAACACGTACACCTAGCCTAGTTGGTAGCGATCAATCAAGTGCCCCGAGTGAAAAATGGGAAAAAAATGATGTTGGTGTTAATACAAGTTTTGCGAATTCTTATGATTTAGATGATACGATAAAAGATACACGTAGTTGTCAGAAATGTGAAGAATTACGGTAATAGTGGCAGTAAATCTACTAATAAACTACTGACGCGTTTTTCGTCGTGATCAAATGTAAAATAAAAAAATTTATGGAATGTTTTATAACTTCTAGATCAAAATTATCAGGCAAAATTAAGGATTTCAATCAGTTAAAATCGAGCAATGCCAAAATAAAATCAGAACTAAAAGATTTAGAAGAAAAATATAACAATTTCAAGAAAGATAGAAAAAATACTGAACAAAAATACAAAGCCCAAATAGAGGAATTAAGAGATGAATTGGAAAATGAGCAGAAAAAATTAGCGAAAGAAAAGACTTATTTTGAAACGTAATAAACGTTAATTTGGATGTGTTCAAAAGTAATAACACAATTTTAGTAACGTATTACTTCTAGTTATATAAAAAATGCTGAAAATCGACCAACGAAAAAGGAACGTGAAGAAATCAATCAATTAAAACAGGAAGTGGCCAATTGCAAGGAATTTATAAAGTTGAAAGATACGAAATACGGTGCAACGCAGGCTCGTTTAAGAACACAGATAAAGCAATATGAAAAAGAATGTGTCGAACTGAAAATTACCGTAGAAAAATTACAAAAAGAAAATGCCAAATTAAGGTATATCAGTAACGATATGTTGCAAGAAAACGGTACAATTAAAGTGTATGAATTTTAGTGCAAATCAAAAATATATACGAAGACCAGGTGAGATGAAAATGCTGAAGGAGATCAACAAACATTTGTCGAAATTAACTGATGAATCGATGAGAAATTTACGACAATCACGTAGCGATCCTGATCCAGATGGTGATTCAAATGCTGACGATGATGAATTCGATAAGAAAATTAGTAATCCCTCGTGCAATGCTAGAGAAAATGATGGAAAGAAATCAGTGAAAAAGACTGTAAGTATGAAAAATATCTGGTAGATATACCAGGTAGATATACTGTGTAATCAAAGCGCGTTTTTTTTTTGGATATAAAAAAGCACGAATCAGAGACGAAGGTCAGCATTAGTGACAGTTCGAAAAGTGAAATCAGTACAAATATTGATTTTGAAAATGTGGACAATATTGAAAAACGTTATGAGAATGTATTTAGTGGTTTACCCAGTCCGAAAAATAATAACAGCCATTCAAACATGTCAGGTACATTAACTGTTAGAATGCCATTTTAACTTATATTAAATAGACATTAAGGACCTTATAATATCGTTATAGAGGCTAAATTTCAAATTTCTTCATGTTTTAGATAAAACTGAAAGAACATTAGCAGATGGCACAATTGAAGTTACATATAGCAATGGTAATTTCAAAACTGTCTCACCGGATGGACAAGTAATTAAAATAAAATATTTCAATGGCGATACGAAAGAAACCAATTTAATAGAGAAAGTTATAAGGTGATTTTATCGATATTTTGCTTATTAATTAAAATAATAAACATATTTTATTTGTAGATACCACTATGCTGCAACCGATGCATGGCATATCCAATATCCAGACGGATCTGAAATTTTAGAATATACAGAGTAATTTTTTATTTTTTTTATTCTTCTTTCGTCAGTTTTATTCAGTTTATTTTTTCTTCAAATTTTACAGTGGACAGAAATGTACGAAACATAATAATGGTACAACGGAAATATTTTATCCAGATGGATCCTGGCAAATGATTAATATAGACGGTTCTCAAGAACATCATTTTCCCGATGGACGTAAAACACTAAAACAACCAAGTGGAGAACAAACAATTTTTCTACCTAATGGTCAAAAGGAAATTCATACAAAATCATATAAAGTAAACAAGATCAATGTACTCGAATTCATTTTGAATCTGCTATTATTGTTTGTTTAGAGAAGAGAATATCCTGATGGAACAAGACGAACACTGTATGATGATGGATCAGTGGAAACTGTTTATTCAAATGGTAGAGTTCGATTAAAAGATTCAAATGGTCAATTAGTGATGGACACTCATCCAGAATGAATCTTAGGGAAGCGTAAAAGCTAAAACTGGCTTTATTGTTTGTTTTCTATTGGTGCGCGCGTGTTAGTGTTGTTAAAGGTTAAAGTCCACTCAATGTAATTTAAAAATGTTGTAAAAATGTTGATAATACAATTATTACGTTCTAGATTGTGTAATTTATGTACAAAATATAAAAGGTAATCAAAGCATTCAGGAGTTTTATTTATTTTTTTCTAATTTGGTGCGGTAAAGTAGAAGTTTTCTAGTGACTTATATTAATGTAATATCTTATTACGTATTAATATATGTATTACTTGTAGTATAAGTAATATCTAAACTAACTATAAGTCTTCTAAACTACCGTTAATACCACACCACTTACTTTAAGCAAAACCCAAAAAAATTATTGGATTAAACGGTAGATATGATTAATTTGTAAAATTACCTCATTAGAAAAAATAGTGTTGAATACGCGTGTGAAAAGCCTATGGTGCTTATTAATAAAACAATCACCGTTGCGCAGTAAGTGGGGCTGACGGGTTGGTTTTGCTTTCCTAAAAAATAAGATGGCGATTGCGCATTTCGTTTTGAAATTTCAGATTAAAATGAAAGTGTCCTCACCGTTATTTAAAGTAATGATAGAGTACTAAAATTATTGGATCGGGCACTTTGGTATCGATAGTATCATGCGAATCCTAGATCTAAATACAAATATAAGAACAACAGTTAATTAGAATAAATCTCACTATTACGATTTGATAATATAATGCGATCGAGAAATGGCCGGAAATTTAAAACAATCACTCAAACGATACATTTCTTATTACCTGTAAAGTACAATATTTCCGCGCGCATATTGATGTCACCGGCGGGTGAAAATTTATATGTTACTATTTTGGTAAAAGAAATTTAGCAAACAAAATTGCGACTAACTGTACCGCTATTACAAGACTAGCGTAAATATCATATGTTGCCACAGTTTCTCATAGAAATTCGTATCTTCATTCTTGTGAATAGAAAATAGCCAAAAAAATCTAAGTAACATTAGGAAATAGGTCTATTTCCTTTACATTAGTTTCTTCTTCAATTCTCTATTCATCCAATCATAAATGGTGTTGTTGTTATATTTTTTGTTTGGTAGAATATAAATTAATTTAATTAATCAGTATTGTTCCGTTAATACAACAAAAGCATAAAAAAAACAAGAAAAATTGCACAACAGACCATCAGTTAGTTTAGACCATCTAAACAGCTGTTCATGACAAAACAAAATGGCGAAGGCGTCAACCAGGATCAATAAGTTGTTAATTCAAACATAATTATTTAAATAATGTTTATTTTATGATAGCCAGCAACAACGAATAAATAGAAATAGATGTCAATTTCTCGACTGTGTAGTGCAACATGCAACAATTAACGAATGCTTAAGCGGTAATCAACGAGTAATTTTAATCAATGTGTAACTTAACGATGCGTTTAGTTAATGAATTAACATCTAATATAGTTGCGGTCATGGATATAGCTTATATTAATTAGTGCTAGTTTCATTTCGATAGAAAACAATTTTTTATTCGATATTAATCGATTAATCGACTGATAGAAAATGCATGTTAAATCATAATGAGACTTTTTATTCTTAAAAACTCATTAAGAGACTCATCGTAACGTTAAAATACGATAAAATATTTATTTAAACAATGAAAAAAAAGACACTTTAATATCATACTAAAGCATTTATTCAAACAAAACTTTAACTCATTAAACACTCTTTTTACATTATTCCGACTCTACATAACAAATTTAACTGAATACATCCGGACACTTTCCACTAGGATCTAGTGCTAATCCATTGGGGCACGCATTTTGTGGTACTGTAATGACAGAATGTGAAACAATACCGAACGCATTTTTCAATTTTCCAAGGGGAAATGCAATAATAGAATCCCTTGGTGTAATGTTATTATTTTTTGAAGACGAAGAGGAAGATGAGGAAATATTATCAGTTTGTTTTTGTGTCACACTGCTAAACTGCTTGTCTGTACTTGCCGGAGTTGTTGATGGATTTAATGAAGTTGATGCGGTTTTTTGAGTTGTTATAGGGTGATGATGATGATGGTGTTGATTATGTGCGTGTGAAGATGGCGCCGCTGATGGTGTTGGTGATGGTGACGATTCGATCATTGGCATTTGCTTATTTTCCAATATTTCCGTACCAAAAACAGTAAATTTGAAAATATCTTCCACTATTGGATCAGCACTTTTTCCAGGTTTAATAAAAACACAACATTCACCCGTAACTATTTGGGTATTAATAATAATTTTCTTACATGTTTCTTTCGCACCATTTACCATAAAACTGTTGATTAAAAACAAAAGAAAAACTACACGAATAAGAAACCACATTATTATTATTATTATATTACTATTCGTCTTGTTGCTCAATAGCAATCAATTATCCATTGATTATCCAGTTCCATTAATCAAAATGAAACGGACAGATATATCTATGCGTACAATACTAGTTCAATACTAGAATATTGAAGAAATCAAACCTCAGCAATACGGGCACATCCGTTGTTTAAGACGGATCTCGACTTACGTCGAGAACGTACGTCGAAAAAAAAACCTGCATACCTACAAGTTCTATCGAATTAAATTCGAAATTCCATAATAAAACAAGAAAAATAATAAATTATGTTTTTTATTCTATTGATGACAATGATGATGATAATTATTCTAAGAAGAATTCTAATTATGCATGTATCATATTTGATATTCTAATGACCTTGTTTGATATACAGAGATTTACATACATACATTCAGTTAAGTAAGTGCACTTGTCAAACAAGTTCAGTCGTCTAAGAAATTGAGTTATGCTGCGATTTTGTTTCTATATTTTTATTCATAGTTATGCTACTAATACTACTACACTTTGAACTGATTTAAAAATAGAATTATTGAAGTTTGAAAAATATTTTAAAAAAATTTGCATACCACATAAGTAGCTGGAATAATTTTCACTAGCAACAATAATCATCATTTTTGAATAACTAATAAAAATTACTGCAGAAAGGCCACGCGTTTCAACAATCCATACCAACAGGTATCGTGTGCGTAATTTATTGCATATTGAAAATCTGATAGAAATTATCACATGACGACAAGAAAGCAATTTAGATACAAATTAACAGTACGTCAATGTTGCAAAAGAAATAACAAATTCATATAGTCAAGCCCGAAGAGAATCAGGTGATCGTCTGGTTTTTAGAGTCATACAAGTCATTTTGTAGTATAATATATAATTTTTATATATTCTTTAGTTTCAAAAGTTCTATTTTGAAGCATAAAAAATTTTCCATGTATGATAATAATTATAATACTGAGTATATATAATTAAATATATAATACTGAGTATTATAATTATACAATTAATGTACATTACATACAATAAATTAAACTATTTAAATATAGTTTTGGAAAAACCTATTGGATTACTATAGACACCTACATTTGTATATCGTTATAATCGACTTTAAATAATTTTTTTAATATAATGAATTATTTCTTCTTGCATAATTGTTATGCAAGAAAGTTCTCTTTTAGAGACGCCACATTATTATTAAAAATATGGAAATTAAAGTCCAATATAACCCATATATGTCCAATATCAAAAGTTTTTATTATATAATTATTTTATTATAAAATTTTATTGAAGATATAGTGACTAATTAAAATGTATAACGTGTGCCATTTAGCTGCACATCTAATCCACACTTATTGGTTATTACACTTATTACCATTTTTACAAATATCTGATGCTAGAAGTATCTTGATTAAATGGAGAAGGTGTAGGATCATGAGGAGATGAATTTAAAGCTAAGTTAAAATATATATCTATTTACCTAATAATTAGTTTAAGTTTTTCGTGATAGAATTATTGGTTATTTTTATTAATCCAAAAGAAAAATAGATTGCAATTAACAACCTGTAAATTGGAAAAATCAAATATTCTAGATAGTATTAACTTCGTAGACATTTCTACTCACTAATGTCTTATCTGATTTTTAGACAGTTTTTGTCTGAAAAAACTCATAACAATGAAATTGTTATGAAGGGAATTTCAATGGATGTGATTAATATAAGTTATATAAAATATAACTTAGTAAATATTGATATGTCGCCAACATTATCTCAAATGATGCTTTAATAGTTATGTATATAATAAAGATTCCCAAAATCTAGCTCCTGTTAAATTTTCTTTATTGATGTTCTTTTAGTATATTGTGACATGTTTCGCCCATTTTTGAGCATAAATACTTTATAGACTTTTATGCTATAAGTCTATTTCAGCCTATTCATGCCATCTACAAGTAAAAATTTATATAAGTTAAAGTAAAAATTCCCCTGATAATAATAATTAATAAATATATGATTACACATTATATAAATAAATCTATAACAGGTATTTTATTAACATTAAAGAAAAATTTATTAAAAATATTGTAGTTAACTTCACTGCCACTACAAGACTGGTACTAAAATTATATGTTGCAACCGTTTCTCTCATAGAAATTATAGAATACTATAAGTTCTATATATATAGAAACTATAGAATAGAGAGACTTGCCGTCTCTCTTGCGAATAGGAAATAGGTCTATTGTTGTTCGTGTTGATATTGATAATAATGTGGTCGATTATTTCTATCCAATCGATTATAAATCGCCACTTTTAATGTAAGTAACGTAAGCGATTTATAAACGTAATGCAAGTAACGTGACTAGGTAAATGTATTGAATATTCAATATTAATCGTTCACTCTGCATTTTTCTTTAATTGATTGAAATCGCCAATTGTCATATATAGAAAATATGATCAATCGACTTGATTTTTCAATTTTTTTAGTCGATTAAAAAAATAACCGAAACGCAAGTAAAAAAAATCGATTGAATCGATTTTTTTGGGAGATTTGATTTATTGTGATAATCGATTATTAATTGGCATCACTAGTTAATAAACAACACAGATTTTGTTTTTGCTAAGTTCAACCTAACCGTAGTCCGTACTTTTTATTATTATTATTTTTCTGAACAGTAAACCCAGGTTTTTTCAGAATTGCAATCAAGATTCAATGTTTTAAGACAAATAACACTAAAATGAGCTTAAAAAAAGGTATAAGCCCTATAGTTTTTAATGCTGTACGAAATGTTGATATGGAAATGTTAGCAAAATGTTCAGAAAACGATATACGCCCGGTATTACCATGTCTTGTTCGTATGGGACTAATATCACCATTAGATTCATCCAAAAAATGCACTAGAATGAAGGTCAACATACTTACAATTGTGAGCGGCATGGAATTGGTAAATTCAATTGTTGCGCTTTTGTCAATCGATTTTCATAAGTTAGAAACTGATGTGAAGCGGGAACAGCAGTTAAGGCAAAAAGGCAACACTCTACAGAATGATTCGATTTTAATTGGTAATTTTTCAAATACGAGCATGGCATTGGAATATGAAAGAAGCGATATGACTAGAAGATTAAGTATATTGTTAGGTAATGATAATAATAATTTTTATTATTCACAGCTTAAAACATTTATTGTTTCATAGGCGAATTATTGTATATTCAAAGTCAAATTCAAGAAGGCGTAGAATTATTAGATGCAGAACATTATATAAAATCTTCAGAATTATTTGATAATGATATTTTTGCTGAAGAACTATCCGATATCCTTTGTATTGCCTTGGCAGAGTTACCAACAACATTAAATATTACTAATATAGTAGAAACTCTGCTGCACGTAAACAATGGTCCAGAAATAATATGTCGCGTTGTTGCTAATTTTCCTAATTGTTTTCGTGAAAGTAATAATTAATCACACAATAAATTGAAAAATGATTGTATAAAATTAATTTCAACTTTCAGTATCCACATTTTTAATACAAACCGGAGAGAAACAAGAAGAATCAATTTCCAGTACAATTCGAGCCACTACATTAAGCTTATTGTGTGGTATGAATCCTTCGCAGTGTCTTTCAGTACGAGCCAAATGTGTGGAATTATGTAGAATGCCAGCATTGGCAATTTCTTTAACATTAAGTGGTGGCGATGATGAATGTGATATGGTTGCCTTTGTTAGTGGACTTCTACTTGGAAATGATCAAACAATTAGGTTCGAATTAGATTATTTATGTATGCCATTTGGTAACTACAGTTTCTTTTTGTTTAGAACTTGGATCGCACTTTTCATCCGAACCGGACAAAAACGAAAAGGCGAAGCATCTAGTAATGCTTTACAACAATTACGAGATGAATTATTAAAGCGGCTACATAAAATAACAGAAGCCTCACCTAATGGTCAAATCCCTGATAGTCTTGTTGTTCAAGCATCCGCTTTGCTTCGATTGTATTGTGCCCTTCGTGGCATTGCAGCAATAAAGTAAATTACTTTTAAAGCAAATATGAGATAACTAATATGGCGCCGTTCTAGATTTCAAGAAGAAGAAGTTAGTCTTATTGTTCAATTATTAACATCACATCCAAACCCAACGCCAGCAGGTGTTCGATTTGTATCAATAGGTCTGTGTATGCTTATCGCATGTCCATCTCTAATATCACAAGTCGATCATGAAAGAAAAAGTATCGAATGGGTAAGCAGTTTTAACGAATCGGCTCGTTTCACATTTAATTAAGTGTTAATTAATTGTAGGTTCAATGGTTAGTAAAAGAGGAAGCATATTTCGAATCAGCCAGTGGTGTAACAGCATCATTTGGTGAGATGTTATTATTAATGGCAATCCATTTTCACAGTCAACAACTGAGTGCCATTTGTGAATTGACTTGTGCAACTTTAGGCATGAAAATCGTTATTCGTCATAATAATATGAATCGAATGAAACAAGTATTTACACAGGAGATTTTTACAGAACAAGTTGTTACCGCACATGCTGTTAAAGTACCAGTTACGCAAGGTTTAAATGCTAATATGAATGGTAATAAATGTAATGATGTGACACACAATTCAGAGTTTTTCTAATATTGTTCTTAATTTAGGTTTTCTGCCTATACATTGTATTCATCAATTACTAAAATCTCGCGCATTCGCCAAACATAATGTAAACATTAAAAATTGGATTTACAAGCAAATTTGCACTAGTGTTAGTCCATTACATCCAGTTTTGCCGATGTTAGTTGAAGTGTATGTAAACAGTATTGTCTTGCCAATAGCAAAAAATATCGAACACACGAACAAACCATTAACAGAAAATGAAATTAGAAGAGTATGTCCTCTTTTTACTAATTAGATGTAAATTAGTTAACATTTACGAGCAAAGTGAAATTAGATTGCGGCTTCGCTGTTATTGTGATTTTTAGCACTTCAGTACCAGTTAGATTATTTAATTCAATGTGCTTTTTTTAGGTTTTCCAAAGTTCAATTTTTGGCCAATACTTTGATAACAAACAAACAAGTTTTTTATTAGAATTTGATGCAGGAAGTGCGGAAAATCAATTGGACGTTGTAATAGACAATACAAGTTTCACACCGCAATTACTATTAATTTACTATCTTTTATTATACGAAGATTGCCGATTAAATAATGCACATACGTTAGCATCAAGCGGACGCAAAATCAAACAATACACGCCGGAATTTATGTCCGAGCTTCCAATAAAATACTTGTTACATTATGCACAAAAAGATCAAAGTTCTTATTCAGGTATAGTCTAGTATTATATCCCAGGACTAGACTATTTACTATTCAATTTTATTATAGGTCTTTTTGGTCCATTGCTGAGACTGTTAGCAACACATTTTCCACATTTAACATTAGTAGAGGACTGGCTAGACGACATGTCAATTAAAACTGAAGTAAAGCAATCAATTCGTATCGATGAATATATGGTTGTTTCGGCATTTAATGAAATCGATGAAAATCCATCAAAGTAAGTGCATACATATTTATCAAATAAGTGGAAGTACATAGTGGCTTTTCAAAATTATATTTTAGATGCGCCAAATTACTGCAAACTATGCTTAAAAGTGAAGCAATTGACATCTGGCCATTTGCGGGAAGCTTCACACAATTTGCCAAGTAAGTTAATTGGAAGCTAAGAAAGTTACCACGCAATTTTTATCGTCAAATTCACATATTCTTCACTACATTTGATTATATCTATGTGTAGGCAAGTTCTTGGAGAAAATGTACCTCGATACATTCAAGATCTCTATAAGGATGTTTGGCTTAGACTGAATACAGTGTTGCCACGTCGTCTATGGGTTTTAACCATTAAAAATCTTGTGGACGATTTTTCTACCTTAACTAAAATTGATGTAGCTGAGGATCCCCTGCAGGTAAACAACTCCATAGTTGTAATCTTAGTAATCAATAGTGTTCATCGTGTTTCTAAAGCTAATCACATGCCTGTATTCAATCATGAAAACAAATTTTATTATTCCTAGATAATGAGATGTGATGAACGTGTATTTCGTTGTGCACCAATTTATGCAATTGTTCTACGAGTACTTCGAGCCAGTTTGGCATCATCGAAAAGTCAATTAATGCAACATTTACAAGCCAATCCGAAACTGGACAGTCATGGGCAAGTTATAAATGAACCAGATCGTGATGAAATGTGTCGAGCAACTATTGCAGCCCAAGTAAATAACAGGTTCACAGAAATCCATATATGGCCCACTAAATATACTTAATTTGTACTGTGGGTATATTAGCTAGCTAGTAGCTACGCTTTTTTCTTATTCTCACAAGCATGTGTGCACAATATATATTATTAGTGTGTGTACACTAATAGGCGATATTTTAATGCATTTGAGATTTGTTTTGGGCTCTGCTCTGGATCTTTTACTAGCTTACTAGCGCCAGCGGGACTTAATACTTGAACAAGTTTACCAGAAACGTATAATTTGTCAAATCAGTTCCATTTTAAATTTTTGTATTGGAAAAAAAATATTTCAAATACTTTCGCTTTTCGCATTGGAAAATGCAGATTCTCAAATGGAAAGTGGAAAATGCATTTCTTAATATGTCACTTGATAGGCTCATTTTCAAGAGCCTACCTCGGATTATTTGAAGATGTCAACATAACCTATGTTTTTATTGTTGATGTTGATTTTTTTAGAATCTACTTGAATTTTAACTTGTTCTTATTTATGTATAAAAATGAATTCTAAACAAATCAGTAACAAGCGAAGCTATCATCGAAATCATAGCAAAAGATCAAGGAGTCGTTCAAGAAGTCCATTTCGAAAAAGATCTCATTACAGCTCAACGCAAAGTAATATAAAAAATATTGAAAATCATAAATATGAAATGCGAAGATTTTTGGAAGATGTAGTGAATGTTGGAGACTTGGAAGAATTTTGGTCGTTTTACAGTAAATATCAAAATGCACAAAAGATCACAACAACGAAAGATAAAACTATTGATCGTAGTAAACTTATTAATATTGATTTTGAAGAATCTATTAACTTTTACTATGAAAAATTACCCGTGTTAGATCGAAAAGGTGAACGTTTTAATTTTCCCATGGATATATTTAAAAAATTTATGCTGATTATAAGAATCTATAAAGATTTCCAACAAAGATCGAAATTCGCTAAGTTAAAGAAATTGAGAAATGCTCAAATGGAATTACCCATTTCCCAGTACAGAGAGAAAATTATTGAAACACTGAAAGAAAATCGAGTAATATTAATAGCTGGAAATACTGGTAATATCAGTATTATAATTCCTTATCAATTAAATGCAAAGACGTGTTTCAGGTTGTGGAAAATCAACTCAAGTACCACAATATATAATGGATGCTGGTTATGAGAAAATTGTATGTACTCAACCTAGAAGAATTGCATGTATTTCATTAGCTAAACGTGTTTCATATGAAACACTTACAGATTTTAAAAGTACAGTTGGATATCAAATTAGATTTGAAAAATCGAAAAGAAGTGACACAAACATTATTTTCATGACTGAAGGTTTGTTATTGAGGCAAGTATCTGAAGAGGAGAAACTAAATTCTTATGATGTGATAATTTTGGACGAGGTGCACGAAAGGCATTTATATGGTGATTTTTTAATTGGTACGTATTGCATGTGTTAAATAAAAAATAAATTTTTTTCCAAATAATTACCAAGGATTCAAACATGTGAAGGGATTATATTGTCACTAATAATGTGTGACTTAACTTTTTAGGTGTTATGAAATATTTATTGCATAAACGTGACGATGTTAAAGTCATTCTTATGTCAGCAACAATTAATATTGATCTTTTCAATTCGTATTTTGCCGAAGAAAATGTAAAAGTTATAGAGGTAAATACTGTAGAATAATGGGCAATATTCAGTCCGAGCAGTTTGATATTAATTTAAATGAATCTATTTCATTGTTAATCCCAACTTATCTAGGTTCCTGGTCGATTATATCCAGTAGAAATTAATTATAGACCAATAATAAAAGATCCGTATGAACGTAAAAAAGACAAATTCGATTGTACTCCATATTTACAAATATTGCAATTGATCGATGAGAAATATTTGCCACACCAAAAAGGCGATGTTCTGATTTTCTTGAATGGTTTCACTGAAATTTGTACTTTGGTTGATGCGGTGAATGAATATAGGTAAATACCGTGGGGTTATTAAGAGATGGTACTTCTTATAACTCTTTGTCCTATTTGTAATTAACCATTTTAGTCAATACAAAAAGAATTGGATAGTTCTGCCATTACACAGCAGTTTATCATTGGAAGATCAAGATAAAATCTTTGATTATCCACCTGATGGCATTAGAAAATGCATTATATCAACAAATATAGCGGAAACATCTGTAACAATTGATGGCATAAGGTTAATTCATAATAAATAATAATAAAATTTGTTTCTAAAGAACTTATTTTTGTTTCAGGTTCGTTGTAGATTCGGGCAAATGTAATAGAATGATTTATAATACGAATTTGGGTATTAGTAAACTAAGCGAAACGAGTATATCACAAGTAAAATACCCATAGAGAGAAATATTCATACAGTTTTAAGTATTTTCTGTGTTTAGGATAGTGCCAAACAACGTTGTGGTCGTGCAGGACGAACTGGACCAGGTATATGCTATCGATTGTATTCTGAGGACGACTTTAGTAATTTTGAAGCTTTCACACCGGCCGAAATACATTTAGTGCCATTAGATTCTTTATTATTACATATGATATCGCTTGGACTTAACGATATTGAGAATTTTCCATTTATTGAAAAACCTAGCCAAAAAGCGATTGGGGAAAGTTTGGAAAAATTAAAATTTACAGGTACGTGTAACTGAGCTGGAATTTCAGTAATCGGATACTGAACCCGGTGCAAACAAAAGACGCTTGTTTATTTCCCCTCTTTTGTTTTTAGGCGCATTACACCTAGCTGATAATTATCTCTCATTAACACAACTAGGTGATGCTTTAAGTCAATTACCAGTTGATTTATCAATAGGAAAAATGCTAATAATGTCAACTGTTTTCGGTAATATTAATTCAGTATTAGCTTTAGCTGCTCTGTTAACTGTTCAAAGTCCATTAACTCAAAATGCATATCGAAATGCGGAAGCTCAAAATCTAAGAAAACCATTAGATTCAAATCATGGAGATCCCATGACATTGTTGAGCTATTACAAAGAATGGTAATGCATTGATTATTATAAATCTTGTTATTGTATCTTATTTATTTATACATATTATACTAGGTTAATCATTAAGCAGGAATCGTCCACATCGAAACGAAGTGATCGAGAATCTAGAATGGAGAATACGAGAATATGGTGTAGAAAGAGATGCTTGGAAGAGCAAAGATTTTATGAAGCGACAAAATTATTAGAGCAGTTTCGTGATATTCTAAATGATGCGAATTTATTACAAAAAATTGACAGTGGTAAGTGAAACCTCGTTTACTGCTATTACGGAATTTTATTAACGAACAAAAATAATTTTTTCAGAACTAACTAGTAGTGAACGAGCAATCAGATACGGAGAACTTAAACATTTGAAGCATTTAAAATACGAATTGAAAAATGAATCCAAAGGTAGGCAAAGGAAATTGCTGAAATATGAAAATATGATGAATTGTGAAGAGGATTATGATACAACGGATGATAAAAAAGATATTAGAGATGTCGAATTTCATATTGCCAACGATTTTAAGGTAATTAGCTTTGCTATTGATAAAATTAATGTCAAACGGTTCCATATTATGGATAGTACTCGATTTTGAGTTTAGTTTTTTACTTCTTTGTTTTTGTGTGGAGGTCTTACCGTTTTTTATTTTCGTTTATTTATTTTTATATACTTAGTTAATTAAGTTTAGTTGTATCCCACTTGAAAATAAATACTTACTTTTTCAGCATCTACAAAAATTACTAAGCGAAACATCAGCCGACAGTTACAAAGACTTAATGATGTTGAAATTGGTTTTAACAAGTGGTTTTTATCCGCAAATCGCTGTGGAAGATGAACACAACAGTTCCAAAACAATTTCAGATAAATTGTATCATACGAAAAGTAAAAATTACATTTTCTTGAGGCCGCTAAGTTATTTTGCCACCAATAGTGAGATATTGGAATTGGATAACGATGATATTGAAGTACCACCACACGGTATTAAACATTAAAGTCTTGTTTATTGTTATTTATTTAAAACCTCACTTTTTCAGGGTATTTCAGTAAATATCCGATATCAAAAAAACACCAAATTTTAATTTATCAATCAATTTTAGAGACGAAAAAAGTCTATTTAGTGAATGTAATGCGCATGCCGTGTATTCAAACATTGTTTTTATTTGGTAAAATAATTGCAACAAATTCAACACTAACGAAATTCATTGTTGACGATTTCTTAACGTTGGAATTACCATATTTTGGCGAAGGAAAAAATTTATTAATGCGCGCATTGACTTTAAGAAGGAAATGGTCAACAAAATTACTAGAAAAATTGAATAATCCAATGTTGAAGCAAACCGATCGAGAGAAAGAGGAAATCTTTAATTTTATCGATGAACTAATCAATTTCACGACGTTACAAATATCGTACAATGTAAAACGTTTATTACCAGCTGATTTAAAAGATCTTTATACCTTTTCCAATGACGGATTCAACAGTCTTCGAAATAAACGGAAAAATCCCTTTGATAAAGATTACACACTAAAATTGAATGAATCCAAAGGCGGTTTTAATGTGACCGAAAATGTAATCTTCGATTGTTTAGTAGTGGAACAGTGGGCATATAATATTGAAGAAAATTTAATTAGTACAGAAAATCAATGTAAATATTGTCCAAAGACATTTTGTGGTCAAACACTATTTGAAATTATGCAGCATGAAGAATTCTGTGCAAGCAAATTGGAAAAAGATGTAAAGAAAGAGAATGAAGGAATAGAAAAGGAAGAAGAAAAAGTGACAGTGATAAAAAACAATGCCAGCAAATGGTTTTGTAATCAGTGTAAAAAAGATTTAGTTTTAACATCTATTGAGATTTTAAGGCATAAAAAGAACTGTATTGCGAAATAGTTATTTTTAAGAAATAAATGTTGTTTATTGTCCGCTTAATAAACGTTTAATTAATTTTAAGAATTTCTTCCAAACTTGCTGAAAAAAAGCGCAATGAATCATACGAATTACAGATTATGTTAATTAATGGCGTTGATAAATGGATCTGATTTGTACAAATTATACATATCTATTGTTTACAAATGTTAATAATAAATAATTTTTAATAGGAAAGTGCAGCTGTTCAAATGCTTCTAGAAACGTGTTTGGAAAGTGAACTGGACAAAACAATTGCTGGTCGTAAATGGGCATTACAGGAAGTCCGTTCGTTGGTTTGCAGTTATTTACATCAAGTTTTCATTGCCGATACTATGCTATGTAAACTGGTACATTTTCAAGTGAGTACATACGAAACACGCATTCCAATTACGTTTTTTGCATTACAATTTCCATTTTAAATTTTGCTACAATTTGTATCTTTTTTTACAGGGTTATTCAAGTGAACTTTTAGAAGTAGTGATTAAAGGAGTTCCATCAATGCATATTTGTCTAGATTTCTTACAGGAATTAATGCAACAACCAAGTTTAAATAAACAAATATTCGCTGTTCAGTTATTGTCGCATCTTTGTGTACAGTATGCATTGCCAAAAAGTCTTAATCTTTGTGTTTCTTCATTAAATTTACTTTATGCTTTATTGGGAGGTAAATCAGTTTTACGTGTTATTTAAATACGATTTTTATGTATATTACTTTTTCTTCAGGAATATCCAGTACTCAACGAGTAAAATTATTCAAACCAATTTTACCGGCATTGATTAAAATGAGTGAAGCTTTTCCACCACTGATTAATGATATTGTACATCTGTTAGAGCAGTTGGCACGTATCTGTGAAAGTCAAGCATCATTGGCTAGCCATTTCGATAGTCAACGTGGAAGACAATTGGAAATTTCAGCACAGGAAAGTGCGGAATTATGTGAATTAGCGAAAAAAACCTTTACCGAAATTTTGGATAAAAGTGTAGTGAGAAGTGATGTTTATAGGCAAGAATAAACTATTCAAAATGAATTATAAACGGGGTTGAAATGTTGAAACTAAAAACAGATCGAAATACCAGTAAAATTGTAAATACCAATAATAGTTTTATTGGTTGTAATAATTTGGCAGATTTTCTATTTTGTAAGATTCATTTTTAATTTCGAATCTGCAAAAACATTTATCTTTCTTCCATTTCTCTGCATTGCACTGTAAACCTTAATTTAATAAATTTAATATAAACTATTCATCTGTAATTATAAAGATAATTCAACCTATCCTAGTAATCACATTTACCACATTAACAGTTAAAAGCCAACGCACAATAATTATTTTTCACTTAATTATTTAGGATTTTTAAACATATCTATCAATACTGCCTGTTCTTGTCGTTTAACACCTTTCATTTCTAGAATTTTAGTGAATTCTGTTAGTTGACAGTCCGGTACAAGTTTCCGGCATTGATCAATGAAATTCTTTTGATGATCAATTGAGGTCATTACAACTTTTAGGATCATTTCTGCTCTGGTCATACCTGAAAGTAAAATGGAGAAATATTAGAAAACCTATTGCATTTTACTTTCTTGGGCTAGCGGTAGACGTAGTAGTATAAATGCTATCGATATTTATTGAGATATCTAATAAAGATGTTGGAAATTAAAATAGCTTCTGCCCAACTTTACATTTCTAACTAGTTTTTAATCAGTTTCTACTTTTATAATCAGAAACTTATAGTTGTGTATTTGTAAATGATTAGTTTGTTAGTAGTAGGTAAGTTGGACTGGTTGGAGCTGTTAAGTTGTTTTTGCAACGTGAAAATATTATCAGAGTAGGTAATTTCTTTAATTGTTTAAGCATAATCACAATCAATTACTGACCTTTAGTAACCACTTTTGTATACGCAGCCGGTGCAGATCGATTAATCTGAGATGCAATTGATGGCAAATTCAATAAAACAGTTTTGAACATATGCGTATCAAGCAGGAGTTGTTCTGCGCCTGTTAATCATTATTAAATTAACCAATGTAAAATTGATACGGGTTTTTTTCTTACCTTCAGTATTAATCGGTTTACATTTGTATAGATTTTGAATAAACTTTGGAATAAAACTATTCGCAAATTTGATACAAAACTGCGTAAAGTATTTTCTCGAATGTGCTAAATTTTCTCTTATGACTGGTACAGTGGTTTTCAAATGATTGGTAATCGATGTTATATATGGACTTTGATCACCTACTGCATTAATATTTTGCCATTGGATCTAGAATTTTATAAAAATAACAAACTCATAACAGAATTATAAACATTTTTGTAGATTATTATTGACTAAAAACGAAGCTAGTTTAACGCTGCTCTCAGTCTTTAAAACGTACTTTTGACATAGCTGTCAAAGATGGTTCACATGCATTATCCAAATCTTGTTCCAATAATTGAATACAATTCGAAATTACTCTGTAACAATAATATGAATATCATTCCATAGAAAAAGGCACGATTTTTTGCTGTTTTGAAGTAAAAGCACGTACTTGTGAAACTGATCTTGTTCTTTTGATAAATCAATTTGATCGGCCAGTGCTGAATCAATTTTTTCTTTTAGTTTATCTTGTAATTGTTGAGTAGTTTCTAAACAATATTCTCCTGTTGTTAATATACAGCATATTTTCGTTTGTTCTTCTTTTGTTAATCTAAACACAGAATAGTTTAGATAATCTTTTCAAGTCGTATTGTGTTTATTATTTTATTAAAAATAGCCTGTATGTATTAAATATTCACCTTGTTATTTCTCCTTCTTTTAGCAATGAAGAAAAATTTTGTATTAAACCAGATGTAGATATTTTCTGTAAATCTTTTGTGAAATTTTGCACTGATGCTGTTAGTGATTGACCTTCAATTTTTGGTAAATTATTTTGCAGTATCTTATCCGCATATTCATGAAGATATTTTTGGAATGTACGTGTAAGACAAAGCATTGATTGTCCCCTATAAATAGTATATATAATATTGTATAATGAGGGAAGGATGTTTCTATACGCATAAATATATTGTAGCGCAAACTGTTAAGAGAAGATAAAAATTTATATTAAATGGCACCTTCACCAATACTTCAAAATGGTGAATGTGACATCAATTTTAAAAAATATCAGTTCTCATATTGAAACAGCTCATTATGCAGCCCAATACAGTTCCAAGCTATTAAGAATGAAACTAGTTTGCAGAATCATATTAATCTCACCTATCCAACTGGGTACACTGTATCATACTTTTCTTATAAAAAACAAACAGATCCGGACATGATGGCAGAATTGGTGCCTGAGTTTCAGTACTTTCAGTAGGTCGATACTGCTTCTCATCCTGTACAAATCGTTCAATAAGGTCCATTAAGTTTCTATCTAAACTTTCTATATAAATTTCTAAGTGTGGTATGAAACATCTTCCTAAAATAGTATATAATTAATAATAATAATTGTAATCTATTAATGAGAACACACCTATTAAACCATTAAATGGTGATTCATTGAAATCTTCATTAGCAGAAGATGTTTTCATTGCATTTGTCGCATTACTCTCTTTCTGTTCGCCAGCTTTTCCATCTTCTTGCAAATGTTTCTTGAACGTAACACCAGTAAATCTTTTAAATAGCAAATTTTCAAATGCGCTTGTTTTTTGTATTGCATATAATAGCAGTTTTACATCGATTTCGTTTTTTCTTTTTATCATTAATTTCGATAATTCTTCGCGTGTATTATGACAAAATTGTACTGCAATACGTTCAGATACTTCCCAATCTTGTGGAAACATATTACCTAAAAATGCATATATGAATAAGTCAATTTCTTTCTAGAACAATAACATACAGATACCTAATCGATCTTCAAATTCTAATAAATGCCGTTTAATCCAAGCGTATCTTTTATCGATTTTATCTAACCATGCAGTGTCCTCTGTCGGTTGAAATAAATGATTATATTCTTGTAATTGTAAATTAACGAACCAATGGAGAAGATCTTTTTTCACTTTCGGGTCCAAAATTGAAACAACTAAACATGCCTGTTGCAACTGCTTGTTTGGTACGATACTTTTCGCATTTGTACCTTGAAATGCTTCCTTGAAGGGCAAAAAATAGTAATGATTGCAATTGCATCAATTACTTTGCGGATTTTAAAATGTAATTATAATAGCTTTACTTTAAAATCGTGTGTAATTTGTTGGGCCAATTCGACATGAATACTATTCACATCATCGCTTAATTTCTTTATTTGAGGTATATCAGAATAGTTCTCAAAATGAGCCATTACTTCACTAATTGCTTGAAGTGGCAAAGCGATTTCACCATAAAGACGTTTTTGAGTTAAAGATTTTAATTTATCCACACCTCCAACTAGCATGTGTAGATGATTTAAAGATGTAATGGCCTGTAGATAACATAGATTAGTTATGAATCATCAAAATCATTAAATTCAATGGTATTTACATTTATTTCAATTGATATAATGCATAGACTTAAGTGATTCTTACCAAAGTTAAGTTCTTTTTGGCACAATCCAATTGTTTAATATCCCTAGTGATTTCACGAACCATTTCTTCAGACTTTTCTGCTCGCTCCTTAATGTCTTTAATATGAATAAATAGTTGTTTTATAATGGTTTGTGCGTCACTTAAAGCTTCTCTTATGACATAAAATAGAATAATAAGAATTAAATAAAGTGTTTGAACGTTTTACTAACGTAAATTAAAACAAAATTTAATAAGTACCTTCCTTCTTTACTAGCTTCAATCTGACTTTGAATAACAGTGGAGATTTCATTATCAATTGAGTTTATTCGATTTTCCATTTTTATAACAACTTCATCGATATTGGATAATGACTGTTCCGTAGGAAAGAGCGAATTTATATAATCTATACTGTTAAAATCGGATTCATCTAGTGGATCTTTACTGGGAAGAATCTGTAAAGGAAATATTTATTTATCATTTGGCCAGCGCTACAAAGTAATGCAAAAATACTATTATGAAATGGAAACATATCGGGGATTAGTTTTCTGCAATTATATTTTACATTAACATCAACATCTAATAAACTATAAGCACATATTATATTTAAACGTACTTCGTCTATTGCCTTTTGAACTTCAGGAGAAAAGTTTATAAAATATTCAGAATTATCTTCATCTAACAAATCATCTGCAACTGTGTTATTACTATCCATTTTTTGCTTACAATTAATTTAAAATACGAATACGTAAATATTATGAAATAAAACTTCCAAAACATAAAAGAAATACAATGTAATGTAATCTAAATACTAAATATGATTGATCAGCTGTGATATATATGACAGAAAAATTCTTCTTTTATAAGATTCAGTCCTACATTCGTCTAATTTTAGTCTATTCAGTTATCCCTCATTTCAACTCAACAAATAACAGCAGTGATAAAATGATAAAAATCTGAATGCTGATAATAAGAATCAGTCATCATATTATTCTATGATTATAATCAGTTATAATCGCAGAGATTTGTTATTTCTGTCACCCATTTGATATGTTGGAAAATCGTCTTTTTTCAATTTTATTGTATTCTTTTCTGAACGATTGGAATCTTTAACTTGTATAAATAAAGTATGTAAATTGCCAGTGAGCAGTAGCATAGATATATTATCTTTTGTTAATATATGTACCGAGATTACAACTGGTATGAAAAATGCACATTTAGTTATAAATGAAAAATAACTAATTATTTATTAAATTTCTAGATATAAGAATAACAATAAATGCTTACCGATCATATATAATAATAAATATATATTTATAAAATATTCTTAATATTAAGCAGGTTAAATTATATTATAAATTATGATTTGTTAACTTATTTAATTTTTCTTATATTCGATTCGTTCAACTTTTACATCATCTCCTACCAATTGATAAACATACGTAACAACCGTTGTGTTTTGTATGTCCATTAATACAAATGATGGTGTAACAGAACTAAAAAAAAAAGATTATTATATCACATATACCGCAGAGTGAAATCAATATAAGAAGAAGCATAATAAATGATCTATTTCTCATATGAGACCATGCAAATTTCGTGATTTTATGTCTTTATTATACTGAGTTGACTCTGCCTATGTCTTATTTGTATCGTTATTTAGGATGTTCTAGGGATTTTCAATGTGCAAAGTAAATACTTACGTATCCAAAGCATTATAACTGCCTGTCGCACTACCAGGATTAATATAAAATTTATTCTCATGTTCATATGCTTCGAATTTATGTGTGTGGCCGGATATTAGAATATCTACATCTAATTGTCTTTGAATTAATGCTAAAAATATTGTATATCTTAGATAATGTGCGCAAATTTGGCATGCCTATGATATACATTATATCTGACTCCGAAATTACTAAACACATACCAAGAGCGGCGGGATCGCCCCAAGGCACAACTTGATGCCCATGTGACAATCCTATTCGAAATTGTCCTACGGTAACGACCTTTTGTTCTGGATAATTTAAGTTCTAAAAAATAACAATTACCAATCGATTAACCTTTACAAATTTCATTAGAAGATAAAAACATACATCGTCGAAATCACCACGAACAACATGCACATCGGATGCCAATGTCTTCAAATAATCATAAGATTCTTTGGTGCATAAATTGCCAGTACATAATATATGTTGTATTCTACCTGGTACTAAAAGTTTCTTAAATTTAGTCGGTAAATTGCTACACCTATGCGGAATGTGTAAATCGCCTAATACTAAAACAAGCTAACAAAAAAATAGTTAATTAAATCAGTAGCAAATTTTATTACTTTACGGAATATCTGTATCGTTCCTTTACTGCATCTATAGGTGCATTAATTATAAATGAAATAACTTACCATTTTATATAATATATTTTACTGTTGGGTAAAGTTTTCTCTATGTATATTATTCTTAAAATTAAAAACATGAAAACCAAAACATTGTCAAAATCTGAGATATGTCATGTCATTTGTCATATTATTCTTCTTTTAAATTTTGCTGGAAATTAAAAAAACTAACCATAAATGTCATTATCCAATATTTTTTAATAAAAAATTAAAAATTTAATTTAAAATTTTAATTTAATATTTAATTTAAATTAATTTTTAATAATTAATTTTTATTAATGAAAATTAAAAATAAATAAATTAATTAAATAAAAAAAATAAATTTAAAATTTCAAAATTTTTCATTTAATTTAAATATTTAAATTTAAATCAGCAATTCTTAGTTAACAAGTTAAAATTAAAAACTTATATGCAAAATAGATAATAATATAATTTATATAATAATTATAAATGTGTAAAGATGCCAATACTGAAAAGAGATGCCCTTGGACTAGTTATTCATACTAAACTAACCTTATTGTTTAAATTTTAATTCACAGGATTTTTTTTGTAAATTTAATTAGAACAAAAGTACAAAATGAGTGTCCCAATACCTCCCGGCACTGGTATAGAAAATATTGACTCAGATCAAATTAAAACGGTATAACAGAACAGTATTGTATACAATGCTTGCTAATCTAACATGTTTTATTTTTAGTTTAAAGATTTCTTAATTTCTTACAATAAATTAACAGAAATGTGTTTTCTAGACTGTATAACAGATTTCACCAGTCGAACTGTAAGGAAGGGAGAAGTAAGTGTATTTATTTAATCAAATTTAGGTACAATTGGGTAACATAAATTAATCAAATCTGAGAACCTATGCTGAAAAAGTAATGTTCCCTTTTAGGATAAATGTGCTTTGAATTGCCTAGAAAAATTTTTGAAAGTCAACCAAAGAATATCGCAAAGATTTCAAGAGTTTCAGGTTCTAGCTAATGAAAATGCATTAGCTGCGAATAAACAATTTAGCAGCTAACAGAAACTGTTATTTAATGGAATGATTTTTAGTGCAAGTGCAGTTCTTAAATATTTAATAGTCTAAATGTAAAATTAATATCAACCATGTCTGTATTTTAGAGATTCAGTTTGTATATTTTTGTAAATATACACATTTTTCATAACAGCCAGCAGTAACTTTTCTTTTTTTTACTTTTCTCTTTTCTATTGAGTGTATCATTCTCCTCATTTTGTAATTTTATTGCATCATTCCTCAATACTTGCTGATCATGAACATGAAAATGATTTTCCAAGGTGGCATTGGTTAGTCTTGTCATTGCTTCATCTGTGCAATGCACATTGAAAAAATAATAATTCAAAATTTGTTACTTCTTTAATTATAATCCCGATAAGCTTATATCATTTAAAAATACTTGCCAATATCAATATTATTTTTTGCTGATGTAATAAACCAGGCAATCAAATTATTTTCTTTACAAAACACATCAATGTCCCCGGGTAAAGTTTGAGTTGTTATATCGCCTTTATTTGCTAACAGTATTATTGGTATTGATATTCCTTCGGGAAGGTATAGTTTTCTCTTCAGATCGTTCAACCACTATAAAGTAATTGATTTAAATCTGATAACGAGAAAAGATCGTACCTCAATAAATAAAACGTACTTTTGAAATTGAATTAAAAGTATCTGGTCGCGTTAAATCAAATACTAGAGCTGCTCCGACTCTGGAATAAAACATATGTCGAAGATCAATAAAACACATCAAGAATGCAGTGAAACTAGTAGTTTGGTGAATTGTGATAAGAAAAAAGTTCTTACGCATGTTTATAAAAGACTCCTGTAAGCGAACCAAATCTCTCGTGACCAGCAATATCCCATAAATGCAAATTAATTCTTAGATTATCGTTCCATTCCAATGTCTTTATAGCAAAATCCGTTCCGATTGTTACTTTATACGTTGAAGAAAATTCACCTAAGAATTGTTAAAGGAAGTACAAAGTGAATCTATCCACCTGTTGCAACAAAATGATGAGGACTAATTCAGGTGTATGTATGCATAATAAATAATGTTGGAAATTATCGATTAGTTTGTAAAGAATTCCTGGAATGTTTACTTATTGATTTTTAATAAACTTTTCCGGAATTTACAGCAGGTAACAATAGGAAATTAGAGCACTGATATCTATAGATAATGGAGAATTGTGCACTTACCCTCTGTATATCTTTGAATGATTGAAGTTTTTCCTGGAAAATTATAATTCTTAATTAAATAAACTGGATAATTGTTTTTCTGTTGTACCTATACGTAATATTAGTTAAAAAATAATCGTGACATGTACTTACCTACACCAAAATCTCCTATTATCACAAACTTGAAATTCAATTCTTTTTTATTTAAATTTGATATTCTTATTTGATCACTTTCAGTTAATAATTTTTCACGCTGTATAGTTCCGTTATCGTTTTGTTTTATATTGAAATTCATTATTTATTTCAAAATTTAGTTTAAATTACGATCATAATTTATTTTTCTAATGAAATATATCTTAATTAAATCTCAAGACAAAAAGCCCATTAGAGTTTATGGATAAATCTAAAAAAAAAATAGTATAAAAACAACTTTTAATAACAATTATTATGATTATTAGGTACTAAATATTGTTAATTTTCATTGTAATCATAGTTAATATTATAAATTATTATCTTACACATATACATATATGGTATGTGATAAATCACCTGATATCATTTTGATAAGTCTATGAATTAGAGATTTTTTTTTATAATTAACTTTACGCGCGAACTCGTTCTCGTAACGAAACTCTATTCAAAATAATACGTTGTACGAGGAATTAGTTAACAGACAAATAGCAGCGATATCTAGGAACACATATACATATTAATACCCCAAAAATATTATCCATCAGTTATTTAATCTAATTAATCCTGAATGAGACAATTAAAGTATTTAATTTATAGCATATTTTACACATGCCAATTACAAACAACTAATTGCTATTTTTAAACCATTGAAAAAAAGATAAATTAAAAAATAAACGCCACCTTCTCGCTTGTGACAATTTAAACGCAGAGGTAATGGCATCTCATCGTCCTGGGCTCCAAGTTTTTTAGTATAATATTCCCGCGTTTTTTTTTGTTTTACTGTTTTGCTTAAGTAGAAAAAAAATTGTCGAAATCAAAATTGATGTTGTACAAGTTTATTACAAAAAATTAACATACATTAATTAAGATTACACAAATTATTTCTATATATTTTGTTGCTTAACAATACCTTTTCTATATTCAAATATAAAATTATTTTTTTAACAGCCGAACAAATTAAATTGAAAATCCTTAGATTAATAATTGATATATTAGAAATTTCTAATATATTACGACATACTGCAATCATGGCTACTACGATTTTTCAAATACACAATTGTATGTCAGACGGAAATCATCCAAAATAAAATTATTTAGTCTTAATAAGTAAAAAGTATTATTAATTAAAATATATTCAAGAATTCGATTACATTAAATGAATTTCGCATGTGAAGGTAGAATCACAAACATATTAGATAGTTATAATTAAATTCCTCATTCTCACAGAATAAATCGATGTTCAATTCGGTTATTCGAGAATGGAATTATATTTGCATAATTTATGTAATAGTTTTGTGTGATTGTAAAAAACACGTAATATGCCATTTCGAGCAAAAAGTGGCTTTATTGCTCTCAGTAACTGTCACTTGTGAGCAACAAAGCGCCATTTTTTGCCCTTAAAACATATTTGACTATATGACATATTAAACTATTTGACCTTAAAACTATTATTTGAATTAACTGTTTACACTTTAGGGATTGGTTTGAATACCTTTTCTTCCAATCGTTTTGCTTGCTAGATCGAAATCCATCGCTTTTTTTGGTCAACATTAAAAGTAAACATGCATTTTTTTTTCTTTAATTAATTTCATTAATTAAACCCATGAATTTTAGGAAACCGTTATATACAAACAGAATAAAACAAGTTTGAATATAATAGTATACTATGCGACATACTAAGCCATCGCATTGTGATTGGCCATGCGAAAAACTGCTTTGGCTATTCCCAGAGGCTAGTGTATAAATAGGGGATACTAACTAGGCGATAGGCCATTATAAATTTGATATAGATATTGGATAGATATAAATTAAATATATTTATATTCATAAGTATAAATATGGCTTTATATCGGGTTACAAGAGCAGGTCTATCATCTGTGGTTGCAATGCTTGAAGATTATCCTGTTGAGGTGAAGGATGAGGTCTTGAAGTGTTGTTTTAATGAAAACACCAGAAGTTCAAGCAAAAGATTTATTGAACAGAACATAAGAAATTAGCATTTATATATAAAGAAAAGGAAACTTAATTAATTGATTGACCATGAACAACGATCTTGTTCGACATCGGTTGACTTCTATATTCTAACCCAGCAGACAACTAGCAGCTATAGTAATGTTCTATCAACATCGACTATACTATATTGCCAGACTGCCAAGTTGCTTTTCAACACCCGCTCTCAATTTGAGCAGTCTTCGCTAAACCCAAACTTTTAATATGCTTCTCAAACAAGACTGGACTTACTATTTTAGTAAATACATCGGCTGGTTGGTTCTTGCTATCTATATACTCAATATTCAACACTTTTCTTTCAACTAAGTTCTTGAGAAAATTGTATTTGATGTCGATATGTTTGGTACGTTTATGATCTGGCCTCTTGGTTAATTTTATACATGATTGATTATCTTCATAAATTGTAAAAGACTGCTTGACAAACCCAAGATCACACATTACCTTAGATATCCACATTCCTTCTTTAGACGCTTCTGACAAAGCAACATATTCTGCTTCAGTTGAAGACATAGCCACTGAAGTTTGTTTTTTAGTACCCCAGCTTACTAGTGAACCAAACACCTTGAAAATGTAACCAGATGTAGACTTTTGATCAGTCGAATCACCAGCCCAGTCTGAATCAGCAAAACCCGTCAAAACACCTTCATTAGACCTATGATAAAACAACTCATAGTCAATGGTTCCTTTAATATAAC
This sequence comes from Platypus cylindrus, assembly GCA_949748235.1. Lineage (NCBI taxonomy): Eukaryota > Metazoa > Arthropoda > Insecta > Coleoptera > Curculionidae > Platypus > Platypus cylindrus. Next base: position 8,494,274 of record OX456490.1, on the reverse strand, counting down.
GTAAGATTCTTTTAAGACACATCCAAAGTTGTTTGGATGGTTTATCTTGAAATCTACTGCACAAGTTCAATGCTTGACAAAGATCAGGACGTGTACCCAGCATTGCATACATTAAGCATCCAATCAGTTCTCTGATAGGTAAATTTTTAACTTCATCCATTTCTGTATCAGAAACTGCCTCATCCAATTTTGTTCCCAGTGACATTGGCGAACTGACACTCTTGCAATCAGACATATTGAATTTTCTTAAAACTTGTTCCAAATAACTTTTCTGATTCAGGTACATCCCCTTGCTATTCCTTTGAATACTTATACCAAGAAAATAATTCAACTTTCCTAAATCTTGCATTTTAAATTCATTACTCAGACTTTGCTTCGTTTTATCTATCAATTCTTGTCTATTACTAGCTATTATTATGTCATCTACGTAAAGTAGAACAAAGATTAGTCCATCTTCCAAAAATTTTGTATATAAGCATGAATCATTTTCTGACCTCGAAAAATTTAACTTACTCATAAAATTATCAAACCTTTTATTCCAGCAATAAGGAGCTTGTTTCAAACCGTATAATGCTTTATTAAGTTTACAAACTTTGTTTTTACTACATTCAACCCCTTCAGGAATTTGCATATACAGATTTTCTTTTAATTTTCCATGAAGAAATGCAGATTCAACATCCATCTGCACAGCAAGCAAATTCAAATGGTTTATTGCAGATAATAATATTCGAACAGTACTTAATCTAGCTACTGGTGAATAAGTTTCTTCATAATCAAATCCCTTTTGTTGCATGAAACCTTTAGCTACTAATCTAGCTTTATACTTCTTAATTTTACCAATTTCATTTTTCTTAAGACGAAAAACCCATTTACTTTGTATAAGCTTTACATTTTCTGGTTTATCTACCAAAGTCCATGTTCCATTATCTCTTAGGCTTTGCAATTCAGTCTCTACTGCCTTTTTCCACTGAGAGTAATCATCTCTACATTTTGCATCTTGCAAACTTTCTGGACAATCTTCTAAACAAGCTTCAGCACTCATAACAGAATTATCTAAATCATAATCTTGAAACCACACAGGATCTTTTCTAACTCTGGTACTTTTCCTATTTCCAGTTTCATCATCATTCAGTTCATTTTGATAACAATCATCAGAGGTATCACTGTCATTTGTCTCACTATCAGAATCAACATCATAGAAATCATCACTATTTAGTTCACTATTAGAATTGACATCATTAGAATTTTCGTCAGTTAAATGGCTGTCAGTAGCCCTATTTGTTTCTTCAGCATCTGACACTTTAATAACAGTATTTTTATCTTTAATAAATTTATTTTCATCAAAAACGACATCTCTTGCAACTTTCACAGCATGTGTTTCTGGATTCCACAATTTATAACCATTTCTTGTATAACCAATCATAATCAATTTCTCACCTCTCGGATCTAATTTACTGCTTAATTTTTCTTTTGGAATTCGCGCATACGCAGTACACCCAAATACCCTTAGATTGCTTAAATCTGGTTTCTTACCATAAAATCTCTGAGCAGGGGTTACATTAGCAGGTAATACACTTGTTGGGCAGCGATTAGATATATACGTTGCACAGAGCACAGCTTCACCCCACATGAACTTGGGTATATTCGATTCCAATACCATTGATCTGGCTCTATCAATTAGTGTTCTATTATACCTCTCTGCAACACCATTTAACTCAGGTGTATAAGGTATTGTATACTGAAGTTGAATTCCTTTATTTTTACAAAACACATTAAACTCTTTTGAAACATATTCCCTTCCATTATCAGAGCGAAATTTAATAATTTTACAATTAAACAGATTTGTAACCAAAGCATAATATTCTCTGAAGCATCTAAATACTTCACTTTTATTTTTAATTAAATATACAATACAAAAATGAGTATAATCATCAAGAAATGTTACAAAATACCTGTTACCATCATATGTTGTTGGTGTTATTGGACCACATACATCACTATGGACTAGTTCTAATGGCTTACTTGATCTGACTTTTCTACTTTTATTAAATGGTTGTTTATTATTTTTGCTAAGTGCACATACACTACATACATCTATACATTTTGACGCAAGTGGCTTTATACCATGTACCATGTTGTTGTTTGACAATTTAAAAACATTCGCATAACCCAAATGACCTAATCTTCTATGCAACAGTGACAAATCCACCTGATTATTTTCCTTGCATAAATTAGCTTGCGAATTTTTATATACATACTTCAGCCTAACCTCAAACATATTATTTATTCTCTTTCCAAGAATCAAATCATCAGAATCCTTTGAAATTCTAACATTCACTTTATCAAAGATAACTTTGTAACCTTTTGAAACTAATTTATGTACAGATAATAAATTATGACGAAGCCCTTCTACATACAAAACATCCTTAATTGTTACAACAGTGTTGCCTAACACAACATTAATATTTCCGGATTGTTTTGCAATGAGAAATTCATTTGTTTTTGCAACAAATATCTTTATTGGATTTTTTAATACTTTAGAATTTATAAAGTTTTTACTCGATTTTGCCATATGATCAGTTGCAGCTGAATCTACATACCATACAGTCTCAACATTGCCCAATTCCTGAACACTAGCTTGATAGGTGTTTACTAAAAATGCCGTACCAGCTTCTGCATAATTGGCTTTTCTTTTTAAATATCTGCATTCTGATTTCTTATGACCTAGCTTTTTACAATGATAACATCTGATATTGGTTAATGATCTGAATTTTGGTTTTTCATTTCCTAGAACAGAATTCGAGGAGAAAGCAGCATTATTCGATTCATACCTAGTATTATTTTGATTCATTTGTTTCATCTCAAAATCCAACAGTTTTCCTTTCACAAATTCCAAAGTTAATTTTTCAGTTTCTAAAGTTTCTAGAGCTGTTACAATATTGTCAAATGATTTTGGTAGACTTAATAACAAATGGCAAACAACATCAATTTCTTCCAATTTTCCACCAACCGACCTTAATTCCCGGACAGTTTCATCCAATTTCAAAAAAAGATTTTCTAGTCGTTGGTTTTCTTGTAATCGTAAAGTCAACAATTTCTTTCTTAGATATAACTGACTCGCCATTCCCTTTCTTTGATATATACCAGCTAAACTTACCCACATATCATAGGCTGTATTTTTATCTTTTACATGTTGTAGCTGAGAATTTCCAATACATTGAATAAGTATCGATTTACATTTCTTATCTTTTTTATCAAATTCCTCATCAGGATTCTCTCTTTTGCATTCAATACAGTGTTTCACTTCATACTGATCAAGAATCACCTCCATTCTAAACTTCCAATGATCATAATCAGTACCATCAAATTGAACTATGCCATACTTTTCAGTTCCACCAGAACCAAAGATCAAACTTGACGCCATTTTATTTTGTCTCGCCTTATCACCAAAATAAAATAATTACTTACAACAATCTTGTATCAATTTTGTACAACCAGCGAATCTGGGCCCATAACCTGTTGTTTTAATGAAAACACCAGAAGTTCAAGCAAAAGATTTATTGAACAGAACATAAGAAATTAGCATTTATATATAAAGAAAAGGAAACTTAATTAATTGATTGACCATGAACAACGATCTTGTTCGACATCGGTTGACTTCTATATTCTAACCCAGCAGACAACTAGCAGCTATAGTAATGTTCTATCAACATCGACTATACTATATTGCCAGACTGCCAAGTTGCTTTTCAACATGAAGCATGTAAATATTGATACACTGATTAATGCAGATCGAGGAATTCCATATTTTATTGAGGTAGCATGTGACATAATTAACATATTGGTGATATGTTAATTAGCATAAGAATTAAGAAGAAGAAAAGTAAGAATGAAAAAGAATTGAATGTAATAATTGAGGTAGTATTATCAATAAATGTAGGAAACTCAATAGTCAATACAATTGAACTTTTATATCAAGTTGGCAAAGGTCTATGAAGTTTACTTCTGGATGTTTTGTATATATTTTTTTAATTAGAATTAATGGTAATAACGATGATTTTTAGAAAAAGTATAGTAATATACTAATATACTAATGTCGAGAACATTACTAAACTCGGCTTCGCCTCGTTTAGTAAACTGTTCTCTCGATTGCAGAAAATGTTATTTTCGTCATTAGTGTAATAGTATACTATTTTTTGTTGAATTCGATAGCTAAGGCCATATATTATTTTTATATTTTTATTACACAAAACTTATGTATGCTTTAAAAATGTTTTAAACTTCGTTGTCGTAGATAAGACTTTTGATTTTAGCAGTCTTAATTTTGTTTTACATGGAAATGCTAAGGTTGAAATGTCATTTCATTGTAATCAAGTGAATCAGAAAATTATTTTTTTTTAGTGGCTGCTATGGAATTGTGGAGGACTATACTATATGCATATATATATAGTTGAAGTGGCCACTTCGACATGAAAATTTTAGTTTCTCCATCTCTTACACAATTGTCAAACTAATACTACCGATAAATACTGGTTTTGCTATACATATTTGTAACATTCAGACTTTTCGTTCAGACTAAATCACAGAAATATGTAGTGGGTACTGTATAAGAGATAGCGAAACCAAAATTTTCATGGCAAGAAACTCAAAATTAGCCGCAACCAGAGAATCCAGAAACAAAGTTATTATCTCTGGCCATAACACAAAAGCATATCAAATTTCTATTGATCTCTATAATATATATATATATTACTGTGCTCCATAATCAGAATGTAATAAATCATAAATACATCAAAAACACCATCTAACTATATATCAACTTTCTTCCTTATCGAAATATATTGTTGATTTCGAATTTTCGAATAAAAGCAATCAGTGAATCTGTGCACTGACTGTTTTATATCAGTGCATATGATGCAATCTGTATTACTGTTGTCTATGAATCAGTGTTCATAGATAAACAACTGATCAGTGTTTTAAATGTTCTAATGTCCTTGATGGTAGTTGATGATTAAAAAAGAGTTACAACAACAGACAGGTGAAACTTCTATAGTATAGTAATAGTATCCCTTAATTCTCTGATAACTGTCATACGATTTTTAAATCGTATGACATTAAATGTCAAAATGTAAAATATTAAAATAGATTTAATTTTTAAAAAATAAATATATTTGGCTACTCACAATGCACACTGTCATTTGAAGCCCAAAAAAACATGATTTTCTCTTTCTTCAAATCAAACATTTTATTTGTTTTTTCTATGGAAAATTGTAAGATCATATAGTTATTATATTATATATTATTATTATTATGGAGGACTAAAAGACTTTTATAGTTCTGAAAAAAAAAAATTATATAATATAATGTTATATAGTATAAACTAACGATACCCGGCTTCGTCTGGGTTGAGTTATAAATTGGAATTCTTTATAAGGCAGAACTCAGAACCAAACCATAATTATCACTAACTCTAAGTGAAGTTTATACTTTTAACGTAAAATGAGAAAAATAGAAAGTTGGCAACGTCGCAAATGTGTATTCCGTAAAATTCATAATTTTTTATTTAATTACTACCAACCATACGTGAATTTCACAATTTTAATGTAAAATTAGAAAAAAGGAAAATTTTCAAAGTCGCGAATGTTTATAGACGTATGACATAAACATAAAGCTCCAAATTGATTTGAAAATATATTTTTTTGATTTTTTTGAAAAATTTTTTTCACCAAACCAAACGAAACCAATGATGATTTATAACGGATAATATACTTGTTAGGTACTCTTTAAATACATATGATGATTTGTTTAAAAAAGGGATTTGAAGCAATTTATTTCACACTACGTATATATTTCTATTTAAATTAAATAATACTTGTTCAATAGATGTAAAATATGTTAGTTTATTCTGTTACTATATTAGTAAATAACTAAATATCTTAATAATGTAAATTCGTGGGTAAACCTAAAAAAACTAATTTTTCGTGGAAAATTGAACTTTAAAATTTTCTAATACGGAGCTCTGCATCAGCAGCAGGCCAAATTTTTATGACATTAAGGTTGAAAATCACTTAATTTTTGGCTGCGCGCGCTGGCTTTATTTGTCACTTTGACATCTTAGGGTCAGCTAAATGGGTATGCACCCTAAAAGTCAGAAAAAAAATTGTATACATAGATAATATATATCATTACGTCGTGTAAATATGAGTAAGCCCATTACATTTGTTACCGGCAATTCCAAAAAATTGGAGGAATTAGTAGCCATACTCGGAATATCTTTTCCAGAACAAATAATTAGCGAAAAAATTGACTTACCAGAACTGCAAGGGGAAATTGAAGACATTTGTAGAAAAAAAGCGGAAAGTGCTTTTGCAAAAATTAGAGGTCCTGTTTTAGTTGAAGACACTTGCCTCTGTTTTAATGCTTTAAAAGGATTACCTGGCCCATATATTAAATGGTTTTTAGAGAAGCTTGGTCCAGAAGGACTATATAAACTGCTATCTGGATTTGAAGATAAAACAGGCCAAGCAATTTGTACATTTACTTATCATCCTGGAACAACTGATGCAAAAATGGTTTTATTTCAAGGTAAAACTGACGGCGAAATTGTTTATCCGCGTGGTTCACGAGATTTCGGATGGGACCCTTGTTTTCAACCAATAGGATATAATTTAACTTATGCGGAAATGGCCAAAGATGAAAAGAATAAAATATCTCATAGATTTAAGGCATTGGATCAATTTAGACAATATTTTAATGATGCGAAATTAAGTAAAGTATAAAATTTAAAATTAATAAGCGTTTTTTGTTTTGTTGCAAAAAAATTTTTTTAACAAAAGATGAAATTCGTATTGGAAGCTTTTAAAATGCTTCTTCCATTAATTTAAGTCATTACACAACGCACTTTTCATGTGCGTTACCCCCATAAATCAGTCCTTTCACTTTGTTCAAAATTTAAACACAGAAATGATGAATTTGAAGCAAAAAAAAATGGACGAAATATGCACTATGAATTAGTAACCACTACACACACACAACAATAATTGTTCCCGTTTATATAAAAAAAAATCGATGTTTTCTGGAAAACTAAACTTTAAAATTTTCTAATACGGGGCATAAATACATAGCTAAACCACTATGGAGGGCTATAAGAATTATATTATATTCATTATAAAAATGATAAATCATAATCAATAATATTATTGAATATGAATTATGAAATATTATATTCATTTATAAAAAAAAACCAGATATATTAAAAATTGAATTGCATATAACATCTAAAACAAAAATAGCTAAGGAGGGCTATAAGTAAGAGCCAACACTAGAAAAACAAAAACGGGCTTCCGCCAGGCATACCTGGGACCAACTAAGACAACAGTTTTTAACATTGCTTTTATGAGAAAATTTTATTACTTTTAAGGAAAATCATAGATTTTATGGCAGCAGATTAAAACTATGATTGTAATGTAAAAATGCGTATTTAATTAATTTAATATAATATAATGATTGTTATTTAAAAAATTGGCATGGTTTAGTTTTTTTCCCCATTTTATTAATTTTATGATCAGTGACGTCCTATAAGATTGGGTAAAAATAATTGTTAAAATTTATTATATAAAATTTTTTTTGGAATTTTTATTAAAAATTATCTAATAGTTATATGGTTTCTTTCGAATGCTATGGATTATTTTAGATATCAAAATTAATATAAAATTTGAAAACAATAAAATAATTTGACAACGCAACAATAACAAAGTCGGTCAGTGATCTGACAATCACCTGCAATTATCGCAATATACAGGAATCCCTCTGGTGGACAAAAAAATTTCTGACCCACTAATATTTTGACTTTTGTAATTCTTAGGTTGAGTGTTGAGTCTACTCCTTTTATAGATCTCCATATCATAACCATAGAAAAAAGTTTATAACCTAATATTATTCGCATATTAACCTAATATCCCAAATATTATCTGTCCCTAATATTTATTCTATTATTTCAACAAATGTTTTCGTCGGTATCTGAGTTATTGACCAGTCGAATTAAATTATCATTCCGTTTATTTGCAACGTCATTTTCAAGTGCAACAACAGCCGCTATGTCTAATCCCGAAAATTATAAAGAAGCGAAATCCATTTACGAGTTTAGCGTTAAAGATATCAAAGGCAATGATATCTCTTTGGAAAAATATAAAGGCCATGTTTGTATAATTGTTAATGTTGCATCGCAGTGTGGATACGCAAAAAATAATTACGCCGAACTTGCTGAAATGTTTGATGAATATGGCGAAAGTAAAGGTCTACGAGTTCTAGGTAAATATTTGTTTCGCTTTTTACCAATTTTTTTTTTATTCAGATCATTGTAGCTTTTCCATGTAATCAATTTGGTGGGCAGGAACCCGGTGGTAATGAAGAAATTTGTCAATTTGTCGCCAAGGCAAATGTGAAATTCGACATGTTCGATAAAATCAACGTTAATGGAGACAATGCCCATCCGTTATATAAGTATTTGAAATACAAACAAGGGAGCGCGTTAGGCGATTTTATTAAGTGGAATTTCACCAAGTTTATTGTCGATAAAAATGGTCAACCGGTTGAACGACATGGACCCAGTACAAATCCAAAAAATTTGCTTCAATCATTGGAAAAATATTGGTAGAAATGGTAGACAATCTACCCAGAATCATATTAATTAATTTATATGTCTAGAGCTTTATAGGTTTGTCGCTTTTTTATTCATTTGTACTATATCTAATGAACGGATAAATTTGTCTAAATAATATTTTCAGGAACGTGTTTGTTCATTCATAGATTACTAACAAATACTATAACAATACTAGAGTACTAGAGTTTCAAATGTACTGCCATTTGATACCCATTAGGAGCAAAAAAGTGACAGGCGGATGTCTTAATTTTGTAAGATATTTCACATCGGATACGATTATCTGCCTGCATATATATCCGTATTAAATGTAAACAAATCGTCGCTCTTCGTTAGTATAATTTTAAAAATTGTAGAATCAGTACCATGTATTCGATTACATTTTCATTATCAATACAATTTTGTGAACTCCACGTTGTTAATGATGAATTTGAATTCCATCGTAGAGTTGATCCGATTGTCTGCTATCTAGCATTTACTGTATAGATACCGTCTGATGCTTGTTTTAAGTAATTTTTTGTTCTCTCTATTTCTCCAATAGTCGAAATAAATAGCCGTAAATAATCGGTTTACCATCAGTTACATATTCCATGTTTACTAGTCACACCATTAAATAGCAAATTTTTTACAGATCTTTTTAAAAATATTTCATTCATACATAAACCGGGATTTCATCCATAGAAGACTGGCCATACTGAATATTACAAAGTATACATATAAGCATGGATTATAAAGTAAGTGTTTCCCTTAAAAAATAAGCGATTCTTATGATTGCATATCGAAAATATTTGCAAATACCTGCACCTACTTTAAATGTACCATAATTCAGTAGAAATACAGATCCATAATTTTATAACATATGATGAAATAGAGCAAATATTTCATTTAGTATTTCCACGGATGCCAGTTTTGCTATAAAATATTAAACAGCATAAATAAAGCCATAAGTTGTTAAGACCTAAAAACAATTTAAAAAAAACGGAAATTTCCGGCAGCATCAGAAAATGATGCGATTCAATTCACTAACAAATTGTAAAAATGTAATAAAATGCTTACATTGATTCTATTAATTACACATTAAATACAGATTTTAATTACATGTTTATCATTATCGAAAAAGTAGTGCCGTGCTGCTGTTTTCAGTATTCTAGTACTAGTAATTGTATACTCATTTGACTACAGTTGCTTTTCCTGATATTCACAGGTGGAGGAACTTAAAATAGAACAAATATTAATGAAATAACGTATAAATAACATTATGAAATAAAATATAAAGGATACGCTTCTTCGCGTATACGTTAGTTCATACCATACAAGTTTCCTGGAAATTGGTCTTGTATAGTTTATCAATTCAACACAGAAAAAAATAACGCACAGAAATAATATTCACCTTAATACATGCAATGATATTAACTAATTCTTGATAGATTAATGATTATTTATTTATTATTAATTGATAATTTTATTTTTAGGTTAATGCAGAATTTGAGTCTTTGTTCGAAAAGAAATTATTTATGCTTTGTTAACGTTTCGAGGTTCATATCTTCATCTTCAGAACTCACACAATTAATTCTATCCAAAAACAATATTTGGATATCCAAAAATAATTTACATTTATGTTAACTAATAATTGTTCTTTTATGTTTTAATTTTTATTATACATTGAGCTAATTTGCTTAATTTTTATTATATGTATTTTATACAATATAGCTGCTACTTCATTTATAATCATAAATGAATCTAATCAGAGTAAGCTGCTAGTTATTATTTTTGATGCAAATACGACTTCCAATATTTTGAATACTGTTTTGACATGACATTTACATATGTAAATATGAATGATTTTTGTCAGATTAAAACAAACTCATTTATTGATTGAAAACAAATGTTTATTATGAAAAAAAGTATTAACATAGTTACAGCAATATGCCAGAAAATCCATTTATAGAAATTATAGTAAGAAAATAAATATAATATCTGCGATGGTTAGGAAATTGAAATATACAACTGCATATACATAAATCTGTTTTCATAAGAGTATTTTCAAGATGATGCTGATAATGAGGTATGATTTTTGAAATGAAAAAAATAAAATAACAAAATATTAAATACCTATTTAGATAAGCACACAATTGGACGAAAAAAAAAAAAAAATCAATCTTCATTAGTCTATTACCAAATTTAAAAATAAATTACAGTGAAAGTTCGCATAAGTGGACAGTATGTCTGAGAACAAATCAAATCATAACGATTCTTTGAATCCATATGATTTACCACACGTGTCAAAAATGTGATTGTATTTGTCTCAGGACTTCTTATAAGGAAGCAGTTAAAATATATGAAAAATTTATGGTACCTTCACTGATCTTGTGTTTGAAACAGAATAAATAATTCTTCTCAAGTCAATATCCTCATTTTTGAATTGCTCCACTTCAAAATAAATACGTATTGGATTAGTATAATCCATATTTTTACAATAATAGAATTGTTAAAAAAGAATTAACTGAATGCAATTCAGTAAATAAATTGAAGCGTATTTGTAGACTAGCAATTTGTTTTGTAACAATTTAAATATATATTTAATTATAATTAGATGAATTTTTAGAAGTCATGTCAAGTGTACCTGTTACCACTACTAGTACCCGTAAAAATGTTTGGCATTTCTTAACTTCATTTAATGGTCCATTTAATTAGTACATGCGCAATACGTATAGTAGAAATCAAACCACAGGTAAAACGAAGTGAGCAACTAGAAACTAAATAATATTCCAATTCAAACAAATTTCCGGGTACTAATTAATTAGAAAACAATAATCAAGATTGTAAAAAAAACTGAATAAGTTATTTGGAAATAAATATTCGACATTTTTTGCGATATTACCAATGATAATTACCCAGATCATCGATTGGAACTAGGGACGGGCGCATCTATCGATATACTGATAGTTAATGTACAAAAAAGTGATATAACTAACATATCGGTATTATTTACATTATATAAAAACAACAAATATAAACAATTTGAATCCGAAATTTTCATTCTGTGTAGTTAAGAATAATACAATGATAATCAAATATTATGTATTCATTTAAATTGTGTCGTAATTCGATTAGTTCAGCGTCGATACAAACGGTTTAAAGTTGAGACTAAAAAAAAAAAAAAAAATTGAAACATTACTGAACAGAATAATATCGATTATTATACACTCTCTAAATGTTACTATTTCGTTCGAACCAATATATAGCGCGCGACCCTCTTCTTGTTCTCGACGTGAACGTGCTTGAAAGCGAAGAGTCGCAATGATACAATTTGAAAAAATTGTACATGCCCCTTCCGCTTTGAAGCAGGTGAGTTGAAGACGACGTAATCTTAAAGCAACCGAATATTATTAAACAATTTTTAAATTTAACGTCAATAAGGAACTGGCATAAAACTATAATTATTCGTCATACATTTTTTTCTGTCTAATTTTCACACACTTTAATATAATTATTATTATTATACTTGTCTAAATTGTCATATAAAAATACTAAAACTAAACACAGTGTATAAGTACATATTTTTTTATAAATATATCATAGTAAATTGATTATTCTAAGAAGACAAAGTTTAGCTTACTTTGAGAATTTTATTTTGTAGCCATTTTCCCAAATATTTATATTAAACTTTTTTATTATTGTTATTATTAAAGGTAACTACATGATTATTGATCGCAAAAAACGTCACACTTTCAATGCTGTCTGTCTATTTGCCTGCCTGCCTGCCTGCCTGCTTGCCACCGCTTCTAAATAATTGTTCAAACTGTTTTAAAACAAAAATCCTAATTTCTATATTTAACCCATTTACGCCTTCGATCAGTTACAACACAATATTTCCGATTCTGAAATATGATTCGACTGTTGAATCTCTTCCACCGTTGAATTATCTTCGGGTGGTTTAAATTCTGCTGCATAAGGAAACTTAATGTGACACTGTTTCACAAACGATTCCATTTGAATTATCGAACAATTACCAAATGCACCATTACGTAATGATTTGAGTATATTTGTACAAATCTGTAAAAACAACATACACTTTATTTAGCACGCATAATTTAAATAGATGGAGATCTAACTTACATTTATATCTACATCTTTGAATTTATTATTGTCAATATCCGTAATTAATTTTACAGCCTCCTTTTGACTTTTTTCATCTAATTGGTACATCACTATTGCACCTTCTAATGTTGCTTCCAAAGAATCGCTATTGCTCTCCAGGAATTGCTTGTTTAACGCCTTTGCATCTTTGGTTTTTAATAGAGATTTTGTTTCTATCTCTATCTGTAAATTAAAAAAAAATAATTTGTATTGTCAACTACAGAATTGGACCAATTTCAATACTATTCATGCATAACCCATTCCAATAAAATATGTGCGTATTATACGTACAGTTCTAAAATAATAGGTATTCGCCATTTCTAATTTAACTTATTGCATTGTAAAATACAAAATTAATCAATTCATTATATATAATTACATCGTTGCGTTCTCCTAATTGCTAAACTGGGACCAAAGTGTTGGTTGCAGAATAACAATTTATCGGTTATTTGAACAAATAATTAAATCAGATGTACTCAGATTCTTCTGGCTTACTTTTAAATACTTTATTTGTCTTTGAATAAAAGTTACTATGAGTACCTTAATAAGGAATAGGATCAACCTAACAAAAGTCTAAATATTTACGGGTCAGAAAACTTTTTGTCCACCAGAGGCATTCGTGTATTTAGCGGTGATTGTCAGATCAGTGATGGGCTTTGTTACTGTTTCGTTTTCAAATTATTTTATATTAATTTTTATATTTAAAATAATCCATGATATTTTAAAGAAACTATTCTATTACTTGAATTGTTAATAACAATTTCAAAATAAATTTTATATAATAAATTCTAACAATTATTTTTATTATGCTATAAGATTTACCCAATCTTATAGCATGCCACTGATCATAAAATTAATAAAATGGGGGAAAAAACAAAATTATAGTCATTTTTTAAATAACCATTGTATTATTTTAAATATTCATTATTACAATCATAGTTTTAATCTGCTTAAAATCTGCAATAAAAAAAACTAATGATTTTCCCTTAATACAAGTACTGTATTTGTACAAAAAATATTAACATGAATTTAATAAGAACTGCAAATCTAAATCAAATATGGCATCTGCAATGGCGTCTCTTACTTAATAAAAATTTTGTTATACATACCACTTCCGTTACGGCAGACGAAAAACTATGTTGATTTTCTTTGACTGTTCGTAAGAATCGAATCAAACAACTATGAACTTTTGAATGTTTTGCATCCACCTTGAATGCTCGCTTAATTGACTGAAGCATTAAAAGAATTTTCTCTAAAAAAAATTATTTACCATTAAACCCGAAATAACAAAAGAAAAACAAATTACTTTTCCTATAATAGACTTCAAAGGCCATTAGATGCGTTTCTATTCGATCTCTTGCTAACCTTTGTAAGGGCTGCAAGAATTTTATAGCTTGATCAAGGGGATCATCTACCTATAAAAAAAAGAAAACAAAAATATTCAAATTTGCTTTTATCAAAAAATCAAATCGATAATAAATTGATTCTTTAATTCATTATTGAATTTACCCTAGCTAATTTATCAGGAACAAGTTCATCCAGTTGTGGTGCATCAGGTTCAACATCGCATTGCTGTCTTGATTTATGATATTGGTCTTTTTTCACTTGAGCTTCACGTGCTTGCGCGCTTTCTTGTTCCGCCTTCTTTCTAGCTTTTCTTTGCTTATTTCGCAGTTTTTTCAGTTCGGACGGTGCCAGATTTTCTGCAAGTAAAAAAAGAAGATCTGTTGAAGACATGGCATACTTTACAATCATTATAATAAAATGGCGAATTACTGTGATTTTGGAATTTAAATAAAACTGCGATACAATGTTAACACACATGCATGTGGATTTCTAAGAGTATTATTCGAAATATGACATAATTAATTATTGCAGTGATATATTTTAATTTTACAGGAGAAAGTAAAACATTTGTTACAGTTCAATGCGGTCAATATCTGCGAATAAGTGAACAGCGCGAATAAATTATATTTTAATTAGTAATGCTAATCTACGGCCAATAGACATTAACTAACTGAATTTTTCGGCCCAAAATTATAATTTCTCATATCACAATATGAATACTAATATTTTGGAATGAACAATTTCCAATAATTCGCTACTATCACCAAAATTTCATAATGTATAAAAGCTCACAGCAAACAATTTGAAAATATAGTTGAACAAACTGTTTATTTAAAGTCACAACAATCAATTAATCGATTAATCATTTAATCAAACAAAATGATGTTAAAAGCTTTAATCATTTTCGGTGCTTTAGTGGTTGTTTGCCTGTGCAAAGAATATAAAACGCATGATTACTATGCATATCCAAAATACGAATTTAAATACGGTGTCGAAGATCCACATACTCATGATAAAAAAGAACGTGCCGAACACCGTGATGGACATACAGTGAAACAAGAATATGCATGGGGTGAAAAAGATCGTGAAGTTAAAGTATCTAAAGTTGATGAACATGCTACACAAGTCAAATTTGAAGTTAAGAAACATTAAAAAGAAGATTGAGAAAAAGAGACGAATTGTTGGGATTTAACGAGTGAGTCAATATGGAGGAATAAACAAAAGGAGACAAAAGGAAAACTTAAGTTACCTTAGTTTGTTTAATTATTAGTATTATTACTGTTGTTGTGTTGTTAATTGTTATTATTATCTTATAAGTAGTATGTGAATATTTGAATATTTATATAGGAAGAGTATTATTCAGGAAAATAAGAAGTCACTCAAGGATTACACACATTACTATATATTTTATACCTATTAATATTCAAGTGTTCAAATTAATAATTTATGGGGATGAATTAATTGTAAAAAAATAAATAAAATATATGTTGAATTGTTCGTCTAATTACAATTTAGAGTTATTTAAACATTTAAAGAGCGAGCAGTTATTTGAAAATATCCCCAATACTAACAACACAAATCCAGTTCTACAAAGCAACTCCTAGTATAGGGCGCAGTTATATAACTAGTAAAGAATATAGGGCATTTTCCCATTTCTTTACAGCCTAAGCACAAATATACTTATGCAACAGTAATAAAATATAACTAAAATATAATCATGTATTTCCTAGAAAACAGATTCTAGTGAAAATTGATCTTTTAAGCATGCGCACTATTATAAATTTAAAATGGCAATGATCCCAAATCATTTATGATGTAAAATTGCACTAGAATTCCCTATAACAAATTCATAGGTAGGACTGTATTATTCTTTATAATCATGTTTTTAAGGATAATCAAAGTAAGTGTAAGCTAGTGCGTTGAGTTGGGAAATATCCATTTTTCCGAGTTGCTAGGATTTCCATCTCCAAATTCTATACTAAAAAATTATAATTTCAAATCATGCACTTAAAGCGAATGAATCGTCACATTATGTTGCTTAATTGCAGTGAAAAATTGTAAACAATAAGTTCTTTCTGACTTGACATTCCAAAATAATTGGTAATTACAAAGAGCATACGCAATACATATACACCTTATATGTATTTAAGTCAACTTACAACCTACTTTTTTACTATCACCAACTAGTTCATGATTGCTTATTTTAGTTGGAGCTGCGCTGAGGTACGTTAGTTGGAAGCCTGCGCAGTAAATCCATCTTGGTAGACATTTTCACAAGTCATTTGCAGAATTTGATGTATCTTTAATGTGTTTTGTGGTATTTTTATATATTGTATATTTCAATTTGTTGATTTGTTATGATGTCATTAATGGTATGTTGTTGAATTATTAGTTAGAGGCTAAACATTTTCATTATATTACCACGTTCCAATAACAATTTAACAGCTTCAACCAGCCAGACCAACCAACAAACACAAAATCATCATGAACAAATACCCAACTAAAACCGCCGGTTACAGAGAAGCGAATTATCCCTGTTGTGAGGATAAAATATTTAATCTGTTATTTTTAATGTATTTCGTCCATAGCAACTATGGTTATCCATGGATTATCAGTGATCCGATTTTCAGAAACCGGCGGTAAGTGTCTGATTATTTTATAAATTTTATTATACGAACGACAACACCCAATAACCGCCATTTTGGTGAATAATATAGTTGGATATTTTGTATTGGAAATCATAAAACGTCTACGCCATCTACGTTTATATACTATAACCACACCTATCTTTATAAAAAAAGTGATTGATTATAATCTCCCTGGTGTCCGAAAATGGCGACTGGATTTACTCGCTCTTTAATTTCGTTTTTAATTCGCTCTCAACATACAAATAACTTTATTATTGAATATATTTTCTATTTTATTCTTTTAATATAAAAAATAGGTACAAAAATAATAATATTGATAAGTATAGTAATTCTTACACATGGCACACAAAAATGTCATCAAAAAAAACTCTTTTCTTCTTTATTCATCATATTCTATACATTCTTATTATACAAGAGAAAAAGCAAAAAACCAATTCTAATAGTGTCCATGAATAGCAATCTGAACTGGTTGCGCGTGCGCATCAACTTTGGATAATTGTACTTGACGATCCTTTTCAGCCCATGCGTATTCCTGTTTAACTAATTCACCATCACGTAATTCTACGCGTTGCTTCAAATCACCAGTATGTGGATCTTCGACACCATATTTGAATTCATATTTCGGGTATGCGTAGTAATCAACATGGACCGCATAGCAGGCGACAATTAATAGAGACATCAAGATGAGTACTTTCGACATTTTGATTGACGATGTGATATTTGATTGGATATCAATTGGAGTTAACGATATATGTGTTTGTATATCAAAGTTTAGATTGATAGTGGTTTGATAGTTGATAACAACTGTGACTATTAGTTGTGGAACGATGAGGTTTTATAGTGGTCGTTATTAAAAATTATTTAGTTTAACCCCTTCACTTAGAGTCCTTCAACAAACTACATATATCGCTATACCATAGCGATCTATAAAACAACAACAACGAAAAATGTGTTTAATTTGGAATTTGAATACATGTTGTGCATGCGTGCATGTTATAATACGACTGCAGATCAAATCGGTCAAAAAATTTCATATCATTTGCATTATCTAAATCTGGTTTTTCTAATGGTCTACTAAGTAATACCAGCAAAGCGACAGCGATATTAGAAAAATGTGCTAAATCAAGCAGTATTGCAAACTAATAATAATAAATTATTTTAACAGGTTATAATAGATAAAAATTATGAATAGTTCAGATACGTTGTTAAATGTTTAGTTGTTGTTGTGGTGGTGGTGTCAATAATTAAGGCCACTTACAAGAAAGAATTATATGCGACATGCGAGAGCAGCCAAGTTAAGATATTACGAAAATATCTGACAGCCTGTCTGTCTGTATGCATGCATGCATATACATAGAATTACGAAAATACTAAATTGTTGTTTTTAGGCCTCTATTCTAGGTAAAGTATTTGGTTCACACATATTATAATGTATGTATGTCCATATTTTGAATTATTAAACAACCTACACTTATACAATTTTCGAATTATCCATAATAATGTGGGCACATTATTAATTCGCCTTGAATTTCGAATGTGCGAAAATGCATAATTCGAGTCAATCGATCTCAGTCTTCTCGCTGTACCGCGACAAAAAAAATGTCACAAATAAGTCCAAAGTCGTTCAAATTGATTAATTATTGATAATAATTACAAAATTGCCATAATTTGTAAAATATGCATGTTACGTATTCGTAGGCAATTGTTCTAAAATCCTAATAAAAGTAATAATAATAATAATTGTTACAAAATAGTACGAGCGCATAATTATAAATATACTAAAACCAAATAATAGTTACACTTTTGACAGACAGATTTTAGAGTGATTAGAATGCAATGTTGTCACGATGATTTTTGTATTACATATGAATTTTAATAAAAATATTTTAATTTTTTTAATAACAGAATAATTTGAACTCAGAAGTATAATTTTCCTAATTCCTTAAATGTAAATAAGTCTTTCTAAATCGGAAGTGTGTATTGACATACAATTTTAAGCAATAAGATGTGAACTTACGTCACAATTATTAGTTCATAATTTTCCTGCAACGTTGTCAATGTTATTTTTGGAAGGCTATTGATATTTTAATCGATTTTATTTAAAATTTTTCAATTACAGTAAATTGTTTTAAATAATAAACACACTTGTTGAAGATTTATTCAAAAATTATTACTATTTTAAGTATAAACGAAGATAAATAAATATTTACTTTAATTCTTTTAATTCGACATGTTCAACGTATTCAACTGACAAGACTGGTGAGTTTTTGTCTCGCTTTTTATGCGTATACAACAGAGGCAACTATACTTTCAATTGAAACGCTACTAGAATTACTGTTAAATGAAAAATCAAATCAGATCTGTCAAGAAAATAGCAAAAATAAAGAATTTAAACAGTTCTATGAAATTATGTAAGTAAAATCGATTCATATTATTAAATATTAAACAAATCTTGAACGACCAGGAAAAAATATTTATTCTGCTTACACTGGGATTCCATACCGATGGAAACACATCAAATTTTCCATTGATTTAATGTAAACAAATATCTCTAAATCATAGTTATAATGTTGATATACTGTTTTTCACTAAGTATGACGTAATATCACATCCCTATGTATTTAACTGTACTGTTTGTTTACATTTTGATATGTCAAAAGTGCAGTTTTCTTCTGGTTTCAGTTTAGTTAAGAATTTTATCTACAATTTCAACATTTCGCATTGAAGGGATAACGAAATTATCATTTTGTAGCATATACTAGAGTCCGTAAATAACAGAGTATGCCATCGTGGCCAAATTGGTGGAATTATTAATAATTAAATACCAACCAAACCAAATCCAAGACAGGTAAAAAATACTGTTACTTTGACAAAGACAAGCAAAGAATCTATGAAAGATGATAAATAAATTACGTGATCGTTATATTAGTGGAATATGGCATTACCAGTGGACAATACCCTTTGCGATACTGTATCGTTGAGAGACTCTAGCGGGGCATAAAAACCAAGAGCGAAAATCAAGACGACAATTAATAGAATTAAATAAACTGATGATTACGACAGCTTTTGATGCATTAAAGTATATCTAACATTTGCCCATTTTTCCATTTGCACCCATACTAATCCAAACAGATTAATTATTAATAAACTTAATGATATGCGTTATTAATCTTAATTCTTGACCCAAAATCTGATGCAATTTCGAGACATATAATGCGATCAAATGGCAATATTCAAATTGGGTAGAATATTGGAGATTTGCTTCTAGTTTTTAATATAACGATACATTAATTTTATTTACACAACTCATTTACCATCTACTATAAAGAATATTTAGCGTTAACGTATCATATATACATATACATACATACGTATGCAATAACTATCTATTCTTCAGCTACGAAGTTGATAAGAAATTATATATGGGAAAAATTCAATAATAATCGCACGGCAACTTAAAATTAACCTAAACTGACAATGAATTACAACATTACTTCATTTAGAGCAAGTTTTGTTACACTCGGTCATTTCTTTTTGTTGTCTTTTTTCGTCTGAATAGCCGTCCTGAAAGCCATGTATGTGTGTAATGTAACCAATATGCGTATATAAACGAATCAAAATTGTTCAAATGTTATCAGTTTACCTTTGAATTTGATCACATCAACAACAACAACCAAACAAATCAAAGAAACAAAAATTGAAAATGTTTTCAAAAGTTCTCGCACTAATAGTTGCAGTATTCGTCACCAATGCGTATGGTGGCGCCATTAGTTACACACAAGGAGGACTCGGTCTAGGTGGAATTGGTATTGGCGGAGCTGGATTAGGTGGTGGCATCGGTATCGGTGGATTAGAAGGTGGCATTGGATCAGGTGGATTGGCAATTGGTATTGGTCATGGAGTTGGATTAGGTGGAGGAATTGGTGGTGGACTTGGCGGTGGCATTGGAATTGGAGGAGGTCTTGGTGGTGGTTTGAAATTGGCACCAATTGCAGCTATTGGCAACATTGGTAAGTAATGAGAAAAGGGAAGCTAATGAAATTCTTTTTGAATAACAAAATAAAGTAAAACTAAAAGAAAATTACACTTTTGATATACCGAAATGGAAACAAACAGTATGTCAACACACATCTCGGATCCAGGATCATTTATTTCAGTTGAATTTGAAATAACTGGGTTGGAGTGGAAATGCGATGTTGCCAGAATAAAAAAATCCTAAGAATGAATTAAATTTTAAATGATCGCAACTTATATTTATTGATTAATTTTTAGTCAAGTAATTGTCAAAAGTGTAATTACTATTAAGTTCTAGTATAATTCCGCTTTAAGCAACAAAATCCAAAATATATTGTTCATAAATTCCGATAGGTCATGGTCACGCAATTGATTATTACACACCACCAAAATATGCTTACAAATATGCCGTTGGTGATCCAAAAACTGGCGATCAAAAAGAACAAAGCGAGGAACGTCTTGGCGATGTTGTTAAGGGGCAATACTCTTTAGCTGAACCCGATGGTACTATTCGTGTTGTACAATATACAGCTGATAAAGTAAATCATTTTATAATAATACCATCGATCAATCATTAATCAATGCAATTCTTTATCGAATAATTTCAGATTAATGGTTTTAACGCCCACGTATCCAGAATAGGTCATGCAATTCATCCACAAAAATATGGATTGGCATTAGGAGGTGGTGGTGGATTAGGATTAGGACTAGGATTAGGTGGTGGATTGAAATTGTTGTAAAGTGATGTAGTTTTTATATTTGTAATTTATTTTCAAATCGACAATTTCTATTGCATACGACAACTAGTTTACATTGTAAGAAATGTATCTAGTTTTGTATTCATTAAAAAACCAACAATTATCTTCAAACGAACTCTTATAAATACTGGACGGCCTTTTTCCATACTATAAAATGTTATACATTTTAACCGCTGTGTTACCTTATGGATATTCCCTCATTAATTAATTAGTATTGTTTTTTATTACTAATGTATTATGTATGTATGTATAGTTATTCTAGAGTTGCTCATCTTATTTATTAAGAACATTCCATTTTTTTGTTTATAGATATATTTTCTATTACACCACAGTTTGTATTATTGATGTGCAATTTGTTACAGCTTTATAATAATAGTATATTCTTCATATGGCATATAAAATATGTTTACCAACTATTTTCAATGTTTTATTACTTTTATTTTGATATTTTATATGTATCAATCCTAAAATAATTGAACTAATCCCTACTAATGTTATATTAGTTGCCTACATACAATAGAAAGACACTCACAGAAATAAATTAAAGAATCAACACACAGATGGCGCCACATAACGAAAAATAGCAATATTCCAAAAATATATGGTGAATTTATTTTACTTGTAGAATGGACAGAAAGGCATGCAATAAATTAAATTAACAATCAATCATAAAATTCAAAGAAATCAACATTAAACTTACAATAGAGTTTCGAAAAAAGTACTTATTGAATTGTATTCATGTACATATTCGTACACTACCTATAATTATGCGCATAGGCGGATTAATAATTAATTCTTTCATACAGGACTGGTCTGAATACACGCCAAATATATGGACGCCTATGATAAATAGATCGTTCCCAATCATATTTCATCGGCAGAAGGTAAAATGGTATTGTCTGTTATATACTCTATACATTGGTATATATTAATAAAAAGTAAATAAATAATAATAATTAATTTGGGCGTGGTACAACATTATAGTAACGAGGCCGTTTCTTACTATTATTGCTACAGTTAGTATTTAGAGCTAGAACTATCTATCTATGCAGTATCTACATGTAAGCGTTGCATTTATTTGTAATCGTGGGTGCTTGGTACATTGGAACACATTCATAGTGAAATTATTTGTTATAATACTTAACAACAATTAATAGTATTCATTCCGATGAATATGTGTATTTATCTAAATTAGCATAGGTATGGACAGCTATTATTGGAAAACGGCTCAGATAATTTTCATAAATAAATAAAATTATAATTTCCAAAGACTGAACCAGAGCAAAAAGGTCATTACTCTAAAGTTAAACTCTACCCCAGCAATTTTATAGTTTTAATATCTAATTATATGTATAGGTATACTGTTTATTTATGGTGAACATTTAAGAAAAACCTTGAGTAATTGTACAAAATGTGGAGTAAATAATTATTTATGAAGAAATTTACAAACCGCACCCAACCGCACTATGCAGCATTTCAATTTTGTTCATTCTTTTAAGTGAATTCGAGTCAGAGTATTTTGTTTGGTAAAGAGAAAAAAAAAGGAAGGAAGGAAAGTATTAAATAAAAACAATTAATGTTTAAATAAAATTGGAAATTGAGATGCAAATGTAAAGCACATTTGAACAGATACAGAACTAATAGAATAGACGTCTGGTATGTTCTTACTGTACGTATTGCAATCAAGGGGCGGTTGTAATATGATAAAGGTCATCATTAAGGCCGTTTTATTTACATCATATCTTAATCAAAATTCATTAGAATTCCTTTGGAAAATATACATTTTTATTATAATTAAGTTGTTGGCATGCTTTTATAATACATACATACTCATTTGATCTAGCATAATTATTGACATAATGTTGTCTATCAAACTATGCACCATATCTTTATTAAGTATACCATTAAAACATTTACCATTCCAAATGGTATTATCAAGATTTTTAGATATTTTTATTTGATTAAAGTCGTGATAAAGCAGAACGAGACAATAAAATAATAATAAATGAAATAAAAGTTCAAATAGAAGGTGCGGTATATTTATAACTCGTATTATATGCTTATTAGCATTCTTGTAAAAATAATGTTCATGAAAAAACGAAAGCGTATTTTTTTGTTTGTTTAAAAAAAAACAACAACAAAATTTAACTCAATTATACGATTTGACATGGATTTCTTTTAGATCAGTCAATTGCCACCATTCTCTACTAAACTTCACACACAGTCACCCTAACCTCAAATAACAAATGATCACTAGACAGTAACGATTCTGCGCATTTCAACGGATCTTCTGTATTGCGCAAAATCACTAGTAGGCGACAATATCGTTGTCTTGAAACAAGACTGTAATCAACCGCTTACCGGTGAAGCGAACCGTAAATAGCACCTCAATGCTATTGCATCTGTTCATATCAGTATCAATATCATCATCATACATCATAATTCACTAAACGTTTCGTAATGATTCAAATATCAACATAAAGAAAATTGTGCCGCGAGATCGATCTCATTCTCTATCAATATCCTATTTCTTCATTTTCCTCATCAATGTATCTTCATCGATGGTATAATAAAACATGAACTTGAAATCATGTATTTAAAGGTTAATTCAGGTCGTCTACCGATGTTATTGTATAGTTTCTTATGGTCATTAAAAACGATCACTACTTACTTACTTACTTATATTCATACGTACATAGATTGGTACCAGTTTAGTTTAGTGGATAAATGTAATAAAACATGTTGAAGTACATACATATATGTACTTCAATGTATGTATGTATGTTTGATGGTTTTTTTTTTCATTTCTTCTATCGACATATGGTTAGTGAAATAAAAAAAAAATAGAAGAAATGAACGCTAGAAAAAAAGTAAAACAGATAGCTAATAAAAATTGTTAGTACTTTCAACAAGAAAAACATATTTTAATAAGAAATAATATAAAATTTACAATTTACTAAGCATATCAATCAACTTTATTGTCCATGTTGCAAAATTATTAAAAAAAGAAAGTAAATTGGAAAAATCAAATTGGCCGTGGCAAATATTTTGCCATTTTAAAATAGGTAAATAAATAATATTAATAATTTTCGCAATAATAATAATAACAATAATTGCATCGATTTAAATTGGAATTCAACTATTTAGATTTATTCTGAGAATTTTTTTGGAAAAAATTGATTTTTCGGAAGAATATTGAAACGGAAGTCACTCAGCTACAGGAAAAACTCGAAAATTGTCGTCACAAAATTACATTTCAATTACTACATATTATAACAGCCAATAAGTTTCTCATTTTTGGAGATATCGATATTTCGATAGTCATCGGTAATAATCGATCATGTCATAGCGTATCGATATTTAGCGATACATTGATGGCGATCGATAACTATCGGCAATGTTACAATAGCCATGCGATTATTTTCGATATATCGAAAAATCGATAGTTATCGATATGTCTATGAATTTTTTTCGATATATTCATAATTAACGATAATTATCGAACATATTATCATACTAGTATTATAATAAGCATCGGATTTTTTCCTTAAATCGATATCTCGATAGTAGTCGATAGTTATCGAGTACGATAATTTTTATTATTGCCCATGCCTATGCTCGTTTATAAACAAATAACGAAATAAAAAAACAATGAATACCTACATCAGTGCAAACATACACACATACACACATCTACAGAACAAAGTACCATCGGGACAAAAAGAGAATTGTATCCGCACCTCCCTATTAAAAAGGTCAAATTATTCAATAATTTGATAGTCAATTTTCTTTCATTTGCAACAACCACCTGATAAAAAGTAGGCCGGAATATTCTTTCAACCTACAGTACCACATAATAATAATAATAATAAATAAAAAGAGAGCAAATTTCTATGCAGAAATCTAAAAAAGGAACGAAATAAATAAATGGAAATACATACATACATACATACGTAATTATTATTACACTATTATTATTTTACACTTAAATAGTAAAATGTAATAAATAAATACATACAATCGTTTTCTTTAATGTCGTCTCCTCCCGCCCACCGTCCACACCCATTTATACTAGATATACAAATACATACCTATAACAGATCAAGTTCGATCAAGACACAGACAACAATTCATATGGCTGTAGAAAAAATATATTGTGCAACACATGCGATAGATACTTGGTTGTTTCTAAAACACAAATGGTTCGTTTATTCACTTTACAGTTTTTTTTTTCCTTTGCGATTCTAACAGATTATTTGCTTTTAGTGTTTATTCATTTGTTTGACTGCATTGTTATTGTCTTGACCACTTTACTTTTAAAGATTTCAAAAAATTAACCATTATTATTATTATTATTGTTGTTGCATTAGTTAGAGCACGTTTTTAGCGAAAATAATAATATGTATTCATTTGACCGTTTCTTAAGAAATATCTTTTTTAGAGAGTAGTGAAAGGATAAAGGGTATTTTAATAAATAAAATAACCTAGGTATTTATTTTGCCTTGAAATTTTCAATTTTGCGACAAATTCATTTTAACATTTTTCTTTCCGTAGTACATACGTACATCGTACCTAATCTAAATGTGAACTAAGATAATTTCAATATCATTATTATTATTATATTGAAAGTAAGAAGAAATATACAATATGTAAATATACATATATTATACACACACATTCAAGCTTCTAATTGACACTTTCATTTACCAAATGGTACCGAGAACATACAGAAGGACTTTCTTCAATACAAGTACATACATACATACATATAGTATGAATAGATTATTTTAAATGCACCTCTCATTTTATTAATATACATATGAAATCTTGGCAAATTTATTATTATTATAGTTAAAGTTCAATGGTAACATGTGGTTAGATTATTTCTATTTTCTTTTTTTTTATTGGTTTTATTATCTTGATGTTTTTATTAAGTTTTTTATAAGCCAAAGTAGCGACAGTACTATGAGAATTTGCACTGATACATATACATATGCATAGTAATCGATAATGATAAAAAATATCGACAAATTGCATCGGTTTGAAAAATGTTGGTTGAGAAGTATAAGGTGTCATTCAAATTAGAAAGTTGTTCAAAAGTTGATTAATTTGATCTACCGATTAATCGATAATAATGGATGATTATCGATTTAAAAACCTTCCTAGCTTAGAAAAACTAGGAATTTAACTAAAATTAGAATGTAGTAAAATATCGATAAATTGATCACAATTGATAATTATCGAGAATGTGGAGTAGAAACTTCTGATTTAAAAGAAACTGGAATTATAATTTGAAAGTGCTAGACCACTATACATATCGATGATGATTAATTATCATAATGTATAATTATGACAATAATAACATTATAATATAATTAATCATGAATCGACATTGATGATTAATTATCGACATACGTAAAAAATCGATATCTTGCACTTAACATTTAATTACAATTAGTTATTATTTTTCGATATTTTATTCGATAATCGATAATTACTATAGTTCCCGTCTACAAAAGTCTACATATAGTTTATATTACACCTTGTACTACAAACTATAACCAGTACAAGAATCGATTAGTCACTCTTAAGCCCGAAAATGGCGTCAGCAGCTTTCATCACTACATAAACATATAGGCAATCTAACAGATGTAATAAGAAATATCAAGAATAATAATAGGGTAAATATGTATCTATTGTATGTATCTATCATTGAATAAAAAAGAAAAAAACGAAAAACAGAATGTCATTGTAGTGTTTAATAAACTTACCGCACCTGAATTGCGTAACTACATAATTGAACTTCATTTGAAATAAATAAATCGTTACCCATTGATTCGTTAGAGAAAAAAAAACAAAGAAAGACAAGGCAAGTAAAATAACATCCAAATCACGAAAAAATAATAACAAAATATGGAAAAAATTGATTAAAATTCGATGTGTACTATTTTTGACTAGCTGTGAATCTAGATGCAATGATTCCAAATTAAACAAATCCAAGTATAAAGTGAATAAAATTGACATTTGCTTAAAGCAAAAAAAAAAAAACAACAAACAACAAACAAAAAACAAACTTTGGTCGAAGAACCTTTTACATTTACATATTGTGCATAATTTTCAAGAAAATTTTCCAATATTCGCCGTCGTAATGCCAGGAAGTAAGTAGGCGGCTATGCATACTATAAATACACAATAATGAATAAATGATAATAATTATTTATATGGCTAATAATTTATTCAAATATTTTGTCAGTGATTCAATAATGCATTTTAAATCTTTTAAAAAGATAATGAGCCATCAGAAAACCAACCACGCATACTAGATTTTACGCTATTAGAAGTTATTAGGACATTCCATTTGAATTTTGAGCAAATATTGATTTTTCTATGGAATATAACACATTTTATAGAAAATATTACTTAAATGTATTGTTCTATTACGCGTTCTGGGTCTTTTTTCCAATACGGTAGAACTTCTAAAGACCGGACTCCGCTCAGTAATCCGAACTCACAAGCCCAAACTTGTCAAGTGGCAACCGGAAAAAATATTGCTACATATTGTCTCTGATTAATTAATTTAAATAGCAACGCCAAAAAAAACCTGTGAGATTATTTTTCGTTCATAATTAATTCAATATGTCAAAAAGAAAAAATATTAGGTTAGATTTAAGAAAAATGTGTTTAGTATGTAATATAAATGCCATGTCAATCTTTAATATGATTTTTTTACAAATACAGAACGATTGCACAGTATATCTAGATGTAATTCGGGCACCATTTAATTGCCCGGATTAACGAAGTTCTACTGTAATTCTTTATAATTGTTTACTCTATTTCCCATCAAAGTTCAATCAATCAACTACAACATTTTCATGATTTTGATATCATTCTTAACCTATTTCAACGTGAAATGAACCTTTAAAAATTGAATCACCACTTTTTTTCTGGTACACCTATTTACACATAGTTTTTATGAAATAAATCTCATAGGCAGAATGATGATAATAATGAAACTTAGGACAATAATGATACAAGAGAGAAATAAGACCTGAAGACATTTCATTTATCATAATAGTGGGTTGAGTTTTTTTTTTTTGTCATTTTTGAACAAAGATTCAGAGATCTTGAGAAACACGTGACCTAAGGCATAACAAAGATTAACAACGAACGAAAAAAACTAGTCACGCGATTGATCACGTGATTGGACGAGATAGATAAATGATTAACAATCACAAAATATACTATGTAACTGCTGCAATAAATGAAAATAAATGTAATTGTCACGCCCCAAACACTATCCTCTATAACCTAGAAAAATTCTGCCCATGACCGATGAAGGGTGGATTTGATCCGAAAAGTTTTCAAAGAATAAAAGTAGAATTGAAAAATAATACAAAAAAATTTGTATTGGCACTTATTTATAATTAGCTCAGCTAAATTGACAGCTAGTTTTAATAGTATTACCAACTGCTGGTCACAGTTGTTTGCTGTACAGAGAATGGTTGTTGCACGAAAAATGGCAGCCTCACTTTTAATCTATTTTATTATGTTAATAAAAATGGAAGCAGGCATGTAAAGAAAGTAGAAAATTTATAATAAATTTTATGAATCGAATCAAAATCAAAACAAGTACATCCATTGTTTTTCAATTCATTTAACACAAATTCAGTTCATTTAAACAATACCATTTTTTTTGCTTGTTTTTATAAAAATTAATACTTGAGCATTGTGACAAAAAAGAAAAGAAATTTTTTCTCATATCTTCATAAAACCATTGTTAGAAGATGTAGAAAAAAAAAGCCAGTTTATATCAATGGAAAGTGTATATGTATAGATACAATTTTCACTATAGAATTTTGCTTTATATTTTTTGCTATTTTTATATAATTTTATGCACACAATAAATATGTATTTTCTTCAATTGTTTAAGTTCTTCTGAATTATTAATTAAATCTATTTTTTCAATACACATGTGTGTGGTATGGCCTCAATTTTTCTTTATAATAATGATAGGTTCTATAACAATTATACTTATTTAGATACTAATTAATTATGCCGCTATTTAGTAGAAAAAATCTCATCAAACTTCTTTTGTATAAGTTGAATAATTATTAAGGTAGGTAAACAAGGTTAGTCACACGAAACGTATTAAGATTTTATTGTATTTTTTTTTTATATTTGGAATGCAAATTTACAATGGTTTTAATTGAATATGTTCATTTTTTGATCTGTTTAAATCAACTATAAAAATTTTGGGTCTACAAAAATCAATCAATTGCGACTAATCAGTTTGTACTGATTAGTCAGCTAAATAATATTGCAGGACATAAAACAGCTGCGCATGTGCATAAAACCAGTATTTCTGTCAAATTATCGACGCGATCTGCTATCTCATAAAGCATACTCCCGATATGCTTCAAGAGAATACATAGATTTGCTTTAGTAAATATCCATCCTGTATATTATGTCTGTAAGACATATTCTATTACAGTTCAAGAACCAATTGGGCATGCGTATACGGAAGCCACTGCGTCTGTTTCGATAATGCGCATACTCAATTAGTCGCTGAACAGTGACATTGTTCGGCTGTAAGAAGGCCAAGATACAACACTTACTAAAGACGTATACAGGATCGACATTTACTAATGTCACCCCTTGTACTTGCTAAAGTCTTAATCCAATCCGGATAATATTTAACAAGGACCCGCTTCGGGTCAAAAATATTAATTTAAAATAGCTATACAACAGATATATCATAAAGCGTATCATACGTTTTCATAATGATACTAAGAAAACGTTTAATGTTTTTTTTTTTTTCGCCTTTTAAATTAAATTTTACCTTGACTTCTTACACAAAAGTTACTCCCATATTAATAATAATAATAATAGTAATGAGAAAAATGTAAAATGTATACCAAATATATATATGATATGTATCTGTTTTGTAGGTGTTGGACAGGCAATTAATCATCACGTAAAGATTTGTAAATTTTTTTTTTCATTTTTGCATGCTAGCTAAAATCTAAAGCGGCTCTTAGACCTAACAACGGTTATCTATTAGGCGTCAACAGTTGTGCATCAATTGTGCGTATATCAATTTAATTTCTTAATTAACTAAACCACTAATTGATACCAATTTTACTTTGAATTTCTTTTTTTTTTTTTAAGCAAAATAATCAATATAACTACCATGAAATCAAATCCATTATTACAATCGAAATTTACTTTCTATACAAAAAAAAAAAAACTTTCCTAAAAAATCACCGCATTTATCTCGTATCTATACATACTATAGTATATCCACCAGTAAGCAAGTACCCACTTACTTATTATAATTTTGACAATAATTATTATACAATTTAAACCCAATTTACATGCGTAAACACCATCGACTAGAATGCAAATCGATGTAGCAATATAGTATATCTATCTACATATATTTTTACTCTTTCTCTCTCACCCGATATGTATTACAATAATGCGGAGGTGAATGTTTTTTTGTTGTTGGTTTTTGTGTTGTGCGAGTATAAAGAACAACACTTTTTTACACAAGGCTGTGTGATTTATTTATATGGAGCGCCATAAGCATAAAAATAAAAGAAAAAAATCAGAAGAATATAGAAAATTAATTTTGGAAAAAGCTCTAACATTGAAATACATTTTTGAAGGTACCTATAACATTAACCAGCTGCACCATCTGCAATAGATATAATTGTTAGATTAATTCGGTAATACTATTATTAGGGAATTATAGAGAATGGGATGAATACTTAACATCGAACATTTTAAAAAATCGAACAATTTTCAAGTCTTTCCATGACCTTTGAAAACCAACAAATGGCGCTAGTCTATGCTTAATAAAAAACAAATATCATTACATGTCTTTTTTTTTATTTATTCTATTCATTTCACCTGTGTAAAAGATGATTAGTGGCATTTAATTTTTGCTATTCAAACGCACATTCACTTATGAAAATTAAAAGTGACTAAATCCCGTTGTTATTTATCTAATAACTAGTAAGAAATATCCAATTATTCTAGTACATTTTCACATAACCTTAGAAAATCTGTCCCACACTCTTTTCTTCTAATGGTGTCATCAATTCTACGGCGGCCACCTTGAAGTTGGCAATAAGTCGCACCCTTATTCAGGTGTGGATGAAAAGAAATGCACTTAAATCGTGACCACTCCGAGAACAACAGTACGGTAGTATATTTTCTATATTAAAATAAGTAAAAAAATAAAAAATACACGCGCAAACACATACACACACACACACATACATATATCATAGAAAATCAATCAATCATAAACCCATTTACCAATGCTATTTAATAGGTCGCAACCTCTCGCCTCAAATTAAAAAGGAATAATCTACTACATTAATTAGCTTTTATTATTATTATTATTCAACAAATTTAAATCAATCAATAAGTGGATTAAATGAAAGAAAAAAGTCAAGGGCAACATCGCAGGAGAGATCAAAGTATGTTGTATGCAAAAAAAAAATGCATATAGTGTGTCTAATAATAATATAATATTAATCGAGTGAATTCTAATTTATTCAATTATTCAATTGATATTTTCGGGGTCCGTCCGCAACACATCGGGCGCCAATCACAATGGACACATTCAGTGCACTAAAGCGTTAGCCAACAGAGTCCAATGAATAACAAATGCAAGCAGTAAACAGTCGGCAATAAAACTTTACATAGAAATTTAGTCGGTTAGCAAATATTACATGGCGTAAAACCGAACTCTCATCTTCTTTATACAGAGTTTGAATATAACCTCCAAAACTACCAATAATTTCGAACATTTTCTTGTATTTACGAATCGGTTTTAACGTTTCGTTTCTTGTTATATTGATAACAATGGTTATTCGATTGTAGTTAATATGTAGGAATATTAAACTGTTGAGTGCGGTGAATGCGACCAAGATATGGCTAACTAGACATTAGTTGGAATTGTTACTCTAGGTATACTATCCATATCTCTTCCAATCAAGTTCAATCAATTGAACAATAACGATCTATTTTATAAATGGAAATTAATTAACTGTCAAAAATGGCCCGCCACGTACTGATATCCATAAACCATTTACTCATGGAAATACTTTCTCTTATAAATATGTACATTCTAATCAATTTTTTATGATCACCAAAACACCACTATTATCAACATATTATTTTTAACCCACAAAAAAACCCAAAAATCATTAGAACACAAATGAATTGATCATCATTATTTGAACAGATCTAATTATTCCCCCCACCTGATTCTATATGCAATCTCCTGCTACCATAGAGTAATAATAATAGTAAGAATAATTCAAAACACACACACAAACTTCTTCTAATGGCTGGCGGCCTCTACCACCAGCAGCAGTCCGGAATTTGTCGTGGTCTTTGGGGGAAGTCCGCAATTAAGTTTGAACGAAAAAAGATCTGTTTGTTTTTTTTTATTTCTGTCGCCGACCGATCCATAATCTAGTTCTGCAAATTTATAGATCCACAATTTGTGTAGTTTTCAATCAAATTATTATTAGAGAATAAAAAATGACTTTAAAAACGAGTTTTTTGTTTTTTATTAATTAAAATCAATTAGTGAATTGATAGAAGTGTTTTTTTTTCCGTTGTCAATTGAAGAATGAGACAATGAATAATTTGTTAATTATGTGTAGTGTGAAATAGAGATTTTTCGTGTTAAATACTCTTTTTTATATATAGAAATTTATCAATAAGGTTGGTTAATTTTTTATTTAATTTGCCCAATTTATTCGATATTCAAATATTTTATTAATATCTCTCTCTGTGTATAGAGCGAATCTACTAATGTCCATCAAAAGACCATGAACTTCTCTAACTGACTGACTGACTACTAGTCGTCACTCACTAGACTATAGACAAAAAGATTCGTATCATTTTATAAGGCCAGTTCGCCTTGATTCATTCCCTTTTATGTGATTTTTTTCTTTCTGGGTGAACAACATGCGAAGGCGTATTTATTTATTACTTTTTTCTGTTGTTTATAACAAATATTTACGATTTTTATAGCAAATATTTATCTCTAGACGTAAAGCTAACGAGAAAACTTTAGAGACACAATATCTATAAGTATTTTGACGCAAAAATAGATTGATCTCAAACAATTTTCAGCCTTCAAAAATATTCCGTATATTAAAATTGTTTCAATTAACGCATCTGTGTAAACTATCAATATAAATAACTCGTAGAACAAAATAACAAACTGATTGATACAACCTGTGATTTTTTTTAACTTAACATATCAAACAATTAGATACACTTTTTGCAAGTAAATGTAATTTCCCAAATACGTCTATTTGTATCAACGATTATCGATTGTCGCAGTCAATGCAAAAACAATGCGGGAATTCCAGAATTCCTCAGTATGAACAGTAGAAACAATAACAAGATTCGGGGCCCGAATTGAATTGAATACCGACAGCATGCCATTCCATTTGGGCAAATCAGTAATTTCATTGTCATTTTTCAATTTGCTCTGTTATTATTCATTTTTAAATTAAATAAATTCATAAGAAAATTTCTCAATAAAGAGAAAATGAAAAGAAAAGCGTAAAAACAAGAACGATACATAAATATGTACGCTTTACTACAATAATATGTAAAATTGTGTTTAGTAATATTGAACTACATACGTAGCCATAAATATCTCCATTTTTTTCTACTTCCGGGTAAATAAATAAGTTTCAGATATATACAGGGTGTTGCATAAAACGTCGCAAGCGAATTTAACGTTCAAATTTAGTGATAATTCCCTGCATAGCCAGCAGACTATAAAAGATAGTCGTTGCGGATTCATTCAGGGTAAGCAAATATGGTTTCAATATATACAGGGTGTTATATAGGACGTAGCCAGAAAATTTAATATCAAAAATAAGATAAAGAGTGTGCAATACGTTTAGAATTAAAATTTAATTAAAAACCAATTTAACAACGTGAATTTTTTTTTTGTCGATGTAAATTCCTGTGCCTTTTAAATATTTACATACTATAATAGATATTATCAATAATTTTTCTACTACCAGATGATAGTCACGTTTATTTGATA
Source organism: Platypus cylindrus (assembly GCA_949748235.1). NCBI lineage: Eukaryota > Metazoa > Arthropoda > Insecta > Coleoptera > Curculionidae > Platypus > Platypus cylindrus. The sequence continues at coordinate 8,459,615 of OX456490.1, read as the reverse complement.
TTTTTTCTTTATAATTTAAACTAGAGTCATGTAAAATTTACTTTCAATTTTCAGAATTATGTACGAGTAGTATATGGCTGTACATACTTACTTACTACATAGAAATGTATACCTAAATAGATATTTTTTGATAGTATCATTTATTTATAGTTATTTATAGAGGTACCGAAAGTTAAATTATATCTTTACGAATATAAGTTATGTTTCTATATAAACTAAATACGATTAGTTCTAGTTTGTATACATGTGTAATTAATCAATTAGATATGTGGTGTAATTGGAAAAATGCACCTTGTGAAATTCCTTTACAGAAATTTCAAAATTTGTACTTTAGTCAACTGATTGTTTTAATTAAATTGCCAATATCCATTTACTAATTGATAATATCAATTTATCGATCATTTTTTTTTTGATAGAATTCGAACCGATGTACTCTCTGATGAGCCATGATATCGTGAAACAGGTCTGAGGATAGCTATATTGATTGTGACACTATTAAGTGCCTTATTGATCATTTTCATTTATCACCAATCAGCATTCAATTGAAATTCAATTTTTTAACGCCTAAAGTCTTTTCTCTTTTTTACATAATACCGGTTCCGGAATGCTAAGCAAAAAATCATCGCAAAATTCTATAAATAATAATTATTTTAGACAATCACTTAATCGCTCAAAAAAACATGGTACGAATTGTTTTATCATTATCATTATTACATAGAATATAAAATTATAATTACGAATTCATTCATTCAGTCGCTGGTCAGTCCAGTGAAATTATTATGATATAAATTTTTAACGTTTTTACTATAATTATTCTTTAGTTATTTATAATAAATTATTGAATTGTTGTAACAGTACCACTTGCTTTTTGGCATGGAACAAGTAAATTAGAGATTGTTTTTCGTTGTGATGTAACGCGAAAATAAATTATACGTAACTTATAATAATATTGGGTAATTAACTAAATATAATAATTATTATTGTGTTGCTATTAATAAAATTATTAATGTAAGATTAAGTATAGCGATAATGTGAAATGTTAATAATAGCACGAAAATTTGATAATCATTTTAAACATGCACTAATTGAATTATTATATAACAAATTGTTGCACATCATGCCGAAACACCCTGTACAAAATAATCAATTTATTATGACTATAACTTTAATATGTGCATCCTAATTTATTCGATGCCAATCGGAAAGCATCACTTTCGTGTCAAGCTACATAACTGGCACCGATTCTGCGTAGTTCGAAAAATATTGTTCACGGTAGAGAAATACGCAGAATCATCAGCATCCACAATAATATTAGAAAAAGTAGACACCGAGTGTTCTGTGACTAAATTAAAACTGTCGGAAAAATCACATTTGGCGTACGAATTTTTCAATTAAATATTTGTAAGTATAAGTCAATTCCGGTTGTACCGGAAGTAACCATAAAGTTCTTTAGTAAAATAGTATTTTAATTTAGCAATTTAATTTTAATAATAAAATAAAATTCTTTACATATTTTAATATAAAAATATACATAGTTATCCTTGAACACCTTGAGAACATTGCACATAAGCAACGATCGAGCTGCCACTGTCATACATTAGACTATTTTTATCTTTTTTTTTGTATTCAAACTTTTTCACATCCTTAGAAGAATTGAAGACAAAAAAATATTATGTAGAAACAATTATTTAGGTATTCTAAAAAGAACAAAACAGACCTCGAGATATCTTAAAATTTTTAAATTAAAATCAGTGTGTTTTTGTGTTAAAAGAAAAAAGAAGAAGAAAAATAGGCTGATAGAAGACCATGACACACTACTGCGATAGTTTCTCACCCTCTTAAAATTATTATTATAATTTAATAATGGCCAATTCATTTTAATGAATATGTCGCAAACACATTAAACTGATAAAATTCGCTATTATAAGCTCCAAACCTCTAGTTATGTCATTCTACACATATTATCGAATGATACTATATCAATTCACATCAATTAGAACTACAGTAAAACCTCCATGATCCCGATACACTTTAATCCGGACATTCAGTAATCATGACACAATTATTTTGTCTTAGTTCGGACACCGTTCGGTAATCCGGGCTCACCAGCCCGAACTATTCAAGTGGCAAACGGGAAAAATATTACAACAACAGCTTTTAGACAAATAAATAAATTAAATAACAACTCAAAAAAGTACCGAGAGGATTATTTTATTCTAAACGTAGTGTGTGATACTGAGAATGAATCGTGCATTTTTTTGGAAATAATTAATTTAATGTGTCAAAACAAAAAGACCAGTACGTTAGATTTAAAGAGAAGGATGTTTAATATGCATTACTATATATATATATCAATGTTTAGATCAGGCAGCATTACTAATAATCCAACGATTTTACTTACTATATCCAGTAACCCGAACACATCGATAATCCGGACAGCTGCCAACTGCCTTTAATTGTCCGGACTGACGAGATCCTAGTTCTATACTAGTCTTGATAAATATCGAAAAATTTCTATTCCAGATGCGACACCGCCATCGATGGCCATTCATCATTTTACTTCCAGTCATATTCTTTCTACCAACCATTCTTGCTAACCCTAATCCATCGAAATCATCACGACAGCATCATAGACAACTACATAGATTAGTTGGTGGCCATCTTAGGATTCCCGAATCAGATTCTGATGATTCCGAATTAATTACAGCAAGGTAAACATATACTTATCAAGTTACAGTATCTCATACATATGTGTCTATAGTTAGGCACAGAATACAACCATACTGAAGGGACACTAAGCCGTATTTCACTGATTGTGTTGTTCCGCAATAATAATTGACCTTGAGCAATATTGCTTTCTTTCCATACTTATTTAAATGAGACATATAAAATACAATATGTCCAGTTGCCAAATTTGTCAATTCAAGCTTAGCTCCTCCTACTTTCTTATAAAAGCCTGCGGGCGCTATCCTTTGTGGATTGTTGTATTCTGTGATCTAGATCCGTGTACAGACAGGCTATTCGACTTAAAATATCAAAAAATTCTTCTATTATGGAATAAGATGGAGAGAATTTGAAATTTTGCAGTGCAGGAGAAAATTCGAAAACCAAAAAGAAAACTAATAATAATAATAGTAACAATGGTGGCGGTGGCGTCGAAGAAGAGAGAAAAACGTTATCACAACAAGTAGCCGATGGAAAATATGGACTGATTCAAAAAGAATTATTTCGTGTGACGCCAAAACGACCTGGAATTATTAGTTATACTGCAAATCCAGAAGCAAGTTTTAGTTTCTTTAGTCGAAATAATAGTCGGAATTTTTAATGACAAATTTTCCATTTAGGTGCCAAAAGATAATATAGCAACATTAGGTGGATTAACGAAAAATGATATTTGGTTGGCGGAAAACCATCTACTAGTGATTAAAGGTGGCACTTATGTACCACATGATGATAGACAAGATACAATTTGGCAACCAATTGATGATTATAATGCGCCATTACATCAGGTAACGTTGGAACCGAGATAAGGACGTCAATAGAACACATTAATTATATATACAGCAGCGACATCTACATGCTGCAGATTTAATTTAATTGTATCACAACATATTGACTTTATTTTATTTTTTGACTTTTTTTAAGGTAAAAATTCCGAAAAATCCGAAAATTCCGCCGCCCTTTCCTGTCCAACTCACCGACGATGGGCCACTCCAAATCCTTGGCACAAACACTACGAGAACGCTTAATGCGTCAGCAGAAACGCCGGCCTACGCCCTACCGCCCCCGTCAAATTGGAACGGCGAAATTCCCCCGCAAAACGAGTATTTCCCGAAAACAGGTAAAGAAAAAAAAAACGCTTCAAATTATCAATTGAAACTAATTGATGGCGTATAATTTAGACTCTGCCAATACCAATTCGTCCAACATTGCTGCCGGGCAAACTACGATGCGAGATCATCTCTCGGGGGAACCCCCAGGGGGGTTGCCGTTCCCCCCGGCCCTTTTAAACGGCAGTTTACCGCACTATTTCGCAAACTTACCCCCTGGGGCGGTTATACTACCAGCACCACAAGGTAAATTAATTAAAATCAGTCCCACTACACATAAATCGTACAAATAAATAGAGAATCCTCAACTTAATTGATTTGACCATAAACGAAATTCTATTCTAGCGAACGAAACCGATCAAGGAATAATAGACGAGGAGGACCCATCAATCTACTATCCGCCGCCCTACAGCTTTTTTTACCCTAAGGATAATAGTAGTGTGGTCAGTTATCATCAACCTTTCTTCTTATATTTTAAAACTCTTCCAAACTCTACGTCAACATGCATCTGAACTATTCTCTTTCATTATTTTTAACTAATATTACCTAATTTCTCAAGTTAGGAAGTTTGTGGATTCTCGATTTTGTAGGTTCCGTAGTAGGTCTTGCGCATGAACCGTAGTAAAATTAATTATGCAAAGTTCACCGAACAGTGAGTGTAAACCCGTCCCCACTATCAATAAGACTAATTTCATATTTTTAAACACTAATTAGTTAGTAATACTAACTAAATAAATAAATAACATACGTGATTTTAACATGTTTTTCCAGATAAATTTTGTAACAAATAACCAATCTTTTACCGTTAGGCTTTGGGTATGTGATAAACCTTTCTTTGCATGAATAAAAACGTTTTCCAAATAAACAATGTTTTTCATTTTCTTTTTACTAATACCCGCTTCTGATCTGACCGCTTCTCTTTTACTAAATAATATCTCTACCACACGGCTATTTGAATTATTCATTTTAGGTACCACCTGGACCACTTGTACCCGGTATAATTTTACCGCCACCACCGAAATTCTTTGCTCCTCTCGAAGAAGAAGAAGATGCCGTCAACAGAACAACTTCAAATAAACTAGTGCCAATACAACATTCGGTTAGTCGAAAACCGGCCGCAACTACCACTGATACACCTCTGAATAATGAAATATCACCCGTTAAACAAACACCTACAAAAGTATCAGTATCGAAAACGGTAACAGTTAAAATAGGGTCCGTAACTAGGAAACCGTATCATTCGAATCGACTGCAATCAAAGACTAATACGACCAAACTAATCAAAACAACACCGGCAACAGGAAAACCGAAATTTATAACAATTTTACCAGTATCTGTGGATCGATTGAATCGAACGTATTTACCATCATCGAAAGATGTAGTTGGAAAGAAGAAATTAGCACCAGTTGCCTGGTTCAGACCGACAACAATTAAAAACGAGGCAAAATCAAAATCACCTGGACACACTCAGGATGAACAGAAATATAAAAAAGAAAAATTACATAATTTACTGGATGGCACAAATAAAGTTCATCCAGTTCAACGTCCATATAATGATGAATATGATAATGATGTTAAATTTTATATTGGTCTTAATAGTATTAATAATAGTATTGTTAGTACAACACAAATACCTTTAAAATACTACACACCAATTAATCACGTTAAAATCAATTCGATTAGATCGAAACCGGAAAATTTTCCTATAGGTAACGAATTTTTATTGGATATCTATTTGCCACAAATAATACACGCCTCTCTTTTAATCTTCAGATACTGGTTCACAACATTACTCAAATCCCATCACATCCACCCCTAGCACAACAAGAACAGCAGCACATCATCACCACAACAACAATCAACTGCCACCATCAAATTTCTATTTCTATGAAGAAGCAGATATTGGCACAACTAAACAGCCTACTTCGATCAATTTAAATCAAAATCGTTATATCTATGAAATACCAAATCCACATCAACAGTATCGTTACTCAACGGTTACTCCATCAACTCCAAATCAAAATCTACACTCAACAATTCGACCGCAATACATTTACGTCAAAGGTACACCGTACGAAAGTCAGAAACCACGTTTTCAATACATTCCACCAGACATGCGCCGTCAAAACAAACATCATCAACGTCCCACAAATACATTCAGTATACACATTGCTAAATTACAAAATCATTTGCATCAGTACTACACGCATAAGCCACGAACATCTTCTAATGAACATAATCTAATGATTATTAAATCATTATTAACATCATCAACACCGAAGCCAGTGTATCAGTACAGTTTCGAGGCACAAAACTATAATAGGCAAAAAAATAGTGGTGGTGGTAATCATTTCAAGCCATCACCTTTACTGAATGGCAATAACAATGATATCTTTAAACCGGTACCAAAGTATAGTGTGCAAATACAACCGGCTATTGAAATTATACCAACACAACAGCCGAGTTACCAGCAAATTGATACACTGAATGTTGAGGAACCAACCTATTATAGCAATATTAGTACAAATAATGAAGCAAGTCAACCGACGAAAATATCACAATATTTTCCAGTCGAACGACCTAGAATTCAACAGAAATTTCCACAAGCGCAGCAGCAGCAGCAGCGGCAACAATATAAAAACAAAATAACGTCCCCAAAACCAGTGAATAATGATTATTCATTTGATGCAACAGCAAATCCTATTTATCAAGGCTTCTATACGCAGCCAGATGAAGGGTACTTTGATGAACGTACTAAAGAATCATTTACAATATTTGGCAGAAAACTACCATCGTTAATTACCACAACACCAAGAACAGTAACGAAATTAAATCGAATTAATATCAGAAACAATAATAATAATAATAATAATAAGCCGATTATTTCCCTTGAAAGTGATACGAATGTGAACTATTTAACACCAAAACCGTATAATATAAATCCGCAAAGTGAATTTGTAAATATGCATCAAAATAATAATTATCGTAGGAAAAATGTACAAAATAATCCAGAAATAATAAAAGCTATTGAAATCACACCACCATCATCACCACCATCTATCAACAAAGATCGATACATACAATATCAATTACCAGGGGATGATGGAGCTCATTTCTACTTTTTAACACCACAGGAACGAAGACAACAAAACGTAAATTATTATTAATTGAAATGATATCAAAACAGACGAAAAACGCTTATTTTAATGTTAATTTTTAGTAATATATAATTTGAGATTATTCTATTCTCTTGGAGTAGCGATAAATCATCAATTTTTGAATATATCTACTGAAACATGAAAGGCATTTTAACTCCAACTTGGACATTATAACAAGATTGCTTTTTTTAGTAAATAAATTATATATTTTGAGGCAAATCATATTTGTTGGCAACAAAACACCATTGTATGAACGGTGTTTGCTGTGAATTAAGACACGTCAGTGACTTCATTCTAAATACTGTCAAAACCCAAGCTGGAAACCACAGGTTTATTTCTAGAAGCGACAATTTCAGTAATTTTATTAAAAGAAACTGCCCACAACAGCACCTGTACATACGCTTTAAAATGTGTCTGTGCAAAACACAGTGTTTTTGCACAACAAGTATTTTGGTTGAAACAAAATTTTCAGTTGTAAACTGGAATTAACACTTATCGGTACAGTCTGAATATTATTGTAATCGCCATATGAATTGTATCTAAATTTTGGTAATTATTTCTTAAGTATTATTGCAGAAACACATTTTTCCTTAGCTTGCTTGGACAATATTAATGAGATAGATGTGATTTTTGAATCTAATCAACAAATTCAATAAGAAATTAGGTAGTGAACGAGTAGATTTTGTAATTGTTAGATCTGTGATCAGTTTTTATCTACGTGTGTTAGATTTAAATTTTAAATTTATTTTTATCGAAATGTAGTTTCATTATATATTATTATTATTATTATTTCTTACTATTAAATAAAATATTATTTATGTATGAGTAAATTAAAGAAGGAAAAAAAAAAAAACAGAAAATAAAATCCAAATGTTTCTTATTTGAACGCGCTTATTTGTTGTACTTGCACCAATACACTGCTACAGACAGATCAAACGAGACACTAAATGTTTTTCATATCCGCATTCATCCAAAAGAACACAGTCACTTACCGGTATTCAGTTCTTGTTCGGCAGATTCGTCCTTTAGCGGCACATCAAATAGATGTAGATAAACTTCAATTGCGCATTTCGCCGCTTTGAAATAAAATTGATGTCCCCTCAATACATCCTCCAGTCTGAGAAGACCAATGTAGGAGCGTAATGTCATCTTCCTCATACAGTACGTATGAAAATCGAATTGATCTTCAATTATTTCGGAAAAATGCTAAAACAAAAAAAATTGAATTGTTTTCAGGGATATTTTAAATCAGCGCATTCGTCATTTTTGTAAATTCTTAATAATGCGTAATTAAATACATAAAGCATATTCTAAAACACGCATAAAATAATTTAGAATAATTCATTTTGAATTTACAAATTATACGTACTCTATCAATTTCATGACATTTCTTTAAAGAATCACCATATTTTTCCAATCGCTGAAAAGCTAGTGCGCATTCAGTTTGAAACCACATACATTGCATTTCATTTAAATTATCCATTGCTGAAACACCTTCCCTTGTGAACTTCGAACACACCTCTTCAGCTTCCTTAATTAAATTCGCTCGTAACATATATTTTGCACATTTTGAGTTTATGTACCGATCAGCTGTATCCATTGATTGGGCTTCCTCTAGACACTTGTAAGCGTTGATTGGATCACCTGCATGCTGAAAATGGATTAATAAAACTATTGTACAATGCGAACCTCCCGAAGTATTATGTTCATATAGCGATATCTACTAAAAACACTGTATATTACCTTATATATTCGGCCTTTAATTACGAATAATTCAATTAACGTAGGCGTGTGCCCAATGGCAATATTAATATATTCTAAAGCCTTTTCTGTTTGTTTTAGATGATCGTAATGTTGTGCCAAAAAGTAATAAACCCATAATATGGCACTAGCTGGTTCCTTGGAACTATCTTCCGTTTCTGTTTCACTATATTTGCATACTTTCTTTAACGATTCAGCATAGCCTAGAAAATTAATGAGATTCATAATTTTATGCCACAGACAATGCGGCCGTAAGGGCAACGGGAGATAATTAAACCATAATGATTTGATTCAAAACAACAAAAAACCAACCTAAAACTAGGTTCTCAATTATCTGTGATTTTTCGGGATTCGCATACAAGCTCCTTAAATTAACAAATAATGGAGGCACTCCTTTTGATAATGGTTTTCTCATATATTGATCGACTAAAATTCGGAATTTCTCTCCAGTTGCATAATTTAGAGGTAATCTAAAAATATGTTAACAATAAAATTACAATCCAGTCAACTCTTATTTCATTTTAATGCTCAGAATGTCACCCACCTTTTTGGTGGCATAGCAGATGGATACTTTGCTGCGTATCTTAAATAAAAATTTATAATTTCATCCGGATCAGTTAGTTGCTTTGCCTCGATTAATTTTTGATAGTATAAAGTATTCTCAACATTTCGTTTAATTAATTGTTCATATAATTCGGCAGCTCTATCAAAATGTTTCAATTTTAAATTCAATTCAGCTAGATTCTCTTTTAATGTTAATTTATCTACAATTTCAGAAGAGAAACAATCCAAATGAGACAATGCTTGTTCTAAATCGCCAGATTCTTGTATAACAAGATTTCTATAGAGCAAGAGTTCACTATATTCATAGTCCACGTTGTTTTGTCTCTGTAACATAGAAACGCATAATTTTAAAATGATAAAGATTGGTAGCTATTACCTGCTCATCGAGAAATGTATCCAATATATTTAACGCGTTTTTATAATCTTCTAACAGATGAAAAGACATTGCATAACCTATCCAAGAAGCTCTTTGAGTTGGTCTTAACATAAGTAATTGATACCTTGTATCCTAAATTAAACATAGAATTCAAGACAAAATGCATTTTTTTTTTTTTGAACAATAAGCACTTACTCTATAACCTTCCAAATCTCGCATTTGTATTTGCAATAAAGATAAATCCCTAAGGATTTGTATATTATCTTTTTCCCATTTAAGTGCGTTACGATAACATTTAATTGCCTCATCATACTTTTTGTCAGATCTAAAACACAATAGACTATTGTATTATAATGCATAATTACAACCGATTATTAATTTAATCAAATTCAACTTAAAATAACAACTGTATATTTCTAAGAGAATCTATATTACCTTTGCAATAATCCATAAACATGCCAACAAACATGAGATTTAAGATCATTTCTAAGACCTTTTCGTACATATTCATAAGCTTCTTCTTTTCGTCCTAAGCAATTTAAGGTCAATCCTTTCATTGCCAAAGTTTCTACAAATAAATACGAATATTGATTGAATGAATTTCAAGAAAATTGTCTTCATTAAGCTTCAATTGTATAAACTTAGTCAATGGTTTTAGAAATATTGAAACTATTCTTATATAAAACTGACCTCCATGTTCCTGAAATTTCGGATTGGATAATATTTGCTTAGCGAATTTCAATCCATTTTTATACTGTTTATGTTCGTAGCTTTTCTAAAATAAAATAAGCTTTTATTTATAAATACCTATTCATTATTATACAACCGAAGTGACCAACGTAAGTGTATCATCAGACATTATAAACAAAATAAACGCTGTATTCTTTCAAAGTAGCACAATTTATATCGATGGTAAAACCCCCATTACTGTATTAAATGTAACGATAAACGAAATTTTATTTTAAAATAAATCTTCCATATTATAAACCATTGAAAATTTGAATATTCAAGATCCACACACTGGGATAGCGCAGTTTTCATTTTGTTTATTTTTTTACTAACCAAAATTCTTTTAAATAAGGCATTCTCTTTTGGGGGTAAAGGATTATTAGATGGCATCTTAATAAATTACAAAAATTAATTATTTTGCACCGGTGAATAATTTTTATTTGCAAAATTAAAACCTCGTGGCCAAAAGAAAATTATAATGTACAATGTCGGTACGTCACGTGATTAATCCAAATTCCAATTTTTTTGACATTCGACAAATCTATCAACAAATTTGGTTATGATTTTTATTAGGGATGCTAAAAAAGAAATGAAATGGTTGTATTGGTTGTCAGTTGCGTGGTTGGTTATATAATTATAATATAATATAAAATATAATTATAAATAAATATAATAAATATATATTATTATAATTTATATTATAAATAATATATTTAATAAATATTTATTTATATATTAAATTTTACATTATTTATAATTTTTTTTTAATTTAACTTTTAATTATATTTAATAATTAATAATTATATTTTGTATTGATTGCCAGTAGAAAATGAAAATGGAGTGGAAAAGAAACAGGAAACACTGAAACAGTACACTGGCCACTGGAATAATCGATTTTTTTTTTAATAAAAATTTTCCTATCTAACCAAGTTTCCAATTCCAATCCAATATTTTCCATTTTCCACACCCTCCATTCATTTTCAGCATATTATTAAAATAAATGTTCGAAAATTCAAATTGATAAATAAATAGATAGCTGGTAGATGGGTGTCGGGAGGTGAAGCCGTGAAGCAAAATTTCGGTATTGTGTATTGTCTGCGACTGACCAACCCGAAATACAAGACACCATAGATAAACAATGCAATATAGTTTATATGCATAAAAAAAATACAAGGCAAGAAACTTTAGTTCACAGACAATTTGGTTATCTGTGCTTCAGTTTTCAGTTTTGTTTAGGATCAGGACTCAGGACTCAGGAGGCAGAAGTGAGGAGGATTTAATTTTTCAAATTTAGTTTAAAAATTCCACTTAAACCTAAATAAATAATATAATTGAGCTTATTAAAGTTTAATTTAAATACAAAACTTTTATATTGAAAATATTTATATTATGTTAATTTAATTTTATCTGGCCATTTCATTCACTATTTTCAAAACTAGGGATGTTCATTAAAACATTTTGATTGAAGACATACCTGGTCATATAACCATTGAAGTAAAAAAGTACTAGAAGATACAAATAAAATAACTGTATTGTATTGTTCTAAAGAAAACGAGTTTAATTTCTATAATAATATTTCTATTTATTTACCATGATATAACAAACACATATCTAGTATAAATAAAGTATCATCTATTTCCATTTCTACCGTGTTTAATTTATTAAATACCGCTTCAATATTTTGTAGAATTTTTCTTTCCGGTTCTGTTATTAAATCTTCAATCTGTAGAAAAATGATAATAAATTATATATTATCCCATAGAGTAAATGTATACAATTTATATCTTACATCGGCTAGCTGTTCAGGTGTAGCAGTTTCTTTCATACCCGAAATAATTGTATTAACACGTTGTTTTTTATCTATAATTCTATAATTTTGTTCTTTTTCATGACTCCGTCTATGCATTAAATTATAAAGGCTTTTGTAACATGTTTCAATTTGATTTCTAATTAAATTGTCGAACTGAATGTAAAATAATGTGAAATTTTTTGCAGCAGCATTAGGACCTGATGAGCTTTTTTTTACTTCCTAAAAAGACACTCGCACATTTCGTAAGCTTAAGCATAAACATATCAATGGCCTCAGAATTGCAATGTAAATCATATAGGCACAATTATACCTGAATACTAAGATAACCATTTTCATATAATTGGTATAAAAGTTTCTTGGCATCTTTAGCAGGAATCATTGCCAGATTTTGAATCTGATCATTACTAATAAATGGTTTTAACTTAACTAATCTAAGAAATAAAATCCAACTTAGAAATAATTTATATAAGCAATTTAAACAAGACTAGAGAGTATTTTACCTAAAAATTCGAGCAGCTTTTACATCATATTTATGAAAAATAATTTGTTCAATCAATTCCCAAGCGAATTGCGTAAATGCTTCTTTGAGGTAAATTTGGTATGATCCACCGCTCGCTTCACCAGCTTTTCGAATAAGTTTACTACTATCTTGCTCTACGAGAAACAAAATGGTTAGCTTTACATTGTTCTTATAATAATGGCTATATTTTCACTACCCATAATATTTAAATATTGATCCAAATATGTTAAACTATTAGATGTGGGAGAATGTTTCTTTAAGATATTTTTTACTTCAATTGTAGGTATAGGATTAGAATATTCGGCCCATGATTGCGTCCTAACATACATTTGCTTTAAAAAGTATCTAAAAATTGTTGCCATTATGGTAAAATTATTCAATAAAATGGTATTGATCAAAAATAAATACACACTTAATAATTTCTCCTGTATATTCATCAAATTTATTAGAGAATGCATTTACTATAACTGTATCTCTCATGTCCTCATGAAATCGTTCAAAATTCATTGTCCAGTTGATTTTTCTATCTACAAGGATAATCAAAATTAATGTTCAAAACTTAAACACTTAAATTGAAGGTTTGCTTGATAGGATATAATTAGTTTATTTTATTCTACGCGTTCACTGTTTACCTGGTAATAATACAGAATTATCATTTCTATATTGAATTAATAGATTGATATTAATTTCTGGTAGTAAATTAGATGCTTGATTAGCTTCTTCATCTTCAGTAATACAAGGAACTCTTTTTAAATATTTCGCCGTAATTAAATATACTAACTTATCTTTAATTTGCGATAATGATGGGGTTACATCTTTTGACATTCGTTGTGATACTGTCAGTATTAATTTAGAGGCCGACCAATGCCCTGTAAAAAAAGTAACACATCAATACTACTGAAGTTCACTTTGATCTCTGTATTTATAGGCTACCTCTTTGTAGAACTTCTTCTATTAAAAACTCCGATTCAATACCTAATGTGGTCTTCATAAGGTTTATATATTTTGGATATCTCAACATAAGTAAAACATTTGCGGAAACCAAGGTATAATTTGCTAAATTTACATTTTTATTAGCTTTAAATACGACTAATCCGTGTTTTATTAAAATACAAAGCGTTTCTTTAACCTGGAAAATAAAATGTATACCTATATGATACAGACTCTTCAATTATGATATAACTACATTTTCTTAAGTGGATGAACGTATCAAAGCTAGGATAATTGTTCAGCTTACCTTAGGTATAGATAATTTGGTACCTTTTATAATGTACAATAAAGGGCAATTTTGATTTTTGTACAAATATTCTGATACTTTTTCGACGATTGGACCAAATCTTTCCAATATAATAAGTGAAATTAATTTTCCTTGTATAATAGACATTTCGAATTAAAAGGTTAATGGTTTTAAATTAATTCCGTTATCACAGACAGGCGTATTTATATTATCGTAAATCAGAAATTAAAAAATTAGCACATTTTGAACGAAACATACGTTTTCGTATGTTTCGGAAATTGATACGGAATTTGTGGTTACTTTCTCTTCTTCTTCTCTTGAACATCTGATATGATGAGGATTAACCAATTACCAAACTACTAATGGCTGAAAATGCTGCAATCACTGGGTGCAGTTTACTGCAGTACACTGTACTGTGCAATGCTAATATAGATAAATTATAAATCTAATAAAGCGCCCAGCATATTTTTACATTGCATCAAAATTTATTTTTTGAGAAGCTGAAAATATAACAATATACAAAAGTGATGGAAACTAAAAAAAAAAAAAAATAGCGAAATATATAAGTTAAATATTCCATATCAGATGACATTTAGCAAGTTTGGCAAATTTTTAAAGCAAACCATTCACTGAAATCAAACATAAAACATCCCGTATAAACTGCTGCAACATTTATTCGGTGATTGCAGCCATTTATTTCACATGGTCATACTGATTTGATTTTGTCATTTTATTGAAAAATATAGGTGCACATGTCATATTATATTACATATAATATGTAATATAGTTACATATTATGTAACTATAACCTGTAAAGAAAACGTCGTAGCCTATATTGCGACAAATGTAATGTATATTTCAGTAAATTATTTATTTTTCGTTTGTATATGAAATGTTGAATGTAGAAGTTAAGATTGAATTCGTCTTCATACAGTTTTTAAAACTAAATCTTCCAATGATATTTATTGCTTCATTTCATAGCAAATTATCAATTGTATTATTTATTGTGTATTTACCTTCTTGATTTGTAGTATGTGAAGCAAAATAAATCATTTATATGAATAATTAATAAACGAATTTGAAACAGATTTTTTGGCAAACAGTGAGTGTAGTTTTATTTTTAGTCGTATTACTTCAATGTACATATTTTATACAAATCATCCCAAAAAAACAGGCAATAAATGTTTTGCCCTCTATTAATATAAAATAATTATGAAAGTAATAACTAATGTATATGTGTTAATAATAAACGTTCTGCAACCATATATATATATAAAAGGAAATATCTTTGGAAATTCAATTGTGGGTTATGAATATTACGGCGACTTAATCTTTATTAAATAATGATGGAGCTTTAATTAAATAGTACAACAAACTCATGTTATTAGTATTATTAGATTAAACTTGTCCATTAATACATTATCTGCATTTATTGCTAATCGAATTGATTATCAAGTTATCCAAAAACTTGTGGTCTTTACCACAGCTAACTGATACGAAGGAAAAAAAAAATCTAATTTGACTGTTCGCATGTTACAGTGAACATTGATATTCGAATGTAAAATAAAAATAGTATTATTGCAGATTTTTGAAATGTGAAGTTTCCGATAAAACATGTATTATGATTTTTTATACAAAGTCAAAAATAAAGAATATTGTATATCTGACTTTAGACTTACCTGCAATAGATCAATATGAAATTATTTCAGAAATGTACAAAGAAATTAATGAAACTCAGGTAAAATAACCAAACTTAATAAGGGCGGGTTCTATTTAAGCTGAAATTACTATGTAATTTCATTAATTAAACTACATGAATTTTAGGAAACTAATAAAAGGCTACAATCTCATTTATCAAAGAATAAAAAATACATACAGAACAAAGAATTAGAAGTAGAAGATTTACTACTAACAAAAAAGCTATGTTTCAACAATTTCTGAAGTAAAGCAACGTAAAGAAGAAACGTAAGAAGCATTTTTTTGTACAGTTTTTAAGTACTAATATTTCATTTATATTATTTGTGCAAGATAGAATTTACGCCGAATAGATAATATGTTTTCATCAAAAATTAATTTTATTCAAGATAAGGTTTTATCCAGTTTGTTGTCGTTCAATAATCAAATCGAAATGATGGAAATCAATATTTTGGTTCTGAAACAAGCCAATGAATTAAAAAAGAATTCGAATGATTTGCTAATTAAAACAATGGATAATATGCGTGTTGAAATAACTGAAAAAGATCTGACTATTGATCGAATAAAAAAAGAAAATACATTACTAAATATACTGAGAGTAAATTTAGAGAAAAATGTTGCCGATTTAAAAAATTCTGTGGAAAAAATTGGTAGTATTAAGAAAAAATTGGATGCAAAAAATGTAAGTTCACGAGTATCAAATATTATAGTAATATTTAAATTATCAAATAAATAAAACAAATTATATAATATTTCTATATAGTCAGAATTACAAAGTGATCTACAAAAGTTAAGTATTGTTGTAATAGAAAAAGATGGCAAAATTGATGAATTGTCTAAAGATTTAGTTCAAGCCAACAATATGTTAATTGGATTCAATCGTCGTTACGACTCGAAGTCACAGCAGGTATTTCTCTATAATATAATCAAATAATTCTAGAGTCAAATTAGTATAAAACGTACATAATAGATCATCTATTTCCCATTTTCCCATAGGCGCGCATAAAAATTTCTTAATTTATTATGTTGTTCTTAGACTAATTTGACTTTACACGTTTCGGCTTTTACATTTTCATGAATTCAATACAAATTAATTTATGTTGCGTAGTGTCACATCTACGCGCATGTCATCTAGCATGCCTACTAGCACCGATCGTATATGGCTAGTTGGCTGCTTAGTGATTGTGGTGCACATGCGCATAACTGAAAGTTTCACGCTTGCTGCACACGATACTGTATAAATAGCAGGTACTGATGGGTTTTAGGCCATTATTAGCTTGATATAGATATTAGATAGATATAAATATATTTATATTCATAAGTATAAATATGGCTTTATATCGAGTTACAAGAGCAGATGTATCACCTGTTGTTGCAATGCTTGAAGAATATCCTGTTGAGGTGAAGGATGAGGTCTTGAAGCATGTAAATATTGATACACTGATTAATGCAGATCGAGGAATTCCATATTTTAAGGAGGTAGACATTGGTGATATGTTAATTAGCATAAGAATTAAGAAGAAGAAAGGCAAGAAGAATGAAAAAGAATTGAAGGTAATAATTAAGGTAAGTGATAGTGTTTATAAGAAATTTAAGTATTTAAGGGTATAGTTTAGGGAATATTATTAGATATACTACATAGTATAGTAATGTATTGTAATTTATGATTTTGTAGATTGGAAATAAATACAAAAAAATTTCTCACTTTGATCTTTTACAATTTCAATATCAATATTAATATCAAACGTAATGCAAAATTACATTTTAATATCAGCGCCAACTTGGCTGATAGATAAACAGACGAGGCAGATGCAAGGAGCGAAAATTTCAACAACTTCTTAGAATTTCCCTTGAATTTCCGATAAGGCAATTCGGAAATTGAAGAAACTGATGATATTCACTTTCTATTCAATAGAGAACTTGAAGAATAAATACGTAGATTGCATAAAAATAAAATGATAGAGTGAGTATAACTTGGTAACTCGTGTATTAATTCTAATTTTTTCAGTGAATACTTTATTATCTCAACGGGTGGGGTATTTAAATCCACAATAAAATTACCGTAGTGCCAGACAATACATTTATGAATATTTATTTCAATTCATGTTTATTGTTCCATTACAATATGTATTCATGGTGGTTCCGTCCATATAGACCTTTCTTTTGGTTGAATTCGATAGTTGACGCTATATATAGTATATATGTAATAATACTAAAAATAATAATAAAACGTATGCATTAGAAACTCTTACAAAAAACGTATGGTTTTAAATTAACATTCACATTAAATCTCAATACATTCAAGTTGCAAAATTGGAATCAAACATTTAAGTATAACACACCCTTACTGAAAACAATATGAAAAAAACAAATTGAAATCGGAATTAACATCGTTCAAATACTTTGTACAAATTTGGTATAATTTCCCAAATGACAGCATTTTCATTAAAATGTTTTGGTAGTATAAAATATTCCTTAATTGCCTGATACAGTACATTTTCAGTAGCCTATTCCCAAGTTCTGCAATTTTCATTAGTTTTCTTCGAAAATATTTGCATAAAATTTCGCCGTTTCTCGTGAGAATATATCGAAACATGCCTTTTCTGGTTCTCTATCGATTTTAGTTGCTAAACGTATTATGTATAATGATAAATTGCCCGAATTTGGAAAGCACTTTTCTATAAATAAATAAAACAGCCATTGTCAGTTCAGTTATCTTAAAATGTTCTACATCTAATTGACCACCTTACTTACTAAAATTGAGACAGTATGAAGAATTCGATTAAAAACACAGACACCAAAGTATTCATTAATCATAGCGCCTTTTTTATTTAAAATTTTACTTATTATTTGTTCTGTTAATTCAACTTTCGGACCATCAGCTTCCTCCCAGCCAATTTCTGGCTGATCTAAGCCAATCAAAGCCAATGCTTTAATAGATAAAGACTCAAAAAAAATCTACAAAAACAATAATTATGGATGCTTTTAACAGAATTAATAAAGGAACCCTATTATGTAAGCTATATATAGGGTACCTATAGCAACGGAAATTTCGAAAATTATACAATATGAATTTGTAAAAAAGTTCTCAAATTATATTCGTGTTGCACATTAATATTTGAATAATATATTGGATTAATGCATATTTCAGATCAACTGAACCGACATAGATCTGTGAATTGACCTATAATTAAAACTTATTTTGAATTTCTTATATCATCTATTCTTAATGTAGGAGTTTCCACTCCTAACCAATGCCAAAACCAGCCCAATGAAAAAAAAGGATTTTTGTCTAAGTACATTTATTTAATTAGAGGACAAATTACAGTTCCCCGATATACTTCGTTTTCCTATACTTATATATTTTAAAATTAAGTTTTTGATAAAGCTCAAGCTTTATCAAAACTATAGTTATAGTAAGTAATAAGTCATATATAATAAGTAAGTTACGTTAAGTAAGTACAAAGTTAAATCACAGAGCATGGTAAATATTAAAATATACGTTATCCTCATTCGTTGTTTAAAACAATCTTCATAAATTTACCATATGGAAAATTAATACGGTTTTTATTTTATTTAATAACTGCAGGAATCAAAGTCAAGATAGAAGCAAATGTTTTAAAAGAATAACTATTAATACTGATAAGATGGAAAAAGAACTAAATATCTATAGTGAATAGGCGTCCTTTTTTTAGTAATTCTACATGGCAGACCTCTGTGAATTTGGCAATGGGGGATGATGAATGGCCCCTTATTGATCTATATATATATATCGTTGACTGCCAATAACAATATTCATGAATTTCTAAAAGTTCTCGCCCATATATTTTTGCAAAGGAAAGTCATATACATGTAAATTTAATTATTACTCAATCAACATAAGAGATTCGCTAAAAATGAAGTTATAATGTTTATTACGCAACAATAAGTTATAATCGCTACAAGTATATGCAAAGTGATTATATTTTCTAAAGTAGACAGAAATATATCTATTTATAAATCAAATTGTCATAACTGATAATCTCCTCTGGAAAAAATAGAATTGGAGGCATATTTCGAATGATCATTGTATAATTCTCAGTCACAAAATATCTAAACATCATGTAAATGTATTTTGTAATTTTGCATAAAAAAGTATTGTAAAATTTCCCACAATCCATGTGGGAATGAAAATAGACGTTTACAAATCATTTTGGTTGTAATATACATAAACGACTTTTACTGTCATTGAAAATGTACATTTTACCATACAATGTTACATGGACCGTTCTTAGAATAAAATATTCAAAAATCATCAACCAAAATATCTATTAGTTATTTCATAATTTTACTAGACAAAATTAAATAAACCTAATGATGTAAATTAAGTTGCAATCAAGCCGCAATCATGATTGGCAACCAGAGAAACATGCCTAAAATGTTGGTTGCAGACAATAATAAAAATGTATTATAAATTTCTATTTTATGGTTTAAACACTTTTATTTAAGTAATACAAAAGTTTTTAAAATATCAGTAATTCCTTATTACTTAATTTTAAATAAAAAAATATGAAAAGTAAAATCCACTATCCAGTAACCTTCGGCTTTATGTAAAACAAAAATCGAAACTTCCATTTTGACAACTTCCGTTAAACAAGAAATAATTGTTATCGGTTTTTATTTCGTTGAGAAAATCGAAGAAAAATGTGGCGTTTTAATTTTAAAAATAATAGAAATGCTTTTGTCTTATATGGCAAATTATTTGGAAATGGTTTTGCAACTGCTGATATAAAAACGGTTACTGCAACTAGTGTTGAACAAAAAATTAATCCAGTAACCACTAGTCGACCGCCATTAAGCGGTAATACTGAAGTTTCTAATGGTAAGAAATTTTCCAGGAATTTAATTAACCATAATGTTAAGATTTAAACGTTTTATTTAGTTAAAACTTCAATACTAACACCATCAGCAATTATCTTTCCCCAACCAAAAGATGAGCGATCACCTGAAATTGTGGAAAAATCTGCAGCAAATGTATGCTCATTCGATGCAATCCCCGGTCCAATTAGTTTAAAATTAATTTCGCAATTTTGGACTTACGTTCCAGCATTGAGTGCAGAATTTACAGCGGGAAGTTTATTTAAAATTATGAATTTAGGTAAATTTTTTGGTAAGTTATAGATAAGTTTCAGCTACAATTTTTGTGGTCAAAATACAAGCATATTTCTACTTATGGTCCCCTGGGATGGGTTCAATATATTTCCAACTACATAAGGGAAATCAATTACAAAATATGCAGCCATTATATTCTCTTCTGCTGGAATTTAAAGAGAAAAAAATGGTGTACTAATCATTGATGTAGCGTATGATACACTATGACATTATCCTGCATATCATAATTCCAGGAAACATATTGAGTTGGGGTGGCAATGCAAAGTTCTTTGATAAATTCTTCAGAGTTTATGGGCCAATAGTTCGATTACACGGACCATTTGGTGGTGATGTTTTATTGCTTTCAAAACCTGAACATGCAAGCATCGTTTTTCAAAATGAAGGCAATCAGCCCACTCGCGCATGTTTAGATTCAGTTGAGAAATACCGTTTGGAATATCGAAAACGTAGACAAGCTGGGCCATTTTTAATGTAAATATGAATTGCAGTTTTTTGTAACAACCTTTGGTTGTAGTCTGATGTTTAAATATCCTCGTTATGAATAATAATCAATTCAGGTCTGGCCCGGAATGGGAACGAATTCATGACACGCTAGAAAAACCATTGCAGACATCATTGTCACAACATTTTAAGACGGTGGATACAATTTGCGATGAATTTCTTAATCGAATAGTGACTGTGCGAAATTTGCAAGATGAAATGCCAAATGATTTCAAAAATGAAATCTTGAAATGGTGTCTAGAATGTTTATGCACCGTTACGTTAAATCGGTAAAGTTTTCCCATTTTAAAATCGCACAGTTTATTAATTTAGTTGTTTGATTTGCAGAAAATTTGGATTTCTCGATCAAACTGGTTTAAGTTCAACATCGGACCCAGGAAGAATTCTGTATGGAATTAATGGAGCTACTGATGCTATTCGGAAATGTGAATACGGTAAGTTGCATGTATAATGGTTCCCATTTAAATGTAGTTAGCTCTACATTACATTTTCAATTTCACAGTACTCTGTCCGTATTTACGTTGAAACTCTTTTTTCAAACATTCGGTTTGTTACCACGACTTCATTTAATTTTTTCATTAGGTTTTCATATTTGGAAGTTCATTGAAACGCCCGCATGGCGTTCATTAGTAAAAAATTGCGATTCAATCGATTCAGTTTTAAGTAAATATGTTGAACATACCAAAGCATTTTTGCGTGAAAAACAAGTTAAAGCCGGTTCAGCAGGTGCGGCTACTGATTTTTCCGTAGTCGAGAGTTTACTATTAAAAGACGAAGTGCTCATCGAGGATGTAATGACTGTATTATTGGATTTATTTTTGATTGGTGCAAATGCCACAGCTCATTCAATAGCATTCCTTTTCTATCATTTGGCGAAGGCGCCAAGATGCCAAACAAAATTGTATAAAGAAATAATGCAACAGCCGAAAGAACTGAATGAAACCGTTCTAAAGAATATGCGTTATTTACAAGCATGCATTAAAGAAAGTCTACGATTAGCACCAGCAATTCCAATATTGAATCGAGTACTGGCCAAAGATGTTGTCATTCATAAGTTTCAAATTCCAAAAGGTACATATGTTTTAATAGCCGCACATTTGGCTAGTTTGAGGGAAGAGTACTTTGAAGATGCCAAAAAATTCAATCCAGATCGATGGATGACTGATGATATTACTCCATTAGCACAGGATCTACAAGCGTTTGTATCAATGCCATTTGGTCATGGACCGAAAGCGTGTCAGGCAAAAGAACTGGCAGAAATGGAAGTTGGTTTGCTTATAGTAAAAATTTTGAAAAAGTTTGTTATTGAATATAATTACGGGGAGATACAGAGTTCTAATGTTATGTTAGCCTCGCCGTCTAAGCCACTTAATTTTAGATTTGTGGATCGTATGTAAATGTGTTTTTATTCTTACAGCATGGCTAAATTAATTAATGTTAATTTTGTCTTAAAGCAGAAACATTAGTCAATTGTTTTTTATCTAAATATTTACTATTAAAATACAGAAAAGTTCCATTTACAAATAGTTTTTATTTAATTAGACATAACAAGAAATATATGTACAAGTTATAATAAAAACACTACAATTCTTAATTTGTTTTGAGAACTTACTTATATATCTATGTAAACAAATAAATGTCTTAATATTTGTAAATATAACATTCTTTTCTGTCGATTTTTAATTTTTAATCACACTGGTTATTAAAACTATAATATGTTGGGAGATCACAGAGAAAAAAACCAGAATTTAATTGTACAAATTTGTTATAATTCTCTCATTATTACTAGGCTTTTAAATCCATATATTTTGTTTTCTAATAAATGGAATGTGCTTATAATAATTTCATTATAAATAGTAATTTCGTTTTGTGGTTTAATATTGAAGAAACAAAATGTGAATAATTCAATTACGAATATTTATTTCATAAAATTCAATGCATTAATGAAGTAAAATATAAAATTTTTGATTGGTATTTTGAATTTCACTCCATTATTAAACCACAAAAATGATTGTACTTTATTATTTGTTTCATAATTGATTGTCAATTTTATTGAGCATTAGAAAAAATAGTATTTATATTCTCGATGTAATAGAAATTGATAAATATTGAACTAAAAAGATAATTTTCGATTTTTTAATAAATTTTAAGCTGCCAAATTGTTAAAATATATAGATTATATCATTTGAATATATCAAATGATATAATCAGATAAATACATTAATATATCTACATTATTATACAAGTAAATAAATCACCTAATTAAGGAATAACTTAATTATTTTTTTATAATGATTAATGACACACTTGCAGCTTATTGCACCAAAAAATCGAACAGTCAAATTTTTGTATATTATTATAAAATAGGTAAATATTTTGGCACATAAAAAAATAATATTAAACTTAATTGCACAGTATAATCTCTTGCACATATATTAGAAATAACTATTTAGTATTTACTTATGATACAATGTTAAACGTGGTGTAGCATAGCGAGTAAAGCAGCCATACAAGTAAAGTAAATCACTTTTTAACATGTTATCATACAATACTTGTTGCAAAACTGCATTAATTTTGATTAAAAAACGAAAATGTCCGATTAAACGAATTGTATTAGCAATTAGGAATCGAAAATTACAGAAATGCCCATCTCTAATAAATACCATTACGATCGGGGCAGGGGTAGCAAGCCATGAACTTCCATTATAGTCAATAATTGAAGTTTCAAATTTTAATGGCAATTTTGCAAGAACTAAAATAAAGGATTTGTTTTCTCTTATTTACAATAATTAAAGTAAAATTCCTGTATATTCCGCTTGATTAATATTGGCACTTTGAATAGTTTTTTGCACTTATACTATGAATCTTTAATTTTTCCTCTTAATACATATATCAATACTACTGAAAAACTATGTAGATTTGCAAAGAATAAATATGCCGAAACACGATTATTATTTTAAGGTAAAATTCCTTTCTCATTTTAATTGATCCCATTAATTAATTTCTATTAATTTTTGCATAAGTAGCTAATGAGCTAAGTTCGTTCCTGTAAAAATCTACACGTACTGTTGTCTTATTATTAACCTTTTTAAACATTAGCGCGCTTAATTCTAACCTAGATTACTTACAGTTTGTATAATAAGCTGTTTACTATTAGCTTTCTCATCGTCATACTATTTTTTTACTATACATTTCATATTTCTAGTACAACTTAAAATTTTCGATGTATAACTTTCAATGAAAATTTTTCAATCGTTGTATAAAAAAATACTGCCTTACATCTTAACTCTTCAAAACTATCACAATATATTTATTATATGTATAGCTTTTTAATCTTTTATTCTACAAAAAAAAAATGTGAATCTCACTCACTCACAGTCGCACGTTCTGCATTCTAACTACATCATAATATAAAACTAACAATTTCCCAGAATTGTCGTCATTAGTAGCTATTACTAGCGACTTGGAACAATGGGCGGATCAGGTGAACAAACAATCGTCACTTGCCTACTGCTATTACTGCTTAAATCTGTTGGCCCATCCATTGATAAATCTGTAGGTTTATCCGTATCTTGATTATAATCGATTTCATTTTTGATATCGTGAGAAGCGATTAGATTTATTCCAGGTTGCTGTTGAAGACGATAATGTGGAGCACTATTACCGTTACACGATGATGATACATGTGATGGTGGTGGCTGTTGCAATTGTGGTGGCGATACTGACGATGGCGATGATGATATTAAATCATGGGATCGGTCTTTTAATGGTTGTGATTCCGTTGGTTCAGGTTTAATTGTTATTTGAGGTATTGGAAGTTGAGTGGGCGATTTTGTTGTTGGTGATGTTTGATGACGTAATAGAGAAATGTTTTTGATACTTTTCAATTCGCTTGGATTTCGAAGAAATCTGTAATAAAAACAGGAAATGTTAATTGACTGGCAAAATTACCGATTTCGCGGAAAATACTTACTGATAACAATGTCTTTCTCCTTGTACTTTCTTTAAAATGTTTACCCTGTAATAATATCTTAGAGCTCTGGACATTTTATCATAGTTCATTGAAAGATGGTTTTTCTGAATGCCCCAAAGTTTGGCCAATCCTGCTGGGTCAACAATTTTAAAAACTCCAGTTTCCTTACTCTTCCAGGCAATGTAGGCTTTATAGCGGTTATTTGGTTCATTTAAAAGTTGCTGAAGGAAATCCCATAAAAGTCTACCATCTATAACAAAACGTTATTTTAAAAATTGTATCCTTTATATTGTATTTTATCAAAAAAACCTACTTGTATTCGGTTCAGTAGTGTCACTACTTCCAAAAAATTCTTGTTTGTACAAGCCAGGACTGCCGGCCATATCCATTTGTTTAGTATTGGTTGCGAACAATGGCAACGGCGATATATTTACATAGGTTGGCGTATTGGGTGGAGTACCACAACTAGCGATCGACATTTTCTCGATTGCTTCAGTCCGTGGTGGTGCAGTCCAGCAATTTTTGGTTTCTTCCTCATCACTCTCACTTGGATTTGATCCGGAACCATTTGATCCACTACTATTCGTACTGAAAACCGAATGGTTAAAGCTGACAGGAGCATCAGAATGATTTGGGCTTTCTATAATGGAAATTATATGATTCAATTGTTAGAAACAGAGAGCAGTTAGTTAAGCCAGTAGTAGTGCTGACGTACCTGATTGGCTATCTACTGATGGTGCTGGACTAAGAATAACTGAATTATTTTGTGGCATTAGATGTGCAGCTAATGTCGCGGCATGTGCAGCGGAATGGAAATCAGTTGCCGTTGGTGATATCACATTGAAATTTGGTGTGGACGGTTGTGATGTGTGCGGTGAAAATTGATATGTTTGACGTGAAGTTGGTGTTATTGGACTGTTTGGTAATAGTCTCTACAAAATAGAGTATAGATAATTAGATAAGAAATGTAAATCAAACTGAACAGCTATAGACTTACCAAATTGTTGGCTTCACGTATAAGTATTTGAAGGACATTGAAAAGAACATCACCGGATCCAGGCGCCCGTTCAGCCAAATCGGTTCGATGTAAAAGGCACATTGCTTTGCCATTCATTTGAAACATATCCATGTCTATGGCTTGTAAGTCAAATTCCTGTTCTGCCCATCTATAATATAATAATTCAATTTTATATTGACAAATTGGAAAGATCGGGAGATCTAATACGGTATGTACATCAAATTGACTATTTAACATTGGCATCTCTGATTAATATTATGCTTATTACATACCGAAGAAATGTAGCAACATCTTCTCGTCGCCAAACACGTGGATCAGATGCTAAAGTAGCTGGTAATTGACTTTTGCAATCCCACAATGCCAGTGGCGACGTATGTCCTCCAATTGGCGGAAAATTAATTGGATACCTCCATAATACCTCTGGACTAAATGATAATGGTAACGGAAGTGGTGCTGACCCCGTTGCAGCAATTGGCGGCAATGGACCGGGAAAGTATTTCATTTTTCGTTTCTGAGATTAAACAAAAAAAAAACACTGATTATTATAACATTCGATTTCCGTT
This sequence comes from Platypus cylindrus, assembly GCA_949748235.1. Lineage (NCBI taxonomy): Eukaryota > Metazoa > Arthropoda > Insecta > Coleoptera > Curculionidae > Platypus > Platypus cylindrus. Next base: position 8,432,729 of record OX456490.1, on the reverse strand, counting down.
TGATTTTAGCAGTGATTAATTATGGACTCAATTTAATTAATAACTAATAATAATGATTTGGACTGAAACTGAATCACTATAAATCTGTCTGACTTGCTAAATTCTAAACTGGCAATAAGTAGATAGGTATTCGGTAAGTTAAATTCGAATAGAGAAGTAAATAATTCGGGTGTATTTATTAACAAAAACAATTGCATATTTTTTATATTAGCAATAATAATTAAATTTGATACGGTTTCAAACAAATAACTTGAAAAATATTTATTCCGATTATTGTCCGAACGTATGACTTTTTTTTTCGTTTAAATTTTAACGCGTGCAGATTTTTCTTACTTTGTTTTTACTATTGATAATATTTACAAATCATCATCATGCAAATATAAACAATCTTTTAGGAAATAGATAATTGCAAAATATGAATACATATGCGAATCGGGTATTTGCTAAAGGATGGACTGTATTATTTCAATTAATACGTCACTAGTTACTGTGTTACTAATGATAATCATAAATCTCTTGTAAACTGGAATTTATCATTCATTAATTAATTAATTATGTATAATAGTTGATTACCGCGATGTGTATGTCTCAATATGGTCGATGTATTTATAAAGCGAGTTATAGGAGTAGCTAAACTAAAAACTTCAATAGCACAATAATCTTAAGATATTTAAAGATACTTCGCTTTGGTCCATCTAGGTGTAGCATAGCAGATGAAAGGAATTTGTATTATGTTTCGTATATATTCGTGTTGTTGAAATACTTACTTTAGTAAAAAAAAAAAAAAAAAAAACAATTCGTTTGTGTTTGAAAAACACATTAAAAAATTTTTTTCTTCTCAAAAGAAATTTGTGCAATCCACCCATAAAACAAGGATTTAGCAAAAGCAAATTAATATAACGATAACCTTTCGCCGGCATATGATTATAATTATTATAATGGTCTTTTTGAAATACATATTGGATTAGGTTTATCAAATACGCTTGCACTTTGTTATAATGGACACTACTTTTCAGGCAAATCGTTCCGTAGATAAGTAAATAATGTCCGATAACATTGTAAAAAAGCCATTTATTTGATGCTTAAATTTAAAGCAATTGACAGAAAATCATCAATCATAAATATATGTTCTTGTAATTGTTCAAATTACACATTAAAAAACTCCTCAAAGAACAAAAAGCAAAAGAAAAAAAAACGAAAAACAATTATGTTGTGTAAATGAATAATTTCGAAACCAATTCAGCCTTCAATCACTTCCGCAAACGTTAGTTTCATTACGTTCCCGTCGTAGAAACCATGATTCTACATACATACACATATCTATATAAATATGTATTTTTTATTGTTTTTTTACAAGATTGTATTTCCTTTTGTTCAGGGATATTAAATAACATAAAAAATTAATAAAAGGATGTGCATTTATCATCTCTAATCGCATTTGTACATATAAGTTTTAAATTAGAGTTGTTTCTTGTTCATAATTATTCAATTTTAACTAGCGCATTCGCCAAAATATCGATTTCGGGTTCGATTTTAATATTTTACCGATCTAATAAGCTAAAATTGTCAGATATCACCACGAATTTGAAAACATGTAAATTCTATAGGAAAGTATAAATATAAAATTGAATATTCAATCTAATTTAGTCTCTGTATTATATTATACACAAGTACATATATCGTTTGTATATTGCCAAAAATTATTGGCGTTATAATTTAATTGATTTTGAAAATAAAATGTGCAAAAATTGTTAATTAATTAATTCAATTAATAAAATATGGCGTTAGCAAGATACCGTACTTATACTAGACTATTACATGTGTAGTAATACATGTCAGTTGAATATAAATCAATAATTATGCAAGAAAATCATAATATGCAAACAATGTTAATTACGGAATCGTATGTGCAATAATAATAAGTTAGTATGTAATTGTATAAAGCAAATAATATGTAATGATAATAGTTTATAATGTGTTCGATATGCGGAAATAAAAAAAAGAGACAAGTTTATTATGTTTTTAATGTAAGTAAGTAAGTAGGTAGGTATAAGTATACATACGTCTAGTATACCTACATAATGTAATGGTTTTCGTAATTTTCAAAAACATTGTTTCTTTTTCTTTTTAATCTTTTCATACTTGTCTGTTGTAACAACAATCTATAAAACAATATTTCTGTAAGTATTTTCTTTTACATCCTGGATGCATAACAATAATATGTGCATATACGTATTATGTAAATGTTTCGAGAAAAAAGCCGTATATCCTTATGAAATGATTACAGTAGTGGCCAGTTCAAGCGGCCCTATCATTTGTAATTTCAGTATCAGTAGCGTTATAGATAGCTGTCAAAATATGTATGTTAATTATGAGTATGGAGAACTATAAGAAAGAGGGGAAACGACTGTATAAAAGTCAAATTATTTCCGGGCTTGAAAACGCCGCCTTCAATATATTCCCGGCGACAGAAAGAATTACTTTTGACAGTTACCATTGGCGGCGTATACTTTGTTTATGCCTTGTTTTTTATGTTTTAAATTTCATTATTTATATTATCTCGTAACATTAACATTTAAAATGTACAAAGACACACGTTGTTTTATTGCAGGGGTTACAAGACAAGGCTCGCATCGGACAAGAATTTAAAAATAGTTATTCTACGCCACTGAACGTATAAATTAAAATTGAAATAAGTACACAATAACGCTTACTGCTTAAATGAAAATTGATTTGTTGTATTAAATAGTCCGATAACACAATCGGTAGTTTTAATTTTTTGTATCAAAATCCATGATTTCTCTTAAAATTTAGAAAATGAAATTTCCCGTAAGAACGATGTTAAATTATTTGGACTATTAGTCTACACCAGCGCTACCTGCTGGTTTTTTCTCGTTTCTTCTCCTTCTTATAGTCCTCCATAATTATGAGAAAGCAAAAAAATCATCTCTACCACTCTACAACTTAAAATAAATACATAGACTTGAATATGCTTTACTGATATCTGATATGATAACAAGTAAGAAATATAATCATGTTAAATACACTATGTACTTTGAAATACGTAGGCGCATTTGTTGTCTTTAATCTTAATATTAATCTATAACATTAACATCCAAATTTAATATAATTATTTTGTAACCAAAATAATGCTAAAATTGTTTTGTATCTTCTACGGGTGATACACTGCGCAAAAAAAATTCGCCACTCGAGCTCTCTGCGCAGTGTAAATTGTGGTGCACTAGCCAAGTATACCAACGGACCTTATTAAAATTATATTGATGGTCTAATTAAGTGAATATCGAAGTTTTCCAGCAGCGTAACTAGATTCTAGTTTTTATACATTACAAAACAAAACTTTTTTTAAAATATATGTATACGTAAAGGTATGAAAATACGCTTTATTTACCTTTTAGAACAAAATATTTAATTAGCATAAATGTATTTTTAAATAATTCTTTTATTTGGCATTACATTTTATCCAATCGTATGCCACTACTAGAAGAAATATAGATAAATAAATAAAAAAAAATGATCCTCAATGTTTGACGTAGCACTGATAATACTAACTGATAATAACCGCATTATTTATTTATAGAATTTCGCTTAAATAAATTTAGGAACATAAAATACATAATATGTATAAATTTTTTGGTGCTGCATAAACGGATAGGTATTTAAAATTCATCATTTAAAATGCTCACGGAATTTCCTTAACCTGTTGCTGCCAAACAAAGTTTTAAAACTGGTTGAATTTGAATTGAATTTCCTGCAGACCGAACAGGTTCCATTAGTGAGGAAATAATTTGCTGTGACAGTTAGGAAATTAAATCAATTTCCTCACTAGCGTAATGAGTGAGGAAATTAACGATATAAAGAAGTCAAAAATATCGAGTAAAATTTAGAAAAAAATCATGCATGACAAAACAATAACCGCATCAGCTAGGAAATTCGAATTTCATAGAAATTGAAATTTCTGCAGCAGTTAACTAGAGTTTTTCACACAATTACATACATACGTAGTTATGTACATGCTGCACAAATAACTATTAAAAGTATGTACAAATATCTCATAAATATGTATTAGTTTCAAGTAGAGAAAAAAAAACATTGGTAAATCCTAAATCTTAATAATCCCAGGAAGTAAAGTCTATACATGGAATCAACAAGTGGTTTTTTATTTATTTATTTTTTTATCGTTAATTTAAATTATACATATGTAGAAGTAGTCAGTGTCACTGATAATAAAAACGTCCAGAATTAGTGGTATTTCCGAATAGAATCGGGTAAATCCGTTTAATAATAATCTAATTAATGGACGCATAAAGAAAGAAAGAAAATAATAATTATAGGCAGTGTTCAAATAGAATAGTGTGTATTACATGCAGCAGTAATAAATGTGATTGACACGAGTTTTGATGCACTATCCATTGTCTGAAGGAGCGCTATATTTTTGATTTAATAAAATTATTTTAGAAAATGGTGAAGGTGCCATTAAATATTTTATCTAACTACGGCATATTTCTACTAACGCATAACATTTTGTGGAAAAAAACTAATTTATAGAAAAAAATTACGATAGTGTCCAAGTTTTATAGTTTTTGCCATTTGAAAATACATAGTTTAGAAAAATCTGTTTTTCTGTTTAAAATTCGCAAATTTCTATAGTCTCTAATTTGAATTAACGGAATTCATGGCAAATTTGCTATTTTTTTTTTTTTCAATCACCAGATAACACACATTTCATATTATCAATTTATAAAGAATAATTGTTAAAACATTTTTTTTCCATGTGTCTTATCCAATTTATCAATTTTTAAATTACATTAATTAATTTTATCGTTTATAGTATTTTTCCTATTGGAATTTTATTGTAGATTAAGCACCACGATTAACACCCTTTTAAGGATGTTAAATTTTTAGTATTTTCAGTTTTCGGAAAATTCGAACATATGAAATATAAACTGGTATTTATCGTCTTATTCTCAAATACTATACGGAAATAAATTAAAAATTAAGAAAATATGTGGTATGTGGTAACGTATCTAATTATTTAATTAAATTAGTATAAAAAAATAATTAAAACATAATCACCTTGAGATCCACTTTGAACAAAATATTTAAAAAAATATAGAGAAAATATGATTTAGTTAGCAGATGCACATGACACTTGTACACAGAAATTAATCAAAAAGACAAGTGTTTCCTCCTGCGGGCACTTGATTTTTTCTCTTCCGTTTATCGCTCACACAATTCTATCAGGAACTTCACGACTTTTTTTGTTTTGTTTTGTAAAAATTCATAAAATTTTATAACGGAATAATAATTAATTAATACGGTAACAAACAATTTGTTAAATTCAATTATTTAAAAAATAATTTTAGCGAGTTCTGTTTTGCGGTAACTGTGACAGAACCTGCTGTCACCTTACCAACAACACAAAAAACAAGTACGACTTTCACACGACGATTTTGTTGTTCGACTGTTTTCTTTCTCAGCACATCACAAGTCACACTTGCTTTTGGAACTTTTCAGACACGGAAGGGGAAACTCCACTTATGGCAAGCTATGTTGCCGTAACATTATTTACCGGATCTCAATAGGCTATGAATAAGATTTCGTACAGGATCGTATTTAAGAAAATTATCTTGATTATTATTAAATATGGTATATTGAATTTTAATGTGATACGTAATCAATTATATTAGTAGGTTCTTAAATTTAGTTTCAAATTGTAAAGCACATGTGCAATACGTATAAATGGTTCCAACTTTACAAAAACTGAATCTCATAATTATGGGAAACTATAATACGGAGTAGAATCAACCTAACAAAAATTAAAATATTTACGAATCAGAATGTTTTTTCGACTAGGGGGATTCCTGTTCCTATAGTTACTTGTTGGATCATTGACGTACTTTGTTATTGTTTCCTTGTCAAATTATTATCAAATTTTACATTCATTTTGATATTTACAATAATTTATAGTATTCCAAATAAACCATGCAACTATTAAATAATTGTTAATAACAGTCTCAAAATAAATTTTACATAATAAATTAACAATTATTTTTGTAATATAGATTTACGCAATTCCATAGCACACTGATCATAAAATTAATAAAATGGGAAAAAAACAAAACTATGCCCGTTTTTTAAATAACAATTGTTGTATTATATTAAATATTCATTTTTATAATCATAGTTTTAATCTGCTGGCATAAAATCTATGATTTAAAAATAAAAAAATTTGATTATCTCATAAGGGCGATGCTAAAAACTTAGACTCTCAGAGTTTCAAAATCAAATGAAACCCCTCGGTAAAATAAATTGAATTCGTCTCTGTATCAAAAAAGGAGGGGCAGATTTATTTCGAAATAGACTTCCTACAGAAACCGACAGCACCAAGCAACAGCAGCAGCAGCTTCGTACTTGGGACTATTTTAAAAAAGATAAACATCTCTTCCGGGATGGTATATAATAATGATAATAATAATAACAATATTAAATAATCATTCGTTTAATAAATCACCGTCTTACATTATGTAATAAAAGTTACTATTATGTAAATTACTATCGCGAATAATTAATTACCATCGCTAATTTTAACCCAATCATTTTATCTGTAGCTACAGTCATTTTCTGCCTTTTTTTGTCTGTTTGTTAATAAAAGTATAACAAAATTATCAATGGATATTAAAGTTAATATCTTTTATTGTTTAATTAATTTCTTTTTCTTCGTTTTTTTTTTTGTAGATTGGAATGACCTAAATAATAATAAGCTAAACTTAATTATGGCACGCACACACGCACGCACAACGATTTTATTGAAGAAAATTTTTATCGCTCTATCAAAGTTTAACACTAATTTTGTTATCATATCAAATTTACTTATCGAATAGTATATGCAGCCAGTAATATTTTTTGCATAGATAGGTAAAATAATGCCTAATTCAATTGGTGTTTATCTACTATCGATTAACATCGATCATCCCTAACACGGAATTAAATACGATGGCATACTTCATTTAAATTGATCAAGTAGGCATACATGTATGTGCATATGAGATAAAATTAACAAATTAATTAAATTAAATTAAGATATCGTAATGATGAAAATTCGCAATTTTAAAAGCTCGCATACCGTTTTAATTAAGAGGTAGGTACGGTACGTATATTAGCAGAAAAAAAACTTTTCAAAAAATCAAGCTGTTTCTGAGCACATAAATAATACAATTATCGTTTTATCAATAATTATTCTGCGAACATTGTTATGATAATTTTAGATTGTAGCACTTCCTGTTCGAAATGACATAGGTATATATAGATAAAATAGATTTTACCTAACCTAATCTAATATGTAGGTATTTTTACTACCTACTTGGGCATTTATACATATCTTTGTACATTTGTACCTTATACTTATATAAAAATTCAATTTCTATTTTCATACAATGTAATTACTATTTGCTATTGTTTGTCTAAACGTTCTTCTAGATATAATACTTGATATGTACCTAATAAGCATTAGAGATGGTTTATGTAGTGGGCGGAGTTATGATGACGTATTGTATTATAGAGTCATTTTATGGCTGAGCCAAGACTAAACATCAATAGATGTCTGTAAAAAAGGCAATTGTTCTCCATAAAATATAACTTTCAATTGTTATCCGTTTTAAATGTCTTGGATATTTAAGGACATGAGTAACTGTAAAGAAACGTAAGATCCCGAAAATACACTACAAAATACTATGTGAAAATGTCCATATTCGTTAATAATCTAGTAGTTTTTAAATACATGGCAAAAATAAATGAAAATCCACTTACTTCTGATAGCATTTTCGAAAAAACATCCCAATCACAAATTCTTCAATTCAATCAAATCGATCTAGGTATTATTAATAAATAAATTGTGGCTATTTTATCAATTCGAATTATTGTCAGGTATAGATACCAATTTATCTTCCAAGTTTATAATAATAATATAGATCTATCTATGTACGTGAGTACTGATTTTACAGATCACATAGGTACATTTCTAGGTATATATCTATAGATATACCTTTGTTTCATGCACTTCAAAAATATTTATGAATCATCATCTGTGCGTGTGTGTACCTGTGTAAGTGTTAGTTGCAAAAATATGCTGTCAGGCGTCACATTAACAATGGAGAAGTTAATAAGATGAATTCCCCATATGTTCTTCTACTACTATTTTACATAATAACCAAACACAATATTTAAAATGAAAAATAACAGCCTACTACGATTAAGTAATTCTGAAACAAATAATGAAGAAAGGTAAAAACGTTGTTGAGTTGCAACTGAGACTGACAGATACAATAAAAACTAGAATTAGATAAACATGTTTTTTTTTTTATTTTCGACGAATAAAATAAACCGGAAATAAGTTCTCTTTTTAAAGCTGATATCATAATGCAGGTTTCGGTATATAATGCCCACACAGAACACATATTCTGTGGGGGAATATGTTATAGAAGCCATGCAGTAGCGGTGTGATTGTGAATTTTAATAATTTGATTTCAATAATCAACTGAACAGTTAATTTCGGCAATAATTAACTTCGCGCTTACGTCTTTCGTTGTCCAAACTATTCAAACGTCAAATTCAAGCAAATGTGAACACTACTAGTAAGTAAATATAGGTAAAACTACACAAATTATATGTATATAATTTGCCTATAAAAAATAATTGAAATGATTAACGTCATTTGAATCTTTTTTAAAAATTAATAAGAATTTCCATATGAAATTGTAAACAGTTGAATTTATTTTCGTAGCAAATTTCCCAGTAATCTGGATGATTCATTTCCATGGCCAACCACGACGACAATATGACAACCATAGCGGCGAAACGAATAATTCCAAAACAATTTGCTATAACGTATTTACGTATGCGTGTATGTAGAGAGATACTTGAAAAAACACAAAAATAGGAATGTAGGAAGGAAGTGACTGATTCTGGCTATGGATGAGAGAAATGATGATAATAATAGTAGGTATGTTATGTGAATATGGTGCCAATAATCTGAAACAACACCTCTAAGCAAGCAGCCAGCTAAGCAACTGGGGTTTTACCAAATATATAAAATGCTTTTGTTTTATTTATACATAAGTGGAATAAAAAGATGTTTTTTATAACAATATACTCAATTAGTTCTATTATATTGCCACAACGTTGTTCAATTTTTGAATTACCTTGTATACATCTCTTTATAATCATTATTCAAAGTAAAATCCATAATTCTTAACTTAGGTAGGTACATATTATGATAAAATTGTGCAAAATTAATCTCAATTATCGTATAGCTACTGACGTCAAACAGTCTTCTATTGATAAAATTGTTTATTTATCGGTTTAGGGAACTTATTCTCTATTTACACTATTTGTGTTATTATTTTTATTATGTGGCAATTTACATATCTTTTATATTCATATCATCAGATGTTATGATAATACATACAAATTATATATATCTAATACAATTAGTAGTGATGATCGTGGTGGTTTGTGTTACTATTTGACAAAGTCGTAAGCTGCCAGTAATTTATGTTTACATATGTATGTAGATACTTCTATTTTATAGTTATCTGCTACATTTTTCTAAAAATGTTTAAAGGATCTCTAACACGTAATAAATTGACACTACCTGAACTACAAAAAGGGTATAAGGTATGTTATAGCTATTAATCATGTAGTATTCGGCTGCCGTTTCCATTTACTGTTAGTTTCTAACCCTTCCGACTTACCTATAGCTTATTACAGGTTATTTCGAACTTGCAAATTCCAAATCTAGTAACAAAATAGTAGTAGAAATATTTTATTAGATTTTTTTTTTTTGTTTTTTTTACCAGAGGAAGCATCCATTTGTAATGAACAAGTTGGATATGATCCACACTTATGGATACTGTGGAGCTTGTTGATTCCATACTTCTTAGTGACGTCATCAGGCGCAGTTTGTATTGTATAACAAGTGACAGTGAAAAACAGTTAAATATTGAATAACTAAAAATCGTGTCTAAATCAAATACTGAAATATTCCTTTTCCTGAAATTAGAAAAAAAAAATTGCAAAATTATTCAATTATCATTATTATTGTTGAGGAAGCAGTCCGTTGTCGGAGCTGCTGCTGCTGCTACTGCGGATTGTTGTTGTTTGTTGTTGTTTCACGCGTTTCTTCCGCAATCGGTTTCAAGGTTGATTTTGTTAATTTACGGTTGTTTTTTAAATAAAGTAAAGAAACTAAAATCGAAAACGAAAAAAAAAAAATGCTAATAATAAATATCGGAAGATACAGGAAGTTTAAGCAAGAAAAAAAAACAGCTTAAAATTATCATTTTTAATTTTTGAATATTTATTTTTATAACATGCTAAATGATCTTCCTCTTAATATCTTGATATTATTGATAGTAATTGGTGATAATTATGTTGGAGATTTATTTATACATATACATATACTATATATAACTAATATGTAGACATAATGGAATGACGTCTATCGTATTGATTTGAACTGTCATTTGATCAGTTCTAATTAGTTTGTTGATTTTCCGATTATTACTAAAGTAAATATACAAAATGTTTGTATTTTATTAAAACAAATTATCAACTAATTCCGGTTGTTTCAAATTTAACTCTAATTCTAGACTGGCTCTGGCTACAAGGATGACTTCAAATCAACAAGGTTCAAAATATTTTTGGCGCCCGAGTTGAGACGAATTCTTAAACCACAGTCCTATTATTAATTGTTACCATATGTGAACAATAAACTGGTTTAATACCTGAAAATTCTTCCCGCATTTAGCGAAATTCGTCTAATTTTTAATGTATTTCAATCTCCATTTCATGTATGCAATTTTCGAATTTCTTTTTTTGGAATTCAAACAATGAATTTTTAAATAAAATAAACTTTTTAAAAGCGCGTCATTTTAATAGGCGTGCGGCGGCATACTCACTCGTATATAATTCATTCATTTAGCAAAATAGTTTTGTACCCAAAAATTATATAATACATACTTTGCAATAATGGTAATACAGTAAATATAGTCACGTTTCGGAATTGCTATATTGTATAAGCGTCGTTGGTTGAGCAACAACAATTGGGTTATACTTAATAATAATTTAGAGAAAGTTGTGCCCAATATGGCCTATTATATTATTTTATTTCTCATCGTCAAGTAGTAGTAGTCGTTCTTGTATCACGCCTACTACTTAGAATCGACTATGAAAAATGCATCATTATCATAGTATACGTACGTACTTAGAAGTAGTTCCCATTTTTCTAAGAGATGGCCTATACATCGAATACATAAGAACGATAGAATTGAATTTACCAAATTAAGAAAACATTCAATTTTATTCTAATACATACGGAAACAGTTAACGTTATTTGCATAAATATATCAAACCACAGTATATGTCTACAGCAGTTGAACTGTCAATAATTTTACGATCCATCCGCCATGTTGAAATGAATCTTTAATGGGCTCAATTGATATCTATGCATGTGTGCGAAAAGAAGAAAGTAAATTGTGTCTTTGTTCAATCAATAAAAAATTGTCTTCTTTTCAAATTGCTGCACGATAATCAATTAATCAGTATAAATGTTGGAACGACTGTCTATTAATCGATAGAATTACACACACTGCTCATGCTTATAATATTAATTTTTGCTGACGTCACAATCAAATGATTGAGGTTATTTTTTCGTACCTACAAATTAGATTTTTTCTTATTATTATTATTTCTCAGAGACCAAAAAAAAAACTAAATCGTACACTTCATTGTGAGAATATTTTACGACGATTACAAAATGATGATGGGAGTTTATTTTTAAAAAAACATTTTTAAACCGGAACTATTTTGAAATCCAGCCAGCCAGCCAGCCAGTCAGTCAGTCAGTTAAGCAAACAGGCAGGCAGGCCAGATGAAATATTTTTCCAAAATTTTTCAAGTTTAAATTGGAACAGCTAACCAAAATAACGAGTCTATTAATAAAAAGCTTGTATGTATTTACAATTTTATCTAAGTAGTATAGCGTATTGTATTATATGTGTATAGTTTTCTTATTCTTCTTTTTTTCAGCGTTTATTTTTAACATGTAATAAAAACAAAATCAAATTAATAAAACCTGATGCCCAAGATATTTTTATAAGGCGAGGAAATTGCCATGATGATGATGATGATGATTAGTTGATGTTTTCGTCATTTAATTTATTTATTTATCGGGTGACATTTCGAATAGGAAATATCCTCATGTCTTTTCAGTGAAAAAAAAAGCATATATTATTATTATTCGTCGAGTGTCTTTTGGTTTCTTGAAATTTATATACGAGGAAAACAATCTATCGGCTCAGTTGTTAACGGATATTTTTATTATTGATAATTAATAATAATTGAGACATTTAAAAAAAACTAAAAGCCAAAGCCACTACGAAATGAATGCTAATGAACTGATTATAAATACCGACCTAATAACGTTAACACTCAGTATATAATATACTGAAATTCCTGTGTACCTATTTGAAAAAAAAATCTCTGTGGTGGTGGTTGCTGTTGCTTTTAAAATGTAAATAAATGTTAGGTGTAACATGAGACATATTTACACCATCTGCTATTTTATATACGTATTTTTTTTTAATTTCTTAGGTTAGTGTCTCAAATAACTTCTTATTCCTGAATGTATTGAAAAATTTACTTACAGTTTGCAGCTTAAATTTTAACTAGAAAGTAGAAACTAGCAAATAATTGATTAGAAAAATGAGTATTTTTGAAATTTGATGGATATCGGATATTTTTTCGAATTAAATTCCAAATTCTTGCACTTAGCGGCGCCCTAGCGTGAACGATGATAAACAACCATAGCCTACTTAGATAACGCTTAATAAGCAGTGATAAATCTGTGGGTTTGCTACCAACATAATACGAGAAGCAACAAAAAGTGCTTTGATTGGAAGAAAAACTAATTCGACGATTCCTTCGAATAACTTCCCCCCCATTTAATATCATCATCATGATATTAAATGAACTTTCCACAACCCCAACATTAATGTACCTATATAAATATACGCAATCGTTTGGAATTATTTACGTACATAGTTTTCTTTATATGCGCCATAATATAAAACAGGTGTCTGGGAAATTATACCTTCTTCTTTTTCACTCTATCCATATGCATATTATATGACTACGTACATATATGCATACATACAAACATTCTTTTTTTTTTACTTGTTAAGCCACTCTCTCCCTTTGGGGTGACGCATTTGAGATTTACCATACATAAACGCACACATGTTGAAGAGACCTTTTCCGATAAAGAATGAGCTAAAAAAAAAATAGAACTGTGCAAGTTGGATGAAGGGAGAAAGTATTTGAAGCCAGAGGTGTAGATCAGATGAGATTCATAATTATAAGTACGTTATACAAACTCGTTGAAAATTCGGAAGAAATTCTTAGTATTTGGGTAAAATTGCAATTTCTTTAAGTACATATACAGGGTGTCCAGTTACTAGTGGTACTTTACGTATCTGCTGATACGATAGAGGTTAATTTTTTTGGAGATTTGCATTGTCCAACGAACATCTGTTTTATCCAATAAAATTTCATTTCCACATATTTTTAATGGATGTTTTCCACCTGAGCGTAGGTGTTTCTTTATTCGAAATAGCAATCCAAATATTAGCCAACGAAACAATAGTTTTCTCTAATTAAATATGACAACGTCGCGCTGTCAAATTGTCAATTTAATTTGAGAATAGTGTATGCATGCAATCACTTTTAATAAATGTTTATTGCTTTACTAAACCCAGTCAGACACATTTTTTAAAAAAAAATATATATATATACATTTTCAAAACTGTTGTAGTTACGCCACTGGATAATTTGCTTTTATATTAAACAAATCCTAATACGTACGGGGTGGTTGATTTTAATAATATAATAGTACTGTTCAGATAACCAGTCAGCCGTATAAGCAAGCGATAAATTTCCGGGTGGAACGATTTTTTTTGAGCCTTTGGGGGTGGTTAATACCAGTTTTTCAAAAAGGAAAAATAAAACTGAATTGAAAAAATTTCAAAAATTTTCGGTTACTTTTCAAGCTCCTTTAGAATTCTTTAAAAATTACATTGACCTTAACGTATTGAAATGTAAATATTGTAATGTATACAGGGTGATGCCTGTTAATGTCACTGCAAAATCCGTTGGATGTATAACTTTTTCTCTTGGAAACGAAACAATTGATTGTCTATTTAAATAAAATAACAAAGTAATTTTACTTTAATGATTTTTATTATTATTTTATTTTTAACAATTTAAAAGGAACCGGACGCATACCAACTATGTATAGTATGTGTGTACACCCTCCTACTATTTACCAACCATATAAACCCACTTCTTCGTGTTATTGTTCTACCTACCTAACCTACACGTCTAGGTAGAACAATAATGCTCTAATTCCGGTTTTCGCATTCGAATTTTTGGACCGTGCAGGAAGGAAATTGTATGTTAAAGACAAGTGTGAGGAAATATACTATTATAATGTGTATATCTATCTACATGTATAATAGTTTCATCATGTAATACGCAGTTTTAATGAGCCATTCATCATACATTACTAAACATTTTATTAAGTTGAAAATTCTACTGTAGAAAAATAATTGAAGTGGAACTAACTACGGTTTTTTTCCATTTTGTTTTTTTTTTATCTTCTAATTGTTAATTTTATCAGTAGGTATTGATTTGATCGGCGCTATCTGTGCTGATAAATTCGCATAGCAAATACAATAATTAAAACATACCAAATATGTACTAATAATAACACAAACTAATATGGGATAAATGTTTCATTGTTTCCGATTGGACAACTAATTAAAGCGTGACGGAATAAACGTATGGATCATTCTATAAAAATATGGAAAATGAAAATACGATATAAAATTCTATGAACCTATAATGATATTCCGTGTACCAGAGAAGAATCCATTTTTTTTTGGTTAGGGTTTTGATTTATGGTGAAATGTCAAAGCGACCACTACAAATTGCATTGGTCTACGTTCAAGGCAAAAAACTTTACACAAATTCGAGGATAATTTCATATCTATTCAATAAAATTAACAATAAACTGAGATCTGACAATCAAAAATGTATACTTTACTGTATTTTTTATGTTGTGCTATTTAATATGTATTGTATGGATATCATCGCCTACTATGCAGTTATTCATGTGTATAAAATCAAAAATAAAATAGGGTGCAAATGAATGAAACCCTACATTTTCACCCCTTTTCTTGATGCAAGACGATAGCTGGTGGTGGAGGTGCAAGTGATGCAGCGAAACAACAAGTGTCGCATAAATATTTAAGCGTGTATTTGATTACATGCAAGCACAAAGTATTTATACAGCATATTTTACTTTACGTTCTTTCCAGCTATAAGTTTTTGACTAGTATTATAATTTCAATTATTAATTAAACTTTAAAATTAATTTTATAATCAGAAACTTATAGTCGTGTATTTGTTCATGATTAGTTTGTTAGTGGTGGATAAGTTGGAACTGTTAATCAATAGATACTGGAAAGCTGGAATATTTTTAAATTGTGTTAACCTAGCTAAGAATGCGATATCATATCAGTAAATGACAGCGTAACAAATCAATAGATTGAAATACGTAAATAAAAATACTACACAAACACATATAAGATACATCAAATCCTGTAAATGACCTATTAAAACATCTACCAACATGTTAATGCATTTACTGCGCCAGCGTCCAAGTAATACTACGTCGGCCCAGCTCAAACTAAAATAAACTATCACGAACTAGTTGATTATTATAAAAAAGTAAGTTGGAATACGTAATTTTTAGTTGGAGTTGCAGTTTTTGTAAAGTTGGGGCAGTTTATACGTATTGCGCATGCTCTTACAATTGCAAATCAATTTGAAGCCAAGCTGTAAAGATTTACTTATGATAAGGCTAGTTATTACTCAGTATCTCGCGTCTAAAAGTATATTAATTGTTATTTCTATTCGAATATATTAATTTTGCAAAACATTATTATAATACCACACCAATATACATTATTATTAATACTTCCTACGGGGAAAAAACATACAGCGGCAAAACATCTGAAAAACAAAAAATCAGAGTTCGACTAACATAGTCTAAACTATACTATGCCATTATAAGGTGGATTTTCACCTTATTTAATACGGAAGTTAGTTATGTTACAACCTCAACACACATAACTATATGTTATATAGTTGAGGGAAGAAAGCAAAGATACCTATATCCCCAAAGAACATTTTCTAAAGAATAAATTTAAGATGAAGGAAGGGCCAGTAATTTTCTTATTGTCGTTCGGTACTGGAATTCTTAAGGTGTTCTCGTAGATAGAGAAAAAGGTTGTTCTCCCTTGAATAATATATAGATACCCCCGCAACTGAACTGCAAAGAAGTAATCGTGAGAATTTTAAAATACTATGTGACTATGCATATGTGTGTGTATGTATTATACACATAAGGGGGATTCATTCCATTTATTATTATTATTATTATTATTATATTCTTGAAGTGTTTAATTCGTCTTGGAAGGAAAAAAAAGTGATTTATGTAGGGCCCCAAGGTGTATCGAAATGATTTCTACGTCGAAAACGTCGTTTCACATCAGGTGTACCAACCGAGAACATTCTTTACGGAAAATAGATACCGGTAACTGTCACTTGAGAATATTTTGAAGAAAAAATAAGCCTCAGTACTGTAAGTTAATATACTCTGTATACACTTACAGTAAAATCTTTATTCCGACCATATACTATAGGCAGACATTTTGGGTGACCGTTATAGAGAGGTTATATTGTATTTATTTGCAATTGATATGTGATATCATAAAGCAATAGAATGTATAGCTTATTGTACAATGAATGTAGGTTTTTGGTCTCTTCGTTATTCCAAATAAGTATACAATTCACTACAGATGAGCATATGAATATAAAATACTAGGGATGGACAATGTTATCGACGATCAATTACCATACTAAATTTAACGTTGATAGTAAGAAATTAAAATGTCGATTTGTAAAATCATCGATGACAGCTCTATGACAAATGCACATGCGTATTATGAAAAGTGCATGCGCAGCACTTAATTAGTGGACATTACACTTAATACAGTATTAAAATTGATATTGCGCAGTGGTAGAATGGCAACAGCAGTAGCGACTGCGCATGTGCAGACTACTGATAATCATAACGCAGTCTACAAAGTGATGGATTAGAATTCAAAATTATAACTTGTAATAATTCAAGATTGAAATTGCACCCAAAAATGGCGTCTAAAAAGCTAGTGTAGTATGTAAGTAATTTTTTTATTTATTTTTATTCATGCATTCACATCACCTAATTAAATATTCACTAAAAAAACAAACAAAAGAAGAATTTTATTATTAAATCACTTATAAGATTCAACAAATCTAGTATGTATGTATGTATGTATGTATCATCATTGTCAATGCATTTCCTGTCCGGTCTCTCACTCCAACGATGATGGTTGCCTAGCCTTCTTGATGTCATTAACATTTTTATCGAATGAGCAAGTCGGTGGTGAGTGGTGAATAGTTGGCATATATAGCACATTATTATTATATTGTTATTATTATTATTATTATTATTTTTAGTTTATATTTGTAATTGTACCGGTTCTATTAGAAAATGTTATCAAATTATTTAAATAATAATAATATTATACAATAAACTATAGGTTCGACAACACATAAAATTTCTAAGAATGCAGGTCAGCATTATAATAATGTACTATACCACGTGTCCGTATAGATTGTACTGAACTAATAACTATTGTATTATGTGCCAATATAAACAGTCCAGATTTTACTTGGACAACGGACACATGGTATATTATATTATAAATATGTATATATATATATATATGTAGGTATGTAGTACATAATAATAAACAGGAACTGTCTGCATTATTAGATATTTCTATTATTCTTATTATTACGCGATTTTCCGACCTCTTCTAGTTATTTATCCAGAAATAGGCGATGAGAAGTGAGAGGTTAATGAACTGAACATTTCTGCACATTTCTCATTATTTATTTATTTGTACATATCTATTTTTGTTTTATTTTTAGGAAATAATAGTGACGATGATGGTGTCGACTTATTGTGATTATAATAATAAAACTGTGTGTAGGTTGGAATGAGTTAGATTTATTATTAAAAAACCATTATTATGTTCTAATAATTGTGTCATATTTTTTGATTCCTAAATTAAAGTTCCATCAAATTGTTGAGAAAATTGTTTTTTTCTGATTAAAAGTCATAGGCACCTCGGATTGAATAGAGTGAAATCCGATGTTTTTGGCTGCCTAATTTTTTCATAGGTATGATTCCAATCGGGTGTGCTGCAGCCTTAAGAACGACTTATTTCCTACAGTCATCTCTTTGCAAATCAATTTACATTTTTTTTTTTCGCTATTATGCACATAACCACTTCCACCGGAAAAGGAAATTGCTCAATTAAAAATGATTCTTCTTAATTTTTATGAGTATAGTAGATTATTGATTATTCATTTGCGAAAATACAGTGTGTCTGATGTCTCATATAATAATAGCGAATTTTTCTTTGTACGCTGTATTAAAAAAAAAAAAAAGAAATAAAACAAAAAAATAAAAAAACTCAACGACAAGAAATTACTCACAAACACAAAATCCTGCTGTTGCAGGAAGTAATTTTCTACCTTGTCAGTGGATTTCTACTACGGAAGTTCCTTCTTCTGTCGCACGGTTAAAAATTGAAGAAACAACGGATGTGCACCAGTTTACTTTGGTTCTTTTTTCTTTCTTTTTTTTTTGGTGTTTTTTCTGTTCCTACTTTATGTATATGTATATGTATATCGAATTTAATAAGTTACACAATCCATCGTAAAACACGGGACAACCACGGAAACATGGAGTATAAAAACGAAATTTTTACAACATTTATCAGTTTCCGGTTTTATTTATTATTATTACTATATTATCGAAAAAAAAGTAATGGTAATTTTATGGACACTAATTGGATATATAATCTTAATAACGTGTGACAAAAACACGTCATAAGTACGGTTAAATTCAAATTTTCTTTTTTAGTGTCATCTGTCATTGCTTATTTAATTGGTCTCGTTTGATAGAAGAATGGAGCAGGATGGAATACAATAGAATATTCTCGGTAAAATACAATCAATGAATAGAAACAGTATAATGAATAGGTAAATTCGATAGTTCGCCCCATCCCTATATTTTCGTTTCTTGTTATTGTCAACTGGGAACAAAGTATATTTTGTTCTACTTGTGTTATCATTTTCGCTTTCTAGATCTGAAATATCACAAGAAAAAACACATTTCATTCAGTTCTTTTCACATTTCTTTGATATTGTCTATTCAATCCGCATATTGTATTCGAGGTTAGGTTCATGACAGACAATACATTATTCTGAATCATAAATAAAGAAAAATATGAAAAGGATATATTCGTAAACTAAGGGATTCGCGCACTTAAATTATCATAATTACTTCCACTTCATTTGGCATGATGGGAACATCTCGAAGTTGTTTTTTTGTTTTTCTTTTTTTTTTCTCCTTTCTTTTTTCTGCTGTTTTTCTTTTTCTGCTGTTGTTGGAAAGACGCAAAAGGAGCATTTGCTAAATTACACAGCATATTTCCATATAGAAAATGAGTTTTATACAAGTACATTTGACTATACTAATCATTTCTATGTAATAGTCAGAAAAAAAAGTCCTTGGTTCTATGGACAAGGAACTTTTTCGTATACGAGAATCTCTTACAAATATATTTGTGCGCATGCGCGGTCTTGTGTATTTGAACTAGCACGAGTAACAATGGCCACGACCAATTCAGTGTTTTTTTTTTTTTTTTGTGACATTCAAGATTTTACTACATGCGCCGTTGCCCGATATTTTCTATAACAATATTTGTATAAAATATGACAAGTACTATTTCAAGAATAAAAGCATTTTTAAATATTTATGTATCATCTAGTCGGTCATGTTAAAAGTAATCATTAATCATTCCTTTTTCTACTGTAAAAATTTTTGTCAACTGTTAGTAGACATGCGCATAAACGATTTTAAAACTCCGCCCCCACTTTTCGAGATTGTAATTTCTCTCGAACTATACGTATAGTATAGAAATATTCGATTGCATATAATGAATGTTAAAAAAGAAGATGAATGTAACAATAACCTTGTTGCATCTAATCAGAATATATCCTTATTACTGCTAATGAGAAAGTAACAAATTGTACCGTTTTATAGAATTAAAATTAAACTTGCATAACTGGCCAACAAAGCAAAGCAAAAAAAAAGCTATAAAATGTGACATAAAACCATTAAAATAACAGAAAATGTGGTGGTCACATTTGAAAACGATACAATTGATGATTTTAATTCTAAAGTATGTTACTTACGTATATACGTTCCAATGTACTCTGCATGCATATAGAAAATACACTGCAGAAATCATAATATCCTATGTAGCTTTTTCCTTATTTAAACCATTTTAGTCTCTCTCTATACCTATATTATATCTTATCATGATTATTATTATTATACCAGTACCAGCTTAAGATCGGAATAATATAATAAAATATAACTGAACCTGCTATTTCAACTTCCATTTACATCTCTCTTTCTTCCTCTTTATATGGTTATAGAATGGTGAGGTGCGGCTATTTTCCGGAAATCATAGTCAAGGTTATGTACATTATTTACATATTTTGTCCTGTTCAGAGATTATAGCCACTTATAAGATGAATTCAACAAAAATTTGTTAATAATATAAAAATTTTAATTGGTAAAGATGACGATTCTTTTTGTTTTTTTATCATACGTGTTTTAAACTGCTAAAAGTGTGAAATTCATTTTGTGTACTTTTTGCATATTTGTACAAATGTGTCGATTTGTAGTATTGTATAATAAAAAAGAATACAAACCATGTATGAGTGTGTCCAGGTATATAGGTACATTTCGGTCGCTATGCGGTGACCAACTCGAGTGGTCAACTCGACAAGACGTGGAACTTTATTAGATAGCGGATTATTATACATTACATACATACATACATAGTAAATGTGAAAATACACATAATATGCCAAACACGTGTCATGAAAAAATTAGAATATGTACGTAACGTAATGTAAACATTGTAATATATTTATCGTGGATTGATTGTCTATGTCGTATCCATTAAAATTCAAACATTACAAACGTACCTGCCTATATCTAATAAAGAAGATACCTATACTACATGTAGAAATTACTTTAGCTTTTAGTTGGAACTTCCCACTTTAACACAAGTAATTGCAATCAATTAATTAAATGATAAATAGTTGAAAATCAAGCCACTAAAAGTGTATGGTTATGACGCAACAGTCGGCAGTTCTATCTCAGAATGTCTTCTTCTGTTTATTATTATCGGCTTTTGCGCAGATCTGCGCAAATGTTAAATTAAACCGTCACTGCACCGAAAGTATGTTTGCAGTGATGCCTACATTTACATATTATTGAGAATTTGATTATAATTTATAATGAATCTGAGAGTTATTTTCTTCAGTGTTATGAATTTATTACTATTATCCATAAATGTACGTTCTTTTTAATGTTGTCAATAAAAATCAAATACTCTTTCATATACCATTCGCGTATTAATACATATTACATTATAATATAATATATCTCTACACCTACTTCCTGTATTAACAGACCAACAAGTTATGTATTATGCTGTTACGTATAACTTCTACCTATATGTATCTCCACGAAGTTGTCCCGTTGTAATAATAATATAACATATAACAAATTATAATAGAGAAAGCAATCAACATCAGGAATGACCTCTTGTGCTCCATACGACCACATCCAATTTATGTCTATGGAAATATATATAATAATAATAATAATATAGTATATCTTTTGTTAGTTCCGGGTTATAGAATAAGTAAGTAGGTATATTATTCATGTATTTGTCTTTCTCTTGTACGTTATTTTAGTTTAGTTAGGTGTCACCGGTATTGTTTATTATGCTATTCAATCAGTTTTTCCGTCTGTGTTTTATACACCCACCCAAGAATATGTTCGTTATTATGTCTACCTAGAAAAAGGGAAGTGAAAAACAAAAATTCTATAGATTGTCATTTTGGCTATAGTCTACATTTTTGACAGGTTTTATGCCGAAAAGTTGGAGATATGACTGTCTCAGCGCCTGAATGTCGCCTAATATTAACTACCACCTATTGTGGAACTAAAGAGCGAAAAATGTTTGCCATTTTATTAAAACACCCTACCGGTAAATTATCTTGTCCTTCGTAGTAGGCTTTGTGACAACCGTGGGTATATTAGTGAGCGTAAGTATAGTCTATCCCATTTATGCGATTATATATAAATAATTGATACAGTGATCAACGGTAGTTACCATAAACCTTTTATTGATTCACTTGTTGCCAATTGCCGTGGCAATGAGCATATTACGAAAAGGTGCCGTGGCACCTAAAATCAATGAATGAATGAATGACAGTATCAGCCAAATTATATGAATTAGAGAGTCTGTTAATTCTCTCGATTTATATCGGGTTTACAAATTTTTTGAACGCAAGTAATTTTACCAAATAAAATTAAATGAACTATATAAGGTGTACATATATACTATGATACTAGAATGTTATAAAGTTTATTTTGACTTCTGCAAATTAATGTTAGATATCTTTGCTTTTTCTTTGTATCATCCGATTCATGCACGTACGTGACTATCACAATTATACATTTCCTAGTAACTCATTTTTTTTTTTTGTTATTATCACAAAAGTAAGACAGGCTTGAAGTGTCAATGTCGAAGACAGACATTAATAATATCACACATAATATTATCGTGAAGGATTTACCACCTAGTCTGGATCGAAATTCCAAAAATTTGGTAGGTATACATATATAAAACGTTTGACAATAACTGTGTCTTGGTGATGAATAGGATGTTGGCGCCCGAGATCCTACGGATAGACATGTGAAAAAAGGAAGTCCTGTCGTCTTCTTTGTTCAAATTCTATAAAGATATCATGAGGTTTTTAGAGAACCAGCCTCTATTCACTATTCACAAAGAAGTGCTACCTTAATTTTTTTCTTATAGGGTGAGAGTTTTCGCACGAAATCATAAATCATATTATGGCACCGATTGATGTGCTTTAAAATATATAATTCTACTTGCTACCATAAGACTGTGATGTATTGTAGATATTTATTATTGTGCATTTTCTACATACATATTACACTAATTATTATTATTATTACCAATCCATGAAGTATTCATGCATACATTCTAAAGTCGTTGTTAAATTAACCCTAGTTTATTTTTAACTAAAAGGAAGAGTTAGATTAAATTGAAATTAACTTCCAGTGACGCCACACTTATTAATATCATTTACTTATTATTATGATATGTATTTATGTATGTATATATAGTGGTATAGGAATGGAACGTAACCTCTTTGAACTCTATGAATTGGTCTTATTAAAGCTCATTGCTTCTAATATTAATTTATCTGTGTAAGTAAGTGTGTGCGCTTGTACTCCTTTTATTTCTTTTCTTTTTTTAGCAAATTAATAATGTGTCAAGAAAGCGATAAAATAATTGCTGTACTTCTTTCATTACACTAGTAGTTCTAACCTAAGATTAAAGTATGACTTATCTATGGAGAACTATAAAAAGAAGTAGAATCAACTTAACAAAAGTCAACATATATTTACGGGTCAGAAAATGTTTTGTCCACCAGAGGGATTCGTGTTTCTAGTGCTTGTTGCCATATCAGTGACGTGCTTTGCCATTGTTTCGTTTTCAAATTTGACATTAATTTTGATATTTAAAATAATCCATAGTATTCCAAAAGAAAACATAAAACTATTAAATAATTGTTAATAACAATTGCAAAATAAATTTTACAAAATAAATTAACAATTATTTTTGTAATATATTTTTACCCAATCTGATAGCACGTCACTGATCATAAAATTAATAAAATGGTGAAAAAAACCAAACTATGCCAATTTTTTAAATAACAATCATTGTATTATATTAAATATTCATTTTTACAATCATAGTTTTAATCTGCTGCCATAAAATCTATGATTTTCTTTGCAAATAAAAAAATTTGATTTTCTCATAAGAGCAATGTTAAAAACTTAGTCTCAGTTGGTTGCAGCGCCGCCTAGTGGCAGCCCGTTTTTTTTCCTGTGATCACTCCTTCTTAGTCCTCCATAGATTTACCATATAGAGAAGGCACTGTAAATATGAAACAATAAGGGTGTGTTTAGATCTGATTGAATGTGACAAATCAAAAACACAAGCTGTAAGACAGGGCAAGGCGAAATATCCCTTGTTTTCTATGTACTGCTTTGAAAGACATTTTGTCTTTTAGCAGGAAACGAAATCCTGATAAATTCTTTAACAAACAATAAGTAGCAATTTATCTTTTCACTGCATTTTATCATATAAATATATATTTACGAATATTATCCATTATATCCCCCCCATCATTGTCAACTTCATACTAAAAGTCCAAAACAACAAGAAGAAAAAAACAAAACAAAAAAAAATATTTCTAAAGACAGTCGGTCATACCAGAAACGGAGATGAAGAGAGATAGGATCAAGATTCTTTTAGGTCGTTTTTGTTCAGCCACATCCGGTTGACTTGGTAGTCCGAATTCTTCTTAGAAGAATATCAATACAGTGTTGCTAGATTTAATTGAATGAATTTCAATTGCACATGACCCTAGAGATAGCAAACAAACATGTTGAGAATATCAATTTTCTTTAATGCTAATTTTTGTTTTAATTTTCCATTAGTATCAGTTTAGTTAAGGAAAACCATTATCGTATAAACGAGTTATACTTTTAAAATATAAATCAAAAAAAAGCTTTGTCAACATTGTTCGATTGATGCGTGAAATAACCGATTCCTCCAAGGTCAGCGACTGATCTCAAAATCTCTCGACAGCGTCCTGTATTAATAAGAGAGAGTACGCTTCTTCTTCGTCAAAATCCATTCCATTCCATTGGTTATAATAGTTAGCAAGTTTTGATGGGTTAGCAGCAGCAGTAACAGCTTAGCTTGCAGGTAGTTTGGCTGGGTTGGGCTAGGCTAGGCTAAACTGGGCTGGGTTGGTCGGTCGATCGGTCGGGTTCCTCTCTGTCTTCCTTTATAACATGGTTTTCCTTCCTTCCTTTCTACTATTGCCTGCGGCACATTCTTTACAATCCAGTGTTGTCACTTGATAATTTAACAAGTGAATTGTTTTGAAAATTGTTTGATTCTAATACGAGAGATTATTTCTTAAAAAAGGATAAAAGGATTTTCAATTTGAATTTAATACCAATTGGCTTAAATTTATTAAAATGAGATGGTGGGACTTAGTTAGGAAAAGTTCATATTACCTAATAAGCCTTAATAATGCTAGTATAATATATTGACCATATTAAATAATTAAGTGTTAGGAATTAATTAAAAATAAATAAAAAGGATGTAATAAATAAAATACTTGCTTTAATTTTGTATATTTTTCTTATTTTTTGTCGTTTCTTATGTGACAAGATAAGTTGACCAGAAAAAGTTATAATAATTGTGCGCCGCTTATGTTTTTTTTTTCAGAAAAAATCCCGCCATTAAATTCTTGATTTCTTTTTGAGTAAATACCTCTGAAGCCAAGGAAGTTCCTAATTATAGTATAGGTATACCCAGTGTACCTCTATATGTACATACATCACTTGGAAACTTGTTTCAAAGGAAATTATCAAATCAGAATAATAATTTATTTCGTAGAAGATTGATTTTAAAAGTAATTATTATTATCGTTACGGTTATATATAGTATATGCATAAGAATATTAAAACTGTCAGCTTATTTACGTAAGAATTATTTGAAAAATTCATACGTGTTTATTAATGAGACGTAATAATAATTAAAGATGTCGTCTACATATCTATGTAGATAGAATCAGTCTGTCCTTTACAGTTGCCTTAATGTGCGCAGAGATAAACGAAATTTCTGCGCACTGTAAGATTTCGGTATCTAACCAATATCTTAAGCGTAAAAGAGATCGCGAGATATGATTTTCTATAGGAGCAAACGAGTGCAATCTATAATTTTCGCCAAATTCGTGGAAACGAAGATGGCTGCTATTTTTTTACAAAGATAAACAAAATTCACAATTCAAAATTAGAAATTAAATCTATGTCATAACTTTATATTATTTTAATTTAACATTATTATTATTTAGTATATAAGAAATGAGAATTGCCTAAATTTTATGATGTGATTGTTATGTCTATTGTATTTAGAATATTGACTTTTTCATTGCATTTGCGGTTGCAGGCTTTTGCATATACCTATCTCGTAGAATCCCTATAGCAATCCCGATAATCGTATAGCATAAAATAAAAACATACAGACAGTAAATCGCTGCGCTTCGGAACTATTAAATTCTCTTGAAATAGACAGACAGAATATTTTTAATACATAATTGATTTATATTAATATTTAAATATACTTATTATGTGTACTTTACCTACCTATGTGCAAATTTTTTTAGTCAATCAGCAATGAAATACATAATGTTAAATAATAATCCTTTTCCTTTAAGTTAAAAGTAGGTCATTTTTATTTGGTAAAGTATTACAAACTGGCCATATTGTTCCGTATTGCGCACACTTCCGTACAATCGAATAGACGGCTTTATATAATAGTATACTTTACTCAAATTTACGTAACGAATTTGTTTTTTTTTTGGGATGATAATCATCGGAAAATTAGAGAGTGGTCGTCGCATGATATTAGCATTAACGCATCCGAATTTATCATACGTACGTAGTGTATACTCTTGCTTAATTTACTTAAGATTTTGTTCACAATTGAGATTAAATAATGCGCTAATTAATTCATTTGAATCAATGCACAATTTATTTGCATGCGTGCACGCACGCATCGTCAATATGATGAAATAAATCTAATCGTCTCTGGCTATTCATTCTGTTGGCTAGCGCCTACGCCAAAATTTCGAATCAGCATAATGTAAAACAAGGATAAGATTTGGGAATAAGTTAATTCAGTGTTTTAGCGTTAACGTTTCGTTAAACTTTCTTGAAAGAAACACAAGAACAGCAACGATCATTAATAATATAAACTTTTATTTCAGACTTTTCTTTGCAATGGATTACATAAATTACGTAAAAGAGGGAAAGTGGCACACGGCCCGCATTTAATAATAATACAATAGCAATAATGATTATTATTATTATTATTTGTTCCAGTGATCTATTGGACAAAATCATTACATGTAGATAAAACAGTTTTATCAAGTTTCAATTGCCTGTTTATTTATTAATTATATATTAATTATACTGAATGACTTATATTTTAATAATATTATAATATTTTAGGCTTAATTAACCTATTACTAAAAAACACTTTTAACTTTCTTGAGAAATTGTTAAAAGATTTGACAAGACCTGTGGTATATATGTACTAATAACGTCAAAGGTATTTCCATTATTATTCTGTAACCATTAAAAGGAAAGGGTCGTCTTGACCTTAAATGGTCGTACTGGTGTAGATCTCGTCCACCTTTGCAATACTTATTACTATATCCTGATGATGTTAATCAAATGATATTTCGGAATTCAAATCAAAACACTGACTGTAATGATGATGATGATAATGATACTTCCTGGTTTTTTTTCTTTGTTAATTTTAATTATCGATATTTACAATTGTATAATTGAACCTTTGCTAATGAAACTTATTAACCCAAATATAGATAAATCATATATGTAACACTTTTATAAAATTGATTTGTTGTATTAGATAGTCCGATAACACAATAGTAGTTTAAATTCTTTGTATCAAAATCCATGTTATCCCTTAAAATTTAAATAAAATAAAAAATAAAATTTCCCATAAAAACAATGTTATGTATCTTATATTATTGTGACTACTATCCGTTTCAAAATTATTGAGTCCTCAGTTTAAGCAGGCATAAAAACCAAAGTTCTGGGCGGAATCTTTTCATTTTTTATTCGATCTATTGCTTGTAATGTTTTCTCTGACATCACAAAAAATCCAAGTAATCGAGAGTTTATTTTTTAAAATATTAGTAAAAATGAAGAAAAGTCCTTCAATGTTAGTACGAATTTAGATTTCATGAATTTTCAAATTTTTTTTCGACAAAACTGCTGCATCGAATCATTTGAAATTTTCATAGTAGCTAAAGTGGATCTCACTATCTATGAGATTGTATTTCAAAGTCAAAATATTTATTAGTTAATGAGTTATAGAGCATAAAAAATCGCTCTTTGACATCTCGCTTAATCTGCAACATATCAAGAAGATATTTTCACACATAATAACTGATGCATAAAACTCAACATTTCTAAAAAATTACTGTAATAAATCAATTATAAAACCGCTTTTTGTTCAATAATATGCTTTCGAATAAGGATGCAAAATATCTGTGTTCGGGGCGCGTGCGGTAAGGGGTTACACCTAACTTCATCCGCAAGCTTGAATTAAGCGTTGCCATGTCCTTTTCTTTTCCTTAGATATGTCTCTTCGATTATGTTTAAAATTCAAAGCTACAGTGTTTTTGTTATGTTAAGAGCTTAATTGTTTTTGTTCATGGATTTAGATTAAATTTAATAAGGAAAACTTTTTATTAAAAATTTGCAGTGACTAAAGTCACTAAAGCGAAGTGCAAATTGAGAATAAATATTTTTCCATAAAATTAAAAACTTAAATAGTATTGAAAAAAAACTGTTGTAATTTGCTTTATTATTATTTATTAATATCTATAAATAATAAATATTATATCGAAAATATCAAGATTTGTCAACATATCAAGTTATACACTTTAGAACTTTAGATTATTATAGAAAACGTAGGCATACGCCAGTAATCATGTCTTCGTCAGGAGGACGAAGACGAATTTCCAAAATTAGAGCCATCATCCAAATATATATTTATTAAAATCGGAGTTATAATTGTTTTAATAATAACCAGCAACGTCCATACTCCCGTAACGAAAATTGACAACGCAGTGTTCCCCGCGCTGAAAGTCCCGCCTTAGTCTATTTCCATCTTTTTCTAAATTTTGGAATGCGTATGTTTACAATTTCCATTAAAATTTATAATAAGAAAACGCTGAAGTTTTATTTAAATTATAAAAATCTTTTCATTGCTGAAAAAATCAAGTCTGTAGATGGTGTCATTTCCGAAATATCAATAAGTCATAAAGTCCTTATTATTTTGGAAATGGCATTGTTGTTTTTGAAAATAAAGTTATATACTCGAAGTATATGTATTAGCCTATAATTTTTTCAAATTTCGTTTCAACATCTTAATTTTTAACAAAGTTATTAAGAATTGAAATTGCATATAACTCAAATTCTGTGAAAATTAGGTACTTTTTTTGATTAAATACGGCATAACTTCCAGAGAAAAAAGATATAAGTGTATAACTTCGCCATAAGATTACACGATACATCAGCTATAGAATACATTTTTCTTTTTAAACATTCGTTCTACAGATTTTTTAATATTAACGTTTAAAGTGAGGGCTCAATACTTTTGAAACGGATAGCAGTCTACTCCAGCGCTATCTATTGCATGCCCACTTTTTTTTTCCTCGTTTGCCCTTCCTTCTTTCAGTTCTCCACTGTCATATCATTCTTCTGCAACTGGATGCGTATTCTGTGATTTCTGTGTCTGCAACTTTGGAAGTTTTTCTACTGCGACAATAATAGACTATTACACAATTGTAACAGTGGAGGCTTGTGTTGTGACAGCCATTTTCGAACACTGCACTCCATAAAATTGCATTCCTATACGTACCTATACTATACAGTACATAAAATATATTTTGCTAATTTGACATTCAAATTGTGATTTCAATCAAATATTAATGTTAAAGAACAAGAAAAAGAAAAAAAAAAAACAACAAGCATATCCTTATGCTTTACAACAATTCCTTTGTATGACTTGAATATCCTATTTCGTAATAATAAATTCAACTGACTTCTTTCGAATAATAAAAGGATACTGTCAAGTTATTACAGTTTTTGCATTACATTTATTTATGTATACAACAACATAGAACATAATATAGTCCCTTCCATTTAAATAGATATTTATTTTGAGTGTAGTAAACATCTATAAATCCTCCCCATAATCTTAAACAAGACAATTTGCTTCTAATATTGGTCCAGTCTACCTCTGAGTTAATGATTGTTTATAATTGTTAGCAAGACATTAATTTTTGAACTTATTATATGTATAGAAAGAAAATGTCTTGTAAAATGAGATGGACTATACCTAGTGGTAATCATTGTACTGTTTCTATAGAACACAAATTATACAAGTTAATTAATCGAATCGGATTTGTTCCAACTCCTTGTTTAAATTTACATTGATTAACTAATCTTATTACTATCCATAGTGGATATGATAGCCACTTTGATGCATGTCGTCACATCAGTTATTTTATAAGGTTTTTCCACTGTATAACCGTTTTCTTTTTTTTTATTATTTACTATATCTACTGCCTCTATTTATATTGCACAGTAGATATAGAGGTTGTCAGTATGCATCCTACAGTATTTATTTACTTATTTATTTTTCATACATCAACGTAGCTATGATTGCTAAAACGGAATAAATAATAATAATAATAATATAATAATATCTACATATGTAGGATATTAAATTATACCGGTACTTTGTACGTCTATGCCCATCCCAAAAAATACCATAATATCTTCATATGGTATTCCCACATACATATATACCTATTTGCCTTGCCACACACACACACACACACGCATTTGACATATACGCTTGCTTATGTCCTGCAGATTCTTGGAATCTGCTTAATAAAAATTGAAAATATTTTCAAGTAGTCGAACAACAACAATTTCTACTTCCGTTCCATTAACAAGTTAATCACACGCAGATATTTTAGATGATATTAACACACGTATAGATATTTTTTTCCTAGAAATAGAATTATATTGTCCAAATTAACATTTGCTTCGTACTCCGAATAATGATTTACTATACATATTATTTGTATGATTAATAGTCGAATGATTTGCTTCAAGCCCACACCTTTCCATCCCCTTTTCATTTTCTGCTAAACCTATCATCAACCAATAAGTTAACTATTATTCATAAAACACTGATAGCTAATATAGTACCTATTAATTATCATTATTGTAATTTTAAAGATGCGTATAATGCTTAAAAAAGGAACAGCTGAACTTTTTTTTAACAATGTAAAAACAAAATTGAAGAATATTTTTATAACCTTTTTTTGGCCACGCCTGCAATTTTGTCCAGGTGTAAATGCGGGCATAGGCCACAAACTTAACTTAATATTGAAAAATCATTAAAATCTGCCTGTCTAGTTTATGTGTGATAGTTGATCAAAAAAGGGCTATAAATTCTATACCTACAGTTGAAATCTATACATTAAAACTTAAGATGTATCGTTATTTGTCATACGAAGAAGATATTTGCCTGGAAACAAACGAATACTCAGTAAATGCTGATGCAGTGGAGAACAATACAATTTCCACTTTAAAGTTTCTTCACAAGAAACATAAAAGTTACAAGCACATTCCACATAAAGAAAAACCACCGCAAATTGTTGCTAGACGAAATGCTAGAGAAAGAAATCGAGTACGATCAGTAAATGAAGCATTTATGAAATTAAGAAATGTCGTACCAATTGAAAATACCAGGTAACATATATGTACAGAATAGAATGTTATATGTTTCGTTTTTGTATGTGATTATTATATTTACCGTTCTGCAAGTGTAGTAATAAGAAAAACACGAAGATCAACTTGATAGTAAAGAACCATCCATTTTCCGAAGTACAAGACTTGCATGTAAAAATCACTTTTTTTTTATTTCCAGAGGAAAAAGATTGAGTAAATTAAAAACACTATTATATGCTATTGAATATATTGCCGCATTAAATAACATACTAAAAGACACCAGCAGCAATGTTTTGAACTTAAATGAATTGGTAATAGTTATAATAATTTTTTTATCATTATGCGAAGCACTGTATATATTCTTATGTTTAATTAATATCTATATCTACTATATGCATTTCAGATGAGATATGAATACGCTATAGAAAAATTCACTGATGATACGTGGAATGATGGAAGAGACCTTAGCAGATTTATTTATTGAATAGTAATAATGTTAAATTAGAAGATAAATCAAGTCTAGTAGCTAGTCAATTATTTATAGTATATAGTATTATCTTATTTGCATGCATTTATTATTTTATGTTGGTGTTTCAAAAAACCACCTACTTCGACGTATGTTTTTACTTTATATGGTTCTACTTTGCTTGCTTAATATTTATGCTAATATCATGTTTACATGCTTATATTAACGTGTATTTTACGAGTTTATACGCAAAATTATTAATTAATAGATACCCACACCTACAAACTTTCCTCTTTTACGGGTTAACTTAAGTCTTATATAATGTAAAATAAGTTTGTATAATCCAATTTTATTATCATACCTTAATTATATTATTATTAATTTAATAATATCCAATTTTTTAAGCAAATAACGAAAGTATAAAAATAAAATTATTAACTTACCTGTACACGTATTATATGTTGCAGCATAATATTTTATTGCTAGTTGCCTATACTGTAGGATGTATACAATAGTATGCTATGCAGATGCAGATACATAGAAATATTTTAGCTTATACTAGATCACATAAATCTAGTTCTAAATTTAGAACTTCTAATGTAATGCTTCGATTAATGTCTGATCATTTTCCAGTTTCATTAATATTTTACATACATTTTTGAATGTATGGTTAGAATTGTTAGAAATCATCACCACAGAAAGTACAATCTTTTGCAGCAGATTGATTTAACATGAAAGCTCGAATATGCATTACAGCGTTTAATAGTTCAATCAAGCATTATTCTATTTCTTAACATTGATTTTATAATATTCGTTATCGAAAAGCTGTGCTCCACTGTTGCTAGATTCGAAGAAAACATAGCTACAAGTTCCAACAACGTTAAAGCATATTCAATGAAATGTTTTTAAAAAGTTATTCATCAGCGGCATTTTTTAAAGTAATAGATTTAAATTTTGTTTTTAAATACTGCCCCAAAAAATTGGGAGCACCTGTAAAATCTTAAAATCGCCAAAAATGCGAAAATATCACAGCCAGCTAGTAGGAACCATAAACCAAGTCTATGCTGAGAGGTTATTACATATCCTGCTTGTTATTGCATTTTCCAATTTCTTAAAAAGCCGAAAACCAACGACTTGCGAAAAGGAATAAAAGACTGATTCAAAATTAAATTATTTTCTTATTCCTATTCCAACTTCCATTTGAAAAACAGTTAGTCGTTTTGGCACCCATTTGTACTGTTTACTGTTTTATTTATCTTTGTTTCGTAGAATCTTTATCGTTTTTAACAGATTTATATTTTTATAAGACAGCTGTTTCGATGTTTTCAATCATTTTCAAGTACGTTTTCTTTTTCTTCGTCTTTATTTTTTTACATTTAATTTTTCTTTTATTTATAAAAGAACTTAAAAAAAGAAGGAACACTCCATAAACAAAAAAATGTATATGTATATAAACAGAATATTATCCACTGAAAAAATAATATATTGACTAAATACAAAAATTTGATTTTCTCCTAAGAGCAATGTTAAAAACTTAATTCCAGTTGGTCGCAGCGCCAGCTAGTGGCAGCCCGGTTTCTTTTTTAGTGTTCAGTTGTTCACTTTTTGTTATAGACCTCCATAAACAGTACTTAGATCATTTTCAAGTATATTTTTTTTTATTCAACTGTATTTTGACATTTAATTTTTCTTTTATTTACGTATATCAGGAAATTCATGAATTTAATTTAGCTAGTTGCACATACAATAATTAGTTCATAAATTTATCACATGTATGTAGTACATGTTTGTACATGTACTACATACACAAAGCTACATACATGTGATATGTTTTTACATCTATTGAGCTATAAAGGGCGACAAAATCTAGGCTTAACACTTAACTAACATATGAAATAACTCTTTAATTACATATGATGAGCTACTGTATATTTCTCGTGATAGTAAATTGAAGTTTTAGTAAATGACCCATAATTTGGGCTTAATATTATAAATTGTTCCTTTGTTGCGCATTCTCATTGTGGACTGCACTGTGTATTTTTACATGCCTTCGTATATCAGCTTTACTAAGAAAATTGTCTGAGCAAACGTAACATATGTATTCACCTAAAAAAATGGCAATTATATCGCTTCAATTAGACATTAAACCAGTTTCAAATTAAATACAAAACTAGCAAGCACGTGACTGTGCGTGCAAAAAAATAGACTTTTGTAACAAAAGTCTATTTTGTTTTTGTTTGTCTATTACTAACTACTAGTTATTTGTCTAACAAAAGTTTTGTTTGTTGTTCCCTACTAGACGGGGGTTCAACATATCGCCACCAGGGGACCAAATTTCTTCAGTAATAAAATTGACAGTATATGCACTTAAACATTTTTTTACAGACCGCCACTTATGTGTGTGGGCTTAATACAGTATAGTAGTATTTGATAATGAGTACGAACTAGACATTATTTTAGAACGGGCATACAAAATTGATTAGATTATTTCGCATGTGATTAAGCAAAAAACGATAAAATATTTTAGGTATTTACTTGGATGAATTGTCATATGTTTATTCAAATGGCATAGCTGACGAAATCCTTTTGAACATATTTCACAAATAAACGGCTTTGCCCCTAATTAATTTGCAGTTATTCAGCATTAATAATATTAATTTAATCGATCAAACTTCCACTCACCAATATGGATTCTTTCATGTACTCGTAAATTTGTGTGGCGCCTAAATGATTTTACACAATATTGGCATTCATATGGGTTTTCTCCTGTAAGCAATTCACTAAATTATTTAAAAATTGATCTATTTTAATAAGCATTCACTTGCCTGTATGTATCCTAATATGTGGCAATAAATTTTGTTTTTGATTAAATCCTTTCGAACACACGTGACACACAAATGGCCTTTCCTCTATAATTAATTAACACCGTTATTCAATACAATATTGTTATTAAGTAATATTAAATTTATGAAGGACTATAAGATTATATTATAGATCTCCATAATTAAATTAAACAAGATAAAACTATCACTCACTACTATGACTTCTTTCATGACTTTGTAAACTAGTTTTAAAACTATATGACATCGGACAATGTTTACATTTATAACGTTTCTCTCCTGAAAATAAAGAATTTTTTAAATTTGCAACGGCTTATCATTTAATTAATTAAAACATTTATTCACAAAAGTATCGATATTGTGTGAATATTTAAATCACAATCTATAAAACTTCCACTCACCGGTGTGCGACAAGTCATGTTTTCTTAAACTGTAGTGATTACGAAATGATCTTGGGCAATGTTCACATTTATAAGGATTTTCTCCTAAAATAATCAACAAATTCCGTAAAAAACAAATCCTTCTTAAAAACATTCATTTACCTGTATGTATTTTATAATGTGCATGCAAACGACGTTTAAACACGAAAGATCTCAGACATACTGGACACGTGAACGGTTTTTCTCCTATCGAAATTTTAAATCATGAGGTTATTGAAAAAAAAAATCAGATATAGACTATATTCTTTTATTTTATTACTTACCTGAATGCAGTTTCGTATGCCTATAGAAACAGTCTTTCCGATTGAAGCTTTTCGAACAATGTTGACAACTGAACCGCTTTTTATCTAGTTAATTAAAGCGATCATTTAATATATTGCTGTTATTACAGGCATTTTAAAAAATATCAGTATATTAAACCAAAGAAGTCTACGTTGTCATTCCCCCACGCAAGTTTCTAACTCTTCATTGATAAAAAGAAACAATGCACTCTAATTAAGGAATTCGTGAAAAAAATTACGAATAAATCAAAAATGACGTTAGAATTATGATTTTATGATTGATTGAACGTGGAGCTATTTCTATTTTAAACAAAAAAGTCTTAATTAGATGAAAGATTAATCAGAATATTTAATGTGTTCAACGACAGCTAGACATTTAGCTAAATAATTAAAAATCGTCCTGGTTAATGATAAAAAATTTTATTCTTTTACTTTTGCAAAACAATACAATAATTCGTTACAAGAAGACGAATTATTCAATAAACCTACGACATACATTAAGGAAAAAATAAGGTACACAATCATTAATTTATCTTAATGTTTCATGTACATACCGATATTGTTTAGTTTGCCTTGAACTTCACTCGACAAGAATTCTTCATCGTCATAATATTCTACAATATAAAAAGTTAATTATAACTCATATTATCTCTAAAATTATATTATATTATTAACAATTACTACGACCATTTTTAATCTAGTAAGCTGTAGCAGTACTAACCATGTTTCAATAATTGCGTTTCCTCTACTTTTATATCACTTATGAAATTGCCCTCAGTCTCCTCTGAATCCGGGTTAGGACAATCTTTAGCTACATTGAATTATTCATTTATTTAAAATACATTAAAAAGGAAGATTATAGAACTATATAGATTATTAAGTTTTCAAATCTAAAATTTACCTGATGATTCCAACATTTTCGAAAATTGCATGGAAACTTTTTAATCCTTCGTTGCTTTCGAATTCTGAAAGAAAGAAAACTTACAAGTTATAATGTAGTCGACCTATAGCGAGCACAAATTCATTTTAAATCTCAAAATGAAGATTGCGCAGACGCTATCTGAATTTTTAGAGAAACTTTAAAGGAAATCGAGGTGCAGACGGTGTTGCCTATATCTTCACTTTGAGATTTAAGATTTAAAATTTAAGATCAGTGTGTGCTTGACGTAACGGCGAGGACCGCCGTTAAACGTTAAACAACCTTATAGTTATAGTATAAGCCTTATATACCTTATACCTAATATATAAAAATGAATTGAAATTAGTTTGAAATATGTAATTGAAATTGATAAGGGTGGCGATACACACTATTGCGTATCGATTCTCGAATACCGTTTTGTTATCGATATATCAAATTATTGCCGTATCGATATTATCGATACATATCGGTGTATTGTGAGCACATTATTGTGACTTTGTGACAACGATATTGTCGTATCTTCGTTCTAACTTCTAAGTAAGAAGAATTATTTCATTCTTTTTTTTATTACCTTTTATATTGTGGCTGACTGTTTCGAAACAATCTGGTGGATTATATATCTATATATAATTGGTTATTGCCAATAACCACTATTGGGTTATTGTTATCGATACTAGTGATACGTATCGGTATATACATATATATATATGATGCGTATGTATTTCGATATGTATACGATACATATCGAAATATCGATATGTATCGATCTATACAAATTTCGATACGTATCGTATCGAAATATATCGATATTTCGACATACAGATGCGTATCGGCGAAAGCCGAAATGTGTTGCAAATGCAAACTTGCAAGACCGACACGTTTGGACGAGTATCTATCGCTCAAGCCTAGATAATTAATGGTTCAAAGTTCAAACTAGTCTACTGGAAAGTTAGAAGCTGTAGAAAGTAAAGTACGAAGTGAAGCTTGAAGATTATTAAAAGGAGTTTTGTTAAACGATTTAATTTTGATAAATAAATAAATATATTATATGTATAAACTGATAAATAGCAAATGATAAATAATAAATTTGTAACATGTTGCACTGCATTACGAACTTTAAACTTTAAACATATTCAACAAATAAATTGTAAGCAGAAATAAATATTCAGCTGACAGCTCCATTGTCTCCATTAACCAAAATGCATTAGAAAGAGATAGATACCCTTCATTATTGCAGGTGGGCTAGGTTTACCAATTTTCCCACTTTATTTTATTTGCACTATGGTGTCGTTCCAAGTTCTTGCACTTGGAACTAGTTGCACTAGTGCTACTTGCACTAGCTCCAGTTCCAAGTTTTCAACCATACATAATCCAAGTGCAATATTTATTTAGGTTATGTCGTCCATATGTCGTTTTTAAATGGCGGGATACCGGTTACTGATCAGTAAACAATTTCATTTTAATTAGTTAATCTTAGTTAATTATTCTTCAGAAATATTATATTTTAATTTTGCATTATGTCGATGAAATCAGTACAATTAAGAGGAATAACTGTTGATTTTCCTTATGAACCCTATGATATTCAAAAAGATTATATGGAAAAAGTTATAGAATGTATCCAAAATGAAACAACGGCTGTTCTGGAAAGCCCAACGGGCACAGGGAAAACTTTATCCCTTCTATGTTCTTCTCTTGCATGGTTACAAGTGAAAAAAGCTCAAATACAAGTAAGTTATATAGATAAAATTTTTGGAATAACATTTCATAACTTTAGAATATATAAAATGTATGTACAGTCTACAAATAATGTGTAATTTATATGTCGATAATTAATATCATCACTTGCATTGCTATATTATATTAATTCTTTTTAAATAAATGTATTAAAAGACGCACTGACCGGTATTACTTAATATTGTGTATGTGCTGCCAGTTGTGAAACTTGTTGCAACTTTTGTAAAAATTGTAGAATAGTATTATATTCATCCCTTCTTTCAGGCACAAAGACAAATGTCCACGTTTCAAGTTAATTTAGGCAAAAACGAATGGCTGGATGCATTAAATGCAGATCTTCAACAAAAAACAGATCAATTACAACAGTCGTCAGTCGGGCGCTCTTTTTTAAATGTACCTACGATTATTTACGCTTCCAGGTAAGAAGAAGGAAGAAAACGGACAATGTGTAGTTGCACTATAAGAGAATACATTGAATGTATGGTATATTATTTTCATATTTTCCAGAACTCATTCTCAGCTAACACAAGCAATGCAAGAAATGAAAAAAACATCTTACAGTTATATGAAAGCATGCGTTTTGGGCTCAAGGGATCAACTATGCATTCATCCAGAGATTTTAGAAGAAGAAGAAAGAAGTTTAAGGGTAAAACATATTTTAAATTTCTGCCATTTTGCTTGTGAGACAAAACTTATCTAAGATCCAGAGGTATTAAGTTGGTTCTTAAAATTGCACTTATGCTTTGTTAAATGTGTGATTCCTTATTCAATATATTATTACATACATATATGTAGTACCTAATAGACCGAAATTAAACTTATTTTGTAGTTACTAAAATGTAAACTGAAAGTGCAAAATCGAGCTTGCAATTTTAATAATCGTGTCGACAAATTGAAGGATTCTCCAGATATTTGTAATTCAGCAGTTATAGATATTGAAGATATGGTAACATTAGGTAAAAAATTGAAATTTTGTCCATATTACATGACAAGGGAAGTACAACAAAAAGCCGATATCATTTTTACACCTTACAATTATTTAGTTGATCCAATTTCAAGAAAAGCTTTAGGTAAATTACACATTATTTAGACAGTACTGAGCAGATCGATGCAAATAGCAAAAAAACTATCTAACAAATACATTTCAGGTTTAAATCTAGCAAATGCAGTTGTTATTCTCGATGAAGCGCATAATATTGAAAGAGTCTGCGAAGACACAGCTTCAATCGAAATAAAATCGTCTGATATAACTTTGGCAATAGATGAAGTAACAGGTTTAATGAAAGTTCTTGTTGAAATGCCTCTTAGTTTTGAAGATTCACCTAAAGGTTAATTCCATCAATCACTCGCAGTTTAATATGGAGATAATGAAATTATTTTTTTTAGAAATTGATCCAGACAGTGTTGCTACTTTTAAAGAAATGCTTATCAAATTTGAAAAAGCCGTTGATGATGTTCCGTTGCCAAAAAATAGGGGCGATGTAGTTCATTATCCTGGTGATTTTATTTATGAGTTGTTAAATTCAGCCTCTGTATGTGTCAAAATATACATAATACCGAGTAAATTTTCGATCATAATTCCTCATCATCGATATATTTTAGATTAGTACTGATAATTATGGTGGAATTATTGGATTGATAGAGAGTATAGTTCAGTTTTTCTCAACTCAAAATGACGGTCCATTTGGAAGGAAAGGCCGAGCTGTACAATTGTTTAGTGATTTTTTAAATATCGTATTCGCAAATAAAGGTAACTAAAATACGAATCTAATCAGATATTAATACTGATATTTATACTGTGTTATTATTTGAAGCTTCCAAAGAACGTATAAGTCGGTGTTATAAAGTACATATACATGAGGATGATGCTGATGTAAAAAGGAATAAAAAATTTAACAATTCTTGGTTGTCGAAAGCATCCAATACAAAAGAAACATCGAAAAATAGAGTACTTAGTTTTTGGTGTTTTAGTGCGGGTTTCGGGTGAGATTATGTTGCTGCGATTCTTTTCAACTTGTTATTTTAACTAACTAGTTTATAATTTTATAATCAGAAGCTTATAATAGTGTATTTGTACATGATTAGTTTGTCAGTGGGTAGGTTAGAACTAGGTTGCATTATTATTGGAACGCGTGAATATTTTGAAATTATCTTAACCTAGCTAATAAATCGACATCATATTATCAAATGACATCATATAAAATCAACAAATTGAAATACATACATAAAAACACATAAAATCCTGCTGATGACTTATTAAAATATCTACCAACATAATGCATTTACTGCGCAGGTTTCGAACTATAATAGTACCTCGGTCCAGCTTAAACTAAAGAAAACTATCAAAAACTAGTTGGTTATAGTAAAAAAGTGAGTAGGACTATGTGATTTTTAGTTGGGAGATTCAGTTTTTGTAAATTTTATACGTATGGTGCATGCTTTTTATAATTACAAACTAGTTTAAAGTCAAGTTGGAAACAATTTAAAAGAAACCTGGATTAGCGTCCCTGTCTGGGTTGTTTTATTCTAGTCCGTAACCTTCGTCAAATCAAGCATTTTGTCTTTTGTAGAATGGATTTAATAATGGCTCAAAATATAAAAGCTTTAATATTAACTAGTGGAACTTTAGCACCTCTAAAACCATTTATAACCGAATTAGAGTTAAATGTTAAAGTAAGCTTAGAAAATCCACATATAATAAAAGACAATCAAATTTCTGTGAAAATTTTAACAGCAGGACCAGATGGTGAAAAGTTGAATGGATCATTTCGAAATAGGTTTGTGCCAATGATCTATTGGCAGCGTACAGACTGTATTTAATTTAATTTCTAGAGACAATCCGAGATATATTAGTTCGTTGGGTAGAACAGTATTCAATTTGACAAATATTATTCCAAATGGATTATTAATATTTTTCCCATCCTATCCATTTATGTATAATTGCCAGGAGGCATGGCAAAGTGAAGGAATTTGGGACAGTATAATTAGTCAAAAAGTAATTATTTCATTTATTAAACATTTTTTTTAAATTGTATAATTGATTTTATTTTATTTCAAAGGCAATTTTTATGGAGCCAAGATCAAAAATCGCTTTCAATGACGCAATGATGGGCTATTACGACAGACTCGGTGATACTACATTAAAAGGAGCGATATTTATGGGTGTGTGTAAAGGAAAAGTATCTGAAGGTATTCGTTAGTTATGTTCAATGTTAGTTGAGCAGAACTTATGCGCATTTGGCTTTATCTCTTTTAGGTTTAGATTTTGCTGATGCAAATGGTAGAGCTGTTATAATTATCGGCCTGCCATATCCGCCATTGAAAGATCCAAGGGTTGTTCTAAAACAAAAATATTTAGATCAATGCAAATCGACAGTGAACGAAGTAAGCACATTTTATACAAATAAATTAAGTAAAAATACAAAGTATTGTACTTATTTTAGAGTTTAACTGGGCGCGATTGGTATTCTCTAGAAGCTTCTAGAGCTGTAAATCAAGCTATAGGTAAACAAAAATGTTTAATCATACAATTATTCTTGTTTATTGACGAATTGATTTTATAGGACGAATTATACGTCATAAAGATGATTATGGTGCAATTTTACTATTAGATGAACGATTCGATAATCCACAAATAAAAGCGCAAATGTCCAAATGGTTACGAAATCGTATTCAAACTGTTAATAAATATGGATTAATGATACGTGATATAAGTCAGTTCTTTAAACAAGCGCAAATTAATGTGAGTAATAGGTCCATTTTCTGCAAAATAACCTATTGTTAATTGAATTTTATTAATTCTCAGTACCCGATTTCACTTACGAAATTAACACCAAATATTCCTCCTGCCGATGTTATTGATTTGACATTTAATGATGACAGTATTAATGGTGGATCGTATTTAGCAACATCTAGTTCAGATCAAGGTAAATTTCTATATTTTCTTTTTAGTTTAGGAATTACTTTTTAGTTTTGGATTGTCATTTTTTACTTTGTACAGATTTCACCGATAAGGGTTTAGTAACAATTCATAATAAACGTAAACCCAATGAACATCTTATAGATAAGTTTAAACGACAAAAGATTAAACTCATTTCGAATACCCGTAATATAGCTGGCGACAATCAAGAAGAGATGCTGGACCCAAATATTTCAATGAAAGAATTTATTCGTTTGGTATTGTTATCTTTTTTGATTTACTGGTTAATATTTAGCTGAATGGTGTGGGTGCGGTTTGGTTTAATGTTTATGTTTTAAATTCGTGATACGCATGTTAATTTTTACTTTTTGTAAATTAATTTTGAAAGTTTAAAATAAATATGCGGCTTTCTTGATATCCATTGTTCTTTCTTTTTTCTAGGTAGAGCAGAAAATAGGTTCGAATTTTCGAGAATTTAGTGAACAATTAAGTGTTTATCGTGATTCGAAGGATATTAACAAATTTATTGAAAAAACGGATCCTCTCGTGCCGCCATCTGTAAAATACATTTTTATCGGACTACATAACTACATTCGAAAAAGTGATCATGATGTTTTTAAAGATTTTTTAAGGAGAAATAATTTAGCTGTACCTGACAATTTATAGTGAACAGTTTTTGTATGCCCCATTTGGCACAAAGTGAATTTTTTATCAAGCTAATTAACTCATAAGCATGCAGGACAAGCTAAAAAAATTAGTAGAGATGCAATGCTAAATCAGATATTCATATAGTATAGATACTAACATCCTTGTTACCCAGGGGCTTATGGATATCTCGATTATGATGTGTTCTGCTAAATGTTTCGATTTGTTGTGTATTTGATAATATATTGATATTTTATTTTATTATTATTTTTATAAATAAATATTTGATATTTGATTACGTTGGTTGTTGAAATCCTAAAACTTCGTTTTAAAATGAATAATTGCCTATCATAAGTTTAAGATTTTTATAATCATATTTGTATTAAATAAAATTTTACATTATTTTTGGTAAATATGAACGTCTATCAGTGCATGTATGTTGAAAAATTCAAATCAAATGCATTCAATCGCTGGACAATTACCTTCTGTATGCAGTGATGAAAATTAAGTTATCAACATGCAACGTTAGTTGCATACATACAATTAGCTACTGCCTACTAATTAGAAATTAATCTAAATCTATGATAGATCCTACCTCACCTCCCATCACTGTATCAAGAAATTGTTCATTAATCAAGATTTTTATTTTATAAATTTTATAATTTATTTTTTCCCAATTATCCCATCTATTGCCTTCATATTTATCGATTCTAGATACTACATTTCTATTTTTTCTATAAAAAAAACAATAACCTCAGATTATTTCTCA
The DNA here is from genome assembly GCA_949748235.1 of Platypus cylindrus. NCBI lineage: Eukaryota > Metazoa > Arthropoda > Insecta > Coleoptera > Curculionidae > Platypus > Platypus cylindrus. The sequence goes on along the minus strand of OX456490.1, from coordinate 8,388,858 downwards.
TATGTTTGATAACAGATTACAGCATTTGCAGCACATAATGACTAAACAAATAAAATTTACAATAGGAATTTGAATATCTAATAATAAACATTATTATAATTTATTATCGCTTAACGTCGCTATGTGTTTATTTCTACATGATTTTTAAATTTAGGATTCAGGTAAAACTTATTTTTTCTAGAAGACTGGTTGATTTTATTATCCCGCAAGAATAGTTTTTTTTTTTTTTTTAGTATTCTATCCTTAAAATATTTTATTTATCTGCTTAAGCGAAGATAAGAATAAAAATTATTTATTATTAGTAGAGACCGTTCACCTTCACAGACTGAGCACGAGCTATATGTTTATGGAGAAAAATATTACATTTACAAAATATAATTCTGCTTGAAGTTCAGTGTACAGTTCTATATATCAAAGGCAATTTATCAAGACAGGCATAATGATACTTAGTAATCTTTCCTATTGCCCTCAAAATATTTCTATAACAAGCATTTCATTTGCAAATGAATGTTTTATGAATACAGTATCAAGTGCTGTAATTGCCGGTTTTATACTTATAGCTGGTATGTTTTGGGTACTATTACTTAATACTGTATTGCTTTTATTAAACTGATATTTTGAAGGGTAATGTTTGATTTTTTTAGGATCTATCCAGTTATGGTGTTATCGAAAATATGGAACTGAAGTGTTGTCACATCATCTACCAAAATCAAAATTGTATTGCTTTCAATTGTTTTTTACATTATTCGTGCCAATATTGGATCTTATAAGAATCATATTACTGGCAACAGTTTTAAAAGAGAAAACTTTCTATGGCTATATGGTACAAGACATTGTAATATTGTAATTAATCGTATTTACAGATGTTGATTTCTATAGATTGTTTGGTTTACACTAACTTTAAATGCTTATCTGTTTTCTATATGGATTATAAATGTGGAGAGGCATTATATGCTGCCTTCGGTACCAACCAAAGGTCATGGGATTGTATTATTGTCTTTTTGGACTATAATTTTTGTTTTTGAAAATTTCGCTTTTTTCAATTTAAATCAGGATTCGTCCTGGTTCCATTTAGTTACGTATGTATTATATGTAATCTTAAAGCAAACGTATATTAAGTTTACTGTTCAAATAAACTCTGAGATATATTTCTTTTATTTTTAGATTGTCAAATAAAGTCGAATTTTCATTTTTCGTTGTAAGATACATATCATGCTTAATATTATTCGTGCTAGGATTAAAAGCACCCGGGATTATTCAAAATATTGATTATTTTAGCTTGCATGATCCTTCAAGGAATATGTTTGAAGTAATGAATTCTATTTTGGTCGTAGGTGTAGATTTAAATGATGGGTGGCGCTTTTTTATTCGTTTTAGAATAGAAATGATAATCAATCAACTTGGAGAAATTTTATGAAGAAAATTGCCGTCCTAACACCATTTATATGGCCAAAAAAAGATGTCTTTCTACAATTTCGTGTATTAATATGTTTCGTATTGTTAATTGGTGGCAGAGTAATAAATGTCTATGTTCCACTTTATAATAAATTAATTGGTAACCTTCAGTTGCACGAAAATATTCATATAACAGTTGCTTAGGCGAATATTGCCATTAAGAAATATTCTGTTTTTGTAGTGAATTCTTTAACGAAAGAAGACAATCCAAAATTACTATTTCGATGGGACTTAATTGTTATATATGCTGCTCTAAAGTTTTTGCAAGGTGGCGGTACTGGCGGCATGGGTCTTTTAAATAATTTAAGATCATTTCTATGGATTAGAGTACAGCAATATACTACAAGAAACACTCAAGTAATAATCTATTTATAAATTAATTCAATCTATAGGATAATTAATGTTTAAAATGAATGCCCCTAATAAGAATGTTGTTCACTTTTTTCGACATTTTCATTTTACGAATTACGCAATCATTTAATTTCCAGGTGGAATTATTTCGGCATTTACACAGTCTGTCATTGAAATGGCATTTAAGTAGAAAAACTGGTGAAGTATTACGAGTAATGGACCGTGGAACCGATAGTATTAATAATTTATTGAATTATATTTATTTTTCAATTATACCAACAATGGTTGATATTCTTATTGCTGTAGTATTCTTTTGCACTGCTTTTAATTTATGGTTTGGTTTAATTGTATTTGTAACGATGATTCTATATATGGGTACGTAAATGATCAAATTGTATTGTTACTTGAATTTACTGAAAATTACGTCTGCTATTTTTAGCCATTACAATTTTGGTGACTGAATGGCGAACGAAGTTTATTAGAAGAATGAATTTAGCTGATAATGAAGCTCGAGCGAGAAGTGTAGATTCATTATTAAATTTTGAAACTGTTAAATATTATGGCGCTGAAGTTTATGAAGTTGATGCATTTAGAGAAGTGATTTATAAATTACAGGTATAACCATATCTATGTGTAGATCAAGATCTATTGTATTAATTGTGTGTAAAAAATCATCTCGATTTTTGCGCTGCTTGGTCTGGTCTAGTCGGATAGAATCAGTTACAACTTAAATACAATTCCAGGATGAAGAATGGAAAGCAAATGTTTCACTTAATTTTTTGAATACTGCTCAAAACATTATCATTTCCATTGGATTGTTAGGTGGAAGTTTACTTTGTGCTTATATGGTTGTTGAACATAAAGGATTTACTTCGGGTGATTATGTATTATTTGCCACATATTTGGTACAACTTTACGTACCGTTGAATTGGTTCGGAACATATTACAGGTATAAAATAATGATATTGACCATACCTAGACTTTAATTTATCTCGATCATGTTACTTGTTAGATCCATACAGAAGAATTTTATTGATATGGAAAATATGTTCGATTTACTGAACGAAGATCAAGAGATTATCGATGCACCTGGAGCTGGTTCGTTAATAATTAAGAAAGGAGCCGTTGACTTCAATAATGTCACTTTTAATTATGCACCAGAGAGATTAGTGTTGAAAAATGTTACATTTTCAGTGCCGCCTGGAAAAACTGTAGCTCTGGTAAACACGCGTTTATAATTTATTTAAATTTACTGCGTTCTTTTTTATTTCTATATTTTGTATTTACTTCAACTTAATTATTAAAAGTGTGTTTAATTTATTGTTTCTTTATCTATTTAGGTTGGACCATCTGGTAGTGGTAAAAGTACAATAATTCGGCTTCTATTCAGATTCTACGATGTAGAAACAGGCTCAATTGTTATCGATGGTCAGAATATCAAAACAGTTACCCAGGAATCTTTAAGAAAAGCTATTGGTGTTGTGCCTCAGGATACAGTATTGTTTAATAATTCTATATTGTAAGTAATGTGACATATCAAGCATAGAGGTCATTATTAACGCAAAATTTAAAATTTAATTCAGATATAACGTGAAATATGGAAGAATGACAGCAACGGATACTGATGTTCTAGAAGCAACAAAAGGAGCCGATATTCATAATAAAATTTTAACATTTCCACAGCAATATGATACACAAGTATGATTCAATTTTATATAAACTAATCCAATTTTGAATTTTGATATGATCCATCATGTCCATATTAATTAATCTATTATTATTATTAGGTCGGAGAAAGAGGTTTAAAACTAAGTGGTGGTGAAAAACAAAGAGTGGCTATAGCTCGAACATTATTAAAATCTCCGGCTATAATACTATTAGATGAAGCTACTAGTGCCTTAGATACTCAGACTGAAAGGAATATACAGGTGAATGTTATTTCGGAATCTATTTAATCTATATATATATATATATATATTATTTCTAGTCTTGGATGATATTGTAATTTTACTTATTCGTTTTGTTGGAGTTTTTATTCTTTTTTAACTTCTCTTCAATTCCAATACCCCAGCTGTTTCGATTTTTTAAATCTTTATCAAGTATTTTTTCCTTTTTTCGTCTTTTCTTTCAATTTAAAAACATCAAAATCTAACCACCGTAAAAATCATAAAAATAAAGCCTAAAAAAATAATAAAATATTAATAAATCGGAACAGCTGTTGTATTGAAATTGAAAGTAAGTTAAAAAAGGGTAAAAACTCCAACAAAACAGACAAGTAATATAATCTATTTATTTAACTATATACATTAATTTTTAGTTAATTATTTGTTTAACAGATTCTCAATAAAATAAAACCCAATTTTTTCAGGAATCGTTAAACAAAATGTGTGCAAATCGAACAACAATTGTTGTTGCTCATCGATTATCTACTATTACCCATGCTGATGAGATTTTAGTTTTAAAAGATGGTGAAATTGTTGAAAGGGGAAAGTAAGTGTTTTCACCTTAAACTAGGTATTTGACTGGCTTTCAACAGGTGTTTTAATGTTTCTTTTTAAGGCATGAACACTTAATAGGTCTAGAGGGAATTTATGCAAATATGTGGAAACAACAATTGGAAGTAAAAGATAATGCATCAGTTGAAACAAGTTTAGAGCAAAGTACAACTTCAAAAATGTAAGACTCAAATTATGTTCTTATTATTATTATTATTATTGTTAGTCTTTTAAATCTATTGAAATAATTTACTTAAATAATATTTTTAATTGTGGAATAGTTATTTATATGTCCATTTTCATTTTATTTTAACTCAGTTTAGTTTTAACAAACGTAAAATAAGTCTTTCTATGATATTACTTATTTTGTAATGATGATTGATCATTGATCCATCTTGATTAAATTTGTAAGTATCGGAATATAGTTTACAATTCTTTGCTGTTTAAATCCGTTTATTTTTATACAAAAAGAAATCTATCGTTGTGTGTAATTTTCGAAGGTATTTAAATAATTAACATTTGAAGCATATAAATTGGATTTAAGTAATTGTACGGGGTATTTAGGATCCTAACGACGTACAGGGAATCTATTTGCTTCAGATTTAAGCTTTAAAATAGATCGATAATTTCAAAGAGACCCTAACGATTTCTTAATCGAAAAGGACAAATAAACGAGCAAATAAACAATATAAATTTATTTAAAAAAATTTGTAACATTTTATAAAAAAAATATCTATTGAACATAAAACTCACATAACACGTTATGCTTAACAAAGCAAATACAAATAATAATAAAATTCGTGCATGCTATATCTTTATTTTCTTAAACCGAAAGTGTTCATCATCTGAAAGTGATCTAAATGCTGCTCAATGCTTGGATACCAATCTTTTCCTGAATAATCAATTTTCGGTAGTGTGCCATCATAATCTTTTGGTAGATGTGATGGTGGAATGAATTTATGTAAAGTTGACATTTTGGAACCATGAAAATGAATCTTAAAAAGACAAAGTTTTGTTACCCAAATGTATGCATTTGTAGATGCTTTGCAAATAGTAAAGGAGACTTTACAGATGACAAGTTTCTTGAAAGAAAAAAATGCCTTTTCGACTATTCGATCAATTCGATTACATTAATAAATGCCAACCCAAAATAAAAAAATATGTCTGTCTATCTCATATTTTAATACCTATCCTTATGGTAAATTAGCGCAGTATTTAGAATATTCATTACTAGATAAACAGTTTATCAAATATAAACATAAATATCAGCTGTTTTCTATAGGAATTAAAATTTTAGTTGGTATGCATAAATTCATACAAAATTTAAACAATCTTGCCACAAGTGGCAAGAAAAATAGCGCAGAACCGCTATTTTTCCAAAGCTATAAGTCCAAGAAAACTTGACAACAAGTGCAATATGCGCGTGCGTAATGTAAAAAATTAACTTGCCGACAAAAAAACTTGGTCAACTGTAAAGCTCACTTTAAGTGAAAAAGTAGAAACGGCAATTTTAGTTTAGTAATAAATACGCTTTCAAATATTTATTTGAAATGCATTAATGTATTATTCTGGCCGTGTTAAAAGTTAAAAGTAATCAATAATAAATTTTGCCATATTACAGCACATGCGCATAAACAATTGTGTACGCATCCCTACTTTTTGGAGCCTTAACTACACTAAAATGATTAGTATAGTACGGAAGTACTTTTATGGAAACTTACTCTATTTTTCAATTTTTCATGAATAAACGGTTTAAATATCTGCCAAACCATATTGAAAATAAATGGTTGCTTAACCATATGAACCTCTTTAAGCCTTAATGGCATCGCTTCCTGTATGAAACCTAAAAGTTTCATGCTGAATGCCGGTGTTAAAGACTTCACCTAGAAAATGTACCATCATAAACAATTACGATTTAATTAGAATTAATGCTTTAATTGTCGAATTTACTTGTTTCATGCCTAAACCATCGTAATCCATGATGACAACAACGCCACGGATTTGGGTTTCCGGTTCGAGTAAAGCGGCTTCATGAATCAAATAGAATAAACGAAATACTTGATCTGTTGTTACTTTTGATGGATCCCAGCTAGCTGATTTTAAGAATTAAAAAAAAAAAAAAAATAATTGTTTAATCATATTAAATTATCACGGATATATTTCAGTCTAATTTTCTTATCTTTAACGATCGAGCTACAATAAATAATAAATTAATAAGTGAAGTGTCAATTTTTGTTTTTCATGAATTTAAATTTTTTGTATTTAATATATTAAGTGTGTTGATAACGAATTTAAAGGTGATTTTCGATAAACCTTGGACATTTAAAATGAAATAAACTAAATCTGAAGTTGTCCTATATATATTAAGTACTTCAGGTGGTTTGCCGATCACACAAATCTTGTTGTTCAAATCGTATCAATTGCATTTTCAAGTTTTTCAACTAATTAAGATAAATCAAAGAAATACGTTTGAAATTTGAATAATATTTTGAAATGCATTTGAAAATGTAAACGTTTCGATACGAAAATAAGATAACGATTAAATTGACATAGTAATCACTTGAAAAATTATATAAATTATTTGAAAAACAATATACTTACCGCCAGATTTCACAATTAGTACTCTTCTGCCTTTATGGTCACGGCCTTTCAATACATTGAGCGAATCACTTTCCGTGAACGCAACCTTTTCATGTTCTGGCAGTAAATTGTCCAGTAGATCCCTGTATTTTTCTTTGAATGCTGCTATTCTTTTCATCTAGAATGAAATTGAAATAATTCACTGGAATTCTTTTCGCTATAGATAAACGGAAATTACTTACCAATTTATAAGCGCTTTCTGCATAAAATTTACATGGTCGTAAATACATAATCAGCACAGCATCGTCATCTTTAAAGAAAATTGTATCATCTTTACTCAATAATTCACGTAATTCTTTTAGAGCGGCTGCCACAATTTCCGGTGTTTCTCTTAATTCATCTTTAGCAATTGCTAGAGTTTCAGCACTTGGTGGTGCCAGGTCTAGTGTAAATGGAAGTGCCATTCTAATAGAAAATGAAATCTTATATTATATCCATGAAAATAATCCATTTAAATTCCCTGTAGAATACTTACCTATCTTAAAGTCTTTTATTGGATATATCGATATTCTAAAATTTAGAAAATACAGAGCGGTGCACAGTTAGAGCACTTTGATTAATTTGACGACTTCTCTAACTGTGCAATGTGTTTTTATAAAATGAAAAGATCTCGTTTTAGACCCCCTTTATCTTGTCCAATAATATTTAATGAATTCGAAATGGAATTCAAAGTTCACACACACACACAAACATACGTATTGAAAATGTATTACATATGTACTTTATATCAAAATATTATGTATTTATATGTATATAGTACATACACACATATCCTGATAATAATATAACGTATGTATTATATGGAAAATTATTGTGTTTTTTATTATTGATACGGATGACACATATTATATACTTTCATATGAGTACATAGTATCTATGAGTATAAAATAAAGCAGATAAATAACCATATGTATATTGAAGTAAAGGTCAGCAGATAGAAATAAACTTTTCTCAAAATACACAACATTGATAATGCAGTATAAATTTTATATCGACAGATTCAATTTATCAGTTTAATTATACACAAAGTTAATTAAACTAATTTAATTTCAAATTATTATAGGTCTTTGTTTGTTTGTCTTTCTTTTGTATAAAATTGTCACACAGTTCAAACTTTTAGTTAATTTTACGTATAGATTTTTTCGCTTCCTTATCAATTATTGTACATTACATGTAAGTTCAAAAGAAACGGACAATTTATCAAAACTATATCCCAACTTCAGGGTATGTTTCTATATACCCTCAATCTAGCACATCTAAAATACACTGGAAAACATTGATGTTACAATTAGTATTTTTACAATATAATAATGACGTTATTCTATTCCATTCATCGGGAATTTTACAGGAGTAATTTTTTTGTCACCTTTAAACATCATTACGTATTTATACATCGAATAAAAGTGTAAAGTTGATCAATTAATAATAATTAAATACATAAAAACACACATGTGTATCTAGATATGCTGGTAATTCCATAAATTTTCATGTGCCGAAAGTGTTTGCCCAGCTATTTAAGTATATAGTCTATGATAAGTAATTGCTAATTAGGTACCTATCTAGACATGTGCGCAAACTGATCTACAACATAAATATGCCATTGTTTTTTAAACCTTTATTTATTTTTAAATATAGATTGTCGAGTATTCGTTTATTATTGAGACAATTTTAATTAATTATTTATCGGTTCATTTGTTTTCAGTAACATCTATATAAATTTATGTATATCTTATGAATAATTCTGGAGCCTATACCATTATATTTTTAAAAACAAAAAGACAAAACAGAGCTGATGTATCCTCAAATATCCTTGTATACGAAAGACTGCTTTGAAAAAATATAAATCTAATCTATTAGCTGTTTGTAAATATTTTTAAGGCTTCCGTTGTTTATAAGCTTCAATCTTTTTCTAATTAACTTTTATACATTACGCCTTAGGTCAAAAGGCAGTGGAAATTAAAAATATTTGAACATATTTAGGATTGGTTAATTACACATTTATATTTCTAAAATGTAATTATTATTTTAACAAAGTTTGTCATTATGCAGTAGCGTCGATTCATGTTTGCAATTTTCTATCTATTATGAATTGATTCCGTAGAGCAATTTTTTTATGTTGATGATTCTTTCCATGAATAATAAATACATGTACGCACGTACTACGTGCTGCTTCGATGTAATTCTTTTTTGCGTAATTTTATCATAATGATAACATAATGAGTTTTATTAATATTGGCCATCACTTATGATCATTAAAAATAATAATACCAATCAAAACGAAACTTATTTATGTCTATGTATGTACCTAATAGGAAAATTTGTGTTTTTTTTAATATATGACATGCAAATTTTAGAGTTATAATAGATATAATTGGAAAACAACCAAATTATTTAGATTATTCCTATAAACGTAAATTATGAGTAATTTTTCTATATAATTCGCTAATTATATAGAAATTATATTAATGCATGAAAATTAACAATATTGAATATTGCGGTAAATTGAAATCTGATAAATTTAAATTAACATGACGGCATCTCATATGAAATAATCGAACTAACACATCCTTTCAATAGATTTATTTTAAAATTTAGCTACACAAGACAAGACTCGTACATTGCAGTTTCGTAAATCACGCGATAGATGGTGACAGTTATTCTGACCTCTTCAATGAGCATATGATTTTGACTGACATTTATTTTATTTATAAACAATATTATTTTTTACATTACATTTTTCGTATTAATTTCGAATATTTTTTACTAAATTAACCCAAACAATACAAATAAATCGATAAAATGAATGCTGAAGTATCAAGTGTTCCTGTTCCTAAACAAAAAGACAAAAAACTCTATCAATGTGATGAATGTGAACAAACATTTTCACGGCCATTACGATTACGAATTCACAAGTACAACCATACCGGCGAAAAACCATTCATGTGCAAGTTTCCGGATTGCAGTAAAGCCTATACGAATCAATCGCATTTAAGACGCCATGAGAATATTACCCATTTAAATAAAATTAAGAAAAAAGAAGTGTATTGCGACGCCGCAGGTTGCGGACGTTCGCTAGCGAACAAACACTCCCTAACAAAACATAAAATACGCCACCATAATGAGGACAGTTCCCGTTTTCCATGTACTGAATGTGATCAACGGTTTAATTGTAAATCACTACTAGATGCGCATTCATTGTTTCATGGCAAGGAACCACCATATGCATGTGACCGTTGCAATACGAAATTCATACAATTTCATCTCTATCAAAAACATGTGCGAAATCATAAAACATATAAATGCGAATGCGAGGAAACGTTTCCGAAATACTTCTGGTTACTTGATCATAAACGAAACAAGTGCCCATTGAAAACAAACAAACAACGGAAAGAGAAAAGCCAGAAACATATTTGCAACATTTGCAAGAAGGAATTTAGTTCGAAACATAACTTAACAGTACACGGAATTGTGCATAGAACGGATACGGAATTATTCGAATGTCCATATCCGGATTGTAAAAATTCTTATAAATATGTGAGAAACCTTCGATGGCATATAAAAACTGTTCATGAAAAATTATATCCGAAAGTTCATTGCCCAATGGAAAATTGCAATACAACATTTAAATCGAATAGAAATTTAAGAAATCATTTAGCAAACATACATAGTAATTTGCCGAAAATAAGGCCACCGAGAAAAGTTGTAAAAAAGGCGAACTTAACATTGCGATTGAATGGAATAGAAGGATATTGTAAAACAGAGCACACTGAAAATGTAAACCATCTGGAATTAACAGGTCTGAATGAAATAGGCTATTCCAATTGGTTTAATGAAAATGACATGCTAGCTATGAATTACATGGGTGACTTGGTCAATCCTAATGAGGATATGAATAATCAATTACCGCATCAACAAAACATCAAATCAATTATTGATTATTTATAAAATCTTGGTAATGCATGGAGGACTGTCTGTCGAATTTGGCAGTTTGTATATGTATTTTGAAGCAAAATCCACGTTGTAAATGGAAGAAATTACACACATAAAATTATTCTCAGTTTAAGTTTTAGAATAGAAATTATGTAGTTTATTGGATTTGAATTTTTGTAAAATAATGGAGTATGACTGGGGGCAGATTTTCAGTGTACAAGCAAAGGAAAATTAAACTCAAAGGTAAATTATTCTTCATCTCTTTTTCATGTACAATTATTGTAAAAGTACTATAATAACAATAACCAGAAAATGCAGAAAAAAAAAATGTTAAATTTTATACAAGTTTATATACACAAAGAATACAATTATGAATCAATGTTAAAAAAAAAAGCACGCGCAAATTATTTATTGTTTCTAATGGAAACTTTGATATCATTAGATGCCCTTGTAATTTAATGGATAATAAGCATGTTTGTATTTACATTTTTCGAAGTAATAAATAATTTACTTTTGAAGGTTTATTGCTGTTTGATAAAACTTTAACTAGATTTATTTCGTTATGTACAATATGTGACATTAGAGAAGTAATATTTGAAGTATATTAAAAAAAATATATGAAAAATTCCATTTTTATATCTATCTAAAAATAGTTATCGAATTGTTCCATAGACTATATAGCAACATTATTTAACAACGGGGAATATAGAAATTGTTTATCAGGCACCTTTTAATGTCCGGAAGACATTATTGAAAACAGATTTAAAAAAAAAACGTAGCACCGAAACGACTTAAAACTTATTAAGAGCACTTTGTGACTTTATAGTTTAAGGCAAATGTGTATCTGTGCGTATTTTTCTTATTATCTATCCAAAAGCGACTTTATTTTTTACGTTTTGTACAATGGCATATGACTTTGGTGAAGACATCGATAATGATACGATAATAATTATGAATAATAATAAATAAGGATGATAAATGAATAAATGGATGAAATGAATTTTGTATGAAAATTAAATTATGATCAAAAGCAACAAAAAAAATAAGTAAAAGGCAAAACTGCACACCAGTGTTTGTTTTTATCATTTAAAAGAACACCTGAAACAAAAAAAACAGCAACAATTATACCTGGCGCTACCGGTTTAAATGAATTTTCCAAAATATTTACATTTTTAATGTTAGTTTTTGAGCAGCACCAGAACACCGAATTTATTCGATCGATCTGATCATACTTCATCCGCAGCTAAATTAGTCGGTGCACCCAAACCATCACCGCCAGCTCCATCAGTATCTTCATTCGTTCCACTACTTACTGTTGTATTTTGCGCCGATTTGGATAATGCCACTTCCGCTTCTAACGCTCTAATACGATTCTCATGTTTTACAATCATTGCTTTCAGTTTACGAATTTCATCGGCGAATTCTTGAAGAGTTTTATCCTGAAAAATTAACAATTTCAATGTTGCTGGTGCAATAAGTTAATTGCTGTAAAACTATTTACCGAAACTGGTGCTGCTCCACCTCCACCACCACCACCGCCAGTTGCCGTTTTACCTTTTCCTGGCATTTTATCGAGAAGATTACTTTTTCGTGTAACAGATAGAGCAGCTTTTGATTCTGGCGGCCGATAGCCATCTTTCAATGAGATCAATATCGGCTCAGCATCTTTACCACTAATCCATTCATCTGCTGATAATGCAGCTGTGTCGCCTAATGTATCTGGATATAAATCTTCTTGGAACAATTCCGATTTTCTTGGCACTGTCATTGTAATCACCTTTAATCAATATTTACAGATAATTACTTGTCTTTGTAAAGGAAATCAATGGAATCAAAATTATCGCCTTACTTGACATAAACCAGAATTATTTAATCGATAGAATCGGGCTATTTCACATGTGGTTACATCACAACCTCTCTTTGGCATCATACCAATACCTCTTTGAGGATCAGGTGTTTGAAATGTATTGATATAATGTACAAAAGGAGGCTCAGCTGTTATTTCAAAATATCTAAAATGTGAAAATTATACACTTTTATCGTACATTTATTCTTTCACAATACGAATGATATTCATACCTTATTACTGAATCACCTTTTCCACATAAATACACTAAATTTGTGTCTGCATCGTATAATGGAAACATGACACCATTTGATGTATCCAATTCCACCATTACAATTGGTTCATCTAAACAATCTGGTGTACGTAAACTGTATTGCCTTTCGGACATTTTAGAGAATCCAGTGGTGAAAACAAGACCATGCCGAAGGAAAATCGCTCGGGTCGCTTTCGAACCTAAATCAATTTCAAAGAAAAAATATGTTAGAGACTGAATCAAACACGAATCTGAATAAATACGGATATGGTTAATATGAACATTCACATTTTACCTTCATGAGCAATAGCTTCAGCTGTCACCTCTCCAGTTCGTGGATTAATAATACGAATTTTTTTATCTTTGCATGTTGTTAACAATTCCGACCCGTCCCAATTGAAACAGGCACTATAAATTATGTCTGGATGACAGTCAATTTGAACCAAAGCTTCACCAGTGCCTGGAAAAACGAATCGTCTAAATTACTGTTATTTTCTTTTGCCATCTCATCATTTAATCTTACCCACATTCCAAATTACTGCTTGATTATCACTGCCGGCTGTTAGAAGTACATTTAGTGCTGTTGGATGCCATAAAACTAAACCAACACGTCTTTGATGATATACCAAGTCGACAACTGGTTCTGTTAATGTTTTTATTAAACCTCCATCGGGTATATGCCAAACCTATTAATTGAAATTGGAGAAACGATCGTTAATGTATCATCTCATGTAATCGAGATTAAATATTTGATTTTATACCTTTACAACACAATCCTCAGAGCCACTGGCAATTACATTGTCATTATGAGGACACCATGCTATATCTAATACGGGTCCTTTATGACCACCAACAAGGGGATGGTCAGCTGATATCCTTCCTAGCTGAAGAAAAACAAAGAAATTTAAAGCATAGACAAATAGAAACGCTTAAACCAAATATGACTAGCGTCTTTTAATGTTGCCATTTCAGATCTAAAATCTCCCGCTATGATTTCAATATTTTTTAACTTAATATTTATTTTTATATAGTATATTTGTATATTAATCGCTGATGCAATGTACGAATTATTTATAATTGAAAAGTAAAACGTGGGAAAAAATGGAGCGATTATTTTCAGTCTAAAATGTTTTAAAATCGGATTCTGGCAATGGGCCAATTTTAGAAATGCGGTCGCCGCCGTTGGTGGCCACATTTCAATTTTTCGTACTTCCTACTATTTTTAGAAGAAGCATTCGCATATTTTTAATGGGCAATTTTTATGAATTTTCATGATTCAACGAAAATCAATTGTGTGCAAAAAAAGATATTTTAAAATTTAAAAAAAACCCATTATGAAATGAAATACTTGATATGCGTTCATGTATTTTTAATCTAGCAATTAGCAGTAAATCAATTTGTTATCACACATCGGTGAAAATCAAAGATAAAAATATTTTATCGATAATTATAACAAATACAATGAATTTTCCAATAATTCTTTATCTGTTTTATTGATAAAAAAAAATTAGTAATTATCGCTGCCAGTAAAATTACTTCTATAAGCAAAATCTTACCTTATTTGATTGTGGTAAAACAATAAATGCACCCCCGCCAGCACTTTCTACAATTACAGCAACAAATTTCGGGTTTACAGCACAAAATGTAGAATCCCATGAACTTTTCGATACTCTAATATTGTCATAACATTGTTCTCGTTTTAATGCTTGACCATACACATGTCTGAATTTCGAACTTCTTACAACGCGAAAAGACATTCTATAGAATTAAATGGTTAGCGCATTAATTATGTCTAGGAATCGTTTCTATATCATTACAAATGTACTGTGTTTCACATTGTAACTAAAAACCACATTAAGCATGCATCTGATTTCCTACTGTGAACAAACGAAAGAAATGATTTTGGCGCTCGGGCCAAATAAATATGCAAAAAAAAAATCAGCCGGCCAAATTAATACTGTATTTTCTATTGTTTCATATATACTGCAAAAAAGGAAACAATGAACCCTTCAATACAGGGACGTTTGAATTCGTTTAACAAAATAATAAACGTGCCATCCTGTTTCATACGATTTTTTTTTAAATATATTTAAAATAATTTGATTATACCCTACTAAAACATAACCTAATAAAACCAAAACATAGAATAACAAATCGGAAATACAAACCTTTGAAATTTCTCAACTTAAAAAAACCAAAAATAAAAAGGCACTGAATGTTTATTTACATCTAAATTAACAAGGTAGTTTTTATTAAAAATTAAAAAAAGAAGTCACTACGACTTCATATCTAAGTTCACAAAATTAAACTCAGCCTACAATATGAAAATCCATATTTGGTTATGTGAGATATTTTTGAAACGTCAAAAACGTTTTTAATTTGATTCTTTCAACGTTCAACAGTTTCAACAGTGGTGAAATTTTTAAGTTTTTTAAAAATACATTTATCTTAATTTAATTGGAAATAGATCAATTGAATTCAAAAGATCAAAGAGATTAACGTTTGTTAGTTATATAATAATTATTGCTTAAAATTTAAATTTAAATTGCTTTTATTTATTTTATTTTATTATTGAACGTAATTGGTTAGTGACTCCGTTATTCGTTAGTCGTCGTTACGTTACGATAGAATTTAAATAGAATACTATTCGTATTTTTTTAAAGAATACTTATGAAAAATGAAATGAAACTGAAAGAAACAAGAAACGAATACAAAGCGTATTTCGCTCCCTACGTAAATTACGGGTGGAAGAAGAATGACGTTCGTGAACTTTCAATATAACCACAAAATATATAATTTTTAACATATTTTCAATTTCAGTAACTTTATTATTTATCTTGCATAATTTAATCATTTTTCAATGTATAAAATATAAAATCATGTTATCGCCAAAAAATAAAAAACTGTTATTATTTGGCGGTGTCCTTCTGGCTTTGCATACTGGATTTGGTTTTATAAAACCACTATTCACAAACAATTCAAATAGTATCAAAGATAAAGAAGAATTAGTAAGAAAATTAAAGGAAATTTAAGAACAAATAAAGACAAAAAAAGAAAACGATGAAGAATTTAATTCGGGTACTAGTTTTTTGTTTGGTTTTTATATAAATATATAATAATAATAAACTGTGAATAAGAAGTAATGTAAGTAATGAATTTTGTATATTACTATGTATGTAATGTATAACAATTGTGTGTGCTAGAAATGTTTAAAGTATGTACATATTAATTAATTCTAAATAATAATAATAATAATTAGTAGTATGTATAATATAACACAACCATCAATTGAATGTCTTAATATATTTGTAATTGTTTCTATTTTTCTTTTAACAACCAATGAACCTAAGCTGTATGTACGTAATTTTGCTCTATTATGCATGTTCCTTCAGGTTCTTCAGGACTTTAAAATTTTATTTAATAATTGACATTATGTTTAGAATTATTGAAATAGTAGTAAAACTTTAGGTACACCTGACTAATTAATTAACAAAAAAGGGGATCTAATAACACTTACTTACTTCATCATAAACCAATTTAAGTTCTAACAAATGTCGTCTATAATGGCAGTTTATCATCAATTTCTCCATTGTCTAAATACATATACGAATGTATTTAACTTTCTATCTATCATAGAATCTCGTTTCTGCTGCCGGTTGTCGTCGTTGAAGCAGTAGCAGGAGATGCGGGTGTTGGAATTTCTATCTTTTTTCTTCCATTACAAATATTCCACTATGTCGCATTTAATACTAATATTTGGACATGATCGTCCAAACGAATAATCGATATTTTGTTGACTTTTATTCCGTTCGGTTAATAATTTTTGAAATATCGGCAATATTTCTTTATCCAATAATTCACCTTCGGATGTTGCATTATACATTGATTTATCACGTTTCGGTGGAACTGCGCCGCTCAGTTTCATTTCGGCAACATTCGGTGTACTTTTAAAATGCCCTAATTTATTGCAATGTTGATTACATATATTTGTAGTTGATATGTCTTGTTTGCGTGGCGATTTTCCACTGGGGGACTTTTCACGTTTCTGTCCCATCGATTTCTGTTGATGTCCACTGCCATGTTTGTTTCGTTCAGATGTTGTACGATGAATGTGTAGATCATCTGAAATAATTAGAAATGCCGAATAACCAGGACGAACAGACGTACAATTCAGTTTATAATAATATCTATCGGATCAAAATTTAAAGTTCTACAGTGTCATAAGTAAACTCCAAATTAATACAATCAACACAATTGCGATAATAATCGCATAAAGGGCTACAAAAACTGACCTCCATCTTTTTTAAGTACAATACTAATTCTATTTTTCTGATGAGCTTTTTGACATCTATGTTGACTACTACCAGTGTCCCATAATTCACTTTTTGCTACTACATGTGTGCCACATTCGGTTTTTTTCTTTGATGTATTACGTGCATTACTATGCAGGGTTGAACGTCTAGCGGGGCAGTTAATTGTGTCTGGAAAATTGAAAATATGTGGGTGGATGGATAGGTGGATGATAAAGCCATAATAAAAATATAAGTTCATGAATATTGAAACCAAAAGGAAATTGTACTTTTAACATAGCAAAGTGTAGAAAACCACAACACATATCCGATCTAGAGAGACTTTAAACCTACATTTTAGGTGAGTGTTAAATTTGGAATAACCAGAACAAATACGAACATATTGTCAAAAGTGTAATTATCATTTGGTTTTAGTATAGTAAAAATAGGATTACACTACAAAATATTGTATTAATTAATTATTTCGCATAACAGGATATTATGCAGGAGATCTAAGGGGGCGGCGCATTCTCTTTATCTCCAATTAAGCTAAGACCTAATTGTTACCATTTATCTTGAGATCTAGATTGTTCTGTCAAGTAAATGAATCAAAATCACACACCTCTAACTAAATCTTCTTCTAAAATATTGGCAGATTTCGCACTTTTCCTTTTCTCTTGTATTTCAATTGAATCAACTGCCCCAATTGTTCGCGATAAACGACGTTCATGTGTTGGTGTTTTTCTATCCTGTGATTTTTTCATTGCCGATTGAATTTCATTTTGATTTGGTGTAATCTGTATTGATTTAATTTAATATAAATAACATCGTATTAATATTAACACGAATAACATCGTGTGTGCTATTAGATATATTTACTTGGATTTCTTGTGTATCGCTGATACAAATTGGTTTGTTAATTTCTTTTAAATTATTAAAATTGCCATCGACTTTAATATTTCCTTCTTTCTGTTGTTGTACAATACTGCTATTAGATTTACCAGAAGTATCAATTTTTATTGGATCGCCACCAGTTTTAGTGATTGTCCCATTTGCTTGTTGCTGCTGCTGCTGTTGTCGTTGTTGTGGCGGCTGTTGTGTCCAATTTTGATTCTTCTTCATTAAATTTGTACTGGCTTGTAAATTAGTTAAACTGTCACAACTTTTTTGTATAATTTCTGATGATGGTAGCAGTGGTGCTGCTACAAATGATTGTTGTTGTTGTTGTTGTTTCCTTCTCCTAATGAACAATTATACAATTGGAATTAAGTTCAAATATGAGTCTATTTGTTATAATAATACTTTTGGCTATCCGTGCTATATTGTAAAGTCTGTGTATATTCTACTTGTGAGCTAAGGCTACATAACGAGGTTAATTCACTTGTTTCAGTAAAACTTGGTATTTCTTTGCGTAAAAGTGGAACGGATAAACGATTCGTGTCTGTCGTTGAATCTTCTGCTCTTTGCTCGAGGATTTCCTCTGCCTCTTGACCAAGTTCATTTATCAATAACTGGAAATGCGTAGGTAATTGTTAACTCCGCATATTTGCGCTTATTAACACAGATGATTTGTTTTAAATCTTACTTTTAATTCACTATCTTTTTCCACTAAAACACTTCGATATTTACAATTCAAATCTTTAAGGTCTTTCATTTTATTTTCAATTTCTGAAATTGAGGAATTTCTTCTTGTTTTCGACATTGGCCTTAGTGTGGCTCGTATACGTTTATCCACACTGCCGCCAGGATCTTTACGTAATTCGATCATTTTCGGAACGAAAACTAAACATAGAGTTATTGTCGTACAAAACATGATAAATGAACCTACAACGACCATTAAAAATAATGTTTCATTCAATGAAATTGAATTGCTGCAATTAAAGTATTTCGGGTGGTGCTTGATCAAAACTCACTGATAAGTAAAAACATTTCATCTTGATGATCGACCAATGCTAAAGCTACAGCAGCACCCAATATACACATAATAACAACATTATAAACAGAGAAGCCAACATATCGACTGTCATTCAATGCTGGAATTGAAACATTTCTCGTTTCCCATGCCAGAAACGCTCCAAAAATCTAAAATTGAATATGATTCAATACGATAACGTTGTTTGCAATTGATATTCTAATTACGGTACCATTAAAAGTCCTTTGAATATATAAATTAATGATATAAATACATTCATATTAGTGGATGTACAGTATTCGTTTTCTGGTATAATCATTTCGTCTTCATTCGATGGATGATGCTAGAAAAAATATAAATTAATCTCAACATATACGAGTAATTACATTCAATATATTATAAAATTACATATGGATCGCCTTGTTTTGTTTCTCTATAAAATGGATCGTATATTTGCCAAACAGTCAATAACACCACATCAATGCACAATAACACACCAACAATCATAAACAACTGATAATCTTTAATCACTTTTTTATTTAATTTAACATCAGTGAAAATCGAGTGTACACGCCATGTTTTACTGAACATTGCACCGAAAGCTAATGAAAAACCAGCCATTAAAGTCCATGCACGTGCCGTGCAAATATAAGGAAAAACCTCTGGAAATTAATTGGAATGTTATAGCTAGAGTGTATTTGACGAATACGCCAGACTATACTTGCCTATACTTGACAAACCGGAATCTAAACCCAAAAAAATGATACTTGTATATGTAATCATACAACCAATAATTATTAAATTATTTAGATGAGGGCTAGACATTTTGATGTATCTAAAATTTGAGAATAAATAATGTATAATTTATTACAAGTTTTTTGTATTTTCATAGGTACCGTTGATTCCTATAACGAATATTAAAAGCTAAAAAAAATGCCGCTATAAAAATACCACAAATAGCAAGTGATGCAAGTATCACAAATACGCTTTTATTTACTCGTGTATGTTCTATAATGCGTACTGTACGATCCTTTGGTGGATACCTAAAAAATTTGTAGACATTCATTTGATTATCTAATAACAAAATCAAAAATTTGTAAACACTCCTTCACCATTTTGCCATGTTTATAATAAAAGAATAATGTCTTACCTTCCAATCCATTCCAATGGATTTCCTAGTGTCATGTCTAAATGATTATTGGCAGCACTGTATTCGCCAACTTTAATTTCTTCACCTTTCTGAAATTGTTTCAACATAATACTTGCTTTTCTTTCATTGTCATAGAACCGTACTGGACCCGTAACTCCTGCAGCAGAAACAAAATTAATATGATTGCGGTACTATACTAGTAGCATAACGATAACAAGATGTCACGCAAGGTTATTGCTTAATTATTATCAATCCAGGCTGTATTTAAATTATTGATGGATAAAATAATTTCACCTTCAAAACTTGTATTATGTAAAGCTTCTAAAAACAGCCTCTCCCAAAATGGATCGTGATAACGAAAATCGGTAACACTCTGATTTGTATTTGGATGTTTAATTTTGTATGCAACATTTTGTATAGCTAATGCCACTGCCCATATACCATCATATGTATAACCATGGAATCGGGAATATTCCGAGCCTCGACGTGAATTGTATTCAATTTCATATTCATCAGCAGTCTAAAATTGATAAAGAATAGCTATATAATGATTATAGCTGCTTATAATAGTGCGATGATATCTTACTATGCCAGAAAATGTAATTTCTCCACTCGTACTCAATGGTAATAAATCAGTTAAAATAGTTTGTTCTAATGCCATTTCAATTTCTTCTAATGTACAATTAACGTCGGCATCAAATTTTTTCCACCAATTATTACTATATGTACCCATAATTAACCACTGGAACTTTCTACCATACATTTCCAGTCTATACGATTCGCAAAATATGTGGCGTGCCCATTTTTCATTGAAATTACCTTGAATAGAATTTTTATATAGATTGTAGTTCGATAATAATTGAAAGAAATTCACCTAAAATAATTCTCGAATCTTTTTCTTTTAATTTCAGCAGCGCTGAAGTAACTTCAGTTGTAAAACTTTGGACGTCGAGTATTGAATAACCAGCTTCATCTATATCTGCGATTAATCTATATAGAAATGGAAAGAATTCAGTATATTGTATATATTTGAACACAAATGTCCAAGAGAGAAACTGTCTATTAGACAATGCCCTATTTCTAACATACACAACCACAAGTATTTATGTTATCGAATAGCAATTGTTCGATTATATTAGTAATCAAACTGATAGCCACATAAACTTACTTATTGTGCGCCAATGAATAACGTGGTTCATCTTGATAAATTGTACTAACTTGTGTCCAATTAAATTGTCTTAACAATGACACTCTTGGTGAATTGAAAGCATTATCGGATGGAACGATTCGAAAAAAATTTGGAAAATTTTCTTTAGTAAACATTGGATGTGTGTCAGCATAAGAAAGCTAGGCAAAATTAACGAAACAATATACATATACATTTATTGACTTTTAATCTTATTAAATAATTTGGGAATTGATGAGTGAAAACTATGGCATGATTTATTATTTACCTGGGTGAGATGCCAATGTTTGGACGCTTTTGCAATTGGATCGGTTACATGTGTACAGGCTGCACCAAATAGCATTACTTTATGAGGCCCATTATGCATCATATCAAAGAACGCCTTGACACCAACTGCAGCGTTACACTTGTGAATTACAAAGAAAATATATTAATATTAAAAGAATTTTAATATTTCAATAATATTGAAGATATTTAATAATAGCAGTGAACGTGTATGTCATCATAAAAACCAGGCAATTTTATTATATCATAAATTTGTCAGCTATTAAATTAAACGTATTGATTAGATAAAATTGTTCTTTCTTCAACAAATGCTAGACAATAGAAGACATTTTTCCAACAACCCTCTGTATAGCGTCTGTTTTTCCCAATCTGCTTAAAATTGTCTATAGTATTCTTGTTCTTAAGCAGAATACTTATAAACTGTTCCTATTACCACCGTCTACTTAAATAAATACATAGAATGATCCATGACAACTTACCATTGTATCATTCCACCACATGTGCAACCGATAGTTTCTTAAGATCCGATTGTTTTCATTCACATGATCCAATGCTAATTTAACGCTAGGCATTACACCACGTCCTAGAGGATAAAAAAGCATAAGTTTTAATTAATGAATAGCATATGTATATGGTCTATTATTAATATCAAATTCCATACAGAATGGAAATATGGAAATTGAAAATCAAAAATTTGAAAGAAACAGAACTTAATTTACTAGCTATTAAACCATCAAAGATGTTCATCTTTTTATCTTTCTACAGCTATGTTAATGTACTGATCTGCATTACCTGTGTCTGAATTTTCAACACCTTGTCCAAATGGAAAAAATCCAGCTATATAAACATCATGCCGCCTTGCATCCATATTCGGTTTCTGGGATTCACTAAACCTCAATTTAAGAATTAAGAATAATAAAACGATGAGATTTTTGAATTTAGTAGAAAACATTTTTCGTTAGATTGATAAAGCGTTGCTTTTCCGGTTAAGAAATAGTAAGAATAAATTAAGCTAGCATCGTATATAGTATATCAAGTAAAGCACCAATAAAATGTGATTTTTTCAGAAAGAAAATTATACCGATTTTCACCCAACAACATTTTCAATGTTCAAAACAATAAGTTTGTTATTTGTTTATTTTTGCAATATTTTACTTTCACCTTTCGGCACGATTTAAAAAAAATATCCAGAACGAAAATGTTCTATCTCCCCCCCCCTTTTTAAGGTTTCTTCTCTATATGTGATATTGCTCTATCGATTTTCCTAAATTGCTCTAATATAGGTCTGGAGTACAAGACGCCTGCGTTCATTTATTTATTTATTTATTAATAAATGCGTTGTTCTGAGTAATACCCATTTAACTGCGGGAAATGTATATATAGATATATATATTTTAAGACGGTAAGAAGGGAAATTTGGAAAAGAAATTTATGAGACATATACATTATACAATATTTTAATTTGTGAGGCGTCTGTAGTTAGAATACAAATGCGATGTTTTTATTTATTACGTTTATTTTGATACTATTTTCATCCTAAATATTTTATATAAAATTTAAATTAAAATTATTTTTTATTATTATTGCTGGCTGCAACCAGCCGTACATGATTTAAAAACGGAAAAAAACAATTGACGATTTTAAATTTATTCATCGTCTATGAAAATTTATCTAACTTCTTCGACATAAAATTGATTAGTTGTTATTATTATGTACATATGTAACTTAGCGACGTTTTAACAAATTTTGTTTTTAATTTCCGTTGTCCTTTTGTTCCAAAATAATCTATATCTGCAACTTGCTGTGCACTTCCAAAAAAAGCAATTTAAATTTTAATCTGAATAGATGGATAATATGGATACTATATTATTAATATTCTTAAAAGCAGTTAATTTTATATGTAACTTATTTAAAACAAATTTTATCTTCATTTTCTATTCTCTAAAAATAAAATAATATAGAACATATTAGTAGGCCGTGGAAATAGTATGTAATTTATGGATGGCTAGGCCAGTAATTATCAATTTTTAATTTGTTTAATCAAAAATTTTACATTAAAAACATAAATAATCTGCTAATAGTATTGGCTACAATGTCTGGAAATGGGACATTTTCAAAATTAATATCAGGGATAGGAAAAGACGATAAATTAACACTAGCAGAACGTCCGAAAAAGATTTCATCAAAAAGATTAACTGTAAGATTTCGAAGTAATCAATCAATTGATTACTTCCATTATTCAATATTTATTTATAGATTTATTCAGTGCATCAATATCAATATATATGTTTCTCTTTTTAGCTAGTTCCAGGCTTTTTGAATAACTGCGTAACTTCGGGCACGGTAAAAAAGTGCAACAGTACGTAAATATTTATATTTATTTAGCTTCATTTTGTTTACATATTTATTTATTTAACCTATTTCGAATTGGGAACAGAAATAAAAATTCCTACTCTCTTATATACTTTAAGGCAAAGAAGATATACAGATTTTGAATAATAAGAAAAATAAATGCAGAAATATTTTCAACAAAACCGCTAATGTTCGACGTTCGGAAAGGATAAAGAAAAAATATCAGAACGGTAAAGACACAATGAATCCTAATAATACTGATCAAAATGATAGATCAAGTTATTGTGATTTTGATGCAACATTTACAAATAGTGACTATAATATTAAGCCAGTATCAAAATCGAAAACGCAAAGTATATTTAAAGAAATCGATAAAAAATTGAAAGTAAATTGTGAAGAATTGAAAAGGTCTTACTCAGAAGAAGAAAATTCTAATCGCCATTCTTTCGTTATGGATTTTCCTACGCCTCCTAGAGCGAATCATAATAGTAATACAAATGATAACAATACATTCAGTTTGAAAATAAATCGTAGTTTTTGTAAGGATATCGAAACTCAACTGCGTGTAAAGTTAATTCAAAAAGAAGAAAACAACTGTTTATTACGTATTAGAAATGATATGAAAAATGTAAATTTAGCGTTAGAAGGTAGACTAGAAGATATCGATAATGATGGGATTTTGAATTTGAACATTGCAAAAAAACCATCAAAATTGGTACCGCCAAAACCTCCACCACGTCAATATAATACAGCAAATTCAAATAATAATGACTACAATCATTTGCCACCGGAAAAATGGATTTATTCTACACCGACTCATCAAAAAGTTAAATCAAACGATAAAGAAGCAGATATTAGAAATCTTCAATACGGTCTATTGCATTCAGACAATAATCAACTCAGTCTTTACGAGTTTATAAAAGACAGTAATGCGAATTACAATGGATTGAATCATTTTAATAATAATGAAGTAGTACCATTAGTGGAATCTCGATTTTTAACTGCAGTAGAGCAAAGTGCTACAGGTCAGCCATTGATACAAGTAGATACTTACTCGTCTCGATTTACTCAATATCAATGTGATGGTGGTTCACAGAATAATAATATATTTCATTTTGATGTTGATAATAATAATATTTATGATAATGATGGACTGCCAGTTGTTTATTCGAGGAAACAGTATAATGTTGAAAATGTAAGCGTCGCATGTAACATGATACTCCATCATTAAAAAGCGCTTTTGTTCTTCTCTCTTGTTTACCCAACATGAAATCTATCTCGATGATATATTGCGAGTTTTTTTCTTTAAGCGATTCACTTGGGAATTAAAAGTGTTTCTCTTAAAATGATAAACTATTATTTGAGATTTTATCATATACATATTGTTTTTTTCCAGCCTGATTTCACTGAACCAACTAATTTCCAAATGATGAATCTATGCCAAGCGAAACAACCAATTGAAACGACAAATTTATTCATTAATAATAACATGAACAATGCCATTATAAATGAACAAGATTTTACATTAATAGGAAATGATAATAATAGTTTCGAATTAATTTCCACACAACAACAGCATCACGCGAAACCAACACGAAAACGGAATTTAAGTGATATTGGTGTTGAACAAGATCCTAATAATGATAACGAATGCTGTCAATTACATAATCGGGAAATTATTGGGGAATCTATCGATAGTAGAAAGAAATGTTGCTTTCGTGATTGTCCAACAAAAAAACAATCATCACACGGATCAAATACGTTTCATTTAGTAATGTAATAATAGAATTTAGAAATAGACGCCATGGATTTAGGAATTGTTTTCGATAGTTATCGGCTATCGATTTATACTGATTATCAATCTATCAGTCGCCGTCCTGCGTATTGGAATTCACTATGATTATTTTTCGGTTTGTTAAATATAGAAAATTCTGTTCATTGTTTTCGTTTTTTTTGTTAAAATTACTACTTATCAACTAGAAATTGTACTTTGCTAGTTGCTTCATTTTTTTTCTTTCGTTTTAAAAGAAATAAAACCACGGAACCAGTTACAGATAAACAATTTTTATTAATTAATTAAAATCTATGTATGTATAAGCTAAAAATACTTTTCAGTTTCAGTTTGGTAATAATAATAATAATAATTGTCCTCCTTGTCATTTTATTTCACTTGTATTAAAGCGTGTATTCTCTTTTAATTATATTAAATCTAAGAAAATTCACACATTTCTTATTTATGTTTTGTGACAATAAAAACTCAAAGCATAAAAGAGGCAATGTTGAGAAAATTAAACAAAAAGGGGGGAAAAATACCACAGCCAAAAAAATAATAAGAAAATTATTATTAATTTCCACGGACTTTTCCATTTATATCAACATATGTTCAACAAATTAAAATGTTATAAAACATTTCGTAAATAAACGTTTCTCTTGCCTCTTATTTGCGAACGACCCATGGCGGATTTATTAAATTTTCATTTAATCGAATAAAGAGTTTCGGGAAACTACGAATAGGTACATAATATAAATCTCATTCTTTTCGTGGGCGAGCAAATAAAAAAAAATCAATTCAACTTATTTATATTATCCTTAAATAACTTGAAAACAAAAAAAAATTTTTTTGTCAAAATTAAACCACATTTTCAGCTGTAATTTTTGCGTTTCAATAAATTTTACTTTATCTTAAAATTGAATGAATTTTCCCCTGAAAAAAAAAATAAAAATAAAACAAAAAGTTATTGTAGTCCCCGTGGAAGAAAACGAAAATTTAGAATTTGCCACGTCCTTTTTTAATGGGAAAATTAAAAATTAAAAAAATGTTCCATTTATCTTTTGTGATTTTGGAAAAATATAAAGCAAATAATTTTGCTCATAATAGGAAAATTAACAATGCCCCTGAGTGCACTGAAACAATAATAAATTTATCAACTACAGAGCGATTGAAAATCCTTCTTTTTTACTTTGCTTTTAACTTTCTAAATGGTAATCGATGAAGCAATTTATAGAAGGTTAAAAACTGGAGTACACTTTCAATCATTTTCAATTGTTCTGCACAATTTTCGTAGTCGAATAGTGTACATGGTGTGTATACGTATATTAGGTTCTTTCCATAGTGGTCCCTAACTAGTTTGAAATTGTGAAGAGCATACGCGCAATACGTATAAACTGCCCCAACTTTACAAAAACTGCAACTCCAACTAAAAATTACGTATTCCAACTTATTTTTTTATAATAATCAACTAGTTCGTGATTGTTTATTCTAGTTTGAGCTAAGCCCAGGTACTATTAGTTGTAAGTATGCGCAATAGATGCATTAACATGTCGGTAGACGTGTTAACAAATCATTTGCAGGATTTGTAGTATGTTTATTTATTTATTGATTTGTTACGATGTCATTATTGATATGATATCGAATTCTCAGCTAGGGGTTAAAATTTTTCAAAATATTTACGCGGTTCCAATAATAATCTAACAGTTCCAACCTACCCTCTAACAAACTAATCTTGAGACAAATACACAACTATGAATTTCTGATTATAAAAATAGAAACTGGTCACCAACTAGTTAGAAATTTCACGTAGGAAAGAAGTTACACATTGATTCACCAAACCTTGGTTTCACGTCATCAATTGATTTTCGATAATAGTCGTTCCACCGTCAAATTGATCTTTATTTTATCTTTATCTAGACACATCTTATGTGTCTAGCACATAAGCCGACAGAAGAATACATGTGGCGTAACTTGTAATAACCCCAAGCAATGTTTGGTGAATCAAAGTGTATTGTTACATCAAACAGGGCTCTCTAAAATACATAGCAAATTACATAATTAAGTCAAATATATTGTATATTCCATGCTCAAAATGGAATCCCACAATGTTTTATACGTTAAATATTTATATACAGTGAAAATCATCGAACTGAATTAATAAAAAAGTATATAATTGATATGTATTCATTTTGGATGCCTCAACAAGTGTCGTAAAGATAGATTTACGGATGAAAGAATTTTATATATAAAAAAATTAAAATCATAATGTCTACAAATTAGCAAATAGTAATGCTAACAAAATGTCTAAATTTAATTAAAATGAAATGAAACTGTGCCGAAGTTAAATTGGCATTCAACAGAATGATCGAACTAGTTTCAATTTTTAGTGACCAAAATTGAAAAAAATTCCTCAATTTTGTCGAATTAAACCGACCAATTTCCAACTTTCTTTCCCGCGAATACATATCAATTCTCTTGCATTTGCTTATTGATCCAGATTAATCATTTCCCCTGTATATCACACAATAATATATCCAAAAAGGCAGTATGTTTTTCTCTATTTTTTTTTCTTTTAAGACATAATAACTAGAATTATAATAATCATAAAATAACTTTCTCACTCTTTTTCTCTATACACATTTGAACAGTCATGCACACAAACACTCGCACATGCATTCAAATACTAAACAACAAAACAATAAAAAATAAATTCAAAAATACTTTATCCAACTTTCCTCTGGTTGCATTTCCATTTGTAACATCGAATAATATCAGGGTAGTTGTTCCAACATATAGAAATGTTGCTGATATGCCTTTTCTTTCGAAACACAAGAAAAGAAGGCAATATTATTTAAATCACATAAGCACTTTTTAAAAATACAAATATAAATATATATATGTATAGATGTATGCATGTACACAGTACGAGTATAAATGGCAAATGGATTTCATTTTGCTTTACAAAATAGCGGCATCTATACTTCCTCTTCCTGTTGTTAATAAAGGGCTTAGAGTTCCTGGTACCTTTTGGCCTCTCTCTAGTTCGAAATGTGCATCTAATGGAATAGCTATAACAAAATTATCAATATTATACACATTCAGAACAATTATGTTTTTTTTTTGTAATAAAAACTCTTACCAGTATCGATAACTGGTTTTGGAGGGATGAAGGATGTAACAAATATAGCGCATATGACTAGAAATGCACCAAAAACAAATGGCGGTCCCGGAACAAGCTGAAGAAACACAAAAAATAATTATTTACTGCTTAGTTTATTCAAACAATTATAATACTAAAGTCTCTAAATCTTTAATATGCGCCACAACATCATAGAACGGCATGAGAAAAAGCCATAATCAAACTGTATCATGTTGTAAAGACTTGAACTAATTCATACCTGCGAGTATGCTTCAAATATTTGTGTCGAATGAGTGGTGGCATTCTGATTATCGCCATCATTCAAATCAACATGGAACATATAGAAAATAATTCCAAACATTGCTGGACCTAATCCAGTACATAAACCTCTCATACCAGTTACCATTCCTAATAAATTATAATTTTTGTTTAATAATAATTTATGTTGATTAATGATAAAATGAATTCACCTTGAACAACCCCTTGTTTATCGGCGGTGCTATGAATAGAAACAAATGCCGAAATGGCAGGATAAGTAATTGAACCAATTGAAGCTAATATACCTGCTGCCCACATCATCCATGTTGTTGTACCAAAACCGTACCATAATAATTGGAACATTTCGAATAATAGGCCAAGCATAATTGTATGTTTGGCTCCAACGTTTTTTATTAATATTCCTGTAAATTTCAAAATAATACAGATGGTTTTTTTCTTGTTCTTTTTATTTTGGCTAAATCGATAATACCTAAACAGAGTTGTGTGATTACAGCTAATAATCCGACAAGTCCAACAAAAACTGCTACCATTGGCGCACTCCAACCCATAACTAATTTTAAATATACAAAAATACAACTATATTGACCTGCTTCTGGTAGGTAGCTTAGAAACACTGCTATACAAAGTAGTAGAATGGTGGAATCTTGACCAACATTTCTATTTAAAAAAAAAAAATGTATAAAAGCCATTTTCTAATGCTTTCTAATTATCCATTAAAGACATACCTTAATGATGAAAATGGATCCGCTTGCTCCCAACTAATCGGTGATACGCGTACTTTTTCTGGAAGTGATTCAGGGACGGCAACAAGAATAAAAAATACATCTAAAATAGCTACAGCAGTCGCCAAAGCTACTACAAGAGAGACTGACCATCTAAAATATAAATTATGGTTGTAATTGTTAAATTCTATGTTTCTTTGGTTGTCTACTTTTATCTATAAGTGACATTAATTGTCAGTTTATACCTGGTTGCCTATTCTTTTTTCAAATAATAGTGGAGTCAAAGATATTAGATCAAATGAGATTAATACATATTACATAATTAATATACAGGTGCTAATTAAAAGCTATTGATAAACTGAATAATTATGACATATATGTACTAAGCTGATATTCTGGTGCCTAATTTTCTTCCAAAATGACAAAAATGATTGATGTGATCCCATGGAATTTTCTATTCGTAGCCTACTGCCATTTTTTTTCTTCTAATTTTAATTTATTTTTATTGGCTTTTTAAATCTTTTATAAATAAAAATTATCAATTCACATAATATTGAATTCAATATCGTTTAAAAACGTTTGTTTATTAAATAAATTAAATATCGATTTTATTTGACTTTATACAAAGTGATTACAGTTATTATCAAAATGAAAAAAAATATTACTCTTCTTTACCTTTCCATTAAATAAGCTCCTAGTGCAGGTGATATGACCATACTAGCAGCAAATGTTCCACTAACAAGACCGTAAGCCAGTGAACGTTCTTTTGCATCGGTTACATCTGCCACATAGGCGAAAACAACGCTAAATGTTACAGCGAATACTCCTGTATAAAGAAACACCATATTCAGTTAATTTGGATAAATATTTTCGCTTATCTTTATGTAACAAGGTCAATTCGCATAGTAGATATAAAAATGTACAAGAATTGATAAAAATTTGTAATCGTCGGCACCAAAAAAGCTGCTGCGAAGTCAAAATTCAAATATTACCTGATATTGAGATCATTGCAAAGAACCAAAATGTATTTATGGTCATTAAAGGTATAGGCAAGCAAGTAAAGAATACTGTGACTAAAAGGAACAATTTTCTGAAAAATGGAAAAAAAAAATAATAGAAAAAACAAGATATTTATGATTCAATGTTCTACAAACCTTCCACACACATCACTCAATGCTCCAATCAATGGAGCACTTAAAAAGCTCAAAATTCCTTTGATACCCATTATCAATCCATTCATTAAAAACGTATGATCAGGGAACGTTGAATTTAGCACGGAAATTAGTGGCATAGTGAGAAGACCCCATGCGAAAAATTCGAGAAAAATCACTACTAAAGCGTGATATAATGATGGACTGCCTATTCCAGAAGTCTGAAAATTAATTAGTAAAATATGAATACTTAATTTGTCGCCTTGTTTGGCAGATGGTTTCAATGGCCAATCAGATCTACTCTTCCACTGTGATTGAAGATTATTAAACTGTGCGTTGCTTGGTTGGAAATTACTAAATGTGGCCACTTTGAAATCTGAGTTGACGGTTAATAATGGTTATGAGATATACTATGGAGAACTATAAATACTATAATTTTATAGTCTTCCATACGATATACATAAATATATTAAAAAAATGCCAAGTTGGCTAGTATGGCGAGCCATTTTAATGGAGTATGTAGGTTCCTAACTACAAATTAAATGCTGTATGTTCTGAGCAACTAAACACATAGTTATTTAAATACATATAACATTACAGATACTATTTATAAGAATATACTATTAAATATAATGCAAAAGTTAGAGTAAAACGGATTTTTCTGTGTGTCACAAAATATGCTTACTGTCAGATGAGAACGGCTTATTGCGATCAGTAATCGTAACTTTTCCCTACTGTATCTTGGGTTGACTAAAGTCTTGTTCCAAGTGCATCAAAAACCGCAACAGAACTGTCCATTTTCAGTCGACCAACTCGAATTAAAATATTAACTTCGCCAATTTATATGTATGATTTGTTTGGTCGACTAAAAACAACGATACCGTAACAGTTTTTTAGTCCACTTGGAACAAGGCTTATACAATCTATATTGTACAAATGAGTAGGATGCAATTTACTCTTACTAAACAGTCTCTACGTAGTACTGCTACATACAGAGTACTTTTTATTTTTTACACATTAACTCACCCAAAACAGTAATAATGCTAACTTCAAATTGATTAATTTACCGCCCTGTTCATTATCTATATGCTCCATACTCCATATGTAAATATTACAAATTATTAGGATTCTTGTTTTTTTTTTTTTATTATTACCCATAAAACACTTGCTAATGTTTATAGCATACACAACAAAATATGTGAACGTACAGTGGGAGAGGTATTTCGCGATGCAACAACGATAAATTAGAAATAGATAAAAATTAAGAGATAAAAAATGCTGCTAGTAAAAAACGAATTTTTTCAAAGGATTAACTTTTTATGGCAAGTAAAAAGATAACGATTATTCATATATCTATGATTTCATTATAGGTTTTATGAAGATAGATTAGAATTTGGAATGATTAATAAACCATTAACCATGTGTTTATCGTAGATTATTCGATAAATATTTAATGTTAAATAGTCGAAATTAAATCTTACAGGATTCGAACAATGATATAGCAATTAAATTGTACATCATTCCTAAACTTACCCTTGGGAAGCTAAGATAGAACTTCTTAAATCTTCGAAAATTCAGCACATATTTTTTAAAACAATAATAAAACACCAGCATGCACATATTATATGCATATCTCTTCCGCAAAAATGTACTTAATTTATCTCTCAATCAAATACACCAATATACGAATGATTTCACACATAAAAAATCTTTAATGAATTTGCAATTAAATGTCGTGGGAGTCAGTAGAGAGAAACATAATTACACCTTCGTCGGAAATCGTTTAAATTTAAATGATATTCAATTTTTCTTCCGAAAAGATAGATTATTTTGTTACATTTCTGTTTATTCGCGGAACATCAGTGTGTAAAAAAAAAGTTGAACACGAGTTCCAGATTATGAAATGAAACAATATAACAACTAGCTAGGAATAGATAATGTGCGGTAGATAAAAATATTTGATTTTAATTTCTAATCTACGTTTTTTCCTTATCCGAATGGTTAATATTATATTAGCAACTCGATAACAATTATGAGCCTTTTTTGGCTGAAATGCTTTGTACCGAAACAATACATTTTGAAGTGGTAACAATTAATATTAATGATTTATGTACTCGTGATTCGAAAAGTCCTAATTACTCACATAAATTTGTTATCAATTTCGATTATTTCGACAAATACTGACTCAAATGTATAGGTAATAAGCCAACTAATCATTTTTTTTAATAGAAATTGAGTACATCGTGATCAAATTGATTATTGACTGTCCTTGGAAAACACAACGGAATACATATAATATTTTTATGAATTATAAATGATGGCCTCCAATTTTCGAAAACTATTCGATATTGTAACGACAAATGTATAATTCTCTGCTAATTTAAACTAGAGCATCCAGTAGAAACTAGTAGTAATATAATTTGTTGTTAAATCCATTCAAACATATTTATGCTTCCTTCTTATAATATTGTATGACATGATGTTGTAATTTGGGTTACGATTAATTCTTTGTTATCAGTTTTATCATTTGTTATGAATCATTCTCTAACAAATATTTTCTTTAGACAAAAGTGTAGAATAAATAAACAGCAGCGTTTCATTGTTCAAACAATTATGCTCTGGAAAATAATAGCCTCTAAGATCTCCTCCTAATTATGTCAAAAGCATAAAGCCTTGATTTAACAGCAGTTAAATAAACGATAACATTTGAATTTTATAGGATAGCGATAAAAATTGACTAATTGTAAACAAATACCTACATAAAATAGTTGTAATTAGACTTACCGTGACGACTCCGTCTTTTGCTAAATTTTTTCTTGAACGGATGATAATGCCAGCCACCCTTTTCGAAGGTTTCGCTTTCATCGCCTCCTTCGCAACGCTTTACCAATATAATCTTGAGTCTTGATTAAAGTAAAAACAATTAATTTTCTTTTCTCTCACTACGAAACCAAAAACATTGTTATAATTTTATTGAAACTTGAAATTAAATGAAATGACCTTAGAAGCGAAATCATAACCTCGTTTATGTCAAATATTGAATAGAAATACAAACTTTGTATGCGACATCTAACGATATGTATCGTAATAAAAAAAATAAAAATATTCTGTGGTACATATTAAAAAATGGAAAACTGTACTGTACTACATTCCTGTATTTTGAAAAACTCAATTTTATTTCATGATTATTAAGAATAAAAATACGCATATGGATTGGGATTAGTTTAGTTTCCAAAACTTCTTATTCATAAATACAATACTTTAATTAATTTTAATTAAAGATTTTATTTTAATAATATGATTTATGACATATGTCAGCGGACAGTGTCATTATCGCCATACTTCAAACAAAAGTGAGAGAAAGCGTTTTATATTTACTTATGTTGTTTTTCAATTTAAATAGTTCAGAACAGAAAATACGAAGCAGAATTCGTATTATTTATAATTTATTGAACTTTACTATACAACAACAATGTCTGGTGCTACTCACTTACTAACCGTTTCCCAAATATTACGTACAAAAAGTGATTTTGATGATGAACCGAAAAAGAAATCTCGCGAAGATTGGCGTAAAGCAAAAGAACTAGAAGAAGCCCGAAAAGCTGGTACAGCTCCTGCTGCTGTAGATGAAACTGGTAAAGATATTAATCCTCACATACCACAGTATATTTCCAATGCACCATGGTATTACGAACCTACTGGGCCAACGTTAAAACATCAACGGCCCCAAGAAGAACATCAAAAACAATACTCAGATATTGATGAATGGTTTAAACGTGGTGTTGATCAATCAAAAATTGTAACAAAATATAGAAAAGGTGCGTGTGAAAATTGTGGTGCAATGACCCATAAGAAAAAAGAATGCATGGACCGTCCTAGAAAAATCGGTGCGAAATATACAAAATCCAATATTTTACCAGATGAATATGTTCAGAAAAACTTGGCATTAAGTTATGATGGGAAACGTGATAGATGGAGTGGTTACAATCCATCTGAACATGCGGCCGTTATAGAAGAATTTCAAAAAGTTGAAGAAGCCAAGCGGCAACTTAAAGCGAAAAAACTTGATGCTGGAAGCTCGGGTGAAGATAATGAAGATGAAGATAAATACGTGGATGAAGTAGATATGCCTGGAACCAAAGTCGACAGTAAACAAAGAATTACCGTAAGAAATTTAAGAATTCGTGAAGATACAGCTAAGTATTTAAGAAATTTGGATCCCAATTCAGCTTATTATGATCCAAAAACCAGATCGATGAGAGAAAATCCAAATCCAGGCAAAGATGATACTTATAAAGGAGAAAACTTTGTGCGATTTACTGGCGATACAAAGAACCATTCAGTAGCGCAGTTATTTGCATGGGAAGCCCATGGGCGTGGCGTAGATGTTCATTTATTAGCTGAACCAACAAAACTTGAACTTCTACAAAAAGAATATGAGAAAAACAAAAATCAATTTAAAAGCAAAGTTCAGTCAAATATACTGGATAAATATGGTGGTGCTGAGCATTTAGAAGCACCACCAAAATCTCTACTATTAGCACAAACTGAGCATTATGTAGAATACACTCAATCTGGAAAGATTATTAAAGGACAAGAAAAAGAAGATATTAAATCGAAATATGAAGAAGATGTTTACATAAACAATCATATTAGTGTATGGGGCTCTTATTGGAAGGATGGCCAATGGGGTTATAAATGTTGTCATTCGTTTATTAAGAATTCGTATTGTTTGGGGGAAGCGGGGAAGTCAGTTGAAAGTTCAAAGAAACCCACAGATAATACAGAGACGAATGAAAACATTTCAATCGCATCCACTTTGTCATCGAATGAAAATGAAACAAAAAGTGAAAAGAAAAAATCCAAAAAGAAACACAAAAAAGATAAATTAGCAGAAGCATTGGAAGCTGAAGATGAAAATACTCGAGTAGCCGAACATTTACTTACAATAGATGAAAGAAAACGTCCATATAACAGTATGTATGAGGTGAAGAAACCAACAGACGAGGAAATGGAGGCATATTATTTGAAAAGGAAAAGATTGGAAGATCCAATGAGTCAGTTTATGTAAATATATGTACATGTACTTTTAGAAATGAAGTTTTCTGTTTAATTTTAACTTAAAATCTGAATTTTAAGTTTTCTGTATAATCTTGTAAATAAAATTATTTGGTTATTAGATACTTAATCAACAGTTTATTCCCATCTATTAAATCATATCTATTCAACTCGGTTAATATTAATTATATACTATTAACTAATATCAGAGGTAAATAAATTTCCAAAAAATTTGTTTCTACATTGATTGTCTCAGTTTTTTCTTTACTCGTATTTCTTTTCTGCAATTTCAATCTGAAGATTGGGTAATGCTATTTTATTATCCCGCCGTAATTTAGTGATGCAGATTAATAATCGATTATTAAAATAAATCGATCCTCCTTAAAAAATCGATATTGACTTTCGATTATTTTTTGAATCGACTCAAAAAATCGAATGGACTGACCATATACTCATATTCTAAATATGAAAATTGGCAATCTCAATCAATTCAAAAAAAATGCAGAGTGAACCATCACTATCAATATACAATACATTTACCTGGTTATATTACTTACATTACATTACGCATAGTATGTGATTATGTCGTCGCATACATACATTCACTCACACGTTACAGTTGTAAATTCAATTTCTTACTTTTTACTAGAAGATTGAAAATTAAAGGTTTAGGCTCACATTTCTAGCTTCTTAATCTTAAGTGTATCTGCATAATACTGTTAAGTTTTTAACTTTTTCGATTTACATGACCACTAACTACAAAATGGCAAAATGCTGTGTGTTTGATTTGAATACATGTTAACTTTGATATGGTTATAATTGTTATAAATGATTTATTACACTAATGTGTTTTTTAATTGTCTTAAATTTTCTTTTAATTTTTGAACGTTTCCAATGCAGTCGACCTACCGAATGGAAAAAATGTAAAAAAAACAAAAAATTGAAATTTAAAATAATCTTATTCGCGCTTATACGCCAATAAGTTCGCGGTCCGTCGCATGTCTACGGTAACAACAAAAATTTGACATAGTTGCCTTGCCTATCTATAGTACAGTGAGCACACATTCATCTTAAAATTCCTAAATCTCAAAATGAAGACTTCATTTTTTATTTTTTTAAGGAAGGGTAACGAGAGCGTCGCCTAAAAACTGAAATAGCGCCTGCGCAATCTTCATTTTGAAATTTAAGATGAATGTGCTCGCCGGTATTCTTTATTTAAGCTCTGATATAGTGCCCACTGCCCATTACTAGTATTTGACCATGATTCGTAGTTCGTAGCTGTTAAGCAGTAAATAAGTATTCAGTTTAACGAAATTTATGAAATATGAAGTTATCTATAACAAGAACTTATTGAGAAGACATGGAAGGTTATGCGGAAATGGAATGTGAAGATATTGAAAATTACCCAAATGTAAAGTGTTTAGTAAATGAGGGTGATAAAACAAAACAAAATCAACTTGATATAAAAATGAAGGGCATAGAGCAAATTTTGCAGGATGACGAAGGTTCCATTTGCCCTATTTGTTTAGATTCATGGACTATTAGTGGTGCTCATCGTTTATGTTGTTTAAAATGTGGACATCTTTTTGGTCATGAATGCGTTTTGCGATGGTTTAATACACAAACAAAAAAAACATGTCCAACCTGTAAAAAGTCTGTGAAAAAGTCAGAATTACGATTTATATATGCAAAAAGACTTATAGCTGTAGATAATAAGGAATTAGAGAACGTAAAAGAACAATTGCAAGAAGTAATAGCCGAAAAGAATAAGTCGCTACAAGATATATCGAAATATATCGCTAAAGAACAATTTTTACAACAGGAAATTGTTAAATTACGAAAAGAAATAGACAGGCTAAAGAGAGCAAATGATCAATCATATTCTGCATTATTAACTAAATCAAACAATTTCAAAACGTTCCGATTTCATATGGAAAAAAAAATTGAGATCTGCAATAAAAATGGATGCAGGGATTGTCGAGTTTTCGATATTTCGGTAATGTTAGATCAACTGTTAATTGCCTCAAGAACTCCAACAGACCTTTTTGGTGGTTTCGGATTAAAAAAGATGTCGTTGTCAACATACAAATCCATAAAGTTCATTCCGTTGCATAAAGAATCAATTAGGGACATGTGTTTTCATCCAAAGAATAAACAGGTATTGACTGTATCCACGGATAAAATGTTCAAGATAACAGATACAGACAGTGACAAAGTACTGTCTACTTCAAATTTGGAATCAGCACCATGGGCATGTGCTTGGTGTCCAAAGTCATCAAACGATTTTTTTATAGGAAGTCAAAATGGCATTACATCAATATTTGACATTAGAAATGTGCAAACACCGAAAATACAATTAGGTGTTGAAGGAGATTTTAGCCCAGTAGTGTCTGTAGCCGGAATTGATGGCAGCACCTTGTTGGTGGCAAAGTTAAATTCTGTTTGGGCTTTCAAAATTGACTCCGGTTCATCTAAGAAATATTTACTACCCTTAGAAGGGCCATTTTTATCATTAAAATACGACTCTAGCTCAAATAATCTATTATTAAGCTCTAGGCCTAATAGTCAAATTAATTTTGCTCGGCATACATTAAGTTATCTAGAAAAAATTCAAAATCCTGAGTGTATAACAAGTAAAACGATGCATGTATTTAAATGTGGAAGTTCAGCTAAGCTACTAGCGAAAACATCGTGTTTTGTTTCGGACAATATTGTAGCTGGATTTAATGAAACAAGAAAACACATAATTTTTTATAGTGCCAATAATGGAGACGAAGTTGGCTTATGTCCCATTAATGATAATATTGTTTTGGATATGAAATGTTATGGCACATCTTCTGCAAATTTCTTAGCTTATTTAAATGAAAAGAAATTGGAAATACTAACATTTAGTGTATAACTTGACTCAACTCATGTTATAACCTGAAAGAATTGCCGAACAATCAAATGGATTTGATACTAATATCAGCCTCAACCAACTACTTCATGCTGAGTATTCATTTATTCAGTGTTATTCTGTAAATACATTATAAAATTGAACAGTGATTGTTTCTAGAGTAATGAATATTGCTTGGGGCATATTTTTATGTACTTAACTTAATGTACCAAAAAAGAAAACAGTTTGGTTCCATTCACTTATACTTAATAAAAACTTAACACAACTGTGCTCAAGAGCCTTAACAACACCTCCTAAACATAAAGCCTGGAAGCGGCAATTGTGACGTCACTAGAAGTAGGTTTGAAAAAGTAGGGTAGTTAATGTCTTTCTCATAGATGCCACGAAATTGATGGTTATTTATTTACTTATTATTTAAAATTATATTTTTAATATTATTGCATCTTGTTATATTATTGAATGTATCTTTATAGTTAATTGTTTTAATACCGAGTAATTCCATTGATAAGGTAAGTAAATCTAAAAAAAATACAAATATTAGTTTAAATAGCAGAAATGATATGTTTACGTTGCATTTACATAATATAACACTCATATCTGTGATAACATCATTTAATGATCTCCATTTTTAATAATATGTTTTACTTTAATAATGATCTACGTGAATATGAATATGAATTATAAACTTAAATAAGCCCACAAGTAATAATAATAACTATAACACAAATACAAAATTTAAATTTTAGAATATGTTGCACATGCAATATATTATTAATAAGAATCCTGTTTAG
The DNA here is from genome assembly GCA_949748235.1 of Platypus cylindrus. NCBI lineage: Eukaryota > Metazoa > Arthropoda > Insecta > Coleoptera > Curculionidae > Platypus > Platypus cylindrus. The sequence continues at coordinate 8,348,907 of OX456490.1, read as the reverse complement.
ATCCGGTATCAGATTCTATATTCTTACATTTGCTTTGAATCTAATAGTTTTTTCGTTAAATACTTGTAGCACTACTTTAACATTTTGCCGTTCTATAGATGTAGGATATAAAAATGTCAATGTAAGCGTATTTTAACCATATTTTAACAGTTCACTTTTTTCCTTTGCATGTAATTCTTTCAATGCATCGAAAGATGCTATTCTAACAACATCTGAGTCAAAATCAAGGTATCTAAATTCTTTAATAAGCTTTAGATTTATCTAATTATTTCTAACATTTTTTAATATATGTACTATACTTTTTTATTCTTCGTATGTTCTCAATTTTCTTATGTACTTAAAAACAAGTTAAAAGTCCTGAAATATTAAAAATACACTTTAAAAAATCCAAATCACTACATAAACACCATATGTATACTTTCTGTATACCTATTACCTACTTTAATATACGTCATAGCGTTTCCAGGCTTTATGTTTAGGAAATGTTGGTCTTCAGCACAGTTGTCAGATTTTTGAAAAGCCAAACGCAAACTTTAGCTGTGAAAAGAAAACTGAAAAGCGCCTAAATGCGCCTGGTCGTAAAATATTAAAACACAAAAGAAAACAATAAAATATGTATTTTATCATTTATTTTATATAGTTATATTTTTTATTCGTCTGTGAAATATATTACATATTACATACATATACACTTTCTTTTTTTTGCTAGTGGGATGGAAATTGGATTCCAAGTAGTACTATTAACTATTAAGTAATTTAAAAAGTAAAATTCTAATAATGCGTTTTCCATATTTTTGTCCCAATAATTTTATCCAAATTCAGATTTTGAATTTTTAATATAATCAAATTCTAAAACTAAGCGTATCTGTAAATTTCTAAAAAAGCCCAATTAGGGAAAACTGCTTTTTCAAAATTTATGAGCACATTAGTCTCTTCACAGAAGAGACTAATGTGCGCTAAAGCGCCGAATCTGACAACTGGGCTCTTGAGGTTTATTTTAGAAACCCGTTGCAGACGTGTATGCCTTTGCCTTTGCTCAAAAACAATAGATAAAAATATATTTATGTACCAAATACAAAATACATCTTTATACCAAGATGTCATAGGCAATCAGCTTATTAACACAGATAATAAACATATAATACAGAGTTTATCTGTGCAAGATATACCGTCTTTGACGGCGAAATCAGCGTAATATTTGAACAGAAATTCGCGCACAAACATCATCAGGGCGCCACAGACAATACAGATTTGCGACTCCAATCCAAAAAAAAAATTTTTAGGCCACGCCTTAATAAAGCAAAACGGGGAACTAGATGGCGCTATCAGTGCTATTGCGGCTTGTGGGTTGCATATATACTTAATTTTATTTTATTATTTATAATGTAATATGAACAAATTTTGTATATGAAATTACTCCAAATTAAACTTAAATCATAAAATATGAAGGATATTCCGAAGTTTGATTGTTGATTAACAACTAAATAAAATTAAATTTACTTATATATATATATATATATATATATATATATATGAACACATAAACACAAACGTACATACAACAATCAACAATGTAATACAAGATAAAAATGATATGTGGGTATTTACACTGGTCAACCCAACTATAGTTATTTTGAATATTCAACATAACATGTTTTTATTATAACGTACAATATTGCAAATGAACAATTATTTCTATATCCATTTTCAACTATACTAACACAACTGAAACTACATCGCCGGAATTTCAAGTTATTGAATGGTTTACATGTTACAATTTATAAAATTATCGTCAAAGTATGTGTTACTTACTCTTTCTAAAAAGCAATTAGTCCCTATACATTTAACAGATGCCTACTAACAGCATATAGGTGTAGAATGGTGTGAAACCTTCACTAGATATAGCTAGTTGAGAACTACTACTATTTATACTAAATTATATAATATATCCTTAATGGAAGAATTAGGAACAATTTCAGCACCACATCAAATTGTAAATATTAAAACATATACAACATTTTTTGAAATTACTACAGTTCACTAACAGTTAAATAATAATATAATAATTTATAAATTGTTTATAAATTTACTTCAATTAAATAATTTGCTTTTATCCCTTCAAGCTCTGGATGCCTTTTGTACTTAAATAGGTAGTGGAATATTACGTGTTGCCAGTGTGTTTGTAAAAGCAAAATAATTGTTAATAACTTTACTTTAATTTAATAATTTCTTTTTACTTCATAATCCGTTTTCAGTTGTGTTTCAGTTTCTTAATTTTTCTTCTAATTGTAACATTACTTTTAATTTTGTCTACTAGCCTTGTGGCAAACCACGGTAATCCTGTATTTAAAATAAATCAATAAAATGGGAAAATAAAATAATTATTATACAATTACCTATTTTCAGTACGCCCGTAATTATACTGGCCTCCAAAAAGGAATGATGGGCCTCACTCAGAAAATGGAACAGGTCAGTTTCACGTAAATGATCCTGTAAAGTGTTTATAATTCCTTTTCTATGTAATATTTCCTTTAAATTATCTTCCACAGCTGTGGTAGATTTTCCAACTGCCACTACCTGGTTCTCAGAAGGATATGTTAACTGCTTGGAGGTAGTGGAAAATTAGCAGCTATAGAATGACTGCAGGGATCCAGGTCATCTGATAATAATAAATATATGTATGAATAAAGTATCTTTTCTTTTGGAGAACCAAAATAATATTTTACGGGTGCCAAAAATTTGAAATTCCGCCATTGATATATGATATATTAATATCATAGATAAAGAAATACTGATTTGAGCACCAAAATTATATTTGATGTTCAGTTATTAGTATCAAATCTACAATTTCTTTATTTTGTTTGATCAACTAAAAATGTTCGCTATATAAAATATATCGAAATTATTACATACAAATGAACAAAAATAAAGAGTACATACGTATGGACAAAATAATTCTGTATGTATTCTTATTGAAAATATATACCACAGAAATTACAGAACCTTCTATATACCACAAAAAATAAACAATAATGGTAATAACTCTAATGGTACCTAACAATTAAAAATTACGAAATATGTTGAAAAAAAAGTAGTCACTATGTCGCCATATTTCATCCTTGTGTTGTATAATTCAGCTTTTTAAAGATATCGTTTCTAAATCATTAATATATAAGACGAGGCATTTATTACTAATAAATAGAAAACTAAGGTATACTAAAAATAAATTAATTACTTCAATAGATACTTACCCGAAATGTTCAAAAAGGTAAAATTCGTAAAAAACAATGCAATAAAAAGAAAAAAACAAATTTACACCGAAATCCGGCCCGAAAATCAATTAATGAAAACAAATCTGTCTTTAACAAATCACAAATTTTATATTAAAATAATAATATTTATCAGTTATAACAACCTATACACTAGGGAAACCCCTTGTGTATGGATAAAATTATGAGGAAATAAAACAGAAACCGATAAAAACTGTTCAAAATTACTTGCGTTGCCCTCTTTTGATAAATTCATAAAATGCTAGTATTCCCAATAGCTAATGAATTAAAAATCTGCTAACGAAAACCGAAGCGGACTGTGCGATGCAAGCGAACTTATTTACCTGCAGGAGTCTTCAAGACAATGGAAAGATCAAGGTCAAATTTGTTCGATTCCTTCCATAAGCCTGGACTGTCTGGAGACAGACATTATCTGTGCAGGACACTGTCGTATTGTTGGATGTCGGTGTATGAGATGAGACGTATATTAGGATGCATAGTGCATACCTACCTAGCGAACAAATCAGCGTGAAGTTTCCTTTTTTCATAACAATTGAAGTATGTCAAAAAAGTGTCACTTCTAATATGGCTACCAAATTTTTCGGTTGTGCTTTATCATCAAAGAGAAATATTTAGCCGCATATAATTTTGGCTGTCTTTGTTATTAATAGTTGTACATTATTCAGTGTTTTTTTTCTTCCGTAGACTATTTTTTTTTTAATTAGTTTTAGTAACCAAACGAAATATGAAGATTATGCTTAAAAATTTATACCAACAAAGTTTTTTTGTTGAAATAGAACCTAGCCAAAGCGTAAGTATACTTTTTCCTATTAATAGGCAGAATACATGATTTTTTTTATTATTAATACCCTGCAATATGCTTTTACTTCATAAGGTCAAAGATTTGAAGAAAAAAATAGAGCAGGACAAAGGTTCCGAATACCCGTGGGAAAATCAGAAGCTTATTTATGCTGGTATGTCATGCAAATAAATTAGTTCTTTATAGATTTAATGCTTACATGTTTAATATCTACGAGCTGTTGCGCTAGATTTTTGTAAATGGACTATTTGTAGGTAAAGTTCTTAATGACGAAACAACTTTATCAGACATTAACTTAGAAGATAAGAAATTTATTGTTGTAATGGTTACAAAGCCAAAAGCTGATGAAGCACCATCGCAAACCGAAAATAGTTCCCCAACGTCTACAACAAATAGTACAGCTGTAACTACAAATAGGTATTTCTTATCCCATTTATTATTATTACTATTAACCTTATTTAAAATCAATGATTAAATTATTTATGCAAATTCATGAGTCTAATAAATGCGCGTTTATAAAAAAAACAATGATTGTTCTTTATTTAGCTTACAGATGTAAACAAGTATTCTAAAAATATGCTTTAAATGAATTAATGCGGATTTTATTTTAAAATAAGTAAATATATATAAGTGTATAATAAAACTGGAAGTATTTATGTGTTACCAATAAAATCGCAATCTTAAATTCTTTAATTTTCGATACAATAACTTAAAATAACTACAAATTGTGGAAAATTTTATATTTTTCATGCCTTCATACATATGACATTTTATTTTTCAGTTCACCTTCAGTTACAACATCACCTGCATCAACTGATTCTCTAAATTCTACTAATACCGCAGTTACACCCACAATAACCATAACTGAAACGGGTCCATCTGATAATGTGGCCGCAGAATCTACTCTACTTATGGGTGAAGATTATGAGAACATGGTAAAAAATATTATGGATATGGGTTATGCTAGAGATGAGGTGAATATACGAACTGGCAAGATGTTGTTCGATGCGAATAATAACAATCTGATATGTTTGAATTTCAGGTTGAACAAGCACTCAGGGCTAGTTATAACAATCCAGATCGAGCTGTGGAATATTTAATTACCGGCATTCCAGAAATCTCCGATCCTGATGTAATTTCCTATTTTCATTTTTACATGATAAATTTATAATGTTTAATATTCACTATTTTACATTATTGCAGGTGACTGAATCAGCTATTCATACTGAAACAACTAGTATGTCAAGTTTAGATCAGACTCAATCGAGCGCTGATGATCCACTTGCTTTTTTAAGAGATCAACCACAATTTCGACAAATGCGTTCGGTAATTCAACAAAATCCACAATTATTAAATGCTGTATTACGTCAAATTGGTGATACTAATCCAGCTTTATTGGAACTTATTTCCCAAAATCAAGAATCGTTTGTAAGGTAAATTTAATTTTATATTTCAATTAAATTAATCCTTGTTAAAAACTATAAAAAAAAGTATGACTTACTTTTTTTAAAATCCTTAAATACATTGTAATTAAAATCCAAAATGTATTGCACATAAATGCAAATGTATTTCATTTATTTGTATTTTACTGTAGGATGTTAAATGAACCAATTGCTGCAGCTGGTTCACCGTCCCAAGCAGCCACACCGGCTGCTCCAGTAACTGGAAGTGGTGGTGGTAGTGTAGGCGGTGGAGCTACAGGGAATGATAGCAGTTTGGGAATTCCAATACAAGTAAGTCAATAGAATGCACCCTATAATTTTTATCATTCATTGTATCTTGATAACAAATAATTCATTTTTAATACGATTCTTTAAAGGTTACTCCACAAGATAAAGATGCTATAGAAAGGCTAAAAGCTTTAGGATTTCCAGAGCATCTAGTTATTCAAGTAAGTATATAATTTAGAGAAATTCTGCGTTTATTATTTATTTTTACTATTACTATTTACTATTTTTCACTCTTTATTTTTTATGTTCTAGGCTTATTTTGCATGTGAAAAAAATGAGAATTTGGCAGCTAATTTTTTGCTTTCACAAAATTTCGACGATTAAACTTATCATACTACTATCACACAATTGCCATTCTACTACCATCTTCTCTCTTTGTTTCACCACAAAATAGTTTGTTTTTAATTAATAAATAATCTTATTTCTCTGTTTACAGTGTTTTTTTCTTTTTCTTAGAATAATAATTATAAAGTTATAAATATGTAAGTATTTCGAAGATAATTAACACAATTTAAAATTGTAACTAAAGGTTACAATTTCTTTTTTTTTTTCTCCTGATTTTTTACTTAAAATATTCAACTGGTTTTAATTAGTGGATAATTGAAATTGATCTGTTGAGTGATTTATTTTCGAAAGACTACATATTACATATTTTGGAATTGTAAATATTTAAGCATATTAAGTTTATTACATGTGTCAGCTTGTAAAATCAAAGTAATAAAAAAGAAAATATTCCGTCATGGGTTTATCAATATGTAATATGTATAGTAAATAAATATTACCAAATTATATTGTAAAGTTGTTTAATTAGTCTATAAGAGTATATATATTCACTTAATACTATTCAATTTAATTGGCACATTATTCCTAGATAGCGCAAATTAATACAAAATATAACAATAGAGAAGAAAAAAGAGTTTAAAAGCGTTTGATCCCACCTCTTAAATACTGACAATTTTTAAATACATAAACATTATATAAAAGTGACTCGTTTATTAGATAAATAAAAGAATACTGAATTAAACCAGTCACCCCTATTCGAAATTTACAGAAAATAGGACAAGAATATGAAGACATTACGTAAATATGTTGCCAGCAGTGTGGCACTGAAAAGGTAATTGTGCCTACATACCACTGATTAAACTATGTATACCTACATATTCGAGTTATTACAATAGATCTTGTTTGCTCTACAAACAAGGTCTACCGTAATAAATAATTAGCTTGGAAAGAACAGATAGAATATAGTATTATAGTAGAATAGATATTCGCAGACGCCATTTCCGATCCGATTTGTTGCATGGGAGAATCCAAAATTTATCATTGGATTAAATCAAAGATGGAGTTTGCGAATACTCTCCCTTATTTAGAGAGAGAGAGATTAATATCCTACAATTTCCATAACAAATTTTGACTAGTAGTATTTTCTTAATATATTTATCTTATGAATCTACAAAACAAGCAACTTTTTTAACAACTTTCTGTGAGTGTATTCTACATATGCATTATGTATTATAAGTGAAAGATGACTGTGACACCTAAGGCCTCCTCTTTTCAATTGTAAGGTGTGTACATTATTATTAGTGCGAATAAAATACCTAACTGATTAATATTCCTGTTTCTTTTCAACTTATTATTAAATTTCAATTTCTCGCCGTTCCTTTACTTCTTCGATTTACTTGTATGATATATTCAATCAGTTTAATACTGCGTCGAATCGCTGGTGGCAGTCGATGATAGAGCCATTTTCGAAAGGGTCGACAGACTGCGCTTAGGAAAACTACTGCCGCCACTGCTCTCAGAAAATATCTTCCGAAAACTATGAAAAAAAAAAAACAAATATTTCATAAATACTTGGTATATTTGATGCAAAAGCAGCAGACTTACAATTTCCTAATTCCAGATTCGGAGCTTCTTTTCCATGGAGCATCGTCTGGTTCTAAAGGTAATGGCCCTTGAACTGGTGCATCATCGTCTACAGGACTGAATAAAGAATATTATAGATCCAGTAATTATGAGTCTCAATCAATAGAAAAAAAGAAGCAGAAAACAAAGTTGAACTTACTAAATTTGTGCTTCATCAACAGGTGAAAATGAATCGCGTTTTTTACTATTATTATTTGAAAAAAATAATAGATTCTCACATGCATTATCTAGTTTATCACCAAAACTTAAAGATTTACTTTTTAATCTACAAAAATGTGCGAAATAAAAGTTAAAAACAAATAAATGGTGGTGATACGCAGCGATAACTAATTCTTGTTACCGATTCAATTTATTTCCGAATTAGACCAATGACAGAAATCATTTATCGCTAAATCACAGCCGCTACGCATTTGCTAAGCTCTACCATTAATTCATACATACGTTTCTGGTCGTTTTTTAGGCCGATATGTTTCCAATTCATCTTCTAAATCACTAACTTTCGCTTTCAATTCATTTCGTTCATGTAGAATATCTTTTAATTCCTCGGTTGTAAATCGTGGTCGATTTGGATCATCTAAATCGTATACAGCTTTATTTGCTGGTAGTGGAGAATCACTCTGGGGAATTATTCACATATTTCGTATCAAATAATTAAAAAACCCTAGTCATTATTTACTTTTACTAAATCCTCGTTTTCCTTTTGAGCTAATCCTAATCTTTGTCTTAAACCGTTAATATCTCTTTGCTGATCCTGAATTTGTACTAGAAAGTCAGCTCGTTCGTCGCACAGTGTATGAATTTGGCTCTGTAATGATTTATGTTTACGACGTTGCTCTTTGCTTGATAATGTTAACCGATCAATTTGGGATTTTAACTACACAAAGCAAAAAAAGTGTTTTTCTTTATTTTTAATTGAAATGTGCAAAATGTGAAGTGACATACGTTATCCATTTCTGAACATTTATCTAATAAACATTTCTCTTTTTCTCGCAGTTCATCGCGTTGTTTCTCCAATGTGTCTTTTAATCTTTGTAGAATTTCACCATCAACAACTGAATCGAGCATCGAAATGGCTGATTGATGGCTATCAGCAGCTAAAGTGTGATCTTTCATTAATTTACGATTTTCCTCTTGAAGTTTCTGTACCATTAGAACTAATTCTTTGCTTTCGGAACGCCATTGTTCTTCTATAATTTCTAATTCCTAAAAATTTTTAACAAACATAGTAGGTAATTGAGAGATAAACTATTTAAGGTTCATAGAGAACCAGCGAGTATAAACACTGACTTTATCGAATTTCTGTCGATATTCAGCTTTTTCTAATTTATCATTTTCCAATTGAGATATTTTTAATTGTAATTCATTTAAAAACGTATTTTCTCGTTCGTTTCTTGTTGCTAAGCTTTCCAAAAGTTCTAATGCATTTATGACCTTTGGCATTAGAGAAGTAACAGCGTCCGCTCCGTATCTAAAATAGTATAAATTCCATTTGGTAATTCGTTCTTGTTAGTTTATAAATAGTTACAAGAATGCAATAAATAACTATATACTGCACGATTAACATTTCAAAGAAGAGATCAATGGACTTCGACATTTAATTTTTTATTTAGAAACTATTTAAATTTAATTACTTCTTATCAAAGGTTAAAGAAAAAATATGTAAATTATATTCATGAATATAATAAATACATGTTAAAATATAAGAGAAAATCATCTTACTTATCAATAATTTTTTCGCACTCTTTTCCAATATCTGAAGCAATATCATAAACATCAACCACTGTTACATCGCCAGATAAATCACTGTAATCTTCCATTCTGTTATATTTCATTCGAGACATTAAACAATTAACAAGTTGTTTAATAAAACAAATAATAGATAAAATAACCGAGTTCCTTTTAAATTTACTTGTCGAATTAAAATTAGTCACTTGTCTGTCATGTTGTGGAGTTGTCAACAACTCCTCCGTGCTGTGCAACATCATCACTTAAAAGAATTGCTTCTAGATGTCGCCTGCAATCATTTCATCACAGAGTAAATATTTAATTTTGTTTTTATTTCGCTATTCACTAGATCCGTTTAAGATTATCGATTACTATTGGCTCTATTACGTAAGAATATGTAAGCTATACTATTAAACGTAATTAAACTATGATTCTAATTATAGCTAGATCAATGGGATGGATAATAGTATGGCAAACACAAACTAGAAACTGGTGATGGCAGGTCGAGACAATAGTGGCAGTCGCCACTATTGTAACTTTAATTTTAATTCAAATTTGCCTTAATTGTTAATTAAACCAAGGCAAATGATTTGACAAACAACACAATTATTATTTTTTTAATTAAAACTTAATATAGTTCTTCGAAAAACTATATATTAATTACACTAACGATTATTAAAGTATTTTTTATTAACTCGAAATTACATCGATGGCGAATTAAAATGAAAATTGAATTAGAACAATCGAATTTTAGCATGATCGAACGGATCATGTCATGTAACGGTTAAAAAAAATTAAAATACAAATGCGATATTTTACACTACTAATATGCAGAATTATTGCAAAACTTAAATAACATAAGTTTGAATAAGTCTGTCTTGGATTCATAGTAGGTAAAGTGCTTTTGCCTTTTTAAACAAAAACCTAGTTACAACAATTCGAACATTTTATAACTTTTTTTCTAAAAAAATTTGCTTGCTAAACTTTGCAAAGTTCCCAGATACGATTCTTTTAACCGATTAAAATTCCCACACCCAATTTAAAATTGTTCTTTGGGTGATTCATCACGGCACTAAGAGCAAACGTAAATGGTACTGGATTTAGTTTTTTCTCCAAAATTGCACCTACTGTCCAATTGGAATCGAATTGACCTGAAACGATTTTTGCAAATTGAAATTAATTTTTTCAGACAGCGTGATTAAAAATCAGTTTATAACTGGAACTAACAAACTATACACGACAAAACCGTTCTGCTGTACCTACCTTTAAAAACTACATCGTTCTTTGGTAAATCCACTTGATATCCAATTGAAGCAACTGATTCTTGAAGTCGATTACTGACTTCTAATTCGGCACCAATTTGCAGTTGTTTACTGGCTTTATGATAATAACATAAATGCACTCCAGCCATTCCTAGAGTTGCAGACATTTGGTAATCTTCAGTGGAATATCTATGTAAAAATAAAAACAAATAAAAATAATACACAGTATTTATAGACCATTTAAAAAAAAAAAAAAAAAAAAAGTCAATATAATCAGTACATTGTCTAAATTTGTATTGATATTAACCTAGCGATTGTTTTAATTTACCTGGCCGCAGCACTTAATATTGCTATTTCACCGCCCGGAACACCTGGACCCCGTTGATAAGCTAATTCTGAGCCTAAAGATAGCCGTGATGTAACCGATTGTAAATAGTGGAGAACCATAACGCCATGATTATGTATAATGTCCGGATTTGCAAGAGTTAAGCTTGTCGTATAATCACTACCTTTATAATTGAATGTCAATTGTCCCATTTGAAATTTGGAGCTTTGAATCTATAACACCAGTATAATATCGTTAGTAATATCGGCAATAACATATAATGATGATAGTGATTAAATATCTATAATACTATATATTTACTTGTGCGGCAAATTTGGCTTGTAAATTTGGAACAATCTGATGAATTATTGATGCATTCAAATTTCCTGAGGGATCTATGTCTCCTAATAATATTGGATAAGCTTCTGTAGGCAAGATTTGTTTTGTACCAACATAAGTTGCATTAAATCTATAGCCGCTTGGCACTAATGAGCTCATGTTGATTGTATGAGAAATTTGAAAATGATTGCTCAACGGTCTTGTTAACATTATTCTTGCTCCTTCAAAGCATGTCGGAAAAATATCTAAAAACATAAGTAGATTTTTAACATTGTTAACGCATTATCGTGAAACATTTAAAACTATTCATTATATTTAGCCACAAATATATTAAATGATACTAGCTCTTATTACACTTCTTGTTAACCTAAAATTCACTTACTTTTACATTTTGAATGAAGTTCTTCTAGGGGCCCAGGATTTTCCAAGTTTTTATCGGAATGTAGATCTTCTTTGAGTTGATTTAGAACTGGATTAACTGGAACTGACGGTGGTGCAGGCGGTGGAACCGTTGAAGAAGCGTGAACATTGCCCATTTAAGCGGATTTTGTGTCGTCCTTTCGAATACTGTGTATTCACAAATGTTGCCTAAATAAAATTGATGAAGAGTAAACAATGGAAATTATTGATTATAATCAATAATTTGTAATAATAATAATTATTTTTTTAACATTAAAAATTGATTTTTATAATAATACTACATAACCTCAATCATCACATGTATTACTGAAAGGTAGGAATGCAATATAAATATCGATATATTAGAATTAACAACAACTCAAATAGAGATAGAGTTAAACTGTTTAACTCTTAACTTAAACAGTCAATTCCAATTGAATAGTTCGGTTGTGTAAATTTTTTAACTTCTTTTCTTACTCTTGTAATAAATATAAACTTATAATAAATTCTTGTCTTAAATGAATTTTGGTTTTAAGGGTTTTATTTTAATACTTTTAATAAATATACAGATATGGTGCAAAGACTGCAAAGTTTTGCAAAGTCAATTGGAAAACTGGACACCGCCGTACAAACAACATTCAATTTTATTATATAGATTTACATATACATATAAATAAAACTTATTTAAAAGTGTCTTAAAAGGGTCGGTTACTTTGCCGTTCATGTATTTCTCTGTTAAACTAGATTTAAGTTTTTCATTACCTATAGTCAGGATTTATAAATAAATTCATATTTGTAACATAATATGCAGAAAGTTGGTCACTAATAATATGTACCCTATACTTGAATAAATAAAATTCGAAGCTTATACAGGGTGTTAATTTAGAGTTGTAGAATATTCAACCATTCTTAATAACTTTTTTCCGTAAAATCAACTTTAATTATTTCACAATATTGCGCAACATTTAAAAGTTGCTAGAAACCGTTTGATATCCACTATACTCTACGGCGGCTCGAGCCGGCCGATCGTAAACAACCGTTATAAAAGGCAGCCGTGAGAGATTCCGATGAAATAACACGTGCAGTGACTCGCCCACACAGTAAATGAGCCAAAGTCAAACTTGGTTATTTTTATTTTTTATGTCTTGAAATCAGAATTAAAAAAATTTAACTAGAGAAATTGAACTTTGTTTATCAAGTTTTGATAATACGTTTCAAAAACACTTTTATTACAAATAAACACAATTTAAAAAAAGTTATAAAAGATATGTAATGTGGAATAGGAAAAAGAATTTTACTTAAAAAGTTCAAAATCTATTTTGAAGTTTATTTAATTTTTTTAATTCTAATTTCAACTTTGTTGGCGCAATTTTGTTCTATTGCATAATACTTTCAATTATGTTGTTTTTAAAACCAACAAAAACTTCTTTATTAATATTTAGTTAAAAAAAAAAGTACTTTCTTCTTGCTAGCAAAGTACAATCACACAAACAGCTCTTTAATGTTACCTTTATTAGGGCAAAGAAAATTAAGACAATACATGCATACTACTAATATTTGGTGTAATTATTACGATAAATTAGTAATGAACTTCAACTTACCAAGCGAGATGGTATGGCTTACCACCCCGCTATAGCCCGCAATTCATGATTCATATCATCATATAAACAAATGTCCACAGCACTAGACAATGAATACTACATTAGACAATGCAAATCACACTTAACGTTACAATAAAAGTACAATATCCAGAGTAGTAATACACTACAACATATCACACTATCAATTCATTAGTAATTTATTAGTTATTCACAGATTGTGTTCAATATGACTACCATTTTTTTCAATCCTATACTGAGCCCGATTTATAAAAGATTAATAAACTCCTGAGAATTGTTCTGCAGCTTTTTCACGAATTATTCTTTTAAGTTCAAAAATTCGTGCATGAAGTGCATCTTCAGTACAAAGGGTCTTTGTATACCAGATATTTCCTGTAATCCCATTAATAAAAATTTAAGGCCTTTAAATTAGGGGATCTAGCTGGTCAAGCAATAGGTCTTCCACGGCCTATCCACCTATTTGGAAAATTTTCATTCTAAAACGATCTAACATGAGAGTAACAATGAGGTGAAGTTCCGTCATTGATAGACCAATGTATCATGACGTAATTTTAATGGATCATCTTCCAATAGTTCCCATAAATTATTTCTTAAAAATTCCAAATACATATTATTAATACGTTAAATGTATAAGAAAAATTAGTAAAATTTAGGTAATTATCTAATTTACAGGAATTTAAATTGTCTATAAATAAAACTCGAAAATCTTTAAGTATTTAGGATATCATTATCCTTAGAAGGGGCAGCGCAGCCTTATCACGCGCAGGTAACTCTACGCAAGACTGCCACTCGTAACGGTTACTTATAGGTTACTGCCATTACTAGCGCCGTAACCGACCGGTCCAACCCATTTCTAATATTTGATGGTTTTTAGTGTTTTTACTACAATTCAAAACAATAATATTTTTATTTATTTATATTTTATTTGAATCCGAAATCTATGTGAATTATATTTTATATATTTAATCATTTTTTTATTAGACATTTTTTTTTCACTAGAATAATTAATTCTACATAATATTTAAAAGTAACTGAACTTTAATAAGACTAACTAATCAAGTAGTTTATTATCTTACTATCTTATATTCTTATCTTGAGTTTTCCTGAAATACAACTTTGCCTATGAATTTGGGATTATTTAATCGTATGAACTTGAAGGTATGGACCCACTTGCAAGTGCACGGGGGTGAAGCCTTTGTGTCTATCCATTGTATTGAAATCTACAGAACAAACAAAATACCGTAAACGTCGTGACCTACTATAGTTTCATAGGAACATGTACTTGTTTTAGGAAAGCAACGAACATAATGGAATGTATGGTGAATGGACTTCCGTTAACTTAATGCTACAATACGAGGAAGACAAACCGGAACATCAAAGCGTTTTAGAAAATTTCGATGGCGGCATAAGCAAAGAAATTACTTTGAATTTAATTAAACAATTTGGAAACAATTTAGGATTCGCACAAAATTCAGATCCCAGGGTTTTGTTAACAGATAGAGACGTAAGTATTTTATAATTTACTTTGTTCTCAACAGGGGATGAATTGGTTGACAACACGATTCGTAATTTTTATTACTTTCAGGTCCAATGGAGTATGGAAGTGTTCCGGTTTGGACTCTCTTTACCGTTAATAGAACATGAAGCGATTAAAGATTGTGTTAATGTTTATTGTGAATGGTTAACTGTTTTATTACCGGAACCGAAATCAAGAATACCAAAATGCATTTTGGACGATCCAAATATCTATGCTAGAAAAATTATTTCGCATTTTCGTTATCTATTTATGCCACGGCAAGGAGAAGGTATTATGTGTAGTAAGGCAGTATTTACACATGCTGTTCTTATTCATAGTTTTATACTTTATTTCAAAAAGTTTTATTCAAAAGATTCCAGGCATTTTTCTTGTTATTTAATAGGATCGGATTTAATACATAAACAAGCTGTTTTGTGTCACAGAGTTCTGCGCACTCTTCAAGAAGTAACTCATACATCAAAAAAATTGAATCAAGAAACATGGGAAGCCCTATTAGTATTCTTATTGACTATAAATGATATCTTACTATCCCCGCCAACGATAAAAGATGATGTAGCTGATCAGCTTTGTGAGAGAGTATTAAGTGTTTTGTTTGAAGTATGTTTTTTGCGTATTACATATTATCCATATATTACTAGATAAATATATTGGAGTATTAACAATAGTTCCATTGTATTATTTTATAGGTGTGGTTAATAGCATGTTCGCAATGTTTTCCATCGCCAACTTTATGGAAAACGTTACATGAATGTTGCATGAATTGGAGACATCGAGTTGCTTTAATTGAACAATGGAATAGAGTGAATTTAGTTCTTTCGTCAAAAATATTAGTTTTTATGTATGGTCCAGAATTTCCTGAATTGAAAATAGGTATGGTTCGTTCAACTTTATAAAATAAATAGTTTTGTCTGCAAAAAATGTACCAATCCGATTAATGTTTGATATTTTCGTAACATTTCGTATTAAATTTAAGGTGAAGAAGACATTGTACCAAAAGGAATGTCAAAAGATTGCATTACGCAATGTTGGTATAGGTTTTTGAATATTATTGGCAACCCTATTAGTTTAACAAAGCCAGAGGTAATTGAGCTCAATGATTCATTTATACTTTCACTAGTAGAAGATATAGTAGATTTATGTATGAGTACGTGTTGCTACTACTTACTGTTCGATTATGGGAGTTGGAAATACATATAAGCATTTATTATATATTTCAGGTGATTAGTCAAACGCAAAAATTTCTACAATTCGCAATAAGTACCGGTGAGGTACTCGATCCATCCGAACATCCTTGTTTACAAATGCTCCCAAACATTTTTTTAAAAGCGATTAGAGGAATTTCGGTATTAGTGGATGCATTTTTAGGTTTGTGTACATCGAACCGTTTACTGTAAATATAAATAAATACACATTTATCATGTAGGTATACCAAAATCAACTTTGGTAAGTCTCACTACAAGTAGAGCATCGGTAAATACATCAACAAGTCGATCATCAACAAATAGTGGTTCGTGTATGTCTTATTTTTTCAGTATTATATTTATTGTTAATATTATAACATTTTTAGCTATTCAATATTCTAGTTTGTATGGAAAACCTGTTCAATTATCACCAGATAGAGCTAATTGCAATACAATATTGCATCTATATGGCGAATGGCTTTTTGAAGCTGCTCTTTTAGGATGTGATTTAAATTCGCAATGCAGTCGTAAGTTCTTAATATATAATTGGAATTATATTGTGTGTTATACATGTACTGCGAAAACGTAGTATTTGTAAATAGAGCACCCATTTTCTTCTTCAAACACTTAATGAAATGCAGAAAATTAAAATAATAATTTTTGGAGTTTTTTGGCCAACGAATAATCTTTCTAATCTGGTATTTCGGCTCTTTGAAACAAATTTGACAGAAATTACAGGAGTTAGAGCTGGGCTCTTCGTTTTTCATCATATCAATATATTTGTAGAAGTTAATTTAATAGTAATACTTTAATTTTAATTAGTTAATTAAGGGCCAGTTTCGTAATCAATGTTTGACTTTAAATCAAATTTAAAGCTGACTGTCATTGGCTTAAATTAATTTTTAGCCAATAGTGTACGACTTTAAATTAAATTAAAGTTACATTGTTGATTATGAAAATGGCCATAAGCTAATTTCAGAATAACGAATCGAAACTGTAGATTAGATTTTAAACATATAAAAAATTAGTACATAAAGAACAACTAGTCATTGTGGTGTATGCTAACATAACAATCGATAGAAAAGATCTAATCATATTTTGATGTATCCGATTCAATTCAGAATCGTCCTGGCGTCCAGGATCTATAATTATAGATGGTTCGAAAGCAAGTTCGTTAAGTTGTTCCCAACCGGGCTCGTTATCCGATACACATTCAGAAGTATTGAATTTTGATAAATATGAAAGTGGAAAAGCTGAAGCATTAGGAACATTATGTAGAATATTTTGTTCGAAGAAAACCGGCGAGGAAATTTTACCGGTTTATATCGCAAGGTAAGATAAATTGTGGGAGTTATGAATATCTCTATAAAATACAAAATGCAAAGCATTAGGATAGTAAAGAGCCGTGATAACACATTATTAGAATAAATTAGTAACTAGTAACTAATTTATTCTAAGTAAATAAAATTGATTCTATAACAAGTCATTAAATTTATGATTTTTTACAGGTTTTATATGGCAATATTTCAAGGTTTAAAGTATTCAGCTAATTCGAATGAATGCGATGAATGTATGATGGCAATTTTAACAAATTCTAAGGAACTTTTCAGTTTAGATTTAGATGGCGTCCGGTAAAAATCTCCATTTTTTATATCTATTCTCTTTTTTTATTGTGTGCTTTAATTTCTAGATCGCTGATTCCATCTTATGTCGCTTCACTCGATATCGTATTAACCATTAAAAATTTAAAGATACCAATTGATGCGAAGAGAACAGAATTGCGACGAGCCGCTATACATATTCTATTATCGCTATTAGTATTACCGTTACATTTTCAGGATTGTCCTATTAAAGAATTATCATCGTCTGCCGGTAAAAATTAATCCCAGCATTTTGCAATTAGAATGTAAAGTTTCTAATTTGAAGTATTTGACACTGGACTGATTTTAGGTGTTGCTGACAAAACACTCTCTACATTTATTGCATTGAAACCGAAACTAATCCATATTCTAATAAATGCTTTGCAAATTGAAGAGGATTCCGAAAATACGTACATGTTACTTGGCGGCTTGTTTCTCACTGTACAAGATTCAGCTTCATATGAAGCATCATCTGAACATATAATACAGCATATTAGTGATACTAATACTTCAAATCTATTGAGCAGTGGTAATTTAAAGCTTGTTTTCCTATTGTATTGCTAAGTGTAAGATTTTATTTATTTTTTACAGCTTCTGATACATCGAGTACAGTAAGTATGGCTAGTAACAGTTGTGATCATTCAATTACACCAGAACGGTGTTACACGTCAGAAATGGAAGTGTTGTCATCTGGTTAGTATCTTTATTTATTTTCGACGGCATTAAAATGCCATTGTAGACAATAAAAACAATTAAATATCAGTTAATTTGCTGAGCTTTTGCTATATTTATGCATCACTGTTCCTAGACTCAGCTCATGCGCTATTTGTTCGAGTAACGTATTTGGTATGTCATAGATTAATTTCGTTTTGGAAAACCGACTGGAATATTGCATTGGCAGCGTTAGAACTACTTTCCGGATTAGCTCGAATACATATAAAAGGTAAGTTTCGGTGCATATGCCTGCTGGAAGTAATAAAATAAAGAGTATAATTTAGATGTAATTGAATGCAAAAGGGCAGTAAAATGGTTGTGCGATTACATTATTTATCAGTGCTCAAGGCCACCACCGGCACACTCAAAAGATCTTCATTCGACAATAGTGGCAGCATTTTATTGTGTTTCAGTTTGGCTATGTGAACATCCTTATATTTTAAAGGATAAAGAATATTTAACAACGGTGAGTAAAGTAAATTAAAGATTCATGGTTCTATCACGGGTTTTTTTCAACTAAACAAAAATAACCATTCGTTGCTAATATTTTTGCATGTAGAAGCTGTTATATAAGATATGAAAATAAATTTATCTTGAAGGTTTTAGAAGTTTGCGAATATGGAATTTGTGGAAGTAAATCTGTTGTTAAATCAGGTGAACTAATTAAAATGAAAGAAGATAAAGAATTAAAACCGGTATCGATGCGTGTAAAAGACGCTGCTGAAAACTTATTAACAATCATTTTAGAACATGTCTCTTATTTTCCAAATGAATGTGGTCCCGAATCTACTAATTCATTGTTGGATGAGGTGTCCTTGTTGAGGTACGTAGATCAGGGTAATCAATAAGATAATTGATTGACGTATTTCTTCTGAATTTAGACAATGCAGCTCATCGAATATGACGTACACAACATTATCAAGTTCCACAGAAAAATTTAAGTACTTTGTTACTGAAGGGAATGTCATGTTGACTTTACTCGAAGAACCATTAGGAAATGATCAGGTATAATCTAGTATAATTTTAAAGTTATAGTTTATTATTTATTTATTTGTATGCCATTTTTTTAAAATGACTGGATTTTTTTGAAAATCTTAATTCTGTAGGATCCTCAACCTACTGTAACATTGCTAATTCGAAGTCCATTCGGACGTTATGCATGGACAATGCAATTAAGACATTTACCACGACATCGATCAACCAGCAATAAAACACATTCATCGAATGCTTGTCGACCGGTAGCCATGCAAGATATGCCCATTTGTCCGCAAGTCAAACAAAAATATTTTCCAGATGGCGTCGAGAATGCACCATTATTTCAAGTGTACGTATAATAGACCTATTTTCTATTCGCCAGAGAAATGGGGGATACGAATTTCTATAAGAGAAACGGTTGCAACATATGATTTTTGCGCAAGTCTTGTAACTGCAGTTAAATTAGTCGCAATTTTTGTGCCAAAATAGTAATATTAATAAAATAGCTGTTATTGATTTATTTATATGATATCTAATTGCATATTTATTGATAATTATTATCAAGAAAATATTTATTTTAACTTATAAATTTTCACCTGCCGGTGACATTACTATGCGCGCGCACATCTTGTATTTTACAAGTAATAGAGAATAGGTTTATTACTTCGTAGTATACAGTGTACGAGTAGTTAAAAGATAGTGGTTTGATTAGTGAATTTAAAAGTTTACATCACAATAATGATTGTTATTTCAGAGACAATTCAATACCAACATTAGATTATCTCTTGGAAAATAATTTATCATTTAAAAAAGAGGCCAATTTAATGAATAGATTAATTGAGAGGCAAACAGAAACGGAATCCAATATGGTTAATAAATCATCTCAAGGAAATAATCAAGAGTACTGTACTCCGCCGGCTGTATGCCAGGAATTTCAAACTGCGCGACTTTTCTTAAGTCATTTCGGTTTATTACATTTAAATGGAGAAGTAGGTAAATATATACAAGTGATAAGTAAATGCTAATTATCTGATTTAATTTTCAGGATAATTTTTCGAAACTACCGAATCTGGTTGCATTGGATAGTAGTGTTGCCGATTTTCCTCAAGATTTAAAGATTTTAGATCACATGAGTTCAAGAACAGTCGATACCGTTCACATTTATTATGTTAGATCACAGCAAACTGTTGCCAGTGATATTGTTGGGAATATGCAGACTCCGAAAGTGATCAATCCTTATTTTTTCGAATTTATACATTCGTTAGGGTGGCCGGTGGATATACACAAACATCCAGGTATTGTTAGCAATTGTGAAGGGGGCTCGCTAGAAACTATCTAACGTAAATTATAAATAATAGTGGTACAATTTATACATCATTATGTGTGATGATTTATAAAAAAAAACATATTCGATCTTCCGTTGAACTCAGTACAACAAGCCAATTTGATATGTATTTCAGGATGGACTGGACACATATCAACTTCTTGGAAAATAACTCAAGATCACATTAGCCAATCATTGTCAAGTGGCGAAAGTTTACCTAGACAAGAAATGTATGATGGAATCAATCATATAATATACTGGGCAGATGCAGCATCAGAAATAGCTTTTGTAATCCCATCAAGTGTTCGAGCAAAAGATAAATGTCAGAACAGATTTGATGCTAAAAGTTCATCTAGTAAGTCAGTTCTGTTTATTTCCTACAAAGCGATGCATTTGAATTGAGTGTTGTTATTATTTTTTGTTCAAGTGTGGAGTGAAAATAGTAGTTCCGCATCATGGTCAGATGATCGTAATACACCTAACAGTAATTATAATGCAGAAAATGATTCGAAGCCAGAGCCGCATAGACGAACTAATAAAATTAGTATCCATTCAAATATTAATACGAAAATTATGGTGGTATGGCTAGAAAGCTTTGAAGATCATCTAAATTATCCCGTAGGCATGTATATGTGCATTTTTTTTTAGTTTTGGTATCCTGTTTCACGCAAAATGTATCTTTTTCCAGATGATCTTTTAGAATCGATGACAACTGGTTTAGAAAAAGACAATACAATCAAATCATGTGCTATTTTAATAATTTTTTTACAATTATTAACGACAGGTTTATTACGTGTTCATTTACGTGTAAGTATATTGCCACGCTTAAAATTATGGCAAAATGTGATCAAAAATAAAATTCTTATCTATACCCAGCTTTGGTGAGATCGTAATTAAATATATGTCGGCAAAAAGCGATGTATATCTGGTTGCCGAGAATAATAACTGGGATTGTTGTGTTGACCACTACTTCATATATAAATTGAATTAAACACACAAATTTGGATTTTATACTAACACGAATTTATAAAATTATCTTAGGGTCCTATAGGACGTGCCGGATTAGCATTACCTTTAATTGATGATATGATTGTAAGTCGAAGAACTTTGGGACTGTTAATTAGATACACCGCTCTTAATATGGCAAGAAGAAAGCGTCTTGATTCTGATAAGTATGGCTCTTGTATTTTTAAAAGAATGTCCCGGATGTTCTTTTTACCAGTTGTTAATTGTGTTATTCATCAAATTTCAGCTATCAATCACCACATGTACGAAGGCGTTTAAAAATTCAAGAAATGGTAGAAAGATATAAAAGGGGGATGACAAAACCGGAATTATTAACTTATTTGTTTAGTGTTACTTAGTAACTAAATTCTTATAGAATAAGATAACATTAGCTAATTTTATTTTTGTTATTGATTTGCTATGTGTTGTTATAAACTTATGAAATCATAATACTATATTTTTGTTGGTTAGGTCCGTATTCCTACTGTAATTCTAGTTTCTAGTGTTTCTACTAGATATTCCAGGATATATTGCAATACTATAGTATAAGTAATTTTAAAGGGGTATTTAATTAATAGTATTTATATTTTTTTTGTATTAAACTAAATTGAATTGAACAAAGAAAGTTGCTTTTTTATTTATGAAGAAGTCCAAAATAAATAAATAATCGATATCGACTTGGACATCACTAGTATACTGCCTGCATTTGCGCTGTACAGACTTTTCAGTTTGCGGTAATCTTAAAAATATTTAGATTATACAAATATCAAAATAAAACAATGGCATTATTACACAATAAAATACTTATAAAATCTGCAGAGTATCTAAGTATTTTTATGCCAAAATCATGTTTCCATCAAACATCATGTTTAAGTGCTTGGGAAGGGAAAAATAAAACTGGTCCAACACATTGGTTAGAATACAACAAAAAAATATATCCGCCTCAAGAGCCCTATGAAGAAAAAAGACCAGCAGTAAGAACAATGTCTATAAATTTTACTTAAAACAATAATGTATGTAAATGGATTCCATTTATTGCAATAGTATGTATGCCATCAACGCACAAATATAAAGTACAGTCCATGGAAAATGTGGTATATAGCATCATTTATAAGAGGAATGCCGGTCGATGAAGCAATTAGACAACTGAAATTTGTTCCAAAAAAAGGAGCTGTAGATATTCGGCAGGTGATAGAAGAAGCAAAAGAACTAGCAGTAAAATCCCATAATGTAGAATTCCCAAGTAATATGTGGATTGGTAGGTAAAATATCTAAAAAAGTGTATTTTTTAAATGGCAAATATATAATCGAATTACACAAGAGTTCACATGTTTTCAGCTGAATCATTTGCCACAAAGGGTAAAGTAATAAAAGGAATACGTCGACATGCAAAAATGAGAATGGGTCTAGTTGAATACTTTCATTGCCATTACTTTGTCAGGCTTGAAGAAGGTAGGATATACAATTATAGCCCTTTCAAGGGTGCTTTAACAACAATTCGTTGGTTACCAACAACCCACAAATGCCCAAAACATATGGCGATATAGGTAGTATAGAGTTCACTGACTAACAGCTTTTCGGCAATTTTTTTGCGAGATTTGCACATGCGCGTGGCGTGTTTGTGAGCATGTTTTTTGACTTGACGTAAATAGTTTCGGCGCTATTGTTTTTACCACTTGTCGGCTGTCGCAAGTTTAACTTTAATTTTGTATAAGTTTTCGAATATAAACATGAATTTTAATTTTATTTAGGGTCTCCTCCAGAATATTATTATAAGGAAGAAAAGAAACCTCATCAACAATTAGAAGATTGGTTGGCCCAGATGAGAAAAAGGAAAATTACTAATTCACTGTAGGGGTTTCTAGAAGATGTATATTTAATAAATCGTTACAAAAAATCTTTTTGTTCTAAACTGAAACTGATAAAATAAACTTATATAAGTATAATAATAACTATTATTAATAAGTTTCTTTGTTCCGTCGCTCATGTTGTAAATTCACTTTAATTAAGATAATGCATAATTTTTGTTGTATTTGTAAGTTATTACCATTTATCTAAAATTGGATTTTGGATATCTTGCAATTTGCAGCAATTGTAAGTTGAAAGATTTTAATTTAAATTTTAAAAGTTTATGTTATTGATTGACATAAAAACGGCCAGTTATTCAACAATCGATTATTCTACCCATCACTAATTCCAAATATTTGGAGAATGTACTTTTGAATAAAACGCATTGATTGTTTATTCATAAGGGTATTGTGCTATAACAACATGAAGCAATAAATGTTTACAATTACAATTTTAATCACTTTCCATTTTGCAGATTGAAACTTATGGTAACTAATAATTTTAATTGTTTAAATTGGATATTTCAAAGCGGCGGTCACTTCCGTCACCTATACAGGAACAGGAAGCAGACATTTTTCAAATGTGACAAACAATTTGCCAAATTTATAACCAAATGTTTATTATTTATTTACTTTTTTCATCTATTTTTTCAAATATGTTGATATTAACAGCATTAATTTTTTATAATAATAAATTTAGGAGCTGATAGAATTGGCATTCAATGAGAATTTAGCCCCGGTGAAGTATATATTGACTGATAAAAATAAATTGAAACCACTAGCTGATGTCGAGGTATTCTGTATACTATTGTATTGATTTTTATTGTATTTATTTTATTTCATATGTATACAAATGGATAAATTGCTTATATTTTAGAATTCAGCAATAACTGTAGCTTCATTACAGCAAGGGGATATTCAAGAAATTGGAAAAAAATTACTAATAGTAGCAGCTAATGGAGATTTAGATGAACTTAGGTCGATTTTAACAAAGAAAATACCATTCTATTCTGATTGGGTGATGTTAATTTTATATTTCACCATAAATTTTTGTTATTGTTAAATTTATTAACTTTGTTATCTAGTTGGGTACAAGTCCTCTTCATTTAGCTGCTCAAAATAATAATGTCGAAATATGCAAATTACTTTTAGAAGCTGGAATATCTAAAGACGCTCAAAATAAATTGGAGAAAACTCCATTGCATTTAGCTTGTTATGAAGGTCATTCTGATGTAGTTCAAGTTTTATTGGATTATAATGTTGACATTAATTGTAAGGATATGGTATGTATAATTTTGTAATAATGTTTGTGCCTTGTATTCATTTTACTTCTCATACTCCTCTACTTGTTCATAATAATAATAATTAGAAATTGTTTCTTCTTTTATCGGCATGATTTCTTCCCATAGACCGGAAAGAAGTTGTATAATTTATGTTAAACTTAAAATACTTTTTAGTTATCTATGACACCATTACATTGGGCAGTTCAGAGAAAACATGGTTTAATTGTAAGGAAACTATTAGCTCGGGGAGCTGATATTAGTGTCATTAATAAATTCAATTTATCGGCACAAGATATTGCCAAGCAAATGAAAGTTGATAAAATTGAACGGCTATTAGAAGGTACATATTTACTTGGAAAATCTATTTGAATAATAAGACAACAATGGTATTAAAAAATTTTCATAATTTCATCTGTTGCTATAGAAAATGTACTGTATGGAAAGTGCTAAAAATATCTGTTTCGTAGAATATAAAACGAAGAGAAATTTTGAACTATCTAATGATATATTGGAACCAACTGACGTTACTCAAGGAACATTTTCTGCCGTTAAATTACTAGAGGAGCATGGTATTACAATGCTTACAAATGACCTTGATGAGCAAGATATTTTAAATTGTGCGGTAGAAAGTGGTCATTCTGTAATTCTAACAGGTAATGTAAATGGTATCATTTCATTGGGATAGAATACTTTTGATAATTAAAGTATGTACATAGTAATGTATGAATCTTTAGCATTTTCTGAATTTGTGAAAGCCTAATATTAGTTTATTTAAGGTTATTGGGTTACGGTTGTTTATCTACGTTTAAACCAAGTACTTCTATACTGTACTAATCATTCGACAATTGAGGTCTCAAAAAGTGGGAGTTTGTATCAAATTATTTGTGCGCATGTGTTGTAATAGCTGCCAAATTTAGGATATAAAAAAGCATATTGAAGCAATGTTTATTTAAAAAAACCAATTATTGTTGATTATTTTTAACACGGCCAGGGTAATAAATAAATATTTGAACATATTTATTCCTTCACCGTAGTTTATACTTTTATAAAAATATTGAAATATAAAAACGTTTGGCGATGACACTTATTGTCCTTCATAAATTATAACCACAGCTGATTCGCTGAGACCTTTTTTATTCATGTCAGTGCATATATACAAGATTGCACATGCGCACAAATATATGTGTAGGAGCTATTTTTTTTTTGTTGTTCACAGAATTATATAAAAGTGTATTAATTAGTAGTATCTCTTTGAGATTTTCTATTACAATGTAATAACGTTAACGATGGATTCTTCTAGATGTGGGCAAACAACTTTTACACACTGTTAAACAAGAAGAGAAAAGAAAAATATTGGAGTTACCTTCTAAAAGAATCAAACATGTCACGGTTGCTCCTGAGCAATTCCTGACAACGTCTGAAGATCTAAATAAGCCAAAATTAAAAGTTACATCACCAGATCCACCTAGCGGTATAAAAAAACGCTTTGTATGTATTAAACGGTCATCGCCATAAAGCATTATTAAATAGAAAATAAATTTTTTCTAGATACAAAGCAAATCAAATAGTAGAAATGCCGATGTTGAGTTTCTAAAGAAACAATTACTCGAAGCAAGAAGAACAATAGAATTCTATAAAACCAAGCTACGCAAAAAGGAAATAGAAGCTGAAAATTACAAAAAAAAATTAAAATTTTTAACAAACTCCAATTTTAATTAGATTTATTTATTTATTTTTTAATTTTCTACTATTAATAATTAATATAGCGACTACAGAAATTGTAAATTATTTTGCTGTAAAATTGTGTGACTATTGAACAAATAATGAATTGTTTCAATTTGCAATTAATTATTTCAATTTCATATTCCATTAATTTAAAACAAAATCAAAATCGACATAACATTTCTTATACATGTATGTCGATAATTAACATTACATCTCTAAATATAAATAACTTAACCTTAAAATTGCTAAAAGAATTTGCAGAATCGGTAAATATTTATTTATCTTTACGATGTGGTGTTTATAAAGTAAAATTTGCATCACATATCTGATTAGCATTAATAAAGTAAAAACAATATCAAGAAAATTGTAGTTAATTCAATATTGGGTAAAATGGCTTTGGATTTTGATTCGAAAGTTCAATTACATCTAGATGCTAATAATGGATTGGAACAGTATGTATTAAATTTTTACGCGAAAAATATTTGCATATATAATTTTTTTTATATTGGATAGTTAATATATAATTTTACTTAGCTTTTTTTTGGATTTCCTATCCTGCTATATTTTTTTTTATTAACCAAATTTGTATTTAGCAATATTCGTAATATTCTTTGTGTTATTATTAGCTTGTAATAATAAGAATCTTGTAAGGATTTTCTATTAGTAAACGGCAATGTACCCTGCATCCAGCTTTAATATCTACATAAGATATCCTTAATCCTCTGATACATTTTTAGAGTAACAGATCTTATTAGAACAAGGTTAATGGAAAATGGTTGGAGAGATCAAGTGAAATTAATCTGTCGTAAAGTAGTTATTGAGAAGTCCGATGCCAAATCGGTACCAACTGTTAATGAATTAATAACGGCAATAACACCAGAAGCTCGACGAATGGTACCGGATGCAGTAAAAAAAGAATTACTGAATGAAATTGAAGCGATTTTAGTAAAATTAGAAAAATCTGGATATTCAAAAAATTATCGAAAGTAGTTTGATAGATGCCATAATCATTCCTGATTATAACCGCTATGTATAAACTAACCAGTAATGTATTTATTATACAATTTATTTATATACAAGGGAGATACTGATAAGTATACATAATAAATTCTTAAAAATTCATAAATTTATTGTAAAGTCTTCTAAAAAGTTCGTGATCATCATATCATTATAAGTCGATAATAGATCTATTTTTTAAGACTAGATCAATGAAACAATGGGAATTTATGAACAATTCTTTTATTTGAATTTTTAACATATGTAACACAAAATAAACTTTACTTTTCATTCTATTTAACAAGTGTCGAAAAAATCGTGGTTTCTATTAGAAAGTTCAGGATTGCATACATTATGTGATGTTTATTTTTATTATTATTATTAGTTTTTACAGTTATGTAAAATATTGAAAAAAAGTTGAATACAACTATGATTAGTCAAACTCTTCTTTTAACAAATTCGTAAAATTTATTAAAGCAAAACAATCGATTAAAAATTTGCATTATGTTTGTCATATTTTTGATAAAATTCTTTTTTTTTTGTTATGACTACGGACTCTATAAGATCTTATAATCCTCCGTAGTTGTGTATAAAAAAAACTTTATGTCTTTATACTTTACTTGTATACTATATGCATTATACATATATATATATATATATATATATATGCATACTATAAAGTATAATTGTAACACAGAAATGATAAATTCGATAATTTACTTATTTAAAAAAGACCAGTTTCTTAAAATTAGTATTGCAAAAATTTACGGTTTCAGCTCGTCTAAATAGTTTCAGTGGATTCTAGTATACCATTTACTAGTTTGTCTCCACTTTTCCCCCTGAATTGTTTCACTGCTTTCCATAATCTTAATTCATGAGCTCCAAGAAGTTTTATTTTTCTTAAATCAGACCTAGTAACATCATGAAGAACTTCTTCTAGTGTATATCCTTGGGAGAGTACCTATAAGAGCCGTAGAACATAAACAAAAATAGATATTCGCGGCTTTTTACTTTTATCGTACTTTTTTCTGTGAGATTTCGCTGATTCCAAGGCCTTTTAGCCAATTGGCTAATCTAGGATCCTCTTCTATTTCTTCCTGTTGCAGTTCATTCAACTGAAAAAATTGACAAATGAATGCAGCTTAATTTTAAAGTAGATACCTACAAACAATTCACATACCACAATCTTTTTTACATATTCAAAATAATCGTGCGAATGCCTTGAGTGATCTGTTGGTTTTAAATGTAAAAGATGATGATGATCTTCCATATCGAAACTGCCATTAGTTGTTTTACTAGACTTCGATGTATCGACTGAACCTTGAGTAGCTAAATTAGCACCCAATTCTGGTGACAGTACTGTAATCGTTGCTTGTACACCAGCTCGTACTAAATTGTCTAAAGCGAACATCCAATGGGGTTTTATTGGATGTAGACGCAGAACTTCATTGACTGATTCCTTTAGCAAAAGGAAATTAAAGAAAAATTGCCAGCACTAGCGATTCTTTTGGTACCTGATATAAATAAATGGCAAATTGTAATTGATGTATGGCTACGCTATCATAATCTAATTCTTCTTTGACTTGTTTAATAGTGCTTTCAACAATACACAGTGATTGTTCAGTAAGAAACGCTTTCAAACCATCCAATAATCTAAAGAAATTAAAATGTTGTGTGAGTGGAACGGTCTTCTAATTAAGTTGGCAAACTATATTATACCTATGCAAATGTTTTGGTGTAAGAACTGTTTCTCCTAAATATTTATCTCGGATTTTTTGCATCCATAATTCGCAAATTTTATTTCCATCATTAACAAGTACTTTTGCTAATGTAGTACGTCTTTGGGAATCTTTTTTTAGCAGATAAAATCCATCCGTTTCAGTTCCTAAACGAATCATATTGTACCAGTACAAAATTGTGTAAAAATAATAAATTGCGCTAACCTATATCAGCTTCCGGTGATAACAGAGTTCCAGAAGAATTTCGTCGTTCTGTTGTCGCATCCAAACTAGATTCACTACAATCTAACGATGGTGTCGACGCCAAACTAAAAATTCAGGGTTTTTAGTAACCAGCTTCATATAATTGTTAAGTTTATTCTATATTTAGATGCTTGAACATCGATGGCTTACCTGGCGAAGCTCAAATCTGTCGGCATCTGAATTGGTGGTAAAAGGGAGGCTCTGTTCTGTTGTCGTCTATGAACGTGTAAGAAAAATCTATTTAATATACGTATCGAATCTGAATAACAGGTGAATAACACGGCACAAGTATCTAATTACCTTAGATACATTGGCCACCATTTTGATTTATTATACAGATTATTACTTACTCGAACTCTGGCGTAGTCGGTGTTTGATTTGGAGCACTAGAATGTCCAGTAGCTGGTTTTCTAATATTCATTTTATCCACTGGAACTGAAACACTTCGATTAAATTCAGCATTGGTTCTGACTGGTTTCTTTCGATCTGAATCTGCAAATAAGTTAAACAGTCTTAAAAAATTACTGGAAAACTGTGAAGTGATTATTATTATTTACTTAAAAATGGATCTTCCAATAATTGCGGTGCCGTAGCTCGTTTGTCCGGATCACATTCGAAACAACTTAAAATAAAATTTGTTGCTTTTTCTGAGAGAACCGGTATTTCTGGATGCGCCTTATGATACCCCACCTGTAATTAAAGTTTCAATTAAACCACATTGCGTCAAATAATGCACATATTAATCTCAATATACTTTAAATAGTGCGGCTTGCGGCGATCCTAGCTCAATAAAAGGTGGTTTTCCTGTTGCCATTTCAACCACAGTGCAGCCAAGTGACCAGATATCAGCTGGAGCACCGTAACCACGTTGTCCTCTAGAATATGTTATTTTATATGCGTTTCATTCTTTTTAAAACTGTAACATAATGTACGTGCCTACCTGTCTATCACTTCCGGAGCCATGTATTGAATAGTACCAGTGAATGTTTTTGTACTAGGACAAAGTCCTATCAATCTTTTCGAAGTACCAAAATCGGAAATTTTAACAACTCCACTGTAAGTGTTTACTAACACATTGTCGCCTGGAGAAAATAAAAAAATATCTAGAGATGTACATGGAGAGTGGGAAAGGGTAAGAGTACCGAGTATATTAAAACTGTTGTTGGAAATAAAAACTATCATTGAAAATTATGCATCCAGGTACTCTTGATAAAAATAGAAATTAAATTGGTTCAAGAAAACGAGAAATAAAAATAGAGGTTAAAATAAAAGAACAAATATCGTAAAATTGTGGTGAACATTAGAAATACAGTAAAATTTATGAAAGTTGACGTATAAATTTACCGATAGTTTAGTATTTTCTCTTAATGGTTTAATGACAGCGACGAAATTAAAAGCCTAAGTTTGAATATGAACTTTTATTTCCCGGAAGTGGCAAATTTTTTTATTACGCATCAAGAACACTCCGAAGATACTGTATTTTGAGAAGAATAAAACGGCTGATATATATTTCGGCTATCGATACATATAACACGCATTTCCGTTTATAAAATTATTATTCTAACCGAATCATCAATTCTCAGTTCTTCATTAAATTACCTACCTTTAATATCTCTGTGGACGATTCTATGACTATGTAAATATTTGATACCCTCCAAAATCTGTTTAGTATAAGAAGCCATCGTAGCTTCATTTTTTTGTAACGAACCCCATTTTGATCGTAAAAGTGCACTCAAAGAGCCTCCCGGTACTTGTTCCATAAAAATTTTGAAGTATCCTAAAATCTGTTTATTGTAATACCTTTGAAATAATTAACATAAGAACAAAATTTTGGTTACCATCTTCAGATAGCGATCCTAAGTACTGAACAATATTTCGATGTCTTAATTGAGAATGAACTCTTATTTCTTCATGTAAAGGTTGAACTGCGCCCAAGTTTTTTTCCAGCACTTCCTTGACAGCTATCTTGACTGAAACAATGGAAATTTATTAATGTTAATCTTGAACTACTAAAAAATATTTTCATAAATTCAACATACATTAATTGATGTTGCGTAGATCACATCTACACGCATGTCATTTATCAGTTCGTTATGCAGCCACGCAGCTAGCTGGCTGCATAGCGATCATAATGCGCACTGCGCATAACTGAAAACTTCACGCTTCCTGCACACGATACTGTATAAAAAGTGGCCGCCGATGGGCCGTAGCTCATTATTAATTTGATATAGATATTGGATAGATATAGATATTGAATATTAGTATTGATAACTATATAAATATGTTTTTATATCAAATAATACCAAACGTAGCAGCCGTTGGTGTGATATTTGGTGAATTGCCGGTTGAGATGATGGTTATGGTGTTGAAGCATCTAGATGTCGAATCACTGATGAAAGCAGTTCGGCAAATTCCATATTTTAGGGAAGTGGCAATTGGTGATGTGTTACTTAGAAAAACGATTAAGAAGGAGGAAAGTAAGAAGAGAAGGAAGAATGAAAAAAAATTGAAAAAGAAGGTAAGTGATGATGGTGTTTATAAGAATTTTAAAAATTTAAGATTATAGATTGTAGGGAATATTAGTAGATATTTAGATATAGTAATGTATTGTAATAAATTGGTTTTGTAGCTTGGAAATAAATAAAAAAAATTTCTCACATTGATCACTTATAGCTTCAATATCAATAAAAAAAACGTAATACACAATTACTAAAGCCACTATATACTACTATACGGATATTATGTATACAGATAGTATATAGTGGCTTTAACAATTACATTTTAATATCAGGGCCAACTTGGTCGATAACTTCTATGACTTTTTAGAATGTCTGTCGAATTATCATTCAGACAAATTCGGAATCTGATGATAATAATTTAAGAAATCAAGATCGAGATAAGCAATAAATATTACTGCATTACTACTACTTATAATAATGTATTACATGATGCCGTAATTAGAAATAAAGCACAAAATAGCACACCAGTAAATATTAATCAAACACAAACAAATTAACAAATATTTCCATATCGACCGAATAGATGCATATTTAAAAGTTAAATATTGTTGTAATGTTATAAGATGGCAAAATTGATAAATTGTCTAAAGATTTAGTTCAAGCCAACAATATGTTAATTGGATTCAATCGTCGTTACGACTCGAAGTCACACCAGGTATTTCTTTATAATATTACTAGTCTCTAAACCCGACTTCGTCCGGGGGTGACTTCCCGTGCTGATTACTATGAGTACTAAAGCTTGTTCCGGATTAGTACCGCGAAAATAGCAGTATAAATGTTTTATTTATATAAACTGCATGTAATTAATTAATGTATTTATTTGACCACCTGGTAAGCACTGCAGTGCTGCTATCTGGTGGTCAAATTGGGAAACTGCACACCGTACAATGTACAACATTCCATTTTATTATATGGATTAAATAATTGTAATTTAATGTTTTTTCATTCAGATTTAAAATGTTCATGACTTCAATACAAATTAATTTATGCTGCGTGGTGTCACATCTACACGCATGTGATTTATCAGTTCTACAAGCTTTGATAAGGCGCACTGCGCATAACTGAAAACTTCACGCTTTCTGCACACGATACAGTATAAAAAGTAGCTACTGATGGGCAGTAGGTCATTATTAATTTGATATAGATGTTGGATAGACATATTTGTATTGAGTTGTATTGATAATTATATAAATATGTTTTTATATCAAATAATACCAAACGTAGCAGCCGTTGCTGTGATATTTGGTGAATTGCCGGTTGAGATGATGGTTATGGTGTTGAAGCATCTAGATGTCGAATCACTGATGAAAGCAGTTCGGGAAGTTCCATATTTTAGGGAAGTGGCAATTGGTGATGTGTTACTTAGGAAAAAGATTAAGAAGGAGGAATGTAAGAAGAGAAGGAAGAATGAAAAAAAATTGAAAAAAAAGGTAAGTGATGATGGTGTTTATAAGAATTTTAAAAATTTAAGATTATAGATTGTAGGGAATATTAGTAGATAGTTAGATATAGTAATGTATTGTAATAAATTGGTTTTGTAGCTTGGAAATAAATAAAAAAAAATTCTCACATTGATTATTAGTAGTAGTATTTGCATTAGTAGATAGTAGTTGAGTATAGCAATATATTGTAGGTTATATGGTTTTGTAGATTAAAAATAAATAATCTTTCTTTTATGGGTCTTGATGCACCTGTACCTTGCTTGTTTAAATCAAGTGCTGCGTATACCACACCATATGTACCCTTTCCCAAAATTTTTTTTCTTCCTTGCTCATCCCTATCATATTCATAACGAATTTCTTGAGGTGCTTCCGGCTCCAATGGCCTTTCTTGATAATTCAATAAATTTATTAGACGTTTATGGAAAACATTCCTGATGGAATTAATAAAAATCATATTCAGCTGCGCGCCTGATTCGGATCAAAGCACATACCTGCAGAATTCTGATGGGAAGAAAATTTGGAAACAATCAGAAATAGCCAGAACATATAGAAACAATGACCTGTCGTCCTGCGTGTTTAAACTAAAGCTTCTAATGTCGTGGGCAGTAAATTCCCAATCATGAATTTCAGTACAGCAGCCTTTCAGTCTTTTAAGGCATTCGTTGGTTACCTAAAAAGAGGAATAATTACATTATTGCAATAAATATATATTTTCATGGAAGGTACCTGAAGTGTTTGTGGTTCAGCACCTAAATTTATCCAAATATGACTTGGCATATATTCCTTGCTAGGTTCAAATATAAGTACAGGAAATCTGCCGCACAACGGTAATTCTTGTGCTGATTTAGTCGCTTCAGTAAAAAATTCCATCCAAAAATAAAAAATGTTTTCTTCAGGTGTATTATCTTCTTTTTTTTTACGGAAACGATCAATTAACTGAATATTTCCAATTGTAGATTTTAAATACCAGTCCGGAGGCTTTAGTCTAAACATATGTTCTGCAGCCTAAAATTAATATACTTAGTATTATGTTTCGTAAGTATTTCAGTCGAATAAATTACGAACGTTACCTGAATAGCATTTGAGTAATTTTGAGCTAAAACGGAAATTTCGAAAAACGTTGCAACATCCCAATAATCTTTCAAAGAAGCTAAACTCCCTTTTTTGCCTATTAAACTATTTAAAACAATGGCGATATGTTGTAAATCGCTTGATTTACCTAATTCTTCACCCTTAATAACAAGAAGTGTAGCCAAATTTATACCTAAAAATCAAAATTAAATAAACCAATGCTACTTATTTTTGGTAAAAAACATTCAACCTGCATATTCATTTGGCTGGACTTCGAAACCTTTTTTGTACCAATGAATAGCTTGATCTAAACTTTCCTTATCGGTATAATTCGA
Organism: Platypus cylindrus; assembly: GCA_949748235.1. Classification (NCBI taxonomy): domain Eukaryota; kingdom Metazoa; phylum Arthropoda; class Insecta; order Coleoptera; family Curculionidae; genus Platypus; species Platypus cylindrus. Next base: position 8,313,917 of record OX456490.1, on the reverse strand, counting down.
TTCCGTGAACTTATCTTTGTATATTCTACCACAGAGACATAACATGTCGGGAAAATGATTATCTTTCTAAACCCAAAACACAAATAGTAAACTTATCTGAATGATTCTATTTTTTATGTATTTTCTCAGTGTACCTTTAGCAAAGCTTTGATACAAACTTGTAAAGCTTTCTCTCTATCGCCTTCTTTTTTTCTTCTATTCAATGCGAACGCATATAAAAATATAATATAGGAATTAATATATTTCTGAGCTGCTGGGACGGTTTTTAAGTCTTCTACTAAATGTATCATTGATTCATAACCTTGAATATCTCGAAAACTCAATAGTATATTTAACACCACATCGCCTAAAAAATAGGATCGAATCAATAAAAAAATTAAACAAATCCAAATTTTATCCTTACCGGAAAGAACATTCGGATCATCCAAGCGTTTAACAATGTTTTGAAGAGCTTCTTTTTTTGCTGGACCAGATTGTTGTTCGTTTATTTTTTTTAAGTCAGCTAAAAATTTTTCCTTCATGTGAGCTCTGTAAAACAGATTTATCATTTTTAATATTCAGACAATGTTGCCATTTTAATTTTTCAAGGTCATATAGTTGAACAGACAACTTGATTTACAAAATAACTGTCATGCGTTCCTCTTACTTGCTTTGTATTTCAACTTCCTGAAGGATTTTTTTCAATTTCTGATGCAAAAACTCGCCAGAATCTTCTCGATCTGTGGTAGAGGTAGTTTGACAAGAATTCTCACATAATTTGTACGATATAAAAGGATAATTTGAACATGACAGCTACAAATATTCATATGTATTTCAATAATACTAACTAAATAGAATGTTGTAAGAAAGAATTACAAACTTTTAAACGTAAAGTAACTTCAGGATCAATATCATTGTAGATAAAAATATTTTGTTTCATATTAAAACTTTCTCTTACGCCCACATGATAAACTAAAGTGGTTTGTTGCATGGAAAGAGATATATCAATGATTACTATATCGGCATTATAAAAGCTGCTGACCACATTAGCTTCACCAAAGTCCAATTTTTCAAACTATAAAATTATTACAATTGTTACTTAAACCTCCAGTTTCATTCTAAAAACTAAGACTTTATACACTTGTAATATATGTATAAAACTATGTATTTCAATTCATTCAATTAAAAATGATTTTTTTGAGTTGAAATGAGTTCACCGAGAACTCATGAAATTACTTGTATATGATTCAATTTAGCACCCAATTGAACACAAGCCATTTTAACTTCATCCAATGCTTTTTTTCTTTGGTTTAAATTTTCAATTTGGCAAATATCAATAACACAAACTACTTCCATATGAGGTTTGGTCATAGTAACATTACTACTTTGCATTGTACTGGCTGATAAATCCGAGTGGGAACCCACGCTGTCCGTAACACTACGACATTCTAAAAAAACAAATAATCTCTTAATAATTAACTTCAATAACATTATGAATCTAAAGTAAATAATTTGTTCGTATATATTTTATACTGTGTCGATATTTTACCTGAATCAGTTTCAGGGACTGTGGGTGGTATAGATGGTGTCGGCATTTTTTTGTTGTATTAACGAAATAAACTAAATAAATAAATCTAATTTAACGTCAAGTACTTGTTTAGATCTGCATCCTCCATTCAAATTTTTCTAGTAACAATAGAAATGGAATTCTAAACACATCACAGATTGAAGAATATTTATAATACGATCACAGATCATAATCATTGACCAAAAAAAAAATGGAGAAAAATATCGATAAATATGTCGTTTCGTGATAATTCGCTATTCGATAAAAAAATTAAATATGAATAAAAATAGAAACTTTCGTCACAAATATGGAGAACGGTAAACATAAACAAGTAATGACCGAGAAAAATAGTAATAATATAATTTCGGGTTATTTCTTTCTGTCTATTCCATACGACGTTGTCAGATGAATTTTTAGGCGACTTTGAACTTTTAAAATAAAAGATACTTACATTACAATACATTCTATAGTTTATATTATACTACGTATTGTTGCGTTATGTATATTATAAAATTCGAAAATACGTTGGTTCCTCAGCATTTATTCCTCCATAAAAATTCCTGCTCGTATGAGGGGAAAAGATCAATAGATGTTCAGTTTAAGCTGACGTCTTAATTTTATTTTAGCCTCATCCAAACTTCAAAGGTTTTCTATGACTTGTGTTGTGTGTAGATGTCAAGATGTTGGGGAGCTATGTATAATTTTCTAGTGAACGAAATAAATTGTTCTATTTTCTCTATTTTAATGTAATAAATGTACCATTTTAACAATATTTTACACAAGAACATGTGTGAAATTTGCAAAACTATAGTTTAGATGTTTAATTGCAAAATTTCTGTTCTAAATTATCTACTTATCGTCGTAAATCAAATTTAGTAAGTACATATCTGAAAATTTGAAAGACTATACTATAATTAATTATAATGAATATTTTTTACGCAGCAACACGTAGTATAAACTAGAATAATGTAAATATCTTTTAAAAGTTCATAGTCGCCTAAGAATTCATCTTACAAGGTCGCATAAAAACGAAATAACCCGAATATCAATAAAAATGAAGTATGTAATAACTAACGTACTATTGTAAAATAACTTGATCAATTTTCTAAAAATAAGTAGGTGAGAAATATGCTTATTATTATTTAAATGTTTTTGTAGCTAATCTTTACTGAAATTTATTATTCATCTTAATTAATGAAACCGACTTTATTTTACTATTATAGTGACGTACTAAACTGCTCGTTTCATTTCTTTTTCTTGAATTTAGTTTTCCATTCATTTGCAACTCTTTCACAAATTTCGCTCCATGAAACTTTTTTTTTAAGAATTAGCTTATGAAGGCAGGCGTTTATTGTAAATAGTCGGCGTTCAAATGTAAAAGAAAAATAAAACTATACTCACGGTTTGCCGAAAAATCTGCTTTAAATTCGTTTATTAGACATTCATGTACATAATTTATTTTGCTTCACATACTACATACTACAAAACACAAACGTAAATAAATAATACAATTTGTTATGAAATGAGGCAATAAATATCATTGGAAGATTTAGTTTTAAAAACTGTATGAAAACGACTTCATTCTTAACTTCTACATTTACGATTTGATATACACAGTTTAATTTACTGAAATATACAATAATCTTTGTCGTAATCTAAATAAATTTTCTTTAAAGGTTACAATTACATAATACGCAAAATCCATTTTTTCAAATCCTTGAATGTTGAATGTATCTTATCTAACACACAACACAAAAGCAATTTTAATTATTTCCCATTGTATAGGAAACCCAGTAGGAGAGTATTTTGAAAGTCAAACATTTTCTGATTTTTAAAACACTTCTAAATGCACAAAAACTTCGTCCATAGTTATCACTGTATTCGATCACACAAATATCACCAAATTAAATTTTTCTACTTCCCTAATTTTTAATTTCTTTTTTGCTCCATTGAACTATTGAATCGAACAACTCGTTTTGTGAAATTTTTTTAACTAGTTTAGTGGAGGAAACCCCAAGACAACAACTGATTCACAATAAAATTAATCAAAAATAAACTTTCAATCGAAATTACATTGATCGCTACTTTTATTTGATTTTGAAAGTAATAGTTCAACTATGGAGAACATAAAAGACTCTTATAGTCCTTCATTTCATAAGTTCAACGTAAAAAGTCGAGCCAACGATCTTCCCATCACTGAAAAATTTTGAAAAATAGTATCGGCAACAACGTCTGCAGCCCTCGTTTCTCTTTCCTAAAAATTAAGATAGCGCCTGCGCAATCTTCTTTTTGAGATTTAAGATTTAAAATTAAGAAAAGTGTGTCCTCGCCGTTATCTTGGATTTGGCCATAGATAAGAAAGACATGGATTTGGCGATAATAATAAAATAATAACTAAAGAGTAAAGATAACTGACAAGGAGTAGGTTAGGTTAGTTTAGGATTCACAGATAATAATATAATTAATAAAATAAAACATTAATAAGCGAATATTATATTTATTATAATAAGTAAATATACGTATATAAATAACAACCCTTGTCTATGCTTAAGATTTTAGAATAAAGGTACTTAATACGATTTATGTTTATAATCATGGAACCATTTACCTTCTTAAACATAATATTAATAGATACAAATGTTATACGGAACTGTTTCAGAAAAGTCATCAATTTCGTCAAAAACGGATTTTGTAAATATTTGAAAATTAATATAGTTGAAATAATCATAGTATAAAAAATAATGGATAGTAATTTATGGTGTAAATTAGGAATTCTAACACAATCCAAAGGATCTGCTGTTTTCTGTGAAGGTTTTATTTTTGCCATTATTCTATTAACCATATCCTACTTTAAATAAATTTTAGATAAATCTGTAATGCTAGCAGCCATTCACGGCCCAACTAAAATAAACAGTGGCCAAGTTACTGGTGAAAAAGGTTATATAAAATGCGTATATAGATCTGAAATTGGACATCGCTTTGGTACACATGAATTTTTGTTTAATGATTAAATTACATGTTAAAATTTTTTAATTTTCATGCTTTAGATCCCAAAGAAAAGTTTAAAGCATCGCTAATAAAAAGCATATGCGAAGCTGCCATTGCTACCTCATTATATCCAAGAACATGCATCTCTATTAATATTCAAGAAATACAATATCCAGGATATGTAAGTAACTCTTGATATTTTCTAAAAAATAGTTATTAATGTAATTTAATTTAAGATGATCAGTTGTGCGATAAATGCAGTTTGTTTAGCATGTTTAAATGCCGGAATTAATATGAATTTTCTGTTCGCTGCTACGACATGTTATCTCACAGAACAAAGTGAAATGATTTTATCTAGTGAATCGATTGAAAACCAGGAAATAAAGGCTATATTTATATTTGTTTTCAATAACACTAATTACGATGTAATAGCAAATAATTCATTAGGATCTTTCTCTGAATCGGACTATTACAAAAGTATTGTTGTATCAAGGAAAAAATCGAAAGTTATTTTTAATTTTTTTAAGGAATCAATAAGTAAAGCAGTCTAGTAAAAATAATTGTTTTTTTAATATTAATGTTTATATATATAAAGTCTAACAATACAGAAATCAATAAACTTATACTAATGTGCCATTCTTCGATGGCCTTTTGGAGGCATTTTTGTAGAAACTAAATATGGATTATCGATAAAACTGTTTTGGTTGTTTTGATTAATTTCTTCTTTTTTAACTTCATTTAATTCCACGTTTTTGTTATCAGTTGATGTTTGTTGTTCTTTGTCTTTTACATTCTTTTGTTCTGCTTCTTTTTTGGCTTCTTTATGCTCCTTCTGTTGCCTTAAAATTAAAGTTTTTGGATCTGAATCTAAATCTTCCGGATCAAAAATTTGATCTTGTGGTAAAAAAGCACTCATGTATGGTGGATGTTGTGGTTTCATTATGATTACTGAAAATTATTTAATTGAATGGATTGATTGAAGAAAATATAAATTAATGGTGCTTACAGGGAAACATATTATTATCTTTCACATCGAAAAGGTTATGAGTGCTCTCTTGAGTTTTACATAAAAATTTTGTCAAAGCTCTCTCAATATCTCTATTTTGAATGGCCGCCTTTTCTCTAACTGATTCGTAATCAATCAACGGTTGTTTATGAGTCTAAAACACATCATACAGAATCTACGATTTCTTTGCATTAGCAATATGAATTTATTTAATTACCGGCGTTCTAATGTACGTGTATGGATCAGGAAATTGTGGAAAATGCTGTGGAATATATGAGTGTAATGGTTGCTTAGTGCCAGCTGCCAATAAAGTTTGCTGTTTCGCTTGATCTTGCATTTCAAGTTCAGGTAATTCAATATGCTTTCCTGACTTTATGTAACTGTCCAATGTACTGGAATCGAAACCTAAATATAAATATTTTAGAGACATAATTTATGTATATGTGAAAAATACTAACCTATGTCTACAAATGCCAGGATAACATCGGCAAATAGGGGTTCACTTCGGCCAGATAATTCACAATAATTTTTACTTAAATGACCAATGTTGAATATAACTAAAAATATTAATAAAGTATTTAAACGATAAGCTAAAGTATAGAGATTAATAACTCATTTAAAGATAATAGTAATATCATATAAGAACATATATTCTTACAAGCTTGAATCATTTCAACGAGTGATGCTAATGTTTCTGTTTCAACCGAATGAAATCCACTTTTCATTAATAAACAAGAAATTGTAGTTGCTAGGATTTTTCTATAAGGATTTACTTGGATATCCATTTTATTTAAATAAAAAATTCAAAACTATTAACAGTTTAAAAACCCTAGAAATAGTCAGAATTACTAATCATCAGTGATCAAGCTTAAACGTTGTTTTGTTTGTAACTAAAAAATAGGTTAGGTCCTATGAAGTTAGAAGTTCTTTCATTCCGTATTAGATATTTCAGATTTTCAGATAATCGCACACGGAATCACAGAACTTCTGTTCTGTGAGTTTGTTCTGTCCTATCCTATCATCATACACAAGAAAAATTTGATTTCCCTTGTTGATGACCTGCGTATGACTTCTGTCTCTGAGATTCTGTCAGTTTTCAGTTGGCTGAACAGGTTATGTTCACGTAAAAATAAACAAACAACTATTTATTAATATTTATGTTTTTTTACATTTTTTTTGATAATTTTTCAAAATCGTACGTTAACAAACGTTTTCAAGACAAACCCATTTTGAAATACTTTATCAAAGTAGGCCTAACAAATTTTTAATCTTTTTAAGTTAAAACAAATTTCCTTTCACAAATACAGCCCATTTAGCTTTTAATAACTTATCTGTGTTCCATAGGCAGTAAAACGATAGTAAATTAAAATGAACTTAGAATTATTAGGTAGCTACTGATTTCATTTTGTTTTTATATTAACCATATTTCATGTTTTCTTTCACTTACGTTTTTTTTTTTAGAATCATTTGGACAGAATTATCCAGAGGTATATTATAATATATTACTATTAATATATTACAGAATGTATTATAAAAATGGATCTTGTACGATCGCAATTTGCAGGAGTTTGATGGAACATTGGATTCACTTTCTGTAGCTGTTACTTGCGGATTCAACAAAACTGGTACATTATTAGCTGTAGGATGCAATGATGGAAGAATAGTTATTTGGGACTTTTTAACAAGAGGGATAGCTAAAATTATATCAGGTGTGTAAAATGTTATTTAGAAATGTTATTAAACTAGCGTTTATTCAATTTTACAGCTCATATTCATCCAATATGTAGTTTGAGTTGGTCTCGAAATGGTTATAAATTGGCTTCTGCATCTACAGATAACACTGCTTGCATCTGGGATGTTCTATCTGGAACCTGTGAAGAAAAATTCAGGTAGAAACTAAATATGCCGGTTAGATTTGGTGCTAATGATGATAAGTGATTTTGACTTTTAATTCTGTTTGATTTAAACTAGCATTTAATAGGATATAAAATCTATATTTCAGATTTAAAGTACCATTGTTAAAAGTACAGTATGAACCAAGAAATATGGGACGAATTTTAGTTTGTCCTATGAAACATGCTCCGGTTTTAGTCGATGTGGTAACAGGCGAATACAAAAAACTTGAAATTGATGAAGATGTTAGAACAGACATTATTGCCTAGAGCAAAATTTATTGGCTAATTATATTTTTAGGGCGATTTAAATATTGTTGCGTCCTTTGATAGAAGAGGTGAATATATATATACGGGAAATGCAAAAGGAAAAGTATTAATATTTGATGCAAAATCATTAACACTGAAAGCTAGTTTTAGAATAATTCTTGGAACTTCCAGTGCAACAGCAATTAAAAGTATCGAATTTGCTAGACGTGGAGAGTAAGAATTTTTGAAGAATGTTTATTATTATGTTTTATATTATCCAATGTATTTTATTAGTCATTTCTTAATAAACACTGCCGACCGTGTTATAAGGGTATATGATACTAAAGAAGTGCTGACATGTGGTAAAGATGGAGATCCTGAGCCGATACAAAAACTACAAGATTTAGTAAATAAGTAAATTACAATAGCAAACAATGAATAAGTTATCTATATATATATATATTAATAATTAATTGTTACATTAGGACTACGTGGAAAAAATGTTGTTTCTCTGGAGATGGTGAATACGTCTGCGCTGGATCAGCTAGACAGCATGCTTTGTATATTTGGGAAAAGTCTGTGGGTAATTTAGTGAAAATCCTGCATGGAACTAAAGGAGAATTACTAGTAGATGTAGCATGGCATCCTATACGGCCTATAATTGCGAGCATTTCATCAGGTTAGTACAAGAAATAGCAATCATTCAAGTTGTACAAAAAAAAAATATCGCAGCAGTCTTAATCTTAAAGATTTCAGCATGATATTTTGCTTCTAGCTAGTTAAACAACCTGTAATAAAAGCAATATTTTTAAGGAATTGTAAGCATTTGGGCACAGAATCAAGTAGAAAATTGGTCAGCATTTGCACCAGGCTTTAAAGAACTTGATGAAAATGTAGAATATGAAGAAAGAGAAAGTGAATTTGATCTAACAGATGAAGATAAATCTGTAACTTCCAACATGGACGAAAAAGGTGATATAGATGCAGAGGTAAATATACAAGGACAAATGTTCTAACACTTGCCCAATGTTAAAATATACACACAGAAAAATACACTGTTGTGTAGAATAGTTAAGCCATTCATAAAATACCTAGTTCCTATATAAAATATTGCAATTTGGCAGCGTTAAATAGGAACCGGATGAATAAGTGAGTGAAGCAAGCAATTCACAAACATCAAGCAATTGTCAATTTTAACATCATCAATGATCAGAGTCATTTTAGTGACTCTTCGTCATTATTTCATTCACACATTTGACGCTACCATTTTCCTAAAAAAAAATATTACGCGTTTTCTATCAGAAGCCTATGAATTGTAGGCCTTTGCCAAAATATAGGAACAATAGCTATTTGGAGTGGAAATTAGAAATGTTGTAAAAATCATTTTATCTTTTTCAGGTTGATGTTTGTACTGTAGGAAAAATAGCAGCATATTGCAGTAGCGATGAGGGCGATGACACTGATGATTATCTTCAGTTTTTGCCAATATCTGCTGATGTATGTAGAAAATATTTTTTTATTCTTATTTATTTTCAGAATAATTATTTCGCTTTTCAATAAATTTTATCAACTTTAGTTTCGATCATTTTTACATTTTGATATTATAAAGTACTTTTTATAGTTTATTAATTTTTTTAGATTGAAGATCCAGAAGAGAGCTGGGTACCAACAGATACAATGAATCAACAATTACAGAATAACAGTCAACCACCAGCAAAAAAGAAGAAAATGAAAGTGTATGATGTTCAATAGGCAATGTTGATTCAGATTGAATTTCTTGCTGATTCGGGCAATAATTAATGACTATGTAAAAAGTAAATTAAGAATATAGCTTAATTTTCAGATAATCCACGTTACAAATGGTTTATTAAACTTAAAATTTTCTTTTGCGCCATTGTGGTATCATTAGAGCTTCGATTGATTATTATTTTAATTATAATAATATTTTTCTAATTTACTTAGTAGTAACTTCGAAGTTACGTTATTGTTTTAATTATTTGCTTTGCACAGTTTAATTTTTCATTAAATTTATACAAATAAATAATGTAAAATTTGATTTTAACTTTGAATTTTAAAATTAAATATGAATTTCGATTTGATTTGGTTCCCAAATCCTAATTTATTCTATGGTTCTGCGCAAAATGATCATCGAAATAAAGCCCATTTTATACTATGCAATTTTATTGTACAAGAAAATTGTTAGCAATATCTCCCACGACTTTCTACGAAAATAAGCCATAAAAACGGTCTCGATTGTATGGATGATGGAATACGATCTGTTTATATCAATGAACAGTGTGGTTAAGTAACATATTGACTTTTTTTCTTTTAAACTTATTCAAACTAAAGGACTCCAATGGTTCAATAGTTCAATTTTTAGGTTAATTATATCGGCGGTCGTAGAAAAAATACTGTACGGAACGTGCGGAAATGTGTATTATACACGGTGTGGGGGAATCACTGTGTAAAATGCTGGTAAATTTGACGAAGCACAATTAACTCTGTTTAAAATCGGTTCATGTGTATTGTATATACCCCCTATAAAATAATATTCTCCTATATTTCGATTCGAACCAGGGTTGGATTGAAATTATTTATAAAAAAAGAGTAGAATAGTAGAAATATATTTAGTATAAAGCACCCACAACTACACAGAAATGAGTCTACTTCCTACCCTGAAATATACAAGAATCAAGCAAAGAAAATACATAATACTAAAAAAATTAGTCCGTCCCTGGAACTGTAACAAACATATGTCGAGGCATTGCCGAAATAAGGTTTCTCATAGAATGTTTATTTTGTCAGATTTATTAAACTAATATTATTTTTATTCTACCATTACAATCAATAAAAGATTATTTAGATGGCTCTTATTTGTCTAAACACACTATACCTACTTAAATTTGTATGAACACATGAAAGTACCCTTCAATATTTAGGAATATATATAGGAATACACTGAACAATTAACAAGTTTCTTTAACATTTAATCTCCTATTAATCCTTTCCGTTATTATTATTATTTCTTTTTTTTTTAATTAAATTAAATATAACTAATATGTAACTTGTGATTTCTAACATTTCTGATGTGGCCTGGGCAGTTGTTAGGTGGTAGTCTTCCAAGGGTAGAAGCTGCGCTAGATTTGCTATATTACTGACCAAGACGATGATGACATAGACCTTCAATGGTACCTTGGCATAAAACGAATCCCCTCAAACGGAAAAAATAGGTAGGCTATTTTGAGGTTCAAATCACAAAATGATTACTAAGCCTAACTTCAACGCATAAATTATAAAATACCATTTCGACTTTTCAAACTAACTGATCCCATACCAGTAAAAAACTAGGTCGCAGCAGTGAAATGCATCCAGCAGGAATCAAGTAGGTGAACTGCAAAAAAATACGAAATAGTCCAATGAAAAAAAAAAAAAAAAACTGATAATACTTTTACTTGTTAAAGAAGCATATTTAAAAATACTTTAAGTATAATAAAAAAATGCTGAATATTATCTTTAGGGGCGGATAGTTGACCTAGCTGGGAATCGCCGCGAAAACCTGTGCAAAAAGTTGGACTTTTCAGAGGTCGAAAGATGGAAAATAAGCCCCAGCAACGAATGCGTACGCAAATTTTATAAATGGTTCTTCACATCGGAACCATAGCAAAACTGGTTAATTAACCAACTGAAATAGCCAAATTTGAGGTCACAGTTTTTTTTCCATCTGTTCAGCTACACATCATTCCCACATTCCATGCCACACATTAAAATTAACTTCTAGTAGAAATAGATGTTTCAGGATCATTTTTATGCCCAGAAGAACCATTTAGAAAAATCAGTTGAATAGGCATATGATAATTCATTCCGGTAAGTGCACTGACAATTTTAATAATTACATTTATATCTAATTGGAACGTTAAATGATTTGATCTAATTCATGTCTAAATAGATGAATATCTATAAAAATTAATTAATTTTCTCATGTAGCTCACACCTGTAAATATTTCAGGAGCAAGACGATATAAATGTAAAATATGCGAAAGTACATTTATTCGATCAGATATTTTGAACCAACATGTCAAAACTCACATTGGTAAGAATTAAGAAATAATAGTTATTTATTTATTAAGAGCGAAAAGTGGTATTTTGTTAAAATTTGCGCTAAAATTTTCATAGCCCAAGGGCGCTACTTACTTTTGGCCCGGCCCTGTTCCAATAATATATATTACTTACTAGTGTCTGAACCCGACTTCGTCCGGGGTGACTTCCCGGGCTGGATACTATGAGTACTCGAACTTGTTCCGGATTAGCACCGCGAGAATAGCCGTATAAATGTTTTAATTATATTGGCTATATGTAATTAATTAATGTATTTGACCACCTGGTAACACTGCAGTGCTGTTGTCTGGTGGTCGAATTGGGAAGCTGCACACCGCCGCACAAACAGCATCCAATTTTATTATATAGATTAAATACACATCGACAATTATTATTTTAAAGTTATGAAAACTGAACCATTTCAATTGTTCAATATTTCGATTTTGCAATTTTTAAGTTCATATTGGCGGTCGTTTAAAAAATAGTGTACGTAATACATGCGAAAATGTGTATAATATACAGGCACGAGACGTAGTCGAGTGCGCTATCTTACGTTAAAAATTGCAATTGAAATTGAAATATTGAACAATTTTCAATATTTTTTTTTTGATATATTATTATTATATTAGTTTTGATAAGTTTAAAATAATAATAGTCAATGTGTTTTTAAATAGGTAATATATATTATTGAAACAAATAAAAGAAGTAGAACTATAGTAGAAGCAAGTAGGTAATTAAGTCAGTCCGAAACGACTGACTGAGTGGCCAGTAAAATCTACTGAAAACTATATTTTAGATAAACTGAATGTTTCTTAATATGATACTCATTCATGTACTCTATATGCATGAATACAATCTTAATTAATTTCTTAAATGTTATTCAAATTTATATATATATATATATATATATATGAGTGGGTAATATATTTCTTCTACGCAAAGGCGCATCTTAATTAGAAAGAGCATCAGAAGAGCCTCTTCTTTTTATTCAATACGAATTAGAGAAAACCTTACATTTGATGATGAAAAATTAAATTGTTTAATTAATAATTGTTTATGCCTAATTATGTATTTAGTAAATCAGTTGTAAATATACATAAATTGTCTTTAAAATATTAATTGCAAGTCGAAAATTTTGTTCGAATGAATATTATGGTGCGATTCCATATCAATTTTACAGCACTGTAAGCGATGTAGCGACGTAAAATCGGAAAAGTAAGATAATTCCGATTCTGTAAGTTGCATTTGTATGTATTGTATGTAGGCCGCAAAATTTACGTCGAGGAAACTGGCGGCGGATCGTTACATTTTTCGATTACTACGGAAATTTCAAAGGTTTTTTTATTGTTTTATTCTGTTCCACAGTGTCATTTGTTGTAAAACAACAAGAGAATTTATGGCATTCTTTAAAAATAATAACAATGACGCGACGTCACAACAAAATGCGGGTCGTATTTCACTTAGAAACGTGCTGTTTTCGACGTGACGTCACACTACTACTAAGTACTGCTACATTAACACGATTTTCTTTTTTTTCTTTGGGTTCTTGAAAAAGAACATTTAGTATTTCCGTATGATTTTCTAAATTTGGTTCTTGAAAAAGAACGATTTACTTTTAGTATGATTTTCTACATTTGGTTCTTGAAAAAGAACGATTTACTTTCAGGACGATTTTCCAGAATTTGTTCTTGAAAAAGAACGATTTGTTTACAACACTAATATCTCTTCTTTGATTTAAAGCAGAACAATAGATTTCGATCCAAATCTTCTATTTCTATTCTTCTCTTGTGTTCTTGAAAAGGAACGATTTTAATTTCAGCCCCATTGCTTATGTTGTTTCCGAAACAATGTTCAATTTGTTCTGAAAAGAACAGATTGGTTTGTAACCGTCGTCTAGGTGATGATGTGATGTCGCCAAACGCAGGACCAGCTACTGCGGTCGCTCGCTGGTATTGTCGTCTTTTTATGCTCGTTACCTCTCCTCTGCCGCACAACCCGTCTCTAATCGTAAGCTCCACCCCGCGTCTGTTATCATGCAGAGTCAACTACATTGATTATTCTAAATCATTTCAAACAATGAATTTTCTGTTAATAATTGAAATGGATATGTAACACACGTAAAATCATGTTGCTGCTCTATCTACGATTTATTGGGCCAATTTTTGACCATTTATTCATATGATAATTCTAGTTTTCAAATGAATAAAATAACATACAACGACTAAATATACCCAATGCTCTTGACCCATATAAATAATACCATTCAATTATGAACTCAAACAAACTGCAAACTATTAACAACAACATAACGGTTCAAGTTTTTTACTTAACGCAGATCTACCATATGAATTACTTTTCATATACGCTACGTGAGTAAATCTGCATACATTGGAAATTTGCAAAGAAACAATACATCTGCTTTATAGTACAAGGCACATAAAATAACACATTTTTACCAGCACATAACACTAAGGCATTCGAAAATACAGTTTACTGCTTATTAACGTGACGTCAGAGGAGTAGCCAAAGAAATCCGTCTTGACCACATATGGCACTTGTTTTGCCGGCGATTTAAATTTCGCTGCTATATGTTGTTTTGGCTCTGTAATTACTAATAATTTTTTTTTGTTATGTAGATTTAAGTATGTATTTACGTTTCACACAATTTTTGGTTGTATACAATATTTACGTTAATTACTATGCACTTTTTTATCGTTTCTGAACGATGAACTCTACTAATTTTTATATGATTTTAATTGTATCTTTTTTATTGATTGATATTTTTGTTCAGTAGTGATATGCATTATAGAATAAGATTTCCACATTCTGTTCTTATCAAACTTGCATCGAAAATTGTTCAAATTTAGTAATTATAAGAATTTTCCAATCACCACTCAGATTAAATTCACGCTTGAGAGAGGGCCCATCATTATACGTTTAATGGTAGTTCAGTGCTCAGTGCGTCCTATTTATTATGTATATGGGAATGGAACATTCAAGAAGACAGTATACAATTTTACAGTGACTAAGTTAAAGTGTTTCTACACAAGTGTATCTCAAGAATCATATCTCACAACCAATCACTCACGTGTCTCAAGCATAAGCTCTCTCTCTCTCGCGACAGTAAAGTTACTTACGTGTCGACAAGCATAATCCTCTCTCTCTCGTGACAGTAAAGTTACTTACCTGTCCTCAAGTGATAAAATAAATCACTAGCTCACTCCATCGCGACAGTAAAAGAAATCTACTGATCGGCAACAAGATTAGCACTGTAAAGTTTATATTCACGGCAAAAGACTTTCTCTCACTACATAAATCTGAGGTGGTTGTTTTGTATTTACATCAAAGTTATATTATTTCAATACTCTCAACCAGTGTTGTAAATAAATGTACATAGTCCAAATTTGTTTTTGTTTGTTGGTGAAGTCCAACTGAGTCAGCACCTATCTATTTCTCTTGTTCTGGCAAGAGCCATCTCTATTAGCCGAGGCTAGAACATCATTTATTATTGTTATGGATTTCATAAACTGTGCAAATGAATTACTTCAAGAGAATAATACACGTTACATACATCGAAATATTTTATATATATATATATTGCAATATTATATATTAACAATAATTGCAACAAATATATTGCAATATATAATATATTATGTACATCATATGTTTGTAGATATTGTTAGAAATAAAATGCGATGAGAAAGACGGAGACTGTCGGATCAACAAAATGTTTCACTTTCTGAACGTCTCGAACAACACTTTCTGAAAATGTTCAGTCTTTCAAAAGCGGCCGTAATGAATATTGCAAAATGTATTCAACCCTATGCAAAAAGATAACGGCCCAATCCACTATTCATGAAATGTTAAGTCTATTTGACTAGCGTAATACTAAAACAAAACAAGTTCCATCTGATCAATAATGGAACAAATAAAAACATTGCAGTTTTGTTAGAAATTTAAGGGTTTGAATAATACCATAAGATAAAGATAATAATTAACGAAACATAACAAACAATATGAATAACCTTTATTTAATAATTGGGGGTAGAATTTTGAATATTTTTGCATCCGTACGCGAAGTAAGCAGCAATGTAAAAATCTGTGTTATATAGCGGTGTAAAAATTTTGAGTTATAGTAGAATACGACTTTTTTGTCCGATTTAAATTGAAAGCTTATATCCCTGTGTAAACATTCCATCGCTGTAACTTTACATCGATGTAAAGCGATTTTATAGAATCACATCATTCATAATTTTATAGAAATTATTGAAATTGTTTTCTGTCTTTGCTATTCTATTTTTCCTTTCTGTTATTGAATTGGTAACCTTATCGCTCTAACGCGAAAAAGGTCGCGCTTGAATTCTAAAGCGAAAAGTAACACATTATTAAATGATTGTAGAGAAATAGTATATTAATGAGTTTCTCTATATTTTTATTGATCACATTAATTTTTACATTTCTCTCAATGATCGTTTCAATTGATATTTCAGGGAGAAAACGGTATACATGCAAAATATGCAGTAAGAGATAACTACTCAGCTATCAACCTTGAAGAAACATGTGACACTACACAGTAGTAAGAAATAAAATAGATTAATGAGTTTCCTAATATTTTTATTTGTCACATTAATTTCTACCTTTCAAAAAATGATTGTTTCAATTAATGTTTCAGGGAAAAGACCATTTGAATGCCCAGAAGGCAGTAAAAGGTTTACTAAATCAGTACACTTAGACACTCATTTAAAGTTTTATACCGGTAAGAAATAATTTATTCATTTTTCAAACATAATTCTAGTGGCTGCGTTCCATTTATGCAAAAATGTTTCTATGTTACTGTCAATTAGTTTATCATTTTCAAAGGTATTTGCGTAATTAGATGACTCAAACTTAATTCGACTTAGGGCCATTTAATCCTAGTATCCTAGGATATCCTATTTGGAGATCTCGAATCTAGTTCTACTTTTTAGGGTTTTCATATTTTTTAATTTGTTCAATTATTTAAAATTATACTTATTTCTTATTTGATGAAATAAATTTCTTAATGATTTGTGCGCATATGTTTATTATGAAATTATTAGCTAAGGTACCCGATTCCGTCAAGGTGGAAATCTCTAAGTTACAACCATGAAGAACTATCGGTAAGATTGGAAACGATCGAACAAAATTCAAAATATTTTCGTGCTTGAAATCGTGTGCCTCAGGCTGTAGATGGTTGTAACGAAATATTGACTGCTTTTATGGTCGTGTTTTATTCTTGTACTTATGTCTTCATTTATTTTTTCTACAAAAATAAGATAGTGAAAAAGATACTCATTGCTTAAGATAAAAGATAAAACATTGATTAAGTAAAAGATGCTCAATTTTAGCACTAAAGTGATGAAGTTGTCAATTTAGCCCAGACGAAAAATAAAAATATTCGCAGGACAAAGATAAAAAATTACTTTTATAAAATGAGTGACAAATTTTCCAAATTAAAATCATTTAATATAATGAATATTATTTGGAATACTATGGAAGTATAGTACTATACTATATATATATATATATCTATGTACTATAGTATAGTACTATGGAAAGCGGGAGAATATGAAGAGCCTAACTTCTTTGGAGAATGCTTGAATGGAAGCTGGACACAGAAACGGCCATCGATAGGTCGTCTGGTAGTAGAAGTGCAGACCTTTTCGCATCGTTGTTCGGCGGATGGGATTGATTTTCGAGCGGGGACCTCCTCTAATTCCCAAAAACGCTGGGGGATTGAATCAGTAGAGGCAATGTGTGTCCACTGTCGTCCTATCGAAAAGTGGTTGAGTAGTAACGATTCCGGACCACCCGAGTTGCAAATGAGAAATTTGAAATCCGTATCCTGTTTATAGGTTTGAGTGGCTGGATCATATGATTTACTTGGACGGAGGACGGCGGAGAACACTTGTCCCTACAAGATGAGGTCAATACGCGACGAGACATTAAAAGTAGCGTCAGCCAATCTATGTTACAGGTCTGACTTACAGGAAAAATATAACGGGCCAATCGGGAGGTCGCCTATTAAATGTAGTAGAATGTGGGCGTCGATGTTGACGAACTGAGGCGGAGATAAACGAGAATATATCGACTGCTATCCTGAACGGCTATCTACAGGGATATCGACAGGCTAATTAAAATTTAGATACGCCCCGCATCATGGCTGCAGTACCTCGTACAAGTGGCGAGGCATGTAACAGCAGCGACTATGAAGAAGATGGAAATGTGGTTAACTGAAAGCAAGAATGAGAATTCGGAGAAAGACGGAAAATTGTTTCCGTCGTCGCAATATTTTAGTTGACAACATTAAAATCCATCCAGGGTCGCTGATTACGTAAAATAGCGCATAAATAGAAACAAGTGTTCTACGTATTAAAAACTATATTCCGTAAAACTTAGGCAATTTAGACAAGTACGCCAATCAATTTTCTATTGTCGTAAATGTTGTTATTCAGCCTCGGTGCGTTTTGATACGGATGATTTAATAATTTGGCGTCGCCTTCGTTTTTGTTTTTCTTTAATTTTATGGTAATTATTAGATTTTTTTTACATTGCATGCATAATACTTGGAATATATATCGTCTATGGAATCTACTAATTTTAATTATGGTTCTATCAACATATGTTCAAGTAATAATTTTTTAGGACGTATATATCAATTAAAGAGCTATGCAGAGTGAATAGTTGTAATTTACTACATAAACAACATTATTATTAAGTAGCTGCGCATTCACAATTTCGTCCTGCAGAGATTAGTAAAAAGTTAATATTTCAATAGAATAACGTAATATAATATATGTTAAATAAGTATGATACGTTAATTATATATTATCACTAATGTACAGGTTTTGATATGTTCATAACAATATAATAATATTCCTGCTATATTTACGTTTATAGGTATTAGGTATACAGTTTCAAAACTATGTTCTTCCAAAAACAAAAAATCTGCGTGGGCGATTGAATAAAGATAAACAGGACATCTCAGGTGAAAAACTAGGTCCGCTCTATTTTGATAAATTTGATAACTAGATAATTTATATAAATCTTTTACTTCCCCGGTATTATATGCCTATATATACCAGCATACTCATCGTATGAAACGTGAAATAGTGCCTAGAAATATTAGACACATTATTTTGTCACCAATCAATGTTTCGTTAATATTAAATACGAAAGAATCCAATTAAAAAAACACTGATAATAATTTTAGTTATTAAGGAAACATAATTTCAATAATTACATTTATTTCTAATTGAAGCGTTGAAAATGTAAATCAATTCATGCCTCCAAATTTACATATTTTGTAATTCATTTTCTCACGTACCTCACATCTCTAAATATTTTAGGAGAACGACCATATCCATGCCCAACATGCTCTAGGACATTTCAGTTTCAACAGCATCTGAACAACCATATCAGATCTCACACTGGTAAGAATTAAAAAATAATAGTTATTTTTGTATTAAGAGCAAAAAGTGAAGATTTGTTGCTCGCAAGTGCAATTATCACTATGAGCAACAAAGTCATTTACCTTCGAACAACCAAATTAGATTGAAAATGAACAATTTAATTAGAACTTTCTAATATGTTTGTGTTCATACGTTTAATAAGTAAATTTAATTTTCTCTTCTAAAACCGTTTTAGTCGATTTCAGTATCGAAAAGTAAAAGCTTTTCGCACCCAATTTAGTGACTTATAATAACGTAATTTCGTAGTTTTAATTGTTAAATTTTATTCAAATTCATCTTCTAAACTCACTTAATTTCACCAAATCTACTTTCAGCAAAAAAAAAAAAAAAAAATTCTGGATTAAATGGCAGACTAAATTAATTTTTGAAATTAATTATTTATTGATTAAAATTACCTCATTAGAAAAAACAGCGTTAAATACGTGTGCGAAAAACCGATTTTTTGTGCTCACTAATGAAATACTCACTGCTGCAAGTATTAGAAACACGCAGCTCGTGTTTCTAACTCGTTCGCAATAAAAAACAAGCGTATTTTCACACTTGTATTCAAATATACTATTAATATATACCTGTAATATAATTAAAACATTACTAAAAGACATTACTATAATTCACTAAATTGCGTGCGCAAAACTTCCAGTTTTCGGCACCGAATTAGAGAATAGTATATTAATGAGTTTTTCCCTATATTTCTATTCATCACATTAATTTCCACCTTTTGCATCAATGATCGTTTAAACTAATGTTTCAGGGAAAAATCATTTGAATGTCCACAGAATACAGTAGGACGTTTATTACATCATGGCAATTAATTCATAATTTATCAAATTAGATTTAAAACATAATTCTACTGACTGCATTACATTTGAGCAGCAATTTTTCGATTTTATTTCCAATTAGTTCATCATTTTTAAAGCTATTCGCGCAATTACATGATTCAAACATTCTTCGACTTGGAGCCAATTAACCCTACTACCTTATTGGCAGATCTGTAATCTAATTCCACTTTAACAAATATTTTAGGAAATCAATCATCTGCAGCTGGAACATCTGGGAGTTCGTCAAATCAAAGAGATTATTGAAAGGTGAACGTTTATTAAAATATCAGCAGGCTTCTGAGAAGTTACTAAATCTCATCACGAAGTAGTATGAATTACGCTAAAATAAGCCAACTATTTAGGAATTAACAGTCATTTAACAGTTAAATTAAGCAGTTATTATAGTAGCAAAACAGTTTGCTACTACTAGCAAGTAGTACTTCTACTAGCTACATAGCCTAGCATTACTATTGCAGTAGTGCTATGCTATGTTATATATATATATATACATATATATACTATATATTTATATGTTATAATGTATGGCATATAAGGCAAAGCAGATCTAGATGATGCTCAAATAGAATGCGTAGAATGTATTCGAGAGTATAGAACTGACTTACTGGACGACTACGAACTGCCGTCCAGCCCTGCCCTTAATATTTAGTAAATATATTAATATACATATATTATATATACGGATACTATACATATATATTTAAATGTTTTTTAATTTGTCCAATTATTTAAAATTATACTTATTTCTTATTGGATAAAATAAATCTATTGATGATTAATGATTTGTGCGTATCTATTTATTATGAAATTAGTAGCTAAAGTACCCAACTCTGTCGGGGTTTAAATCTCTGAATTACATTTATGAAGAACTATCAGAATGATTGGAAACTTTGTGGGACAACATGACGACATGGAACACTA
Source organism: Platypus cylindrus (assembly GCA_949748235.1). Classification (NCBI taxonomy): domain Eukaryota; kingdom Metazoa; phylum Arthropoda; class Insecta; order Coleoptera; family Curculionidae; genus Platypus; species Platypus cylindrus. Next base: position 8,292,891 of record OX456490.1, on the reverse strand, counting down.
ATCATATAACTGACAGTGGCGATCATGCGGTATGTGGGGTACTGCATGAGATACAGTGGGCGAACAGTTAAATATACTTTTAGTCTGAATATGCATAGTTGTAAGAGTTGGAAATAAACTAGATTAATATAAAATACATGGTTGATTATTATTTATCATAACGGGACATTTATAAACGAGTACGTGTTAATGCTCTATATAAAAGTAATGCGTATAACATGGCGCAGTCAGTAGGATAAAATTGAATAAAAAAATATGTATATGATAATAGTGAGCAGTAGTATATACAAAATGGAAACATTAAAGCAACCTGAACCCATGTGGGTGGAAGGAAACCTTGGGTCGAATTGGAAGAAATTTGTAAATTGTTTTTATCCGCATTTAGTGGAAACGGTGGCTGTTGTTTAAATCACAGGAAATTCAAGGTGCAATTTTTGTACATTACGTGAGAGATTTATGAGTCAATGGATTTGAGTGCTCATGAGAAGAAAAGTTATAAATTGCTAGAGAAAAAAATGGGAAATAGATTGCTAATTATTAGAAATTATTAAATAATGAAATCGGTGAACATTCAAAATGCAGTTTAGATAATAAGTATCTCTTAAGTACACTTAATTAAATTAGATTCTGTTGAAAGTAATGGGTATGAAACAGTAGTAATATTAAATTGTAAAAAAGGGTTACATTTAAATTAGATGCTGGTGCTCAGGTAAATATTATTCTTGAACAAAACGTTTAATTTGTTTGGGTCTTAATAATTTATTACAATCTTGCGCACTAACCATCACAAACGATGGTGGGTCTGAACTCAACGTAGAAGACTTTGGTGATTTAGATGTAAGTACGAGTTAAAGGGGTATTGAAAACTTTAACTTTTATCGTAATATGAACAAACAATAATTCAGCATCGAATTTGAGGATTCTTGACCAAACAAAATTTGAATTTAACTATAAGAAATGAATTTGACGAATTGATTTCGTAAAAAAATATTAAGATTCATTTGACGGTATAGGAAAAATAAAAATGCACATATTCACATTACAATTTCATTAAATGAAATTGTTCGCTCAGTGTCATTGATCAACTATTTGTATTTTCAAGTGCATTTAGTTTTAGTTATAATATTTATCTAATTATATTGTTATTTTTTATATTGTATTCAATAAATTCTAGTTAAAGAAATCCTGGAAAATTCACTTTTACCATCATATCTGTATATAATCTTAGACAATTTAACCACCTTAAGAAAAATGCTACATCTAGATCGCAGTAGCAGCGATCGGTATCGATACCAAGTACTTGTTAGTACAGTGTTGTTAAGGTATCGGTACTAATCAAGTATCGAATTGAAAGTATCGATATTACTTCGCATTGAAAATGAGTACTTTTTTCAAATGTTGTAAGTCAATTCTTAGTAAACATGTACATACTATACATTTCAATTAATGCAGATGCGAGTACTTCCGATAATAAGTTTTTGTACTATATTTTTCTACAATTTGCTATATTTATTATAATTGGCCTTTGAAAGCTCTGCAATAATTGTTTATCCAGAATACCGATTATACAAAAAAAATTGATTGGCTCAATGAGTATGCAATTTGGAATGACAGAAATTCTAAATTACTTATATTCCAGTAAATTAATTTTTTGTTGCAAATTTTTATTTCATAAAGAAAAATCGTGACAGACAAAATGTAGAACAAACAACAAAATCAGTGATTATAAATGATAATATTAAATAATAACGGAAACAACATAATAGGTATTTAATGAAATATAGAATATTCTCCGTTACGCGTAACGTAGTATGGGATTAAATCCAACTAACTATATAATTATAAAAATATTTGTTGGCATTCAAAAAAGCATTTTATATCATTATAATACGGATCATAACCCATTTAAACATTTTTAATAAAATTAACAAGAAAGTACTCATAGCCGATACTTAGAGTATATGAGTACTACTTTACTCAAAGTATCGGCTGAGAGTATCGAGTACTAGAATTATCGGTATCGGGCACCTTGGTATTGATAGTATCGTGCGAAACCTACCTACATCTATAATATTCAATAAAGCTGAAATTTGATACTTTAATATGTAAAACCAAACCCTTTATTGACTCTTCAATTTGTATTGGCTGGTATTCTATGTATTCTTTTTTTGTAAAGTAACTTTTTTTTTACATTAAGTAAAAAAAAATATATGAAGAAAACTCAAATAGCGTGATAGACAAAAACAGACAATCAAAAAAAGTTAAAACGAAAGACGGACTGAAACAGGGAGGAGGACTAAGTCCAACATTATTTAATATTTACATGGACAAAATAATAAGGAAAGTGAAAGAAAGAACTAGACGACTTGACGTGGGATGGAATTATATGAAGAGAGTTGAAGTAAAGATTGGAGCATTTGCGGACGATATAATGGTGATAGCATCTAGCGAAGAAGAGTTGCAAACAAGCATAAAGAAATGGAATGAAACACTTAGAGAGAACGGAATGGAAATGTGTAAAGAGAAAACAAAAGTAATAGTAATTGGGGAACAACAGGAGATAAAAATCATGCTAGATAAGGTAAAATTGGAGCAAGTGACGAAATGGAAATATCTAGGAGTAGAAATATCTAGTTCAGGAAAGCAAGAAGAAGAAATTAACAGCCGGGTAGGAAAAGCAATGAAAGTGTTTTACAGTATCAGCAATATGATTGTGGGAAAAAAAGAAATAACAAGGAAAACAAAAATAAACGTATATAAAACAATAATAAGACCAATACTGACATTTGGATGTGAGACATGGATAACAGATAAAAAGGAAATAAGTAAAGTTCAAGCGGTAGAAATGAAATACATGAGGAAAGTAAAGGGAGTGACAAAGAAAGAAAGAATCAGGAATGAAGAAATAAGAAATGAACTGGGAATAAAGGCGATACACGAATACATAGAGAAGAGGCAGTTGGGATGGTGGGGTCACCTGAAAAGAATGGGACAAGAAAGACAAGTGAGAAGAGTATGGGAAGCTAGACCTGGACAGAAAAGAAAAAGGGGAAGACCTGAAACTACCTGGGATGATATAATAGAAAAGATATTACAAAGAAGAAGAATAACGATGAGTGAAGCTAGTAGGATGGCAAACAACAGGAGAGAATGGAGAAAGTTTTGCGACGCAGTGACGCGAAGCGAAAACGTGGGGGCCTAGAGGAAGAAGGAAAAAAGATAAAGACTAACAAGCCTACACCAGAAATGGTAGACAGGCTTTACGATACATATATATATATATTTTGACTCTAACCAAGGTTGGATTGAAAGTATTTATAAAGAAAGAGTAGAATAGAAGAAATATTTATGTACTTATTATAAAACAGTTATTATTATTATTTTTTTTACATTAAATTAAATATAGCTCCATTATTTTTTCATTATCGAAGTATATGATCTACATATAGGATAGACATAACACATAGGAGATTTTGATATGTAGCCATCAACAACATCATGACATCCACATCAACCTCTTGAACACATTACCATAATTATGTAAATGATAATTTGCCGAAAATTCAATTTAACTTTCGGGAATATTTACCTACACCGAATTGATCGAAAAGGAAAACAAAATAACAATAATATTTTTACTTTTGATCATAAAAAGAATGATAACTAAAATGGAATTTCAATTATTATTTAGACATACCGATGTAAATTATATTTAAAGTAAGTTTATATTTAACAGTCTAATACACTATTACACATTTCATTCTGATTCATACATCTTCGAATAAAATTTTGAATTGATTGATTTTCTTAAATATCTTCAAATACTTTGTTATCCATCACGTAATGGATGACAACGAGTTGGATTTTGAGATACCTGAAGATTGTATGAATTTAATCACAGACGGACTTCCAGATGTTTTGCCAGTTCTAAAAGTTGACACAGAGATCGAATCAGATTCAGCTGAACAATTAGGTGATTATTCCAATTTGGAGGCTTCGCTGATTTTAGATAGTGAAAACGTAACAGAACAAAATCAGATAAATTCTAAAGGCGAAACAAGCACAGGTAATTTTTAATTTTGAGCCTATACTTTTTAATTCTCTTATTATTTCATATGCCATAAATTTAATTGTAACTCACAATGGATAAAAAAGAACGGATGCGGTCATACTGAGTGTAGTTGAGCAGGAAGACACACATTCATTGGCTTAATTTTATTACTGGGCCGATTTTAGAACTTATTTTACAATTCTTAATCTTAACTGCATTTGACGCATTTATCGAATCAATTAATTAGTTTATACTGCAAATAAAAATAAGGTTTTATTTGGTAAACGAAGTTTGTTGAAACTTTTGTGGCGGTTGTTGATTCTGTGACAAGAGGGGTTGAATTTAAATATAAGATATAATTTTATGAAAATTAATAATAATGAAGTACAAAATTACAAAGTAAATGAAATTAATAAAATTAAATGAATACCGAAATCAAACCATGAAATAAAATTTATTGTACCCAATGAAAATGGTCTTGATAATTTTATCTCGCCAGTTGGGCATTTACCAATTACCAAGTTCTTCTTGAAGAAGACTACATGATGATTGCCTTCATAGGGCGATTTATAGAGCGAGATTAAAATGTAGATAAAGTAAGATAATAATCGCGGTGGGGGCTAAATTTTGCTTATCGTGCAATAATATAAATATAAATTATTAAAATTATTTATCATAATATAATTATTATAAATTATTATATATAAGTATAATAATTTATTAATTATAATTATAATTATAATTAATAAAGTTATTAAAATAATAAATAATTTGAAATAAAATAATCAGCAAAAAAAACAAATCTACTTGTGGTTTCTGAAGTTTCTGTGGTCTGAGCAGTTGTTATGTGGTACATTCTCAAGAGCTACCTGGACTTGATCAACTATGTTGTTAACCAGAGCAATGATAACGTTAACCCTAATAATCCCCAACGTGTTCAAGGACGGATCTCCTCAAACGGGAACAATGGATATCCTATTTTGAGGCCCAATCCATAAAATACTTAGATTAACTTGCAGGCATAAACAATAGCATATCGGCATAAAATTAGGTAGCTGAAGGGAAGTGCATCCAGCAGGAATCAAAGTAAGGGAATTGCAAAAATGTACGAAATAGTCCAATTAAAACAAATACTGATAATATTTTTTACCCCAAATTGAACCCTCATTTTTTTCAATTATTCAGCTACACTTCATTTTTAAATTCTGTTACACAGAAAAATTAACTTCTGCTATAAATACGTTATTTATAACCCATTTTTGTTCTAGGAAAAAGACGATTTGTATGCCCAGAATGTTCTAAACCATTTGAACTGAAACGGGGCTTGAAGAGACACATGAGAATCCATACAGGTAAGAACACTGGCAATTTCAATAATTACATTTATTTCTAATTGAAGCGTTGAAAATATAAATCAATTCATGCCTCCAAATTTACATTTTTTGTAATTCATTTTCTCATGTACCTCACATCTCTAAATATTTTAGGAGAACGACCATATCCATGCCCAACATGCTCTAGGACATTTCAGTTTCAACATCACCTGATTAGACATATTAGATCTCACAGTGGTATGAAATAAAATATATGAATCAGTTTCTCTATATTTCTATTCATCACATAAATTTCTACATTGCTCTCAATGATCGTTTCAATTGATATTTCAGGGGAAACCCCTTATCTATGCGAGTTTTGCGGTGATACATTTACTCAGCTATCGAACTTGAACAACCATGTCACACTTCACAGTGGTAAGAAATAAAATAGATTAATGAGTTGCTTAATATTTTTATTCATCACAGCTCAGTGATCGTTTCAATTGATATTTCAGGGGAAAAACCGTATCTATGCGAGTTTTGCGGTGGTACATTTACTGTAGTAACAAGCTTGAACAACCATGTTAAACTTCACACTGGTAAGAAATAAAATAGATTAATAAGTTTCCTAATATTTTAATTCATCACAGCTCAGTGATCGTTTCAATTGATATTTCAGGCGAAAAACCACATACATGCAAAATATGCGGTAAGAGATTTACTCGGCTATCAACCTTGAAGAAACATGTGAAACTTCACAGTAGTAAGAAATAATAGTTCTTTATGTATACATAGCAAAAAGTGATAAATTGTTGCTCGCAAGTGACAGTTCAATTATCACTAACTAATATGTTTGTGTTCCTAACTTTATTAAGTAATATTATACAGGGTGTTTTGTCACTCCCATTTTTAATTTAAATAGTGGATAGGGGATGAAAATCTGAACGGAAAATGTCTAAACAAGGGGGGGTCTATCTTCAATAGTTTCCGAGATAATCAGCCTTTTGAACCGCAGTGTAACTGACCTACGCAATACTAGGTCTTGACAAGTAGAATGAACATTGAACTCATTAACAATTTCAATGTCACACGTAGTATAAAATTTCTCTATTTTCTGCAAGAGGCAGTGGCGGCGTTTTAATAATTTAGGGGAATTTTAAAGTCTAAATTTTTACTTATTTTCAAGTATTTAGTATTAAAATTTGGTAATGAACAAATTTTTATCTGTGAATAAAAATTTCTGCATTTTTTCTAATGCAGTTGTTAATTTAGAAAATATTTGACACTATTGAACGATTGAATTTTAATTTATTCAACTAATTTTTTAATGTGTTAGATTAAGCATTGGAAACGAGTAGTAACTATTAATACTAAACATTTAAAATTCCATAAAACAAAATTTCGATTTAATAATGTAACTTCATTTCACTTTTTATCGAAAGAAAGGAATAATTGCGACGACACTGGTTGCTCGCTAGCCGACTGCTATACAAACAATATATATAGTATATATATATATATCGTAAAGCCTGTCTACCATTTCTGGTGTAGGCTTGTCAGTCTTTATCTTTTTTTTTCCTTTTTTCTTCTTTTTCCTTCTTCCTCTAGGCCCCCACGTTTTCGCTTCGCGTCACTGCGTCGCAAAACTTTCTCCATTCTCTCCTGTTGTTTGCCATCCTACTAGCTTCACTCATCGTTATTCTTCTTCTTTGTAATATCTTTTCTATTATATCATCCCAGGTAGTTTCAGGTCTTCCCCTTTTTCTTTTCTGCCCAGGTCTAGCTTCTCATACCCTTCTCACTTGTCTTTCTTGTCCCATTTTTTTCAGGTGACCCCACCATCCCAACTGCCTTTTCTCTATGTATTCGTGTATCGCCTCCATTCCCAGTTCTTTTCTTATTTCTTCATTCCTGATTCTTTCCCTCTTTGTCACTCCCTTTACTCTCCTCATGTATTTCATTTCTACCGGTTGAACTTTACTTATTTCCGTTTTATCTGTTATCCATGTCTCACATCCAAATGTCAGTATTGGTCTTATTATTGTTTTATATACGTTTATTTTTGTTTTTCTTTGTTATTTCTTTTTTCCCCACAATCGTATTGCTGATACTGTAAAACACTTTCATTGCTTTTCCTACCCGGCTGTTAATTTCTTCTTCTTGCTTTCCTGAACTAGATATTTCTACTCCCAAATATTTCCATTTCGTCACTTGCTCCAATTTTACCTTATCTACCATGATTTTTATCTCCTGTTGTTCCCCAATTACCATTACTTTTGTTTTCTCTTTACACATCTCCATTCCGTTCTCTCTAAGTGTTTCATTCCATTTCTTTATGCTTATCTGCAGCTCCTCTTCGCTAGATGCTATCACCATTATATCGTCCGCAAATGCTCCAATCTTTACTTCAACTCTCTCCATATAATTCCATCCCACGTCAAGTCCTATAGTTCTTTCTTTCACTTTCCTTATTATTTTGTCCATGTAAATATTAAATAATGTTGGACTTAGTCCTCCTCCCTGTCTCAGTCCGTCTTTCGTTTTAAATTTTTTTGTTTGTCTGTTTTTGAGTATCACGCTATTTGAGTTTTCTTCATATATTTTTTTATTAAGCTAATCATTTTCCTGCTTATCTCTTTCTTTGGCATCATCTTCCACAATCTATCTCTTCTTACTTTATCAAATGCTTTTTTTAAATCTAGAAAATCCATGTATACATTTTTTTTTCTTTTACTTGTTTTTTCCACTATCTGCTTAATCGTAAATATATCGTCTTGAATGCTTCTTCCTTCCCTAAATCCTGACTGGCATTCGTCCAGAGTTTTCTCTATTTTAATTTTTATTCTCTCGTTTATCATCATTTCCAACACTTTCATGTTTGTATTTAATAGAGTAATTCCTCTGTAATTATTACATCTTTCTTATCTCCTTTCTTAAAGATTGGTACTATCAGTGTATGCTGCCATTCTTTAGGTATTATTTGCTCTTTCCATATTTTGTTATATATGTCCAGCATTACCTGCCTTCCCTCTTCCCCCATATATTTTATCATTTCAGTCGTTATTGTGTCACTTCCTGGTGCTTTTCCATTCTTCAGTTGTGTTATGGTCTTTTCCAATTCCTCCATATTAAATTCCTCTTCATCGTCTTTGCTTTCCTTTCTCTCTGTATTGTCTGCCTCTCTTGTACCGTTCCTCTCTATATTGTCTGACAGCAGCTCTTCAAAGTATTGCTTCCATCTTTCCATTATTTCATGTTCCTGCTTTAATATTTTTCCTTCTTTGTTATTTATATATGTAGCACTGTTGGTCTTTCCTTTTCTTATTGTTCTTAGCCTACTATAGAGTATTTTTTTTCCCTCTGCAGCTTCATTTTCTAATTCATTGCCGAATTCTGCCCATTCATTTCTTTTCGCCTCTAATACTAATTGCTTCACTATTTTCCTTTCCTCCTTGTAACACTGATACGTTTCTCTAGTTTTTTTTGTAGATATTCCTTCCATTCTTTCTTTTTTAATTTCACTCTTCTCTTGATCTCTTCTGTCCACCATGCCGTTTGTTTTATTTTCTTATTTCTTTTTATTTTTCCACACACTTCCGAGCTTGTTTGTAGTATCATCTTTGTTGTAAAACAACAAGAGAATTTATGGCATTCTTTAAAAATAATAACAATGACGCGACGTCACAACAAAATGCGGGTCGTATTTCACTTAGAAACGTGCTGTTTTCGACGTGACGTCACACTACTACTAAGTACTGCTACATTAACACGATTTTGTTTTGTTTCTTTGGGTTCTTGAAAAAGAACATTTAGTATTTCCGTATGATTTTCTAAATTTGGTTCTTGAAAAAGAACGATTTACTTTTAGTATGATTTTCTACATTTGGTTCTTGAAAAAGAACGATTTACTTTCAGTATGATTTTCTACATTTGGTTCTTGAAAAAGAACGATTTGCTTTTAGTATGATTTTCTACATTTGGTTCTTGAAAAAGAACGATTTACTTTTAGTATGATTTTCTACATTTGGTTCTTGAAAAAGAACGATTTGCTTTCAGGACGATTTTCCAGAATTTGTTCTTGAAAAAGAACGATTTGTTTACAACACTAATATCTCTTCTTTGATTTAAACCAGAACAATAGATTTCGATCCAAATCTTCTATTTCTATTCTTCTCTTGTGTTCTTGAAAAAGAACGAGTTTAATTTCAGCCCCATTGCTTATGTTGTTTCCGAAACAATGTTAATTTGTTCTGAAAAGAACAGATTGGTTTGTAACCGTCGTCTAGGTGATGATGTGATGTCGCCAAACGCAGGACCAGCTACTGCGGTCGCTCGCTGGTATTGTCGTCTTTTTATGCTCGTTACCTCTCCTCTGCCGCACAACCCGTCTCTAATCGTAAGCTCCACCCCGCGTCTGTTATCATGCAGAGTCAACTACATTGATTATTCTAAATCATTTCAAACAATGAATTTTCTGTTAATAATTGAAATAGATATGTAACACACGTAAAACCATGTTGCTGCTCTATCTCCGATTTATTGGGCCAATTTTTGACCATTTATTCATATGATAATTCTAGTTTTCAAATGAATAAAATAACATACAACGACTAAATATAACCAATGCTCTTGACCCATATAAATAATACCATTCAATTATGAACTCAAACAAACTGCAAACTATTAACAAAAACATAACGGTTCAAGCTTTTTACTTAACGCAGATCTACCATATGAATTACTTTTCATATACGCTACGTGAGTAAATCTGCATACATTGGAAATTTGCAAAGAAACAATACATCTGCTTTATAGTACAAGGCACATAAAATAACACATTTTTACCAGCACATAACACTAAGGCATTCGAAAATACAGTTTACTGCTTATTAACGTGACGTCAGAGGAGTAGCCAAAGAAATCCGTCTTGACCACATATGGCACTTGTTTTGCCGGCGATTTAAATTTCGCTGCTATATGTTGTTTTGGCTCTGTAATTACTAATAATTTTTTTTGTTATGTAGATTTAAGTATGTATTTACGTTTCACACAATTTTTGGTTGTATACAATATTTACGTTAATTACTATGCACTTTTTTATCGTTTCTGAACGATGAACTCTACTAATTTTTATATGATTTTGATTGTATCTTTTTTATTGATTGATATTTTTGTTCAGTAGTGATATGCATTATAGAATAAGATTTCCACATTCTGTTCTTATCAAACTTGCATCGAAAATTGTTCAAATTTAGTAATTATAAGAATTTTCCAATCACCACTCAGATTAAATTCACGCTTGAGAGAGGGCCCATCATTATACGTTTAATGGTAGTTCAGTGCTCAGTGCGTCCTATTTATTATGTATATGGGAATGGAGCATTCAAGAAGACAGTATACAATTTTACAGTGACTAAGTTAAAGTGTTTCTACACAAGTGTATCTCAAGAATCATATCTCACAACCAATCACTCACGTGTCTCAAGCATAAGCTCTCTCTCTCTCGCGACAGTAAAGTTACTTACGTGTCGACAAGCATAATCCTCTCTCTCTCGTGACAGTAAAGTTACTTACCTGTCCTCAAGTGATAAAATAAATCACTAGCTCACTCCATCGCGACAGTAAAAGAAATCTACTGATCGGGAACAAGATTAGCACTGTAAAGTTTATATTCACGGCAAAAGACTTTCTCTCACTACATAAATCTGAGGTGGTTGTTTTGTATTTACATCAAAGTTATATTATTTCAATACTCTCAACCAGTGTTGTAAATAAATGTACATAGTCCAAATTTGTTTTTGTTTGTTGGTGAAGTCCAACTGAGTCAGCACCTATCTATTTCTCTTGTTCTGGCAAGAGCCATCTCTATTAGCCGAGGCTAGAACAAATTGGTCCTTCGAGCCGGATCTTCATCGACATAAATCAACGGAATTGGATTGGTACGCAGCAGACAACCGCATCGCATCACATAGGTACCGTTAAGTTATTGTAAGTTGAGTATTCGTCAAGTCAGACTTAATTTCTTTTAAATAAATCTTACAATTAATTGTTAACTAATTAAATAGTGACTATCTTTTTTGCTTGTATCTATATCACGATATAGTACACTTTGTAATTTATTTGACGAGTATTCAACAAATTTGGCTAAATTTTAATTTTTTGTTTTGAATTTTGATTATTCGTTAATCAATGAATGATTGTTTAAGCAAATAAATAATTGTCTACACACTACACATTTAATCACTCCTTAATTATTTTACAAAATAGCTGCTCTAATTAATTATACGAATAATCAACAATTCTCTATTTACATTTTTTTTGGTATTTGATTATATAACGCCGTTTCTTTGTCGTACTCCTCTTGACATTTATCATGGCGACACTAGAATCTCTTATCAAATCACGCGGTGCCTATAAGGGTAAAATCACTTCTCTTAACTCATGGTATGAAAAAAACCATGAGGTCGAAACTGAATGCTTCATGTACGAAAGTAGGCGAAATTCACTGAGTCAATTTTATCACAAGTATTCAGATATACAACTTCAAATTGAGCTTATAGATCCTCTGAATGAAGATTCAGAGGATGTGGAAAAAAGGTATTTCGATTGTTTAACGAAATATAGTACAAAAATATCAGAATTAGCAGCATTGAAACTACATACTTCTACTTCTGAAATCTCACAAAATACCAGTGCGATAGCTTGTAATTCAATTCAACCAGTGAATTTGCCACAACTTAATATTCCACAGTTTAGTGGAGATATCACAAAATGGAACGCATTCATCGAGCTGTTTGAAGCGTTAATATCGAACAACCACACTTTAACGGACGTACAGAAGCTAGTATATTTACGCTCTTACTTAGAAAAAGAACCACTGCACTTGATAGAAACACTACCATTAGTTAATGACAATTTTAAAATTTCACTAGAGACCCTCAAAAACAGATATGATAATCAACTTTCGATTATCTTTGCTCATATCAAATTATTAGTTGATATCCCCGCGCTCACTAAAGTTACTGCTCACACTCTTAGAGACTTTATCGTAAAAATCAAACAAAATATCGCGTCTCTAAAACTTCAAAACATTCCAACTGATCATTGGGATTTAATACTAATTTATTTACTCTCTAATAAATTAGATTTCTCCACTAAAAGGGCATATATCGCTGACAGAGGCAGTCGCGTTAGATCTGGTACAACTTTAAAATTACCTACGATCTCTGATTTTTTATCATTTTTGGAACAAAGGTGTATTGTATTGGAAGATATGTCTGAACCAATTCCACAATCACGGAATAACTTTAAATATCCAAGTAGTGTGCATAGAGTGGCACATCATGCACAAACCATATCTTCCAATAAACCACCTTTACCCTCATTACAATGTGCTTACTGTACTAACTCAAATCATAAAATTTATAGTTGCCCTTCATTTAACTCTCTAAAGGTACTTGAACGCAGTAAAGTTGCTCAACAAAAAGGGTTGTGTTATAACTGTTTAGGGTCCAGACATAGTTCTAAACAATGTATATCTCCACGTCTCTGCTCTATTTGCCAAAAAAGGCATCACTCCCTCCTTCACGATTCATCTCGCAACCCTCAGCAATCAGTTCGGTTAGCGAATACACACAACACAACCCAATTCACACCTAATCACTCAGCTGATCGTGCCTATCGATCAGCAACCACATCTAGAAACACACAAGCTCAACAATCCACACAAAACACCAATGTAGTGAAGTCCAGCACAGATGATGATGCTAATACACAGACCACGTTATCAGTTCTTGGATCTGATAGTTATGAGGTACTGTTGGCCACTTGTGTGGTTTTAGTTTCTGATGTGGATGGACAGCTACATCAAGCTAAAGCCATCCTCGACCCTGGAAGTACCATATCCATACTCACTACGTCATTCATGCGGCAATTGAAACAAGTTCCAAATGAAGAACACGTACAAATCTCGGGCATATCTGGAATAGTTAGGCAATCTAACAACTCAGTTACGATAGATGTGAACTCGTCAACTGACCCTAACTATTCCATAAAGGTCAATTGCTGCGTGCTTGACAAAATCACTGGTAACACACCACAACGATTCATAAGTAGGCAAAGGCTAGCTTTGCCACATCACCTTCCACTAGCCGATCCAAACTTTAACGTTCCTTCCAGGGTCGACATTCTCTTAGGTGCGGATGTATACTATCAAATTCTCCTCCCCAATATGCAAAAAATTAATGATCACTCTCTCACACTAATCCAAACCAAATTTGGATATGTACTATCAGGTATAATTCCTGACACAGCTTCTAATAAGCAATCTCTCTCACCGAATAGGAAGCACAGTTGTTTTTTGACCCAACGCCCTACAATAGAGCAACTCATGCAACAATTCTGGGAAATAGACAACCCAGAATCACTCTCGCCTTCTCTCCTTTCAAAAGAAAATCAATTAGTTGAAACACACTTTCAAAACACTACACGTATCTTAGAAAACGGGTCTTTTCAAGTTGATTTACCCCTTAAACAGCCCACCAAAGAATTTCCATTAGGTGATTCATTCTGTATCGCCAAAAAGAGATTCCTCAACCTCGAGAAACGACTACAAAACTCTCCACAACTGCACGATGAATACAAAAAATTTATAGACGAATATGTCGCTCTAAATCACGCAAAAATAGTTCCACTCACATTAGTAAACGACCTTGGTGCCTCTAAGTATTTTCTTCCTCATCACTGTGTAATACGAGAGGAAAACAAAACAACTAAACTTCGCGTAGTGTTCGATGGATCCATGAAAAGCACATCTGGATTATCTCTCAATGATATAATGCATAAAGGATACACGGTACAACCAGAACTGTACGACATTTTATTAAGATTTCGCACATTCAAATTTGCTTTAACTTGTGACATTCAAAAAATGTATCGTCAAATCTCAATTAACCCCTCACAGACTTACCTTCAAAATATTTTATGGAGGGAGAGTCCATCTGAAGATTTAAAATGTCTCGAGTTAGTCACAGTGACGTATGGTACAAATAGTGCACCTTATTTGGCCACTAGGTGTTTAAAACAATTAGCTGAAACACATGCAGCTGAATATCCAATAGCAGCTGAATCTCTCCTCAATCAATGTTACGTAGATGATGTATTAACAGGGCATGACTCCTATGAATCAGTAACTACCCTACACCAGCAGCTGGTCGACTTATGCGGAATAGCTAAACTCACACTTCATAAATGGTCCACAAATTGCCACCCTCTACTCAGAAATCTATCCAATGACATAGATACTGACAGCAATGGTATTCACGAGATTACGGACAACAATCAGTCTAATAAGGTGCTTGGAATATTATGGGACTCTAATAATGACACATTCTCCATAACTTTGCCAAATTCTACTGTCAATAAACAAGCAACAAAACGAGAGGTGTTATCCAAAATTGCTCAAATGTTTGATCCATTGGGGTTGATTGGTCCAGTCATTGTCATCGCCAAACTTATTATGCAAGAACTATGGAAATTAAAAATTGACTGGGACGACAATTTGCCAGCTACCCTACTCCAACAATGGAATACCTTTTTTGAAAACATTGGCCAGTTGAAGGAATTAAAAATTCCAAGATACATCATGGAAGATGCCACCCCAATTATAGTAGAGCTCCATGGATTTTGTGATGCAAGCAAACGAGCATATGGTGCTTGTATTTATGCACGAGCTATTTTCCCTTCAAAAAACATTTCGACACAGTTATTGACATCAAAAAGCAGGGTAGCACCAATAAAAGAAATCACCATCCCTAGACTGGAGTTGTGTGGAGCATTATTGCTTTCGACTCTAATGAAAAGAGTAGCATCTATCTTGACAAACAGATTATCCATCACTAATATCCACTGCTGGACTGATTCGGAAATTGTTCTCGCGTGGTTGAATTCAGACTCATCAAGATTCAACACATTTGTATCAAATCGCATTTCTCAAATCCAAACTATTACTCAAAATTACACTTGGAATTATATCTGTTCGACGGACAATCCAGCAGACTGTTTGTCTCGAGGTCTTATGCCGGCTACACTGTCAACATCAACACTTTGGTTTCACGGCCCTAATTTTCTTCAACAAGAAGAAATCACAACTAAAAGCAGATCACCATCACCATCCATCCCCGTGCTAATAGGTGAAGAAAGAAAATTAAAGCCAATAGTTTCAGCTTGTCTGGCAACACAACACACATCCATTGAATATTGGCAAGAAATTTTCAAAAAATTCTCATCATTTTCACGATTGCAATACACTATGGCTTATATAATAAGATTCACAAACAATTGCAAGTCTGATGTTGACAAAATCCAAGGACGGTTAACAGTAGCAGAATTGACACAAGCTGAAGCACTAATCTGTAAGCTGACACAGGCTCATGCATTTCCAAAATTATACAAGGAACTTAATGAAAACTCATCAAGCATCACTGATCAATACTTACAAAAATTAAGTCCGTTTTTGGATAATAATAAACTAATAAGGGTTGGAGGTCGACTAGCAGCTGCAGCTATACCGTATGATAAAAAGTTTCCTATAATACTACCCTCAAAGGATCACGTGACTACTCTAATACTAACTCGAGAACATATCAAGCTAGGACATGCAGGTCCGCAAGCAGTATTATCCAATATCCGAGCAAGATATTGGCCTTTAAATGGACTCAAGGACATCAAAAAATTAATCATAGAGTGTCACCCATGTTACAAGTTTAAAGCAAAAAACTTCGAACAAATAATGGCCCAGCTCCCTAAAGAAAGACTTACACCCTGCCGCCCTTTCGAAAAAGTTGGAGTGGACTTTGGAGGCCCATTTTTAATTAAATCATCGACATTAAGAAGTTCAAGAACCGAAAAAACATACATCGCCTTATTTGTATGTATGGCCACCAAGGCAATTCATCTGGAATTAGTGTCAAGTCTATCAACAGAAGCCTTCTTAGCAACGTTAAAACGTTTCATTTCACGTAGGGGTTGTCCTAGCATCATATACAGTGATAACGGCACCAATTTCGTAGGAGCAAAAAATCAACTTAAAGATTTATATAAGTTTGTAAATAACACACACACACGCACTACCACGGAGTCGTTTCTCGTCACCAAAGAAATCTCTTGGAAATTCATTCCTCCGCTTTCACCTCATTGGGGTGGGTTATGGGAAGCAGGCATCAAAAGTACAAAATATCACTTACACAGAATAATGGGCAATCAAGCTTGTACTTTTGAAGAACTCACCACTATTCTCTGCCAAATCGAGGCTATATTAAATTCACGACCACTACAACCCTTAACCAGTGACCCCAGTGACAACCAATGCTTAACTCCAGGCCATTTTTTAATAGGAGGACCTCTAACTGCATACCCCGAGCACAATGTAACAGAAATTCCATTAAACAGGTTGAATCGTTGGAAAAGACTCACTCAAATCCAACAGTCCTTTTGGTCTCGGTGGTCAAAGGATTATCTCAATCTCCTCCAAAATAGGCCCAAATGGATCACCCCTGCTCCAAATATTAAAAATGACGATATTGTTCTCTTAAAGGGAGAAAATTCCCCACCACTCGAGTGGCCATTAGCCAGAGTTTTGGAAGTATTCCCTGGAAAGGATGGGAAGGTAAGGGTTGCGCGAATTAAAACAAAACAGGGAGAGTTTGTTAGGAACATTACGCACCTATGCCCGCTTCCACTCTGTAAATAGTTCATTCTACTATCCAGCATTCACGCTGTATATATATGTACGTACTTGTAAATATTTTTCAGCTTCTCAAATTGCATTAAGGCCACTCATATTTCAGTCACTCACTCAAAACATTGACACACATCATTGCCCAGATCGTTCACACAAGGGGGGAGTTTGTTGTAAAACAACAAGAGAATTTATGGCATTCTTTAAAAATAATAACAATGACGCGACGTCACAACAAAATGCGGGTCGTATTTCACTTAGAAACGTGCTGTTTTCGACGTGACGTCACACTACTACTAAGTACTGCTACATTAACACGATTTTGTTTTGTTTCTTTGGGTTCTTGAAAAAGAACATTTAGTATTTCCGTATGATTTTCTAAATTTGGTTCTTGAAAAAGAACGATTTACTTTTAGTATGATTTTCTACATTTGGTTCTTGAAAAAGAACGATTTGCTTTTAGTATGATTTTCTACATTTGGTTCTTGAAAAAGAACGATTTACTTTTAGTATGATTTTCTACATTTGGTTCTTGAAAAAGAACGATTTGCTTTCAGGACGATTTTCCAGAATTTGTTCTTGAAAAAGAACGATTTGTTTACAACACTAATATCTCTTCTTTGATTTAAACCAGAACAATAGATTTCGATCCAAATCTTCTATTTCTATTCTTCTCTTGTGTTCTTGAAAAAGAACGAGTTTAATTTCAGCCCCATTGCTTATGTTGTTTCCGAAACAATGTTAATTTGTTCTGAAAAGAACAGATTGGTTTGTAACCGTCGTCTAGGTGATGATGTGATGTCGCCAAACGCAGGACCAGCTACTGCGGTCGCTCGCTGGTATTGTCGTCTTTTTATGCTCGTTACCTCTCCTCTGCCGCACAACCCGTCTCTAATCGTAAGCTCCACCCCGCGTCTGTTATCATGCAGAGTCAACTACATTGATTATTCTAAATCATTTCAAACAATGAATTTTCTGTTAATAATTGAAATAGATATGTAACACACGTAAAACCATGTTGCTGCTCTATCTCCGATTTATTGGGCCAATTTTTGACCATTTATTCATATGATAATTCTAGTTTTCAAATGAATAAAATAACATACAACGACTAAATATAACCAATGCTCTTGACCCATATAAATAATACCATTCAATTATGAACTCAAACAAACTGCAAACTATTAACAAAAACATAACGGTTCAAGCTTTTTACTTAACGCAGATCTACCATATGAATTACTTTTCATATACGCTACGTGAGTAAATCTGCATACATTGGAAATTTGCAAAGAAACAATACATCTGCTTTATAGTACAAGGCACATAAAATAACACATTTTTACCAGCACATAACACTAAGGCATTCGAAAATACAGTTTACTGCTTATTAACGTGACGTCAGAGGAGTAGCCAAAGAAATCCGTCTTGACCACATATGGCACTTGTTTTGCCGGCGATTTAAATTTCGCTGCTATATGTTGTTTTGGCTCTGTAATTACTAATAATTTTTTTTGTTATGTAGATTTAAGTATGTATTTACGTTTCACACAATTTTTGGTTGTATACAATATTTACGTTAATTACTATGCACTTTTTTATCGTTTCTGAACGATGAACTCTACTAATTTTTATATGATTTTGATTGTATCTTTTTTATTGATTGATATTTTTGTTCAGTAGTGATATGCATTATAGAATAAGATTTCCACATTCTGTTCTTATCAAACTTGCATCGAAAATTGTTCAAATTTAGTAATTATAAGAATTTTCCAATCACCACTCAGATTAAATTCACGCTTGAGAGAGGGCCCATCATTATACGTTTAATGGTAGTTCAGTGCTCAGTGCGTCCTATTTATTATGTATATGGGAATGGAGCATTCAAGAAGACAGTATACAATTTTACAGTGACTAAGTTAAAGTGTTTCTACACAAGTGTATCTCAAGAATCATATCTCACAACCAATCACTCACGTGTCTCAAGCATAAGCTCTCTCTCTCTCGCGACAGTAAAGTTACTTACGTGTCGACAAGCATAATCCTCTCTCTCTCGTGACAGTAAAGTTACTTACCTGTCCTCAAGTGATAAAATAAATCACTAGCTCACTCCATCGCGACAGTAAAAGAAATCTACTGATCGGGAACAAGATTAGCACTGTAAAGTTTATATTCACGGCAAAAGACTTTCTCTCACTACATAAATCTGAGGTGGTTGTTTTGTATTTACATCAAAGTTATATTATTTCAATACTCTCAACCAGTGTTGTAAATAAATGTACATAGTCCAAATTTGTTTTTGTTTGTTGGTGAAGTCCAACTGAGTCAGCACCTATCTATTTCTCTTGTTCTGGCAAGAGCCATCTCTATTAGCCGAGGCTAGAACAATCTTTTTGAATTCCTCCCAACTCTCTTCCAAACTTAATGTCTTCCATTTCTCATTTCTGTTCTCTGTGTTCTCTATATTGCTTTGCCACCTCTGCGTCTTTTAGTCTATACGCTTTTATTTTCTTATATTCTATCTTATCTTCTTTTCTCACTCTGTTGTCTGATTTTAGTGGTTTCTTTATTTTTGATATAACCATATAATGATCAGTTCCCACTTCCGGTCCTCTTGACACTTTTGCATCTACTATGTTCTTTCTATTTTCATTTCCTGCTACTATGTAGTCTATTATTGATTTTTCATTTTTGCTGCTCATCTCTCTAGTATATTTGTGTATATCCTTGTGCTTATAATAAGTATTTGCTATAAACATATTATTGATTCGGCAAAACTCTATTAATCTTTTCCCATTATCATTTAGCATTGTCTCCTCATTCTGGCCCAATATTCTACTATCTCCTGGTTTTCCCTTTCCCACACTACTATTTAAATCTTCTGCAATGTATATTTCGCCTTTTGCTCTTTCTACCGCCTCTGTTAACATTTCCCAGAATTTCTCTTTGTGCTTCTTTTTGTCGTCTTCATTTGGTCCATACACACTTATTATCGTTTTAATGCTCTCATTATCGTCCTTCATATTTATTGTCAATATCCTCTCTGAACACGCCTCCCATTCTTCTATATTGTGTGCCCATTCCTTTTTTATCATACATACGACTCCCTCAGCTGATCTTTTCTCTGTTTCCACTCCGCTATATATAAATACAATTCCTTTTATCATTTTTTGCAATCCTCGCCCTTTTTTTTCGTTTCCGTTATTGTAAGTATGTCTATCTTATTTTCCAGAAACTCATCTTCTAGTTCTATTGCTTTTCCCTTTATGCATCGTATATTCCATGTTGCTAATCTCCATATTTCTTCATTTTTTCTTCTCATTGTTTTCTGCTCCTTTCCCCACTTCTTTTTCAGTTTTTTGTTTGTTTCTTCTCTTCTTCCCAGCTTCCATAATCTATCCTGTTTCGATATTGTTCCTCTTTTCGTTTGTATATTTGGACCTTTTTGCTGATGGCCATGTGCTCTATATCTTTACCTTTAATTCTTGTGCAGTTGGCGCATTTTATCTCATTTTTCTCTTCATGTCCTTCCTGTCCACATCTGTAGCATACCACCGTTCTTGTACAGTACTTGGCTACATGCCCATAGCAGCAGCATTTATAGCAGATCGCGATCTTTACATATTCCTCTAGCTGTTTTACAGTAAAATCTATCAATAATTTTCCTTTTTTTACCACGTACTTGAATATCTCCTTGTCAGCTTCTACTACCCAGTCCTCCACATATTGTTTACTGTTCCTAAAGGCATTTTTTTAACTGCTCTCATTACTGTCTTCACCTCTCTAATCCCCACCATTTTCCTTATTTCTTCATTTTCTCTTAATATTTCGTTTACGATTTCTGCTTCAGTATATCCTTGCTCAAATTTTTTTATTATAAACAACGGCTTTGTTTCTTTCATTTTCCTCACTGTTTTTCCTTTTACTTCCTCCAGTTTCTTCCCTATTTGCTCCTGTTGTAGCTCGTTTCTGCACTTCATCATTACCAATCCACTTTTGAATTTTTTTATTTCTTTTATACCTTCTTCACCTACTTCTTCTATCGTAAGTTTTTCTCGTATTTTTTCCATTACCTTCTCCCCTTCTGCCGCTTTCACTGTTATTTCTTTTATTTTTTCAGATGTTTTCCATCCCTGTATCTTTTTTGTGTCATTTTCTTTTTTCTTTTCCGTGATCGCCGCATATGTCCTTTTGCTCCTATCTTGGGTTATTGTACCTCCCACTGCCAATTCCGATATTTTTGTTTCTAATTTATCCATTCTGGTTTTAAGTTGATTCTCCATTTGTTCTAGTCTTTGTACCACTTTATCTTCTTTTTCTGTTCTCTGTTTTTTTTCTTCATTCACTATTTTTCCATGCACTGTATCGATCATTTTATCTAATACTTTCTCTATAATTTTTATTCTTTTTTCCATTTCCTCCCGTGTTATTCCTTCTTGTCTTTTATTCCCCTCTTTAAATATCCAAATTTCTTTTTGTATCATTTTGATCTGTTTCATTATCTCCTCCGACACTCCGCCTGCCTTTTTTCCAGTATCTTCTCTTTCCTCTCTCTCTCTGATTTTCATTCTTTTTCCCTATTATCGTCCACCTCACTCATCATTATTCCTCTATACGATTTATTTACACTCTCCTCAGCCTCCTCCTCCGTTGAGGTTCTCCTTTTTCTGTCCTCCACCTTTCCCACTGGTGGCGTTCTTTTCACTTTCGTCGCCACTTTAAAGGGATTTTTATCCATAATACAATTCCTATTATTATTATCAAAAATAAAATATAAAACTTTATTGTTCTCCGAACCAAACCACTGTTCACAAACAATCAATACTTTGCTTATCTACGTATCGACTTTCGATTTAAGCATAAATAAGCATCCGACCACTTTCATTGGTCGGATTTCAACTAGGGAGTCTAGTTCGACCACGAACTAGACTCCCTATACAAACAATAATAATAATTAAAATAATTTCCAATACAAAATTTTATCGTTATTCTGAAAAAAAAGCTTCGCTTCTCCTTCGTTTAGTGGTGACTTCATTTTAGCAACAAATTACAAGTAATTCTTTTTATTATTAACTGATTTTTATTCTGAATATGAAGTTTTAATTTATTTCTAATAATTTTTATTTGAATGCCGTGAAAAAAACGTCTCCATTAATAAAACAATTTTTGACTTAATTTCGAAATAAAATAGTACCTCATATCGTAATGTAAGTACTAAGTACTCCGTATCAGCTAACAAAAACTACGTCACATTTTTTGTTTATTACAAATGTGTTACTGAGTTCGGATGGTGGGGCCATCTGAAAAGAATGGGACAAGAAAGACAAGTGAGAAGGGTATGGGAAGCTAGACCTGGGCAGAAAAGAAAAAGGGGTAGACCTGAAATTACCTGAAATGACATAATAGAAAAGATATTGCAAAGAAGAAGAATAACGATGAGTGAAGCTAGTCGGATGGCAAACAACAGGAAAGAATGGAGAAAGTTTAGCGACGCAGTGACGTGAAGCAAAAACGAATAAGCCTAGAGAAAGAAAGTAAGAAAGGAAAAAAGATAAAGACCACCAAAGATAATCAGCCTACACCAGAAATGGTAGACAGGCTTTAAGATACATATATATATATATACAAATGTGTTACTATCCTGTATGGAGCAATATCTACTTATTTAATAACATTGAGTTAGCTTGACTAACATTAGCTCTTTAACACACACAAATTCTTTAAACACACAGCAAACATAAAAACATTGCACTAGCGAATGATCAATAATTATTTCTTGGAATTAAAAGCGTTCATGTTATATTAAGAGGTGAAAATAATATAAAAAGAGAAAAAAGATAATTATAAAGAAACAATCTACTAGCGGAAGCAATGGAATGGCAGTGATGGTGCAAACCATTTAATTCGACAGAATTAAATACTATGTACATGAGCAAGACAAAGATACGGAAATCTCTTCGGGAAATATTTTTTTGAGTTGTGTGTGTGTGTGTGTGGGTGCATGTTAGTGCATACCCAGCTACAGAATGGCTAATCAGCCGTCTGCCCGTAACCGTGAAATTACGCGACATGTCGAAGTTTCTAATTACACCGTGTTACGTGTATTACGGAAAAATTGACACTATTCGTATCACAGACAACGAGTCTATTCTTCGGAACCGCTAGTAGTAGATTCTAATGATTATCAATTAATGTAGGGGTCAGCATTGTAGGGAATTATTCGATTGGCCCTTTTGTTTTAACTTGTACCTTTTCGTTTAACTGGAGAAACGTATTTGGAATGTTAAGAAATAATTTATGGAAACTATTGGAAGACGGTTCATTAAAATTACGTCATGATACATGGTCTATCAATGACGGAACTCCATCTCATTTTCTCTCTCATATTAGATCGTTTTTGACTGAAAATTTTCCAAATAGGTGGATAGGCCGTAGAAGACCTATTGCTTGACCATCTAGATCTCCTAATTTAAAAGCCTTAAAATTTTATTAATGGGATTACAGGAAATATCTGGTATACAAAGAGCCCTTTGTACTGAAGGTGCACTTCATGCAGGAATTTTTAAAGTCATAAGAATAATTCGTGAAAAAGCTGCAGAACAATTCTCAAGAGTTTATCAATCTTTTATAAACCGGACTCAGTATGCGATTGAAGAAAATGATGGTCATATTGAATACAATCTGTGAATAACTATATAAATTTCTAGTGAATTGATAGTGATGTTTTAGTGAATCATTAATGGGGATATTGTACTTTTAGTGTAAAGCTAAATGTAATTTGTATTGTCAGACGTGTATTCATTGTCGAGTGTTCTGGACATTTGTTTATGTAACGATAGCTGATTAATTGCAGGCGGTATCGGGGTGGGTGACACTAATTTGTTCTAGTTATTACACCGAATAATTTGTGGTATGCAGGTATTGTCTTAATCTGTGTTGCCCTAATAAAGAACTGTTTGTGTAATTGATATGTTTCTATCAGATTTATAGCACGGATATTGCACAAAGTACATTTTTTTAACTAGTAGCACTTACAACAACAAGTAAATTTTTTTTTAAACTAGACATAAGCAAAATTAAGTAGTTTTTGTTGGTTTTAAAAATAAAATGTTAGGAAGTATTATGAAATAAAACATTTTATATACTCGCTTCTTAGTGAAATTAGGAAAAGAACATTGAAATTAGAATTAAAAAATTAAATGGATAGAAATAAACTTCAAAATAGATTTTAATTTTTTTTTAATAAAAAACGTTAATTTTTACTATTTTACATTACATAACTTTGACAATTTTGATTTTTAAATTTTGATTTTTAATCTAATTTCAAGACATAAAAAAAATAAATAAAAATAAACAATTCTGGCCTTCGCTCATTTACTGTGTGGGCCAGTCATTGAACGTTTGTTCCATCGCGTTTCTCATGGCTTTTTCGATAGTGTTTGTCTACCATTGCCTGGCGCTAGCTGCCGCAGAGTGCAGTGGACATCATACTATTTCTGGCAGCTCTTAAATGTTGCGCAATATTGTGAAATAATAAAAGTTAATTTTTAGAAAAAAAGTTAGTAAGAAAAGTTGTTTGTATTGATGCCAGGAGTATAAGGTTAAATTTTCTGACAACCTTTTGCGAACACCCTGTATATAAAGTTGATTAACTTTCGTCACTATCTACTCTACACGAAAATTTGATTTCCGTCGCTAGTGATCCAATAACCCACAATGTTAATTTTCGTCACTTGTGACGATGGGACAAAATTTTCAAAATTTAAATAAATCTTTAATTATAGATACATATAATTTTTGGTTGTCTGACAATCATCGGCAACTGCAACTACATATGATCAATGGTCACTGCATTATGATTCAGGTAAATTTTTTTTCAACTTTTTGTAATTATTAAATAAAATAAAATTTGAATTGAAATAGTACATATGAAATGCAACAATAAACTTCACTAAATAACTAGTATTATCAATAAACGTATGACACTCAATAGTCAATATATACAATTGAACTTTTATATCTAGTTAGCAAGGACTATGAAATTTAATTCTGGCTATTTTGTATATATTTTTTTAATTGGATTTAATTTTAAAAACGATGGTCGTAGAAAAAGTATAGTATTATACTCGTTGAAAATCATTTTCTGAATCTCGCGAACAGCAACGAAGGTGCTGCCCAGCGCCTTTGTTGGTTAATGTGAAATCCTGAAATGTTTTAAATGTTAAATTTTTGGTTTTAAAAAAGATAAATGTTTATATTTTGGTGCTAAATCACGTTTTCCTATTATTTTTTTAATAACTCAATCATTATAATTGGTTGTGGTCCCGTTCACGATATTAAAGATAAAGAATTAAAGATAACACTGTAAGTTTTCGTCACACTGACTTTATTAAATAAATAAATAAATAAATGAGTAAATAGTTTGAATTTATAATGCTTAAAGTCCAATGCACAAATATTCTAGTTGACATTAACAGAAATTAAGATTTTTAAATTGATATGAGATGATATGAAAAGAACTATTGAAATTAATTATTAAAATAGACTGTGAAAACTGGCTTGCGTAAAGAGACGAATTCAAACCTGTATAGTAACAGGTTTGTAACATAAGTTGAATCTGAATCTGATATGATAATGACCAGAGTTTTTATATGAATCTTTCCCCATCTTCCCATATGAGTACAAAAATAGGTCCATTCTTTGTTCTTAGCGTTATCTTTAGAATGCGTGATGTTTTTAACTTTTAAGTGAAACATCTTTACACTCGATAAAGGTTGAAGGGTTACCGATGACCGCCTTGTCGATATTTTTGGAAAGAACTGATGGATTTTAACAATTATTCTTTCATAACACACATACTTCCTTGATCTCATAAAGTTATCAGTCTTATTTTGGAGTTTTTCCTAAATTGGTTTTTGTCATTACGATGTCGTCATCTGGAACACTTGAGCTTTGGTGACTAATGCGTTATCAACATTAGTTCAGATGTAAGCAATAATTTTATCTATTTTGAACAAAAGAGCTTTTAGAAAAATAACGAAAATAGATAAGCTCAATTTAGGAGTAAACAATATGATTAGCTCATGGCTTTTATACCAGGTGTTCCTGATGGCTAGATTCAGGTTGATATACAACAAATTGTATATATGTAAGTACATCTATTTGATTTACTGATGATTTAATTTCGGTACTAGTGACGGAAATCGAATTTTCGTGTAGAGTAAATAGTGACGAAAGTTAATCATTTTTATATGGTCGTAGAATTAAAAATAAATTAATATTTTTTTCTAATTCGTTGTGAAACAGTATATTGATCAGTTCCTCTTTATTTTTGTTCATCACATTAAATTCCACCTTTCTCTCAATAATCGTTTCAGATAATAATTCAGGGCAAAAGCCATTTGAATGCCCAGTATGCAGTAGGACGTTTACTAAATCAGTACACTTAGACACTCATCTAAAGTTTTGTACCGGTAAGAAATCATGAACCGATTTTAAAACGTAATTCTAGTGGCTGCAGTATATTTGAACAGAAATGTTTCGATGTGTTTTCCAATTATTTTATCATTTGCAAAGCTATTCACGCTATTAGATGATTCAAACTTTCTTAAACTTGGAGCCAATTAACCCTACTACCCTATTGGCAGATCTGTAATCTAATTCTACTTTAAACAAATATTTCAGGAAATCAATCATCTGCAGCTGGAACATCTGGGAGTTCGTCAAATCAAAGAGATAATTGAAAAGTGAACGTTTATTAAAATATCAGCAGGCTTCTGAGAAGTTACTAAATGTTTTTAGCAAGTAGTATAAATTATACTAGAATAAGAAAATTATTTAAAATTTAACAATAATTAGCACCAAATTAAGCAGTTATTATAGTAGCAAAACAGTTTGCTACTACTTTGCATATACTGGCAGACATTAATTATGTTTTGAAATTACTAATTAGAATGCGTAGAATGTATTCGAGAGTATAGAACTAACTTACTGGACGGCTAACTGCATGTAAATCTGTCAAATCAAAGGAAATACTGCATGCTTATTAAATATATTAATAAGATATATAATATAATATATTATATATACGGATACTATACATATATATTTAAATGTTTTTTAATTTGTGACTTGTAATTTGTGCATTGTGTTTTTATTATTTTTTTATTTGTCCAATGATACAAAAATTATATTTACTTATTATTTGATAAAATAAATCTATTGATGATTAATGATTTGTGCGCATCTATTTATTATGAAATTAGTAGCTAAGGTATCCAACTCCGTCGGGGTTTAAATCTCTGAATTACATTTATGAAGAACTATCAGAATGATTGGAAACTTTGTGGGACAACATGACGACATGGAACACTAATCATATCACTGAAAGTGGCGATCATGCGGTATGTGGGGTACTGAATGAGATACAGTGGGTGAACAGTTGAATATACTTTTAGTCTGAATATACATAGTTGTAAGAGTTGGAAATAAACTAGATTAATATGAAATGCATGGTTGATTATTATTTATCATAACGGGACATTTATAAACGAGTACGTGTTAATGCTCTATATAAAAGAAATACGTACGTTTACGTACGTAAAAGTAATACATGGCGCAGTCAGTAGGATAAAATTGAATAAAAAAATATGTTATGGAAAACGAGTAATTTTTATTTGAACGTTCCAAACAAGATAGATACGGGGCTAATTCAACGATTTCATCCATTTAATAAGAAATCAACTGCTTTATTTACAACTAATATTTACACGTTTACACGTGTAACAATTTCACTATCCCATAAATATACATCGGAGTAAAGTTTGTTTACTGCCGCGAGTGAGAGGAATCGTTCAGCGATTCGTAAAGTCCTTTTGCTTTCCCGTCTACTTTACTGTGCAAGAGAGAGTAAGAAATGTTTCTTCACATTGTGCACGAGAGAGAAATTTTTTCGGGAGTACCTATGGAACGCAAGTTTCCGAACTTTGGATAGAACGAAGTCAACTCTTGAAGTAATATCGTTCTTGACTGAATAGTACTGACTCTAACAGCATAGACTTGCCATATATAATAATAAAGCGACGAACAGAGGACTGAATTCTGCATGGTCCCTCGTACTGGCGTTAATATTAGACAAATTGATTTATTAAAATCATAATAAAAATTAAATCTTATATCTAATACATTGAAAATTTATAATTATAATGTATACATTTGGCTCTATAATCTGTGGGGTTTAAAGCCATAGTACATAGAACGATTCGTTAATCATTTACAATTTTTCCAAATATACCTATATCAGAAAAGTTTGTTTCTTAACCATAAATTGTCTAATACACAGATTAACATATTTCACATTCTAAATAAATTTCGTTAAGTATATACAAACTAGAAAAAAAACTGAATCTTAATGTATACATTAAAACAACATTATTTTACAAAAAATAAACAAAAGTGCATGTATAAGCAATGGAACCCTTAACAAGGTTGATTGGCATCCATAGCACATATGACGCGGTGTCAAGGCAATGGTATATATTATTACCGTTTTTAGAACAGTAAGCGCTAATCTTACAAATACCCATTTGTGTGTGTATGGAAAGAGCAAAAGAAAATGGAATTCAATTTAATAAAGATAAGTGTCAATTTCAGTTAGATCCGATAAATTATATATAGTATAGGGCATATTACAAGTAAAGATAAAATGAGGATTGATTCGGACAAGATTGAAGCGATAAAAAGAATTGCGGCTGCACAGTCAGCTAAAAAGCTCTTACGTTTTCTTGGTACGATCACGTATGTGTCAAAATTTTTTTCCAAATTTAACGACAATAAACAAATTACAACTTTACATAATTTTGTCGTAAATTAACTGACCAAACCAAACAACCGTTTTAATTTTAAATCTTTTATAAGGCAGAAGCCACCACTGAACCAAAAACAACTCCTTATAAATCAGAATTTTCCATAAGGCAGAACTCGTAATCGTAAAGCAAACTTATGGTTGGCCTTACAGAAAATTCTAATTTAAAACTTGTCTTTTAGGTTTGGTTGTTAGTACCTATTTGATTTCTGTTTTTTCTTAACATTTAAACATTTAATAATGGTAACGCCGATTTAGACTCTCCGAGTCTAAATCGGAGAGTGAAAGTGGTCGGATGTTTGTTTGTGGTGAAATCGAAAAGTCGATACGCAGATAAGCAGAGTACTGATTGTTTAGTGGTTTGAGGATAATACATCAATAAAATTATTTTTTATTATTTTATTTTGTGAGTTTGATAAGGATATTAACTAATAATAGAACAACGGAGAAGTAAGACATCTAGATAAGTATAGGAAAGTGCCCCTCCGAGCGGAGGAAGCGGGGGTAAGTTCCAAATAACAAGTAGAACTGATAAGCAGGACCGGTGTTATTGAGATAATAAACAAAAACAACTTTTATTTGCTTCTTATTTGTATTTTATACTGAGATAAATATTTAATATTATTATAGATTTATAAATAGAAGTGGGATTGACCTCGCAAGAATGGAGGCTAAAAACCCATTCAAAGTGGCGACTAAAATCAAAAGAACTCCTCCAGTGGGAAAAGTGGAGACTAGAAAAAGAAAAACATCAACGGAGGAAGAAGAGGAATATGAGGAACAAGAAAAAGCAAACAAATCGTATAGAGAAGTAGTGATGAGCGAGGTTGAAGATAGCATGGAAAAAAGAATAAAATTAAGACAGAAAGATATGTCGCAGCGGAAAGAAGAAAATGAAGATACTCAGGAAAAACTAAGTGGAGTATCACATGAATTAATGATTCAAATCAAACTGATACAAAGGGAAATTACGATATATAAAGAGGGGAATAAAAGAGAAGAAGGACAAACTCAAGAGAAAATGGAAAAAAGTATAGAGAATATAGAAAAAATATTAGTTAAAATGACCGCCACAGTATATGAAAACATGGAGAATACAGGGAAAAAACAAAAACCAGGAAAACCGGATAAATTAGAGCAAAGGCTGGAAAAAATAGAGAAACAATTTGAAACCAGAATGGACAAATTGGAAGCAAAATTAACGGAATTGATAGGGGGAGCTACAAGAACACAAGATATGAGCAAAAAGACATATGCGGCTATCACAGAAAAGAAAAAAGAAAATGATACAAAAAAGATAAAGGGATGGAAAACACCGAAAAAAATAAGAGAAATAACTGTGAAAGCGGTAGAAGGTGAGAAGGTAATGGAAAAAATACGTGAAAAACTTACGATAGAAGAAGTAGGGGAAGAAGGTATAAAGGAAATAAAAACATACAAAAGTGGATTGGTAGTGATGAAGTGTAGAAACGAGCTACAACAGGAGCAGATAGGGAAGAAACTGGAGGAAGTACAAGGAATAACAGTGAGGAAAATGAAAGAAACAAAGCCGATGTTTATAATAAAAAAAGTTGAGCAAGGGTATACTGAAGAAGAAATAATAAATGAAATAATAAGGGAAAATGAAGAAATAAGAAAAATGGTGGGGACTAGAGAGGTGAAGACAGTATTAAGAGCATTTTAAAAAAAGGCCTTCGGGAACAGTAAACAATATGTAGAGGACTGGGTAGTAGAAGCTGACAAGGAGATATTCAAGTACGTGGTAAAAAAAAGTAAATTATTGATAGATTTTACTGTAAAACAGGTAGAGGAATATATAAGGATCGCGATATGCTACAAATGCTGCTGCTATGGGCATGTAGCCAAGTACTGTACAAGAACGGTGGTATGCTACAGATGTGGACAAGAAGGACACGAAGGGAAAGATTGTGAAAAAAATGAAATAAAATGCGCCAACTGTACAAGAATTAAAGATAAAGACCTAGAGCACATGGCAACTAGCAAAAAGTGCCAAATATACAAAAGAAAGGAGGAACAATATAGAAATAGGATAGATTATGGAAGCTGGGAAGAAAAGCAGAAACAAACAAAGAACTGAAGAAGAAGTGGGGAAAGGAGCAGAAAACAATGAGAAGGAAAAAGGTAGAAATATGGAGATTGGCAACATGGAATATACGAAGCATAAAGGGAAAAGAAATAGAACTAGAAGATGAGTTCCTGGAAAATAAGATAGACATACTTACAATAACGGAAACGAAAAAAAAAGGAAGAGGACTGCAAAAAATGATGAAAGGAAGTGTATTTATATATAGCGGAGTGGAAACAGAGAAAAGAGCAGCTGAAGGAGTCGCATGTATGATAAAAAAAGAATGGGCACACAATATAGAAAAATGGGAGGCATGTTCAGAGAGGATATTGACAATAAATATGAAGGACGATAACGAGAGCATTATAACAATAATACGTGTGTATGGTCCAAATGAAGACGACAAAAAGGAGAACAAAGAGAAATTCTGGGAAATGTTAACAGAGACGGTAGAAAGCGCAAAAAGCGAAATATACATTGCAGGAGATTTCAATAGTAGAGTGGGAAAGGGAAAATCAGGAGAGAGTAGAATATTGGGCCAGAATGGGGAGACAATACTAAATGACAATGGGAAAAGATTAATAGAGTTTTGCTGAATCAATAATATGTTTATAGCAAATACTTACTATAAACACAAAGATATACACAAATATACTAGAGAGATGAGCAGCAGAAAGGAAAAATCGATAATAGACTACATAGTAGCAAGAAATGAAAATAGAAAGAACATAGTAGATGTAAAAGTGTCAAGAGGACCGGAAGTGGGAAGTGATCATTATATGGTCATATCAAAGATAAAGAAACCATTAAAAGCAGACAACAGAGAGAGAAAAGAAGATAAGACAGAATATGAGAAAATAAAAGCGTATAGACTAAAAGACGGAGAGGTGGCAAAGAAATATAGAGAAATAATGAAGAGGATGATTGAGAGTAGAAATGAGAAATGGAAGACATTAAGTTTGGAAGAGAGCTGGGAGGAACTCAAAAAGATAATACTACAAGCAAGCTCGGAAGTGTGTGGAAGAATAAAAAGAAATAAGAAAATAAAACAAACGGCATGGTGGACAGAAGAGATCAAGAGAAGAGTGAGAATAAAAAAAGAAAAATGGAAAGAATATCTACAAAAAAAAATTAGAGAAACGTATCAGTGCTCCAAGGAAGAAAGGAAAATAGTGAAGACATTAGTATTAGAGGCGAAAAGAAATGAATGGGCAGAATTTGGCAAGAAATTAGAAAACGAAGCGGCAGAGGGGAAAAAAATATTCTACAGCAGACTGAAAACAGTAAGAAAAGGAAAGGCCAACTGCGCGACATATATAAAGAATAAAGGAGGAGAACTATTAAAGCAGGAAAAGGAAATAATGAAAAGATGGAAGCAATATTTTGAAGAGCTGCTGTCAGAAAAGAGAGGGAGGACTGATATAGGAGAGGTAGCCAATGTAGGCAGAGCTGAAGGCAGGGATGATGAGGAAGAGTTTAATATGGAAGAAATGGAAAAGGCCATAAAGCTATTAAAGAATGGGAAAGCGCCAGGAAGCGACACAGTAACAACAGAAATGGTAAAATATATGGGGGAAGAGGAAACGAAAATAATGATTGAGGTGTATAAAAAAGTATGGAAAGAACAAAGAATACCAAGAGAATGGCAGCATGCAATGATAGTGCCAATATACAAGAAAGGGGACAGGAAGGACTGTAATAACTATAGAGGGATTACACTAATAAACACCAATATGAAAGTGCTGGAAATAATGATCAATGAGAGATTAAGAAATAAAATCGACAAAACACTGGATGAATCACAGTCAGGATTTAGGGAAGGAAGGAGCATTCAAGACAATATATTCACGATAAAACAGATAATCGAAAAAGCAAGCAGAAAGAATGGAAAAGTATATATGGGATTTTTAGATCTGAAAAAAGCTTTCGACAAAGTAGGAAGAGATAGATTGTGGAGGATGATGGCAGAGAAAGAGATAAGCACGAGAATGATAAGATTAATAAAAAAAATATATGAAGAAAACTCAAATAGCGTAATAGTCAATAACAAACAATCGGAAAAATTTAAAACGAAAGACGGACTAAGGCAGGGAGGAGGACTAAGTCCAACATTATTTAATATCTACATGGACAGAATAATAAGAAAAGCGAAAGAAAGAACTAGAGGAATTGAAGTGGGATGGACTTATATGGAGAGAGTTGAAGTAAAGAGTGGAGCATTCGCAGACGATATAATGGTGGTAGCATCTAATGAAAAAGAGCTGCAGGCAAACATAAATATATGGAATGAAACACTTAGAGAGAACGGAATGGAAATGTGTAAAGAGAAAACAAAAGTGATGATAATTGGGGAACAACAGGAGATAAAAATCATGGTAGATAAGGTAAAATTGGAGCAAGTGACGAAATGGACAGATCTAGGAGTAGAAATATCTATTTCAGGAAAGCAAGAAGAAGAAATTAACAGTCGGGTAGAAAAAGCAATGAGAGTGTTTTACAGTATCAGCAATATGATTGTGGGAAAAAAAGAAATAATAAGGAAAACAAAAATAAACGTATATAAAACAATAATAAGACCAATACTGACATTTGGATGTGAGACATGGATAACAGATAAAAAGGAAATAAGTAAAGTTCAAGCGGTAGAAATGAAATACATGAGGAGAGTAAAGGGAGTGATAAAGAGAGAAAGAATCAGGAACGAAGAAATAAGAAAAGAACTGGGAATGGAGGCGATACACGAATACATAGAGAAGAGGCAGTTGGGATGGTGGGGCCATCTGAAAAGAATGGGACAAGAAAGACAAGTGAGAAGGGTATGGGAAGCTAGACCTGGACAGAAAAGAAAAAGGGGAAGACCTGAAACTACTTGGAATGAAATGATAGGAAAAATTTTGCAAAGAAGAGGAATAACGATGAGTGAAGCTAGCAGGATGGCAAACAACAGGAAGGAATGGAGAAAGTTTTGCGACGCAGTGATGCGAAGCGAAAACGTAGAAGCATAGACAAAAAAAAAAGATAAAGACTAACAAGCCTACACCATTCGAGGGTAGAAAGGCTTCAAGATACATATATATATAAAATGGTAACGCGACAATACTTCTACCATAAATGAATAGTTCAGGAATTTATTGTACATGAAGAAATGAAGCAAAAGTAGTAAAAATAATAAATATAGAAAAACTGAAACTTTTCTACGACTGTTCTATACTCGTATCCGTGGTATAGTGATAGTTACCTCTGATAATGTGCCTTGGCTAAATCCGTCCTTCACTGTCGCCGAATGCCAGCAGACAACTGGTCGTGCCCGTCTGGTTGGCTGGTGGGTGATGTATGCTATGCATGCAGTGAAGCTTGCATGTAGGACAGACAGACAGACAAAGAACAAATCCAAACTTTTAATGGGACTGGCTAGTGGCAATATTTATTATATTATTTTATTTATATAAAAATTACACAGGAGCAAGCATGTTTTTTTTTTTGGTTTGTTAAAATTTATTTATATATATTTTTATTAATTAATTCTAACACAACAAATTAAATTATCGAACTAAGAAGTTGTTTTGTTTGGTCACTTTTGTTAGTAAGTTAGGTTAGGTTAACATCTGTTGTTTTAAATATTATATTTTCTAAATAATGCTTTTTATTATTTAAACATACTTACCTATTAGTTTATGTTTTTTTAATTTAATTTCTTTTTTGTACTAATAATTCGTTATTTTATTATTAATACACTTTTCTTATTTTTCTATTCACTAGGGAAGGAGTGAAAGATACTCACTCCAGTTAAATCACCTCACATACATAAATGTGAAAACAATTTACATGCCAGTTCCTATGTAATCTTTGACGAAATAAATACAGCCGCTATTATTTTCCCCGCCTTAGCGGGGAAGTATATTACTTGCCTCTTCTTCTTCTTAAGTAAAGAATAGCCTATTTTCAAACTTTTTAAATGTCAATAATAAATGCATTATATATGCAATTTGGAATAAAATTATAGTTTGTGTATGTATTTGCCTTAAATTTATCAAATTTCATTGCAGATTGTTTCATCTCAGAAGATGGCGATAACGGCGGATTCCCTGACAACGAACGAAGTTTTACGTATTATTAATTTATTTTATTTGCTAGCAGTAAAAATAATAAAAAATATTAAAATAGAGACGCAAGTCATTAATACTGGTGACCACAATGACTACAGCTGTCCAGTCAATGGACCATTAACTACTTTTCAGAACTACTCTCCTACAAGTATAAGTACTCAGGCCATGGCTTAAATTGTATCACTAAATGATCATTTTCCATCATAACTAGATTTTCACTTAGCAAATTACACAATTACAAGTAGATATACAACAGCAGAACTAGACCACGGGTTCAAAATTTCGCTACCAGAGGGTTCCACAATCGCGGGGCCCATTTTGATGTCATTGAGTTTCATGTGTTGTCCGCTAGGTGGCGCCGTGTGCAAATTTTCATTTTTCAATTTTTATGTCAGATGGCGGCTTATGTGTCAATTGTCTCCATCATATTTTTGCATTTGGTGTGTCACTTTTCAGTGTCATATTTTTTTGCGTCAATAAAATGTCATATTTATTTTTGGAATGTGGCGCCAAGTTTCAATGTATTTTCCAAGGTATCTTTTGATGTAATGTTTGAAGTTTGATGTTGTGTGGATAGATGTCGGTTGCATCGGATATTGTCAAGAATTTGAAAAAAAGTGAAGGCTTGTGAGGCGTGCTTACCACATGGATAAGTATAAAGATACCATCGGGGCGCAGTCATAATAGGCGTCCTTACACCTATCCTCAATGTAGTAAGCACACCTCGTGATTGCAGCAGTAAAGCAGAGGAGTAAAGGAAAAGGAGAGAGAGAGAGAGAGAGAGAGAGACAAATTATAGAGAAGAAAGAATAAAATTTTTAGATGTGAATAGGAATCGAACCTATAAACTTTTATAAGGGTATAAGGACCTTACCACTGCACCACAAAGCCAACCGACATCCATTATGTTGAGTTGAGTATATAAATTGAATTTTGAGTTGTGCCGAACAATAATCTGTATTTTTAATATAAAATATAAAATCGCCCGAGATCTTTAAGAGCATGGTATTTGAAACGATTATAAGGGTGAAAGGGACTATGATTTTTGCTGGTGGTGGTTGTGGTGGTACCTGCATCAAGTATTTAAGCCGTATGCTCATAGGAATGTTATAGTATTCTACTACAAAGAATTAAATATCTGGTTGCTTGTAATTTTATAAAGTTAATAGTATTGTTTTCAATTGTATAAGTGTGCATATAGTGATAATGGAAAGTGCAATTAATTTAAGCAGTGATATAGTCAATATACTTTTAAAAGCTGTACCATTGTTACAAAAAAGTTCCAGTCTAGAAAGGAGCACATGAATCAGGAAAATCAACAAAAATATCCGAGACGTCATGAAAATCATGCGCAAGAAGCAACCAGTAAGTGTTTGTAATAAGCTGTCTACTAATTTAAGTCACTTAAGAAGATTTCGTGTTACATTAAAAAATAATAATTACCAAACTCACACTGGTGGTAATTTGCGAGCTTTTAAGAGAAGTGATAGAATAATTTGGGACGATCTAAAATCTGCATTCAACAACCGTATCTGAACAGGCATCATTTATAACATGAGACACACAGATGCCACAGAATTTTTAAAAGATTCATTTGAACTTTTTAAGAGACGTGTAAATAATATATTAAAGTCAAAGAATGTACTTAAAGTAAACACCAGTTTATGCGCTCAATATATCACCATCAAAGAAAATATAGAAATTTTAGAATATAAGTATTTTCATACCAGAAATGAAAAAATTGATAGTGCCATGGATTTAGTAAACTGGTTTCAAAATAACGTCATTGACCAAATACTACATAAAATGGGTGAATTTCAAGAACGTGATAGTGGTTGGGCCCTGATGGCAATAGTTAATTTACAAATTAATATAAATGAATATGAATTCGGTCATGCTGCTTCATCCTATATTAAATTACCTAAAGAAATTTCTAATAAAAAGGCGTGTCTTAATATAAATAATTATGATAATTCATGTTTTTATTGGAGCGTTATTGCAGGACTTTATCCTGCTACTAATCATTCAGATAGAATTTCATCAAATCCACATTATTTAAATGTATTAAAAACAGATGGCTTACAATTACCAATTTGAACATATCAAATAAGTATATTTGAAAAACTTAATAACATTTCAGTAAATGTTTATGCGTTAGAGTTACATGAAAACACTGAAAAGCAAAAAAATTATATAACAGTACCATGCAGAATAACGGACACCAAATTAGAAAAACATGTGAATTTATTGTACATACAAAATAAATATTATTCTAAAATAAATGATTACTCTCCGTTACCCGATGATAACACGGAAGATGAGAAGCTTAAGTATATGTCTAGGCTCATATCAAAACAGATTAATAAACGTAAAATTTTTGTTTGCGATAGGTGCTTTAATTATTTTCTAACTCAGGAAAAACTAAACAATCATCTGATTTTATGTGAACAATTAAAATTCTGTAAAATATCTTTTCCAAGTTATGATTACGTAGAGTTCAAAAATATTGTATATAAGCAAAAAGCACCTTTCGTAATTTATTTAGATTTTGAATGTGTCCTAGAGAAAATAGACATTTCATGCAATAAAAGTCAAATTTGTTATCAACAGCATACGCCATTTAGTGTAGGCTATTATGTAAAATATGCTTATGATCAATCACTTTGCTACTACGACTTTTATCGAGGAGAAAATTGTGTAGGATGGATAGTAAATCAGTTAGAGTTATTAACAACCAAGATAGAACAAAAGATTAAATCATCTGTGTCTATGTCTAGTGGACTAGATGTTGAAGCAGCAAAAGATTGTCACATTTGTGAGAAATCGTTTCTGATTAATGATAAAATTGCCAAAGGTAAAAATCATTATAATGAACATATACGTGGTCTAGCTCATGTAGCCTGTAACTTAAATTTGAAAAAATTATTTGTAGTACCATTAATTTGCCGTAACCTTTCAAATTATGATAGTCATTTCCTAGTTAAAGAAATATGTAAAATGGGAACCATTTCTTTATTACCAATAAATAAAAAAAATACATTTCATTTACTCAGCTTTATCCTAATAGTTCTGTTCGATATTGTTTCATAGATTCTCACAGGTCCTTAAACACTTCACTGTCTGAATTAGTATCCACCCTACAAATAAATGAATTAAATATTTTAAAACATGAATTTCGTAATTTAGATGCCGAAAATTTTAAACTGCTATCTAGGAAAGGTGTTTTTTGCTATGATTATGTAGATAATTTAAGTAATCTAAATGAAACGGAACTACCAGCTAACGAATTATTTTATAATAAGCTGACTAAATCACATATAAGTCAGGCCGATTTTGATCATGCAAAAGTAATTTGGAAAAGATTCAATATTACTAATTTTGGCGAATATAGTGACTTATACTTGAAAACAGATGTTCTCTTGCTGGTTGATGTATTTGAAAACTTTAGAAGTAAGTGTATAATTATTTCTGGTTTAGAGCCGGCTTTCTACCATACGCTACCTGGGTATGCTTGGGATTGCATGTTGAAAATAACAAAGTGTAAACTTAGGCTTCTCAAAGACATAGATCAACTTTTATTTTTAGAAAAAGGTCTAAGAGGAGGTATTTCTATGTGTTATAATAGATACTCCGCGGCAAACAAAAAATATATGAAGAATTTTGACATTACAAAGCCATCTAAATATTTATTGTATTTAGATGCCAATAACCTATATGGTTGGGCCATGTCTCAGTATCTACCTTACGATAATTTAGCTTTTTCTAAATAATGTAAATGAGGTAGATATTATGAATTGTTGAAGATAAGTACTCGACAAGCCCGAGGCGATGTATGAATGCGCCTGTGGGGATCTCGCCCGACGCAGAATCGGTACGCGGCCAACGCCCGCAAGTACCAGTACAGTCAGTCGTGAGAGAGCCGCTTAACGAATGAGTTCATATACTTATTATCATTTTATTACTATTTCCTCGTTTCATTTTCATGTTAATTTAGTGTTCAATAAACTACGTTTCTTTAAACTATTCTTTTATTTTCGAGGCGTTGTCCAGATTATCCCCAACAGGTTATGGGCCCAGGATCATTCATAATCGTGTAAAATCAATTATTGTGAATTTATTGCTTAATTTCTTTTTCGTTGTTTATTGTGAATATTATAACAATACATCTACATAATGAGGTCAAGCGTGTATGCTAGAATCGACACATTGGGTAAAGACAATTATGATACGTGGAAAATACAAATGCAAGCATTATTGATTAAAAGTGATTATTGGGAATATGTAAATGGTACCAATAAAAGTCCGACTGAATCAGCTGAAAATAATCAGCAGGTAAGCAACTGGGATAAATGTGATAACAAAGCTAAATCAGACATCATATTAAATATAAGCTCAACAGAATTAAAACAAATTAAATACTGTAAAACTTCTTATGATGTATGGCAAAAATTAGAGCGGATTTATCAATCAAAAGGGCCAGCACGAATGGCTACGCTTTTAAAAAGGCTTATTTTATATAGAATGCATGATGGGGGCGATGTTAAAAAGCATTTAGATTTATTCTTTGATACAGTGGATAAATTAGGAGAAATGGAGGTAGATATAAATCAAGATTTACTTGCTATTTTATTAATATACAGTTTACCTGCTTGCTATGAAAATTTTAGGTGTGCTATCGAATCTAGGGATGAATTACCTAGCCCTGAGGCCCTAAAAATTAAAATTATTGAAGAAAGTGATGCTAGAACAAAAAATTATGAAAATACTAATGAAGCAATGTTCTCTGGAACTAAATATAGGAAAAATATGGAGAAACAGAAATTTCAAAATAGCAAATCGCAAACAAAATTCAATTTTCAATGCCACAAATGCCGGAAATATGGGCATAAAGCTGCAGAATGCCGATCAAAATACAACAGCACGCGAAATGAATGTAAATCGACCGATCATGTTGGATTATGTGGATGGAATACAACCGAAGAAATCAACGATATAAAGTCAACCGAATGGTGCCTTGACAGCGGTGCAACGTCTCACTTGTGTAAGAATATTAAAGATTTTGTAGCAATCGAAGATGAAGAAGAAAAGGAATTGAAGCTTGCCAATCAAACAAGTACAACGATTGAATCTTCCGTTGTGGTTACATTAAATGCAGATGTTAATGGAAAAGCAGTTAAAGTAACTCTTGATGGCGCATTATATGTTCCTGACCTTCGAACAAATTTATTGTCGATAGGGAAAATTACAGACAAAGGATTCAAGGTGATATTTACCGAAAAGGGAGCAACTGTAGTCGGAAGGGACGGAAAGTCGAAATTAGTCGCAGATAGAATTGGAAATTTGTATTTTATCAGGCAGAATCATATTCTTAAGAATACTCATTCTAGTAATGTGGCCACTATAACGACTCAACGAACAGCACCAATGGATATTTGGCTTCGTCGCTTAGGACACTTGAATTATAAAGATTTACTGAAGTGCTTGCCTAAGAATCTTATATCAGGAATTATCGAAAGGAGAGATGCTGAATGTGACGTATGCTGGAAGGGGAAATTGACGAGAAATTCATTCCCGACGGCGTCGGCTTGTGAAACAGACATTTTAGATATTATACACTCGGATGTGTGCGGACCTATGAAAACTGAATCAATAGGTGGCGCGAAATATTTTATAACGTTCATTGACGACAAGACACGCTGGTGCGAAGTAAAGTTTTTGAAATCGAAAAGCGAAGTATTTGAAGTATCACGCGGAGTAATAAAAGCACTTGAGAGACAGCAGGGGAAGAAAATAAAATTATTTCAGTCGGATAATGGAACCGAATACATAAATCAACGTTTTGACGACTTCTTGAAAGAGGAAGGAATCAGGAGAAGATTGTCTGTACCATACAATCCTGAGCAAAACGGAGTAGCAGAACGGAAAAATCGAACATTGTTGGACATAGCCCGATGCTTGCTCATCGAATCAGGTTTACCATCGAAATTTTGGGCGGAAGCTGTGAATACAGCGAATTATATTCGAAATAGATGCCCAACGAGAAGTACTGCTGGCGAAATACCTTATGAAGTTTGGACAAAGAAGAGAATTAATTTCAATTACTTTAGAATATTCGGCTCGAAAGTTATCTTATTAGACAGAAACCCAAAGAAGGGGAAGTTTGATCCGCGCGGGAAAGATGGGATACTCGTTGGATATAGCGACGTTTCTAAAGCGTATCGCGTTTGGGACGTTAATAATCGAAAGATCGAAATCAGCCGTGACGTAAAATTCATTGAAATTTCGAAGCCTGGTAAAGAAGACGAAATTAATGACAACGTCGTAGTAGAGGATACAAACGGAAATTTAATCAGAATGAACGAAGAAACGACTGATGAAATAATTGATGAAATTCCAGTAGAAGAAACTGCTACACCAGATCGACAAATAGTGTCAAGCGAATCAGAACCTGCAAGACGAGGCCGTGGACGGCCTAGAATCATCAGATCCGGATTGCCTGGAAGGCCACGAAAGCTGTTTCACCAGATAGAAGAAGGCAACTCTGCGGAACATTGCTTAAACGTTGAAATCCCGATGAAGAAAACAATGGAAGCAGATGACTCGGAAGAATGGGTGGAATCGATGAAGCAAGAAATTAGATCCATTTTGAAGAATGACACTTGGTTACTGGTACAGCCTCCAAGGGATGCTCATGTCATCGGAAGTAGGATGGTACTTCGTAACAAATTTAAAGCCGATGATAGTTTCGACAGAAAGAAAGCTAGACTGGTTGCTCAAGGTTTTTCTCAGCAACCAGGAATTCACTTTAACGAAACATTTGCCCCCGTGGCAAGAATTAGCACCGTTCGATTAATCGTTGCTTTGGCAACAAAGTTTAATATGATCATCGAACAGATGGATATCACATCAGCTTACTTACAAGGAAACTTGGAAGAAACAATATACATGCGACCACCGAATGGTTTCATGGAACTACTAGAAGATCTGGCGTACGATCAAGATGATGGAATTAGAGGACGGGCGAATAAGATGTTGGCAGATGTGGAGAAAGGAGGAGAAGTATGTCTATTGAAGAAGTCATTATACGGTTTGAAACAGGCCGGAAGATCTTGGTTCGAAAAATTGAATGGAGTGCTTCGAAGAATCGGGGCTGAACCATCAAAATACGATCCTTGTTTATATAAATTTGGATCGTAAGAGAAATTGACATTTATCATAGTCTACGTGGACGATATTTTGATATTTTCGAAGTGTCAATCGACCGTAAATAATGTGAAGCAATTAATATCAAGGCATTTTGAAGCGAAACTAATTGGACCAGTAAAACATTGTCTTGGAGTGGAGTTCGAGAAAAACAACCGTAGCATAACAATGCGACAACGAGGTTACATTGCCGAAATTTTAAAGCGTTTCGGAATGGAAGATTGTAAGCCCGTATTGTAACACCGATTGAACCTCATTTGAAATTGAATGACGTATTCAATCCATCTACCGAAGAACAACGGAATAGAATACCATATCGGGAACTCGTAGGGGCGCTTACGTATTTGTCAGTCACTACTCGCCCAGGCATAAGTTTTGCTGTGAGTTATTTAGCTCAATTTAATCACTGTTTCAACGAAATTCACTGGGAAGCAGCCAAAAGGGTACTTCGATATTTGAAAGGGACCATGAATCTTGGAATTACATTTATTAATGACGAGCGATCAACCGTCGGATACGTCGGATACGGATGACAATCTGGATAGACGCTCGTTCACGGGATTTGTATTCGTGTTAAACGGAGGTCCTATATCATGAGAAGCAAAGAAGCAGAGAACCGTAGCATTGTCCACCACGGAAGCCGAATACATGGCACTTACCGAAGCTGTTAAAGAATCTTCTTATTTGCGAAGTTTCTTGAATGAATTAGGTTTTGATAATTTAGCTAATATTTCAATATTTACAGATAACATGGGGGCCTTAAAGCTCACTCAGAATTCGTCGTTCCACAACAGAACCAAGCATATCGACATTCGTTATCATTTTGTAAGAGATGCTGTAAAAGGTAACGGTCTGAGAATTAGTTACATCGGAACTGATCGCATGTTAGCCGACATGTTGACTAAGGGACTACCCGGACCAAAACTGAGTCAATATATTAATGGGTTGCAAATGGATGCAACGTCTAATGGGCTCGTCTCGAGGGGGCGTGTTGAAGATAAGTACTCGACAAGCCCGAGGCGATGTATGAATGCGCCTGTGGGGATCTCGCCCGGCGCAGAATCGGTACGCGGCCAACGCCCGCAAGTACCAGTACAGTCAGTCGTGAGAGAACCGCTTAACGAATGAGTGCATATACTTATTATCATTTTATTAATATTTCCTCGTTTCATTTTCATGTTAATTTAGTGTTCAATAAACTACGTTTCTTTAAACTATTCTTTTATTTTCGAGGCGTTGTCCAGATTATCCCTAACATGAATGTTCCTGATGATTCCGATAGTGGTTATATTCTCGAGGTAGACTTAGAATATCAAACGTCGCTGCATGACAAACATAAAGATCTGCCATTCTGTGCAGATCATGAACGACCACCAGGTTCTAAATCTGTTAAATTACTGAATACAGTTACTAATAAAAAAAATTATATTATACATTATCGAAATTTAAAACAAGCCTTGCAGAACGGCCTGGTCTTGACTAAAATTCATAAAATATTACAATTTAGCCAAGCACCATGGCTCCAACCATATATAGATTTAAATACTAAATACCGAGAACAAGCTAAAACAGATTTTAAGAAAAATTTGTTCAAATTAATGAACAATGCCGTATTCGGATAAACAATGGAAAACATTAGGAAACATAGAAATATCAAGATGGTGCGAAAATGGGAAGGCCGTTATGGTGCTAAAAATCTAATATCGAGCCCATTATTCTATAGCCATAAAATATTTGATGAAAGTTTAGTTGCTATAGAGCTAAACAAATCACATATAGTGTTAACAAACCGGTTTATATGGGAATGTGTATTCTAGATATATCTAAAACTTTTATGTATGACTTTCATTATAATTTTATATTAAAAGAGATTTCACCAACTGAAAATTGCAAATTAATGTACATGGATACAGATAGCTTCATATATGAAATCATATCTGATGATGCATATTTAGATATTATTAAAACGCATATACAAAAATTCAATACAAGTAACTATGCTGTAGATAATCAATACAGTATACCATTAAAAAAACAAAAAAGTTTTAGGTCTGTTTAAGGATGAGGCAGCTGTCAATATTATTACCAATTTTATAGGATTAAGATCAAAAACGTACACTTATAAAATAGATTGATTGAACAAATGCATAAAAAAAATTAAGGGGTTGAAATACAACATAGTAAAAAATGAAATAGATTATAATGATTATTATGAATGTTTAATGCTATCTAAAGAAAAAGTTATAAAGCAGCGTTCCATACGTTCTTATAACTATAATTTATTTAGTGTAGAGGAAATTAAACTAGCTCTTAATTCATTTGATGATAAACGATGATAAACTGATTGAAAACAGTACAGACACGCTTGGTTGGGATCACTGTAAAATTCAATCTAATTAACGACAATAGTAATGATATGTATATAATTTGTATCTCAAATGTATGGTAGTATTACTAAACATCTATAAATTTATTCATTTGTAGTACAATACTTTG
Source organism: Platypus cylindrus (assembly GCA_949748235.1). Classification (NCBI taxonomy): domain Eukaryota; kingdom Metazoa; phylum Arthropoda; class Insecta; order Coleoptera; family Curculionidae; genus Platypus; species Platypus cylindrus. The sequence continues at coordinate 8,248,033 of OX456490.1, read as the reverse complement.
AAATAGATAATTATAAATATATTTTAGGAATAGGTATATAATATGTATGTATGGACTTTCTTATTTTTTATGTTTAAAATTAGTTTAAAATGTTAAAAAAGTTCAGATCTGTTGATAGACGAAGGTAAGAAAGTAGGTAAAATAACTAATTCCGTAATAAATTTATTATTTTCTATTATAAACTGATATAAAAATATAATAAATACAAAAACATTCAAATATATCGATTTAAAATAATTTCTTCACATATGAAACAGTTAATCTTATGTGCATGTAGAGGGCCATCAATTACATCGCAATCATCATCATCTTCATTTGTACGATGTCCCCAACAAGGCTTCAAATATTCTGATACCATTTCTTCTGGTAGCCCTAATTGATTACTCAATATTTTTATAAAATAATCATGGAATTTGAATGGATACTCAATGCTGTTAATCATATCTTTTAATTCTAAAATTTGATTAGTCGTTAACATGATTTTTTCTTTTACCAATAAATTTAAAGCACACTTTAAAAATAATGTTGTTTTTATTGCTGCCACACAATAGAGTATGGACAAGATTGAATCGAGTTTCTGTATTGATGAAACAGATGAAATAACTATTGGGGTGAGGAATCTGTCTAAACTCACCCATTCACTATCTTTAAACTCAGCATTTTTGCTTATAATTCGAATTTTGTATTTTGTTGAATTATTTGGAATGGTTGTAAACAAAACTGAGTCTGTAGCTTTTTCCATCTTACTCCAATTAGAAAACCAACTATCATTAGTTGAATTGAAACAAATATAAACTTTTTCTGCATTTTTCGGATTAATTACATATACTACATTAGTAAAAATTGTAACTAAAAGAAGGAAAGTAAATCCAATCATGATCATCTGATTTGGATTACTTCAATAAATTGAAAATCAACAGTTTCGTATGCATATATATGTGCATAAATATATATATATATATACTATATATTTATATGTTATAATACATGGCATATAATGCAAAGCAGATCTAGATGATGCTCAAATAGAATGCGTAGAATGTATTCGAGAGTATAGAACTGACTTACTGGACGACTACGAACTGCCGTCCAGCCCTACCCTTAATATTTAGTAAATATATTAATATACATATATTATATATACGGATACTATATATATATATTTAAATGTTTTTTAATTTGTTCAATTATTTAAAATTATACTTATTTCTTATTGGATAAAATAAATTGATTAAAAAATGATTAATGATTTGTGCGCATCTATTTATTATGAAATTAATAGCTAAAGTATCCGATTTCGTCATGGTTGAGATCTCTAAGTTACAGCTACGAAGAACTATCGGTAAGATTGGAAACGAGCGAACAAAATTCAAAATATTTTCGCGCTTGAAATCGTGTGCCTCAGTCTGTAGATGGTTGAAACAAAATTTTGACTGCTATTACGGTTGTGTTTTGTTCTTATATGTCTTAATTTATTTTTTCTACAATCACTAGGACTATAGTCATTTTTCTCGTTAAAATGGAAGCGATGAAATGAATGGAAGTTTTTTGGCACTACAGTGATGAAGTTGTCAATTTAGTGCAGACGAAAAAATCCATTTTTGTCACGACAAAAATGGAAAATGACTCTTGTAAAATGAATGACAAATTATCCACATTAAAATCATTCAATGTAGTTAAAATGAATTTTTTAGAATACTATGAATTATTAATATAAAACTTAATGTAAAAATTGATAATAAATTTGACATTATTGAAGCAGACTTATCAGCTCCCTAGAAACAGAGGGAAGTACCTAGAAAGACGAGATAAAAGAGAAAGTATTAAGATTGGCAGAAAAAACAGTTACTGGAAGGTCGCGAAAAAGACGGGAAAAACGTGGACAAAGACGGAAAGGGGTAAGACGCTAGATGCTAATGATAAAATATAAAAAACCTAACGAAATGAAGTTGTTCGTTCAGTGTATTAATCACTTATTAGCGTTTTCAAGTGTATTTAGTTTTAGTTATAATATTTATCTGATTATTATATTGTTCGTTTTTATCTTGTATTCAATAAATTCTAATTAACGAAATCCGGGAGACTTTTAGCATCATACCTCCATATGACCCTAGTCAACTTAACCACCTTACTAGAAATCCTATATACACCTATAATATTGAATAAAGTTGATATTTGATACTTTAATATGTAAAACCAAGCCCTTTATTTGCTTTTCGATTTCTAAAGGGTGATATTCAATGTAATTTTTATTTAATTTTTATTATGTGACAATAATGTTCCTATTAAAAGATTTTTGCTTTTCTGAATAGGTATTTTAAAAACAAATAGTTTTGTTTTTAACATTTTGTTTAATACTTGTCGGTGGCAGCGCACCTGTTGGGAATCTACCAAATGCTTGTAAATTGTGCGACTTGTACTACTTCTTGCTGTAGTAGTAACGAAAGTTGTTTTTGACATAGCGTTTAACAAATAAATTTCACCTCGGGAATTTCAACGCATTGACTTCGATGGGGAAAAAAATGTGGTTAAAAAAGTTACAACAGTGCTCGTGAAATTATCACCATGCCAACTAACCAGGAACCAATTTTCTGACCGACTTTGCCGTACCACGGCTCATCAGAGAGGCTAGGGAAGTTATCGGTCCGAAGATGCTTTTGACAGCGTCGAAGCACTTAAGCACGAGCACTTAAATAAATAACATCAGAACTCGACAGTGATTTATAACTTTTATGAATCACTGTGTAAAATGCTGGTAAATTTGACGTGGCATCAATTTACCCCGCTTAAAAGCTGGTTCATATATATATACACTCTATAAGATTATATCCTCCTATTATAGCCACTATATACTATATAAAGTACCGTCTATGGTTTGACATATAAGTTAGAAATAGAGAAGAAGAGAAAGATAAAAATGGATGCATATTTTGCACCAAAATGGAGGTTGTTTTATTGGTTGCATAACACCAAAATTTGCTCACAACTATCTTGAATCTTAAATATTAATCGTTTAATTGAGTAATTTTTTCAAAAAATTGATAATAATATTATTTTATTTTATGCTTTTAACAGAGATATTTTTTTACAGCGGTTCTTATTTGTAACAAGTGTTGTTTTGTTGGTATTTTGGAATTGTTGTATATTATAACTATTTTGTTTTGGTCGTATACAGTTTTGGTGTTAAAGTAAAAACAGTTTATAAATAAATATAATGTTGTCATCCAAGACATTTCAAATTTGCCCCTGTATTTGCACCAAAATGGCGGCCCATTGGCGTTACTTTGGATAGTATACATATAGTGGCTTGACCCACTTGATTTTGACTTGAATCAGGGTTGGATTGAAATTATTTCTACGGAAAAAGCACAATAGAAGAAATATAAATATTTATTATTAATAAGGCATGTATATATAAAAAATAAGTGCCTATTATAAATACGCATAACGTCACAAAAATAAATCTACTGCATATCCCCAAATATACAGGAAAATACATAATACAAAAAAAAAATAGTCCGTCCCTGGAACTGTAACAAACATATGTCGAGGCATTGCCGAAATAAGGTTTCTCATAGAATGTTTATTTTGTCAGATTTATTAAACTAATATTGTTTTTCTTCTATCATTACAATCAATAAAAGATTATTTAGATGGCTCTTATTTGTATAAACACATGAAAGTACCCATCAATATTTATACCATAGGGAATACACTGAACAATTAAAAAGTTTCTTTAATATTTAATCTTTTATTAATCCTTTCCGTTATTATTATTATTTCTTTATTTTAAATTACATTAAATATAACTCCGTTATTTTCTCATTATCGAAATATATGATCTACATATAGGATAGACATAACAGGGAGTCCTGTTAATAATAATCTTCCTAACATAGGAGATTTTTTATTTACCTACACCGAATTGATCGAAAAGGAAAACAAAATAACAATAATATTTTTATTTTTGATCACAAAAAGAATGATAACTAAAATAGAATTTCAATTATTATTTAGAGATACCGATGTAAATTATATTTAAAGTAAGTTTATATTTAACAGTCTAATACACTATTACACATTTCATTCTGATTCATACATCTTCGAATAAAATTTTGAATTGATTGATTTTCTTAAATATCTTCAAATACTTTGTTATCCATCACGTAATGGATGACAACGAGTTGGATTTTGAGATACCTGAAGATTGTATGAATTTAATCACAGACGGACTTCCAGATGTTTTGCCAGTTCTAAAAGTTGACACAGAGATCGAATCAGATTCAGCTGAACAATTAGGTGATTATTCCAATTTGGAGGCTTCGCTGATTTTAGATAGTGAAAACGTAACAGAACAAAATCAGATAAATTCTAAAGGCGAAACAAGCACAGGTAATTTATAATTTTGAGCCTATACTTCTTAATTCTCTTATTATTTCATATGCCATAAATTTAATTGTAACTCACAATGAATAAAAAAGAACGGATGCGATCATACTGAGTGTAGTTGAGCAGGAAGACACACATTCATTGTCTTAATTTTATTACTGGGCCGATTTTAGAACTTATTTTACAATTCTTAATCTTAACTGCATTTGAAGCATTTATCGAATCAACTAATTAGTTTATACTGCAAATAAAAATAAGGTTTTATTTGGTAAACGAAGTTTGTTGAAACTTTTGTGACAAGAGGGGTTGAATTTAAATATAAGATATAATTTTATGAAAATTAATAATAATGAAGTACAAAATTACAAAGTAAATGAAATTAATAAAATTAAATGAATACCGAAATCAAACCATGAAATAAAATTTATTGTACCCAATGAAAATGGTCTTGATAATTTTATCTCGCCAGTTGGGCATTTACCAATTACCAAGTTCTTCATGAAGAAGACTACATGATGATTGCCTTCATAGGGCGATTTATAGAGCGAGATTAAAATGTAGATAAAGTAAGATAATAATCGCGGTGGGGGCTAAATTTTGCTTATCGTGCAATAATTAAATTATTTATTTTATTATATAAATATAAATTAATATATAAATTATTAAAATTATAGTAATTTTATGTAAAATTTATTTTAAATAACAATAAATATTATATAATAATTTATTAATTATAATTATAATTAATAACGTTATTAAAATAACAAATAATTTGAAATAAAATAATCAGCAAAAAAAAAACAAATCTGCTTGTGGTTTCTGAAGTTTCTGTGGTCTGGGCAGATGTTATGTGGTACTTTCTCAAGAGCTACCTGGACTTGATCAACTATGTTGTTAACCAGAGCAATGATAACGTTAACCCTAATAATCCCCAACGTGTTCAAGGACGGCTCTCCTCAAACGGGAACAATGGATATCCTATTTTGAGGCCCAATCCATAAAATACTTAGATTAATTTGCAGGCGTAACCGATAGCATATTGGCATAAAATTAAGTCGCAGCAGCGAAGTGCTGAAAAAATATGAAAGAATCCAATGAAAAAAACTACTGATAATACTTTTACTTATTAAAGAAACATACTTAAAAATACTTTAATTAAAATAGAATGTTCTGAATATTTACCAGGCAGTTGACCCACCGCGAAAATATGCTCAAAAGCTTGGACTTTTCGTAAGTTGAAAGGTGGAAAATAAGCCCCCGCAAAGAATGCGTCTTCAAGCTTTTTGATTCTCTTGTAAGGGACCATAGCAAAACTGAAATTGACTAATCGCAACAGCCAAATTGAACCCTCATTTTTTTCAATTGTTCAGCTACACTTCATTTTTAAATTCTGTTACACAGAAAAATTAACTTCTGCTATAAATACGTTATTTATAACCCATTTTTGTTCTAGGAAAAAGACGATTTGTATGCCCAGAATGTTCTAAGCCATTTGAACTAAAACAGGTCTTGCAGAGACACATGATAATCCATACAGGTAAGAACACTGGCAATTTCAATAATTACATTTATTTCTAATTGAAACGTTGAAAATATAATTCAATTCATGCCTCGAATATTATATTTTTTTAAATTTATTTTCCCATGTAATTCACATCTCTAAATATTTTAGTAGAACGACCATATCCATGCTCAACATGCTCTAAGACATTTCAGTTTCAACATCACCTGATTAGTTTTATATGTTCTCTATATTTCTATTCATCACATAAATTTTTACATTGTTCTCAATGATCGTTTCAATTGATATTTCAGGGGAAAGACCGTATCTATGCGAGTTTTGCGGTGATACATTTACTCAGCTATCGAACTTGAACAACCATGTTAAAGTTCACACTGGTAAGAAATAAAATAGATTAATGAGTTTCCTAATATTTTTATTCATCACATTAATTTCTACATTTTTCTCTATGATCGTTTCAATTGATATTTCAGGCGAAAAACCACATACATGCAAAATATGCAGTAAGAGATTTACTCGGCTATCAACCTTGAAGAGACATATGAAACTTCACAGTAGTAAGAAATAATAGTTCTTTATGTATCCATAGCAAAAAGTGATAATTTGTTGCTCGCAAGTGACGGTGCAATTATCACTATGAGCAACAAAGTCAATTACTCTCGAACAACCAAATTAGATTGAGAATGAGGAATTTAATGAGAACTATCTAATATGTTTGTGTTCCTAATTTTATTAAGTAATAGTATACAGGGTGTTTCGTCATTCCTATTTTTAATTTAAATGGTGGATAGGGGATGAAAATCTGAACGGAAAATGTCTAAACACTTAATTTCGCTTTTTATCGAAAGTAAGGAATAATTGCGACGACACTGGTTCCTCGCTAGCCGGCTGCTATACAAACAATAATAATAATAATAATAATTTCCAATATCAAATTTTATCATTATTCAGAAAAAAAAAGGTTCGCTTCTCCTTTGAGAAACGGTGACTTCATTTTAGCAATAAATTATTATTTATTGCTAAAATGCTAAATTAAAGTAATTATTTTTATTATTAACTGATTTTTGTCAGACGTTGAAAAGCTCTCCATGAATAAAACAATTTTTTTACTTTTGATTAATCACTTAATTTCGAAATAAAATAGTACCTCATATCGTAATGTAAGTACTAAGTACTCCGTATCAGCTAACAAAAACTACGTGACATTTTTTGTTTATTAAGAATGTGTTACTATCCTGTATGGAGCAATATCTACTTATTTAATAACATTGAGTTAGCTTGACTGACATTAATCATTCTTTAAATACACAGCAAACATAAAAAAATTGCACTAGCGAATGATCAATAATTATTTCTTGGAATTAAAGGTGTTCATGTTATATTAAGAGGTGAAAATAATATAAACCTAGCTACAGAATGGCTAATCAGCCGTCTGTCAGTAACCGTGAAATTACGCGACATGTCGAAGTTTCGAATTACACCGTGTTACGTGTATTACGGAAAAATTGACACTATTCGTATCACAGACAACGAGTCTATTCTTCGGAACCGCTAGTAGTAGATTCTAATGATTATCAATTAATGTAGGGGTCAGCATTGTAGGGAATTATTCGATTGGCCCTTTTGTTTTAACTTGTACCTTTTCGTTTAACTGGAGAAACGTATTTGGAATTTTAAGAAATAATTTATGGAAACTATTGGAAGATGGTTCATTAAAATTACGTCATGATACATGGTCTATCAATGACGGAACACCATCTCATTTTCTCTCTCATGTTAGATCGTTTTCGACTGAAAATTTTCCAAATAGGTGGATATGCCGTAGAAGACCTATTGCTTGACCATCTAGATCTCCTAATTTATAGGCCTTAAAATTTTATTAATGGGATTACAGGAAATATCTGGTATACAAAGAGCCCTTTGTACTGAAGGTGCACTTCATGCAGGAATTTTTAAAGTCATAAGAATAATTCGTGAAAAAGCTGCACAATTCTCAAGAGTTTATCAATCTTTTATAAACCGGACTCAGTATGCGATTGAAGAAAATGATGGTCATATTGAATACAATCTGTGAATAACTATATAAATTTCTAGTGAATTGATAGTGATGTTTTAGTGAATCATTAATGGGGATATTGTACTTTTAGTGTAAAGCTAAATGTGATTTGTATTGTCAGACGTGTATTCATTGTCGAGTGTTCTGGACATTTGTTTATGTAACGATAGCTGATTAATTGCAGGCGGTATCGGGGTGGGTGACACTAATTTGTTCTAGTTATTACACCGAATAATTTGTGGTATGCAGGTATTGTCTTAATCTGTGTTGCCCTAATAAAGAACTGTTTGTGTAATTGATATGTTTCTATCAGATTTATAGCACGGATATTGCACAAAGTACATTTTTTTAACTAGTAGCACTTACAACAACAAGTAAATTTTTTTTTAAACTAGACATAAGCAAAATTAAGTAGTTTTTGTTGGTTTTAAAAATAAAATGTTAGGAAGTATTATGAAATAAAACATTTTATATACTCGCTTCTTAGTGAAATTAGGAAAAGAACATTGAAATTAGAATTAAAAAATTAAATGGATAGAAATAAACTTCAAAATAGATTTTAATTTTTTTTTAATAAAAAACGTTAATTTTTACTATTTTACATTACATAACTTTGACAATTTTGATTTTTAAATTTTGATTTTTAATCTAATTTCAAGACATAAAAAAAATAAATAAAAATAAACAATTCTGGCCTTCGCTCATTTACTGTGTGGGCCAGTCATTGAACGTTTGTTCCATCGCGTTTCTCATGGCTTTTTCGATAGTGTTTGTCTACCATTGCCTGGCGCTAGCTGCCGCAGAGTGCAGTGGACATCATACTATTTCTGGCAGCTCTTAAATGTTGCGCAATATTGTGAAATAATAAAAGTTAATTTTTAGAAAAAAAGTTAGTAAGAAAAGTTGTTTGTATTGATGCCAGGAGTATAAGGTTAAATTTTCTGACAACCTTTTGCGAACACCCTGTATATAAAGTTGATTAACTTTCGTCACTATCTACTCTACACGAAAATTTGATTTCCGTCGCTAGTGATCCAATAACCCACAATGTTAATTTTCGTCACTTGTGACGATGGGACAAAATTTTCAAAATTTAAATAAATCTTTAATTATAGATACATATAATTTTTGGTTGTCTGACAATCATCGGCAACTGCAACTACATATGATCAATGGTCACTGCATTATGATTCAGGTAAATTTTTTTTCAACTTTTTGTAATTATTAAATAAAATAAAATTTGAATTGAAATAGTACATATGAAATGCAACAATAAACTTCACTAAATAACTAGTATTATCAATAAACGTATGACACTCAATAGTCAATATATACAATTGAACTTTTATATCTAGTTAGCAAGGACTATGAAATTTAATTCTGGCTATTTTGTATATATTTTTTTAATTGGATTTAATTTTAAAAACGATGGTCGTAGAAAAAGTATAGTATTATACTCGTTGAAAATCATTTTCTGAATCTCGCGAACAGCAACGAAGGTGCTGCCCAGCGCCTTTGTTGGTTAATGTGAAATCCTGAAATGTTTTAAATGTTAAATTTTTGGTTTTAAAAAAGATAAATGTTTATATTTTGGTGCTAAATCACGTTTTCCTATTATTTTTTTAATAACTCAATCATTATAATTGGTTGTGGTCCCGTTCACGATATTAAAGATAAAGAATTAAAGATAACACTGTAAGTTTTCGTCACACTGACTTTATTAAATAAATAAATAAATAAATGAGTAAATAGTTTGAATTTATAATGCTTAAAGTCCAATGCACAAATATTCTAGTTGACATTAACAGAAATTAAGATTTTTAAATTGATATGAGATGATATGAAAAGAACTATTGAAATTAATTATTAAAATAGACTGTGAAAACTGGCTTGCGTAAAGAGACGAATTCAAACCTGTATAGTAACAGGTTTGTAACATAAGTTGAATCTGAATCTGATATGATAATGACCAGAGTTTTTATATGAATCTTTCCCCATCTTCCCATATGAGTACAAAAATAGGTCCATTCTTTGTTCTTAGCGTTATCTTTAGAATGCGTGATGTTTTTAACTTTTAAGTGAAACATCTTTACACTCGATAAAGGTTGAAGGGTTACCGATGACCGCCTTGTCGATATTTTTGGAAAGAACTGATGGATTTTAACAATTATTCTTTCATAACACACATACTTCCTTGATCTCATAAAGTTATCAGTCTTATTTTGGAGTTTTTCCTAAATTGGTTTTTGTCATTACGATGTCGTCATCTGGAACACTTGAGCTTTGGTGACTAATGCGTTATCAACATTAGTTCAGATGTAAGCAATAATTTTATCTATTTTGAACAAAAGAGCTTTTAGAAAAATAACGAAAATAGATAAGCTCAATTTAGGAGTAAACAATATGATTAGCTCATGGCTTTTATACCAGGTGTTCCTGATGGCTAGATTCAGGTTGATATACAACAAATTGTATATATGTAAGTACATCTATTTGATTTACTGATGATTTAATTTCGGTACTAGTGACGGAAATCGAATTTTCGTGTAGAGTAAATAGTGACGAAAGTTAATCATTTTTATATGGTCGTAGAATTAAAAATAAATTAATATTTTTTTCTAATTCGTTGTGAAACAGTATATTGATCAGTTCCTCTTTATTTTTGTTCATCACATTAAATTCCACCTTTCTCTCAATAATCGTTTCAGATAATAATTCAGGGCAAAAGCCATTTGAATGCCCAGTATGCAGTAGGACGTTTACTAAATCAGTACACTTAGACACTCATCTAAAGTTTTGTACCGGTAAGAAATCATGAACCGATTTTAAAACGTAATTCTAGTGGCTGCAGTATATTTGAACAGAAATGTTTCGATGTGTTTTCCAATTATTTTATCATTTGCAAAGCTATTCACGCTATTAGATGATTCAAACTTTCTTAAACTTGGAGCCAATTAACCCTACTACCCTATTGGCAGATCTGTAATCTAATTCTACTTTAAACAAATATTTCAGGAAATCAATCATCTGCAGCTGGAACATCTGGGAGTTCGTCAAATCAAAGAGATAATTGAAAAGTGAACGTTTATTAAAATATCAGCAGGCTTCTGAGAAGTTACTAAATGTTTTTAGCAAGTAGTATAAATTATACTAGAATAAGAAAATTATTTAAAATTTAACAATAATTAGCACCAAATTAAGCAGTTATTATAGTAGCAAAACAGTTTGCTACTACTTTGCATATACTGGCAGACATTAATTATGTTTTGAAATTACTAATTAGAATGCGTAGAATGTATTCGAGAGTATAGAACTAACTTACTGGACGGCTAACTGCATGTAAATCTGTCAAATCAAAGGAAATACTGCATGCTTATTAAATATATTAATAAGATATATAATATAATATATTATATATACGGATACTATACATATATATTTAAATGTTTTTTAATTTGTGACTTGTAATTTGTGCATTGTGTTTTTATTATTTTTTTATTTGTCCAATGATACAAAAATTATATTTACTTATTATTTGATAAAATAAATCTATTGATGATTAATGATTTGTGCGCATCTATTTATTATGAAATTAGTAGCTAAGGTATCCAACTCCGTCGGGGTTTAAATCTCTGAATTACATTTATGAAGAACTATCAGAATGATTGGAAACTTTGTGGGACAACATGACGACATGGAACACTAATCATATCACTGAAAGTGGCGATCATGCGGTATGTGGGGTACTGAATGAGATACAGTGGGTGAACAGTTGAATATACTTTTAGTCTGAATATACATAGTTGTAAGAGTTGGAAATAAACTAGATTAATATGAAATGCATGGTTGATTATTATTTATCATAACGGGACATTTATAAACGAGTACGTGTTAATGCTCTATATAAAAGAAATACGTACGTTTACGTACGTAAAAGTAATACATGGCGCAGTCAGTAGGATAAAATTGAATAAAAAAATATGTTATGGAAAACGAGTAATTTTTATTTGAACGTTCCAAACAAGATAGATACGGGGCTAATTCAACGATTTCATCCATTTAATAAGAAATCAACTGCTTTATTTACAACTAATATTTACACGTTTACACGTGTAACAATTTCACTATCCCATAAATATACATCGGAGTAAAGTTTGTTTACTGCCGCGAGTGAGAGGAATCGTTCAGCGATTCGTAAAGTCCTTTTGCTTTCCCGTCTACTTTACTGTGCAAGAGAGAGTAAGAAATGTTTCTTCACATTGTGCACGAGAGAGAAATTTTTTCGGGAGTACCTATGGAACGCAAGTTTCCGAACTTTGGATAGAACGAAGTCAACTCTTGAAGTAATATCGTTCTTGACTGAATAGTACTGACTCTAACAGCATAGACTTGCCATATATAATAATAAAGCGACGAACAGAGGACTGAATTCTGCATGGTCCCTCGTACTGGCGTTAATATTAGACAAATTGATTTATTAAAATCATAATAAAAATTAAATCTTATATCTAATACATTGAAAATTTATAATTATAATGTATACATTTGGCTCTATAATCTGTGGGGTTTAAAGCCATAGTACATAGAACGATTCGTTAATCATTTACAATTTTTCCAAATATACCTATATCAGAAAAGTTTGTTTCTTAACCATAAATTGTCTAATACACAGATTAACATATTTCACATTCTAAATAAATTTCGTTAAGTATATACAAACTAGAAAAAAAACTGAATCTTAATGTATACATTAAAACAACATTATTTTACAAAAAATAAACAAAAGTGCATGTATAAGCAATGGAACCCTTAACAAGGTTGATTGGCATCCATAGCACATATGACGCGGTGTCAAGGCAATGGTATATATTATTACCGTTTTTAGAACAGTAAGCGCTAATCTTACAAATACCCATTTGTGTGTGTATGGAAAGAGCAAAAGAAAATGGAATTCAATTTAATAAAGATAAGTGTCAATTTCAGTTAGATCCGATAAATTATATATAGTATAGGGCATATTACAAGTAAAGATAAAATGAGGATTGATTCGGACAAGATTGAAGCGATAAAAAGAATTGCGGCTGCACAGTCAGCTAAAAAGCTCTTACGTTTTCTTGGTACGATCACGTATGTGTCAAAATTTTTTTCCAAATTTAACGACAATAAACAAATTACAACTTTACATAATTTTGTCGTAAATTAACTGACCAAACCAAACAACCGTTTTAATTTTAAATCTTTTATAAGGCAGAAGCCACCACTGAACCAAAAACAACTCCTTATAAATCAGAATTTTCCATAAGGCAGAACTCGTAATCGTAAAGCAAACTTATGGTTGGCCTTACAGAAAATTCTAATTTAAAACTTGTCTTTTAGGTTTGGTTGTTAGTACCTATTTGATTTCTGTTTTTTCTTAACATTTAAACATTTAATAATGGTAACGCGACAATACTTCTACCATAAATGAATAGTTCAGGAATTTATTGTACATGAAGAAATGAAGCAAAAGTAGTAAAAATAATAAATATAGAAAAACTGAAACTTTTCTACGACTATTCTATACTCGTATCCGTGGTATAGTGATAGTTACCTCTGATAATGTGCCTTGGCTAAATCCGTCCTTCACTGTCGCCGAATGCCAGCAGACAACTGGTCGTGCCCGTCTGGTTGGCTGGTGGGCGATGTATGCTATGCATGCAGTGATGCTTGCATGTAGGACAGACAGACAGACAAAGAACAAATCCAAACTTTTAATGGGACTGGCTAGTGGCAATATTTATTATATTATTTTATTTATATAAAAATTACACAGGAGCAAGCATGTTTTTTTTTTTTGGTTTGTTAAAATTTATTTATATATATTTTTATTAATTAATTCTAATACAACAAATTAAATTATCGAACTAAGAAGTTGTTTTGTTTGGTCACTTTTGTTAGTAAGTTAGGTTAGGTTAACATCTATTGTTTTAAATATTATATTTTCTAAATAATGCTTTTTATCATTTAAAAATACTTACCTATTAGTTTCTATTTTTTTAATTTAATTTCTTTCTTGTACTAATAATTCGTTATTTTATTATTAATACATTTTTCTTATTTTTCTATTCACTAGGGAAGGAGTGAAAGATACTCACTCTAGTTAAATCACCTCACATACATAAATGTGAAAACAATTTACATGCCAGTTCCTATGTAATCTTTGACGAAATAAATACAGCCGCTATTATTTTCCCCGCCTTAGCGGGGAAGTATATTACTTGCCTCTTCTTCTTCTTAAGTAAAGAATAGCCTATTTTCAAACTTTTTAAATGTCAATAATAAATGCATTATATATGCGATTTGGAATAAAATTATAGTTTGTGTATGTATTTGCCTTAAATTTATCAAATTTCATTGCAGATTGTTTCATCTCAGAAGATGGCGATAACGGCGGATTCCCTGACAACGAACGAAGTTTTACGTATTATTAATTTATTTTATTTGCTAGCAGTAAAGTAGTTAAACAAGGCCGATTCTCCCTCAACTTAGACTCTAGAGGGGGGATTGTAAATTCAGGGGTAAGGGGGTGGTTTTTCAATATGGTGTCAATCAAAGGGGTGTGTACAAGTTTAAGGGGTGGGGGGTAATTCAATATGGCGTCAGAGGGGAGGGTACTAAGGGAAAGGGGTAATGGCGTCGTTGGATTTCATTGGATGGGTGGGGAAAGGGGTAATTCAATATGACGTCGTTGGATGGGTGGGGAAAAAGGTAATTCAATATGGCGTCGTTGGATTTAATTGGATGGGTGGGAAAAGGGGTGATTCAATATGGCACCGTTGGATTTGATTGGTCGGGCGAATGGTGGGTCGTCCGGCGTCCATTAGCGTCACCATGGTTATTGTCCAGTTAATTTTAACGCCATTTTGTCCATTTAATGAGAGTCGCTTAATTACTTTAAAGAAAAAAGGCTGCATGCAGATGTAAAAACCATCGAGGCCAGACGGTCTGACGTTATTTGCAAAACCAAACCAAACCAACTAAGTACACAGACGATGAAGAATGTGCTCTTAACAATAATATCATTTGAATGCTATTAAGAATTATCTAGTAAAATTTGTGGTTATCTACACATGAGATTGAGAAGGTTGAAAAGCCACCCTCTAAGACGATTATCATTTCTTTTTTTCCAATATAAATATGGGCTCATGTGAGCTATTTGTCAAATACAGTTTCATCTTCAACAACTACATAAAATATTGAAGTTTAAACAATACATATCGAGTGTTTAAATAATTTGGTTTGATAATTCTAATAGGCTACAGGTAAATATTAACATTTTGGATTTAATATTGGTTTTGCAATGAAATATTTATTTTTCCAGTAATGGATTGTGCAATTGACCTAAGCCATGAAGTTATCCGAATTGTTACCGAAGCCACAAAACTATTACAAAATTCCAGAGAAAAGAAAAATTGGATTAAAAAAATTAATACAAGCATCCGACAGTTAACGAAAATATCAAAAGAAGGGCAACTATCAACTGGTAAATACAGAAAGATTTTAACCAATATCACTCATTTAAAACGATTGCGAATTCTATTACAAACTAATAACATACATATTGGCGGGGGTGACAATGGAGTAAAACGTAGTGATAGGGTTAGGTGGGAAGATATTAACGCTGCATTTAATAGTCGCATTAGAACTGGGATTATTTATAATTTAAAACATATAGACATTTTAGAATTTTTTAAAGACGCTTTCCAATTAGTCAATTGGATATATTTAATCTATTAAAACAATAAAAATAAACACTTGTTTTTGCGGTGAATATATTATTAAGAAGAACAATCTAGATACGTTTGAATATAAATATTTTATTACCAAAAACATAATTATTGACATTGGAAGCAATCTATCAGACTGGTTCCAAACAAATGTTGTGGAAAAAGTATTAACAGCAATGAGTGAATTCCAAGAGCGCGATAGTGGTTGGGCATTACATAAGTTAATTAGTTTGGAAATAAATATTAATAAGCATACATTTGGAAACGGTGCTTCATCTTTTATTAAACTACCGGATGAAATTCGTGTTAAACGCGCTTGCATAAACATTAAGAATTTCGATAATGCTTGTTTTTATTGGAGCGTCATCGCAGCTCTTTATCCTACTCATAATTCAGATAGAGTATCATCTTATCCTCATTACAATAATGTATTAATAACCGAAGGCTTAACTTTACCTATTACCATAGACCAAATTCCAAAATTTGAAAGATTAAACAATATTTCTGTTAATGTTTATATACTTGAACTTATTGAAAATAAGAAAGGTAAGCATTTTTCAGTAGTACCATGTCGAATAACGGACTCGAAATTAAGTAAACATATAAATTTATTATTAATACAAGACACATATTATCCAAATATAAACGATTATGATCCACTACCTGCAGAGAGTAATAAATTTGAGGAAATTTCATATCACTACTCTCTTATAACAAATCTTTCTAGGCTTATCTCGAAACAAATAAATAATAAACAACATGCCATTTTTGTATGCGATCGCTGCTTGAATTATTTTAATGATGAGAATAAATTAAATGAGCATTTAGAATTATGTGAACAGAAAAAATTTTGTAAGATAACTTTCCCAAAGTATGATTATGTTGAATTTAAAACTTTTACGTATAAACAAAAATCACCCTTTATAATTTATTTGGATTTCGAATGTGTTCTAGAAAAAGTACATAATAAAAATTTCTATCAACAACATAAAGCTTTTAGTGTAGGTTTTTATTTTAAATGTGCATATGATAATTCAATTTCATTCTATAAATCATATCGCGGAGAGAACTGTGTAGAATGGTTTTCAAATCAATTGGAAATATTAGCATTCAATCTTGAGGAAAAGTTAAAAACTGTGATACTTATGACTCCCGGAGTTGATAAAAATACAGCTATAGTATGTCATATTTGTGAGAAACTATTTGTGATTGATGATGTAATTGTAGCAGATCATAATCTTTTTAATGGTGAATTTAAAGGATTCGCTCACTCTAATTGTAATTTAAATTTTAAAAAGTTATTTGTTATTCCAATAGTTTGCCATAATCTCTCTAATTACGATGGACATTTTTTAATTAAAGAATTATGTAAAAACAATAGAGTTAGCTTCTTACCCATTAATAAAGAGAAATATATATCATTTACTCAATATTATACAGAAAATAGTATTAAATATAGGTTCATAGATTCATTTAGGTTTTTGGGTACATCGTTAGCAGAATTAGCATCTACTTTAAATATAAATGATCTAACAAATCTTAAGCAGGAATTTAATTATTTAGATAATGAAAAATTTCACCTGCTTACACGTAAAGGTGTTTTTCCCTATGATTATGTTGATAATTTAGATAAATTAAATGATAACGAATTACCAAAAAGAGAATTATTCTATAATAAATTAAACGATCAAAATATTAATGAAGATGAATATGAACATGCTCTAAATGTTTGGAATAAATTTAATATGCTAAATTTAGGAGAGTATAGTGATTTATATTTAAAAACTGATGTAATTCTGTTGGCAGATGTTTTTGAAAACTTTAGAAATAGGTGTCAGAATATTTACAAATTAGATCCAGCATGGTACTATACTTTACCAGGATATGCTTGGGATTGCATGCTTAGAATTACTAAATGTAGACTTAAACTTATTAAAGATATTAATCAATTATTATTCATAGAAAAGGGGTTAAGGGGAGGAATTTCTATGTCCTCCAATCGTTATTCCGAAGCCAACAATAAATATATGACTAATTATGATTCTTCTAAACTATCGAAATATTTATTATATTTTGACGTTAATAATTTATATGGTTGGGCTATGTGTCAGTACTTACCATACGATAATTTTGTTTGGGTCAATAATATTAATGATTTCAACATTAGCCAATTAAGAGATGATGCAGACGAAGGATATATTCTAGAAGTTGATTTAGAGTATCCATCTTGTCTACATGATGAACATAAAGATTTTCCTTTTTGTGCTGATCACGAGAAACCTCCAAATTCAAAACTGTCTAAATTGTTAAATACAGTAAAAGATAAAAAAAATTATGTTATTCATTATAGGAATTTAAAACAAGCATTAAATAACGGTTTAATTCTAACTAAAATTCATAAAATATTGAAGTTCAAACAGTCTCCATGGTTGAAATCTTATATTGATTTAAATACAATGTTACGAACCAATGCTCAATCAGATTTTGATAAAAGTTTATTCAAATTGATGAATAACGCAGTTTTTGGAAAAACGATGGAAAACATAAGAAACCATAGAAATATTAAATTAGTGAATAAATGGGGCGGGCGATATGGAGCAAAAAATTTAATTTCAAGTCCATTATTCCATAGCCGTAAAATTTTTGACGATAATTTAGTTGCTGTAGAATTAAATAAAGCTCAAATTATATTTAACAAACCGGTATATGTGGGCATGGCCATTTTAGATATTTCAAAGACCGTAATGTATGACTTCCATTACCAATTTATATTGAAACATATACCATTAAATCAATGCAAATTGATGTATACAGATACTGATAGTTTTATTTATGAAATAATGTGTGATGATGTTTATAGCGAAATTATTAAAAAGCATATTAGCAAATTTGATACTAGCGATTATCCGTTAAATAATAAGTATAACATACCCCAATTGAACAAAAAAGTACTAGGATTAATGAAAGATGAAGCATGTGGGCATATTATAACCCATTTTATAGGTTTAAGGTCAAAAATGTATACATATAAGCTAGATAATAAGTGTTTAAAGAAAATTAAGGGTATAAGAAATAATGTTGTAAAAAATGAAATAACTTTTAATGATTATTATGATTGTTTAATGTTAGGAAAGGATAAAATTGTTGCCCAACGGTCTATCCGTTCATATAATCATAACATATTTAGTATAGAGGAAGTCAAGTTGGCCCTTAATTCCTTTGATGATAAAAGATATTTATTACCTAACAGTACCGACACGCTTCCTTGGGGCCACTATAAAATACCCAAAGAATTTGCAAATATTTGAATATAATTCATAGGTAGTAGAATAAGTATTGTTGTATATAACTTTATTATATGTAAAAAAAAAAAATACAATTGTTAAAAATATATGTTTTTATTCATGAAGTGTATGATTTTAATATAAATTCTAAACATATACTGCAATTAATGCTGTGATTGTACAACGGTCCATCGATGACGTCACCTTCAGCTGTTGTAGAGTGTCCCCAGCATGGCTTCAATAATAGCAATAACATATTTTTAGGCAATTCCATCTTATATTTTATTAATTTTGTAATATATTCATTATTTGAATCCATTTCGTGGTTAATAATTTTCTTCAATTCTAACACTTGCTCAAGTTTCACCATGCTTTTAATTTTCTAATCAACTTAACAACACACTTTAAGAATAATGAGACAGATAGTAGTGCAACACAATAAAGTATTGCTAAGACTGAATCAAGTTTTTCTGCTGCCAATGTGGAAATGAAGATAGGGGTGGGGAACCTGTTTAAATTCTGCCACTCACTATCTTTAAACACAGCCTTATGGTCAATAATTCTAATTTTATATGTTGTTGAATCTTTCGGAATAGATGTAGATAGAACTGATTCGGTAACTTTGTTCATCTTATTCCAATTGGAAGGCCAATGATCATTTGTAGGGGTGAAACAAATATAAACTTCTTGCACATTTTTTGGATGACTCATATAGAGCACATTATTAAAAATGGTGACTAATATTAGGAAAGGAATTCCCAACATTGTGAGGTGAACTAATTTATAGAAACAATTAACTAGCATATATATATATTTATTGTGGTAAACAATTATAAATCCAATTACTAAGTACAAAACAGTTTCTTAAACTACACATATAAAACTTATCATTTAAATGTTCCATACATTTCGGTACATCAATATTAAATTTAGGTGGTGAATGCCAACTACTTAAACTTTCAATGTTTACAATTTTCGGTAACGATTGTTTGCTAGCATCCAAATCTTCAAATAAATTTAGTAGAAAATCCTTCTTCTGGTGTCCTTTAACATACACAATATCAAATCCATATAATTTTTTTCTTATTAAATGTATATAATCGTAGCTAATGTATCCTGATTGGTATGGAAGCCCATGAATGTTATAAATTGCATAATTTACATCTTTCTTTTCGGGAATAGATAATGCCGAATATGGTTTTGGTTCTTGAAATACATAATGATTATATTGTGAATCATGCATAATAGTGATCTCTTTAACATGAAACTTCCGTTCGTGTTCACTACTATTTAATACAAAACCTTGCATATCAACAATTGCAATTTTCATTTTAATTAATTTTTCGAACAATTTCACTGAGAGGCAAATACTCGATAATACAATCGTGAATAATGATGCAGTATGCTTTTGTATTTTCAGGAAAAGCTTGATGTGTATCAATCTCAATCTTAACGTCAACTGTTGAAGATTTTATACTTTCATCTCTTTTAGAACAATCAATAACAAAGAGCGCGTGTGTTTTAAATTTATCATAACTTAATAGAACCTGTTTGCGTTCTAATAGAGATTGAGCCATGTAACTCCTATAAAACTCTGTATAATTATAATATACATTTGTATAATTATCTGAAGCAAAATCTAAATTCATTCGTTCATATGGATAATAATCTCCATTTAAAGACAATCGGATATTTGATATGTTCATATGATCAAATAATGTAGAATCAGCAGTTGCTATATCTTTTCGGTTATTATGAAAACCAATAATAGCATAACGAGGACACTCTACATTTGTAGTAGTTTTCACACTCCAAATTTCTTTTGTCGACCCTGTATTAAGAGCTGGTAATTCGTGATATTCCCATTTCCTAAATGGAATCAAGATTGGCCGATCATGTTTAATTGACTTTAATAATTCCATTTTAATATTATCATTTGGCATTACATGGCTCACTTTCAACTCAATACTATCAATTTTAATTTCAGTTATTGTTTCACTATTAGGATTCAATAGAGCATTGTTATCTGTTCGAGACCTTACTAGTCGCAATGTGTGTTTTCCACACATCATTGTCTTATAATCACTAAAAACACCGAATAAGTGAGCTAAAGGTATTCGCATAAAGAATTCTTTGTTAGCACATGTCGGGTTTTGATTTGGATAGTACCAACTGGCCATTGTTAAATGTTTAGTATCATCTTCAGTATAACATAAATAGCCACGAATAAGGCTCACAATCCCCGGATCTTTTACATGCTCCACTTCAACTCCATTCAATTCATATGTTACTGAATCAAACAAAAAGGCTCCTGCATTATTAAGTAAACAACCATCGCCTTCTCCTCTTGTCTTTTTCAGTGTTCCTTTAATGACTAATGCAGCCTCGCTCATTAACAGCCAAACATCATTTCTATTTACGGTTATTTCGATTACATCATTATTATCAAATGATTTAACATAGGGCAAATATGTTCGATATTCCATATTAATTATGGAGGTATCGGTAATCACCGGCTTATACAGGTTTAAAATTTGATCGTACGACATATCCAATTGTTTTGAGAAAATTGACGTTTAATGGTGATAATTTACCCCCCAACTTTCTTCTTGAACAACTTTTTCTAACTGAGCATGGTGAGGGGTGGATATGTCTTTTATACGATTTAATTATTAAAACCATCTTTTTTCAATTCCAATCGGATGATAATTTCTTCGCCTCGAAAATTCACCAGATTAAAATCTTGATCTACTATTTTCAATGAAATGTTAGAAATCTCTTTTCTGATTATTGGCAAATAAATTAAGTTTCGTGGAATTTCGTCTATAGAATACCCTGGGTTAGATGTAACAGGAAATTCATATAATGTATGAGATGGTATCCCGTTGTAATATGCCCCACTTGTTATGTTACTATCCACGTGAATTGTTCGAACTTTAACAATGTTTACAGGACGATCAGATGAATGAACTATTCCTGCTGGTAATACCTTTCGTGAGAATCCTAGGAGTTTTGCCAACGAATTGTTATAAGTGAAATCTATATCAAAATCACGATGAAAAATTTCACACTTCAAAGTATTATTGTTTGGTCTTAGGAAAAATATATCTTCCTCTTTTTCATTACCATTCAAATTGAAATTTAGCAACTTCTTCTTTAAAAAATTATTAATATCTGTAATTTCGTATACACCACCAGGCAGATGAATTGAATTCAACTGTTTGCTTTTATCTATATAGTAAAATTCTGTATTTTCTTCTACGTTGGGTATAGTATTGTAGGAAAAGAAACCAATGAGTGCTAATCCGTATTGATAATTTGCATCCAATTGTATGGGGATAGGAAAATCTATGGAGAGTGTAGACTTGCGATCCTTCAGCGTTAATATTATAGACATAACTAATAATCAACTTAATTACAACTTGGTATTATATAGAAATTCAATACATAAATGACCACAATTACTAGAATTGAATCTTTGATATTGCTTTTTATTGTAGATTATATTAGTTGATGGACCAAAATAATTTACTAGTTCTACTGGTGGTTTTAAATTACCGAAACTATCGAAATAATTGATTGCACTTCCTCGTTTTTTATATGCCACCCAATGAGTACCTGCATTGGCATTCAAATCTAAATTAACAATAGCACTTTCATTACGATGTATATGATTGGGTAGCTGATCACGCATAAATACACCTCTAAAATATGGTAGTTTCAATTTATTTGCACAGTTTATTATTTCATAGTCATACAGAGCTCTATTAGGTAAATTCAGCGTCTCGAATTTTCGGGCTTTTTTAAAAATAAACCATAACCTTTGGAATTTTTTCGAAGATACAATCCCGAACCTTTCTTGCCAATTTCAATCTTTGAAGCATTGTTGCCATCATTTATTTTCCTTTTGATATCCATTACATTTTTAACAACAGTAGATGCTCCACCAGCTAGAGCTCCCATTGCTCCTAAAGCAGATAGAATTGGCAATAGTGGTAAAAATCCGCCAGATTTATGTTCAAATGGAATAATACGAGGTAGTCGTATCTTTTTTCTACCACCTGCTTTTTTAATAGCCATTCGAGCAGCTTTTAATCCAGCTAATGAAGATTTTCGTAAACTTTTATTATTCACTGCATATTTTCGTAAACTTTTCGATGTAGGATTTACAACATGTGTCTTGAATGACAGTCCCATACCCATTTTTCTTTTAACTTTCATTGTATTTAGAACAACCCAAGACGCGGCTTTTTCACCAACACTAGAATCTTTTGATTTAACGCGTTCCCAAGCACTATTTTCTAACTCTTTATCTGCTTTATGTCTATCAGACAATGATGAACTTGAACTATATAAAAGATCGTGCTGCTTACAGGCGGCGTCTAATTGATTAATACCAGGATCGCCTCGCGCTAATCGTTTTAGTACTTTTGTACCAGGTCCACACCACTGATAGCCGGGAATATGTAATTCAATAGGTAATTTATTAATTAACGAATTTACAATACCCGCACCTTTGTGTTTAACAGTTTGCATATTACTAAATCATATTAAAACTTTGCAGCTTTTATATATAAATAATAAATGGATGTTTTAAATTTTCAGTTAGAATCATGCATTTAGTATCACAAGATCTTAAGCTCGATGTTGAAAATTTAGATTTTGATGATTCCACGTCTAAAATCTGTGTACATAGTAAATTATTACCAAATTGTTTTCGCGCTATATTTTGCGGCCCTAGTGGTTGTGGAAAAACTAATTCACTTTTAGCGTTGTTATTCAATCCTAATGGACTGAAATTTGCTAATATATATTTATATTCAAAGTCCCTTTATCAACCAAAGTATAAATTATTAGAAAATGTTTTGCAGCAAGTTAAGGAAATTGAATATTTTCCATATAAGGATAATGAATTAATCACTGATCCTGATGAAGCTAAAGAAAACTCTGTATTTATATTTGATGATGTTTCCTGTGATAAGCAAGATAAAATTAGGGCATATTTTTCTATGGGTCGGCATAAATCTATTGATGTGGCATACTTATGTCAAACTTATTCCAAAATCCCGAAACAATTAATAAGAGATAACTGTAATGTAATTGTATTATTCAAACAGGATGATGTTAATTTAAAGCATGTGTTTGATGAACATGTTACACCAGATATATCATATAATACATTTAAAACCTTATGTTCTCAATGTTGGAATTCCAATAAATTTAAGCCATTGGTTGTTGTTAAGGAATTTGAATTAAATAATGGACGTTATCGAATGGGGTTCGATGAGTATATAAAAGTTAATGAATAGTTCTATTAATAATCATTTGTTTATGATGAAGCTTTTAAATAAGGTTGAATCAGAACGTAAACAGAAAATTATAAAATTAGCTAATGATGTCCGAAAAAAATATATGGCATTAAAATTGGGGAGATCAAATGAAGATACCACAATAAATAGAATTTTTTCTCCTATCACCACTCATTTAAAAGAAATTGAAAATAATCAAAAAGCGGTAAAATTACCTATCAAAGCAGAGGTGAAATCAAATGTGATGAAAATAAATAAACAGGAACCTATAGATGAGAGTGAAATAAAAACTATGTTAAAAGAAACGGATACTGATAGTGATAATACAATGATGACAGCTGACGATGATTATAGTGAAATAATAGAGGCGAATGCTAAAAATGTAATAAATTTACAAGATTATCCCAACGTTTCACAAAAATATATAGAAGAATATTTTCAACATTCTTCGAAAATTGACGACACTCATGCCCCCAGATATAATGCTACTACTAGAACATGGAGCTTAGGTAGTAAAGAAATAGAATTTGATAATATTACGGGTGAGATAATCGTAGACGGTGACCCTTATGAAGGCACTGAGGGGCTTTATGAGTTGTTATTTTATAAAAAATCTAAAAATTTTAATGATGAAGATACTGATGCATTCGAAGACATTATAGACAAAACCAATCTCTATCGAAAAAATTATTCTGCAGAAGGTAGAATTATAGGTGCAAAAAGCTTCAAATATAAACATATCATACGACCATTACTATCAAAAAAGGGTGGTAACTATGATAATAATTATATGACATATAATACAAAACCAGTAGAATATGTCTATTGGGATGATGTTAATGAGTTAGTTGATAGACTACGATTATTATTTGCATCTAAATATGCTGGAAATAACTCCCACACCAATGAAATTGCATCAATTATTGAAGAATTAAAAGAAGCGAAAATCGTATATTAACTCTTCTTAGTTAATCGTTTTCCTATAGTAGAAATGAGTATAGACAAGTTCGGACGTGCAGCTGATAAATATTATCAACCTGTTGCTTCTCCTTCGTCATTGTTTTCTTTTACATTAAATGGTGACTTAGATATTGGTGGTTTAAAAATATGTAATGGTAAATTGCCCTCCCAAGATGAAGATGTTTCTAATAAGAAATATGTGGATGAGTCATGTAAGACAATCATGAATTTCTATTTGATGGTACAACAAGATGTCGCAGTTATGTCTGAGAGACATAGAGAACAATCAGTAGGTTTTGCTGATAAAATGAATCTGCTTTATAGAGGACTTGAAATAAAGATTGAAGAATTATCAACAGCACTTGAACTAAAGATTCAAAAATTAGTAACAGCAATTGAAGATGTTAAGAGCAAGCATATTGATGATCGTAGGGAAATAGCTTCAAAATTGCATGAAGTTCAAATAAATATAACTAACAATATACGCGAAATTAATAAAATTAATAATATTGTTAGTAATATAGGAAGCCAAATTACAATTCTTGATAATAATAAAGTTAATAAACTTGATATTAGAAAACTTAAATAGGTACTTCAATAGTGAATTAGTGCTAATCAAATTGTGGCCGTAAAATGGCATCAATCGAAAAAATTCAAGTGGTTAATGAATTACATAGATCGATAAGAAAAAATTTCCCTAGGAGACGAACGCTTATTAAAGGGCTGGATGATTTATGGCAAGCCGATCTTGCCCAAATGGATACATATGCTAAAGAAAATAATCAATTTAAATATATTCTGTTGGTTATCGATTGTTTTTCAAAATATGTGTGGACTGAACCACTAAAATCAAAAACAGGGGAAGAAGTGACAGCGGCATTTGCTAGAATATTATCCACTTCTAAGCGTTTTCCGAAAAATTTGCATACCGATCAGGGTAAAGAATTCTATAATCATTATTATCAACGTTTGTTGCAACAATACAATATTAATCATTATTCAACATATTCACAAATGAAAGCGGCCATTGCCGAACGCACTATTCGTACCATAAAGGAACGATTATATAAATATTTTAGTTTAAATGGCACACACAAATGGATTTCTATTTTACCCACTATTGTGAAGAATTATAATGAATCAAAACATAGTGTAATTAAAATGAGACCATGTGATGTTAGTGAAACAATTGAAAGAAAATTATTGGATACTGTGTATAATCACATAAAAATATTTCCTGGATCCAAACTTAACATTAGAGATGAAGTGCGTATTAGTAAAGAAAAACATGTTTTCGATAAAGGCTACACACCGAATTGGACTACTGAATTATTTAAAATTATTAAAATTAATCACACCAATCCTGTAACATACTTGTTGGAAGATATAAATAAGAGACCCATAAGAGGAGCTTTTTATTCTTATGAGCTGCAGAAAACAAAACAACCAGATGTTTATTTAGTTGAAAAAGTTCTAAAGAAAAGAGGCAACACGGTATATGTAAAATGGCTTGGCTTTGATAATTCTCATAATAGTTGGCTTGATGAGACAAATATATTATAGGGAATATTAGTTGTTTCATAGAATCTTGACTAGCACGATGTCCTCTGAAAATCAATGTGTTTTTAGTGCCAATCAAATAGACAAAGAATGTTTTGAATTATTAGACGAGTTTGAACGTGAAACAAATGATTAGTGTTTTATTTTAAATAAAAGATTTTTTTTTTCTGATAACGAAATTTTCATCGATATTGGTTTAAACACATACAAAGAATTTAGACCATGCATTAATGTAAGCAATGCTTTAATATTCGAAATAAATGAATGGCAAAAGTTCATATCTAATATGCATTGGCTTCTTAGTGGATATTTTCGAAATATGGATATGGATTATCTACGTTTTATCATGTGTAATGATATAATTGTCTTAGGCAGCAACGGTATTGATGGACTGAAGATGGTGGAAGTTACAAGATGCGGAAAAACTATTGTTTTAACAGAGACTAATATACATAACTTGTTAATAGCTAATTTTTATTTTATTACTGATGTTGTTAAAAAATTAATATTAATTGATTTTAAGGCATATTATAGTAATATTATACATGTTTTTAAAGAATTGTTTTCGGATCTAGTTACTCCTGAAGATATTAAGAATGTAATTTGTGAATATGTTTATAGTTTTAATGATGTATATAGTAATTGTTTAAGAGAATATATGTTAATTAATAAACACAAAATATTGTCTGATTTAAAATAAAAATACCATTATTCAAGTAATAAGCGTTTTATTCAGAAATTTCAAACTCTGGTGTTGATATGGTGTTGGATATTTTTTTCATACATTTAAAAATAATATAATATTTATTGTTAATGAATAAATGCAAATTTTTCTTAAAAGGTTCCGTCATCCTCTGTGGTAAAAATAATATATTGTTCTCTAATTCTAATTTGATCACTTCCCCGAATTTACTTTTGACTACTGTGACGTTTAAAATTTGATACTTCTCATCGGGAACCAGTTCATCCATACCAATTTTTGGTTTTGATGATGATACAGCAGCAGCATTTAGACATTTTAAATCCATTTTTCTCTACAAATAAAAATATAATAAATTATATTTAGTAAATAATAAATTTTTCAAAAATAATTGCTAATAAATTAATATTTACCTGAACACATAAACTTGAGACCTTTAGTTGTTGAAGATGAAACTGTATTTGACAAATATTTACCTGTAGCCTATTAGAATTATCAAACCAAATTATTTAAACACTCGATATGTATTGTTTAAACTTCAATATTTTATGTAGTTGTTGAAGATGAAACTGCATTTGACAAATAGCTCACATGAGCCCATATTTATATTGGAAAAAAAAAATAAATAAATAAACTGATTGGCTCCTCCTTTCACTAATCTCTATACAGTTGAATTTAGCACATTCTTCATCGTCTGTGTACTTAGTTGGTTTCTCAAGATAACAGAAATCTACCCTATTGAAGATTAGATTATTTTTATATTCAGGGTAGCTTATCAACCTGCCAATTAAAAATCACTTAACTTTTTGGCTTTTCAAATAACGTCAGACCGTCTGGCCTCGATGGTTTTTACATCTGTCTGCAGTAGAGGGTGGCTGTTCGACCTTCTCAATCTCATGTGTAGATAACCACAAATTTTACTAGATAATTCTTAATAGCATTCAAATGATATTATTGTTAAGAGCACATTCTTCATCGTCTATGACAAGAAATGATAATCGTCATAGAGGGTAGCTTATCAACCTGCCAATTAAAAATCACTTAACTTTTTGGCTTTTCAAATAACGTCAGACCGTCTGGCCTCGATGGTTTTTACATCTGCATGCAGCCTTTTTTCTTTAAAGTAATTAAGCGACTCTCATTAAATGGACAAAATGGCGTTAAAATTAACTGGACAATAACCATGGTGACGCTAATGGACGCCGGACGACCCACCATTCGCCCGACCAATCAAATCCAACGGTGCCATATTGAATCACCCCTTTTCCCACCCATCCAATTAAATCCAACGACGCCATATTGAATTACCTTTTTCCCCACCCATCCAACGACGTCATATTGAATTACCCCTTTCCCCACCCATCCAATGAAATCCAACGACGCCATTACCCCTTTCCCTTACTACCCTCCCCTCTGACGCCATATTGAATTACCCCCCACCCCTTAAACTTGTACACACCCCTTTGATTAACACCATATTGAAAAACCACCCCCTTACCCCTGAATTTACAATCCCCCCTCTAGAGTCTAAGTTGAGGGAGAATCGGCCTTGTTTAACTACTCAGTAAAAATAATAAAAAATATTAAAATAGAGACGCAAGTCATTAATACTGGTGACCACAATGACTACAGCCATCCAGTCAATGGACCATTAACTACTTTTCAGAACTACTCTCCTACAAGTATAAGTACTCAGGCCATGGCTTAAATTGTATCACTAAATGATCATTTTCCATCATAACTAGATTTTCACTTAGCAAATTACACAATTGCAAGTAGATATACAACAGCAGAACTAGACCACGGGTTCAAAATTTCGCTACCAGAGGGTTCCACAATCGCGGGGCCCATTTTGATGTCATTGAATTTCATGTGTTGTCCGCTAGGTGGCGCCGTGTGCAAATTTTCATTTTTCAATTTTTATGTCAGATGGCGGCTTATGTGTCAATTGTCTCCATCATATTTTTGCATTTGGTGTGTCACTTTTCAGTGTCATATTTTTTTGCGTCAATAAAATGTCATATTTATTTTTGGAATGTGGCGCCAAGTTTCAATGTATTTTCCAAGGTATCTTTTGATGTAATGTTTGAAGTTTGATGTTGTGTGGATAGATGTCGGTTGCATCGGATATTGTCAAGAATTTGAAAAAAAGTGAAGGCTTGTGAGGCGTGCTTACCACATGGATAAGTATAAAGATACCATCGGGGCGCAGTCATAATAGGCGTCCTTACACCTATCCTCAATGTAGTAAGCACACCTCGTGATTGCAGCAGTAAAGCAGAGGAGTAAAGGAAAAGGAGAGAGAGAGAGAGAGAGAGACAAATGATAGAGAAGAAAGAATAAAATTTTTAGATGTGAATTGGAATCGAACCTATAAACTTTTATAAGGGTATAAGGACCTTACCACTGCACCACAAAGCCAACCGACATCCATTATGTTGAGTTGAGTATATAAATTGAATTTTGGGTTGTGCCGAACAATAATCTGCATTTTAAATATAAAATATAAAATCGCCCGAAATCTTTAAGAGGATGTTATTTGAAAGAATTATAAGGATAAACATTTTTTCTATAAATGTTATAATCTGTATTAAATCTAAATTAACCTATTTAGCCATATGCAAATGGCTATAAAATCAGCTTTTATAAAATTATTATAAAATGTGATAAAGTCAATTAAATTTAGCCTATTAATTAAGGGAACGACATAATATGTATTGATGAATATTATGTTTACCAAATCAGATTTTGTTAAGCATATATAGTCTTTTCCTATCTAGTAATAGTAATCATTTTTTATTCCTCATTATTATTATTACCTGTTATGATTATATTCTTACAACAAATAAAACGTAAATAGTCTAATTCCATTGTATTAAAATATATATGACAAATCCAATACATATTTAAAATCAGTGTTTCCAATTCAAATTCTTCCAATTTGACACATTTCCCTTAAGGAATTTTAGAAAGCGTGGAAAAATAATCTGTCTTTTTTATATAAAATCACCCCGACATTTTAACAGGATGTTAGTTGCATTAAAGGATTATAAAGATGAACAATGTTTCTAGAAATGTTATAATCTGTATTATATATTTAGCAAAATATAAAATCAGAACAATTTTTTTTTAAAGATTTAAATGATTTCTCATTAAAGGGAATATGATTTTTGCTGGTGGTGGTTGTGGTGGTACCTGCATCAAGTATTTAAGCCGTATGCTCATAGGAATGTTATAGTATTCTACTACAAAGAATTAAATATCTGGTTGCTTGTAATTTTATAAAGTTAATAGTATTGTTTTCAATTGTATAAGTGTGCATATAGTGATAATGGAAAGTGCAATTAATTTAAGCAGTGATATAGTCAATATACTTTTAAAAGCTGTACCATTGTTACAAAAAAGTTCCAGTCTAGAAAGGAGCACATGAATCAGGAAAATCAACAAAAATATCCGAGACGTCATGAAAATCATGCGCAAGAAGCAACCAGTAAGTGTTTGTAATAAGCTGTCTACTAATTTAAGTCACTTAAGAAGATTTCGTGTTACATTAAAAAATAATAATTACCAAACTCACACTGGTGGTAATTTGCGAGCTTTTAAGAGAAGTGATAGAATAATTTGGGAAGATCTAAAATCTGCATTCAACAACCGTATCTGAACAGGCATCATTTATAACATAAGACACACAGATGCCACAGAATTTTTAACAGATTCATTCGAACTTTTTAAGAGACGTGTAAAGAATATATTAAAGTCAAAGAATGTACTTAAAGTAAACACCAGTTTATGCGCTCAATATATCACCATCAAAGAAAATATAGAAATTTTAGAATATAAGTATTTTCATACCAGAAATGACAAAATTGATAGTGCCATGGATTTAGTAAACTGGTTTCAAAATAACGTCATTGACCAAATACTACATAAAATGGGTGAATTTCAAGAACGTGATAGTGGTTGGGCCCTGGTGGCAATAGTTAATTTACAAATTAATATAAATGAATATGAATTCGGTCATGCTGCTTCATCCTATATTAAATTACCTAAATAAATTTCTAATAAAAAGGCGTGTCTTAATTTAAAAAATTATGATAATTCATGTTTTTATTGGAGCGTTATTGCAGGACTTTATCCTGCTACTAATCATTCAGATACAATTTCATCATATCCATATTATTTAAATGTATTAAAAACAGATGGCTTACAATTACCAATTTGAATAGATCAAATAAGTATATTTGAAAAACTTAATAACATTTCAGTAAATGTTTATGCGTTAGAGTTACATGAAAACACTGAAAAGCAAAAAATTATATAACAGTACCATGCAGAATAACGGACACCAAATTAGAAAAACATCTGAATTTATTGTACATACAAAATAAATATTTTCCTAAAATAAATGATTGCTCTCCGTTAACCGATGATAACACGAAAGATGAGAAGCTTAAGTATCACTATTGTCTTATAAAAAATATGTCTAGGCTCATATCAAAACAGATTAAAAAATGAAAATTTTTTGTTTGCGATAGGTGCTTTAATTATTTTCTAATTCAGGAGAAACTAAACAATCATCTCATTTTATGTGAACAATTAAAATTCTATAAAATATCTTTTCCAAGCTATAATTACGTAGAGTTCAAAAATATTGTATATAAGCAAAAAGCACCTTTCGTAATTTATTTAGATTTTGAGATGTGTCCTAGAGAAAATAGATATTTCACGCAATAAAAGTCAAATTTGTTATCAACAGCATACGCCATTTAGTGTAGGCTATTATGTAAAATATGCTTATGATCAATCACTTTGCTACTACGACTTTTATCGAGAAGAAAATTGTGTAGGATGGATAGTAAATCAGTTAGAGTTATTAACAAACAAGATTGAACAAAAGATTAAATCATCTGTGTCTATGTCTAGTGGACTAGATGTTGAAGCAGCAAAAGATTGTCACATTTGTGAGAAATCGTTTTTAATTTTGATCGTGAACTACCACCATGTTCTGAATCTGTTAAATTACTGAATACAGTTACTAATAAAAAAAATTATATTATACATTACCGAAATTTAAAACAAGCCTTGCAGAACGGTCTGGTCTTGACTAAAATTCATAAAGTATTACAATTTAGCCAAGCACCATGGCTCCAACCATATATAGATTAAAATACTAAATACCGAGAACAAGCTAAAACAGATTTTAAGAAAAATTTGTTCAAATTAATGAACAATGCCGTATTCGGATAAACAATGGAAAACATTAGGAAACATAGAAATATCAAGATGGTGCGAAAATGGGAAGGCCGTTATGGTGCTAAAAATCTAATATCGAGCCCATTATTCTATAGCCATAAAATATTTGATGAAAGTTTAGTTGTAAACTTGTCAGTAAACTTTGAAAAAAGTTTTAGGTCTGTTTAAGGATGAGGCAGCTGTCAATATTATTACCAATTTTATAGGATTAAGATCAAAAACGTACACTTATAAAATAGATTGATTGAACAAATGCATAAAAAAAATTAAGGGGTTGAAATACAACATAGTAAAAAATGAAATAGATTATAATGATTATTATGAATGTTTAATGCTATCTAAAGAAAAAGTTATAAAGCAGCGTTCCATACGTTCTTATAACTATAATTTATTTAGTGTAGAGGAAATTAAACTAGCTCTTAATTCATTTGATGATAAACGATGATAAACTGATTGAAAACAGTACAGACACGCATAACTAATTCCGTAATAAATTTATTATTTTCTATTATAAACTGATATAAAAATATAATAAATACAAAAACATTCAAATATATCGATTTAAAATAATTTCTTCACATATGAAACAGTTAATCTTATGTGTATGTAGAGGGCCATCAATTACATCGCAATCATCATCATCTTCATTTGTACGATGTCCCCAACAAGGCTTCAAATATTCTGATACCATTTCTTCTGGTAGCTCTAATTGATTACTCAGTACCTTTATAAAATAATCATGGAATTTGAGTGGATACTCAATGCTGTTAATCATATCTTTTAATTCTAAAATTTGATTAGTCGTTACCATGATTTCTTCTTTTACCAATAAATTTAAAGCACACTTTAAAAATAATGTTGTTGTTACTGCTGCCACACAATAGAGTATGGATAAGATTGAATCGAGTTTCTGTATTGATGAAACAGATGAAATAACTATTGGGGTGAGGAATCTGTCTAAACTCACCCATTCACTATCTTTAAACTCAGCATATTTGCTTATAATTCGAATTTTGTATTTTGTTGAATTATTTGGAATGGTTGTAAACAAAACTGAGTCTGTAGCTTTTTCCATCTTACTCCAATTAGAAGGCCAACTATCATTAGTTGAATTTAAACAAATATAAACTTGTTCTGCATTTTTCGGATTAATTACATATATTGCATTATTAAAAATTGTAACTAAAAAAAGGAAGGTAATTCCAATCATGATCATCTGATTTGGATTACTTCAATAAATTGAAAATCAACTATTTCATATGCATATGTATATATATATATATATATATATTTATTTTTATTGAGGCAAAAACTTATACATCCAACTACTAAGTATAAAACAATTTCTTAAACTACACATAAACAGCACTATCATTTAGATGTTCCATACATTTTGGAATATCACGATTAAATTTAGGTACACAATTAAAATTAGTTGAAGTTTCAATATTTATAATTTTGGGTAGAAGTGATGTTGACGATGATCCGATTCTATTAGATTGACTGAATAATGTTTGTAAAAAGTCTTTCTTTTGATGGCCTTTAATATACACTATATCAAATCCATATAATTTCTTTATTATTAAATGTATATCATTGTATCTTATATGTCCTGATTCATACAATAGACCATGAATATTATGAATTGCATAATTTACATCTTTCTTTTCAGAAATGGTTAATGTTGAATAAGGTTTAGGCTCTTGAAATACATAATGACTATACTGCGATCCATGCATAATAGTCATTTCGTTAACATGGAATGCTCGCTCACCTTCCTAATTATTTAAGATAAAGCCTTGCATGTTAACAATAGCAATTTTCATGGCTAATTAACTTTTCTAACTATTTCACTGAGAGGTAAATATTCTATCACACACTCGGGAATAATGATACAGTATGCTTTAGTGTCGGAAGCAAAACCTTAATGTGGCTCCATTTCGAGCTTAACGTCAACTGTTGAAGATTTTATAGACTCATCTCTTCTTGAACAATCAATTACAAACAACGCATGGGTAATAAAATTATCGTAGCTTAACAAGACTTGTTTGCGTTCTAACAAAGATTGATTCATATAACTTCGATAAAAATAATTACAGTATATATCTGCTTAGTTATTTGACACAAAATTTATATTTAGCCTTTCAAATGGATAATAGTCTCCATTTAAAAGCAGCCTAATGCTAGAAATATTAGTATGATCAAATAAAGTATTACCACTAGTCATCTGATCTTTTCGGTTTTGCTGAAAAGCAACAATGACATACCGAGGACATTCTACATTAGTGGTAGTTTTCACATTCCATATCTCTTTTGTAGATCCCATATTCAGAGAAGGTAATTCATGATAACTCCATTTTCTGAATGGAATTAAAATTGGTCGATCATGCTTTATCGATTTTAATAATTCCATTTTTCTATAATCATTGGGCGTTATATGCCTTACTTTCAATTCAATATTGTCAATTAGAATTTCTCCTATTGTTGTATTGTCACTAGTTAACATAGCATTGTTATCATTACGAGAACGTACTAAACGTAAAGTATGTTTTCCACACATCATTGTTCTATAATCGCTGAATACATCAAATAAATGAGATATTTGGTATTCGCATAAAGGATTCCTCTTTGGCACATGTTGATAATCTATTTGGGAAGTTCCAACTTCCTATAATTAAATGTTTTGCATCTTCTTCAGTATAACATAAGTATCCACGAATACGGCTAACAATTGCCGGATCTCCACTTCTACACCATTCAATTCATACGTTACTGAATCAAATAAAAATGGTCCTGCATTATTAACTAGGCACACAGTTCCATCTCCTCTTGCCTTTTTCAATTTTTCTTTAATTAACAAAGCAGATTCGGCCATTAATAGCCAAACATCATTTCTATTTATTGTTATTTCAATTACATCACTGTTAGAAAATGACTTAATATAGGGAAGATATGTTCGATATTTTATATGTGTTATAGAATCATCATTCAATGGAGATTTATACAGGTTTAAAACTTGATCCGACGGTATATCCAATCGATTTCAAAAAAGTTGTGTTTAACTTTGACAATTTACCCCCCAACTTTCTAGCTGAACGGCGTTTTCTAACTGAATGTGTTTGCTTGTTAATACTCCTTTTATACGATTTATTAACATTCTTATTACTAGCACTATTAATTATTACAACCATCTTTTTTTAATTCTAACCGAACGATAATTTCTTCACCTGGAAAATTTACAAGATTAAAATTCTGATCTAGTATTTTTTGTGAAATGGTAGATATCTCTTTTCCTACTACTGGTAAATAAACAAAGTTTCGTGGAATTTCGTCTATAGAAAATCCAGGATTGGACGTGATAGGGTTTTTGTATTTATTATATTTTTATATCAGTTTATAATAGAAAATAATAAATTTATTACGGAATTAGTTATTTTAATTTATTACTTGCCTATTAATAACGTATGTGACGGTTTGTTGTTATACTATGCATCACTTGTTATATTGCTATCCACGTGAATCGTTCGGACTTTTACAATATTTACAGGATTATCAGATGAATTCCAGCTTGCAATATCTTTCGTGAGAATCCTAGTAATTCCTCTAGCGAATTTTCTGTATTAAAGTCTATATCAAAATCATGATGAAAAATTTCACACTTTAAAGTATTATTATTTGGTCTTAGGAAAAAAATATCTTCTTCTTTTTCATTTTCATTCAACTTGAAAGGTACCAATTTCATCTTTAGATAATAATTAATATCGGTAATCTCATATACTCCAGTATGTAGATTAGTTGAATCAACTTGTTTATTTTTATCTACATAGTGAAATTTAGTATTTTCTTCAACGTTCGGTATAGTATTGTAGGAAAAGATACCAATCAACGCCAATCCGTATTGAAAATTTGTATCTAGCTGTATGGGATTGGGAAAATCTATGGAAAGTGTTGATTTACGATCCTTTAATGTGAATATTATAGACATAACTAACACTAGACTGTGCTATGGCTTGCTATTATATAGAAACTCAATACATAAATGATAACAATTATTAGAATTAAATTTTTGGATTCGACTTCGATTGTAGATTGTATTACTTGATTCACCGAAATATTTTACAAGTTCTATTGGTGGTTTAAAATTACCGAAACTATCGAAATAATTGATAGTATTACCTTGCCTTTTATACGCCACCCAATGAGTGCCTATATTGGCCTTCAAATCTAAATTAACAATACCACTTTCATTATAACGTATATATTTGGGTAATGTATCATGCATAAAGACACCTCTAAAATATGGCAATTTCAGTTTATTTATACAATTTAATATTTCATAATCATAAAGAGCTCTATCAGGTAGATTCAGTGATTTTTCTTTTTTAAGTATAATCCATATCCTCTAGAATTTTTACGTAAAAACAATCCTGAACCTTTCTTGCCAATTTCAACATTGTTGCCATTATTCCCATTTACTTTCTTTTTTATATCTATTATATTTTTAGCTACAGCAGACGCTCCTCCAGCTAGGGCACCCATTGCTCCCAAGGCAGATGAAATAGGCAACATTGGTAAAAATCCTCCAGATTTATGCTCAAATGGAATAACACGTGGCAAAGGGATATTTTTTCGCCCCCCTGCTTTTTTAATAGCCAATCGAGTTGCTTTTAATCCTTTTAAGCTTGATTTTCGTAAATTCTTATGATTCTTATATTTTCTTAACGCTTTCGATGTAGGATCGATAACGTGTGTTTTGAAAGAAAGCCCCATTCCCATTTTTCTTTTAGTTTTCATTGTATTTACAACTAACCAAAATGCAGCTTTTTCGCCAAAACTGGAATCTTTTGATTTCACTCGTTCCCAGGCACGATCTTCTAATTCTTTGTCCGCTTTATGTCTATCAGATAATACAGAACTTGAATAATATGGGAGGTCGTGCTGCTTGCAAACTACATCTAATGGGTCGATTCCAGGATCACCACGAGCCAGGCGCTTCTGGATTCGCGTGCCAGGTCCGCACCACTGATGATGAGGGAGATGGGCCTCAAAGGGAAGTTTATAAATTAACGAATTTACTATACCCGCTCCTCTGTAGTGAATAAGTTTCATATTACTAAACCGTATAAGCAAAATGAATTCATTTATATAGCCAATTCGTTTTCATCTCCATAATAGTTACAAAAATGGGTTTAGTAAGACAAGATCTTAAACTTGCCATCGAGAATTTGGACTTTGATGATTCGACATCTAAAACATATATACACAGTGAATTACTACCAAATTATTTTCGCGGAATTTTCTGTGATCCGAGCGGGTGCGGCAAAACAAATTCACTCTTAGCTTTGTTATTTGATCGAAATGGATTAAAATTTGCTAATATCTATCTTTATTCAAAATTTCTTTATCAGCCTAAGTATAAATTATTGGAAAATGTATTGAAGCAAGTTAAAGAAATAAAATTTTTCCCATATAAAAATAATGAATTAGTTATTGATCCTGATGAAGCTAAAGAAAACTCTGTCTGTATATTCGACCATGTGATAAGCAGAATAAAATTAGGACATATTTTTCAATGGGAAGACACAAATCTATAAACGTGGCATATTTATGTTAAGCTTATTCCCTAAAAATCCCTAAACAATTAATATGAGACAATTGCAATGTGATTGTACTTTTTAAACAAGATGATATTAACTTAAAACATATTTTTGATGAACATGTCACACCAGATATATCGTACAATTATTTTAAAAACATGTGTCAACAATGTTGAAATAGTAAAAATAGTAATAATTGATACGTTATAATAAAGATGGTACATTGAACCGAATTTTTAAACCTGTTACTGATCAGTTAAAAAATTAGCAGCAGACAATGTGGTTGTTAAAAATAAAACGTCTGAAATAAATGGAAACGAAATGAAAAATGTAAAGAAAATTGAAAAAAAAGAGATATCTGAAGTAGATCAAATTGACAAGATAGATGAAGAAGTAGAAAAGGAGGACGAAGAGGAGGAGGAGGAAATCGAACAAGAAGACGAGCTGGATGAAGTAGATGAAAGCGACGATACAATTACTAATGTAGATACACAGCAATTAGATAAATATCCATAAGTTTCTCAAGAACCTATAAAAGACTATTTTCAGCATTCTCCTAATATTGACATTACTCATTCTCCAAGATATAACGCTATCACTAATACATGGACCTTTGATCCTAATAAAATTAAATTTGATAAAACTACTGGCCATATAATAATAGGTAGAGAACTATATACAGGTAGCAAGGGATTTTAAAATTTATTATTTTATAAAGATCCTAAAAATTATACTAGTAAAGACCTCGAGGAATTTGATCGTATATTAGATGACACTAATCTATACAGAAAGGGTTACTCTTCTCAAGGCAGAATAGTTGGAGTTAGGAATCAGAAATATCGACGTATTATTCGTCCATTGTTGATAAAGCAAGGTGGAAACTATAATATGGTCTATAATTCCAAGCCAATAAAATATGTTTATTGGGATGATGTTAATGAACTAGTTGATAGATTACGATTGCTATTCGCATCACAACAAGCAGTTAATTCTTCTCATAGTAATGAGATTGCGTCAATTATTGAAGACTTAAAAGAGGCAAAAGTTATATATTAATATATTACCAGTCATAAGTATTATTATTTAGTTAAACAACGGCGATGAGTATAGATAAGTTTGGACGTTTGTCCGATAAATATTCACATTATCAGATTTCTTCCTCGCCTACTTCCTCATCATTATTTTCATTCACATATAATCGTGATTTAGATATTGGAGGTTTAAAAGTATGTAACGTTGATTTACCCACTCAAGATGATGACGTTGCTAATAAAATAAGCGTGGACCAATAATGAATTTGTATTTAATGCTACAGCAAGATGTGGCTAAAAGTGAAGAAAATAATACACAGCGATTAATATCTAATATATCTTATAGAATTAATGATTTAATCAATAATTTTGAGACAAAAATTATAGAATTATCGGCATTATTTGATAGCAGTCGAGCTGAATCTAATAACACGATTGAAGATATAATTAAAACATTGGATAAGGTTCAGATGGATGTATTTCATAATTGCGACAAAATAGAAATTCTTAATTATTCCAAAGCTGATAAACAACCAGGAACAACATGTCTAGACTGAAGGTAGTTTGCTAAGATTCTAGATACCTGTTATTTAATATTTAAAGTGATAAAGCGCTAAATGGCATCGAATGAAAAAAATCAAGTAGTTAATGAACTACATAAACCAATAAGATGGAATTTTCAGAGAAGACATATAATTATCAAAGGGTTAGTCGATTTATGGCAAGCAGATCTTGCTCAAATGGATACATATGCAAAAGCAAATAACCAGTTTAAATATTTTCTGCTTGTTATTGATTGTTTTTCTAAATACATATGGGCCGAACCGCTAAAAATAAATCTGGTGATTCGGTGGTGGAAGCGTTTTTTAAAATATTAACTACCTCAAAGCGTAGCCCTAAAAATTTACAGACTGATCAAGGCAAAGAATTCTACAATCGTCATTTTCAAGATTTGCTTAAACAATACAAAATTAATCACTATTCAACATATTCGCGAATGAAAGCAGCCATTGCTGAACGAACAATTCGTACTATAAAAGAACGACTGTATAAATATTTCAATTTAAATGGAACGCACAAATGGATTTCAGTTTTACCAGTTATTGTCAAAAATTATAATGAAACAAAACATAGTACAATTAAAATGAAGCCATGTGATGTTGTTGGTTGTTGGTGAGACCATTGCGAAAAAGTTGTTGGATACAATCTATAACCATATGAAAATCTTTCCAGGATCGAAATTAAATGCTGGCGATATGGTACGCATCAGTAAAGAAAAGCATGTTTTCGATAAAGGGTACACACCTAACTGGACCACCGAACTATTTAAAATTATCAAAATCAATTACACCAATCCTTTGACGTATTTGTTGGAAGATTTAAATAAACAGCCAATAAAGGGATCTTTCTATAGTTATGAATTGCAGAAGACAAAGCATGGTATATGTAAAATGGCTTGATTTTGATAATTCTCATAATAGCTGAATTCATAAGACAAATATACTATGAAAAAAAATTAGTTGTTGTACAAAAACTGCATAAACATGACGCCTTCTGAAAATAAATGCGTTTTAAGTGCTGATCAAATTGATAAAGATCTGTTTGAACTATTAGACAAGTTTGAACATGAAATTAGTGAAAAGAATGAAGCAAAACCTTTATTATTAAATACAAGATTTTCTACAATAAGTGATAATATATTAATTGATGTTGGATTAAATATGGCCATGGACTTTAGGCCTTTTATAAAGTTAAATAATACCCTCGAATTGGAAGAATTTGAATTGGAAACACTGATTTTAAATATATATGACGAAAATGTCATATATATTTTAGTACAATGGAATTAGACTATTTACGTTTTATTTGTTGTAAGAATATAATCATAACAGGTAATAATAATAATGAGGAATTAAAAATGATTCAAATTACTAGACAGGAAAAGACTATATATGCTTAACAGAATCTGATTTGGTTAACATAATATTCATCAATACATATTATGTCGTTCCCTTAATTAATAGGGTACAAAGTACTCCCCATTAAAAGCGGAAATTTTCATGTTGACAAATTACCTGCACTCAAGAAACCCCGTCGTGAGAGTATCAAGTATCAATAGCAATACCAAATGCGAGCCGTTTTAATAAGAATGAATGTTTCATGATTGCTTTCATTTCAACAGTAAGTATAAGTACTCATATTTTAATTTCTATATGTATAACATCAATTTAAAATTGAAATTAAAGTATAGTAAGCAGGCATATAGAGTGATATTCACTTTATGTCTATGAACTCGGCGTGAGCTGTTCCATAGCATGACCAATAAATTTCATACTGTCATTTGACATAGATACATGCTAAACAATGAGAAGTTAAGGGTTCGAATAAATCAGTCAATTTTTATTTTTTACGTGGCTTTCGTGCAGCAACGGAAAAAAACAACCTAATTTAATTGGCAACAGAAAAATTTGTAACTTGAGCCCAATTCCTAGGTACACATTACATGTTACATGTTAATAAACATATATTAAAGCGTCAATTATTAACGTGAAATTCTCAATGATTACCTAATTAGCTATTTATTTAATAGGGCAATACACACCCCGTATATGTATATGATATATTTAATGTAGAGTATATACGTGGATTGTCATAACCGGAGATAATTTTTTAATTTTGTATTAATTTTGTAAATGCAGTAGATATTTTGTCATACTTACCAATCTAAATGAAACAAAACATCAAAATCTGGCTCCAATTTATTGTCTTTATTCCTTCAATTTTATTTAGTCTATAACATGTTTCGCCTTTAGGGCATCTTCAGATAGACTGCAATCACAATAAAATAAAAAATACAAAATATGAGTGACCATTACTAATAGTTAGATCGAGGTTGGAGGGTGATCTAAGTTTAACACTAGTACAATTTAAAGGTTTATAGCTCTATCTGCTTTAACTGTATGAGCATACAATATAAATTTATAATTCTATCCTAACTAACACATGTATTAAACATGTAGCACTATAACTTTAACTTGTTAAGTTAAAATGGAAAACATTTTATAGACTAAATAAAATTGAAGAAATAAAGACAATAATGTCTTGGAGCTAGATTTCGAGATTTTGTTTCATTTAGTTAAAGAGTAAGCTTCCTTTGAGAGATCATGCTAGACCACCAATTATATCTATACTTACCAATGATAATATGAATATATTGTACTAATTTAAAAGTACTATATATAATTGTATTAAACGTGTAACTTTAACTTCTCACAAAACAAACACACTTTACACACTAATTATACTTAATACTAGTTAGTACGTACTGATTAGAAATAAATAAAAAATATAGAATATGTTAGACGTTATATAGAATAAAATATATAACAGCAATCGGTAGATACGAAAAATTCGTTGGGTAATATTATTTTATTCCAAATCGCATATGTAATGCATTTGTTATTGACATTTAAAAAGTCTGAAAATACTTAAGAAGAAGAAGAAAAGGCAAGTAATATTCTCCGCTAAGGCGGGGAAAATAATGGCGCCTGTATTTATTTCTTCAAAGGTTACATAGAAACTGGTATGTAATATTGTTTTCAAATTAATGTATGTAGGGTGATCTAACTAGGGTGAGTATCTTTCACTCCTTCCGTAGTAGATACGTAATAGAAAAATAAGAAAGGTGTATTACAATCAATAAAAGATTATTTAGATGGCTCTTATTTGTCTAAACACACTATACCTACTTAAATTTGTATGAACACATGAAAGTACCCATCAATATTTATACCATAGGGAATACACTGAACAATTAAAAAGTTTCTTTAATATTTAATCTTTTTTTAATCCTTTCCGTTATTATTATTATTTCTTTTTTTTTAATTAAATTAAATATAACTCCATTATTTTCTTATTATCGAAGTATATGGACTGCATATAGATAGATACATGAGACATCGCTCTGTATCAATCAAACACATCATGACATCCACATCAGCCTCTTGAACACATTACCATCATTATGTAAATGGTA
Organism: Platypus cylindrus; assembly: GCA_949748235.1. Taxonomy (NCBI): domain Eukaryota; kingdom Metazoa; phylum Arthropoda; class Insecta; order Coleoptera; family Curculionidae; genus Platypus; species Platypus cylindrus. The sequence goes on along the minus strand of OX456490.1, from coordinate 8,204,570 downwards.
ATTTACTAAAAATTAAAATAATTTATCGGGAATATTTACCTACACCGAATTGATCGAAAAGGAAAACAAAATAACAATAATATTTTTATTTTTGATCACAAAAAGAATGATAACTAAAATAGAATTTATACCGATGTAAATATACATACATGTTAATATTTGAACATATTGGTCCAAATATTTGTACCCATACCCGTTTATATTTAACAGTCTTTAACTAATACACATTTCATTCTGATTCATACATCTTCGAATAAAATTTTGAATTGATTGATTTTCTTAAATATCTTCAAATACTTTGTTATCCATCACGTAATGGATGACAACGAGTTGGATTTTGAGATACCTGAAGATTGTATGAATTTAATCACAGACGGACTTCCAGATGTTTTGCCAGTTCTAAAAGTTGACACAGAGATCGAATCAGATTCAGCTGAACAATTAGGTGATTATTCCAATTTGGAGGCTTCGCTGATTTTAGATAGTGAAAACGTAACAGAACAAAATCAGATAAATTCTAAAGGCGAAACAAGCACAGGTAATTTTTAATTTTGAGCCTATACTTTTTAATTCTCTTATTATTTCATATGCCATAAATTTAATTGTAACTCACAATGGATAAAAAAGAACGGATGCGGTCATACTGAGTGTAGTTGAGCAGGAAGACACACATTCATTGGCTTAATTTTATTACTGGGCCGATTTTAGAACTTATTTTACAATTCTTAATCTTAACTGCATTTGACGCATTTATCGAATCAATTAATTAGTTTATATTGCAAATAAAAATAAGGTTTTATTTGGTAAACGAAGTTTGTTGAAACTTTTGTGGCTGTTGTTGATTCTGTGACAAAAGGGGTTGAATTTAAATATAAGATATAATTTTATGAAAATTAATAATAATGAAGTACAAAATTACAAAGTAAATGAAATTAATAAAATTAAATGAATACCGAAAGCAAACCATGAAATAAAATTTATTGTACCCAATGAGAATAGTTTTGATGATTCTACCTGATACGCCCCTGTATAGTAAGTCACAACGTGACCGGCGTCATGGATTTATGGAAATCCAGAAACCTCACGTTGTTAAATGAGCTCACCAAGATAAAATAACAACGAAAAAACAAGAAATTTAAATAAAATTACACGAACTTGTGTTACGTTGTACAAAAACTAAATTTTGCTAATTATTATTAATAATAATTAATTATTATTAATTATTTAATTATTATTAAAATTATTATAATTTTATATAAAATTTATTTTAAGTAAAAATAAATATTATATAATAATTCATTAATTATAATTATAATTAATAAAGTTATTAAAATAATAAATAATTTAAAATAAAATAATCAGCAAAAAAAAAACAAATCTACTTGTGGTTTCTGAAGTTTCTGTGGTCTGAGCAGTTGTTAGGTGGTACTTTCTCAAGAGCTGGCTGGGCTGGATCAACTACATTATCGACCAGAGCGATGATAACGTTAACACTAATAATCCCCAACGTTTTCGAAAGACCCTTAAATGGTACTTTGGCGTAAGGACGAATCTTCTCAAAAGGGAACAATAGATATCCTATTTTGAGGCCCAATCCATAAAATACTAAGATTAACTTGCAGGCGTAACCGATAGTGTATCGGCATAAAATTAGGTAGCGGAAGGGAAGTGCATCCAGCAGGAATCAAAGTAAGCGAATTGCAAAAATGTACGAAATGGTCCAATGAAAAAAACTACTGATAATACTTTTACTTATTAAAGAAACATACTTAAAAATACTTTAATTAAAATAGAATGTTCTGAATATTTATCAGGCAGTTGACCCACCGCGAAAATATGCTCAAAAGCTTGGACTTTTCGTAAGTTAAAAGGTGGAAAATAAGCCCCCGCAAAGAATGCGTCTTCAAGCTTTTTAATTCTCTTGTAAGGGACCATAGCAAAACTGAAATTGACTAATCGCAACAGCCAAATTGAACCCTCATTTTTTTCAATTGTTCAGCTACACTTCATTTTTAAATTCTGTTACACACCCAAATTAACTTCTGCTATAAATACGTGTTCTAGGAAAACGACGATTTGTATGCCCAAAATGTTCTAAGCCATTTAAACTGAAACATGACTTGAAGAGACACATGAGAATCCATACAGGTAAGAACCCTGACAATTTCAATAATTACATTTATTTCTAAACGAAACGTTGAAAATATAATTCAATTCATGCCTCGAATATTATATTTTTTTAAATTTATTTTCACATATAGCTCACATCTCTAAATGTTTTAGGAGGACGGCCATATCTATGCCCAACATGCCTTAAGGCATTTCAGCAGAAACATCACTTAATTAGACCTATCAGGTCTCTCAGTGGTATGAAATAAAAGTATATATATTATTACACGACTGACCAAAATAACATTCTCTGCAATCGAGAGAATAGTTTACTAAACGAGGCGGAGCCGAGTTTAGTAATGTTCGTGAGATTCAGAAAATGATTTTCACGGAGTATAATACTATACTTTTTCTTATTTCAATTACATACTTTAATTTAGTGAAATTGAAAAAGAAAAAAATTATGTACAAAATAGCCAGAATTAAATTTCATAGTCCTTGCTAACTAGATATAAAAGTTCAATTGCATTGACTATTGAGTGTCATACAGTTATTGATAATACTAATTATTTCGTTTATTTATTGTTGTATGTATTATCTGTATTATTTCAGTTCAAATTTTTTTTTATTTAATAATTACCAACAGTGAAAAAAAAGTTTTACATTAATTATAATACAGTGACTATTGATCATATGTATTTGTAGTTGCTGAGGATTGTTAGGCAACCAAAAATTATACGGATAATTAAACATTTATTTAAATTTTGAACATTAAAGAAATGTTATGAATAATTTCTTATATTTTTGCATTTGCAATGTGGGTTTCAATAATTTTTTAGCTGGATCAAAATAATTTTAATTTTTTGCATTTAATACAATCCGTTTTGGTTTTAATGTGAAATCCTGAAATGTTTTAAATGTTAGATTTTTGCTTTTAAAAAAGATAAATGTTTATATTTTGGTGGTAAATCATTTCTTCCCATTTTCTTTTAATAATTCAACCATTATATATGTATATATGTAAGTACACCTATTTAATTTACTAATGATTTACTTTCGTAAAAAGTGACGAAAATTAACGTTATGGATTATTACATCACTAGTGACAGGAATCAAATTTTCGTGTAGAGTAGGTAGTGAAGAAATCAATTTTATATGGTCGTAGAAAAATTATATTAATAAGTTTCTGTAATATTTCTTTTTATTTTCTTTGTTTTACTCGACGGCCGCTTCGATATTTCTATCATCATCAAGAGTTTTTCGGTGTATATTTTCGCTTATGTGATACCAATTTTATTATGCCAATTTTTGACGTTATGGTTATGTTTTCTATGCACCTATAATATTGTAAAAATTTTTGAAATGAAAATCTTGACGAAGATAGAAATATCGAAGTAAAATTATATGTGAATAAGTTTCTACATATTTTTATTCATCACATTAATTTTCTGCAGTTCTCTCAGTGATCGTTTAAATTAATATTTCAGGGGAAAGACCGTATACGTGCAAAATATGCGATAAGAGATTTACTCAGCTACCAACCTTGAACAGACATATGAAACTACACAGTGGTAAGAAATAATAGTTATTTATGTATTAAGAGGAAAAAGTGATGATTTTTTGCTCGCAACTGAGAGCGTGATTATCACAGCGAGCAACGAAGCCATTCGATCTTTAACAACCAAATTAGATTTAAAATAAACAATTTAATTAGAACTATTTAATATGTTTGTGTTCCTACTTTTAATAAGTAAATTCATTTTTTATTGCTGAAACCGTTTTAGTCAATTTGAGTGACGAAAATGAGAAGTTCTTCGCACCAAATTTAGTGACTTATAATATCGTAATTTCATATTTTTACTTGTTAGATTTTATTCAAATTTATGTTCTAAACTCACTTAATTCCACCAAATCTACTTTCAGCAAAAAAAAAAAACAATTTCTGGAATTAATTTTTGAAATTAATTATTTATTGATTAAAATGTCTTCATTAGGAAAAATAGCGTTGAATACGAGTGTAAAAAACCGATTTTTGGTGCTCACTAATGAGGCACTCATTGCTTCGCAGCTCGTGTTTCAAACTCGTTCGCACCAAAGAACAAGTGATTTTTTACAATTAATCTCTAGTAGTGGTTTTTTTTTTGCTGAAACTAGGTGGTATCGTATTAAATGAGTTTAAGAGATGAATTTTGATATAAATATAATTAAAACATTACAAAATTATATTATTATAAATCAGTAGATTTCGTGCGCGAAACTTCTGCTTTTCAGCACTAAAACGGGTAAAAACCGGTGCAGACATAGTATATGAATCAGTTTCTCTATATTTTTATTCATCACATGAATTTCCACTTTGCTCTCGGTGATCGTTTCAATTAATATTTCAGGGGAAAAGCCATTTGAATGTCCTGAATGCAGTAAGACGTTTATTCAAGCAGTACACTTAGATTTCCATATGTCATTTTGTAAGGGTAAGAAATCATTAACCGATTTTAAAACGTAATTCTAGTGGCTGCAGTATATTTGAACAGAAATGTTTCGATGTTTTTTCCAATTATTATATCATTTGCAAAGCTATTCACGCAATTAGATGATTCAAACTTTCTTCAACTTGGAGCCAATTAACCCTACTACCCTATTGGCAGATCTGTAATCTAATTCTACTTTAAACAAATATTTCAGGAAATCAATCATCTGCAGCTGGAACATCTGGGAGTTCGTCAAATCAAAGAGATAATTGAAAAGTGAACGTTTATTAAAATATCAGCAGGCTTCTGAGAAGTTACTAAATGTTTTTACCAAGTAGTATAAATTATACTAGAATAAGAAAATTATTCAGGATTTAACAATAATTAGCACCAAATTAAGCAGTTATTATAGTAGCAAAACAGTTTGCTACTACTTTGCATATAATGGCAGACATTAATTAAGTTTTGAAATTACTAATTAGAATGCGTAGAATGTATTCGAGAGTATAGAACTGACTTACTGGACGGCTAACTGCATGTAAATCTGTCAAATCAAAGGAAATACTGCATGCTTATTAAATATATTAATAAGATATATAATATAATATATTATATATACGGATACTATATATATAGATATTTAAATGTTTTTTAATTTGTGACTTGTAATTTGTGCATTGTGTTTTTGTTATTTTTTTATTTGTCCAATGATACAAAAATTATATTTACTTATTATTTGATAAAATAAATCTATTGATGATTAATGATTTGTGCGCATCTGTTTATTATGAAATTAGTAGCTAAAGCACCCAACTCCGTCGGGGTTTAAATCTTTGAATTACAAATATGTGGAACTATCAGAACGATTGGAAACTGTGTATGACAACGTGGCGAAATGGAACGCTAATTACATCTCTGAGAGTGTAGATCATGCGCTTGGAGGATACTGCAGCAGTTGTCAGTTTGGCCGCTTTAGCGCAAATTGGGCTCTTGTATGAAGAAATTTACGCTCATAATAGTAGTTAAACAAGGCCGATTCTCCCTCAACTTAGACTCTAGAGGGGGGATTGTAAATTCAGGGGTAACGGGGTGGTTTTTCAATATGGTGTCAATCAAAGGGGTGTGTACAAGTTTAAGGGGTGGGGGGTAATTCAATATGGCGTCAGAGGGGAAGGTACTAAGGGAAAGGGGTAATGGCGTCGTTGGATTTCATTGGATGGGTGGGGAAAGGGGTAATTCAATATGGCGTCGCTGGATTTCATTGGATGGGTGGGGAAAAAGGTAATTCAATATGGCGTCGTTGGATTTCATTGGATGGGTGGGAAAAGGGGTGATTCAATATGGCACCGTTGGATTTGATTGGCCGGGCGAATGGTGGGTCGTCCGGCGTCCATTAGCGTCACCATGGTTATTGTCCAGTTAATTTTAACGCCATTTTGTCCATTTAATGAGAGTCGCTTAATTACTTTAAAGAAAAAAGGCTGCATGCAGATGTAAAAACCATCGAGGCCAGACGGTCTGACGTTATTTGAAAAGCCAAAAAGTTAAGTGATTTTTAATTGGCAGGTTGATAAGCTACCCTCTATGACGATTATCATTTCTTGTCACAGACGATGAAGAATGTGCTCTTAACAATAATATCATTTGAATGCTATTAAGAATTATCTAGTAAAATTTGTGGTTATCTACACATGAGATTGAGAAGGTCGAAAAGCCACCCTCTACTGCAGGCAGATGTAAAAACCATCGAGGCCAGACGGTCTGACGTTATTTGAAAAGCCAAAAAGTTAAGTGATTTTTAATTGGCAGGTTGATAAGCTACCCTGAATATAAAAATAATCTAATCTTCAATAGGGTAGATTTCTATTATCTTGAGAAACCAACTAAGTACACAGACGATGAAGAATGTGCTAAATTCAACTGTATAGAGATTAGTGAAAGGAGGAGCCAATCAGTTTATTTATTTTTTTTTTTCCAATATAAATATGGGCTCATGTGAGCTATTTGTCAAATGCAGTTTCATCTTCAACAACTACATAAAATATTGAAGTTTAAACAATACATATCGAGTGTTTAAATAATTTGGTTTGATAATTCTAATAGGCTACAGGTAAATATTTGTCAAATACAGTTTCATCTTCAACAACTAAAGGTCTCAAGTTTATGTGTTCAGGTAAATATTAATTTATTAGCAATTATTTTTGAAAAATTTATTATTTACTAAATATAATTTATTATATTTTTATTTGTAGAGAAAAATGGATTTAAAATGTCTAAATGCTGCTGCTGTATCATCATCAAAACCAAAAATTGGTATGGATGAACTGGTTCCCGATGAGAAGTATCAAATTTTAAACGTCACAGTAGTCAAAAGTAAATTCGGGGAAGTGATCAAATTAGAATTAGAGAACAATATATTATTTTTACCACAGAGGATGACGGAACCTTTTAAGAAAAATTTGCATTTATTCATTAACAATAAATATTATATTATTTTTAAATGTATAAAAAAAATATCCAACACCATATCAACACCAGAGTTTGAAATTTCTGAATAAAACGCTTATTACTTGAATAATGGTATTTTTATTTTAAATCAGACAATATTTTGTGTTTATTAATTAACATATATTCTCTTAAACAATTACTATATACATCATTAAAACTATAAACATATTCACAAATTACATTCTTAATATCTTCAGGAGTAACTAGATCCGAAAACAATTCTTTAAAAACATGTATAATATTACTATAATATGCCTTAAAATCAATTAATATTAATTTTTTAACAACATCAGCAATAAAATAAAAATTAGCTATTAACAAGTTATGTATATTAGTCTCTGTTAAAACAATAGTTTTTCCGCATCTTGTAACTTCCACCATCTTCAGTCCATCAATACCGTTGCTGCCTAAGACAATTATATCATTACACATGACAAAACGTAGATAATCCATATCCATATTTCGAAAATATCCACTAAGAAGCCAATGCATATTAGATATGAACTTTTGCCATTCATTTATTTCGAATATTAAAGCATTGCTTACATTAATGCATGGTCTAAATTCTTTGTATGTGTTTAAACCAATATCGATGAAAATTTCGTTATCAGAAAAAAAAAATCTTTTATTTAAAATAAAACACTCATCATTTGTTTCACGTTCAAACTCGTCTAATAATTCAAAACATTCTTTGTCTATTTGATTGGCACTAAAAACACATTGATTTTCAGAAGACATCGTGCTAGTCAAGATTCTATGAAACAACTAATATTCCCTATAATATATTTGTCTCATCAAGCCAACTATTATGAGAATTATCAAAGCCAAGCCATTTTACATATACCATGTTGCCTCTTTTCTTTAGAACTTTTTCAACTAAATAAACATCTGGTTGTTTTGTTTTCTGCAGCTCATAAGAATAAAAAGCTCCTCTTATGGGTCTCTTATTTATATCTTCCAACAAGTATGTTACAGGATTGGTGTGATTAATTTTAATAATTTTAAATAATTCAGTAGTCCAATTTGGTGTGTAGCCTTTATCGAAAACATGTTTTTCTTTACTAATACGCACTTCATCTCCAATGTTAAGTTTGGATCCAGGAAATATTTTTATGTGATTATACACAGTATCCAATAATTTTCTTTCAATTGTTTCACTAACATCACATGGTCTCATTTTAATTACACTATGTTTTGATTCATTATAATTCTTCACAATAGTGGGTAAAATAGAAATCCATTTATGTGTGCCATTTAAACTAAAATATTTATATAATCGTTCCTTTATGGTACGAATAGTGCGTTCGGCAATGGCCGCTTTCATTTGTGAATATGTTGAATAATGATTAATATTGTATTGTTGCAACAAACGTTGATAATAATGATTATAGAATTCTTTACCCTGATCGGTATGCAAATTTTTCGGAAAACGCTTAGAAGTGGATAATATTCTAGCAAATGCCGCTGTCACTTCTTCCCCTGTTTTTGATTTTAGTGGTTCAGTCCACACATATTTTGAAAAACAATCGATAACCAACAGAATATATTTAAATTGATTATTTTCTTTAGCATATGTATCCATTTGGGCAAGATCGGCTTGCCATAAATCATCCAGCCCTTTAATAAGCGTTCGTCTCCTAGGGAAATTTTTTCTTATCGATCTATGTAATTCATTAACCACTTGAATTTTTTCGATTGATGCCATTTTACGGCCACAATTTGATTAGCACTAATTCACTATTGAAGTACCTATTTAAGTTTTCTAATATCAAGTTTATTAACTTTATTATTATCAAGAATTGTAATTTGGCTTCCTATATTACTAACAATATTATTAATTTTATTAATTTCGCGTATATTGTTAGTTATATTTATTTGAACTTCATGCAATTTTGAAGCTATTTCCCTACGATCATCAATATGCTTGCTCTTAACATCTTCAATTGCTGTTACTAATTTTTGAATCTTCAGTTCAAGTGCTGTTGATAATTCTTCAATCTTTATTTCAAGTCCTCTATAAAGCAGATTCATTTTATCAGCAAAACCTACTGATTGTTCTCTATGTCTCTCAGACATAACTGCGACATCTTGTTGTACCATCAAATAGAAATTCATGATTGTCTTACATGGCTCATCCACATATTTCTTATTAGAAACATCTTCATCTTGGGAGGGCAATTTAACATTACATATTTTTAAACCACCAATATCTAAGTCACCATTTAATGTAAAAGAAAACAATGACGAAGGAGAAGCAACAGGTTGATAATATTTATCAGCTGCACGTCCGAACTTGTCTATACTCATTTCTACTATAGGAAAACGATTAACTAAGAAGAGTTAATATACGATTTTCGCTTCTTTTAATTCTTCAATAATTGATGCAATTTCATTGGTGTGGGAGTTATTTCCAGCATATTTAGATGCAAATAATAATCGTAGTGTATCAACTAACTCATTAACATCATCCCAATAGACATATTCTACTGGTTTTGTATTATATGTCATATAATTATTATCATAGTTACCACCCTTTTTTGATAGTAATGGTCGTATGATATGTTTATATTTGAAGCTTTTTGCACCTATAATTCTACCTTCTGCAGAATAATTTTTTCGATAGAGATTGGTTTTGTCTATAATGTCTTCGAATGCATCAGTATCTTCATCATTAAAATTTTTAGATTTTTTATAAAATAACAACTCATAAAGCCCCTCAGTGCCTTCATAAGGGACAACGTCTACGATTATCTCACCCGTAATATTATCAAATTCTATTTCTTTACTACCTAAGCTCCATGTTCTAGTAGTAGCATTATATCTGGGGGCATGAGTGACGCCAATTTTCGAAGAATGTTGAAAATATTCTTCTATATATTTTTGTGAAACGTTGGGATAATCTTGTAAATTTATTACATTTTTAGCATTCGCCTCTATTATTTCACTATAATCATCGTCAGCTGTCATCATTGTATTATCACTATCAGTATCCGTTTCTTTTAACATAGTTTTTATTTCACTCTCATCTATAGGTTCCTGTTTATTTATTTTCATCACATTTGATTTCACCTCTGCTTTGATAGGTAATTTTACCGCTTTTTGATTATTTTCAATTTCTTTTAAATGGGTGGTGATAGGAGAAAAAATTCTATTTATTGTGGTATCTTCATTTGATCTCCCCAATTTTAATGCCATATATTTTTTTCGGACATCATTAGCTAATTTTATAATTTTCTGTTTACGTTCTGATTCAACCTTATTTAAAAGCTTCATCATAAACAAATGATTATTAATAGAACTATTCATTAACTTTTATATACTCATCGAACCCCATTCGATAACGTCCATTATTTAATTCAAATTCCTTAACAACAACCAATGGCTTAAATTTATTGGAATTCCAACATTGAGAACATAAGGTTTTAAATGTATTATATGATATATCTGGTGTAACATGTTCATCAAACACATGCTTTAAATTAACATCATCCTGTTTGAATAATACAATTACATTACAGTTATCTCTTATTAATTGTTTCGGGATTTTGGAATAAGTTTGACATAAGTATGCCACATCAATAGATTTATGCCGACCCATAGAAAAATATGCCCTAATTTTATCTTGCTTATCACAGGAAACATCATCAAATATAAATACAGAGTTTTCTTTAGCTTCATCAGGATCAGTGATTAATTCATTATCCTTATATGGAAAATATTCAATTTCCTTAACTTGCTGCAAAACATTTTCTAATAATTTATACTTTGGTTGATAAAGAGACTTTGAATATAAATATATATTAGCAAATTTCAGTCCATTAGGATTGAATAACAACGCTAAAAGTGAATTAGTTTTTCCACAACCACTAGGGCCGCAAAATATAGCGCGAAAACAATTTGGTAATAATTTACTATGTACACAGATTTTAGACGTGGAATCATCAAAATCTAAATTTTCAACATCGAGCTTAAGATCTTGTGATACTAAATGCATGATTCTAACTGAAAATTTAAAACATCCATTTATTATTTATATATAAAAGCTGCAAAGTTTTAATATGATTTAGTAATATGCAAACTGTTAAACACAAAGGTGCGGGTATTGTAAATTCGTTAATTAATAAATTACCTATTGAATTACATATTCCCGGCTATCAGTGGTGTGGACCTGGTACAAAAGTACAAAAACGATTAGCGCGAGGCGATCCTGGTATTAATCAATTAGACGCCGCCTGTAAGCAGCACGATCTTTTATATAGTTCAAGTTCATCATTGTCTGATAGACATAAAGCAGATAAAGAGTTAGAAAATAGTGCTTGGGAACGCGTTAAATCAAAAGATTCTAGTGTTGGTGAAAAAGCCGCGTCTTGGGTTGTTCTAAATACAATGAAAGTTAAAAGAAAAATGGGTATGGGACTGTCATTCAAGACACATGTTGTAAATCCTACATCGAAAAGTTTACGAAAATATGCAGTGAATAATAAAAGTTTACGAAAATCTTCATTAGCTGGATTAAAAGCTGCTCGAATGGCTATTAAAAAAGCAGGTGGTAGAAAAAAGATACGACTACCTCGTATTATTCCATTTGAACATAAATCTGGCGGATTTTTACCACTATTGCCAATTCTATCTGCTTTAGGAACAATGGGAGCTCTAGCTGGTGGAGCATCTACTGTTGTTAAAAATGTAATGGATATCAAAAGGAAAATAAATGATGGCAACAATGCTTCAAAGATTGAAATTGGCAAGAAAGGTTCGGGATTGTGTCTTCGAAAAAATTCCAAAGGTTATGGTTTATTTTTAAAAAAGCCCGAAAATTCGAGACGCTGAATTTACCTAATAGAGCTCTGTATGACTATGAAATAATAAACTGTGCAAATAAATTGAAACTACCATATTTTAGAGGTGTATTTATGCGTGATCAGCTACCCAATCATATACATCGTAATGAAAGTGCTATTGTTAATTTAGATTTGAATGCCAATGCAGGTACTCATTGGGTGGCATATAAAAAACGAAGAAGTGCAATCAATTATTTCGATAGTTTCGGTAATTTAAAACCACCAGTAGAACTAGTAAATTATTTTGGTCCATCAACTAATATAATCTACAATAAAAAGCAATATCAAAGATTCAATTCTAGTAATTGTGGTCATTTATGTATTGAATTTCTATATAATACCAAGTTGTAATTAAGTTGATTATTAGTTATGTCTATAATATTAACGCTGAAGGATCGCAAGTCTACACTCTCCATAGATTTTCCTATCCCCATACAATTGGATGCAAATTATCAATACGGATTAGCACTCATTGGTTTCTTTTCCTACAATACTATACCCAACGTAGAAGAAAATACAGAATTTTACTATATAGATAAAAGCAAACAGTTGAATTCAATTCATCTGCCTAGTGGTGTATACGAAATTACAGATATTAATAATTTTTTAAAGAAGAAGTTGCTAAATTTCAATTTGAATGGTAATGAAAAAGAGGAAGATATATTTTTCCTAAGACCAAACAATAATACTTTGAAGTGTGAAATTTTTCATCGTGATTTTGATATAGATTTCACTTATAACAATTCGTTGGCAAAACTCCTAGGATTCTCACGAAAGGTATTACCAGCAGGAATAGTTCATTCATCTGATCGTCCTGTAAACATTGTTAAAGTTCGAACAATTCACGTGGATAGTAACATAACAAGTGGGGCATATTACAACGGGATACCATCTCATACATTATATGAATTTCCTGTTACATCTAACCCAGGGTATTCTATAGACGAAATTCCACGAAACTTAATTTATTTGCCAATAATCAGAAAAGAGATTTCTAACATTTCATTGAAAATAGTAGATCAAGATTTTAATCTGGTGAATTTTCGAGGCGAAGAAATTATCATCCGATTGGAATTGAAAAAAGATGGTTTTAATAATTAAATCGTATAAAAGACATATCCACCCCTCACCATGCTCAGTTAGAAAAAGTTGTTCAAGAAGAAAGTTGGGGGGTAAATTATCATCATTAAACGTCAATTTTCTCAAAACAATTGGATATGTCGTACGATCAAATTTTAAACCTGTATAAGCCGGTGATTACCGATACCTCCATAATTAATATGGAATATCGAACATATTTGCCCTATGTTAAATCATTTGATAATAATGATGTAATCGAAATAACCGTAAATAGAAATGATGTTTGGCTGTTAATGAGCGAGGCTGCATTAGTCATTAAAGGAACACTGAAAAAGACAAGAGGAGAAGGCGATGGTTGTTTACTTAATAATGCAGGAGCCTTTTTGTTTGATTCAGTAACATATGAATTGAATGGAGTTGAAGTGGAGCATGTAAAAGATCCGGGGATTGTGAGCCTTATTCGTGGCTATTTATGTTATACTGAAGATGATACTAAACATTTAACAATGGCCAGTTGGTACTATCCAAATCAAAACCCGACATGTGCTAACAAAGAATTCTTTATGCGAATACCTTTAGCTCACTTATTCGGTGTTTTTAGTGATTATAAGACAATGATGTGTGGAAAACACACATTGCGACTAGTAAGGTCTCGAACAGATAACAATGCTCTATTGAATCCTAATAGTGAAACAATAACTGAAATTAAAATTGATAGTATTGAGTTGAAAGTGAGCCATGTAATGCCAAATGATAATATTAAAATGGAATTATTAAAGTCAATCAAACATGATCGGCCAATCTTGATTCCATTTAGGAAATGGGAATATCACGAATTACCAGCTCTTAATACAGGGTCGACAAAAGAAATTTGGAGTGTGAAAACTACTAAAAATGTAGAGTGTCCTCGTTATGCTATTATTGGTTTTCATAATAACCGAAAAGATATAGCAACTGCTGATTCTACATTATTTGATCATATGAACATATCAAATATCCGATTGTCTTTAAATGGAGATTATTATCCATATGAACGAATGAATTTAGATTTTGCATCAGATAATTATACAAATGTATATTATAATTATACAGAGTTTTATAGGAGTTACATGGCTCAATCTCTATTAGAACGCAAACAGGTTCTATTAAGTTATGATAAATTTAAAACACACGCGCTCTTTGTTATTGATTGTTCTAAAAGAGATGAAAGTATAAAATCTTCAACAGTTGACGTTAAGATTGAGATTGATACACATCAAGCTTTTCCTGAAAATACAAAAGCATACTGCATCATTATTCACGATTGTATTATCGAGTATTTGCCTCTCAGTGAAATTGTTCGAAAAATTAATTAAAATGAAAATTGCAATTGTTGATATGCAAGGTTTTGTATTAAATAGTAGTGAACACGAACGGAAGTTTCATGTTAAAGAGATCACTATTATGCATGATTCACAATATAATCATTATGTATTTCAAGAACCAAAACCATATTCGGCATTATCTATTCCCGAAAAGAAAGATGTAAATTATGCAATTTATAACATTCATGGGCTTCCATACCAATCAGGATACATTAGCTACGATCATATACATTTAATAAGAAAAAAATTATATGGATTTGATATTGTGTATGTTAAAGGACACCAGAAGAAGGATTTTCTACTAAATTTATTTGAAGATTTTGATGCTAGCAAACAATCGTTACCGAAAATTGTAAACATTGAAAGTTTAAGTAGTTGGCATTCACCACCTAAATTTAATATTGATGTACCGAAATGTATGGAACATTTAAATGATAAGTTTTATATGTGTAGTTTAAGAAACTGTTTTGTACTTAGTAATTGGATTTATAATTGTTTACCACAATAAATATATATATATATATGCTAGTTAATTGTTTCTATAAATTAGTTCACCTCACAATGTTGGGAATTCCTTTCCTAATATTAGTCACCATTTTTAATAATGTGCTCTATATGAGTCATCCAAAAAATGTGCAAGAAGTTTATATTTGTTTCACCCCTACAAATGATCATTGGCCTTCCAATTGGAATAAGATGAACAAAGTTACCGAATCAGTTCTATCTACATCTATTCCGAAAGATTCAACAACATATAAAATTAGAATTATTGACCATAAGGCTGTGTTTAAAGATAGTGAGTGGCAGAATTTAAACAGGTTCCCCACCCCTATCTTCATTTCCACATTGGCAGCAGAAAAACTTGATTCAGTCTTAGCAATACTTTATTGTGTTGCACTACTATCTGTCTCATTATTCTTAAAGTGTGTTGTTAAGTTGATTAGAAAATTAAAAGCATGGTGAAACTTGCGCAGGTGTTAGAATTGAAGAAAATTATTAACCACGAAATGGATTCAAATAATGAATATATTACAAAATTAATAAAATATAAGATGGAATTGCCTGAAAATATGTTATTGCTATTATTGAAGCCATGCTGGGGACACTCTACAACAGCTGAAGGTGACGTCATCGATGGACCGTTGTACAATCACAGCATTAATTGCAGTATATGTTTAGAATTTATATTAAAATCATACACTTCATGAATAAAAACATATATTTTTAACAATTGTTTTTTTTTTTTTTTTTTTTTTTTTTACATATAATAAAGTTATATACAACAATACTTATTCTACTACCTATGAATTATATTCAAATATTTGCAAATTCTTTGGGTATTTTATAGTGGCCCCAAGGAAGCGTGTCGGTACTGTTAGGTAATAAATATCTTTTATCATCAAAGGAATTAAGGGCCAACTTGACTTCCTCTATACTAAATATGTTATGATTATATGAACGGATAGACCGTTGGGCAACAATTTTATCCTTTCCTAACATTAAACAATCATAATAATCATTAAAAGTTATTTCATTTTTTACCACATTATTTCTTATACCCTTAATTTTCTTTAAACACTTATTATCTAGCTTATATGTATACATTTTTGACCTTAAACCTATAAAATGGGTTATAATATGCCCACATGCTTCATCTTTCATTAATCCTAGTACTTTTTTGTTCAATTGGGGTATGTTATACTTATTATTTAACGGATAATCGCTAGTATCAAATTTGCTAATATGCTTTTTAATAATTTCGCTATAAACATCATCACACATTATTTCATAAATAAAACTATCAGTATCTGTATACATCAATTTGCATTGATTTAATGGTATATGTTTCAATATAAATTGGTAATGGAAGTCATACATTACGGTCTTTGAAATATCTAAAATGGCCATGCCCACATATACCGGTTTGTTAAATATAATTTGAGCTTTATTTAATTCTACAGCAACTAAATTATCGTCAAAAATTTTACGGCTATGGAATAATGGACTTGAAATTAAATTTTTTGCTCCATATCGCCCGCCCCATTTATTCACTAATTTAATATTTCTATGGTTTCTTATGTTTTCCATCGTTTTTCCAAAAACTGCGTTATTCATCAATTTGAATAAACTTTTATCAAAATCTGATTGAGCATTGGTTCGTAACATTGTATTTAAATCAATATAAGATTTCAACCATGGAGACTGTTTGAACTTCAATATTTTATGAATTTTAGTTAGAATTAAACCGTTATTTAATGCTTGTTTTAAATTCCTATAATGAATAACATAATTTTTTTTATCTTTTACTGTATTTAACAATTTAGACAGTTTTGAATTTGGAGGTTTCTCGTGATCAGCACAAAAAGGAAAATCTTTATGTTCATCATGTAGACAAGATGGATACTCTAAATCAACTTCTAGAATATATCCTTCGTCTGCATCATCTCTTAATTGGCTAATGTTGAAATCATTAATATTATTGACCCAAACAAAATTATCGTATGGTAAGTACTGACACATAGCCCAACCATATAAATTATTAACGTCAAAATATAATAAATATTTCGATAGTTTAGAAGAATCATAATTAGTCATATATTTATTGTTGGCTTCGGAATAACGATTGGAGCACATAGAAATTCCTCCCCTTAACCCCTTTTCTATGAATAATAATTGATTAATATCTTTAATAAGTTTAAGTCTACATTTAGTAATTCTAAGCATGCAATCCCAAGCATATCCTGGTAAAGTATAGTACCATGCTGGATCTAATTTGTAAATATTCTGACACCTATTTCTAAAGTTTTCAAAAACATCTGCCAACAGAATTACATCAGTTTTTAAATATAAATCACTATACTCTCCTAAATTTAGCATATTAAATTTATTCCAAACATTTAGAGCATGTTCATATTCATCTTCATTAATATTTTGATCGTTTAATTTATTATAGAATAATTCTCTTTTTGGTAATTCGTTATCATTTAATTTATCTAAATTATCAACATAATCATAGGGAAAAACACCTTTACGTGTAAGCAGGTGAAATTTTTCATTATCTAAATAATTAAATTCCTGCTTAAGATTTGTTAGATCATTTATATTTAAAGTAGATGCTAATTCTGCTAACGATGTACCCAAAAACCTAAATGAATCTATGAACCTATATTTAATACTATTTTCTGTATAATATTGAGTAAATGATATATATTTCTCTTTATTAATGGGTAATAAGCTAACTCTATTGTTTTTACATAATTCTTTAATTAAAAAATGTCCATCGTAATTAGAGAGATTATGGCAAACTATTGGAATAACAAATAACTTTTTAAAATTTAAATTACAATTAGAGTGAGCGAATCCTGTAAATTCACCATTAAAAAGATTATGATCTGCTACAATTACATCATCAATCACAAATAGTTTCTCACAAATATGACATACTATAGCTGTATTTTTATCAACTCCGGGAGTCATAAGTATCACAGTTTTTAACTTTTCCTCAAGATTGAATGCTAATATTTCCAATTGATTTGAAAACCATTCTACACAGTTCTCTCCGCGATATGATTTATAGAATGAAATTGAATTATCATATGCACATTTAAAATAAAAACCTACACTAAAAGCTTTATGTTGTTGATAGAAATTTTTATTATGTACTTTTTCTAGAACACATTCGAAATCCAAATAAATTATAAAGGGTGATTTTTGTTTATACGTAAAAGTTTTAAATTCAACATAATCATACTTTGGGAAAGTTATCTTACAAAATTTTTTCTGTTCACATAATTCTAAATGCTCATTTAATTTATTCTCATCATTAAAATAATTCAAGCAGCGATCGCATACAAAAATGGCATGTTGTTTATTATTTATTTGTTTCGAGATAAGCCTAGAAAGATTTGTTATAAGAGAGTAGTGATATGAAATTTCCTCAAATTTATTACTCTCTGCAGGTAGTGGATCATAATCGTTTATATTTGGATAATATGTGTCTTGTATTAATAATAAATTTATATGTTTACTTAATTTCGAGTCCGTTATTCGACATGGTACTACTGAAAAATGCTTACCTTTCTTATTTTCAATAAGTTCAAGTATATAAACATTAACAGAAATATTGTTTAATCTTTCAAATTTTGGAATTTGGTCTATGGTAATAGGTAAAGTTAAGCCTTCGGTTATTAATACATTATTGTAATGAGGATAAGATGATACTCTATCTGAATTATGAGTAGGATAAAGAGCTGCGATGACGCTCCAATAAAAACAAGCATTATCGAAATTCTTAATGTTTATGCAAGCGCGTTTAACACGAATTTCATCCGGTAGTTTAATAAAAGATGAAGCACCGTTTCCAAATGTATGCTTATTAATATTTATTTCCAAACTAATTAACTTATGTAATGCCCAACCACTATCGCGCTCTTGGAATTCACTCATTGCTGTTAATACTTTTTCCACAACATTTGTTTGGAACCAGTCTGATAGATTGCTTCCAATGTCAATAATTATGTTTTTGGTAATAAAATATTTATATTCAAACGTATCTAGATTGTTCTTCTTAATAATATATTCACCGCAAAAACAAGTGTTTATTTTTATTGTTTTAATAGATTTAAATATATTAAGAATTCTACGTTTGACTAATTGGAAAGCGTCTTTAAAAAATTCTAAAATGTCTATATGTTTTAAATTATAAATAATCCCAGTTCTAATGCGACTATTAAATGCAGCGTTAATATCTTCCCACCTAACCCTATCACTACGTTTTACTCCATTGTCACCCCCGCCAATATGTATGTTATTAACTAATACTACAAACTTGTAATAGAATTCGCAATCGTTTTAAATAAGTGATATTGGTTAAAATCTTTCTGTATTTACCAGTTGATAGTTGCCCTTCTTTTGATATTTTCGTTAACTGTCAGATGCTTGTATTAATTTTTTTAATCCAATTTTTCTTTTCTCTGGAATTTTGTAATAGTTTTGTGGCTTCGGTAACAATTCGGATAACTTCATGGCTTAGGTCAATTGCACAATCCATTACTGGAAAAATAAATATTTCATTGCAAAACCAATATTAAATCCAAAATGTTAATATTTACCTGTAGCCTATTAGAATTATCAAACCAAATTATTTAAACACTCGATATGTATTGTTTAAACTTCAATATTTTATGTAGTTGTTGAAGATGAAACTGTATTTGACAAATAGCTCACATGAGCCCATATTTATATTGGAAAAAAAAGAAATGATAATCGTCTTAGAGGGTGGCTTTTCGACCTTCTCAATCTCATGTGTAGATAACCACAAATTTTACTAGATAATTCTTAATAGCATTCAAATGATATTATTGTTAAGAGCACATTCTTCATCGTCTGTGACAAGAAATGATAATCGTCATAGAGGGTAGCTTATCAACCTGCCAATTAAAAATCACTTAACTTTTTGGCTTTTCAAATAACGTCAGACCGTCTGGCCTCGATGGTTTTTACATCTGCATGCAGCCTTTTTTCTTTAAAGTAATTAAGCGACTCTCATTAAATGGACAAAATGGCGTTAAAATTAACTGGACAATAACCATGGTGACGCTAATGGACGCCGGACGACCCACCATTCGCCCGGCCAATCAAATCCAACGGTGCCATATTGAATCATCCCTTTTCCCACCCATCCAATGAAATCCAACGACGCCATATTGAATTACCTTTTTCCCCACCCATCCAATGAAATCCAACGACGCCATTACCCCTTTCCCTTAGCACCTTCCCCTCTGACGCCATATTGAATTACCCCCCACCCCTTAAACTTGTACACACCCCTTTGATTGACACCATATTGAAAAACCACCCCGTTACCCCTGAATTTACAATCCCCCCTCTAGAGTCTCAGTTGAGGGAGAATCGGCCTTGTTTAACTACTCATAATTTTTGAAAAAGCGCTCTCCCCAAATCGGGTTCTTTCACAAATTTACAGATACGCTTAGTTTCAGATTCTGATAATCAGAATCCGATCACATTTAAAATTCAAAATCTAAATTTGGAAAAAATAAAAACGCGATCTAAAAATGATCTAAACATACTTAAAAACATCGCAATCAGTTACGTGTTTTTTGCAGGGTTGTCATGTTTTAAACATTGGTTTTAAACTAGTTTAAATTACGCATTTTAAACAGGGTTGTTGTGTTTAAAACAATTTTCTAACATGTGATTTCTTTTTTTTCCAATAAGTAATTAAAAAAATACATTTTAGCTTAAAAATACAGCACGAAAAATATCATGCTGCTGAATGTTTATTGATTAAAAAATGTATAAATGGTATGTACCATATTTAGCTTTACATTAATTATTTAGTTCCTTAAAGACTACTACAAGTTTAGTTGCTTTCTCATTTCCCAATCTGTTTCTTAACTTTGAATGAACCAGTCCATAGGAAGAAAAAGGTTTCATCTGCTATATTAGCAGATGAAGCTATTGCCGTATGCAACTGTTTTACGAGTTTATTGGTTACATGGTGTATGGAACAAATAGATTTCCACTATGCCAGTGGTTTTACGTTAGTTACAATGTTTTTTGAAAACATATACGGTTTAAACGGAAGCCATTTAGCACGATAATTAATTATATCTGGCAGCGCATCGCCGTGATACCCAGATACATATTCCATTGCCTTATCTACTTCTCTTTGGTCAAGTTTATTGCCTAGAACTCGATGATCCAGCATATTAGCGAGATAATATGCTGGAGTCAAGGCCATTTCAAAACGTTCGATAACTTTTCGGAATTCTGTTTGGTTGCATTCTTCATTACTGAGTGCAATTTCGAACGACGTTTTTAAATCAATCCAAATTTCTGTCGCTTCACTAATGGTGCAAGATTTTCTTTGTATTTTGTCTAATGTATCTTTGTCAATCACTACGCTATCAGGTAAAGCAAACGTTATACAAAATCGCCCAATTCTTCAAGTAACTTTCTAATGTGTCGGCTAATGAATTCCAGCGAACATCTGGAGGAATCACTAAACAGGATCCACCTGCTTCGACATATTTTGATCGCGCAAAATGAATGTTTCTGAAGTAGTTGCATATTTTCTTAATTTTAGACTTGATATCGGGAATCTCTGATAATTTGTCTAAATCATGGGCTAATAGATTTAGAATATGTGCCGAACAACCATATGTAATAATGTCTATTTTACCCAGTTCTTTAGATAATTCCTCTCTCATTTTTATCATATTTGACGCATTGTCGGTTACTCTACTGGTAACGAAACAGTTAAATTCACCTGTGCATCTCAAAATCGACTTTTTTAATATCTGTAATAAATAGCCTGCAGTATGACTGTGACTAGAAGTATCAATTGAATTTAATAAGTGTATAGTTTCATGTTCTGGTTCTGTTATACAAACTCCAATTATTGGGTCATTGTGCACATTACTCCCATCAATACTCAACGAAACATTTTGATTTAAAACCAATTCTTGGACAGAATCATAAATTTCATTTAATAATTGATTAGACAATGCATGCCTATTTGGAAGAGTATAACTAGGACGCAGTACATTTATTAGGCTCTTAAATTCTGTGTGTTTCTCCAGCAGGTGGCGTGTGGTTCACACAGGAAAGGTGTATTCGTTGCGTAGAAATATTTTGCAATTTGCCTGTCAATGGTTCTCTTTTACGACGAATTTCTTCGGATTATATACTTATCCATGATAGATTCCGATGCACTTATAAATGATGTAAAATTGCTTTTAGTTGAACATGTCGAACCAGGTGTACCTATAATAATGTAAAAATTAAGGTAGCAATTTAAAATTAATTTCTTATTCATAGATGCCATAGACACACTCCCGGCATGTGCATTACTTAAGAGTACCTACCTCCATCAGTTTTACGTTTCTTCCCGGTACTTCTCCATGAATCACTCTCAGAAGAGCAGCACGGGTATTCCTCGAAGTCTGAATCTTCCTTATCTAAAATCCCTTGATCTTCCACTACCACTACGGCGGGTGAAAGGGTGCCACAGTTCTCATCGTGTTTTTTCATTCTAGCTACTAGGCAGACAATACTTATTATATATTTTAAACATTCAGCCCTAACAGTTTTGTTATCTTCTTTCATTTCTTTCTCAAATAAAGACCAAATAGTATCCTTCTTTCTTCACAAATTAGATATTTTGTTGAATAATAATTAATTAATAAGTGTTGTTTTTAATCAAATCGAATTCAAAATCCAAAATTAATCACTAATAATTTCACTATACGACACGTACGTAGAGTACCTATTTTCACTTCACAATAAACTAATCTTTGATGACAACAATCATCTATTAACGGATGCGAAATTCGAATCATATTTATATTTTACTTTTAAGTCTAGAGAGGTAATTGCAGAAGGAAGAAAACATGAAAATACATATTGTGTATTTTCTGATATCACCTCAATTCATTCATGGAAACGCAAAAACATATTTAACAAATACTGCTTATTTAGTCATTTCATTTTCATAGTTAAAGCTTATTTCAATGGACGACTCCATTTTGCCAATGCGAAGATATCGAAGTCAGCAAGTTAGCAGCGATCTCGAGTTATAATCAAAAAATATGAATATTTTTCCGATAATTTTGCTACTTCAGGATTCATCAAAATATTATATAAATATTCTGTTGATTCATATTTTTCTTTATTTGTTACCAAATCGCACAGACCATTTGACTCTTTTATAATTTTCATTAATTTTTTCCCATTTTATATTATAATTCTGTGTATTATAAAGAATTTCATATACATTCAAGTACTTGATTCTACATTATTTTCTGATTCGTACATACAATTTTACTCTTTATTATTACTAATAATTAAGTAGTAATACAGTCCTGCAATACTAATAGCTAATTAACAAGCTTATTCTAAAAAGTTTATTATTTCGTTAATTTTATTTATTCAATAAACTGCTGTAAATTTACATTTTGGCACTTCTATAATAATTTTCTTTTAAATCTTATTAATATGATAGAAGGAAACGCATTACTATTAGAATTTTACTTTTTAAATTACTTAATAGTTAATACTACTTAGATTCCAATTTCCATCTCACTAGCCGAGAAAAAAAAAAGGTGTATATGTATGTAATATTTAAGGCAGAAAAGTAGAATTAGATATATTCTAAAATCAGATCAATGCTACACTTTTGAAGTATCTATTAAAATACAGTGTATATACCAACACAAATTTCCGATATAAGTAGAATGCGGTCATGTTAAATTCAAAATAATGATATATATTATAATATTGCGACTTGAAGTTGGACTTGGACTACTTCTTGCTGTAAAAGTACCGAAAGTTAGTTTTGGCATAGTGTTTATCAATAAAATTTCACCTCGAAAATTTCAACGCACTGACTTTTATAGAAAGCAAATGTGGTTAAAAAAGTTACAACAGTGCTCGTAAAATCATCACCATGACAACAAACTAGGAACCCATCCTCTAACCGATTTTGCCGTACCACGGCTCATCATAGAGGCTAGGGAAGTTATCGGTCCGAAGACGCTTTTGACAGTGTCGAAGTCCAACGAGCACTTAAATAAATTACATCGGTACTCGACACTTATTTACAAGTTTTATGAAGCACTGTGTGAAATGCTGTTAAATTTGCCGTGGCATCAATTTACCCCGCCTAGAAGCTGGTTCACGTATTACCCTCTGTAAGAATATATCCTCTTATATTTTGACTCTAACCAAGGTTGGATTGAAAGTATTTATAAAGAAAGAATAGAATAGAAGCAATATTTATGTACTTATTATAAAACAGTTAATATTATTATTATTTTTTAAATTAAATTAAATATAGCTCCATTATTTTTTCATTATCGAAGTATATGATCTACATATAGGATAGACATAACACATAGGAGATTTTGATATGTAGCCATCAACAACATCATGACATCCACATCAACCTCTTGAACACATTACCATAATTATGTAAATGGTAATTTACTGAAAATTCAATTTAACTTTCAGGAATATTTACCTACACCGAATTATTCGAAAAGGTAAACAAAATAACAATAATATTTTTATTTTTGATCACAAAAAGAATGATAATTAAAATAGAATTTATACCGATGTAAATATACATACATGTTAATATTTGGACCTATTTGTACCTATACCCGTTTATATTTAACAGTCTTTAACTAATACACATTTCATTCTGATTCATATATCTTCAAATAAAATTTTGAATTTATTAATTTTGTTGGACATCTTTAAATACTTTGTTATTTATCACGTAATGGATGACAACCAGGTGGATTTTGGGATACCTGAAGATTATATAAATTTAATCAAAGACGGACTTCCAGATGCTTTGCCAATTCTAAAAGTTGACACAGAGATCGAATCAGATTCAGCTGAACAATTAGGTGATTATTCCAATTTGGAGGCTTCGCTGATTTTAGATAGTGAAAACGTAACAGAACAAAATCAGATAAATTCTAAAGGCGAAACAAGCACAGGTAATTTATAATTTTGAGCCTATACTTCTTAATTCTCTTATTATTTCATATGCCATAAATTTAATTGTAACTCACAATGAATAAAAAAGAACGGATGCGATCATACTGAGTGTAGTTGAGCAGGAAGACACACATTCATTGGCTTAATTTTATTACTGGACCGATTTTAGAACTTATTTTACAATTCTTAATCTTAACTGCATTTGAAACATTTATCGAATCAATTAATTAGTTTATACTGCAAATAAAAATACCGTTTTTTTTGGTGAACAAAGTTTGTTTTTAAAAAGTAGAAACTTTTGTAATTTTGTGAAAACTGGTTAAGTATTAAGACAAAGCCGGTTTTGCGTCAAAATCCAAAATGGCGTCAAAATCCAATATGGCATCAATGTTTGTAGAAGTGTATGAAGATGAGTGTATGGTGGTTGTTTATCGGTCCGTTGATTGGTTGAGGGTGATGTTATGAAGGGGTGATTGTTCCCGCTCTATTATTTTGATTGGTTAGGAAGGGAAGATGGTGGCAATAATTTAAGATGTCTCTTCCCCGCCCTCCAAGATGGCGTCAATGTTTCAATATGGCGTCAGTGATACAATATGACGTCAATGTGTGGTCTGTCCCAACTGTTGGCGTCATATTGTCTGGTGGACATGAAACATGTTGGAACCCAAAACCAATTGATTCTTTATGCATACTAAGATACATTTTTAAGGTTCCAGCTGGTCAGGCCTTTTATAGATGGATTAGTAGTTGAAGTAGACAGGTGACATGAAAATCTTCATGTCACCAGTGAAGTATTGATTAGTTAATTATTTAACCCACAAAGCATCAAAGCAATTATGTTTTTTTTCTAATAATTTTAATGGCACATGTTATCGAAAAGATACGTGCCACAGAGATTTATTTAATAATTTATCCTTCATCGTTTTAAATGCAATTTAAATAGGTAATTTATCAGACTAGATTCGAATGCATGTTGATGGTATCTTGTTATAATTTTTTTCGAAATGTTCATATTGTTAATACATTGTCACCCCTTAGAAATTTTATATAAGAATATTAATAGGGAAGACAAATTCCTCAAGTATATTGTTTACAAACAGACTTTCAGTTTATTCTTCTATCTTTATCAAATAGTTTCATAATTTGTTCTTTATTATAAGGAATGTTAACGAGAAAGACAAATTCTTCGATCCTTTTTTTTGCTATAAATACATGTGCGTTTAAAGATATGTATTAAAACATAATTTGATCTTCAGTGAAGATCAAATTTGGTGTTTTATTTGGTTTATTGCTCAGGAAAATATTAACATTAAATTGCAATGTTAATAATAAGTAATGTTTTATTTCTTACAACAATAAATGTGTTGCTTTATTTATAAAGTATAAGAGAAAAAAAAAAGAAAAGAAAATGAATTTAAATGCAATCAATCGGGCTGCTGAATATATAGAGAAACCAAAAATTAGAAAGCTGATTTAGAGCCAGAAATAAAACATAAAATTGTTGGTGTCGTCGTAGTACGTTCCAAATATGGTGGATGTTGTAAAGGGTGAATTGAAAAAGTCTATAGTTTTCCTCCCGCAAAGAATGACTGAAGTAATAACAGAAAATTTACAGCCTTTCGTTGGAGGCAAATACAGTATCATATTTAAATATGAGGAGAACTTTTCAAACGCTATGTCAACACCCATATTTGAAATTGTTGAATAAAACATTAATTATTTGAATTATGTTATTTTATTTGAAATCAGACAATATTCTGCATTCGTTTATTAACATACATTCCCTTAAACAAAAACTTTTTATATCCTTAAAAAGTTGACAATATGCATAAATTAGAGTCCTAATAATTACTGGAGTAATCAGTTCAGAAAGTAACTCTTCAATAACTTGTATAAAGTTTTTATAATATGTGTTAAAATCAATTAATAGTAATCTGTCAACAGTATCAACAATAAAATAAGTATATGGCTCTCTGTTAATACAATAGTTTGTCCACATCTTGTAACTTCTGCTATTTTCAAACCATTATTACCATTGGTGTTTGTGATAATTCTATTATTAAATGTGATAAAACGTAAATACATTTACGATTTATAGATATAAACTTTTGTCATTCAAATATTTCTAACACAAAAACATCGTTTATCTTAATACATGGCCTAAAATCCATAGGCATATTTAAACCAACATCAATGAAAAATTCATTATTATGGATTGAGGAAAATCTTGTATTCAAAATAAAACATCAATCATTCTGATTGGTCACACATTCAAATTCGTTTAGTAATTCAAAAAAACTGTTTATCAATTTGACTAGCACTAAAAATGCAAAGATTTTAAAAAGACATCGTATACTAACACAATTTGTAAAAGAAACAATTAACTAATGTTTTCTTCATAATATATTTGTCTCATCAATCCAACTATTATGAGAATCATCGAAACCCAACCATCGTACAAATACCCTGTTTCCTTTTTTTCTTTAATATTTTTCCTACTAAATAAACATTTGGTTGATTAGTTTTAATAAAGTAATAGTAATTAAAACACCCGTATTGACGGGATAAAGTAATAAATAAATATAAGTCTTAATTAGCTGGGTTAAAGGCGGCTCGAATTGCTATTAAAACAGCAGGTGATCGAAGAAAGATACGATTACCACGTATTATTCTATTTGAACATAAATCTGGTGAATTATGTTCCACCAGATATGGTATATTGGCATTATACCTATAATGCCAATTCTAGGTATTAGGTTTAGAAGCAATGGAAGCCTTATCTGGTGGAGTTTCCACTCTTGTAAAGAACATTTTAGATATTAAAAAGAAAATAAGTTACAACGTCGGTAATAGTGCTCCTTCAATGACTTCAAATTCATTTCAGTCATTTCAATGACTTGAAATGAAAAAGGTTCAGGATTATATTTACGAAAAAATTCTAAAGGATATGGTTTATTTTTAAAAAAGACAAAAAAATTGGAAGCGCTAAATTTACCTAATAGAGTATATATATAGTTATAGAGTACATATATAATTATGAAATATTAAAATATGCAAATAAATTTAAATTACCATATTTTCGAGGAGCTTTTATGCGCGATAAACTACCCAATCGCATATATCCTAATGAATCTAATCCAGGTACTCACTGGTTTGCGTATTAGACACTGGGAAATGTTATCAACTATTTCGATAGCTTTGGTAATTTAAAACCACCAATGGAATTGTTAAAATATTGTGGTTCATCAACTAAACTAATCTACAACAGAAATCGATATCAGAAATTTAATTCCAGCTAATGTGACCGCTTATGTATTGAATTTCTATAAAATAACAAAGCACAGTGAAGCTAATCGTCAGTTATGTCTTTAATATTTACATTAAAGGATCATCATAAAGTCAATTCTTTCTATAGATTTTCCAATCCCAGTTGAATGAGATTCAAATTATCAATATGGATCGACTCTGATTGGATTCTTTTCATATAATAGTATACGTAACGTTGAGGAAAATAAACAAGTCAATTCAATTAATCTATCTGCTAGAGTATATGAGATTACAGATATTAATAATTATCTGAAAGAAAAATCATCTAATAAAAAAGAAAAATGTGGAAGATAAAGATATCTTTTTGCTAAGACCAAACAATAATACTGTAAAGTGTGAAATATTTCATCACGATTTTGATATCGATTTCACTCAGGACAATTCCTTAGCAAGGAATAGCAACATAGCTCCAATCTACGTCTCTAAAAATGATATAATATATATTTAATCAATATACATATAAAAAATCATAACATAACAATAAATTGTTAATAGACCATAATATATAAATAAAATAAACCCTCATTCTATATTTTAATATCTTAATATCTATTATATTATATACATGTGTTATGTTATGATTCTTTATAGCAATAGATTTCAAAATATTTAAAATTCTCCGTTTAAATAATTGAAAAGCATCGTTCAAAATTTCTGTGGTGTCTATAAATTGCAAATAATTCCAATTCTTATTCCATTATTAAAAGGTACTTCGAGATCAATCCATTTCACTCTATCACTACATTTTCTCGAATTTCCGCAAATATAAAAGCTTATGTTTAAACTTGTTAAACCAATTTAAAGTTGTATGGATAAATCCAAACAAAATCAAAACATCGCCGTTTTTCCGCAACAAATAAACGTTAAAAAATCAAAGATACATTTAGTGGAAGGATCGAGGATAACATGGGAGCCCTGTAAAAAGAAGGAAGATAAGTTTGACGTTAACGGCCGCTATCTTAAACGGCTATCTACAGGGATATCGACAGGCTAATTAAAATTTAGATACGCCCCGCATCATGGCTGCAGTACCTCGTACAAGTGGCGAGGCATGTAACAGCAGCGACTATGAAGAAGATGGAAATATGGTTAACTGACAGCAAGAGTGAAAAGGAAAATTTTTGGCGTCGTCCAAATATTTTAGTTGACAACATTAAAATCCATCCAGGGTCGCTGATTACGCGCGTAAAATAGCGCATAAATAGAAACAAGTGTTCTTTGTATTAAAAAGTACATTCCGTAAAATTTAGGCAATTTACACACGTGCACAAATCAATTTAACCATCAAAATAAGGGAGCGGGAACAACCATTTCGACTTTCCAAACTAACCGACAGCGTATCGACATAAAATTAAGTCTGCTGAAGCGAAGTGCATCCAGTAGGAATCAAAGTAATCGAATTGCGAAAAAATACGAAAGAATCCAATGAAAAAAACTACTGATAATACTTTTACTTATTAAAGAAACATACTTAAAAATACTTTAATTAAAATAGAATGTTCTGAATATTTATCAGGCAGTTGACCCACCGCGGAAATATGCTCAAAAGCTTGGACTTTTCGTAAGTTGAAAGGTGGAAAATAAGCCCCCGCAAAGAATGCGTCTTCAAGCTTTTTGATTCTCTTGTAAGGAACCACAGCAAACTGAAATTGACTAATCGCAACAGCCAAATTGAACCCTCATTTTTTTCAATTATTCAGCTACACTTCATTTTTAAATTCTGTTACACAGCAAAATTAACTTCTGCTATAAATACGTGTTCTAGGAAAAAAACGATTTGTATGCCCAGAATGTTCTAAGCCATTTGAACTGAAACGGGGCTTGAAGAGACACATGAGAATCCATACAGGTAAGAACACTGGCAATTTCAATAATTACATTTATTTCTAAACGAAACGTTGAAAATATAAATCAATTCATGCTTCCAAATTTAAATTTTTTGTAATTCATTTTCTCATGTACCTCACATCTCTAAATATTTTAGGAGAACGACCATATCCATGCCCAACATGCTCTTGGACATTTCAGTTTCAACATCACCTGATTAGACATATTAGATCTCACAGTGGTATGAAATAAAATATATGAATCAGTTTCTCTATATTTCTATTCATCACATAAATTTCTACATTGCTCTCAATGATCGTTTCAATTGATATTTCAGGGGAAACCCCTTATCTATGCGAGTTTTGCGGTGATAGATTTACTCAGCTATCGAACTTGAACAACCATGTCACACTTCACAGTGGTAAGAAATAAAATAGATTAATGAGTTGCTTAATATTTTTATTCATCACATTAATTTCTACATTTTTCTCAGTGATCGTTTAAATTAATATTTCAGGGAAAAGACCGTATACGTGCAAAATAAGCGATAAGAGATTTACTCAGCAATCAACCTTGAAGAAACATGTGAGATATCACAGTGGTAAGAAATAATAGTTATTTATGTATTAAGAGAAAAAATTAATAATTTGTTGCTCGCAAGTGACGGTGCAATTGTCACTATGAGCAACAAAGTCATTTACTCTCGAACAACCAAATTAGATTGAAAATGAACAATTTAATTAGAACTATCTAATAGGTTTATGTTCATACGTTTAATAAGTAATAGTATACAGGGTGTTTCGCCACTCCTAATTTTAATTTCAATGGTGGATAGGGGATGAAAATCTGAACACAAAATGTCTAAAAAAACAATGTCTATCCTCAATAGTTTCCGAGATAATCAGCATTTTCTGATTTCTTCAAAACTGTTCGTGAACCGTATTGTAACTGACCTACGTAGTACTAGGTCTTGAAAAAGAGAACAAACATTGAACTCATTAACGAGTTCAATGTCACACGTAGTATAAAATGTTTCCATTTTCTTTGAGTCAGTTGCGGCTTTTTAATAATTTCGGCGACTTTAAAGTCTAAATTTTTACTTACTTTCAAGCATTGAATATTAAAATTTGATATGTGGAATTAAATGCATTTTTAAATGCAGTCGTTAATTTAGAAAATATTTGACACGATTGAATGATTGAATTTTAATTTATTCAAATAATGCTTTAATGTGTTAGATTAAGCATTGGAAACGAGCAGTAACTATTAATACTAAACATTTAAAATTCCATAAACCAAAATTTCGATTTAATAATGTAACTTAATTTCGCTTTTTATCGAAAGTAAGGAATAATTGCGACGACACTGGTTGCTCGCTAGCCGGCTGCTATACAAACAATATTCGGCGGTGATACATTTACTGTAGTAACAACCATGTGAAACTTCACACCGGTAAAATTTAAATAGTTATTTATGTATTAAGAGCAAAAAGCAGTTTCTCACTGAAAATAAGAAAGCCACTTTTTGTCCGAAGATCTAGAATAATCAAACTAGACGTCGATTTCTTCTATGAGAATAAAGAAATGTAGTTTTAATTATTTAATGTACATGTGATCCTATCTACAAATGCGAAATTAATTTAGCTCAATCAAATCCTTGAATTTAGTCTAATAATCAACACACAATTTTTACTTATTAAAACTAAACAATTTTGTTTTGGATGATATCCGTTTGGATACGATAGTGTATACTATTTGAATCTGTATAGTAGCCATGATTGCAATATGCAATGCGGAAAATAGGATCACTATGACACACAGGATAATGCGTGTTTTTTTCCTGTTCGCGAGTCATACACATTTCCGCACGTGTTACGTACAATTTTTTTACCCACGACTGTCAGTATGTACTTAAAAATTGCAAAATTGAAATATTGACAATTTTCAATATTTTTTTTTTGATAGATTATTAGTATATTAGTTTTGATAAGTTTAAAATAATAATAGTTAATGTGCTTTTAAATAGGTAATATATATTATTGAAACAAATAAAAGAACTAGAACTATAGTAGAAGTAAGTAGGTAATTAAGTCAGTCCGAAACGACTGACTGAGTGGCCAGTAAAATCTACTGAAAACTATTTTAGATAAACCGAATGTTTCTTAATATGATACTCATTCATGTACTCTATATGCATGAATACAATCTTAATTAATTTCTTAAATGTTATTCAAATTTATATATATATATATATATATATTAGTGGGTAATATATTTCTTCTACGCAAAGGCGCATCTTAATTAGAAAGAGCATCAGAAGAGCCTCTTCTTTTTATTCAAAACGAATTAGAGAAAACCTTACATTTGATAATGAAAAATTAAATTGTTTAATTAATAATTGTTTATGCCTAATTATGTAATTAGTAATTCAATTGTAAATATACATAATTTGTCTTTACAATATTAATGGCAAGTCGAAAATTTTGTTTCGAATTGATATTCATTTCTAGAATTAGTCGAAGTCCTTTTATAGACATTATTGAAATTATTTTCCGTCTTTGTTCTGCTATTTTTCCTTTCTATTACTGAATTGGTAACCTTATCGCTCTAACGCGAAAAAGGTCGCGCTTGAATTCTAAAGCGAAAAGTAACACATTATTAAATGTGTGTAGAGAAATAGTATATTTCGGCACCGAATTAGAAAAAACGTATTAAGTTAATAACTAATACGTTATACGTATTAGTTTCTCTACATTTTTATTCATCGCATTAATTTCTACATTGCTCCCAACGATCGTTTAAATTAATGTTTCAGAGGAAAAACCATTTGAATGTCCAGGACGCAGTAGGAGGTTTAGTCAAGCAGCAGGCTTAAATCTCCATATGTCATGTTGTACCGGTAAGAAATAATTCATTCATTTTAAAATATAATTCTAATGGCTGCATCCCATTTCAGCAGAAATGTTACAATGTTTCTTCCAATTATTTTATCATATTCGAAGCCATTCGACCAAAGTTTTTCCAACTTAGGGCCTATTAACCCTTCTATATTATTTGCAGACCTCGAATCTAATTCTACTTTAACAAATATTTTAGGAAATCAATCATCTGCAGCTGGAACATCTGGGGGTTCATCCAATCAAAATGACAATTGAAAAGTGAACGATTATTGAAATATCAGCCGACTTCTTACAACATTTGAGAAGTTACTAAATGCCTTTACCAAGTAGTATAAATTATACTAGAATGAGCCAATTATTTAACAGTTAAATTAAGCAATTATTATAGTAGATTGTTATAATGCAAAATAATACTAAAATAAGTTTTTTGTATGTGTTTGTATTTGAGACAATAGAACTGACTTACTGGACGACTAACTGCCGTCCAGCCCTGCCCTTAATATTTAGTAAATATATTAATATACATATATTATATATACGGATACTCTATACTATATATATATATATATATTTAAATGTTTTTTAATTTGTGACTTGTAATTTGTGCATTGCGTGTTTTTCATATTTTTTAATTTGTCCAATTATTTAAAATTATGCTTATTTCTTATTGGATGAAATAAATCTATTAATGAGTAATGATTTGAGCGCATGTATTTATTATGTAATTAGTAGCTAAGATTCCCGATTCCGTCAAGGTTGAAATCTCTAAGTTACAACCATGAAGAACTATCGGAAGGATGGGAAACGACCTAACAAAATTCAAAATATTTTCGTGCTGGAAAGAGTGTCTACACGACACGCTGTCTTGTCTTTTAGAATTATTTGAGTGCGTAATTTTGACCACTAGAAACTCAGATCCAAGTTTTCCAAAACGGAGCTTCGCTATGCAGTTTTGCATATTGCAATACAATGTGCTACTTTTGTTTTACGCTGGTACATTATTTCTATACGGTCATTGACTTTTACCCAAAGCTTACACAGTTGTAATGTTTTCTTTAATTTTTGAATGTACATAAAGTTTTAATGTTTATTTGGGTAAAGTTCAAGTAGGCTCCTATCATATATATAACATATTTCTTGCCATAGGGCAAGAAAATGTTGAAAATTGAAAATCCCATTCCGTTGACTTTGCCTCTTATGGTGGGTTTATTTTATACAGAAGATAAGGGATAAAAATAACGGATAACGCGTAACGTTTAAGGTTAAAGATACGCAATTCAATGGAAACTTTTATACATCGTGTTACAATAAAGAATTGCGCTTAAAATTGACTCACTTTTATCTTTATTCTTATTCTTATACATTATTCTGTTGAGGCAAGCGCATTACCTTATTATACGCAAAGAAACATGGATATTTTCATATTTATATTTCATTTATAATAAATAATTATTATTTCTTTCTTTTTATATGTAGTTGATCCTATTGATCTCTAATATTGTCTTTAAATATTTATACGTATAATACCGATTAATTTGTTATTCCTATATTAAGCGATGTTTTCCGTTAAACGCTATTCGTTTTTTCTTATTTTTATCCCGTATTCTTCTATATAAACCCACCATTACAG
This sequence comes from Platypus cylindrus, assembly GCA_949748235.1. Classification (NCBI taxonomy): domain Eukaryota; kingdom Metazoa; phylum Arthropoda; class Insecta; order Coleoptera; family Curculionidae; genus Platypus; species Platypus cylindrus. The sequence goes on along the minus strand of OX456490.1, from coordinate 8,169,987 downwards.
TTTGTCTGTCTGTGATTGGCTCTTTTCACACGTATGCGAACCGCATACGGCAGCCGTATACGGTTTTATTGCTTTTTAGGAAAGGGAGCGTCGGTGTTGCCACTTCATTTTTTGTATGTTTTTCAAGTCTGGGAATGATCTCTCTGCAATTTTTCCCTCGGACTTTTGCGTTCAAGTTTCACACGCTTATCTTTTACGTTTAAATTAAATAGTCTAGTTTTTTTATTTCGTCTAGTGAAAATCAGTGAAAATTTTGTGAATTGTATGACCAATTTGACAACTTCAGTATTTATTTGTATCCATTTTTACCTAAATTATATTTTTTTAAAACATTTTCAAAGTTAAAAGAAATATACAGTAAATTTTAAGAAAATTCAATGCTCAATTAGATACAACCAAAAAGGACAATGAACTTTATGTTATCCAACAGATGATTTTTATTGTCATTGTTTTTCCATCAGCAGTTGTAGTGAGTAGTGCCGTGTCGAATTCGGATTATTTCTTTAGTTGTTTTCTTAATAAAAAATACATGAGAGCAGGATGTATTAGAAGATAAAATTAAGAACGTAAAGAAATATTTTTTGTGCTGTGAGTAGTTGAAAAAACTTCGAAGAAAAAAGATTTCCAGAAGTTTTATATATTGTACAATTTTTCAAGAAATCAATCAAATTATGGATTTTTCGATTTTTCAATGCCACAATAGTGATGGGAAATTAAAAAAGATAAAAATGGGCCTGATGTTGTGTTGAGCTTAAAAAAAAAAGAGAATTTCTTCGAAAACGCGGATATTGTGTGCATATTGTTCCAAAAGCAAAGGATCGATTTTTCCATTTTTTTAAATGTTTTTTAGTGCTAAAATAATTTCAAATTCAGAGACGCAAGACGATTATTTTTTGTGAAATATATAATTGCAAAAAAAGATTTTTTGTTTGTTGTGCAATTTCTTTACAAAAATATCAATTTTATGATTTGTCAATGACCAAAAAGGTAACTTAAAATTAAAGATGATACAAAGTGTTTTTTTGTCCAATGGGAAAATCAGATTTTGAAAATTCCACTGGGGCCCCTAAATTCGCCATTCTGCCTTAAGGCTTGTATAAACTCTTACATCTGTATAATTTAACATGACTGATATTCTTGTATATTCCTTAATTTTTTTAATTTTAAAAGTTTCAGATTTTGTATGTATTTGTATTATGTTTTAAATAAATATATTGAGTGAAATATTTTCTAATTTTTTTTATCAAATCATTATGAATTCGGCAAAAAATTCGAACAGCAATGACTTTTACGAAATCTTAATTTCCTTCATCATTTCATCAAGCTAAATATGTCTGCCAAATAAGGTCAGAAACATTTGGCAATGTTGCCATTGCTGAAAGTTTATGTTGACACATGCCCGTTAGGGGCGTAATGCACACATTTAAATTTAAGTTTTACTTAACAAGTTAACATTGTTTAGTTTAATAGTAAATATAATCGTATGCCACATATATAGGCATAAAGTCATACATTTGACGATATATACATACTAACATGCTAATGGGCCCCATTGCTATTTAATGATGGGCCACACATTATCACATATTTATTACGGCACATATATTACATTATACATCTGAATTATTTAGTACCAATACAATATTATATCAGTCACATGAAATTGTATATGTATGGAACTTCCTGGGCTTAAGCTTAAAGATTTTGGTAATACTTTTCATTTTTAACATTTTAACAACACTATCAAGTTTATCAGTTTATTTTCGATCTCGACACATTGCAGAAAAGTGGCCTGGCAACACTGTCAAATATTTTAAAATAAAAAATCACCTGATAAGATCAAATCTAGCTTGACGAAATGGCGAAGGAACCAAAAAATAGAATCTAGCTACAATTTTTCCATTTCTTAAAAAACTTATAAATTTTAATAAATTCATAAATCATTAAATAAGTTAACAAAAGGCATAATAAATTCTTCAGTCAATACATTTATTTAATACATAAACTATATTTTAAACTTCTAAAACTAAAAACATAAACGAATATACAAGAATATCAATCATGTCAAATTATGGATGTAATTGAGAAATTAAATTTACTTATTTCATACATAATACCTTAGGGTGAGGAAAACAATAAACATTTATACAAGTAGAATAAAATTTATGAAAACAATTTTCACAGAAAAGCTTATACAAGCCTTTACGCAAATTTACTGTATATTTCTTTCAACTTTGATAATGTTTTAAAAAAATACCATTTAGGTAAAAATGAATACGAATAAACACTGAAGTCCGTTCTCGACAGATGGAACCATGGAACGTACCACAGATAAACTATTTGTTAACTAGGTACTACATATACAGTACAGTAGTACTACACATAGTAGTGCAGATATATACACTACATAATAACTATAAACTGGAACGTACGATAGTGTACGATAATTTTGCAATGACAAGTACGATACTTTTGATTTTCCGAGTCGGCAACCCTTAAAATTGCATCAATTTTAAATTGCTGCGAGTTCAGTTAAGCCGTTTTTTTTTTTTTAAATCAATGAATAAAAAAATATTTCATTGCAAATGCAAAATTATTTAAGGCAGTGATTAACAAACCACAATTTGAAATCCCAGTGCACACTAAGTTCTATCAGGTCAGGCTAGTACAAAACACCATTAATCAGAAACTTACTTCACTTGTTCATCCAGCCAGAATGGTTAATTCTGTGAATCAATAAATTTGTAATGCTTGTAAAAAAACCAAAATCAACAATTAACAATTATTTCAAGTCAGGTATCAAAATATTTATTGTAGCCGAAGTAATTTTAGCCAGTATTACGTACACTGGTTGGCATAGGCTTAATACAAATCGAGGTAAGTGATTTACTTTTAAGGTTATGTTATTCTTTCTTTTTAATAATATAAATTTAGAATTTTGATTTTTTACTTAAGCCATTGTTCGTTCCATTTAGTTTTGTTATCAAATTTATTAAACCTTTTTATAATCGATCTAAATTCTTGTCTGTTCAATTTGCTATTCTGTATTGTAAAATTAAGACAGTTTTTTTAGTTGACGGATTCAATGCTCAAAAACCACATTTTTCTTTATTAGCTTGAATAAGATTTACAACGAAATTATAAGTGATATTTCCTCTACTAATATTTAACTAACATAGTAATATTGATGTTTCGTAATAAAAATTGGATTCACCTTTAATGGTATAATCAGTAATCATAATTTTATTTTGTGGGTGGGCGTGTAGGTGTTATAATTGTAAAAATCAAATACGTATACCAAATACACTACTGTGCACACTTCATACGAAAGCTGTTAACTAAAAATTCATTCACTAATTGAAATTTTGTCTTGGTTTAGATACCAGGAAGTATTTCTATGATCATTATCCATTAGTATTAGAATTCTTTTATAAAACTGGTGAATTCATTAACCCCGATTACAAAACCAGAGAAATAGATAGAACCTATTGGAATATTGAAAAGCAGGTACTTATTATTTTATTTTTATAATCCGAATCATAAAAGACAACTATTTATATTTCAATGTTTCCTTTCTTTATGCGTGCAATTTTATAATTTAATTTTTTCAGATTTAATGGGTATTAGATATGTTCAAACCGTATTCTGGCTTGTCTCTTGTAGCTCGATAGGTTTCCTGTTGTATGCATTTACTGCAGAAAGCCAGACTAAGCAAAATACATTTCCAGTAAGCATACGAATAGCAAGTGAAACATTGACGCTCTTTTTCATTTTTATTATTAAACAAAGAATTAATCTTCGTGTTCCATACATATCCAATTAGACATTTCCCTCACACTTATTCAGAGAATAATAGTGCTTAATTGATTTTTTTATATTTTTCTTGTAGACTTACTCTACCAACGATAAGAATTCAGAATCAAATCAAACCAAACGCGGTATTGGATCCATTCTTCGTGCTGCTACTGAATCTGATAAGCCATTTTACCGGTTATCAAAAGAAGAAATTGATAAAGTTATTGGAAAAAGTCGTTAGTTTAATGTAGCCAATATTGAAATTAAAACAGTAGTAATTGTATCTTAGCATTTAAATATTAACATGGATAAAATAAGCTTAATAAAATCTCGAGCATTAGAAAGAAAACTGAACAAGGAAAAAAAACAGGATGTAAAAAACACTGAACAAGCAGAAATTGAACAATTAGATTATTTTGAAAGGGCATTCCAGGAGAGACAAGATTATATTGAAGAATTAATTAGGAACTCTAATGAGTTATCTGAAAATGAACTGCCAATGCATTTTAATACGATTTCAATGGAAATTTTCTTGCTTCAGAAATATATTTCTGCATCTACTATGTTTCTAAAAAGTTATATGCTTCAAAAATATCAGAATATAATTCAGGAACTAAGTAGTAAAGTTTGCAATTTGGAAAATGAATTGATACCGAAAAAGAAATTTGCATTCAAAAATAAAAAGAAAACAAATGCATCTTTATTGCCCCCAGCAGGAACCAATGTGGATATGGTAGATTATTCAAGTAGGAAAGCAATAAATTTGAATAAATCGATGTCAATGGAATGCAGTATCCATAACAAAGATAATGACACACTTTATTTAAATAATGATCGAGTATATAAAAAGGATGTATCAATAGAGAATTTAAGAAATTGTAAAGTTTTTATAAAAGGCACTCCCGGCACCCTACACCTGAATGATTTAAACAATTGTGAGATATTTTCTGGTCCTGTTTCCACTTCTGTTTTTGCCGAGAATTGTGAAAATTGTTCATTTTCTATAGCTTGTCAACAATTAAGACTGCACGCTTCGAAGAATATTAAGCTATATTTACATGTAACCTGTACAGGAATTATGGAGGATTGTACTAAAATAACTGTTTCACCATATAATTGGAAATACGACAATATTAATGAGCATTTCAATGATGCCGGCTTAAATCTGTCAATAAATAATTGGAATCATCTTACTGATTTCAACTGGCTAACAAATGACATACACTCTCCTAATTGGGAGGAAATTAATATAACATAATAATAAAAAAAAGAAAAGTTCTATGCTTTACTTAAAGTTAACGATTTTCAATTAATCATGTTAAACAATTTCAGATATAATCTTCTTAATAAAATTAATTGTTAATTTTCATTGTATATTTTTGTGTCCTGAATTTCTAACATAGATAAAAGCGGAAACAAATAAATTAAGAATTGAATCTAGATAAGAGAATTTTGGTCTTGACTCAGGGATATCATATATGCAGTATTCGTGAGCAAGGTTTTTTTGTACAAAAATATAAAAAAGATCCTACGCTAAAGGAGGTAAAACTAGATCCTTTAGCTCCTGGGTATGTACATACGGCGTATAAAAAAAAAGCTAGGTCTAAATACATTTTACTGTATGTAATACTAATCAATTCTATATGTATAATAGTACGGACTGCGGACAACGTTGGTAAAAAAAAAACGAAATTTCAAATTTTAGAAAATGTACGAAAAGCATTCACATAGACAAACATGCTGTTATTATAAGTGTGGATTAAAATGTTTACGGCACTCAGAGGCCAGAACAAATCAGTTACATTTGTCAACTGATACAATATGTGCATTGCGTTTAAACAATTTCGTACGAAGTGCAAAAAAAAAGCAAAACTATAACTTTTTTAATAAAAAAAAAGTTTTTCTTTTTTTTTACCCAACCTGAAAAACCCCCACTTTGTGGATCTCCGAATGATTAGTATAGTATGGAAGTATTTGAATCTAGTTAAGAGATTCACTTCATATTTCGTAACTTAAAACTTAACCAATCTTTTAACTGTCATTTATTATTTTGTTGTTCGATTTTCTCCGATGGTTTTAATTAACAAAATTAATTAAAACAATCCAATATTTATTGAAAATAATTGGTTTGCTATAAATAAAACCAAAAATGCCGCAATCAGTAGAGCAAACACCAGCTTCACAGCGTTTAACAAACGATGATTTTCGTAAATTACTTATGACCCCAAGATCGACTCCTGCTAGTAATGCTCCTGCTGCTCCTGGATCTGTAAAAGAAGCAATGCAAAATGGTACTAGTACTAGTGGTAGCACTAGTACTACTACTGTAGTGCCAGTAACAGGAAAACCCGATGATAAACAAGAAGCACGAAAGAAACGAAAGAGTTTTTATGCTAAATTGAAAAAACAGGTTTGCCTCCGAAATATATACTATATTTCTCTAACATCCATCAATCTATACGAGTTTTGTATGTAGGAAGATAACAAAATAGCTGAATTAGCTGAAAAATATCGTGACAGAGCAAGTGAACGAAGAAAAGGCGTAAATCCAGATTATCAATCTGAAGATCCAGTATCAACAGCTCAGGCTTATAGAGCGGTAGCGCCTGATCTGAAATCAGGTTGTAGCGAATCTAATCAATTAAGCATGATGAAATAAAGCTAAATTGTTTTTTAATAGGATATGATGCAGCTGAACGTAGAAGGCAGATGATTCAGGAATCCAAGTTTTTGGGTGGTGATATGGAACATACTCATTTAGTAAAAGGACTGGATTATGCTTTATTACAAAAAGTTCGAAGTGAAATCCAACATAAGGAATTGGAACAAGAGCAGGTAACATTTCGGAGAATTAATAATCGAACTGCTTGTTGACATAAATTTGTTTTAGGAATTGGAGAGAATAGCAACTGAAACTGAAGAAAAGAAAAAAGAAAAAGAAAGAGCTCAAATCTTGAAAAAGGAAGAAGAAGAATTAAAATTCAAAACGAAAATCGGTCGATCCATTTTCCATACAGTAAATGTGTTGAAATCGCGACATATTGAACGTTCTGAATTATTTATGCCTGGACGTATGGCGTATGTAATCGATTTAGATGATGATGCTGAAACGGACATTCCAACCACTTTAATGAGATCAGTAGCTGATGTTCCATCATTTGAATTAACAACTACATTATCAACAAATGATATTGTTATTAATAAACTAACGCAAATTTTAAGTTATTTAAGACAAGGTGAATAGGTATTTTTAAATAATGTGTCAAAAATAAAATCTTTGATCGTAGGAAATCGTAAGAAAAATAAAAGTAAACGTACAGCAAATGATATGGGCGGTGATAATCAGGATGATTTGGAAAGTCAGTATAAAAAACAACCAAAAAAAACGGCGGCAGGAGATTCTATTTATGGAGATATTGGTGATTATGTACCATTGCGTAGTGGCGGTGGTAGTAGTGGTAAACATCGTGATTATAAAGAATCACGGTCCAATAAACATGGATCGTACTTTGATAAACAAGATCACAGGTTAGCAATGGATAAAATACAAATAATTTAATCAAATTAACTGTTTACAAATTCCATTGATATGCAGGGAACCTGTTGATAATGCTGCGCCAGCTTACAAAGTGAACAAATCAGCTGAAATTCTTAATAAATTACAAAGAGAACCGGAAGGATATGCTGAATGCTATCCAGGATTGGAAGAAATGAATGATGCAATAGATGACAGTGATGATGAAGTGGATTATTCTAAAATGGATTTGGGTAAGCTAATGACAGAACAAAATACGCAGATGGTAATAAATATATTTACGTTTACTTTCCAGGCAATAAAAAAGGCCCAATTGGTCGATGGGACTTTGATACAGCTGAAGAATATTCTGATTATATGAATCAAAAGGAGGCATTGCCAAAAGCTGCATTCCAATACGGATTAAAGATGGCCGATGGACGAAGGTATGAATTGCATCTATTTAAGGGTTGCCTATTTTTGTATGTTTTTTTTTTCTATCTTAACTTTAGATCAAGGAAACATCGAGATAAAAATGAAAAAGCTCATTTGGATCGTGAATGGCAAAAAATTCAAAATATTATTCAGAAACGTAATTAGAAGAAAAAAAAAACAACTTTTTAATACACATATTATTTAATTGCAATGGATTGATGATAAATACATAACTTATTTTCTATTTGTAGATATGTTTTAGATTAGTAAGATTTTGTCTTTGGAATGACTAAAAAATATTAGTAGTAAATATATACAGACGTAATACGAATACAGTTTATTTGCACTGAATCTGCATTCTGGTCATCATTGTATTTCAATTGAATTTCTGCTGGTGTCATAATTTGGTTTGTTCAGTCTTGTCATCTTTCTCATCGGTACTTATTTCATCAACATTATCATATCGACTGTTTCTATCTCTTTCTTGTTGATGCTGCTTGAGATCTTTTAAAAACTAAAAAGAGGGCATCATCGTTTGTTGATTGATTATCATAATCAACTAATAGTCAAAATTTATGATCTGATCACTAATTTCTATTAATATTCTTACCTCAGCTCTATTAGCATCTTTTATAGATACTTTAATTACATCAGGTAGATTTTCATTAAACACATCAATAGCCGTTATCAAGAATTTTGCAAACATTTCGTTAGATGGATGAATCTTATTTTGATGATTTAATACATTTGTCCAAATATTAATTAGATCCGTTTTATTGACTTTATGTAACATTTCATTATCACTAACACGTCCTAAATGCCTTAAAAGATAAATCAAACTGTCACGTTTTGGCTCTTCTTCAATTTTTGAAATTATTCTCTGTCGTACTGATTGTTCCATGTAATTCTGTTTACTTCCTGAAAGAACAAGTTTATTTAGTAGTGAAACACTTGAAAAGCATGTTCAGCGCATCCGTCAAAAATTAGAATTTAAAATGTCAATTAATTATACTAACCGCAAATTGCATTTATTGAATTAACAGTTTCTCTGTGAACTAAATATTCTTGACTATCTCTTAAGTATCGTTTCAAAGCATCGGCAATATCATATATGTCATTTTTGTATTTATCTAATTCACTGACTTTTTTCTTATTTAATTTCTTTATAATTTTATTTGTTCGATCTGTTGATCCAGTTTTTTTATAGAGGCCTTCTTTATTTAGATTGTATTCAATTAATTCGGTTAGTTTTTTAATTACTTCGTCTACAGATAAACTTTGGCTGCTTGCGCCTAGAATACATATTGGAATATACATAGAAGATTCGATTTGATTAGATACTGAATTGATTGCTTACTTTTTTTCAGAGCCTTATTAGAACTACTACTATCTGAATATTCAAAACTATCTCTCGATTCTTGTCTTTTAATTGTGAAAATATTATCTCGAAAACTTTCCTAGAAAATTATTCAAGCGAATTGTTTTTAATCAAATATAACACAGACAGAGAAGAAAAAGCTTACTGGTCTTTTATTTATTAATTCATCTGGAAATATTTCATAATAACCAATTAGGAAATCTAGTAATCGTGTGGCATCATGACTTTGTGTAACAATATCTTTGGAAAATTCTATTGTAGGAGTCGTAATGGATACTAATAATAATAAACGTTTAATGATTTCGGTGCAACGTGCCATTTTTCTTTCGAAATAATCTTACAATTCGGTTGAGAGAAAATCATTGACGGGCCCCAGCAAACAGCCAAATTATATGCATCCATTTTATTGAATTCTTTATATTTTACCACTTCGAGTAAATGCCGAATTAGAACATTGAACGTTTCGAGGTTTGCTTCATGTAAATATTTTCTTAATGTTGTTTTGATTTTTTGATGGTTTTTCGATGTTAATTGTTGAGTATCTGTTCCTATAAATTGGAGATAGATATTAATATGTATTTTTAATAAGCCTATTCTAGAAGCTTATTCAAGTCAATGGCAAATATACGATTTATCTTACTAGTAATATCCATAATTTCTTCACAAACTTCACATGGTATTAAAGGCTCTTTTAATTCCCTGAAAAACATTTTCAAACTACCAGTTAATACATCCGGATCTTTGGCAAATTGATTTAAAATTTCCATTTTTCCGTTATCGACTTCTAAACGAATTTTTTGAATAATTGCCAAATTGCCTGATGTTCGATATAAACCTAAAATAAGAAACAAACATTCGTATATTTTTAAATGATCTATGCTCTAAACAAGGAACTGAAACTTAAAACTATCTACTGACAGAATTTGAAACAAAATAAAAAAATTTCTAACGATCAGTCAAGGTTTGGCATTTTAAATTCAATACAACTGAATTTTACCTAAACTTTTTATATTTTCCGATCGTTCAATCAATCCAATTACTCTATTAATAAAATCAGGAACCAAATAACCAGTTTTGTAATAAATATCTGCCAATGTATTGCCAAATATTGGTTCATTTTTATAGATACCTTTACGTTCAAGTATTTCACGACTTGATCGTCTTCCTACAAGAAAATAATCAGATTAAATATTATAATACGACACCAGAGGAGATTTGTAAACATTTCTAGGTTTATTTATTATACCTAAAAGCCATCGTAATGTTTTCATGATTGTAACTTTCTGATCAGCCGGTACATAGGAAGAAAATGTTTCGTTTTCTAGGAAATTTTTTGCATCCTTAATCGATTCAAAATACAACGTGTAACTTAAATTATTTCCATCTTTTAACTCAATTTCTCTATAATCCTTTTGCTTGATTTCTTTAATTTTACATTGGGGTTTTAATATAAACTAGAAACAAACATTTAAAGCGTGCGTTGTGACACAAAGATGCATAGAATACTTTTCTTTTTGTTTTCTTTTCCACTGTATATAAACAATCATTTTCATGTAATAGATATTCATCTTTTGAATTAATGATTTTTATTGTGTCTGCTGGTAATTTTATTTTGAACACCCCTCGTATTTCGATACGTTTTGGTGCATTGAAATTACTGCAAAAAAAAATTTAATAAAAAACGGAAGCGATAACAACAACAAATCAGAAAAATGATACAAAAATGCAATAATAATAATAATTATGATTATATTTTTTTTTGCTAATTCATTAATTTCCTTTAATTAATATTAATAGAGTCAGTTTTATGTCTCGATTATGGACAACTGTAAATAAAGCCTATTTTACTAACAATTTGTAATTTTTTCTTTTACCTGTCTTTTTTGAATCGTCCCAAATCAAAATCAGTGGTTTTCGATTCACGTGTTCTTCGTATTGCTGGCTGATTTCGTATTTCCACTTCTTCCTCTTCGACATCACTATCATTATCTGTTGGCGATACAGGAAATTTGCCAGGTTCCAATATAGTATTTCCGGACTTATCTTTAACTTGATTCAATGATTTTAGAAGTTCCTGAAATTTGATCAAATTAATATCATTAATTTTTATAGTTGCAGGATGTATATGCTGGTAAATTAAATACAAACAGGAAAAATATATATATAAATTTCAATTAATTGACAGGATTATTTTAGCATTACATTGTTTAAGCAGCTTATTGAAATTCAAATATGTCTAAAACTTTCTAAAATATAATAGGAAAATCATCATAGCGCAAAAATCGATGTTACACAATCGTTTTTATTAATTTTAATGATGTAAATCATAATTAGATATTCACATATAGACTGGACTTACAGGTTCTATAAATAATTCCAATTTAAAATTTTCAACAAGGCGAAAATCCACACGAACACATACACGTGAAAAATTGGAAAAATTTCTGAAAATTAGCGTATCGATGTGTAGAAAATTAAAGAATCTATTTATAAATAAATCGATGGCATTAAAAGTGAAAAAAATAAAATAAAAACACAAAAACGACATAAATTATTTTATGATTATTACTGCTTGGTGTTTTGAAATTTTCATTTTTCTCTGTTATTTTCTTTTAATAAATAATATGGTCTGCTATATTATTTTTGTCATAGGTATTTTTTTTGTATATTTTGCTTCATTTTTTTTTTCTTAAGGGAAATAGCATTCACGGAAATCAATTAAAACAATAAAAAATTTAATTTTTAACTATCAAATAAAGCATAATAAGAACCTTGTACTAAATTACATTACCATTATTAAGTAAGTCTAATTTTTAGTGGAATTAATGATTTATGTATGTGCAAGCCAAATATACGTTATTACAAAATACGTAGCTACATTATTATAATTACGCTTATTTAATTACAAAAAGAAAAAGGGCAAAGCGAACTGTGAAATGATCATATGCCAAATGCATCCATGTATTGTTGGTTGCATCTGGTTTGTCAATTAGAAAAGAAAAAAGATGTTTCCATAGTTTCTGGATTTCTTTACAAAAAAAAATTATTTATTTATAAGCTTCATTACATGTGAAACTAATTAATTATAGGCGCTAATTATCTTAAATTGCGCATTATCTTAATTACTACGATGAGTAATATCATTAATTGTAAAAATGTCTAGTAGGCCAAAATGTGTGTATTAGTAGCTGCATCTGGTTTTTGCATAATATAATTAAAGCTATCCCAGTTATTTATTTTTTTGTTTCAATTTTTTTTTAAATATTTATCGCAAGCGAAATTTAAATGTTTATAGCGATATTTATCATATTTTATTTACGTACATATATGTATATGTGGATCATCGCCTACTCGACTATACCATAAAAAAAAATGAAAGTTCAACAATGTACGTACTAGGCTACTACGAGTGGTATATTCTACTTATACTCAAATAATCAGTATTTTACTTACTTAATTAAATTATTGCTTAATATAGGAAAATAATTACTTTATCATCATTTACCGTTTCCCAATTAAAATAATTAATTATACTGTGTATGTATTTAAATTTTCCATATTTAAATTAAACATGGGTTACTTGATTCAAAATCTGACATTAAAAAACGACGACAAAATGCCATGGCCCCTTGAGGGACAACATATAATTAAGCCACTATTTTCTAATAAAGTAAGTAAGTATCTTATAACTGTATTATTTTCAAAGTCCAATGTACTGTATACATATTTATATTATGTATGTATAACTTAATTATGCATTTTGTTATGTAAAAAACTTACACTTTTTTTTTCTTTTCTAAATATAAACACATATACATAGACGTATTTAGATTTGAAGTTTTAACGGTAAAAACAGGAATGTGGCTAATAATAATAATAATAATATGTGTATATTTGAATAGAGTTTGATTTTATTTATTCATGCAATAATAATAGCAGCACTTTCCATATTTAAATTGAATACAATATTCAATTTGCCTCTATGGATATACTATAGAATGTGATGAGGTCTGTTTATTGCAAACTATTATAAACGCCCTGGTATTTTATTAATAAGCAAAAATTAAATGCAATGACCCGAATTTCGATATATAGAAAATAAATCAAGTAGCAATGGATTTTTTCTTCCTTTCGATTCACCAACCAATAATTTAATTAATCGATTAATTAAAACTAAGATTATCAAAAATCAATTAAAATTTTATGACGATTTATTGGAAACACCAAGAAATTAAGAATTAACCAATTTGTTACAGTCAAATTAAAATTAAAAAAAAAAAACAGTTTTGACATTTTGATGTATGGAAGCTATTTATTTCAAGTAGGCCCAGTAGGACAATGTAGGAAGGATTAAAATTCTTCATTATCGGTGTAATATCGATCTGCTGTCATTTGCAAACATTTTTTTTTTTAGTTAAATAAATAGTAAGGCGCAGTCAAATTAGCTACCATAAGATCAAAGTTAGTTTTATTTGATAAATCATTAATAAATTTCAATTATCATCGTTTACTATATTTCCTCCTGGTCGAATTTATTTAACTCAATTATTATTTGTTGTCATTTTTTTTAATTTTCTCAACAACACAGGATGTGTATGTTGCGTACTATGTACCGTCATCTCCCCTTAATAACCGTTATAAACCAGATAAATAATAATAATGTGTACCTCTACTAGATCCACAATTTCTATCTGTAATAATAATTTTACGATAACAATTGGCAATGGATTCTATTAATGTGTATTCTGAAATTACTATAATAAACAAAATAGTCACAATATGTACTATCATTGTTTTACAATACTAGTAAAAGATGAGTTAAATAATCGTATTATAAATTACAATATACAAAGTGAACTAAAAGGAACTTTAGGAATGTTATATCCTGTATACTATATGTATATATCTACTGCGTCTACTTGATGGAATCATTAACGTTATAATAATATTTATAATTTAAAAAGATAGACGTAATAAAATGGGATAATACGATTCGAGTAATCACAAGTATTATTATCATACCATTTACCTCTAATTCATTCAATAAATTTGGGGGCAATTTTTTTGTTTCGACTTCACACATTTTCGTTTATTTATACTATTAAATTATTTTCTCACGTAACTTTTCTTTTTGCAATTTATTTAAATTTGCTTATGTAAATCTAAGTTATGTTTTTGTTTCATAATTCCGTTTCAATTGTCTTTTATTTGCTTTTTCTAGTCTAATTAGTAGACTGTCACATAATTTTAGCAAAAGTAAATCGCACACACACGCGCGTATTGTCATACGTATTGCATAATTTCAAGAAATGCCCTTTAAAATATAACGGCGCATCCACCATTCTGGAGTTTAGTCTTTAACTTCTGAAAAAAATTACAGTTTATTTTGGGAATATTTTGATCGTATTGAATAAAAAATCAAAATAGAATTTACAAAATAAACATTGGCTAGATAGAGATACACATCATAACACACAACAACACACCACGAGAGAAAGTAATGAAATAATGAAATTGTAACACGAAACGAACCGCATGTACATCAGTATGAAACTGACACAATCTTTCTGTGTTTACATTTACAATAATAATAATAATAATAAATACAATAATTATTTCCAAACTGTTTATTTTCGTTTACGAATGAGAGTTCAATTTACAGATCATCTCCCTTCCAATTTTTTGTATTTTTTTGGAATATTATAATAATAAAGAATATAAGAGATATTGTATATTGTGATGTGTATCATATGATGTTGTCATTATACTATTTCAAAGAAAAAGACAAAAGATTGAATTGTATTGGTAATATTTGGGTTTTAAAAATAATCATGATCATCATCAATTATTTCAATAATTTACCGTTCTTTATGTACGTTTCTTCTCGATACGTGTCATTTGATTAATTGGGACAATTAAATACATATTAATTAGATGAAAATGTAAATAAATTAGAAAATTAAGAAGGAAAACAGTTTGACCTATAAAAACATAAAAATTTGTATTTAATTTCTTTAATCTAATCATGGAATATGTTATTTGTTTAACATTTTATTCTGTTACGAAATTGAATACTTTTTTCCCTCTAAAACTATGTAAATTATTTATTTGAATACTATGATGATGCATCTATCTCAGAGCATTCACCATTTATTGAAAATAGTATCAAAAGCATTTCAGAACAGTGTTTATTTCCGACCATGCGATGAGTGAAGCGCATTCGCCGTATAGTATAAAAACAAATCTAGCTCCATTTTTTATATCTCTGATAAACATAGGCTAAAAAAATAAAAATTTGTATTTAATTTCTTTAATCTAATCATGGAATACGTTAATTGTTTAACATTTTATTCTGTTACGAAATGTAATCCTTTTGTCCATCTGAAATGATGTAAATTAATTATTTGAATAGTATTATGAGGCAAATGTTTCAGCGCATTCGCCCTATAGTGTAAAAAACAAATCAAGCTCCTTTTTTATGTCTTATAAACATAGGCTAAAAAATGAAACATTTTAATAATCATTTTCAATGATTAAATACATTATTTGTTTAAAATTTTAATGTTATAACATTAAATCTTTTTTTTTTCTGAAAAATTTTTTAAATTCTTTATATGATGATGCAACTATCTCAGCGCATTCAACATATAATACACAAAAAACAAATTTAGTTAATTTTTTATGTCAGATAAACATAGATTAAAAAATAAAAATTGAGATTCAATCAATTATTAATAATTAGTGAATACATTATTTGTTTAGCATTTTAATTTGCTATAATACATTAAACCCTTTTTTCCCGAAAAATTGTTTAAATTCTTTATCTGAATACTATGATGATGCTACTGTTTTAGCGCATTCGCCATTTATCAAAGCCATTTCCTAATCTTCCATCTGATAGTGAGGCGCATTCGCCATTTGTAAAAATTTAGTTCCGCTATTCTTATCCTATAAATATACGTATGTGCGCGTAATAAATAATAAATTATTTTTCATTATGAATGACAATCATAACATTTTAATTGAGGAATTACCAGTGCACAATGATATTTCTCGCTTTACTATGTGTATAAATAAAATGTTTTGCGGATATAACAAAGAGAGAAAGAGAATAGACAGAGACAATCTCTATATATAATATGCAATTATAGCATTAATATTATTAATAATTCTTTAATAATAGTTATAATCATTAATCGATGTCAATCGCTATTTGTATTCGTATTATTATTGGTGTATAAGCGATTCTGATATGGTTTCGATTAATTTGTATTCAATATTGGTCGATGGTATCCATCCACCTAACCTGGTGGATTTTTTCGTGTTTAAAATTTTATGCGCGCAATTTGTCACGTTGCAAAGTAATACGAAACGAGCAGAAAGTAATGCATAAAATGTGCCTTTTGGTTTTTTTTTTTATATAATTTAAGCATATTAAGGAAAAAATTAATATATTTGAACTGTTTGACAACCTGCAACCCATAATACAGTCATAGAGACAAAATAACGAGCTATACGACCACTGTTTGATTTTGATGTAGAAACAAATGTAGAACAAAAAAAAAACAGCAACAAATTAAAACAAGATTTAGATTGTATAAATGTAGAAAATACTGTAAATTAATTTTACTTCAAAAATTGTTTAAATTTAAATATCAATTTGTGATGTGCCGCAACACACATTACATTATAATTCGAAGAAATACTGGCCGATTAGAAGTCAAAGAAAGTCCTACTAGATAATTTTGTATTTCAGTTTAATTGACACATCATAGGAAAAATCGAAAAAATCCCCAAATTAAAAGGAAGTTCGTTTACTAAATGATTTTACCATGTTATTATATGTAATTTTTCTTTGAATACTGTAAATTCCAGTTCACCCGACCGATATGAATATGTAAATAATTGTATTCAGACGTTCATTTGATAGGTACACAACAAACATTCAATAATTATCAATTAATAATCATATAACTCTTCTTACCTTTTCTTCCATAATATCGTTCATTTCTCCTAAATAATCATACATTAAATCAATCAACCAATAACAACAATTCTCTTTTAAATTCTTAATTATACCATCCTCTTTATAAATGAATTGCTGTTTATTATTATGTTTCGATATTTCAAATTGTGTATCGTCTAAATCTTTTAATTGTTCATCGTCATCAAACAGTGTACTCACTCTTACTTGTTGAGCGAAATTTAGATGAAGATTTTGATATGAATCATGAGATTTCAAAGATGCGCCTGATGATGGTGATTGATTTATTATTTGGCTTTGATCATCCGAACATTTACGTATTTGTTCTTCGTAAAAATCAATTTTTTTCCTTAATAGAGATGATGATGGCGATGGCGGGGTGGTGATGAGATGGCGACGAGGTGGTCTTGGTGGTGATGGTTTATTAGTTTTTACCGACGTCGATTTATTATTACTATAAATTGGAAAACTTTGTGGACGTGTTACAATTTGATTGACGTCACAATTCTGGTTCTGATCCAATATTAAAATCGGTGTGGAAAATCGATGCGAACCAACGTTTTTCTTATTATTATCTATTAATAATCGCGGTTTTGGTATTGGTTTTTCTTCCTGCGGTAGAACTGGTTCAAATTCTTCAGTAAAAACACCACCATGAAAACTGCTATTCGTTCGTTCTGCTGCTGCTGCTGCTGCATGTGCATTGTGCCATGGTGTTGGTGATTCTAATAATACAAATGGTAATTTTTCATTACTACCTGTTTCACTTAATTCATCTTTTGTTGTTAGAAATTCTTCAAAACTACTGGAACTTTCAGTCAATTTTTCACGTGGACCATTAATTATATCCTCTTCAAAACTTCGTTTTATTATACAATCATCGCTATTTGTTTCTAATGAATCTAAAACATTTTCTAAATATTGAATCGTCGAACATACTTCTTCGTCATCGAATTCAGATGATTCAGATAATGTATCGTAGAAATTCTCTAAATTCTCTTTTGTTAATGGTAAATTTTCATAAATTGGTTGTGATTTGTTTATTGAATGAAAACTGTCATTGGTTTGACTCAGATTTTCCACTTCTAATGATTCCAGTGATGAATTTGATGCTGGTACTGTGTGAATTGGTGATATTGATGGTACTAATGTTGATAAATGTTGTTGATGATGTTGAGTGCATTCCCAAATGTTCATATAAACATCTTCATTCTCATTTGTTTGTCTCTTCAACAGATCATCATCAATTGACATAATATTCACTGCACGACTACTAATACTAGTAGTAGTACTACTACTACTGTTATTATTATTATTATTACTATAATAACAATCACAAAAATCTTCGTAATACTCTATCGAATATCTTAACGTTTTCAACCATGATTTCAGACTGAAATCGTTTGTACGTAACGTCATGATTCTGTTTATTTATTATTATTATTAATTGTTGTTGTTGTTATTGGTTGTTAGTCACCGGATTCTAACGCAAAAGCCACATCCCATTTAACTTTTTTTTTTGCTCTTTCATTTATCTATCGGAACTACGTTCGTATATATGTTGTGCAACTGCTGTTTTTTTTGTCTTTGTTGATTAATTAAAGAAATAATTGCTTTCAAAGCCACACACACACACAACAAAAAAACCCGAATAAATTGCGATTAATCGAAGGTGGAACTGTTTTTTTTCGCGCACTCCAGAGAGAGACCGACTGCGATTAACTAGCAATAATAACTGAATGTTCACAATGTGTCACATAACGAACAAATAAATTAAATTAAAAAAAAAAAAAATAAGGTAACAACACCACCACCACCAGCACCAATTGTTTTCCGAATTAAGCGATCAATTGTTCATCCTTTTTTTGGATTAGTTTATTTGACACTATTATTAATTAATTTAATAATTATTATTAATTTAATACGCACGTAGCTATATTCTTTTTGCATTGCATCACATTGTTCTTTCCACATATATGCACCCTTTTTTGAATCAAAGAAGTAAATGTTAAAAAAAAGTAGGTTTTGACGCACACACACACACTTGATTACATATAGATGATTTAAAAAAACCGCGTAATATAGTTTTTTTTTTTTATTGTCCTATTATATTTATTTTTATATATGTACACTTTATTAATAAATAATTACGATGACAGTATATCGTTGCAGTCGTATACGTTTTCATTTTGATAACACATATATATTTCATATAGAAAATGCATAGATACTATACTAAAGGAGCAGCCCCAACATCATATGCCGGTGCCGGTGCTAGTGGTGGGGGCTATGTACACGCACCATTATTAATGATATACACAAATTAAGTTCCCATGTTTCTACATTTTCTACAACAACTCATTCCATTACATGTATGTATACATATTTTTGTATAAATGAAAGGGTTTAGAAATGTCAATTGACTGATGCTTTATACTCAGCGTAGAATTGTAGACTTAAAAGAGAATTAATTATTAGAATAATAATAATTGCTGTATACATACATACACGTATAATAATACAGGCAGCAGTAATATGTACAGATGATGATTAAGTGGTTTAATTAACCATCAACAAATGTGACTCGCGGATGCGAATGGTATTTTAGCTAACAAGTATCTAGTAGTAGAGTACAACTTGTACAATAATGTACAAACTTACATTATTACGTACATATACATTTTACTATACTAATTATTTCTTAAAGAACAGTAGGTTTTTCCCGACTTAATATTTCTAACTACAGTTAAATGTACCAGGATATAATCTTACGTCATACTTAGTGAAAACCCGTATAGCAATGTTATAACTATGATTTAGAAAAATTTGTTTACATTTAAAATCAATGAAAAATTTGATGTGTTCAAATTGATATTCAAATGCGGCGCTAGTGGAGTAAATATTTTTTCTTGGTCGTTCAGGATTTGTTTAATATTTAATAATATGAATCAATTTTACTTGCATAATTTCGTAGAACCGTTTAATTTCCTTATTTTTGCTATTTTCTTGACAGATTTGATTTGATTTTTCAATTAAAAGTCATTATAGTAGCCGTCCGATTGAAAGTATAGCTGTCTCTGTTGCATACATGAAAAAAGCGAGACAAAAACTCACCAGTCTTGTCACTTGAATATGTTAAACATATCGAATTAAAAGAATTAAAGTAAATATTTGTTTATCTTCGTCGATACTTATGATATTAATCTTCTTTGAATAAATCTTCAACAACTAAAACAATTTTAATTTAAAACAATTACCGTAATTGAAAAATTTTAAATAAAATCGATTAAAATATCAATACAATTCCAAAAATAATGTTGATAACGTTGCACAAAAATTATTACTTAATAACTGTGACATAAAAACACATCCTTTTGTTGCTTTAAATTGTTAATTTTATAATCAGACACTTATAGTTGTGTGTTTATCCATAATTAGGTGGTCAATGGGTAAGTTTGAATCTGTAAAATTATTATTGGAACGTAATAATTTATTTGTTAATAAATATATAAACAATTTTGTACAAACTCTACACTTTTTGGGACCGTAATTCTCCTGGAATAATTAGTATAGTGTATCGAAGTATTTGATTACCTATAGAAAGTAACTTAAGAACATAAACATGCTAAAGATCTACACATATGACACATTTTGTCATCTGTGTATTCTTTGGCGTCATTTTAATCTTATCTAGATGGAATGCAAGGAGGCCATGGAACTCGGGCAACACTATTATACATACGCATATGACGTATTGACATATGTATCATTTACACAAACAGTTTCAAATCGATAAATTTCAAAATTTTACTATGACTAATGATCTGTCAATAAAGGCATTATATTTATTCAAAAGCATACATACAGAGTGGCTCGAAAAAATTAACCAAAAAAAAAAAAAAAAACGGAGGCTCTAAAACAGCGAATCTCACTATAATTATTTGTGTGTGATAAAATGAAAAGAGAATCCATATTGTACAGAACAAAATGGTGGCATTCTGTAAACTTCTATAACTTCAAACTCGTTTACTACAAATTACGATATTAAAATCATCCGCTTATTATTATTATTATTATTATTATTTTTTGAATGTATGTAATTTCCATATGTTCTAGCTACACACATATACACACACACACGTAGAGATATCGCGTCTTTCTGTATTTGTTGGCCTGCTTTTTCCACTGTCCAAAAATATGTACATACTTATTTTAGTTTTAGATTCTAGATTTATGTTCCTTATAGTAAATCATCCGCAAGAGATTCGAGACATTATGCAATGCAATGTAAAAGGAAAGAAGAAATAGCTGCTCTGTTCTTATGCAATCAATAAAAATCCAAAAGAAAAAAAAACGACATCAAATGAAAGTCTTTTTCTCTACTTAATAGGTAGATAATGAAAGTTAATTGTAAAAAGATGAAATGATGATGATGCGAAAATCAAGTACTTTGTTTTGATTTTATACATTTTTGCATCAAATACATTTTCTTACTATACTAATCATTTTCAGTATAATGGTGCGGATAACCTTGGCACCCAAAAAAAAAGTTATAGATCGTACAAATATACTTGCGCGCATACGCGATTCTGTCCATTTGGTCTGGCATGAATTAAAATAGCCGCAACAAATCAGCTGTTATTATTGTTATTTTTGTCACATTCTAGATTTTACAACAGGATTCGTTTCTATAACAATATTTTTATCAAAGTTAAAAAGTAAAAAAAACTACCATTTCAGAAATAAATTCAATTTTTAATATTTCTTTATTATCTAGCTAGCCATGTAAAAAGGAATAAATAATAATTTGTTTTCTTAAGCAAAAATTGTTTCAATTCAATATAATAAATTGGGCAGCCTAAAGCACATGCGCGGAAACAATGTTATATGAACTACGAACCGTCAGTTTTTGGCATCATAATTCTCTTGGAATGATTTATATAGTATCAAAGTATTTGATCTGCACATGCATAATCGAAGACGTTATTGCCATGGCACACTAGATCAATCCTTTTCTTTTAACAAAATTTAATAAAGCCGTTAAATTGAAATTTAACACCTGATTAAACTAATTAATTTAAAATGAAAAATAATTAAAATCAATCGAAAATAATAAACGAAAATTGACTTAATTGTTTTTAATATTCTTTATACATCTTTGTATGTCATGTAATACTTTTCTGTAGCACAAGGGTTACTAACTATAATTAATGACACATCCAACTAACATTGCGCTCTACGTAATGTATCACTGGTTGTCTACACTTGATATCCGAATAAATTAAATATGGAAATTTTAGATGCCTATTCACACACACACAGTGATTTAATTAGTAATTAAAATCAATTAAACGGATCATAATACCTTTTTTGGATTCATTTTACTCATTTAATTAACAAGTTGAGTACAAAAGTATGAATTCAAATATACATATGTCTAGTGGCACTTTCACTTCTAAGCTTTACTAGATACGACTATTTATTATTATTCGTATTACCAGTAGCGTACCATGTAACCTCTGGTTCAAAGGGCAGTTATTTACTGTAGGTATACTATTTTTTATAGTTATTCACTTACCGGGGTGGATTGTGATTGATTTTTCAGTAGCATTAAATTATTATTTTCCTGGTTACTACTAATTGGGTCCTCACAGTCAAAGTCGCTCACTAACTCATCATTTGATGCTGATTCAGCAAATTCAGGTTCGTTACAAGTCCCTACATCATAATCAATGATCTGATCAAAAATATCATCGATTATATCATCCGTATAATCCAATAATAAATTTTCATTTGAAACAAATGTGTTTTTTGCTTGTTGAAAATAATCAATATTATTATTATTATGCTTATTAGATGATTCCATTAATAAATTATCCATTGATTTACTTTTCATTAAATTCGATCGTTGTTTTTCCATTTCTAAACATTTCCTATATGCAGTTACCGTATCATTTTCGATTCGTTGAAAATTCTGCGGTGTGGAAATGATCATTTTTCTTTCAACTAGATTTCTAAATGTTTTTTTATTTGTTCGTTTCGTTGATGTTTTTAATGGTTCGTAATTTTTTTCGGAAAAATTATTTATTTTCATATTTTTGTCACTACTACTAGCGATGTCGAAGTTGTTATTTTCATAAAATGATTTCGACATTACTCGATAAAATTTCGCTTGATTAATTTCCAATATATCACTTCGTTTTACAATTTTTTCTTCTTCCTCTAAAATTCGTTCTGTTCCATTATTTATAGACATTAATTGCTGATTGTTTTTATCTATATCCAATATGTTTTCATCGATTGTTTCCGCCGTTGTTGTTGGTTGTTGTTTTATTGTTAATTTGTTGTTATTTGTATGAGATTGCGATACGTTATATTCACCTGATTTTTGTTGAAATATATTCAATTTCGGACTGAAAAAACTGAATCTAATCATACTTGCCACGAGTAAAATTAAAGAGAAAAATTCAAAAAACTGATTATATTATTGGAACATAAACTGATTTTAGGTACATAATTGTTCGTATTTTGTGATAACAGTATGTACATATAATAGAGAGGGAGATAAATATTAAATATATAAAAATAAAGTAATCATTAATAAGAGGTGAAAATGATAAGATATATATTCAAGTATAATTGAGCAATACATAAATATAAATAAAATACATTCCTTTTAGTAGATATCTACGTCTAAAAATCATTTTTGTGTTCGAATCTAATTGCAACTAAAATGTAAAATAAGTTGATTAGAGACAAAGAAAGCGGAAAAAGAACAATAAAATTCTTGTTTTCTATATGATCACAACCAACTATAAATAAACTGATCGTATAGTATAACCAACAAAGAATATAATATGCGTATCGGATATCTAATTATTATTAACCGAATAAACGATTAAGCTCAAATAATGAATTGCTAAAATGATAGTATTTCTTCCAGAAATAAAACTTAAAAATATAAATTAATTTCATTTCTTTATTTTATAGTCTTTATAAATGCACCATCGACCACACGCATGCATGCAAAGATTAAATATTGTCGATTAATTATGAATCTCTCATCTCAAAATATATCTGATACCCACTTACTACTTTTGTCCTTGCTAATTAAATTTGCTACAAAGTATTTATGAAGATATATAAAATAATCAAAGAATGTGTTTTGTTGGTTGCATATCAGTGCGATTAAGTGTCGCAGCACAATTTATAAATACATATTAAATTAAAACAAATTAAGGGTCAAATCAAAATAACTTTACTTTACCTTTATAAGTATCGGTTATATTGTTCATTATAGTTGTCTTAATAATCATTAATTAAATTTAACTATTAGTTGATATTGTTGAGTTGCTGGTTGCATACAGTTCACATTGAAACATAAAAAAACAGATACAAGATTAAAAATCGTTGACACACAAGCAATAAGCAACAATTTAATATTTAATAATTTAAATAAATAAACAAATTAACAAAAACAATAAAACTAACTTACATTCGCATTTTTATTAGTGGGCACTGAACGATTTTCTTTGCACTTATTTCGATTTAAACCTTTATTAAAACGTTTAATAATTTCTGAAACAGATTGAACACTACTACTAGAATGTCTTGTTATTGTTTCAATATCAGTGAATGATTTTGATAGCCGGTTCGATTGCAGCTCTTGTCTTTCTTTAAATTTCTCATTGGATTTCAATTCATTAATCATTTCCATAGAAAATGAACTTACATTGTTTATAAAAGAAAATGACGAAGGCCATTTCTTATCTGTAGCAGTAATACGTTTATTAACAAATCGAATTTTCCTTAATTTTTCCAATGACGATGGTTGTTCCGATGCCGTCGACGATTCGGAACAATTAAATGTATTACTTTTTTTTATAGGCATTATTTACGGACGGAAGTAAAATTCAAAGTTTTTTTGCTACGTATAAGTGATAACAAACTAGTTAATTTTATCAGATAAATAATATTATCTGAAAAATCAGATGTTTAATTTATTATGTGTTTGATTTGCGCAATTATTTTAAAGCGGCAAAGTCTTTGAAAACTGTATACGTGTAAACTTGGTTGCAGCAGTAAACCAATGGAGGAAATTACATTATTCGATATTTCGTTACTTCACGTTGACTATTTTTCTGCCTATAGCACTTTAGAAATAAATAATTGTTTCGTTATTATAAGTTTAAGCTCTAGTTTAGCTTTAAGTTAAAAAATAACTTAATAAATAAAGTATATATTTCATTCTGCAACCATTCGTACTATCTGTAGTATGTGCAACAATGTCAAATCAACGTCAAATACGTCATGGCTCTGGGTGTAGTCAACAAAAGTGTCCGGCAGATTTCCGTTTTTATTTAAATTTTTTTTATAGAACACAAAATAAGTTAACAATTAAGTATAAATTATGCCAACATAAGTGTAAGAGGAAATCTGAACTCTGATTAAGCATATTAACCAGATTTTCAATTCGTGAAAGAGTGTTAGAATGTCATCATTATCATCGTTTTATAATAAAGTGTCCGAAACCTTTTGGTCACCTTCAGTTTGGTTGCCTCCAAATACAACTTGGGCCGATATATCACCTGATTCTAGTTCGGTAATTCAACATGCCGATCATAGACATTTATGGTATCCTCTACCATTGGCCTTGGTTTTGTTATTTGCTAGATATGTAGTTGAAAAGTAAGTTGTAATTGGAATTTTTATTACTCAAAGTTTAAAGTGTATTTGTGGTATTTGATACTAAGTGGGCAAGATAATAGCGCTATTTATTATATATTCGATTTCAGATACTGGTTTACTCCAGTTGGATTAAGTATAGGTATAAAAAATAGTAGACCAAAAAAAGCACCGCAAAATACGATATTAGAAAATGCATATAAACAATCCAAAAAATGGAAGCATAAACAAGTAATAATAACAATTATTATGTACTAATGCAAATTGCTAGTAATCACCATCACTATATGATAATATATATAAGCAATTTCAAACAAATTGAATCGTAATAAATTGGTTACAGATTCAAGGTCTAGCTAAACAATTAGATATCACTGAAAGACAAGTGGAAAGGTGGTTACGATTGAGAAAAGGACAAAATAAACCATCGACACTAACGAAATTTTGCGAAAATGCATGGAGATGTTCATATTATACGTTAAGTTTTATATATGGTTTAGTTATATTATGGGATAAACCATGGCTGTGGGATATTAATAAATGCTGGTATGTATGATATATTTATATATATTTTTATAGTTATTATAAATAATGTATTTATTAATTAATGTATAATAATCGCAAATATTACGCGATTAATATCGCTTATATTATTAATACTAATAATTAATATTTTTCTTACTAATTATTCCAAGAAATATACAAAGATAGTATTAAGGAGATAACAAAGGTTTTGATTAAATATAAACATTACTAATAACGATAGGAAAATAATGTTCAATGTCAGATCCAAATTTGAGCTAAGTGAGCTAATTTGAGCAAGCTAATCCAGCTTCCGCCAAATAAAGTCTCCCAATTCAGTTATTATAAATTATTAAATTACACCAGAAATGTGTATGATCCGACTGATGGTCGTGCAAACAACTATTTACCTTTTTGTCTTAACAAAATGGTGAGAGAAATTTCTAAAAACGTCCGTTGATTTTGATCTTCATAGTTTAATTGTGTAACTTAACATTTCCAAGGTTAATAAGATGTTGACTGTTTTTGCTTCTTATTTTCTAAATTAATTATACAATTCCTCCGAATCTAATTATTATCTTAATTATACCGTAATAATGAATAATGAGTTAGTTTAAACATTCGTGGAATTATTATTAATGTTATTATTTGGTAAATTGACTACATTGTTTGTGAATTGATCAATACATATAGAATTTCTTATATTATGATTATTATTATTATTATTTCTAAAATATTGTTTATACTTAGCGTTAGTTAAATCCGATTTATGTCTGGATATATGCCTTATACTACTTGATGATGATGGATTGTTTTCTTGGTGATGATGATCGGGCACCATTCGTGTTGTTTTTTCAGCTTTGATGTCAATATGTCTTTGTCCAGCAAGTGATTGGCGTTCATTTTCCATTCGTAGAAATTTTTCATTGTTTTTTTCACGTTTTTCGTTTAAATTGTATTGGGATTTGGATATTGCTTGCCTATTACGTTTCATTTGTTTCGATAACGTTTGATTATCGATCACAATGTTTCTTCTTAAATGGCTCGCTTCAGGTAGTTCAAGTAGATCATCATCATCAGCATTATTATTATTATTACTATTATCGCGTTTGTTTCGCTCATGTTTCGATCGATCTATAACAAATGATTTCGCTCTACGTAACACATTCAACATTATTATTATGTATGTTGATTACTCACTACTAGAGAGAAAATATAAAATGAAACCAGGTTAAAGAAAT
Organism: Platypus cylindrus; assembly: GCA_949748235.1. Taxonomy (NCBI): domain Eukaryota; kingdom Metazoa; phylum Arthropoda; class Insecta; order Coleoptera; family Curculionidae; genus Platypus; species Platypus cylindrus. The sequence goes on along the minus strand of OX456490.1, from coordinate 8,142,433 downwards.
GATACTAATTATTATTGGTATATAAATTTATCTCAGATAAGAACAAATAACGAGTTGCGTTATTATCATTTTCATTCCAAGGTGATTATATTTTTACTATTATCTCGGATCTAGACATTTTTTCCTTTTTTTTTATCATTTACTTATGCGTCATTGGCTACATACACGTGCTTATTATAACTTGGGATTTTAATTTTAAATCACTTAACTGCACATGCTCTTTACTTAAATTACTCGAATAGACTATTTTATGTCAATAGATTCGAGTTGAGGTTATGTTTATTTATTACCTTGCGCACAGATATCTTTGTCTTCTATAACATAGGTCACAGTAATTAGTATACTCAGGAAGACATTATAGCTAGGTTTTAAGTTCTAGATATCAAAGTATAGTATATACATAGTTTTTACATAAAATAAAATACCCAAGTAGACCCACTTAGTCAAGGTTATTTTTGTGACGTCATCTAAGGGATGTTTGACACGCACACACTTCTATATGACGTGCCCGCAACTTTACTGTTACCTATTTTTTAAAAACCTGGGGAAGACCAATCTATTGTTTCTCTTTTGTTTCTTCTGTTACTGAGTTTTTCTCAGTAACAGCAAGTGACCTTGCAGTTAGCAAGTTTTTTGTTGTCAAGTTTCTCGTTGACAAGATTCTTGTCAACGCCAGTTTTCAGTCGCCAATTTTGATTACATTAATAAATTCCAATCGAAAATAAAAAAAATATATCTATCTAAAATAGATCTATCTCATATTTTAACACTTATCGTTATGGTAAATTAGTGCAGTAGTTAAAATATAATCTTCGTTACTGAACAAACAAAAATTTCAAAGCTAATTTTGATAACAGTTTATTAAATATAAACATAAATATCATATATATAATAAATATATTAAAATTTTAGTTGGTATATACATGAATTTACACAAAATAGTACCGACCAACTTGCCGACAAGTGGCAAGAAAAATAGCGCTGAACCTATTTTCGTCAACACCAACCAAACTTGATAACAAGTTCAATATGAGCGTGTGTAATGCAAAACTTATCGAAAATGAACTTGCCGATAAGAAAACTAGTTAACTATAAAGTCCACTTAAAAGAAACCAAAATGTTTCGGATTCCCCAGTAATATTGAGGGTCTTTATTAGATAAAAAAAAACAACAGTTTAGTCACCATTCAAGGAAATAGCATAGTCTAAAACAGCCCTATATCTTAATGGGTTTCACACATGAATGATTAGCTACTTACTGACTATGTAGGAGTTTTCGCAATAAATATTTCCTATCTAATTAAATCTATAATATGTACATATATACTTTTTATATAAATTGATTTTGTTTTAGGGATGGTTTTCCCCATCAAAATGTTACAAACGATATATGGTGGTATTATATGTTTTCAATGGCATTTTATTGGTCATTATGTGTATCGCAATTTTTCGATGTCAAACATAAAGATTTTTGGCAAATGTTTATCCATCATATAGCCACAATTATTTTAATGTGTTTATCATGGGTTGTGAATGTATTTCGTGTAGGTAGTTTAGTATTGGTTGTACATGATTCCGCTGATATATTCTTAGAGGTAATGGAAAGTAATAAGAAAATGCTGGCTGTCGTTATTAAATTAAATTCATTTTCTTTTTAGGCAGCAAAAATGGCAAAGTACTCAGGTTATCAAAAAATTTGCGATGCAATTTTTGCTGTATTCACAGTTCTCTGGATCGTGACAAGATTAGGAATTTATCCATTCTGGATTATATACAAGTATACAAATACATTCTCACTGTTTAACGTACAGATATCCTCGATAATTTTTAATTTTTCTAGTACATCAATTGAGGCACCAAAATTAGTACCAATGTTTCCAGCATATTATATATTCAATGGCCTACTATGTTTATTATTATTCCTTCACATGATATGGACATATTTAATATTGAAAATTGCGTATAATTCTTTGAATGCCGGTCAAATGGAAGGCGATATACGATCAAGTAGCGACGATTACAGTGAGGACTCGAATAATTCGAATTCATTAGCAAATTTAAATCATACAAAAGAATGAATGTATTCATTCAATGCTTTCTAGTGATAGTTGTTATCTTTTGTTTTTCTTTTTGTTTCTCATATAGACCAATCGAAAAAGACTTACATTTGTAAAAAATATATTATTTTTATTATGTGTAAGTTTATAATCACAATTTAATTTAATCTGTGCCTTATACTTTGAATACAGTACCACTCTCCTAGAAGAAAATAAACAATTTTATATTAATTTAATTAAATAGTGATCGACTAAAGTACTATGTAAATTTACATAAAACTATTTAACCATGTATTAGCTAATTAAGTAAAAAAATGTATTAATTAAGATAAATAATGCTGCCTTTCTATTAAATATGATTTATTAAAACTTAACAATAGTGAACAGGATAAATCAAATATATAAATATTTAACTATAAGTGCGTATAGTTAATTGTGGAGTACAAAAATTAAGAAAAATTGTACACCAAAATTAAATCCAAAGATTATTAATTTTTTTTTCAATTGTTTTTGTGATAGTCGTGGATACTCTTTCCTTTATTATTAACAAAATATAGTTGGATAATAACAGGGTTTAGTTCAATTTTTATTAAAATGTAATAGATTTGATTTACGGATGGTAATAGGTTGTTTAATATACCTATAGATAGAAATTATACATATAATAATAATTACTGAGTTCCAGAAGGTAATTAGTACCTCAACGTAAATACAATAACTTAAATAAAACCACGAATATTTTGTATAACACACCATTGATTTGTCAAAATAAATTGGAAATTTAATTTGTTGTTTTTCTTTATCAGAATAGAATAAGGTTTTCGAGTTCAACAATTAATAATTTAGCAGTTGTAAGTTTCAAATCCAAATAGGCTAGGATAGACCCTGGAGTAAAGTATTGGTATGATTTCAACCAGGGCGAAGTTGGGTAATTTTGCTATAGTCAAATTATAAAATAATAAAGATAATAAGAAGGGACAATGCCTTGCGTTTGATTAATCACTCTGAATAAACGGTGGACTTGCATTGCAATACGTAAATTTCTTTATTTAAATAAAATATAAATTATTAAATACCTAGTACATAAATGCATAAAATGTGTTAACATATTAATACTGAAAAAATATAAGTAAAAAAAACAATAATTTATTACAACAAAATGACTAGTAGGAATAGAATATGAATAAGAATGGAACTTTTCCAATGAATTTCCATGAAGTTTAGACGCGCCTTTTCTAATCTAGTGATTTTATTGCAATTTTAATAATATCTAAATTAACATATATATTAATAATGTTAAATTCAAAGCGCTTCTAATTATATCTATGTATTAAATCTTTCTCTTGGAAAATACCTTTTTTTTGTATGGGAAGACAAAATACATTTGTGCAAGTGTTCTATAGAAATTTCTCTTTGATTTGAGTAAAATACGCATATATCTCTTTCTAAAAATCTTATTTAATTCACATTTGGTTAATATATCTATTACTATACGATTAATAATATCTATGCATTTTTCTATTTAAATGAGTATGTCAGTGTATTAAAGTTTTTCATATTAAAATATCACTTCATTAAATACTAATAAAATTATCAATTTAGGTTTTCTTTTAAACAAATACAACTTGCTTTGGGCCCGGAGAATATTTAGATAAAATATTTTCATGTTTATTTAAAATACTCTCATGTAGTACTACTGAAATGTGATTTGATTTATGTACTAATTAGTCGTGCACTAATATGCGTCTCTTCAATTATGTGATTGAAGTTTCGGCTTCCGTCAGCCATTGTTGAATTTCATCTATGTACATGTGACGTTGCAAAACATCTCTGGTTCTAGCTCTACTGCCAATATACGATGTTTCACCCTGTGTGACAATTACAAAAAAAAAAAACATTTTATATTGCTTGGACGATAGAATAGACAAAGAATAGTCTTACGCCATATATAAAATCAACTTGAAGCGATTCTAATAGTTTTGAATCTTGAATTTGATGTGCTAACAAATTCCAATCCACTTGTACCTCTTCATGAAGCATTAATTCCTCTGCAAATCAAGAATTATGTAATATTTTTCATACGGATGATGATGATAACGTAACTTACCGTCTCTTTTTGACGTTTGTTTTTTATACTGAATACGAAACCTGAATGCTTCTAAAACGGATGCTACAACAATAGTTAAGACAACCATTGTAAATAAATAAAAACTCATAAAAAATACACGAGAATACGGTGCTGATAAATAAGCATAGGCATCCATAATTATAAACCAGTTATTTACCACTGTTAATTCAAATAGTGTTACACCAGACATGAAGATATTGGAAAAATTATTTAAATAATAATAACCAATTCCCGAAGTACCGGAACTTGCATTGAATTTGTAAAAATCTTCTACTGTAGTGCCGCTGAAATAAATATGCATAATCTACAAAGTTTCCATAAATAGGCAACCAAATATATATTATGACATCTGAACAAAATTGATATGTAAATAATACGTATGACAATATAATTTAAATTTTTAATTATATTACCAACGTAAAGTATTTGTACTATTGATTTAATTTAATTTAATATTTAAAAAATATTAATGAGATTGTAATGAATTTAAGGTAAAACTTAAGTTGTCTTTGTATTTTGGGTTGCCTATTTTTTCATATAATCACTACTGATCAACTTATCCGACGGATAAGTGAAATATTTAATTAATTAATATTTCAATACATACACACAACAATTCTTTAACTCATAACCAGAAAACATTTCCATTCCCAGAATAGCAAAAAAATAGTACATCACCATCATTACAATGGCAGTTGACCACATTAACGGTGATAGTAGGACAAGTGTTCCAAAGATGTCTCTGTATCGTTTTTTAATTTTAAACAATCTTAATACCCTAAAAAATACTTTTATGTTAATAAATTCACATTTGGTTAGATTTCAAACCTTAAAGGTCTCAGTATAACAAACACCGTTAATCCAGGTGACATTAACAATAAAGTAGCACCCCAAATTGCTAGAAGTGTTACAGTCAAGTCATACGTATTCCAACCAGATGAAATATATTCACTCCATCCTAATCCAATAATTCGAATTAATGCTTCCATTAGAAATAATGAATAAAACAACCACGAATCCCAGGAGGCACAAAAATTCCTTGCATCTAATTCAAGATCATTAGTTGATTGTGCTATGCGGAAAAACATGGCAAAGATATTGCTTATTATCAATATATCTAAAAATCAAAATATTGAATTATTTTTTGATATAAAATATAGTTTTTATGTAATAATTTATTGAATTATTTATTATAACAAAAAAAACTGTGGTTAGACAACGTACAAACAACATATTCAAAATACGTCCATGAAACGAATCTCCTAGCAGCTCTACATAATGATCTTAATGGTGGCCATGCAGCTGAAAACCATGGATCTGGTGGATCTTTTAAACGCCATCGAAGCATTACGCTATCGTAAATATTTAAAAATTCCTCTTGTGTTAGTAAGCCAGTATTTGATACGTTTAATTGACGAAAAATTAATACAACATCTCGTTTGCCTGAATAATGAATTCAAATAAATAGTTAAGATAAGATTTTCGGATTTAAATGTGATTATATTTTATGACGACAATGCCACATACTTGTTTTTGGTGAATAGTAACGCATTAATCCATCAAATTGTTTAAATCTGATCCAATTCGGATTTTGTCGACTGACTAATAAACGAAATGCTAATTTACACGCTTGACGTTTATGTAATAATAGTTTACGGAATTTATGTTTTTCTATTCCAGTAAATGTTTCATATACAACAGCTAACATCTGCGAGGGATAAAAAGGGGATTTTTAGAAACGGTTTACTAAGTAGATAGTCCATTTGCATTAAATTATTGTATTTTACTTACTAAATTCATAAGCACGTATGTCATAGTTGATATATATGAAATAAAAAATATTGCACTCCATTTTGCTTCGTTATATGAAGGCATCATTACATCAGGAAAACTGCAAATGAAAAAATCCAATTTTTAGTTTTTTCATACCCGTTTTCATACTTTTACTAGGATACATTAAGTTCATACTAACTTTGCAGTGGACAATAAAACAAACATACTGACAAAACTATCTGGTAGTGTTTTAAAATATAGATTTTTCTTGTGACTATTGAATAGAAAATATCCTAAAGAATATATAACTGTATTTTTGTATATTATGCTTGAAATAAATTGTCATTTTTACCTAATAATGCATAACTACAAACAAAGAACATTAAAAGTATCAACATATCAATAATCGGTGGTAAAGATTGTAGAATTTGTCTGATATATCTGCGTACTCCACCGCATGCTCTTGTATCCACTAAAAAAATCGGTCGTAGACCTCTTGTGATGCGAAAATGTGAAGATTGTCTTATCAGAACAACTACAGCTTCCATTACCATAATTATAAGTGTAATGCACTACGAATAGGCAAGATATCATTAATTGTTCAATTCATCATCATTAAATAACTGCGCTATAGTTTATTAGTAGTTATGAACTTGCAATTGTCAGTTAATACTGGTTATTAATATTCTAATAAATACTTGGATTAATAATTTCCGTTTTACAGTTATTACCTTAACCATTGTTCTTTTATGCTTCAATATAGTTTTCCATCCAATCCATCGTAATTTTAATGCTAATTCAATTCCAATTACTCCTTAAATTCACCAATAAATCGAATTAATTCAATAATATCCAGAAGGTAGGCAACCATTAACTCACCTAAACACACCAACTCTAATGTACTATGTATAAGCGGAGGTAATTCCAAATAATCAACAGCTGGTTCTTCAACAACAGCTAATAATAGAAGAACAATTGAAAAGAATAAATCAAGACCATAATACCAATTATTATGCACTAAAAGATAGGCAGGTAATGCTGATGGATGTGACGGATGTGAATCGAATTTCTCGTTATTTTCTCCTTCCTAAATAATTAATCAATATAGAATTTGAATAGATTTTTCTTTAATTTACCTCAAGAAATATTGAAGCTTCATGATAATTCATCTCCCAATGGTCAATATCATTATTATCAATGTCTCTGGATAAACTTGAGCGACTCCCCATTTCGTCATGATCTGGCCAATGGAATTTCACATTAATATTGCTATTATTGATTAATTCGTCTACTGTTATCATTGTTGTTATTAACAAATTTAAATGTTTACAAAAAACAGTATTGATAAAAACTACAAAACCAAATATCCCCCACTAGAATTCCTCGTCGTCGTCGTTGAGATAAGTGGACCATATCAATTTTAACTTATCTAATAAATGACAAAATATATTGAGTAATACTTACTATTCGTGGCTGATCCATAAGTAACATTGCTATTATCTTCTGTAAACGTTTTGTAACCATCATCGTCTGGGGAACCCCTTGTTCCAGCCATTGGAGACTTCTCTGTAAATGTTGTTGTCAAAACCATATGATTACATGAGTCATGCTTTGTTTATTATGTTATGTTATGATTTCCGGAAGATGATTCATTACGCAATAGTTTTAATCTTTAATCTTTCATTTTTTCGTAATTTTGTTATACAATAAATTATATGTTATTTGGAAATTGTTGATTGGATTAAGTAAAATGGGAAATACGAAAAGGATTTGCTTTTATTTGAATAAGCGATTATAGGTTGACAGATGTATAACGGGTTGCATAAAGAGAAGATTATACATTGGAAATTTCATAGGAAAGTTTTACCATGGAAACTACTTTATTATTTATTTAACTTTTCATTTCCAATCTGTTTTCCTTTCAAATTTTAACTGTGAAAATTAGCTAAATTAGTATAAATAGTAGATGTCTTTAAATAACTTATTTATATACCAAACTATCTAGTTAAATATTGCGGTATATAAATCTATTTGAATAACTGCATTCTAACTTCTAACGATTGAAAATGGAAAATAATAGCCAGGAAAAGAATGCAAAAGCACGAAATGCAATAAAAAATACCAACAAACCTTCAACAATTACAATTAATGAATTTTTAAATTTCTTAAAAACAGCCTATCAGGTATTATAAGCAAATAAATATGCCCCTGTAATAAGTTATAAATTTAGCCATATATTTAATCAATTTTAACGTATTAGGTACAGGATTCCATAGAAAATGTTTTATTAGAAGATGGAACAATGAGTGAAGCTGTTAAATGGTTAAAATCCAAGGAAATCGAGTTTTCCAAGCAAACCGTAAATGTTTCTCTTCAAACGTCAGAAGTTTTAAACAAAGATGAAGCCGGTGATGAAACAAGAAAAGGTATTCATTTTCAGAAAATCAATAAACAGTTTGATATATTTGTGTTTTTTAGAGACAGATCATAAAATCCTTCTTTTTTTAATTATAGATCAAAATCTTAAGCCCAGTACAATAGATTCGAGTAATTTAAAAGCGAAATTAAACGAAGTCTTATCGGAAGGTTTGATCGATTCTATTTTACCGTATTTAATGCAAAATAGCAATACGAATAAAAAACCATTATCATGTGCACCTGTTAAGATTAATGGTAAGTTTCTATGGAACAGCTGAGTATACAGAAGCAGGTTACTGTTCGTACCATTTCCATTTTTTATGTCAACATTCGTATCGTTTTTAGATAAACCAACAGCACAACATTTTAATGTTACATCCAATCAAATGGTAGAGAGAACTAATCGAAGAAAATCGATTGATCTATCTTCAAAAAATGTTATAAATAAATCAGAGTAAATACGAGGCCTGTTCAATAAGATATAATATATATCTAATATATATTATATGATATATAATATAGTAATTGTGGGGTTTTCTTACAGTTCAGAAGTGGAAATTCATGTTTGCGATGAAGTGAAGAATTTGAAAAAAACGTTCGTTTGTAATCAGCAACTATTGTTGGAGAAAATGCGTTATTTTGATTCTATTACTATAGGTATATACATATGTCATGTACATATTAGAGCATTAATAGCTTCTAAATTCGATGCTGTGGATGATTTACAGGGCAAAGGGTAGAAGATATGTACATTTCAGTACACTGTGATATTGGCATATTTGAATGGCTGATGCAATGGATGAAAAAAGATACAATACCAGAATCAGATTTGCCACAATTGGATTCACAATGTGTAATACCAATTTTAGTATCAGCAGCATTCTTACAAATGGAACCATTGTTAAATGATTGCCATTTATATTGTCATCAGCATATGAATGAGATTTTACGAACATCGACGAATTTGAGCTGCTTAAATGATGCAATAATTACACGGTAACTTTTTAGTTCTTGATAAAACATTGCCGGTGTATATTTTCATGATTTTATATGTAGATTGGCAGCAATGTATACAAATACCGAACTTGAACTAATTAAGGATCGTAAAGATCGAATACAATCGAGATTATTTATAAAATTGATACAATCATTGGCCGAAGTCGAAGCGGAAAGTGTTAGAGGACATTGGTGTTCATTGGCAATGGTGTTCAGGTAGATAAAAAAGTAATTGTTTATATAGATTGTAGAGGAAAATTGTATGCAATTTTGAGCATTGTGTAAAATGAAAAACTCCAAAAGTTTTACAAGTTTTTATTAAGATTCTTTCTGACTTGACATTTCTAACTAGTTTTTGAGCAGTTTCTAATTTTATAACCAGAAACTTATTTGTCCATGATTAGTTTGTTAGTGAGCACGTTGGAATTGGTAAATTATTACTGGAACGCGGCAATATTTTGAACATTTTTAACTCTTAGCTTATAATTCGATATCATATCATCAAAAGACATCGTAACGAATAAAATATATAAATAAAAATGCCACAAACACATAAAAGCTACAGCATATCCTGAAAATCGCCTGCTAAAATGTCTACCAACATGTTAATGTATTTACTGCGCACGCTTCCAACTAATAGTATTTCTTAGTAATAGCTTAGCTCGAACTAAAAGAAACTATTACGAACAGTTGGCCATAGTAAAAAATTAAGTTAAAATATGTGATTTTGAGTTGAGAGAATCAATTTTGGTGGAGCTGGAGCAGTTTATACGTTTTGTGCATGCTATTTACAATAACAAATAACTTTGAAGCTAAGTTGGAAAGAACCTAACATTTAAAATCGAATTTTCAGATGTGAAAAATGTCAGCAATTAATATCACCCATTATAGCAACAAGAGTTCCATGCATTCCATCTTGTATGCGGCTTCAAACTGATGGATCAATTAGTAGTATGCACATTCGGTATATTATTATATGTATTACTATTACAGTCATTTTTGAAATAGTCATATCTATTCCCTTGTAGAGATTCAACATGGGATCTAAGTAATTATATCGTTGAATTACATAAGAGTTTAAAAAATTGGCGTAAAGTCTATTGGCGACTTTGGGGCAATGCTCATTTCCTGTTTTGTGTGGTGTGTAAAAGGTAATGAAACTGAACATATTGTACTCATTGGCTGGTCTTAAATATCGATTAATCCAGTTAATGCGCAATCTAACTACATCTGATTCATGACAGCTATCAACTGATCCCATCTATACTATAGATATTTCCAAGCAAATCATATTGATTGGTGCCGATACCATCCAGATACACCGCAATATTTCACATTAGATACTCAAAAAGCACCATTGCCAGTTGGCAGATATCCATGTTGTGGTGAACGAGCGTACAGGCAAGTAGCTTCAGCTCGAAATAAACATACAAAACAAACTTGAATACTCCATTCTATTGTAGTCTAATTGTAGATTTCAATTACTGGATAGTAATTCCGGTTGTCAATTTCGACAGCATTTAGTTAATAACGATGATGTTAAGCAGTCTGCGATTTTTGCAATGCTGAACACGTTTAAACATCTTATTGAGGAGGAGCCACCGCAATTGTTGTTTCCTGAACGATTAACACGACTTGTGGCGAGAGGCAAGTATGAATTATTAATATAGTAATAATTAAAAGATGATACAACAAATACTTTAATTAATACTATACCAAGATTATTAATAGATTACTCTTTATTCGAAATCCATTAGTATAAAGAACTGATGAAGGATAGTATTAGATCGAAAAGCTTCTTGTGAAAAATACTCAAAACAGTTTTACTATTCATAGGTATAAAAATAACAAAGTTAACAATTTTTTTTAGGGAGACTCTCTAAACTTATTCCAGTTTTTTTAAACATAAAACTTGCGTTCTCATCTTAGCCACACATTGCCTTAAAATATCTTCAACAATAATACTATCAGTTCGATCAATGCTTGGAATAACATCAATTGCTTCTTGAAAATAATTCGTTGCCCTTTCCGTGCAATATGCTTTTAGAAACATTTGTAAACTACCAATATCAGTACGTGCTTGTACTGCCCCTTCACGAGAGAATCTTTGAACACACGACATCAACCGGTAGAGTTCCTCGGCAACAGTTTCAACAACTTGTGGTAGAACGGCATCTAGTAATGTTGGTGAAATGTGAATGATCTCCGAATGAACATTTATTAAATTATTAATACATTCTTTAACGTATGGTCGAATATCGTTTGGCGGTACCGTTAGATGCCAATCGAATCGTCCTAAATACATTGACGGTTCGATTGTTCCAACTAAAGGATCACTTTTCTGTTCTAGATATTTATCGAGAATCGATTTTTCTAGTTGTTCGAGTTTGATTTTCGATGTATCGAATGATGGTTTTAATGGTGGAAAACTGGCATCATGTAATTTTGTTATAATCATATCGAGAACGGTGGTTTTTGTAAATAAACAATTCGATAATGTAATCAGTAAACGATGTTCCCATATTGGTATGTTACTCTTGCTGCCAGTTTTATGGGAACTAACTGGTGTGCCAATTAACTGTGATACAATTGGACCAGCGCCATCATTCTCACCATCATCATCATAATCATCACCACAACACGATAACTGATTTAAAACATTATGGAATGCATTCAGAATATTATTCATTTGTTTTTCCATTTCTTTTTGTGCGATTTGATTATCCAATAGACTAGTTTCCCTTTGTTCCATTGCAAATACGGATTCTTTAACAATTTGTATCATATTTTCAATTAAATGGAAAAATTTCAATGGCAACTCAGTGATACCAGTGAATTTTCCATTATAATTAATTTTCCAATCTTCTGTTAATTGTTTAATTTGATCGGTTGTTTGTTGAAACATAATACTCATGCAATGCACTCGTAGATCAAGAAGTAGAACACTTATTATATCCAGTGCTTCATTTGGTAAATCTAATTTGATAAAAGTGGCATAAGTCGATCGTACTGAATGCAACAGTTCCGGCAAATATAAAGCGATTTCATCACGTTCTGGTAATGTTAACGAACCGTATTGATTCCTATCATTTTTCTCTAAACTATTTGGTATTAAGCTGGCTCGTACATATTTCGAAAACGTTTCAATTACATTCATAACCATATGCTTGTATTCAACTTGTCTACCAAGTTCGACTTTAACTTGTAACTCGCCCGAGAAATACGATTGACCAATTTTCCATAAATCCGGAAACGTTTCAGTTACACTAAGACAAATTTCATCTGTAAAATTAACGCAAGCTGGAATTATTGTTACTTCAGTTGTTGGTGTTTTCGAATATTTTGAATATTTCGATGTACTGCCATTTTTTATTTTCGTTTCCGGTTTATCGAGTGTCTTGTGATAATTGTAGATTAATTTGAATTTTTTATTTATATAATCGGAACGGGCTTTTATCGCATCCCAAGCTGAATCAAATGGAGCATCAAGGTTTATTAAATATCTGCAAAAAAAAAAACAGAAATACTAGTAGATATACATCTTTTCAAATTGGGTTCATAAGTGGACTTCATAGTTGACAAGTTTTTTGTCATCAAGTTTATCGAAGAAAAAAATTGCCGTTTGGCTTTACAGTCGTCAATTTTCTTTTCGACAATTTCGATTAAAGTAATAAATAATAAAATAAAAAAAATTATCTATCTAAAATAATTCTATCTCATATTTTAATACTTATCCTTATGGTAAATTAGCACAGTAGTTGAAATATAATATTCGTTATACTAGATAAATAAAATTTTCAAAGCTAATTTTGATAACAGTTTATTAAATATAAATATCAGCCGTTCTCTTGAGAATTAAAATTTTAGTTGGTATACTTTGAATTTATATAAAATATTACCAAACTTGCCGAGTGGCAAGTTGGCAAGAAAAGTAGCGCAGTGCAATATGCGCGTGCGTAATTAACGTAACTTAACGTCAACAATTAACTTGCCAACGAGATGCCAAGGGAACATATCCAACACAAAGTCTTCTACATTAATGTTCATATATTATTATATATTATTCATATATTTATTTTAAAATCTTACTACTACTAATTGATATATGTACCTTATCAGACGTCTTTGTTGTTCAACACTAATTGGCATTGCTTGAATATCTTCATGTAATTTATTCTGTAATTCACTGATACGTTTCTCCACTTCATTTAATGCCGTTTTAAATACCGGCACGTCAGTTTTAAGGAATAAATTCTTCACGCGTATATAATCATTTATAACAATATCATAATCACCCTTTTTTATATTTCGATCTATAACACATGGTAGACAAAATAAAAATCGAAACCGTGTTAACACATTCAGAGCATTTCGTGTTTTTTCCGCACGATCTTTTCGATTTAGAACATCTTCGAATAGTTTACGAGCTTCATGTTCAGATTCTTTTATTGCTTTTTCTAGTTTCAAAGTCGGCTCATTGCCCACTGTTGGCAAATCAATTTCGTGACGTTCTTTTAAATTAACTAACGTATCAAGTTGATCCATTACAGCACCAATGTTTGCTTTAAGAAATGATAATTGGCCTTCTTTTTGACTTTGAACTTTTCGTTTCAGATGAACTAGACCTAAAATAATTGAATTTTGTTTATAATTAAATCTTGTATAGATACACCGCTATACGTACCAGCTTGCAAATCATTGAAACTTGTAGCTTGATGATTTTCCAATAAAAACCATCCAGGTGAAAAATTCGTGCTAGTTATATCCCCATTTTTATTTGGATAGTATTGCAATAGATCTTCTTCGGGAATTTTTTTATCTACATCTTCAACAGATAATCCTAGAGGATCTTCTTGCTGAAAGCTACTCGGCGACAAGGAATGTCTGCCCCACAAAAACGGTTCCGTTTCTTCCACCTGTCATTTGTTAAAATGATTTATTATATATGTGTATAAACTACCGAGATTATTTACACGACTTACCCACACAGCACTTTCTTTCATTGGTCCAATTGTTGAAATATGATATCCTTTAAAAGTAACATTACAACTTCCAACACCTCCGGATTTAGTTGTAACTATTACATCGCCTACAAGTTATTAATATAATTAAGAAATAGAAGAATATGTGTTACGTGTTATGGATGGATGCTAAACCTTTTCCTTTAATAGGCCCTGATATAGCTATAATTTTATTTATCGATTTCCATTCAGCGGCTAAAAGACAATCAACGCCACAAATGGTCAATCCCAATAAATCGTTTGGTGATTTTCCTAAATTTTCTCCTCTAATTTTAATTCTTGTACCGGGAGGTCCTTCATTTGGAGATAGACCTGTTACTATAGGTGCCAGTGACATAATTTAATTGTTTTCTAATTAATTTTATTCAATTCTACAACACACTAGATTTATAAACACAAAACAGCTGATTGTCAAACTACTAACAAACATTGGCTCTTTTCATACGTATGCGAACCGCATACGGCAGCCGTATACGGTTTTATTGCTTTTTAGGATAGGGAGCGTCGGTGTTGCCACTTCATTTTTTGTATGTTTTTCAAGTCTGGGAATGATTTCTCTGCAATTTTTCTCTCGGATTTTTGCGTTCGAGTTTCACGCGCTTATCTTTTACGTTTAAATTGAATAATTTATTTTTTTTATTTCGTCTAGTGAAAATCAGTTAAGATTTTGTGGATTGTATGACCAATTTGACAACTTCACTATTTATTCGTATTCATTTTTACCTAAATTGTATTTCTTTAAAACATTTTCAAAGTCGAAAAAAATATACACTAAATTTTATGAAAATTCAATGCTCAATTAGATACAACGAAAAAGGACAATGAACTTTATGTTATCCAACATATGATTTTTATTGTCATTGTTTTTACATCAGCAGCTGTAATGTAAAAAACATTTAAAAAAATGGAAAATCGATCCTTTGCTTTTGGAACAACATGCACAAAATATCCGTGTTTTCGTGGATTTTTTTTTTTTTAAGTTGAACACAACACAAAGCCCATTTTTATCTTTTTTCATTTCCCATCACTATTGTGGCGTTGAAAAATCGAAAAATCCATAATTTCATTGGTTTTTTGAGAAATTGCACAATATTATAAAACTTCTAGAAATCTTTTTCCTTCGAAGTTTTTTCAACTCCTCACAGCACAAAAATATTTCTTTATGTTCTTAATTTTATCTTATAATACATCCTGCTCTCATGTATTTTTTATTAAGAAAACAACTAAAGAAATTATCCGAATTCGACACGGCACTACTCACTACAACTGCTAATGTAAAAACAATGACAATAAAAATGATCTGTTGGATAGCATAAAGTTCATTGTCCTTCCTTTTTGGTTTTAACTGAACATTGAATTTTCATAAAATTCTGTAGATTTTTTTCAACTTTGAAAATGTTTTAAAGTAATACAATTTAGGTAAAAATGAATACGAATAAATAGTAAAGTTGCCAAATTGTTCATACAATTCACAAAATTTTCACTAAACGAAAAAAAAAAAAATCTATTTAATTTAAACGTAAAAGATAAACGCGTGAAACTCGAATGCAAAAATCCGAGGGAAAAATTGCAGAGAGATCATTCCCAGACTTGAAAAACATACAAAAAATGAAGTGGCAACACCGACGCTCCCTTTCCTAAAAAGCAATAAAACCGTATACGGTTCGCATACGTGTGAAAAGAGCCCTTAAGTTGTTATGTGTACGCCCATTTAATTTTTATTTTTTCTTGATAGAGGCAAATGATGAATCAGAAAAAACAGACAAGTTTGTTTGTAAAGAGAAGTTTTGGTGGGATGGTATCGAAATTATTCCACCACGTCCAAAAATGGGTTTATTAAGTACATTTCATTCAAGAGCTAATGAATGTGATGCGTCAGAATCTAATGCTACAGATGACAGCGATACAGAAGAAACTTCAGAAGAAGAATCTGTTTCTTCTAGTTCTGGAGGCAGTAATGAAGAAAGTGCAGCTGAGAATATTAAAGCAGTACCGAAAAAGGTTTATTGATAATAATCTACTCTTATTTACATGCCCAGATAGATAATATTTATCTGGAGAATTGTGCGTTGCATAACTATAAGGTATCATTTAACAATTACAGAAAATACCAAGAAAATCCAAGAAACCAACGAAGTCAAATTGTTGGCAACATAATTTATCCGCAAGAAGTAATCAGGATATACAACGAGCTTATGAAGAATCCATTGTGAAGCAGATGTGTTCAACTTTCAATTCGAAACCATCAAGTATTCCACGAGGTGGTCATTGGGTGCGATTAGAGAGCGAATTAAGAGAATCATTAATGAGAAATGATCAATTGTCATTATCGTCAAAAAATAAAAATACTGCTTTAAATAAATGTCCCAAACCAAAAAGTAAATTCTAAAAAAGAAAAAAATAATGTGGTTTTTAAACAAATATTTATATTATTGGTAAGAACTTTTTTTCATTTTCAATAAAAATACATTATTTATGAATAAATAGAAAGTAGTATAGCGAGAAATGATTGGAAATGGTCTTCCATAATATGGAATCGATTAAGTTGTTATCGAAAATCACTAGTGAATTAAATGCAACAATTAAATCTTGTCTAGGTCTCGTTGTGGAAAGCCACTTTACATCTAGAAAAATGATTACTTAATCCATCATAATTATTATAAATAAATGTGTCGAATTTGTATTTACATAATGCAAGTAGTCAGTAGTTCATTTTAGATTCTTTAAACATACGAAATACGATTTTATCCTTATATTATGAAGATATTTCTACTTAACTAGTAGTATTTATACTGAAAACTCACGGCAAGTCTATTTTCAATTTTTAGATATAATAGTATAAAAAAATAACTTTGTTTTTTTATAATTTTTCATACAAAAAAAACGTAATTTGACCTGATTGCTGTTCAAACGTAAACAGTTGCAAATTAAACAAAAAAAATACATAAAATAACGATATACTGATAATTTAAATCACAATCTACGTACGCACACACTACGATGATTATTATAAGAAATAATCGGCTTGTGGCTTTTTGGAGGGAATCCCTCTAGTCTCTTGTGGAGCTGCTTCGAAAATAATAAAGTCTCTTTTTAGATGCTCGTTTAGTTCTAATATTGCAGCTACATTTCCACAACTAGAAACAAAATATGCAATATAATGCAACAAATAGAGATTTTTTATTTTAAATTTCTATACCGATAACAGTAATTTGGTGCTGACCATACAGTAAGTACTGTTTCATTAAAATGCCATTTATAACCTTCCATAACAAGCTGATGGGCTCGGCAAATCATATCAATATCATTAGCTGCATTAAATTGAGCAACTACATCTGATCCGAATAAATAGCCAGCTCCTCTAGGTGATACACCCCAGCCTTGAGTGTCTGAAATATGATTGAATGAGTCACTTAATTTTATAGTTTCATTATTTTCAAATTTAATGATTTTTCTTACCTTCAGGATCACTCCACAATAAATCACACATCGGACCATCATGTGGCACCTCTTGTTTTCTATCGATTACCCTAATTTGATCTAGTGTACTAATTGATGGAGATAGGCCTCCGTGTACGCAAAATATTTTACCTAGAACAATATTTTAAATTGAATATAATATGCCTAATAAAAATAACCATATACAATTACCATCAATTATAGCGGACAATGATAGATAATCAAATATTTCCGTACAGTATCTCCAAACTGTTATTGAACCATATTTTCGTAAACATTCATCATAGAAGCCATATACTTGTGTTATTTGTCGAGATTCATGATTACCTCTAATTAATGTTATTCTATCTGGATATCGAACCTATAATATCATAATAATAACTATTTATGATGTATATATGTTTTAATATAACTTGGACGCTCACTTTAAGTGCTAATAGTAATAAAAATGTTTCAACGCTATAAAAGCCTCTGTCAACGAAATCGCCCATGAATAGATAGTTTGTTTCGGGAACATCTCCACCAACTTTAAATAGTTCTTTTAAATCGTAAAATTGGCCATGAATATCGCCACAGACCTGATAAAAATAGAAGAATTAAAAATTGTTTACAAATGCTATGTTTTTCTAACTGCAATGTTATCGGTGTAGTACAGATAATATTATAATATCAAAAACAATTTATATTTGTCTTAATTTAGTATCAGCTTCAAGAAATTGATGTAATAATTAACCAAATAATAATATACTCAACTTACTGTAACTGGTGAATCCACTCTTTGCACATTACTTTCTTCAACGAGAATTTCCCGTGCTTTTGCACATAACGCCTTCACTTCTGATTCCTTAATAATTTCACATCGTTTAAGTTGCTCAATTTGTCTATCTAAGTCACTAATTTCACCCATTATTCTTATTATTACAGCGATATTATTTAAACAAAAGAAATTATGATATTTTTAAAAACTGATCACCAATTTTTAGGTTATGTAGGAAATTACGTTAACTGTAAATGCAATAAATACACTATGCACCTTGCGACCTACTTACGATTAAATTAGTAATAAAAAAAAAGGAAATGAGTACTTTTAATGCTACTTCTTGGGTTATTGTAACATAATTTTTTAACAATTCGAATAAAAAAAAAAAAAAAACAACGCCAAGTCGTTGATACGTTTTATTATCTTTTTCTTTCTGGTAATGATTTAATAAAAGCACAAGAATTTTGTTGAATGAAGTTGGCTGCATATGCGTGTGAAATGAAATGAAAGACATTTAAAAAAGGTATGTCGTAGCTTGATGCGATTGTCCTATTTTTAAATTATGCCGTTAAAAAATCGATAATTCAAAATGACGAAATCTTTAATGAGAAATTTAATTTCTATCTAATAGAGAAATATTACAATTTACTACGTATATCTAGAATATAGTTTAGTAAAATAAAAAAAAAGATTTCTTTTTTGTCAAATTGATAAGCAAATTTTCAGATTGTTTTTGCGAGAAGAATGTTAGTAATGGGCATGCGTACTATAAAGTGAGTAATGTTCTCGGTAGTGGTGATTTATATTTTTCGGGTATAGTTTTTTTCCAATATTTCAATGTTTTTGTTTTAAATTACAGCACTATTTCATTTCAAAAAGAATACATTTTTAATTTGTGAATCTTCTTGTTCAAATTACAATGGGGAATATCCATACAGTTGGACCAAATGAAGCATTAATTGTCTCAGGTAAGTGAAACCATATATTGACGGATCATCTTATGTTTAAAAAACAAATAGATTTGATCAGGGTTATTGTGTTTATATTTTGATGGCATTTTTCAAGAATACCTGGGCGTTCGTTATTCTGTAGAACAAATCCCATATTTTAAATTAAAATCTGTAATTTGATCAAAATATTCAAAACTATGAAAATGCGAGCATGTACTTGTTTATAAACAAACCTATAAATAAACCTTGGTATTCTGTTTAGTTCAGAATTCATAAATGAGTAATTTTGTTTTTAATTCAAAATTCAAAGCTTACTATATTTTAATAGTTATGATCTTGAACCCGTTCTATAATTTGTTTGTTGACTTTTTAATATTTATCAATTAACATCTATGATAGGTTGTTAATTAATAAAATTGCTTTATTTATTGATTGCGTATTGAAATAAGCACATAATTACTGAAATAGGTAAGAATTTTACTAAATATCGAGATAAACAATTATCTAAATATCAAAGATCTAAATGTGGAATTGTTACTTTTACCTGTAAGGATGGAATCTTGAGGGATATAAAGAATATATTTGCTTATGTAGCAACTATATAGACTTGAATGTATAGTCAGGTTGGCCGAGCGGTCTAAGGCGCCAGATTTAAGCTCTGGTTCCCAACAGGGAGCGTGGGTTCGAACCCCACACCTGACAAATATTTTTTTTTTTTAGTTTTATTTTTATTTATTAAATTATTAAATATTTATTTACATTACATTTACATATAAAGAGTTATGCTCCCCAATCTTCTTTGATCATATCTGAACCTTTTTCCGCTATCATAAATGTTGGTGCATTTGTATGAGCTGCAATAATTTCTGGCATAATTGAAGCATCAATTACCTAATGAATAATAATAATCATAAATTGTATTTTAAGTTATCGAATTGTTTATTTGTTTCTGACATACTCTTAATCCATTTATTCCATACACTCTCAGTCTGGGATCAACCACTGCTGTTTTATCATTTATTGGACCCATTTTACATGTGCCACTTTGATGATAAATTGTAAATGTTAAATAACGAGCCATACATTCGAAATATTCATCGCTGCCAAACGTTCGATTCGAACATTGTGGTATGGGAATACTGTGCAGTTTTGCTCCTAAAATTGTATATTTTCTGGATAGTTGTCGTATTTTTTTCAGTGCTACTTGGTGATTGTTTAATTAATCGTAGCTTTTATTGATTACCTATTGCTTGCAATGCTGGCTGTTTCGAAATATCTAGTAGCAATCGAACACCTTTAATAATCGTTTCCATATCTTTAGGATCGGAAAAATAATTTGGAAATATATATGGCCGTGTATTGTATTTATTATTTTTCAGTACGATTCGGCCACGACTTTTTGGTCGTAATAACATTGGAAAGACCTATCGAATAAAAATTAATATACAGGGTGATTGATAACAGTTGTCAGAATATGTTTTTTTTTGCTACAAACTCACCATATAAGTATCGCGTCTTTCAATCGGTCGATAAACTGCATTGTAAATTGTGTCCGTTATACCAAAAACCTTTCTAAAATTGATATCAGATACAATTGAACCGCCTTGATATAATAATTCAATATTTGGATATCCATTTGGATCATTTGGATGATCTAAATCGTGAAATGATAAAACCTGAAACAGTAGTCAATGTGAGAAATTAAATTGTCGGTGAGATTTCGAATTGATTAAATTCATTTTTCAGTCCTTCGAGCCCAGATATGACAGTTTATGGTTTTTATACATACTTCACAACCTCCAGGCAATGATATCGGCCCTTCATTATTAATTATATAATTGTTAATATTTTCAAATGCCATGATACGACTTGGTTTCAATGAAACCGGTTCATTAATAAGAAATGTAATGCCACCAATTGCTACATGGTCCATTAGATTATATCCAACTTTTAAATTACTTAGTACTGGTATATCTGTAGAAAATTACATGGAATGGATATTGAAGACGAACTGAATGGAAATTCAGTGTTTTTTTACCATGTTTTCCAAGATGGTTTTTCGGTCCGATGCCACTTAACATTAATAGTTGCGGTGAATTTATTGCACCAGCTGATGAAATCACTTCTTTTTTGACACCGACAAAGTAACGTTGATAATTTTTCATCATTTCAATACCTTGTACTTGTTTGGTTATTGGATCTAATTGATGGAAAATATATGATTAATGCAATTGAATATCATTACAATGATTAATTGCGGAATAATAATTAGAAATACTACATTTGTTTTTCGGTTTGTGTACCTATAATAATTTTTGTTACCATTGACAGTTTCGATAGATGTAAGTTAGGTCGTTTTTTTATTGGATGTAAATAGGCTCGGCTCGAACTTTCACGGATACCATTTTTAATTGACAGTTGAAGATATGAGACACCTACCTATAAAAATAATATTTCATATGTTCAGTCTTGGCCGTTAATATTGTTTTATACCTGTTGTGCACCATTATAATCAACATAAGGCATTCCATATTGCATTGTGGAATTAACAACTGCATCGGCAATTTTCGTACGATACGGTGCATACGATACACCTAAATAACCATCTTTACCATGATATTTCGGATCGTACATTTCGGGAATGCTGAAGTTTTCAATTTTTCTAAAATAACGCCGTTTCTAAGTTTGCAAGTTACGATTTGAATAAAGTGTGCCCTACTTGAAATATGGCAGTACATCATAGTATGACCATCCACTGTTGCCCAATTCGGCCCAGTGATCGAAATCTCGTTTATTGCCTCTAGTATATATCATATAATTTAGGACGCTGGAACCACCTGTAGAGGTTATAGAATGTTATAAGATTTGTGTGTATGAAAGTCGTTAAGCAAGGTCATGATAACATATTTTTGGGGCCTAGATGTTGTGGAGTTCGTAATGGTGAAAACTAATAACTGCGCATGCGCAGCATAGCGGTAACTATAACGGCTGTGCCTGGATGCTTAATAATGAAACATTTTGTGGCAAAGTAGTTTACCAAAGTAAAATTCTCCTACACCCTGTCTCGAACACCCTGTATAATATAGTATAAAAATAATAATTTACCAACAACTTTGCCTCTAGGCCAATTGCACCTTTGTTTATCAAAACCAAGGCATGCTTGATTATCGGGTTCAGTTTGATATTTCCAATTCGTATCAGTTAACTGAAGATAGTGAACGATCATTGGGAAATCCATGAGGAAATCTTCTGGTTGACCTACAATTCACTTGTGTTGCTAAGTTATAACGGTTTTTTTTTTAAGGATAAACAATTGCAATTTATTATCTCTTCACCAAAGATTATTATACGGTAAACTTCACTTACCGTTCCAGATACAAGAATAGATATAAAATCTTTACCTACCTGCTTCGACCAGTAAGACATTCCAATTTGGATTTTCCGATAAACGATTTGCAACAACACATCCAGCTGTACCAGCACCAACAATAATAAAATCATATTCGGGTAGCATTGATGCTATTGGTACATCGGGTGGTTCACTGTTGTATTGTTCTTCTTCTTCGTGAAGTAATTTAATCAAACTGTCGATAATTGTTTCTTGGGCAGTCAACGAAAATAGTGTGGAAATAATAATCAGGCCATAATGCATCAACATTTTGATTGTCTATGTAAATTTGTGCTATAGAAAATAGGGCATGGTAAAAAAGATCGTACTTACCGTTCTAGAACAATAAATGTTTTGTGTAATTTAATTTAAAGCGTCGTTAAAAAGTTATAAAAAAGATTTATTTTTGTACAAGAATCGTTACTCCTCCACTACACAAATATTATACTATTTACGATCTTTAAATTAAAAATCACTTACCGTTTTTTTTATATAAAATTTTTCCAGAAATTAATAAATTTTTGATTGTTAAAAATTGTCAAATAAATACAACAAATAATTCGTAGCCATTAATGAGTGCCAATGGAATTGTTTTTAGTCTTTTCTTTTGTTTTGAGTTGCTATTTATGTGAATTTTTCGTTTCGGAAATTTTCTATTGGACAGCAAATGCCCAATTAATATAAAAATAAGACAAATGATCAAGTTCACTCTGACTTGCTCGCCCTGACACGTAAAATAGGTGTATTGAAATAGAAATGTGACAATTAAATATGAAAAGATGATTAAATTATGTATCTACTGTAATTGTTTATAAAAATATTAATATGTGTATACAGAGTGAGCAATTTAATTGTGCAATTTGCCGATTTTAAGTGATTTAATTATGAAATACGTATATATATACATATATACGAAGACAAGTCTGATAAGGACCAATTTGTTCTATTTGCTACAATTTCTGTATGTCTTGTTGTTACAGCATAACACAACTGGTTGAGCATACAGATTGTTCCACCCTGTATATTTAATTATTTATTTATATAATTGCACGTTATTTCAGGTAAAATAAATGCTTGTTGTATGTATATATTGAATGAATTATTAAAACTCTCTGTAAATTGTTATTGTTATTGAAATGAATTAAAATAATAAAAGAGGGAATTTAATGAATAAATTAAATGAATAAAAAGTGACAATAGAAGAATTCTGAAAAAAATCTATAAGCATTAATGAATTTTTATTTTAGCAACACAAATATCATTAAAAATTGATTAATTATAATTTAACCAAAAAAATTAATAAGCTGATAAAAATTCAACTTTTTCGATTTTTTATATACCGACTGTTTCATCCAATAAAATTTGTTAAAACATGAATATTAAAATATGTAATTAGATAGCATTTCAATATACAGGGTGGACACTTACTAATAGCTGGTATTTTTTCAAAATTTCCCTTAAATTCAAATGACTAGTTTTCCGAATGGAATTTTTGATGTTTATTTTAATGAGATAATTGAATGCCAATTAGAATTTTCAATTAACTTTGACGTATTTTACATTTTTATTTCGTCAATAATACGAATTATTTAGTTATTTGAAAATTTCATCGAAAATTATCGAAGTGCTACCTTTTTTTTCTTGATTATAGACCGATATTTAAAAAAACTAAATTGTTTAATTTCACAATAAAGAAACAATTGGTATTACGTGCAAAAGTAATTATAGTAGTACAAAGTATTTACATAATGTTCAATGTAATTTAATATAATTAATATATGAAAGATTTATATATATTAATTTAATTAACAATTAAATATTTTGCACATGTCTTTGTCAAACAGCGTTGCAGCAAAACTTAACGATTTTATGCTAATTAATGAATTAAAATAGTATAGTAAATTGTCTATCTAGATAGTTATCAGATTTCTATGTCATATTTATTATTATTATGACTATTATTAGTATTCTTAATAATACTCAATTAATTTTCTAATAGCGTTTTTAACATCAAATTATATCCTTGTTTATTGCAAACATTCCCAGCCATTCTATTATACTTATATTGACTATCTTAAACTTGTATAAATTCACATCATGCCTCTATATGATTATATGGCACTTATTCAATTACACTAGTTTTTTCAAAACAAACTTCAACAATTTTTCAAATTTAAAGCTTCAAAAAGCTTTACATATACTTAAACGGATACCTTTAGGTAATCCAATAGAAAGAGAGGGAACAGTAAATGATATTACTGCTTTCTATGTCGATTTCTGTCTCATCGTCTATCACTATTTAAGCTCTTTTAATACACTGGATGTCGATTTCCAGTATGTATGAAGCCGCTAATATTAACGGGACATATCGTATCTATCATATTCACTTAACCAGTCTTCTTTAATTAAATCGGCACCTTTTTCCCCAACCATAATAACCGGTGCATTTGTATTTCCACTTGGTATTGTTGGCATAATACTGGCATCGATTACTCTCAATCCATCAACACCATAAACACGTAAACGTGGATCGACAACAGCTTGTCGATCCCATTCCGGTCCCATTTTACATGTACCAACTGGATGATAGATTGTCATTGATATCGTACGTATATGACAATCCCAATATGGATCCGTACCAAATTCATAGTGTTTACAATTTGGAAATGGTATAATATGTACACGACTACCGAATCGCTTAAATGCCTTCGTTTCACTGATTTCTATGCCAATTTTTGCACCTTCAACCAATGTTTTTATATCAAATGGATCATCGAAATAATTTGCATTTATTAATGGGGCATCGAATGGATTTTTACTACGTAATTTTACCCAGCCACGGCTTCTTGGACGCAATAGTAATGGTATTAGACTATATACATCCTGATTCGCTATAGGTTTATATACTGTTTCGTATAATTCATCGGTTAGACCTAAAACTTTACGAACTCTTAATCCGGCATCAGAATTTACACTGGCTGGTGCCATATGGAATTGAATATCGGGCCATGATCGATTACCATATCTGGAAAATGAAATTAAACATGTATAAAAATTTTCCATACTTATGAGTGGAGAAAGAGACTGAGAGTGGGCAACAGTTTCCCTGAAAATGGCGGCATGTGTCAATTTGCTGCCTTGTTAACTACTTTTTTGTCTCATATATTGGCAGGTGTAGATTTTCATTGAATAGTTATAGATCGGCAAAACGTAAGGATTTTACTTACTTTGTATTAACAAATGCCAATCCTTCAACACCGCCCAATGTTGTCATCGGTCCTTTTCCATTCATCACATATTCCATTGTCATTGGAAAAGCTTTGAATCGTGTTTGTACAATAGAAACCGGTTTATCGATTCTAAAAATGAAATAACAACTAGTAAAAGGAACTTTTACAGAAACTATACGTAATATCCGATCTAAATCGATATCTGTTGACATGCCACTAGTACATATATTCACTCTGTATATTATTTACCTAAAAGTAAAACCTCCCATGCCGACATGATCTTGTAGATTTCTGCCAACTGCTAGATCTTTTAAAATTGGAATTTTATGCTTGATTAATTCATCCTTCGGTCCAATTCCAGATAACATTAATATTTGTGGCGTATTTATTGCTCCGGCTGATAAAATTACTTCTTTTCTTGCCAACACCACTTGTCTTCTACCTAAATAGAAAAGTTACTGTTCAAATGAGTTCTTTTCTGGTTGCTTTTCTCTTACCGTTTCTAACGACTTCTACACCAAATGCTCGCATATTCGACGGATTGATTAGCACTCTGGTAACGTGCGAGTTCAATGCAATATGAATGTTTTTCCTTAATTTTACCGGTCGTAAAAATGCTTTTGCAGTTGAACATCGTTGTCCACGACGCAGTGTACCTTGCGCTATCATAAACCCAGCTTGATCCGCTCCATTAATATCTCTAATTGGATAGCCCATTTCTTGGCCAGCTTCGATAAATGCAACCACCAATGGTGTCCGCCATGGCGATTCTTGTATCGTTAGTAAACCCCCT
Source organism: Platypus cylindrus (assembly GCA_949748235.1). Lineage (NCBI taxonomy): Eukaryota > Metazoa > Arthropoda > Insecta > Coleoptera > Curculionidae > Platypus > Platypus cylindrus. Next base: position 8,115,461 of record OX456490.1, on the reverse strand, counting down.
ACACCGTGGTATGGTGTTTTCGCTAAATATGGATTACGATTATCTTCCGATTTAATAAAATATTTCAAGACTTCGTCGTAATTCCAACCGGGATTGCCAAGATGTTCCCATAAATCATAATCATTTTTATGGCCACGTACGTAAAGCATATAATTTAGTACACTGGAACCACCAAGTACTTTTCCACGTGGCCAGTTACATCGACCATTTTTCATTCCTAAATAATTTATAATTGGGAAAAGTTAAAAACTAATTAATTATTCTATAGAATTATTATCGAACCTAAACATGCTCGTCCAGTACTTTCAACTTTATATGTCCAATCTAATTTCGATAATTGTAAATATGCGGCTAATGATGGTACATCGCTTATTTCATTTTCATCTGGACCAGCTTCCAATAAGAGGATTTTCCATTTTTGAATTTCCGATAATCTGGAGGCTACCTAAAGTAGGAATATAGAAACAATTACATAATAAAAAATTATGTACCTGGATGATTAATTGTAATTAAAGAACTAATTGTGTTAAGTAAAATTAATATTATCGAAGATAGCCTTGGAATATGTAATAATTATCATATATATGCATGTGCATAATAAAGCGCCAGTGAACTATGATAATTCACCATAATTAGTATTGTATTATTAATTTTTTATTAAATACATTCATTAATTATCTGAAATATATTGTTATAAATGAGTTAAAATAAAATCAAAGCAAATGCTATTCAGTGCCATCTCTAATTACACTCGCGAAACTTGTGTTGCGCGTTTATCGACAATCTAGCAACCAGTCATACATGTTCCAAAGCATCGTATTTATTTATTTTACAGATAATTTCTTGTCTCTATACTGTATTTATAATTGTTTTCTATAACTTACAACAGCACCAGCTGATCCACCACCAACAATAATAAAATCATATTCCTTATAAAGTGTTTGTTGATTAATAATTGGCGATTCTGGATCTAATTGATTATAACGTATAAATGTTAAACTAGCTAATATTAATGGTACAATCCATACTGATACACCAAATAGATTCGCTGTTTTTAGTGCTGCCGATGCAATTAAATGACTTATTATTGCCATTATATTATATGAAACGTGCTTCCTCTTGATTACTTTTGAGTGATTGGTAACTTTATCACAGTTTATTTACAACTTAATCCTTTAAAATGGAAATCGTAAATTTTAATTGGAAATGAATGTCTATTACTTAACTGTTATTAGAATCCTCTGTATGTATACATACATATGTACATTGACTAGAAATATAAAGATAATGTGGAGGTCGTTTTCTACTAGTTCTTTTTTAATTACGATATTAATCATCAGGTGGACGAATTTTCATCATCTTTGGCCTATGGCGATGATGATGAAAAATACATTCATTTTTAATTGGTTGAAACAAATTGAATGCAAAAGAAGGCATATCTTCCTATGCCTTAATAAGGGATGATGATTGGTGGTGGTTGCATTTTCGATTGCTTCTGAAAAGTGAAAAATGTGTTGGTGTCATTAGAATGTCACTTTAACTTGAGTTATGTTGTGTTATTAGAAACGACCTTCTTTTCTATTGTTCTTTTCTTTTGGAATCGAAATCCATAGTTCCTTTTGAAAATTATTTTTGGAGTCGTAAAATCAACAACAGCCGAATATTTATTATTATTATTATTATTATTATTATTATCTTATTATGTATTACACACAGGTACTTTCTCGTTACCGATTTATTATTGAATAAAATACCTTAAAACTTACGTAACCATGTATGTATGTATATAGAATAAATGTATATATAATGTCAGTATACCTACTTCCTACTAATAATTCGACCTTTCTTTTTTCCTTCCTTCCTTCTTTACTTGCGGAAAGTAAGTAAAATGACTGATTGTATCTGTGTATATAAATCTTTGAATAATGAGAATAACAATAATAATGAGTGAGAAAATATAATTTAAATATAGCGCCAGAGAACTATTAAATTAATTTATAGAGAAATTGACGAAAAATATTTAACTATAACAATAATCAGAAAAAATGAACTTTCTTTTTTATTTAATAATAACTAAATAGGCAACCAGTAAAATATCAAATCTGTGAGTAATTATTTATGATAAACGAAAAAACACCAAAAATGATCAAAGATCGCTTCCGAAAATTTAATTTTTAATTATTACATAATGACGATAATAATCGTTATTTAATCTTTATATTTTCAATACCTCATTAATGTCCGCTTTGAAAATATGACGGTTTATTAATTATGCAAAAAGAAATAATAATAATAAGTAGGCTATGATGAAGCGTAGAAAGATTTCGATCATGTCAAATTAAAGTAGACTTATGCAATATAAATATGTGTTTAATTTAAGGATTTTATTAATAGTGTGACTATTGAAGTAATTATAGCATAATTAATAATAATTAGCATTTAAATATCGTAGAATTAGTGCAAATTGCGCTTGACGCAATATGGCTGATGGCCTGATGGATTTTTCCATATAATATCTATATTACTTACCTACTCGATGTATTTTCTTCTATAGCATTTCGTACTCATTCAAAAATTGTCCTTAGCGATATTTAATCATCTCCTCACTAATTCTATACACAAAACCACCTCAACATGAATTTAAAAAGAAAACCGATTCAAAAACACCAAATAATCATAATTGGTTCATTGATTAATTTTTAATTCAATTGGAAATTTTACGAAAGTAAAAGTAGGTTCAATAAGAAGCCTGAAGTAGTGTCTTCAGTAGGTGTCTGATGTTGGAGATCATCAACGGTTTGTAAGTATACATAAACCATTGTCCACCAATAGGACTGACTGTCTCCCCTTTCTCATTCTCTACTCTCTCTCTTTATTTCTTTGGTTCTATCTTTATTCATTTTACTTCCCCATGCATATAAAATAATTGGAAATAATCAATTTTAAGCCTCTGAATTTTTAATTGTTTTAAAGAAATAGGTACCTAGGGTATTTATCTAGATAGAGGTACTTTTCGGAAATCACAGAAGGATTACGTACAGATTCGTGTGAAGTAGGTACCTAAATAAAACATTACAGATAAACATTAGTAGATAAAATGTCTGCGTATGGTGTTGAACGACTCTGTTCACATTATATTAATATGAGGGATAATGTAATTAATATCACTTTATTAATTATTTAAAGAAAAAAAACTCCATTTGGTAATTCCTATAATCAAATAGATGGATCTGCTTAAATTTTATGTTTCGAGTTTCATTTTTGGAATCATCCTCAGGACTAAGGACGAATAATGAGTGTAAATTCAATAAATTATTTGAGAAATTATCTGTCTTTTTTTACAGATGGAAACCTTGTGATACTGACGCGATGGGTTTTTCTTCATATTTTGTTTATCTCCATTTATGTAGGTCACCAGTTATATAATTCAATTTACATTTTATGTCATCTTATACATATACATAATGTACGTTAAAAGGATTTATTTAATATGCAAATATTTGTATCTTCATAATTCTTTTTTTGGAAATAGACAAGTTTCACAATTTTACCGTGCGATTCTCATTCCAACGTAACCGGAAAAACAATGTTGAGGTTCTTTATATCGGAGCAACACGAGAATAATAATTAAAATTGGTGAAAACTTCACGTTATGTAAGAAGAAGTAAAAGAATGGGCGAGCGGGCGGGCAAGTTGGGGATGGCGACGCCATAAGAATTCTAAAATTCGCTAGTTGTTCCGTTTTTACTTTCATTTATAAACAATTGAATCGTGATTATAATAATGACAATAATAATAATAATAGTAATCTTTTAAAATCTCAAAATATAAAATTCATTACACTTCCATTTCGCTCCCTGCTCCTATGTTTATGGGGAGAAATTAAACTGCGGCGATTGCTTTCTTCTTTCTTTATCTTTATTTGGTGATTTGAGATTGAAATTGTGTGCTATTCCGCACGTACATAGATTCAATTGAAATAATGTCCCCTAGTGGTATCCTTTTGTCATTGCCTGTAATGTCATTTCTACCAGACACGTCATCAACGTCAATTTTAAGGTTAGATTCGCATTTGTGAGTGATTCAGAAACGATCTTTGCATTAAATATGAGTGAAGTGAGTTAAAAATGACTTACGAATGATGATTGATTGACATAATAAATTATCAGTTCGTATCATTTATTATAATCAAAGTTATCATTAATTATTGTACTTGTCAGAAGTAATTAGTAATAGCCATATCCTGCAATTGTTTCTAAATATCATCATTCTACATAACCCTCGTAATAATAATAATAATGACTGTCATGCTTGACTTGCACTCTCTTTTTTCTTTTTTTACTCGACTTTTCTCTGCTGGCCCGAGATCAGGCCAGCCACGGCCGGCAGCAACCAAACATTTACTTTCACCTGTGTAAAAGAGATTTCTTGATAATTTCCTGTTTGTGTACTGCTGCTAGTGACCGTTGTTGTGGTGGTGGTTCTGCGGTTGATGCAACTTTGACTTTGATTCTTGAACATTGAAACTCGTTTAGTATGATTCGTTTTGGTTTGTAAATTTGGATTGAAGTTGTTTTTTTGCGTGAACCGCAATAGAAAATTATGAAAAAATTGAAACTGATTAAAGTGTAGTAAAAAGACAATCGTTTTTCTTGTAGATTTAATTAAATATAAGATTAGGATAACAATAGGAAATTTACAATATTTATCATGATGACTAGTGGCACACGTTACATTAGTTAAATAGATAATTACAAGAATGAACAGAATTAACACTTCTCTCAGACCGTTTACATCCATCCTTCATTACGCCCCAATCCTCTTTAATCATATCACTACCCTTTTCACCAATCATAATGACCGGTGCATTTGTATTACCACTCACAATATATGGCATAATTGATGCGTCAATAACACGTAATCGTCCCACTCCATGCACTCTTAATCGTGGATCAACAACAGACGTTGGATCGGTGGATGGACCCATTTTACATGTCGACGTAGGATGGTAAATTGTAAATGTAAAATGTCGCATACTGCATTCCCAATACTCATCGGTATCGAATTCGTATTGTCTGCATCCAGGGAATGGGATCTTATGCGCTTTCGAACCGAATCGTTGAAATGCTTTCGTTGCTGATACATTCAATGCCAGTCGAATACCTTCGGTTAGTACTTGAATATCTTCTTTATGTGTAAAATAATTTGGAATGATGTCTGGATAAACGTTTGGATCTTTTGATTTCAATCGAACCCATCCAGTACTTTTTGGTCGTAAAAGTAATGGCAGTATTGTCCATGTTTCAGCATTTTTCAATGGCTTATAAACCGTATTGTAAATACTATCACGTAAACCGACAATTTTTCGCACTTGATCTGGATCGGAATTGATACTACTTGGCGCAAAATGGAATTGGATATCGGGCCATAAACCTGATTTCGGAGCGTATTTTGTATTTAGAAATGCCAGTCCTTCTACACCACCCAATGATGTCATTGGGCCTTGTTCTCTTAGAATGTATTCCATGGCAACTTGGATTGTTTGATATCTACAGAAAATATTCGAATTAAGTACTGTTTAAACCTCTCGTGAGATACAGCATACCTGCTTTTTGTAAATGTCACAGGCTCATCAACCGTAAAAGTTAAACCCCCAAGACCGATATGATCCTGTAAGTTATGTCCAACTTTCAAGTCACTAATAACAGGAATTTTGAACTTTTCTAATTGCTCCTTCGGACCAATCTGTTATAGATTATAACAAATACATTTAATTTCTGACGAATTAAACATTAAGCTATAACATTATTACCCCACTCAACATTAGAATTTGCGGACTTCCAATTGCTCCAGCACTAACGATAATTTCCTTCTTGGCTCGCACGAAATGCGGTCGATTGTTTCGCATAAATTTCAATCCATATGCATTTTTCGTTTTTGGATCGATAACGATTTTCGTTGCTTGTGAGAACATCGCAACGTGAAGATTTGATCGTGAACGTATTGGACGTATGAATGCTTTTGATGTTGAACAACGTGAACCACGTCGTATTGTACCTAGACATTGAGACGATTAATTTAAGAATGCAGAGATTGAAAGTTGAACAGTTTCCAAACATCGGATGGGATAGTGGAAAAAGATGTAAATATAGGTTGATCCATGACAGACTTATAACATTTAACGTCAGATTTGTTAATCCAAGAATTTTATCAAGTTGAGCTAGGCAAATCTTATAATATGGCAGCGTAGTTAAGTCGTGAAGTCGAATCAATCTGAGAGGCCACAATCACTTGTTGCTCAATCGAAAAAAGTTACGCACACCGTATTTACCTTGTGAAAGCATAAAGCCAGTTTGTTCTTGTCCATTACAGTCACGTATTTTATAACCCATTTCACGGCCAGCCTGTAGAAAGGCAATACTTAACGGTGTCCGCCATGGTGATTCTTGTACAGTCAAATAACCACCGGTGGCATGATATGGAGTTTTTGCCAGATAGGGATTACGGTTATCTTCTGATTTCATAAAATAGGGCAATACATCGTTAAATGACCATCCAGTATTGCCCTCTGCAGCCCATCGGTCATAGTCATGTCGATTGCCTCTAATGTAGATCATTGCATTGAGAACACTTGATCCTCCCATCACCTTTAGAAATGAATGAGATGAATGAAGAATATAGATCACAGGAAGACATAGTTTGAAATAAGTTACCTTTCCTCTAGGCCAATTGCATCTGTCTCCAATCATAGCTAAACAATATGCTGAATCTGTGGGCGGTGTGGTTTGATACATCCAATCAAACTGTGACATTTGCATGTATCTAATGGATGAACGAAGAAAACAAGATAGAGTCAGTGTTATTCGAGTATCGCAGTGGCAATTGCTTACCCACTCAAAGTAGGTATATCCGATATTTCATTTTCATTGCCTCCAGCTTCCAGGAGCAGAACAGTCCAATTGCGAATTTCTGATAGTCTGGATGCTACAACTGCGCCAGCTGAACCCGCACCAATTACAATAAAATCATATTCTGGTCGAACCTGCGGTAATAATAAGACCATAATGGTTAGTTGCTGACATAGTAGTCATGTAGTCTAATAAAGCAACATCTAACCTTATTAATGTTAATTGGATGCGATTCTGGATCTATAGACAAGTACCTCATAAACATCAGACCAGCAGCAAACATTGGCACTAAACTTAATATCATTAATGGATTCGTTGTTAAACCAACCGCAAAATTACCAACTTGACCAGCAATTGCTAATAGCGACGACATGACTAATAGACTAATAGATTCAAAATAAGAACGTTTTTTCACTTATACTACGTATATAATTGTCTTTCCGTTTTATAATCTGGCACAATAATTTTACACTAAATTTGGCACACGAACAATGGTGGTTGATTGATCAAATCCACATTCCTAAATTTACTTCTGGTATGAGTATCTTTGGTGTGTAGTTCCTGAAGGTCACTCTGCGCGTTTGGAAGTTTAGTACCTGAAAAGTTATGAATTTAGCAAAAAGAAGTAATGACGGAATGGAAGTGGGAGGCGCGTGAATAATCACAACTGTATGCCGATTGTTTTCTCGGCGACTCAAACACGTTTTTGCACGTTTCAAAAATGTTTTTTGAACGTCTACTTTCTGAACGCTTTAAACACATAACTGTGACTTATTAATAGCGGGATTCAGAAACTCATCGGACATTTGTGCTGCTCTATTAGACAAAAAAAAAAAAAAAAAAGAATCATTCTTACATTTGGTTGCTCAATGACACTTTTAATATACAAATTGTGCCGCAAATAGTCTTTGTTACTATGAGAAACTGAGCAATTATGTTCGCTTTTGCTTCTGGAAACTTTTTTATAATTTTTATTGTTTTCTTTATCTTTGGCGGAAGAATTGCTGCTATTTTTGTATCTACAAGGAAGAAGAAAATGGAGAGTAGGTAATGGAAAGTTCAGTTGATAATATGTATATGTATGTTGATAATATTTATGCTGTTTTACCCAGTTAGAAACTCGTTGCTACGTGCCCGATAGAGTAAGTCACTCCAATAGGCTTGACTTTGAGAACGTTGTTGTTGCTGTTGCTGTTGACACTTCTGGCGATATTTTTGGTGTTGCCCAATATCAATACCACCCATTTCATTTAATCAATCAATAAAATAGCTAAAATCAAAACAAAGTTAGAGCCACAGAAAGATGAGTTGATAACAAACAGAGAATCAAATGCCAACTAAATAAAAATTTATGAAATTTGGCTATACGCGGGTTTTTTCATACATAAATTTAGTTTGATTTATTATTACATGAATTTAGTGGGTTATTAAGAAAAAGTAAAAGTACATCCAACATATAGTTGGATATACAGGGTGTTCACACATGTTTAGCGCATCTTTGTCTACTGCCTGCTACGTTACACCATTTGCACACCCGTGTGCTTCTGAATTTATATGCTAATGAATACATCTACTTATCACATCAGTGCCTGAGTGCACAATATAGGATATAATTATGCAATAGCGTTTCAAGAAGAATAACATTTCTGTTAGATAATTTCACTGATATGTATATGTATATGTAAAGAAAGTGAAATGGTTTCGATTCGTTGGATGAACTTCAACAACCATAATAATAATAATATAAATTAATTAAGCAAATGAGAGAAAGAATAAAGGTTAGGAAATAAGAACTGTGTTGCAACCAACTATCGATACCCTTTCTGGAAATTTAAATAGAATTTCTGGATAAATATGATATTAACCAAATATTGACTTACTTCTTCTTCTATTCAAGTGACAACAACCAAAACAACAAATAGCATCTAGTTGCTTCATTATTCAACAAAATATACAACGAAAACTTAAATTTTTATCAATTCAAATCAAATCAACTTAATAACTAAACAGAGAACGTTTTATTAAGAAACCTCTTCTTCATTCATGCAACTGGTTGTGAAAGAGGAAAAAAAGAAGAAGAAACGCGTGTGCTTTCACCCAGTGAAATTTCTCTCCCTCTCATTATTTTATGCTTTTCTATCGAAATCGATATAGCAACGTGTTGCATTACACGACGACGACGACGATTCGAGACGTTGATTAAAGACGCCTCATTTGAAAATAGCAATATGTGTAATAATGGAAGGGTGTAGGGGTGATGTTTTGGAGAGGAGTTAATATTTATTTATGTTAAACCTGTATTAGACGTCTAATAGATTAAGATATGATGAAATGTCATCAAATATCAATATTTATCCGTCAATTTCTAATAGGTACTGACATTATTGATTGGGAAAGGAAATACTTAATTCATTACTGGATTGAAATTACGAAATGCTCACTTTTCTTCATCCAAATGTCAACAGTGACACTATTACGTCGACATATGTTGACATTCATTGCTATGTCAGAACAGAAGGTCCCTATTAGGGATGTGCTTTCCCTGCATGTGCTCAATTGTAATTTCAAATTCATATCCGTGTGTTGCCGCCATTCAATTAGGGACCAAGCGCGTTTCATTCAGTTTTTTCCAACTTTCCAACCATCCTATTACATATATTTCTTTTTCTATTTTTGAATAATAATATAATTTGTTGCATTGCATATTAACTACTATTTATAATTTGTTTATTTTATATTTATTTACTTTCACTCATCGCACACTTGTTGTGGCGAATTATGTATACGTATGTATATAATGACAAAGATCAATATCCATCGATTTTCTATAATTCTTTTCATTTATCAATATGTATGTATACAGGGTGGAAATAACATAAGAGATGTTAGTTGAGAATGTAGAAAAAAACAAAAATCAGGACTAGTAAAGTTTTTATAAAAAAATATACAAAAAATACAATTTATTAACAGTTTTTACACTACATTTCAAAAGCTACTTTTAATTTACCCTACTTCCATCATCTAATTTAGCATTATATCGAACTACAAATGATTCAGTTTCATTATGAATGTGCCTTTTTAGTTTACGTCTACCTCTTCCCCAACTTAATCCCTTCCAATATGCCTTAATTAAATCTGAACCTTTTTCACCAATCATCATTACAGGTGCATTAATATTGCCGTTAGTAATTGTTGGCATAATCGATGCGTCAATTACTCTTAAACCGGCTACACCATACACTCTTAATTGGGGATCGACAACAGCGTATGGATCATATTGTGGACCCATCTTAGCTGTGCATGAGTAATGATAAATCGATAATGTATATTGACGTATGAAACAATTCCAATATTCATCAGTAAATTCGGGTAAATGTTTACATTTCGGCACCATATTTTGCTTATAATAAAATCGGGCACCGAAACGTTTTAGTGACTCTGTATTGCCGTATGCAATAGCAGCTTTAACACCTTCTCTTAATACATTAACATCGTGATCGTTTGTTAGATAATTATGATACAATAATGGATAGTCTAGTGGATTTTTCGAACGTAGTTTTATTTCACCACGTGCTTTCGGACGTAACATCATTGGAAATATACCAAATGTATCTTTATAGTTAATGGCTGAATATACTTCATTGTAGAAATCATCAGTTATGCCATGGGCACGTTTCACTTGGTTACCTGCAATACAAAGCGAAAACTTTAACGTGAATTAGAAAGAAAAAAAATATAAATTCAATAGCAAATATCAATTTGCTACACCCTTGCGAAGTAAGAGAATTTAAAACGTAAACTTGCGCTTTAATCTCTAAATCACTAATGTCTCATAAAAAATCCGGATCTGAACTCAAATCGTCAACAAATTTGTTGCCCGAGACTGATTAATGTTTTCGTTTACCTCCATCTGCTGCAATTGTTGTACTCAATATCATAAATTCCATATCGGGCCAATCGTCCGATTGATTAGCATATTTCGTTGGTATAAAACCGACTGCTTCTAAACCAACAGATGACGTCAATGGTCCATCTTCTTTCACAGCGTATCGTATTGCTGTGTTCAATGTTACCAGTCGATTAATAACCTACAGAATGGAACTGATTAGAAAAGCGCTTATCTTATTACTGGCTTAGTTTTTTAATAGCTAATCAAAAATGGTCAGCTTACCAAGGAAATAGGATGATCAATTTGAAATGTAACCGGTACAGCAATATGATCTTGTAAATTCTGTCCAACACCAGGTGAATCGTGAATTACACGAATGCCATGCTTTTGAAGATGTCTTTCCGGTCCGACACCACTTAACATTAACAATTGCGGTGTATTAATTGCTCCGGCAGAAAGAATTACTTCTTTTTTAGCCAAAACAACCTGCAGAGTTGAGCACATTATTTGATTTACTAATCAATCAATCACACAATCGAATTCATTTACATGTTTTTGCCCATTTTTAATAAATTCCACTCCGTATGCTCGTCGTGTTGTTGGATCGATTAGAACTTTCGTAACATGGCTCCATAACGACAGATGGAAGTTTTTACGTAATCGTATTGGACGTAGAAAAGCTTTGGCTGCACTGCATCTATTTAGTAAAAAAGGGAAACGTCAAATTGGCGACAATTTTAAATCGGTAAATCATTCACATACCGAGCACCACGTCGCATTGTCATTTGCCATAATGCGAAACCGGTTTGTTGTTCACCATTAATGTCACGTATGTCGTAGCCCATTTCTTCTGCTGCTTGTAAAAATGCAACTCCTAGTGGTGTGTTATATGGAGATTCTTGAACAGTTTGATAGCCACCTTTAAGAGAAATGAATGAAATGAGTTGATATGAGATTTTGTTTTTAATGGGGGGATGCTGACCTGTTCCATGATATTTAGTATCACGTGCCAAATATGGGTTCCGTTGATCTTCACTTTTTTTAAAATAAGGCAATACTTCGTCGAAGGACCATCCTTCGTTTCCAAAACCGTATGCCCATCTATCGATAGAAATATTCGATTAGTTGATTAATGTTGCTAAAATCGATTATTCACCTGTCAAAATCTCGTTTATTTCCTCTAACATAAAGCATTGTATTCAATACACTTGAACCGCCTAATACTTTGCCTCTTGTCCAACTGCATCGATTTTCAATCATCGCTTGACAAGCAGTTGACTGCGGTTCAGTTCTGAAACGGAAATTTTCCGCAAATAGAAAAAAATGTTAGCCACAATAGATCATATTGATTCATATTGATGTTACGCATACTTATAACCCCAATCCAATTTACTTTTATGTAAATATAAACTTAAAATCGGTACATCGCTAATTTCAGTTTCATGTCCGCCAGCTTCTAGAAGTAGTACCTTCCATTCGGGCACTTCAGTTAAACGATTCGCAACGACTGCACCAGCTGTACCCGAACCAATAACGATGAAATCATAGGAAGGATCTGGTGTTGTTTTATCTACCTGTGAATTTAATAAGCATTAGGGCAGAGTTTATACATAAAGTGGACTTTATTGAAAAGTTTTGTTGTTGGCAAGTTCACTTTTGACAAGTTTTGCATTACGCACGCGCATATTGTACTTTTGTTAACAAGTTTTCTTGGACTTGTGGAAAATAGGTTCAGCGCTACTTTTCTTGCCAACTTGCCACTCGGCAAGTTTGGTAATATTTTGTATAAATTCAAGGTATACCAACCGAAATTTTAATTCCCAAGAGAACAGCTGATATTTATGTTTATATTTAATAAATTGTTGTAAACATTACCTTTGAGCATTTTGTTTATCTAGTAATGAATATTATATTTTAACTACTGTGCTTACTTATCATAAAGATAACTATTAAAATATTAGGTAGATCTATTGTAGATAGATATATTTTTTTATTTTCGGTTGGCATATAATAATGTAATCGAAATTGTCGAAAAGAAAATTGACAACTGTAAATTCAAACGGCATTTTTTTTCTTCAAGAAACTTGCCATCGAGAAACTTGACGAAAAAAAAACTTGTCAACTGTAAAGTTGCCATTAGTCCTGATACCAACAACTGGGATAATTATTTAGTAAGAATCGAGAACGATTATAAAGTGCGCAAGTTATAGTCGTTCTTGGTAATTACTTACCGGTCGATTTTCTGGATCAAATTGATCATAATGGAAATATGTTATGGCTGCTATTAGAAATGGTAAAATGGCAATTTTTCCAACACCAACTAATGCGGTACCAGCTTTAATTGCTGTTGATATTACAGATAGTAGAATGACAGCCATTTTCATTAATTAATTAACGATACAAAATTAAAAATAAATAAAATTATGGATAATATAAGGAAAATAACAAATTATAAATTATTAAACAAAAATCGACTAGGTTTTTATATGGCAGAAAATTATATTGTGCTTCAAATCTCTTTGGTGTAGGTACGCTTTGGGAAAAATCTATCTATCGATTTTTCATTGATGCTAAATCATGGAAAATAGTTCAATAATTGCGAAGAAAAAACTGTTTATAAAACAACTATTGAAAACATTTGGTAACTTTGTTGAAATGGTCATTGCGATGCGTTTCTGAAACAAAAAAAAACAAATAAATTGCATAATTTATGAACCGATAGAGAACACATATCTTATTGTGATAAATTTTCGAAATTCGAAACTTGGTACTGGTTTTCTTTGTATATACAGGGCGATCGATTACTAGTGTCCACCGCAAATTTGGAGTTGGCAATTTATCTGATAGACATGATGTCTGTCTTGTCTTTTATTAGACTCCAGGGCTTCATTTTGACCAATCGGATCGATAAAATTATTTGATGAAAAAAATAATCGAATTTTAGTGAAATTCAGAATGCTTTATTTCCGCAGAGGCTTTAAATTTTGATATGCAGTTTGCGAAGCTGATTTGAAATGTTTATTTTCTGCAATACTAGATAGGAAAATGTCGTACATTGCATTTGAAAAAATTAGAGTGGATAGAGAAACTATTATGGAAAACTCGGTTCGGGGCTGTTATTGGTTAAAATGAGGTCGTCAAGCAACCATAAATGATCAGACAGATATCATGTCAATCTGACAAATTGCCTAGTTCAAAATCTGGAGGGACGCTAGTAATCGACTACCCTGTATATAGGGTGTTACGAAATGGTCTTTTGGGTATTCGTATAATCTTATTATTTTTTTCTCGAACATTGACATTAATAAAATTTAAATAACATTGCTCATGTGTTACAGTATCATTTAATTCCAAACAGGTATGCGGTTATTTTTAACGATAAAAACTTTTACTTTTTAACCCAAAGTCAAGTGCTAGGCAGGCAGGCAGGCTGGCTGACTGGCTCATGGCTGCTACAGTATGGCTTGTGTGGTTTCGTCATCGTTTGGTACATCGAAACATTTATTCGATTATTATCGATATTGTGTGATGTAATGAAGATTATTATAAAAAGAATTTCAAATCTACGTCTCAACACAAACATTTTCAAAAATATTTTATAATAATTATTATAAAAAACTTGATTTTAAATTTAATGACTAATTTATGTGATGCATATTTTGATTAATTAATTAGAGAAGTTAATAGTGATGCACTGGAGAAAGGGAATTCTGAAACTTTATTTTAGATTTTTTTCCTGTCTTTTATCTAAAAATCTCTTAATTTGTTACGATCAATTAAGTACATACATATATTATCCAATTAAATTAATTTCATATCTATTTGTAAATATATTCGAACTTGTTCCCTTTTTCTTCACTAACAACTAATAATTACAATTTGTAGATTGTGATTTATGTAATAAATTACTAAGTATCGACCATAGACCAAGTTTAAAACCTATTATGCAACTATAGGCTCAATCTATGCTGTATGTACTTGAAAATCTTGAAATTTACCGACAAATTAAATTGCTCAAATTAATTAATTCATTAAATATGTAATTCAACCTCAATTATCTTAAAATGTATGCACAAAATATGATTTTATTAAAGGAATCCAGTGCAAAATAACAAATAGAAGGCCTTGAAAGTGTTTTACTAGTTGCCTTCGTGCCATTGCGCCATTTTCATTTTTTTTATTCTTTCACATTAATAAAACAACAAAAATAGTAACTAATGGCCTGTATAATAACAATAAAAAATTTAAAATAAATAAAATGTTTTATTGATAAAGGTCATTATCTCAATTTTAAGTTAGAAAATTTTAATTTATTATTTAAGTAGCAATGACAGTTGATGAAATGAATATAGTTCTGGATGGATGCTTGCGCTTGTCCTGGTTCTTTTTTTACCAATAATGCAAAAGGCCTACCGTCTATCCTTTTATAGAAGGAACACAGTCACAGATTGTTATTCAATGTTTTTCGTTGCGTTTCGTTAATTTTATGTTTGTTTATCCAATTAAGTAGTGAATGAAGAATGAATTCATTTGAGATTATAGTAAGTAGTAGCTCAATTATATTTCATTTGCTTCCGGGGAAGAAAATTCCGGAAACAAAGTTTTATTTCCCCATTTAAATTAGATTCCAATTATCAGATATTAACGAAAAATAGTATATGAAAGTTGGTTAAATTTAAAGAATTGATGGTATTTTGATTCATTAATAAATTGGAAAATTATAACATATATTGATTGGTCATTGTCGATTTATCATCTAGTAAACTATAAAATATTATTGACTTACTTTATAGATAGGTACCACAAAGTCGCGCAATCAAAATAATGCACATAAAATGGATTAATTTCTATCACTAAATTTCTCTCGTTTTTTTTTTGTTTAAATTTTATTTATTAATACAATTTTATTCTATAATTAATTAATGTAATATTTTAAAGATTAGTATTTTAACGGTCATTTCAATCAACAATTCTCTGTCAGTGAAAGTCACAGAATAAACTAAAGTATAAACTTTTAAGTAATTTTACTTGGCCGTCGTCTCTCTATGCACGTAACGCAAGTAGACAAAATTAGTATCGATACTCTTCAGTTAGTTCTTTTTCGTTCTTCAGCGGCTACTCGATTATTACATAGCTTTTTATTACATATTATACCTTATGATGTCTGTTAATTAATTTTTTGGTCAACGATTAATTAATCGTCGATATTAAGTAATAGATGTATTATATTCCAATTTATTTACACGTGATGCATATTCGATTGTAATAGTATAATAAATGATGCATGACGAATATAATATACCCGGGACGAAGAGGAGGAAAGGGAGGTGAGATGTCATCATCTTTATCATTATGAAGTGAATTAATAGTTTCCTCATTTTGTGCAATTTTTTCGCGATATAAAATCATCTGATGTTTCGATCTAATTCGAAGCTCCGCCTACTTGTCAATTCATTGCTATTATGCTATATTATGATACGAATGAAATAATTAGCGCTGCAGGCGTTTATTGATGATGGCTCCAGTGTCACAATACAAGCATTTACATAAGACAGCTATTCTTTGTACGTAAGTAAATAGTGAATTCGCATTATCTTTTCGATATTCTTTCAACATCATCCAAATGTGAAATTCGTCAATTTTAATTTTCGATTAATTAATTAACGAAAAGTAAGATTATATAATATAATAAAGAAAAAACTGGTTGTTTGTGCACCTATTTATTTGAAACTGGATACATAGTCCTTGATCCACTTTTCCTTTAAAATTTCACACAGTTTCGCTGCCAGCATAGCATCAGTTGCCATTGTATTACTTACTGGGATCTCATTTAATATACTTGAATCCGCAATCCTTAAACAACGTATATGTTTGACTTGAAAATCAGAATTGACAACTGCATTTTGATCACATTCAGGACCACGTAGTGTTGTACCAGATACATCAGATGTTGGATAAATCATGCTGTGTATGTAACATTTGACATAATGCAATGAACAGAATTTGAAATTTTGACAATTTGGTACATTTAAATCGAGAAATTCGGCACCGAAATCGGTTTTCAGTAACGTCTTATCGACTAGATTATTAACTAAACTGAAACCACCGATCAGTGATTGAAGATCCTCGTCGTTAGTGTCACTAAGAAAATTCCCAAATAAATTTGGATTGCCTTGATAGTGCGTTTCATTAATTGTAATATAACCTCTGGATTTTGGTCGCAGTAATGTAATCATAAATAATAAAATCGGTTGGAATTTGTTCTTTTCCAGTAGTTTTTTCATTACTTTTTTGTCAAAATTCAATCCATTTAACCAGATATTTAATAAACGATCATTTATTTTGAAATATTGATGATATATGCCAAGATTTGGATTGGCTGAATATTGCTCAGTTGAAATATACAATGCCAAATCATTGATATCAGTATGCGCTAGTGATCCAGTTCGATACATTAAATAATCGAATGTGTCTTGTACTAAATCGTTTTCAGTTGAAATTTCATCAATACTACTATTCATCGATGCATTTAAACCGATGAAAATCGGCACAGATAAATGAAATTGAAGATTTTTTCCCACTGCTGGCAAATCAAGGACGACTGGTATTTTTCTCTTTTCTAAATACTCTTTTGCACCTAGACCACTTAGGATTAATAGTTTCGCATTGTTAATTGCACCAGCTGTTAATATAATTTCTTTTCGCGCCTCAATGAATAATCTTGCATTTCCTACGGCAATATTAACACCTTTTACTCGTTTATCTGCAGATTGATCGGCGATTTCTAGCGCCTCCACCATTGTGTTTTTTGTTAAGAAGAAATTTGGACGATGTTTGATTGGTGTTAGGAATGATTTAGCCATGTCATGTCTAAAATAATAATCGATTAAAATACAATCTTGTGTTAATAGAAATCATAATAAAATTCCAGCAGTGCTAAGATAAGAATATCCGAATAGGCAACATATAGTATTCATTGACTCAACCTAACCTAACTTTTTTAATATACCTTTCGCCATTTTTAATTGTTAAATAATTTTCCACAAGTCCAATTGGATTTTTATCGCTACTAAGACTATATCCTAATGTATGATAAGCTTGAATTAATACAGTTCGTATAATTGATTTTGTGTTTGATTTTTCAAAATGAATGCCACCTTTAGTCGTCACGATGTTTGAATCATACTCTATGGATTTGTAAATTTTCGTGTATGTATTGTTATGGGAATTTGGATCTGGAAAGAAAAGGAATTCAATCTGAGCTATGAGATAAATAAACGGGAACTGAAAAGTTTTATGCCAATTTGTATTTGTTTCATCGACTCTAATTCAGAGCAAACTAGATTTGATTCAGCCAATATCAATGATATTGTAGACGTATTCAGGAGAATTTATCGAAGTGTGACGTAGGTGGTATTGCTATACGACAGTAACATTGTTGTTAATTTATAACTATGTTAATACCAGTTATAATTAAAAATCGGTTTAATTATGCAGTTAATGAATTAAAAACCATAGCCTACTAAGTACTTGAACAGTAAAGTAACCAAATTAAATATGACTAACTGACAATGACATCACAGCGAGATAGGGAAAATCTATCCTTGTCTACAATATCCTGTACATTGATACATTGTATCAATGTATCCAGAGCCGAGGCCAACTGGAAAATCAAATAGGGTAGGCGTACCTTTATAATAATGCATATTATTAATGGCACTAGTTCCACCTAATAATCGTCCACGACTCATCGAACATTGTTGATTACGATATACACGACAATTATTCTTATCTTTTTCGAAAGTATATTGCCATGTATCAGTTGATGAATCCCAAAATGTTGGATAAAATGCAGGCACCTATAGGAATTCAGCAACAATTTAAGAATCAATATTATTAGTTTAGTTCAATCTGATTGTTGATTGAAACAAAGTCAAGCCAAAGATTAAGCTTACTGTACTACTGGGTTGTGGATAATCGCCTGCTTCAATTAGTAAAACACTCCATTGTTGATGTTCGGATAATCTATTGGCTACTACACATCCAGCTGTTCCACCACCCACAATAATAAAGTCGAATATTTTTTCTTCGCCCTGTTTAAAAGTATCTATGCTGTTTAACTCGAGCATTCAAGTGAATAGGAAAGCGAAAACGTGTCTCTCTTACATTTACTAATTTCGATGAACTATCGTCCGGATACTGATTAGATTGTCCAATCATTTTTACATTGAAAAATAACGTATTAATTAGAATGAGAAAAACATTAGCGAGTGCTCCTTGTAGCGGTGCAGCTTCGTAAGTTATTAGACCGGAAAGCATATTTTATTTTTAGGACGGAAATTTTGGAATTTTTGTGAAAATTACTTTTTTGACATCTGTCACAATTATAAATCCAGAAATTAAGCCATAGATTACGAACTAAAATTAAAATTAAACAGGAAATTGTTATTAGTGTTTTCTATGTATTTTTTGGATTCAAATAAAAGTATTAGAGGAACAAATATAGATAAAATTTACTAAGACTTTCACTTTCTAATAGTAATTGTTTTATTTGTAATAAAAATTATTATCTTTACATATGTATTTATTTCAAAATTCGTGTGGCCTACAATATTAATTATGTGACTTTAAGATCGTTAAAAAGCATCAAATAGAATTACAATGTTGTTTCTTTGATGCAATTATTGTTAATTTGCTTATTAATTAAAACATTCTACATTTTTCTATGAGAATTTTCTTATTTTTTTGTTTTTTAATTTTTATATGTAAATGAAAATAAAAGTGTTCAAATGTTAAATGCGTTAAATGTTGAAACGGACTGATGCGTTAGAATAAACGTGCACCTATTTATTATTATTTCATTGGATGAAATCTATGCAATGTCGTTGGTAGTACTCATTCAAGAGAATCAAGATATAGAAGGTGTTTGATGTAAAAATAAGCTTAAGCACAAAATTGTTATAGCCCGGGTAGCTCAGTCGGTAGAGCATTGGACTTTTAATCCAAGGGTCTAGGGTTCAAGTCCCTACTCGGGCGATAATTTTTTTTTTTTCATTTAAAAAAAATGTCTGAGTAGAACGAAATGAAACAAATATTAGTTTGACATATTTTATTATTTCGTCTATAAATACAATAAATAAATGCTTATATGTATTATAAATAAGTCGTAATTTGGAGACAAGCAGGCTGTGAACACATATTTACTTTATTTTATATCAAAAATAAAAATAATTTGTTGAAGTAATAAATCTGTTTGTTGTCGTACACTGCTGATTTTTGTACTGTGTGTAAAACGCACAGGCTTAATATTTATATAAAGTATTCACAATACACAGAACAACTTGTTCATACTTTGGTTCTAATTAAAATAAAGCGTCGCATTTGAAGCAAATGTAAATATAAATTCATTTTATTTGGACTAGTATTGAGCAGACATTTTAAAACATAAACTAATTAGATGCCTTGTAGATTTTGATAAATCCTATTTCGTTGTACTGTTTTTAACCAAAATTCTTTAATTAAATCTGAACCTTTTTCACCAATCATAATTACTGGTGCATTCGTATTGCCACTAACCAGATTTGGCATAATTGATGCATCAATTACTCTTAATCCCTTTATACCATAAACACGTAGTTGTGGATCAACGACCGCTTCTTTATCCCAATACGGACCCATTTTACATGTACCAACCGGATGATAGATTGTAACTGAATATAATTGAATCATACATTGATAATAACGATCCGAATGTAATTCGTATTTATTACATTGTGGAAATTGAAGCAGTCGACTGCCGTAACTTTGAAATGCTGACGTTTTACTTAAAGCTACACCAATACGTACACCTTCGATTAATGTTTTCATATCGAAATCATCGAAAAAATAATTTGGATAAATCATTGGATAATCAAATGAGTTTCTACTACGTAATTTGATTACGCCACGACTACGTGGCCGTAATAGCATTGGTATTACACTCCATGCGTCTTGTCCTTCGTACGGCTTAAACGTTTCATCGTAAAATTCATCGGATAAACCGTGGGCTTTTCTAATTTGTGTACCACCATCCGACTGAGTTGATCCACTAACAAAATGATATTCAATATCTGGATAATCATCGCTACTATTTGCGTATTTCGTATTAACAAATGCCAATCCTTCAACGCCACCCATTATCGTTAATGGACCTTGACCGAATACTGCATATTGCATTAATGGACTTAATGAATAAATGCGATTCAATGTAATCGATTTCTCTTTGTCAATTAGAAATGTTAGGCCACCAGCACCGATATGATCTTGTAAATTTTCACCAACTTGAAGGTCTTGAATGACTGGAATTTTATTTCGTTCCAGTTCGTTTTTCGGTCCAATACCACTTAGCATTAGTAATTGTGGTGAATTGACTGAACCAGCTGATAGGATGACTTCTTTTGTTGCACGTATTCGATACCGTTTATCGTTACGTACAAATTCAACACCAAATGCTACTTTTGTTTTCGGATCAATTAGTATACGTGTTACATGCGAACCCATTGCAATATGCAAATTCGCACGTAACCTTACTGAACGTAAAAATGCTTTACTAGTTGAACAACGTGATCCTTTACGTGTTGTGCCCTGCGCTATCATGAAACCAGTTTGAAATTCACCATTTATATCACGGTTTTTATAACCTAATTGTTTACCGCCTTCAACAAAGGAAGTTGCCTATTAGAAAAATAGATTAATTAGCAGAATTCTATTTTTTTCCACTCGAAATACAGTTATACCTACGTACCAACTCTGTTCTATATGGAGCCTCGGATACTGACAAGTAACCACCTTTTTTATGGTATGGTGTTTGAGTTAAATACGGATTTTGATTGTCTTCACTTTTCTTGAAATAATATAAGGCGTCCGCTGAACCCCATCCAGGATTTCCTAATGATTCCCATCTGTCGTAATCTTTTTTATTGCCACGTAAATATAGCATGTAATTCAATACTGAAGAACCGCCAATTACTTTACCTCTTGGCCAATTACATCTACCATTAATCATGCCTAGAATGGGCCATAGTTAAAATTTAATTTAATTCATATTAAGTTTAATTTAACGTTGAGAAAAAAATTCTAGTTTAAAATCACAAATATTCATTGTTGTACAGCGAATTTTAAGACTAATTCGTAGTAATTTACTGTTTAATGTTACCAAAACATGCTTTTTCTTGTGGTTCAGTTTTATATTGCCAATCTAATTTCGATAATTGTAAATAGGCAGCCATTAATGGTACATCGGATATTTCCGTTTCATCGCCACCCGCTTCCAGTAATAACACTTTCCACTGTTCCACTTCCGTCAATCTATTTGCTAGTACTGCTCCTAAATAAGATATATGGAAAAAGAGTAAAAAGTTAAAGAATTTTCCGGATTACACTCTTTGGAAAACTAGATGCTTAATTTTTTGAATACGGCCATTTTATTTTGTAGGTTTTAATGTCATTACAGGCAATCATTAATACTTTTTAGTACTAACTTGCCGTCAAAATTGATAGATGGCGCTAGCCGATATACAAATTGGACATTTTCAATGTATCAAACCGGTTACCGATAAATTAAAATAATTTTATAAATTTAATATTAATTTAAAGTGCACACATACCTGCTGAACCACCACCGACGATAATAAAATCATATTTATCAAGTAATTCTTCAGTTGCCACGTTTATTGGGCGACTTTCTGGATCTAACAATTCATATTGATAGTAGGCTATGGCAGCTATTAATGCTGGAAGAAATACGGCAAAATTGGATGCTGTTGCTGCTCCTAAATTGTACAAGGGAGCAGTAATTGCACTCATAACTAAAATAAATAAGAAAAATTGATAATTAATAAATATTATTAATTTTATCTGGAAAAAGCCTGTACTTTTGGCAAGTAAAAACATTTTTTATTATTTTTTTAAACCACCCTTCACTTCTCACCGATTAATCGATCAATAATAAGCAATAGAAATTTTCATGTAATTGTTTTATAATAACAATTCAATGTATTGCAATATTTTTTTTTCTTTTTCATTAAATATTTTGATCACATTTGCTTTTAATAGTTTCTATTTCATAATGGTAATAAAACACTTGATTCTTTTGATAAAAAAAAGTAGGTGAGAGTGACTTATGCTAATCAATTTCCATAAAATTCAAATGAATAGAAAGATACGCATTATTTGAGTTGAAGAAAATGTTGATAAAAAGTTGATATTAACGAAAATATTTACAAATCAATCGATTATTTACTGAACTCACTCGGAAATTCAATCAGAAATATTTCTAATGTCTTAGTACACTGTTATACTTATAGTATACGAATTGTGGTAGCTAGAGTAGCCTTGATTCGTCTCTGATTATGTGTCTAATGATTTAATTGTCATTTTATAATATTTGAAAGAGTTTCAAATTCAAGGTTAAAACAATACAAATGGAAGCCCGAAAATATTTTCAAATAAAAAGGAACATCTACATATAAATATTATCCTGAAAAGAAATGTTGCCAATTCTTACAAAAGGAAGTAAACCTACGTGATTGGCGACTGAGTAGCATTTTGTCTTAAAGTAAAAATTCAAATATTTTTCTACTAGCCACAGCCAAGTAGGTACATTTGACCTAATGAGAAATTATTTACGAAAATAGATCAGAATTAACTTAAGAGGAGAAATTGAATTTTGAATAGAAAGACTGTTATTTCCTGTAAGTGTAAACGTGTAATTAGATTAAGAATTAATTAGTTAGAATAAGAACCTTCCCGATGCCGGTCACATCCTTATGACGGCCACTAAGGTTAAAATTTTGGGTGGCCGTTATGGAGAGGTTTTACTGCATAAAAAGCATACATGTATGTATGTACGGTATGTATTTGCATATAATTACCGGCTTAATAAGTTAGATATATGGTGGTAAACAGATATAGAAGAATATAAGATATTTTGAGCTAAATAAATATGTATAACAACATCAATATTTACCTGGTGATTTATTTTGTTTATTCTCCTATTCTCCTATTATTAGATAAATAGTCCCTTTCTTAAGAAAAATTAGCGTTTAATTGTGTTATTTATCGCACAATTTCAACATAATATAATAATTCAATAATAAATATAATAAATCAATATAATATTTTAATTTTTTTAAGGATATGCACATTATTAAACACTTTCAGAGAAATATATATATATAACAGTAATTACTGTTATAATTACATCACAACTCTATAGTAACTATAGCTAGACAACTAAAGAAATATAGAAATTAAATACAAAAATGCGTGCAATATTTCTGATAGCATCAATATTATTATTGATATCAAAAGACAGTAATAAGAAATGAAGAAACTCTTTCACTATCAGTCATTTTTAGCTTGAACATAAAACTTGGTCAAATAGCTGTATTTTATACCAGAGGTGATCGCATAGTTTCTTCTATATAACAAAATCTTCCGTTTCTTTCTTTTGCCTCTTTCAGTTTTTATTTTCTAGTCAAATTGTCATATGTATAGATAAGCCTATACTAGATATATATAGATAGGAAAGGAAAAGGAAATAATATTTAATAATAAGACACTCAACTCTTATTATATCGATAACAAATACATTCAGGTTGGGTATACGTGATTTCGTACATATACATACGTCTCCAACAATATCACCGTTCTAGAATTAGATGATGTTGACCTAAAAACTGTCTTCAAAAAAAAAAAAAAAAGAAGTGAAATGTACATGGCAAGAATATAATAACATATACAATTGATTTCATTTATATAATGATAAGGTACTATAGTAAACTATGCTGCGGACATTTTGTGACTATATGTATGTATATTATTAACAAGTAAAAGCGGCGCTGCTTCACTGGATTGTACTCCGTTGCTAGGATAAAATATTTAATCTGATACTTTTAATGTATTTTGTCCATAAAAACTACGATTATCCATGGATTATCCATAATTCACTTTTCACACACTGGCGGTTAGTCCTCTATAATAAAAATTTTGACGCGCAGATACTTTTTGGTCTTTTTGTGCACAACCAAATTTATTCAATTTATCTAAAAAATAAAATAATTTGAATAGGTATTCTAAATTTCACACTGTACCCAATTCAATGAAAATACATATTTTTCTACGATTTTCCAGGAGGTTGTTGTGGATCAACAAAACGTATAACAACAGTTGGTGGATGGTCATGGGCATGGTGGTTGATTACCGATGTTCAACGTTTATCATTAGAAGTAATGACATTGAATCCACAATGTGAAAGTGTTGAAACATCACAGGGTGTGCCATTAAGTGTAACCGGTGTGGCACAATGTAAAATTATGAAAGCCGAAGAATTACTACATACAGCCAGCGAACAATTCTTAGGGAAATCAGTGAAAGAAATTAAAATGACCATTTTACAAACGTTGGAAGGACATTTAAGAGCAATTTTAGGTACAAATAATAGAATTATTTTGATTAAAATGATTATGATGGATATAATACTAGAGTAAGTAGTATAGATCAATGTAAAATGCAAGTAGGCTGTGACTGATTAATAATCACTAAATTAAATTAAGGAATCTAAATTTTAATGATAACCACCTAGGCATAATAATACGGATAATAATAAGTAAGTTAAAATAGAATCAGATTAAATATGGCAAGAAGAATAGATATTTTAAAATTTAACAAGGATTCCTCAACAACAACCACAACTACCATGTTTCATTCGTTGCCTACATAATTGGTCAAATTTATTCTGTGATTATTCTTGTACGTAATCCTTTATTATTATTCTGTCGGGACTTTACACTCAATAATTTTTTCAAATTAAGTTTTATCACCGCCAATTAAAATGTAAATAATATTATTTTAAACAAAGATAGCGAAACGCAATTACATTAACCATAAAAATGAATAAAATAAAAAGGAAAAATATATGATCTTGCGTGACTTCATATAATTCGACGCAAATTAATCTCGTTGGATAATCTTGTTATTAAAACTTTTAGTAAAGACAGAGATGAATTATTTAGCATTCGCTCATGTCGTGACCAAGAGAAGCAACGAGGACGGCGACTACGTTCTTATAAGAGTGATCTAGTTAACTTTCAACGTACCTATAACAAGTTTAATATAATTATTAAGTTTGTTAGTGAATTTTTTAGTTTTTAAACGTAAAGTTTGGTCAAAAACCATGGACTTCCTGTGGCTAGGTTTATTAAACATAGGATTAACTATTGGCACAACTGTATTTGTAATTAAAAAGTAAATTTTAATTGATTATTAGCTAGTAACTTTGTTCGTGTGCTGCTTTAGAACAACTAAGATACAATTCTGAACCAAACCAATTATATTATCAGTATGTCTTTACTAATTTATTTATTGTTATACTTATAGGAACTCTTACAGTCGAAGAAATTTATCGAGATCGAGATCAGTTTGCTGCATTAGTACGAGAAGTGGCTGCGCCAGATGTTGGCCGAATGGGCATTGAAATTTTATCATTTACAATTAAAGATGTCTACGACGATGTTCAATATTTAACATCATTGGGTAAAGCACAAACTGCAATGGTGAAGCGTGATGCTGATGCTGGTGTTGCTGAAGCAAATAGGGATGCTGGAATCAGAGTAAGTATAGAAAGAATAGGACAGAGAGAGGGAGTTCAGTTACTGAATTGTTTTATACTTTCAGGAAGCTGAATGTCAGAAGTCCGCAATGGATATTAAATATTCAACTGATACCAAAATTGAAGATAATTCCAGAATGTATAAACTGCAAAAAGCTAATTTTGATCAGGAAATTAACACAGCGGTAAGTAGTATATAATTGCATTAATTAATTAATTCTTAATACTGATTAAATTTGATTTAAAACAGAAAGCCGAATCCCAATTGGCATATAAATTACAAGAAGCGAAAATTCGGCAGAAAATTCGAAACGAAGAAATTCAAATCGAGGTAGTTGAAAGGAAAAAACAAATAGAAATTGAAACTCAAGAAGTTCTACGCAAAGAAAAAGAATTGAATGCAACAATTAGATTGCCAGCTGAAGCACAATCTTATAAAATTGAAATAATTGCTGAAGGCCAACGGTAAATTAAAATACAATTTAAAAGTAGAGCAGTTTGAAATTTAAACGTTTTTTTTTTTTTTTATCAGAACACAAGCGGTACAAAAAGCGCATGCGGAAAGTGAGAAAATTAAATT
Organism: Platypus cylindrus; assembly: GCA_949748235.1. Lineage (NCBI taxonomy): Eukaryota > Metazoa > Arthropoda > Insecta > Coleoptera > Curculionidae > Platypus > Platypus cylindrus. Next base: position 8,088,435 of record OX456490.1, on the reverse strand, counting down.
AACTGGTGTAGCTGAAGCCACAGCAATGGCATCGATTGGAAAAGCTGAAGCTGAACGAATGAAAATGAAAGCAGATGTTTATAAACAATATGGCCATGCTGCAATTATGACAATTGTATTAGAGGCGTTACCAAAGGTAAATAATGCAGATTTCTTTAAAAATCTATTATGGTTTATGGACGTTAGTTAGTAGAAAATCATATTCAAATTTCATATAGATTGCCGCTGAAGTTGCAGCGCCCCTATCAAAGACCGAAGAAATTGTTTTAATGGGAGGTCAAGATAATACGACGGGTGAAATAACCCGATTGGTTGGACAAATTCCACCTGCTATCAATGCATTAACTGGCGTTGATTTGTCGAAAGTTTTAAGTAAAATACCCGGTGCCACCCAACAAAATGTACCGCCTACTGCTGCGGTTAAATAAACGAATTTTATAGGTTTTCTTGTCTTTTGTATGTCTTTTTTTTTTTTGATATTCAGACTGTGTATTTTTACCAAATACGTCTATACTATACTAATCTTTCGAGAATAATTATGATATCTCTCAATAAGTGAAGGGTTTCTACGAAATTGTTAATGCGCATGTGCTGGAACAACTATCAAAGAATGTTGAAATAATGTTAATTTAACAAAAATAAATTAATATTTGTTACTTGTAACATGCTGAGGTCATTGGAAAATAATTGGAAATGTATTTGTTTCTAAAATAGTAGTGTGCACCTTTTAGTTTTAATAAAAATATTATTATAGACAAGGTCTGACAATAACGCTTATAGTAAAATTTAGACTGTCACAGAAATAAGAATAATAAAAATTGATTGTCTGTGACCATTTTTATTCATGCTATACAAATACAAGCTATCCTTACTTTCTTGGGACCAACGTTTTCCACACTATTACACAAGAAATGACTAGTATAGTAAAATGTATTTGATTTTTACCATTACAATTATATTATATTATTATGTATATCTAGTGTGTGATACTTATTATTTGTGGTTCTATCATATTGAATTGAATGGGCAGAGATGAACTTGGCGGGGTTAATTCCCTGATTTGATATGATAGAGAGCAATGCCGGTAGATTAATGATAATTTTTTAAGTCTTTATTTATGTGGTGTGCAAGATAGTATTTAGGTTAGATATCTATTTGAATTGTACTCATAGATAAATAGTATAACTAGATAGATAACAAAAAGTTGAAAATTTGTGCCATTTCATTTCGTCTTGAATTAGACGTAAGATACCGGAGAGTAACATGAGGTAGCCTCCCTCTCATGTTAGAGTAGCTTAATACTAATAATCAAATCATCACGTCACAAGAAGATTAAATTTGTTTGCCTTTGATTACATTTTGTGTGTTATTTATTTGGTTATATTTTAATCTATGATTAAACTACTTAAGTTGTGATGTCACACATACTTAAACTAAGAAAAAGTACATGCAGCTCATTTAAAAGCTGGTATTTTAATCTCCAGATAAGAAATTTACCCTCAGAATAATATATTTTTTGACAAATAAATTATGCCCAAAAAAGTTATCTGGTGGATAAATTTCATATCCCCAGATGAAAGTATCGACACTTAAGAATTAAATCTTTAAATTAACACACGGCATTACATATACAATTGTTGCTATATGTGATAAACAATAATGACAGCTGCAAAAATTACACTTACAGCAGGTCATTATAGTAACCTTTAATTAGTAGGTTTTTGGGTGTTTTAGATTAATTCAGTCATTTTAAATATCAAGTACCTTGATTGAAAAATGAAACAGATTTTTTTTTGTTTATAAATCTTGTTTCTATAGGGAAATTTTAATTCGTTACAACTTAAGTAGACTATAAATTTAATTGTGTGTTCGAGCGAGAGTATTATTTAATCATTAAATATTTTAGTGGCATATATTTATTAGGATTCCCCAAAATGATATTAAACTGCCATTATTTGTTTTAAGATAATACGTACGTTTATTTACATAATAATTTTATTACGTATAAAAGAAAACAAAAAAGAATGATGATATTTTTACACGCCAAAGATATTTTTCTATAACTTTAAGCTGATAAAACCATCTTTTCCTTTAGTAATTTTAATCTGTTTTTTATTTTTTCTCGAAATCATTTCTTAAAAGTACAAAGAGCATTATTTTAATAACTACTTTTTCCATTTATATTATTATATTCATAAAATAGATCGGAATTAAAACATACCAATGTCGTATTTAATGTTTAGTAATCATAATTATTACATTGATCTCTGTGCATTTATAAAAGATAAATAGGAACATACAAGAATTGATAAGTTCTAGATGTGGATCCTGAAGCAACCATAGATCAATTTTGCTTTGAAAATATCGTGCCATTTAAATCAATTCTTTATTTTTCTATTTATTTGTTTGCTAGATTAAAAAATTATAGTTTTGATTAAATTTTTTGATTTACATATAACAAAAGGACTGAAAATAACAAGGTCATGCAACTTATTCAGAAGTATTTTAATAAATGTTTTATTATTAACATATACTGGATAATTACATTTCAACCCGGAAAATAAGAGAAAATAAACCAAATTTTTTGCAATTTATGAGTATTAAAATGCACTTTATTATTATTTAAAACAGTAGTAAACACTTCATTTCTCATTCAAATTATTATTACAAATAATTTAATTTACAAAAGAAAATAAAAAGATGAAGTTCAACAATAAGAATAATAATAATTATATTTTTCAATATCTGGCTGGAAAGAAATAAAGAAAAACAAGATATTTAGAAAATCTAATATCGAATTAGCGGAAAAAGAAAAAAAAGTCACCCTATATTAAAACTTCCAACATAATAATCAAGCTTATTTTCAAAAACAAGAAAATTTTCCATAATGGAACATTTAAAATTGGCGATAAGCGAAGGTACACAATTTTCTTTCCATCTTAAAAACGAAAAAAAAAAATGAAAATCAATTTATATACATCATAATGTTTAATTTTCAACATTCGAAAAACAAGGAAAAACACTAATAAACTTATCTAGTAAAAAATATACAGGGTGTTTTAATGACACAAGATTTTTTTTTTTTTAATTGTACTTTAAAACATCCTATATATCATGTATATCTTTGATTTGATTCTAGCCCATAGATAATTTTATTAGCATCTTTACAATGTTTAATTCGTTGTTGTTTCCTTTTTTATTTATCATAATAATAATAATAAACACGGGTATATAAATCTAGAAAATATGTGCGAATTTTGAATTTTATTCGCTGTTTTATTTGAAATACTTTTGTCAAATAAAACGAATGCGATCTATCGAATAAAAATAAGCAATAATATTATTTATGGTTTAATTTATACAGAGGGATAAAATACAAACTAAAAAAGAAAAGAGGAAATGGCGTAGAGGGAGTTGTAAGCTGCTGCTTTAAAAATTAAAGAGATACAAGTACAAAACTGTATATACAACATATTGTAAATACAGGGGCGTGCCATCGTATAGCATTATAAAGTCCATCTGCATCGTTTACTTACATGCGCACACGTAAATTTGATTTCAATTAATTAAATGTAATAAAATGAAAATTAAGAATGAATAAAAAAAAGAACGTTTTTTTTCGTATATTAAAAAGTCCCATTACACTTTTTTTGACAATTATCATTGAAAAACACTGTTTCTAATCACTGTCCATCCCAAAGAATAAAATCAAATATTATGTCCCTGTTGCGCACAAATATTTTACTCACGAAATAAACATACATACATACACACAAAAAAAACACACACACGCACACAGGCATGAGTAAATCAATTAATTGTTTATTTATTAATTTCTTGAATTTTTGTTTTTATCTCCCCTTTTTCTTCTTCTGTTTCTTTCCAACTAGATAGAAACTGTTTAAATGATAGTAGTATTCCTCATTGTCGCGCCTCTGCAAGATTTTCTTCACGAGGTTTGGCTCCACCAAAAATTGCTGCATTCCGTGAGGACTCCGCTAAACTATTTATTGGATCTTTAACTGTTCTAGGTAATAATCTTAGTTTGGGTCTATTCGATACATCTGAAAATAAATAAAAATTACTTCAATTTACTTCATCGACCGTATTTTATTAAAATTTACTAAACAATGTTAATGAAGTTGTTTTGTTTGTAAGTTAGGATGTGTGTCACGAATGGAAGATAATTCTCCTATTCTAGCATATTAGTATTCATCAATGTATGAGGAAAAAATGGTTTAGATCACTTTGTAAGTTTCTTAAAAAACATGAAAATTCCTTCGCGTTTTTAATTTTTATTTTTAAGATTATTATTATTAATTATTTTAAATATTATTATTATTTAATTTTTAAAATTATTAAATTTTTGATTTAAATACTAATAAATGGATTGTTTTAGTCTCTTAAGGAAGACTGTAAGGACAGTCGAAATAACGAGCAATAAAAAGAGTTTTATTTAAAAGAAAACCTGACCGAATCCCGAAAAAATTCGAAGAATAATTTTGGTAAATTTAATTTTATAAAGTTTGGTAAATTTAATAAATAAAAAGTTAATTTTATCTTATTGAATCTATTGATTTTGTATTTGGCACGTATGCTTTGATTCTGTAGGTGTTAAATTGGAAAAAAACAAACAAAACCGTGCCGTTCCTATCCAATTCTATGGCACAGGTATACTCTTGGATCAAAAATAATCCAACGAACTAGAAATTACAACTTATAGCATGTTTGCCAACTACTTATTATTTACCTGCTGGTGGATTTGGAAGGTCATCGTTGTATTTTCGATCAGAACCGCCCCGTCTACCGCTGCCACTACCTGGACCACCATAATTTCCTGGTCCACCACTACCCGCTCCACCTCGTTGATTATTACCACCTACTTTAAAACCACCCCAGCCTCCATCATCACCAATAAAATTACCATAATTACCACGATGAGCACCACGAGAACCATCCTGAAATTTCACATTCCAATTACTGTTTGTCAGCAGTATAAGGACAATTCAATAGTATGGAGATGTCAATACTTGAATTGCGTAATAAATTTGAATTTCTGTATTTCACTTATATAAAGGACTATAAGAAGGAGGGGGGGGGGGGCTGTATAAAAGTCAAAATATTACTGCGCTTGAAAACGCCGCCCTCAATATGTTCGTGGCGACAAAAACCATTAGTTTCGACAGTTACCACTGGCGGCGTATTCTTTGATTATGTCATGTGCTTTCATGTTTTTAATTTTCATTTAAACTTAATTTCATTATTTTATTATCTCGTAAGATTAAAATTTAAAATGTACAAGACAGATGTTGTTTTGTTGCGGGTTACAAGACTGGGCTCCCATCGGATAATAAGTAAAAAATAGATTTTCTACGCCACTGATCGTATAATATTAAAATTGAAATAATTACACAATGACGCTTACTGCTTAAATGAAAATTGATTGGTTGTATTAAATAGTCCGATAACACAATGATAGTTTTTATTTTTTTGTATCAAAATCCACGATTTCTCTTAAAATATAGAAAATGAAATTTCGCCGTTTAGTTGTCCATATTCACTTACTTGAAAACCACCTGGTGGACCACCACGTGGAGGACCACCTCTTCTCTCAAAATCACCATCATTAAAACCACCCGGTTGAGGTCTATCACCACCACGGAATCCACCACCTCTGCCCCGATGCTGACCACGTCCACTTCTATCAAAGCCCGATCTATCATTTCTTTTACCTATATATAAATAAAATGAACGTTATTTCGAAATATCGTTTTTTATAGAATAAAATTGAAAGATCAAGTACCTTCAGCTACATCAATTTTAACCAAATTTCCTTCGACATCTATCTCACCATTAAGTGCAATTGCTTCTTCAAGATCTCTTAATGTATCGAATTCAACATAACAGAATCCTTTAAAACGATCAGTCTCCTTATCCATTACTAAACGTACATTTTTCACTTTTAAATTGCCAAACATTTTATGTACATCGCCTTGAATTACACCAGCCGGTAAATTGCCAACATAAGCTGTAAATGGAGGTTCTGTTGGTAAAGGTTTTCGTGGTTGACCACCACCACCACGTCGTCCTCCGCCACCATAGTCTCTAAAAAAACAAAATATATATTAAAGGCGTCAAGAAGCATGTGCATCCTCTCCACCATTTATACGAAGACTTTCTCTAGAAAAGTTTTCACATAAGTGCCATTGCAAAGTCGATATTTTTTTAATAAATACATTACTGCTAGGTCGGAAATATGTAAAAACTGATTTAGAGTTAAAATATAAATTTATTTCCCGCTGAAAAAAATCAAATTGTACCTGTTGTCATAATCATCGTAACTACTTCTGCCGGCCATGTTTTCAACTGATTTTACGTCTGCGCAAAAATATAACAAACGGTTTTGCGAAAATATTCAACCCTCATAGCATTTCCTATTCTTTTCAATGGGAAATGGGAATTATTCACTTGTAATTTTGTTTTTAATATTGAAACGTAAATTATTTTCTGTAGTTTATTATTTAGAAATTCTTACTAAAAAGTTTACTAAAATGTCACCACTTGTCAATAACTAGAATTTTGAAAAAAAATTAAAATGACTATCGCCATAAATAAATCTGACTATCGGCCATACGTAGTGATGCCGATTAATAATCGATTATTAAAATAACTCGATTTTCCTAAAAAACAACGATTTGTTAATCAAATTTTTTGACTTTCGATTATTTTTTGAATCGATTCAAAAAATTGAAAAATCGAATTGACTGATCATATTTTCTAAATATGAAATCCGGCAATATCAATCAATTCAAAAAAAAATATATGTAAGTTATTTTATTGAGTGGAATTTACAGTTGACAAGTTTCCTTGTCGGCAAGTTCATTTTTGACAAGTTTTGCATTACGCACGCGTATGTTGTACTTTCGTTAACAAATTTACTTGCATTTGACGAAAATAAGTTTGGTAATATTTTGTATAAATTCCTGTATACCAACTAAAATTTTAATTCCCACCTGATATTTATGTTTATATTTAATAAATTGTTGTAAACATTACCTTAGAAAATGTTAATTAACGAATTTTATATTTTAACATTTTTAACTACTGTGCTAATTTACCATAAGAAAAAGAATAAGTATTAAAATATGAGATAGACCTATTTTAGATATATTATTTTTTTATTTTGGGTTGGCATTTATTAATTTTATCTAAATTTTCGAAAAAAAAATTGATAACTTCATAACAAAACGGCAATTTTTTTCTTCAAAAAACTTGCCATCGAGAAACTTGACAACAAGAAACTTGTATCTCTGTGTCAACTGTAAAGTGCACTTTATACATGCATACGTATGTTGTTATATTTTAGTTTAGTTATTTCAGTCTTCATTTTAATTATACTAGGGTTTTAATATCAGATAAACAAAAGGTTTCTGTTAATTTAATAGTTATACTACAGAACTCATTTCTTTTTAATCGATTCTATGAAAAATTGATCATTTTGCAGCCGATTCTTTTTTGAATCGATTTTGGTAGGAATAATCGGCAGCACTTCGTAGGCTACCATAGGTCCTTGGCATAGATGGGAAAGACTATCGATCAAATATCGATATCGGGGGCAAAGCAGATTCAAAGAAGAATCTTTTCCGTAATAACTAAGATTCACCCTTAATAATATTAAAGATAACAATAGAAAAGAAGATACAAACATAAAGAAATATGAAAAATATAAATTCAGAATTTTTTTAAAGTTCTGCAACTAGTAATACTATATACTACATTTGAACTACTAAATAATACACATTTGAATACTAATTTAATCCAACCTGAGAATAAAACATAACCTTAAACTATTTGAATTTCAATTTATTTCGTTGTCGTGCGGGTAAAAAAGATGGACATCAAATTTTTAACGAGTATTTAATTACAGTTCCACAATTACTCAGTCATATTTTTTACGCATTTTTTTTATAGTGTCATTGTAACTAATTTTTTAGTAATTTATTGTGTGTAACAATGGAAAGTAAAAAAACAAGTCTTAAATCCATATCAACACCACCGACAGCATGCGGCGAAGAAACCGCAGACAAAATGCCTAAAAGGAAATTAGATAAGCTAATTTTGGATAATTTTTCCAAGTTAACTAATGCCCATGAAAATGTACGAGTAAAAAGTGCTATGAATATTCTTCGTTATTTATCGGAAAAGTATGAAAATGAAAAAGTAAGGTTATATTTGCTTTTGTTTCGTTTTTATTCAAATTTATAAAACTGTATTTTATATTTCTTTATTTTAACACTGTATTCTTCTACAAATATCTTGAATTTACCTGGTTTTCAATTAGCTTTGTTAATTATTATTGATTATCAATTTTCAGAATAATGAAGAAATCAAATATGCTGTAAAAAGACTGGTCAGAGGTTTGGGTTCTTCAACGGCAGCAGCCCGAGCGGGTTTCTTTACAACTTTAGTCGGATTATTAAATCTAAATGCGGGTGTGGAGATTAATGATCTTTTGGATTTAATTAAAACTGAACTACACAAATCGGGAAGAAATAATTCAGGTGTAAGTACGCTAAGCTAAGATAGAAATAATTGATTGGAAAAGTGGATAATTCATTGATGGGTTTTGCTGCAGGAAAACGCGGACATTTGCACTGGCCAAATATTATGTTGTGGTTCAATTATTAAAGCAAAGCTATGGGAAAAATGCGACGAAAATAATAAAAAACAACTTTTAGAAATTCTTGTGAATAATGCTAAAGAGCGAGTTTATTTAGGATTGGTGGCTTACAGTTTTATTGTAGAATTAATAATTCAGGTTCGTCATCGATTCGTATTTCATTGATTTCTTAATTTAATTTAGTTTTGTAGATTTCAGAGCAAGAATTCGAGAAAACAGTATTGCCATCATTGAGTCCAGAAATTTTAAAACCATGGGCCAATCAGTCTTTAGATTCATTGTTTTTACTAGTAAAACTTAAAGGACGATATCCGGAAATATTTGATAAGAAGTTTTTTAAAAAGAATTTTCAAGTAAATAGTTTGATTTGTGCGGAAAACTTAGAAGAAATTTGTAATATACTGATGGTAAGAACAGATGTTATTTTAAGTAATTAATCACTCAATCAACCACTATTTTAGACCATTCCTCGTGTAACCGCTATTCAGCATCCTGTCTACGATATTATAATAAACGAATTAACTGCGAAATTACTACCCAATTTATTTGATGGATTGGATAAGCATTTGCGGACACCAAATCGTAATCGGTTACTATTATTTCTAAAAATCATAACAAATACATTGAATCGTATACAAAGTGAAAAAGATCCGAAATATTTGAAGCAAATCGCAACTGTTGTAACTAGTAATTTTGTTACGCAACTTTTGGGGTATTTTCGACAATTAAATAAACAACAAAAAGACAAGGACTATGAAAATGCCGTACAGAAATTTTTCCAAACACTATCAACTACATTGAGCCTGGACGGTATCGATTCTAGTAATAAAGTTGCTATTTTGAAAAAATTCCTTTTCAATCCAGGTACATTTATATTTGAAAAGGTTACAAAAAGTAAAATTATCCAACAAATAACGGCCAATTTGGATGTGAACGGTGTAAAAAATTTAGCTGATATTTATCGTAGTGTAATTGATGGAAATCAGAAAATTGACAGTGAAAATGATAGTGAGAAATGGGTGAATAGAGATAAATTGTATAGTGTTCATTTGTTGATTAAATTATTCAATTTGAATAGTATGCGAAACGAATTTCAATGGAAAATTGATCAGTTAACTTTTATAATGGATTTAGCTCTAATAAAGGCAGATAGCGATAGTGAAGGAATTGGAAAGGAATTAGCAGGTACATTATTATTATTATATTTAATAGAATATGCAGAAGTAAATACACAGGATTAATGAAAATTTAGCCACGTCCATTGCAAATAAATGCCTGTATTCAATGAGAGTGAATGTATGGTTGCCTAAAAATGGGGGCGCTTGTTATTAATTAAGTAATAATTCAATTTTTTTAAATTTTCAGATTCAATAAAATCAGCATTTTTCGGTGCACTAGACCTGAAACTAACAAAATTAGAGGAACTCCATGTAATATTCGCTCATCTAATTAAGCACATTGAGAATGAAATAAATGAGGAAAATATCGGAATGAAATTACGAACACCAATGGCGGTGAAAGATTACACTGTTTTCACTAAAACAATTAAATATATGAATAAATTAGGGCACATAAAAGAACGTGGCGTATTAAAATGTGTTTTTCTCACATTATTTATGCATATGGCATTACAACTATTCAACGATACGCAAATGGCTACCGATTCTTTAACTGAATTATTTAATTGTTATAAACGTGTCGAGCGTGATCTAAAGACAAATTCAAAGAAATTAAATGAAACAACAAGCGACGGTAAAGCAGAACCAGATCAAGATTATTATTGGTCTGAAGTTGTTATTGATTTATTTTTAAATCTTTTATCACACAATTCGCATGTTCTACGGAATATAATCAAGTATGTTTTTCCATATTTATGTCAATATGTTACTGCCACCTCAATGAATCACATTGTCAGTGTAATTGATCCGCAAAATGAAAATCCACTTTCACAGTATAATGAAGAATCGTCATCTGATAGTGACGAGAATGACAGTGATGATCAGAGTGAAGAAAACGACAATGATGATGATGATGATGATGATTTAGATATTGACATTGATGAAAATGAAACAGTATCAGACAAATTAAAGTTAGCTATACATCAAGCGTTATCGAATGGCGGTGAAAATATGTTGCCAGATGATCAGGAAAGTATAGATTTAGATGAGATGAGCGATGGTGAAGCAGAACGTTTAGATGCAGCTTTATCTGAAGCATTTAAACTGTGCAAACCAAAAGTGGTGGCAAAAAAGAAAAAACAAACAAAAGACCAAGAAACATTAACGCATTTCCGAGTTCGTGTCTTGGATTTAGTTGAAATCTATCTGGATGGAACGCCATCAATTTCGATATCACTCGAAATTCTTCTTTTACCATTAATTCGTGGATTGGAATTTGCAATTCGTGTGGAACATCAGGAACCGTTAAAGAATCGTTTGAAAAATGTTTTAAAGAAACTTTTCGCACTGAAAAAGTTCGCCGATTGTCAGAGCGTTGATGCGGATATGTTAATTGAATTGTTAGAGAATTTATTGAGTCAAGGACATGAAAACACATTAGCTATACAGGAAATGGGTGAACAAATTGCCGATTCGTGTGTATTTATTGTAAAATGTGCAGAAATTCTTTGTAATGATGACGAAGCTATAACTAAACCGCTTAAAAAGCCATTAAAGAACCGGCTACTGGATATGTTAGGTAATGAACTTCAACAGTTTTTAACAAAACGAGATTCCCTCACTCCCTACGTTTTATTTAAAAATCTACTTCAACTGTCATTCATGGGTAACGTCGATTTGGCTAGGGCTTTATTAAATTTCCTATTTAACGACGAAATAAGACAATTCAAAAAGAATCAAATCATCGAACTTTTAATTATCTTCTATTCGAATCAACGATTATTCACTGCCTGCGCCAATGCGAAAAAAATCCAAAAGAAACTTGAAGAAAGTCATGGAAAATTTTCTGAAAATGTAATTAACTTTTTAAAGTATTTATGCGACAATCCAAATACGAAGAATATTAAAGAGAAATTTATTTGTTTATTTTTCAATCTATTGAAATCAATTAAATGCAGTGCATGGAAAAGTGCCCAGGATAGTATTTCGTGGACCGATATTGGACAGTTAATTAGAGAATATCGAAGTTATAAAACATTTTCAACTGATGCAAAATTGTCATTTAATAAATTATGTAGAGTTTTGAATGTTTCACATATTGTTCCAATGAAAGAAAATACAACAAATTTAGCTAAAGTTGTAGATGAAGAATCATCGTCTAAACCAGAAGTAAATAATAGTCATGAGAAAATGTTAAATAAAAAAAGACCAAATCGAGCAGTTTTAAAATTAAAAAAACACAGTAAAAAAGCTAGACTAGAAGATTCAAATGGTGAGAGTTTAATTGGTGGATTTAAATATTTAAAAGATGATTGTGAAGACATTGACTCTGGTCTGGATTTAGAATAATATTCGTACCTATATGTTATGGTATTTTAAATAAATAAAACACAAGCATAGAAATCAAAAATATTTTTCATTGAAAAAAATTTAAAAAAATGCATTGTGCAAATTGTCAAAAAAAAAATTGTTAAGTAGTAAACTCAAAATTATTTAAATTTTCTTTTAGTCTTCCACCGCTTTACGCTCTAGTTCCTGGAAGTTTTTAATGGAATGCCTCTGCCTCTACCTCTTCCTTTGGTACTACTGCTACCTAATGCTGGAAAATCATCAGAGTATCGGCTACTCCCTAAAAATATTTCAAAATACAACAGTTTATCTAGTGATCTTGTTAAATAAGTTTCATACCTGGCTGAGACGATAAACTATCATTTCGTGGCTTGAATCCTCTTCCTTGTGCTGAAAAGTAAAAAAATTAAACTTCCACATTATCTTAACAGATATACTTAGTTTCATTTCGAACCTGTTTTACTGCCATACGTTGATACGCTTGATTCAGCAATGCTAACCTATAGAAATTTAAGTTGTATGATCATTCAATACTTTTCTTTTATATATTCAATTCAATCACCTGATCAGAATCATATTGATACCGTTTCTTCCGATTAGCAGCAGTTCCAGCGCAGCTACTTGCAACCGATTCTGTATCGGTATAATCCAAATTCTCCTCATCAGAATCGATTGCAGTCTAAGGAAAAAAAATAACGAAATACTAAACTAATGCCTACTTGTAATGTAACTGCCGAGAATTGATTTACCTGTTGCAATTTCTTTGACAGATCAAATGATTTATGTCCTTTTTTAGCAGCAATACCCTTATTTACATCCGATACATCACAATAAGATGGTACATGTTTACCGGGTACAAATTCAATATTTAAATCCACACAACAATTATCGCAAAGAACAAATGCACGACGTACTACAATTGAACGACTACAATATTGGCAAGCTGTATCTAAATGGTACTAAATAATAATAACTTCATTAATATTATTATCGACATAATAATCTTAATATATATTTTTTTCAATCATCAGGTTTCTTAATGTTTCTTACCGCGCAAGCGATATTATCTGCATATGAATACGTATCCCTATCTAATTCACGATGAGGAAATGTAATTGTCGGCCAAACTACGTCTTCTGCTACAGTATTACGTAAATTATGGAACATATTCTAAAAATGTTGAATAATGTAATTAGTATATTCGAAAATAAATAATATAGGTTCTTTCCTTAGAAAGAACTTAGCTTCAAACTTATTTGTAATTGTAAATAGCATGCGCAATACGTATAAAGTGTTCCAACTTAACAAAACCTGGAACTACTAAAAATCACAATCCAATTTATTTTTTGCTATAACCAACTGGTTCGTGATATTTTCTTTTTTATTTTGAGCTAGGCTGAGATACTATTAGTTGGAAGCTAACTAGTACTAATTAGAAACTAAGTATACTCTAAAACCAGTTAGAAAGAACCTAGTAACAAACTGTAAGATATGCCAATCAGCATAAATGTCATCTTCGATTTGCTAATGGAATAAATTTACATTTTACGTTTCGTTTCAATATATGGAAATTGAAAACATGTTTAAATCAATTAATAATATTGATTATGATTATATACCATATATAAATTATAAAATATAATGTAACATAACCTCACTATTTAATTTTACATTTCTCTCGTTGATTACCTCTAAACTGTACACTTGGAATAAACATTGTTCGTCATCAAAATCATAACTCCACGTATTCAAAATAGTTTTTACAGTAAAAATATTCGCTTCCCTAGTAAATAAAATTGGATTTTTTTGTGAATCTTGTCCATGTTTCTATATAGTAAATAATACACATTTACAATGGATTACTATAACAATTAGGCAATATACAATAGAATACCTCTAGAAATGCTTTCAAATCAAAATAAATTTTCACTTGATTATCAATTGGATCGTCATCCTCTGGTAGTTCGATACGATGAGTAGCATCTGAATGTTTTTGACTTTCTAATCTATAACCCATTGGCAATGGTCCTTCATGTATTAAGATAGGAAATGATTTTAATAAAACAACTGATCTAGTACAATATCAGATTGATATTCATTTTTTGTACCTGGTTCTACCATAGAATGATAAATATTCTCATCCTGAACACCGTCCATCAGATTAAAACTTATAACAGCAATTTCCGTTGGCCAATATCGATTTCTTTCTTGATGATAGCAAAAGACATTGCAATGTATTAAAAAAAAGTTTTTCCTGGCAAGAACTGTAAAAAAAAGGTCCAGAATTAATGGACAAAATTATATTTACATGCAGTTATCACCATTTGGTCCTCTTCCGTATGCAAATAAAATCATATCTTTTACTTCTTGTCTTTCTTTTTCCTTCGCTATCATTTTTAACTCTTCCATTCTCTGCAAGTCCGCAACCTTTATTCCATCACATGTATACTTTTCACCACTATTTTTAAATGGTTTTGCCTGGTTCACATACGGCAAACGTTCCTCCTTCGACATTTTCTAAAAAAATAAATGGATATGTTATGAATTATTATGTTGTAATTAACACATATGTTAATCAGGGGCTGCTAAGACCTCTTAATCTCCACCATCCCTTAAACAGGTAAACAAACTCACTTGCCAAATAGGGCCGGCTTTTTCAAAAGCTTCCCGAGTAGATTTACATTTATGGCGGCTTTTATATTCATATGCGAATAGAGAATATGGATTTGGTTTATGCTTCGACATTTTTATCTTACTTTTTTAAACGTAGTAATACTTAGAGTAAATTAAAATCTGTAATTATTATCAATTAAACTACCAACCGACAGAAATAAAAAAAAAATTAGCATAGCAATAACAATTTCTAACTTCACTTTTTTGACATCCCGCCAATAAATTTCATTTAGGGCAGAGCGTATGCAATAGTTTACATCATAAGCATATGCACATCTAGTTTAAAATTCAGCCGTCATGTCACTTTTCTTGAAAGATTTAGAAGCAGCGATGCCAGATTTTCAGTGTACTAGAAACTTTCGTGAAAGCAACAGGCTGTCACTGGGAACCGGTGCCAAAACCGTTTGAAAAACATTTCGGTTTATTGTATATATGGGAGTCTTGAAACTTATTATAACCTATTCGTATTGAACCGTTTAATATTTTTCTTACCGAAAAGACTCGATCAACTAAACGCTCAACGGTCTGCACCACTTTTGAAGGACGGAGAGTTGTATCGTTTTGACATGAAGCTAATCATATTCGTTGGATTCGTTTCACTTCACCTTAAAGTGCTTTCTGTTCTTGTTTAAAAAAACGGTTCAAATTTCTATATAGTTCATTGAAAGTAAAGCATGGGAATAGTGAAATACAAATGTTTGCGAGCCGAAGCGCTTTTTCGAACTGCTGCAAAAATGAACCGGAATTGCCGCATAATATTTTATACAGTGATTCAAACTTTCGGCAGATTACAAATTAGGAAACTTACGGCCGGTTGCAGAAAAGCGAATTATCCCTGTTGCTAGGATAAAATATTTAATCTGTTATTTTTAATATATTTCGTCTTTCGTCCATAACAACTATTATTATGATATTATCCATGGAGTATCCATAATTCGTTTTTCAGAAACTGGCGGTTAGTCTAACTAAACTACACTAAAGTGTAATTTTAAACAAGTTAATTGATTATTGACCACATCACATTCGAATATTTTTATCTAAAACATTTGAAAATGAAATGAAATCAAATTGAACTTTGAAAATTTTGAAAAGGATTGTGTTCACAACAGCCCTATGTGCTGTGTCACACACAGCCTGTGTGCATATTATCACATATTATCTGTGGTATATTATGGTGTGTATATATATATATTATATAGTGATATAGTGCATATTTATAATGAATGTGGTCATTGTGAAATAGAACAATAAATGAAATATATTGGAGATTTGTTCAATAAAAATGAAAATACATGTAAATTATTACAATTAATTAATAACACTTCGTCAAACTATAATACAAATATTACAAATTAATATGTTCCTCTTAATATATCCAAAAGAAATTTTTTTTAGTAGCATTTGTTGTTTCACTATCGATTTAAAGTTAAAGGCTTTTGTATGTTTTAGTGGATCTCAAATTTTAGAAAAATTCTTTTTGGGATCATTAAATATTTACATTAGAAAACTATCACAGAATGAATTTTTGCCGACTACTTTGGAGATAGGTTTGATTTGGTACTTTTTCTTAGTTTACTTTATATTCCGTCGGCAGGAGGGGGCGCAGTATGTTTAGTAACGCGTGAAATGAAATTTGATAAAAGATAGAAAATTCAAAGTCTTCTAGTTTCTTTCTTTATGGATATTCGGCAAAAATAATTTTTGTAATTGTCTTCTAATGTAAGTATCTAGTAGGTCTAGTGCAAAAAATTCTAAAATTCGGAATCCACTGTAACGTACAAGACACCGATTTAAATCGGGGGGTGAAAAGTAGAAGTTTTTCGCACCCAATTTAGTGACTTTTATAATAACGTAATTTCGTAGTTTTAATTGTTAGTTTATATTAAAATTCATCTTCTAAATTCCCTTATTACCACAAAACCTACTTTCAGCAAAAACAAAACAATTTCTGGATTAAATGGCAGAGATAATTAATTTTTAAAATTAATTATTTGTTGATTAAAATTACTTCATTAGAAAAAGTAGCGTTGAATACGCGTTTGACAAACCAGAAAAACCGATTTTTGGTTTTTCAAGTGTCAAAGTCAAGAAGTAATCATTAATTGTAATAATTTACATGTATTTTCATTTCTATTGAACAAATCTCCAATATATTTCATTTATTGTTCTATTTCACAATGACCACATACATTATAAAAAACAAGCGGTTTTAGAGGTCAAGTAACTTTCTTTCTATTGACTTTCGAGTCAGTAATTCGAAGTTACTGACTTCCAGTCGTAACGACGATTGAATCCAATTAACATATGGTTGGCTTGAAATAAATCTTTAGACAATTCATCGATTTTGCCATCTTTTTCTATTACAACAATACTTAACTTTTGTAGATCACTTTGTAATTCTGACTATATGGAAATATTATATAATTTGTTTTATTTATTTGATAATTTAAATATTACTATAATATTTGATACTCGTGAACTTACATTTTTTGCATTCAATTTTTTCTTAATACTACCAATTTCTTCCACAGACTTTTTTTAAATCGGGAACATTTTTCTCTAAATTTACTTTCAGTACATTTAATGATGTATTTTCGTTTTTTATTCGATCAATAGTCAGATCTTTTTCGGTTATTTCAACAGTATATTATCCATTGTTTCAATTAGCAGATCATTCGAATTCTTTTTTAAATCATTGGTTTGTTTCAGAATCAAATCATCAGTTTGATTTGATTATTGAACGAAAAAAAACTGGATAAAACCTTATAATTAAATAAAATTAATTTTTAATGACAACATATTTTCTATTTGGCGTAAATTTTATCTTGCAAAAAAATGTGAATTAAATATTATTTCTTTAAACGAGTACAGAAAAATGTTTATTACGTTCAGAAATTGTTGAAACATAGTTTTTTTTGTTAGTAATATTGATGTTGTAATTATTTTGCACATTTCTGAAATAATTTAATATTGATCTGTTGTATGTAATTCCAACGCATATTTCTATAAAACTTTACAATTCTGTCTCCATTATCTGAAATTGTAACACTAAAGTGACGATCTTGACCATTTTTTGCATATACATGAATAAGGTATTTTTTGTGGAATACTATGGAGAAATATACGGAATAAAAATAAAACATAAATAGCATTTAATATTTACTCTTTTCCGTTTTCATTTTCTCTATAATATAAATACTGACTTGATTGACTCGTGTAGATTATTAATTTAAATTTAAAATAAAGAATAAGCACCCATCTCCTAATATGTAATCATCCAGGTAATTATAAGAAAGTTAAATTAAATATTAAACACTGATCTGGTTCATTCTTTTATTCATGCGAATTTCTGGTTGCCAGTATCAGAACATTTTCATATCTTAAGAAATAATTATATAAATAAATAAATAGTAAATTAATTAATAAAACTTATAGTAAAGACTAGACAGGAGAAAACACATAAACTAAGTGTTAATTTCCACATAAACCAGGTTCAGGAACATATTTTTTAATGAGTAAAAGGAATTTTTGGAATGCACAGAATTCTTCGCATTTCGGTATTTTCAAAAGCTGTGGTTCATCAAATTCGTAATTCTCGTAGAATATCTGAAAAAATATATTATGATTAATTATATTATTGAATATATGTTCAATATTTGTCTGATTATATTAATTTTCTTAGCGCATTCACCCACTTATTTCATTTAGACTTTAATTGTAAAAATTACTTTAAATCCGAAAGTTCCATTAATATTATGGACTTCAATCATTATATGGGCACCATAATTAGGAATGTGGGGTTTGAAAACATCCAGTGTCATTAAAAGTTGAGCAACATTATTTTCATGCGCCGAATATAAATAAATTTTCTTCTTATTCGCATTTCCATAGATTTTCAATAAAGTGTCCTCGATGATTTTCTGCAGAAAATATCCGGTAGCCATTTTTCTTAAATACTCATTTGTCATGGAGACATAGTACTCTTTTATAGCTAAATTGACGATTGTTTTTGTCCATACTTTTTCAGTCCATTTTGGTAAGATTAATCCATATTCCTGTTCGGTTGACAAACCAAAATATAAATTATAAACATCTAGGAAACGTGTCACATTCAAACCACTATATTTCGACATATAACGAAACACTTTACGATATCTTTTCAATTCGTTTTTCATTTTCAATGATTTTGAAACAATTTCATATTCTTTCAAGTAATTTGGACACAATACACCCAATAATAATTTGTCTTCATTTCTTGGAAGATAATTATATGGTATCGGTTGCCATGGTAAGAATGCATTCCAATTTTGATTACTGCGTGGTGGATACAAACCAGCTAGAACTAGCAGAAGAGATGCTTTCGTTCGATTGTAATCTGTGGAAATTGCTTCGAGTTCTTCTGGTAGATAAGTATCTGCTAAAAATGAATTATAGCGTTTACGTAATCGAGTTCCAATGTTAAATTCACGCATTTTTCCAGCCTAGAAATAACACAGAGAAAATATGTAGTAATCGTAATTGGCATGAAAAATTAACTGGTTTTACATTTGTTAATTGTCCTAAACCATATGGAAAATACGTTTTATTTAAATATGGATCAGTTGGATAAAGTTCCTGGGTGCTGTCTGGTGTGCGATTACCATGTCTAAACAGCTAAAAATGATAATTAATTAAAAATATTGCTTAGTATTTGATTATCTGCTTAGATGAATAGAATATTTGGTTGTCTATATACTTACTACATGTGTCATAATCAAGGTATTTGATGTTGCCATTTTATCCACATTACTATTTTCATTTGAAAAATTAAAATCTTCATCATATTCGTTTTGTTGACCAACTGTAAATTTAGTAATAAACATTAGAACAATAAATTTTATTAATAAATTTCGAGCCATTTTGATGCTATACGAAGAGTTATTCTGTACTGAACACCAACGGCATGAAGTAGTAAAATTTATATAAAAAAGTCAAGTCACCTCTGCATGATAAGTACCTTCAAGAAATAAAAAAAATCCCAAAATTATTTTTTTTTATTAAATCTTTCGTCTATGGTAAAACCATTAAAATTCAGATGAAGGAGTCGGAAATAATTAAGGAAAATTGTATCAGTTCAGCTCGATGAATAATTAATTAATGTTAATTGATCGTGTTGTAATTATACGTATTAAACTCATATTATTATTACTTAGGAATTAATTAATTACCGTATATTCTCCCTTTGAGCTATCAGTTGCGGTAGAAAACTGCCACTGTCCTTTCCTACATGTAGACATAATTGATGAAGAAAAACGTCATAGATGTTTATTTCTAGAAATACCAATCCGGAATGGATATAACATGGACGACATTATAAATACTCAACATGGGCTTCTTTTTATGTGAGTAAATCGGATATAATGAATTAATTTATGCATTGCAATAGTATGATTAAGAATTAAAATATGCATACCTAGCGATTTAATTTAACCGCATATTAAAAATAATTCTATATTTTACAAATTTGCATGGAATTTTCGAAATAACTAACTAAACTAAATGCCTTCTGACGTCACTGGAAGTAAATAACAGTTAAATTATATGTATTTAATGTTTTTTTCTTATAACAAGAACAAATCAAATATAGACGGATAACAATGTAATGATAAAAAACAAAACACATATAGAATATGAGAATATTTCTCATATTCTATAATCTTATCCGCCCTTATTCCCACATAAACCATCTTCGGGCATATATTCTTCTGTTAACAATTTAAATGTGCTTAATGGACAGAATTCATTGCATGATGGGAGTTTTAACAGTTTTGGTGTTGATGTTCCATTGTAATTTTGATAGAAAATCTACAATATTGGAAGACTTTAAATAAAAAGATCAACTGACTGATAGTTGTAACCCTTATTAATCACCTTAAATCCATAAGTATTATTGATATAATGTACTTCAAGTAAAACGTACGATCCATATGTTGGAATATGTGGATATTCAAATAGTTCCAATGTTATGAATAGTTCGGCAATATTGCCGTCATGGCCTGAATATAAGTAGATTTTCGTTTCTGTTTGATTGTTTATTTTGTTTTCTGTATCTTGAATTATTTTCTGGATGAGGTACCCTATAAAATTTAATTTGCTCCGCCAATTTAAATACATATAAATCAAATACGAATTTGATGCGTTAAATTTACCAGCACAAATTTTCTTTAAATCGGTCGTTTTCGCATACATATCATATTGTTCGAATACGACATTTGTAATATAATGAGGCCAAACTTCTTTCGTCCATTCGGGCAGTATGAATCCATATTCTTCTTCAGTTGATAAACCAAAATACAAATCATAAACATTGTCAATAGTAGTAATATTTAAACCAGAATGTTTTGATATATAATCGAATTTTTCAGAATATTCACTCATTATTTGATAATATTCTGGAGAATTTTCTAATTCATTGTACAATTTTTTATATGTTGGACAGTAATTCCACAATAGAACTGGATCATTATTTTCTAAAAAAGAAAAAAAATACAGCCATCTTGAAAAAACAAATATTATAAACATATGTCATGTATAATGGGTTGCATTTTGTATACTGACGCTGCTTTTCTTTCATATTCGAGCCGGCGACGTTTTACATATTGAATTACTTTTATGATTTTATTTTCTTTTTTTAAAGTAAAGTAAGTAAAATTATTTAAGATATAATGATATACATACATACATCATTCTTTTTTGCTATCTGCGAAAGATTGATTGGTCATTTCGAGATGAAAACGACCACGCAAGACGGTGTGTTGTTGTTAGTTTCGTTTGTTAAAATTTAATTAATTTAATGCAAATTGAGACAGCATCGGTACAATCTTTATAAATTTAATTAAGTTATATTAGCTGGAAATTTGTAAGTTGTAACGATCAAAAGTCAACATGGGTGTTAAGACCAATCGTAAAGAATACGGACGCCACTTCGCGCCCGTTCTACGCCCATTGCGAAGATAGGTAAATTAAAGCATTGTTGCCATATGCACAATTTCTTCGGTACCAAAAAGAAAATTTCATTATTTTTTAATTTTTAGTCAGTAAAAAGATTTTATAATAATAGTTAGATTAATATAATTTAGTGTTATAATTAAATTCATATAAATAAGTGTCTTCATTTTCTCAAAACCCAAACAAAATTGTTAAGATAAACTTTTATACTCTGTCTCTCTCTCTCTCGCTTTCTGTACACCTTTCTAAAATATAATATAATTACAAGCTTGGAACTTGGATTATTTCAAATCATATTCTGATTTATAAAATTTAGTATTCCAATAAGGAAAAAAATCAAAACTTAGACAAATAGTTTGTGAAATTAAGTATTACGAATCGAATGATCGATTAATATTTAAAAAAATCAATCCAGATCTATTCGTCACATGAAATCTTTCATATTTAAAAAATAATTTAATTTTCTTTTTCGTTTTAATTTTTGGTATCGAAGAAATCGGTTGCATATGGCAACAATGCTTTAATTTCGTCTATTTTTGCGATGTACCAGCAATACGCGGAAAACAGTCGCCATTGTGGCATTCGTATTCTTTACATTGCCGTCTTAACGTTGGTTTGGCGACTAAAATACTTTTTTCATTTTATTATTCGATCAAAATTATGATTAAATACCTGCAAAATAATTATAAGGTATAGGTAACCAATTCAAGTCATCATTCCATTGTTCGATAGTATTTTTTGCTGGAAATAAACTGGCTAGGACAAGTAACAATGACATTTTTGTACGATTGCGGTCAGTACTTCTTGCATCAATAATATTCGGCAAATATAATGGGCCTAGAAATTTGTCATAGCGTTCTCTTAATGCTATACCGATTGAATATTCCTTCTTCTTTCCAGCCTAAAATTTTTATCTGGATATTGAATATATTTTTAATATTGTTGAAATTGAAATACTCAGACTCGGATCTACTTATTAATTAAAGCAATTAGCAAGATAGCCATGTATGTGGATGGAAGTAGGCTCTGTGAAATCAGTCATAGAACATAGAATTCTAATAAAAGAGATGTAACTATGTAGAACTATAATACGGAGTAAAATCGACCAAACAAAAGAAAATTTTTTGTCCATCAGGGGGATTCGTGTTGCTACTTCTGATTGTCAGATCAGTGACGTGCCTTGATATTGTTTCGTTTATATGTATGTATAATCAATATGTACGTATGTAGTCAATTAGTAATTTTATTCCATAGACCAACTCACATCCATCAACATTCAATAAATACACACTACATACATTTGTAAGCTGTCCATGGCCTGTTGGATAATACGAGTAATTCAAATATGGATCATTTGGATATAATTCAACGATTTCTGGTGTTCTATTGCCATGTCTAAAAAGCTATTAATAATTACTGCGACTGTTGGAAAACAGCTAATACACCTTTTCATTTTCCAATATATAATTTTCGATACTTACAACATGTGATAGAATAATAGTGTCTTCAGCTAGATGTGGATGATGAGGCAATGCCGGTTCAACTCGATTAAAAAGCGGTTTTACGTGAGAATTAAATAATTGATTAATGCCGGTACGTTCAGGTATATAAACTTCATTGGAAATGGATGGAAGTAGTGCCGCCATTGCTACCGCAATTATGGCTGCGACTGTTTTTGCAATCATATTAAATTAAAATTGATAACAGTGGCTCTATGTGTGTTCTACCTAGAGTAGTATCTAGCAATAGTTACGTACTAACGTTAGTTTTCTAAGCATTATATTTATATATACTTTCAATTGTTATAAAAACATGTTTAATTTAAGGCTACAAAATACAATATATTTGTTTACACCTTATCTGTAATAAAATCGAATTAAATAAGGCAACCATAAAATCAGAGTGGAAGAAAATATCACCGCAAAAAACACAAAATGTGAAAATTAATCCTGGGATAACGTGAACTCAGCGAAAGCAATTGCTCAGCAGAAAAAATAACTGAAAAAACAATAGTATATGTTGAATTTCCTTAAATTGGGTAAACAAATACTAAATCCCTTCTAAGTTTAACGATTCATATTACGTACATTCATACACTGACAATTTTAAATAAAGGGCACCGAATATTATATTTAAAATATGGAATAAAAAACGATGAGAGGTAATCGAAAATAGGCAATGGTAAAGAATACGGACGCCCACTACGCGTTCGTCCTACGCGCATTGCTGGTACATTGCAAAGATAGATGAAATTAATGCAGTGTTGCCATATGCACGATTTCTTCGGTACCAAAAATTAAAGCGAAAAAGAAAATTAAATAATTTTTAATCAGTAAAAAGATTTTATAGTAGTAGTTAAATTAATATAATTTAGTGTTATAATTAAATTCATGTAAATATGTGTCTTCATACTCTCAAAACCTAAACAAAAGTGTTAAGATAAACTTTTATACTCTATCTCTCTCTCTCTCTCTCTTCCTGTACAACTTTCTAAAATATATTATAATTATAAGGTTGAATCTTGAATTATTTCAAATCATATTCTGATTTATAAGCTTTATTATTCCAATAAGGAAAAAAGTCAAGGTTTAGAAAAATATTTTGTGAAATCGAATGTTCGATTAATATTTAAAAAAATCAAGCCAGATTAATTCTTTACATAAAATCTTTTAATATCTAAAAAATAATTAAATTTTTGTTTTTACTTTAATTTTTGGTACCGAACAAGTCGTACATATGGCAACAATGAATTAATTTCATTTATCATTGCAATGTGCCAGCAATGGGCGTGGAACGAGCCCAGTAAATTTAAATCTAATTATTAACTATAGACTAATGTAATTATTATCAGTTAAACTACAAAACAGACAGAAACAATAAAAAATTAAAATTAGCATATCACTAAAAATTTCTAGCCTCACTTTCTTGACATCCCGCCAATTTTTATAAATAAGTGTAATGAGATTTATCATTGCAGTGTCGCTATTGTTACAGTGTCGCAAAGAGCCTTGTCATTTCTGATTGGTTAGTGTGTATAGTCAGTGTAACGGCGTGCACAAATATGGCGACTAACAGTTGCAACCCTTTTAAATGCAAATGACTTGTGCACAAGAATGGTAGTTTGACAACTACTTTGCGCCACTGTATAAATAGAGACACTGTACTACTTATATTTCTCCATATGGAATTTAAATAAAAAATAAATATCGTGTAGATTACTACTTTAAATTTAAAATAAATAAGAAGCCCCCATCCCTTAATATGTAATCATCTAGGTAATTATAAGAAAATTAATTCAAATATTAAACACTGATCTGGTTCATTTTTTTATGAAATTTTTAATTTCTGGTTTCCAGTACCAGAACATTTTAATATCTTAAGAAATAATTAAATAAATAAATAAATAGTAAATTAATTAATAAAACTTATAGTAAAGACTAGATTGAAGAAAACACATAAACCAACTGTTAATTTCCACATAAACCACGTTCAGGAACATATTTTTTAGAGTCAGTTTTTCATTCTCAGTTTTAACTCAAGTTCAACTGAATGCAGTACATAAATTAAACAGGGTTTAATGTTAAAAGCGTTGTTCGATGTTAAAATAAAAGTAATCAATTTCAAATGAACTCCGATTAATTGAATTACATAGAGGAGTTGGTAACAGTGATTGATGTTTTTGATATACAACAGCTGCTATTATTATTGTTGTTATCTTTTTACAACATGTACTATAGAATTTAATTTGAACTTATTTGCAATGACTTCCAGTAGAAGAGCCGTGAATTTTTCGAAAACTGAAGAGGAACTGTTGGTAAGTAAGACAATTATATGGTTATAAATCATAAACTATATTATCCATACAGTTTAACTTGTATTTACCGATGTAATTTGCTTATAGATAGCAATAGTAGAACATAATAGAATCGAAATCAACAGATACAATAACTAATAAGCAAAAAAACGACGAATGAAATAATTTGGCTATAGAATATAATTCAAATTCAAGTATCTATAGGGATGTTAGCACATTGAACAGCAAATACGAAAACTTGAAAAAGCGAACCACAAAGAAATTTGCTGATGAAGAAATGTATCCGAAAGGAACCGGTGGCGGTGGTCCAAAAAATATAAACATTGAGATAGTGGACATAAGAATCAAGGATATTTTAGGAGAACCAATTAGGGGCAGACCTTCTTTTTTTGATGACGATGCAGCGAATAATGAACAAACGTGCAATTCTCAAGATAATGACGAATTAACAGAAAGTGATATTTTCAATGACAATAGACTCTCGAATCAGGAAATTTTGTACATAGGAGTTGAAGCAAATGCAATTAAAGAAACAGAAGCAGTAAATGAAGTTACGGAAATAAGAGCACCTGACATTCAAGAAATCCCATCAGTCTCTACTCAAAATCAATTGAATAAATATAATTCTGGTAAATTAAAACTACTTACATCTGAAAGACTCCAGCAAAAATGTAATAGAAAATCAAAAAGTAGAAAAACTGGAGATGCAAAATGAACAGAAGTTGGTCAATTGAAACTAGAATTATTCAAAGCTCAGATTTTATATCTTCATGCGGAACAAAGTTTAAAAATAGAGCGATTAAAAGCAAAGCATAAAATAAAAATGGATATTCTTGAGTTAGAAAAAAAAAAAAGTTAAATGGAAATGGAAAAAATGGAAAATGGTTAATATTTTTGTACTGATATAGTACGTATAAGCTCATTTTGTAATTATTTAGCTTTCAGTTTAGTTTTCATTCAGTTAGTTTCCTGTTTTATATAGTAATCATAGATTAATGAATCGTGTGTTACGTTTTTTAAATAATGTTTTTTTTTTGTTTGTTTAAATTTGTATGCCATTTATGCAATTTTGAGAATTAATAATCATTAATAAAACGCAACTGTATTTTGTACCAATATAATATCAGCTTTTTATTGCAATTAAATACAAGTTTTATATATTTTCAAAATGTGAAAATTCAATCTGTGATGATTTGCTAATATTTCATGAGTAATCAAATTTAGTTTAATATAGATATAATACCTCATCCTGGTCGAGATTGTACACTCATACACGTATGAGTGCAATCAACAGCATCAATACATTTAGGAAATTTTGCGATTCTATAAAATCTTCGTTTGATTCGCATTTGGTCTTCATTCATTAATGGCATTTTAATAAATCAAGGACGAAGCGTAGCTACAGCAGCAGAAACCTTATGCATCGCTTTACGCGCAGTAGACTTATGAACTTCCACAAAATCCGCTGCCACAATTAAAAATGACCTGTTGTATAAAATCGCAATGTCATTAAAAGGATTATTAATGGAGATAATGCACTGCTTCTGTGAACAACTAATTTAACAAATTTTTTTTACTATTACTAATTTTTCTTTTTATGTTATGAATATAGTACAATATATGTGAATCTAATATTTACTTTTAAGTTTTATGTGCAATTTCGTTCTGTATCAATCTCAAAACAAACATAACTCCATTCTTTGACAGTCGAAATCGAGCTTTGAAATCAGCACCATCCCATATTTCAAAATGATTTATTAGAAGTCTTATATTTTTCGTTCTTCTAGGTCTACTAATTCTTCTTATATAGACCTCTTCATTTTCACTTGAGACATCCATAATTTCACGAATTTCGTCTATAATTTGGTTTGGTTTATACCTTATCTTTTAATATTCATGTACTTTTTTCTTGTGACTTCTTGATTATGTTTGTAATATAATTTTATGAGCACGGTTTGGGACAGCAGTGCAATAGAAGAAATTTAAGTTTTTATCTTTTTTATAAAAATTTAATTTTTATCTTTTAATAAAGAATTTAAGCCATCGATATTGGATGTTCAGTTGAACTGCTTCTTAAACCCCGTTGATTAGTTGAACGATAATTGGAAAACGCAATTTTTATTTTAAACACAGTTTAATTGAATTAAGTTTAAACTGTGAATGAAAAACCAGCTTTTAATTAGTGAAAGGAATTTTTCGAATGGACTGAATTCTTCGAATTTCGGTATTTTCAAAAGTTGCGGATCATCAAATTCGTAATTTCCATAGAATATCTGAAAAAACATATTATGATTAATTATATGTATTACTGAATATAGGTTGAATATCTGTACGATTATATTAATTTTCTTGGCGCATTCACCCATAGTTCTAAAATTTGAATCATCTAAACTTTAAATGTAAAAATTACCTTAAATCCGAAAGTTCCATTAATATTATGGACTTCAATCATTATATGGGCACCATAATTAGGAATGTGGGGTTTGAAAACATCCAGTGTCATTAAAAGTTGAGCAACATTATTTTCATGCGCCGAATATAAATAAACTTTCTTCTTATTCGCACTTCCATAGATTTTCAATAAAGTGTCCTCGATGATTTTCTGCAGAAAATATCCGGTAGCCATTTTTCTTAAATACTCATTTGTCATGGAGACATAGCACTCCTTTATAGCTAAATTGACGATTGTTTTTGGCCATACTTTTTCAGTCCATTTTGGTAAGATGGGATTAATCCATATTCCTGTTCGGTTGACAAACCAAAATATAAATTATAAACATCTAGGAAACGTGTCACATTCAAACCACTATATTTCGACATATAACGAAACACTTTACGATATCTTTTCAATTCGTTTTTCATTTTCAATGATTTTGAAACAATTTCATATTCTTTCAAGTAATTGGTAATTGTTAATTGATCGTGTTGTAATTATACGTATTAAACTCATATTATTATTACCTAGGAATTAATTAATTGCTGTATATTTTCCCTTTGAGCTATTAGTTGCGGTAGAAAACTGCCACTGTCCTTTCCTACAGAGCTACGAGAGGACGCAGATTTTCCTCCCACCGCCTCTTAGTGGCGTAGCTCGTCAACGGTTCCCCTGAACCGGCTGAGAATGGGTATTTAAAAATGTATCTGAGCTGGATATTGGATTGGGTTAATCAACGACGAGTAGAAGCAGATTCTGCTCGTAGTTTGATAAAGGGAGAGGTTGGGTTGTTGTAACAGGGGATACAACAACAACACGTGGGACATTGATGGAAAAATGAATGATTAGTTTGAGCTGACAGCTTAGAAAGATCAAGCTAGTTACTGTTAAAATCGGGGATTTTACATTTGTGGTAAACTGATGGCATGTGGATCACTGAGATTTGATAGAGAATCGAACATCGTTCTCCGCTAATGGAGTGTGGTGATGGTTAGGGTGAGACCTTAGTAGCGATTTATAACGCTAGCATAGTATGTTTGATCGTTCCGTATGCCTTTTGGCGGGGCATACGGTGCTGCAGCAAAGTCAAAACGTGTTGTCTTGACATGTTGATGCTGCAGTATACAACAAATATAAGCAAATGATATTGCATTAGGTCGGCCAGCCTAGGTGCATATCATATGCAAAAATTTGTCTGTTCCGGTTTTGATTTATGTCCTTTCCTACATGTAGACATAATTGATGAAGAAAAACGTCATAGATGTTTATTTCTAGAAATACCAATCCGGAATGGATATAACATGGACGACATTATAAATACTCAACATGGGCTTCTTTTTATGTGAGTAAATCGGATATAATGAATTAATTTATGCATTGCAATAGTATGATTAAGAATTAAAATATGCATACCTAGCGATTTAATTTAACCGCATATTAAAAATAATTCTATATTTTACAAATTTGCATGGAATTTTCGAAATAACTAACTAAACTAAATGCCTTCTGACGTCACTGGAAGTAAATAACAGTTAAATTATATGTATATTTAATGTTTTTTTCTTATAACAAGAACAAATCAAATATAGACGGATAACAATGTAATGATAAAACAAACAAAACAAACCTTTTAATTATTTATTATATAAATTTTTTATATAGTCACTCTAATAGGTAGGTAGGCAATGTAGGTAGGATTTTGATACGAATTTTATATCTCGTGATGTGATTAAATAAATAAATAAGTTATTTCTTATATTCTATAATCTTATCCGCCCTTATTCCCACATAAACCATCTTCGGGCATATATTCTTCTGTTAACAATTTAAATGTGCTTAATGGACAGAATTCATTACATGATGGGAGTTTTAACAGTTTTGGTGTTGATGTTCCATTGTAATTTTGATAGAAAATCTACAATATTGGAAGACTTTAAATAAAAAGATCAACTGACTGATAGTTGTAACCCTTATTAATCACCTTAAATCCATAAGTATTATTTATATAATGTACTTCAAGTAAAACGTACGATCCATATGTTGGAATATGTGGGTATTCAAATAGTTCCAATGTTTTGAATAGTTCACCAATATTGGTTTCATGCGCTGAATATAAGTAGATTTTCGTTTCTGTTTGATTGTTTATTTTGTTTTCTGTATCTTGGATTATTTTCTGGATAAAGTACCCTATAAAATTTAATTTGCTCCACCAATTATAAATACTTAAATTCGATTTGTCGAAATTTACCAGCACAAATTTTCTTTAAATCGGTCGTTTTCGTATACATATCGTATTGTTCAAATGCGACATTTGTAATATAATCAGGCCAAACTTCTTTCGTCCATTCGGGCAGTATGAATCCATATTCTTCTTCAGTTGATAAACCAAAATACAAATCATAAACATTGTCAATAGTAGTAATATTTAAACCAGAATGTTTTGATATATAATCGAATTTTTCAGAATATTCACTCATTATTTGATAATATTCTGGAGAATTTTCTAATTCATTATACAATTTTTTATATGTTGGACAGTAATTACCCAATAGAACTGGATCATTATTTTCTAAAAAAGGAAGGAAATACAGCCATCTTGAAAAATCAAATATTATAAACATATTAGTGTATGAGCCCGACTTCGTCCGGGGTGATTTTCGAAGTTAAATACTATGAGTATTCCAACTTATTCCAGATTAACACGGCGAAAATAGCCGTTAATATAAATGTTTTAATTAATTGACTACATTACTAGTAGCTAGCCTAGTGCTCAAGTTCATTCGGGTTGAGCTATAAGGTGCAATTCTCTAAAAGGCATAACTCACAACCAAAACATAATTACCACTAATCATAAGTGAATTTCACAATTTTTATGTATAATAAAAAATTAGAAAACTGCCAACGTCGCACCTTTTTTTCTTATTAATTCATAATTTCTTATCGCATTGCCACTAATCAAACGTGAATTTCATAATTTTAACGCCGCATTTTTGTTTCTTTATATTCATAATTTAAGGATCATTGTCACTAATAATAATAAGTGAATTTTAAAATTTTAACGTAAAATTAGAAAAATAGAAAATTGGCAACGTCGCAAATTTTCATTTCGTTCAATTCATAATTTCTCATCTAATTATTATACTGCTAACCATACGTGAATTTCACTATTTTAACGTAAAATAAAATAAATATAAAATTAGCAATATCGCAAAATTTCGGTTCTTTAAATTATAGGTTATATTTAAAATACTCCTTCCCTAACAAACAAGCAATTGTTGATTGTTAGTTTCGTTTGTTAAAATTTAATTAATTTAATGCAAATTGAGACAGCATCGGTACAATCTCTATAAATTTAATTAAGTTATATTAGCTGGAAATTTGTAAGTTGTAACGATCAAAAGTCAACATGGGTGTTAAGACCAATCGTAAAGAATACGGACGCCACTTCGCGCCCGTTCTACGCCCATTGCGAAGATAGGTGAAATTAAAGCATTGTTGCCATATGCACAATTTCTTCGGTACCAAAAAGAAAATTTCATTATTTTTTAATATTTAGTCAGTAAAAAGATTTTATAATAATAGTTAGATTAATATAATTTAGTGTTATAATTAAATTCATATAAATAAGTGTCTTCATTTTTCCAAAACCCAAACAAAACTGTTAAGATAAACTTCTATACTCTGTCTCTCTCTCTCTCGCTTTCTGTACACCTTTCTAAAATATAATATAATTACAAGCTTGGAACTTGGATTATTTCAAATCATATTCTGATTTATAAAATTTAGTATTCCAATAAGGAAAAAATCAAAACTTAGACAAATAGTTTGTGAAATTAAGTATTACGAATCGAATGTTCGATTAATATTTAAAAAAATCAATCCAGATCTATTCGTCACATGAAATCTTTCATATTTAAAAAATAATTTAATTTTCTTTTTCGTTTTAATTTTTGGTATCGAAGAAAGGCAACAATGCTTTAATTTCGTCTATTTTTGCGATGTACCAGCAATACGCGGAAAACAGTCGCCATTGTGGCATTCGTATTCTTTACGTTGCGGTCTTAACGTTGGTTCGCCGACTAAAATACTTTTTTCATTTTATTATTCGATCAAAATTATGATTAAATACCTGCAAGATAATTATAAGGTATAGGTAACCAATTCAAGTCATCATTCCATTGTTCGATAGTATTTTTTGCTGGAAATAAACTGGCTAGGACCAGTAACAATGACATTTTTGTACGATTGCGGTCAGTACTTCTTGCATCAATAATATTCGGCAAATATAATGGGCCTAGAAATTTGTCATAGCGTTCTCTTAATGCTATACCGATTGAATATTCCTTCTTCTTTCCAGCCTAAAATTTTTATCTGGATATTGAATATATTTTTAATATTGTTGAAATTGAAATACTCAGACTCAGATCTACTTATTAATTAAAGCAATTAGCAAGATAGCCATGTATGTGGATGGAAGTAGGCTCTGTGAAATCAGTCATAGAACATAGAATTCTAATAAAAGAGATGTAACTATGTAGAACTATAATACGTAGTAAAATCGACCAAACAAAAGAAAATTTTTTGTCCATCAGGGGGATTCGTGTTGCTACTTCTGATTGTCAGATCAGTGACGTGCCTTGATATTGTTTCGTTTTCAAACAATTTTCAAGTTTTACATTATTTTTTATATTTACAATAATTTATAATATTCCAACGAAATCATCTAACTAATAAAGAATTGTTAATAAATTTTATGTAATCAATTAACAATTATTTTTATAATATATTTTTACCTAACCCTATAACAAGCCACTGATCATAAAATTAATAAAATGGAGAAAGAACAAAATTGTGCCCATTTTTGAAATAAAAATTGCTGCATTATATTAAATACTTGTTATTACAATCACAGTTTTAATGTGCTGCCATAAAATCTATGATTTTCGTTAAAAATAAGAAAATTTGATTTTCTCATAAGAGCAACGTTAAAGATTTAGTCTCTGCTAATCGCAGCGCTCCCTAATGGCAGCCCGCTTTTCCCTTCTGGTGTTTACGCATTCTTATAGTTCTTCATAGATATAACGGATCCTAATAGCGAATAAAATAAATAGTAATTTTTATTTTAGAGGCCAACTCACATCCATCAACATTCAATAAATACACACTACATACATTTGTAAGCTGTCCATGGCCTGTTGGATAATACGAGTAATTCAAATATGGATCATTTGGATATAATTCAACGATGTCTGGTGTTCTATTGCCATGTCTAAAAAGCTATTAATAATTACTGCGACTGTTGGAAAACAGCTAATACACCTTTTCATTTTCCAATATATAATTTTCGATACTTACAACATGTGATAGAATAATAGTGTCTTCAGCTAGATGTGGATGATGAGGCAATGCCGGTTCAACTCGATTAAAAAGCGGTTTTACGTGAGAATTAAATAATTGATTAATGCCGGTACGTTCAGGTATATAAACTTCATTGGAAATGGATGGAAGTAGTGCCGCCATTGCTACCGCAATTATGGCTGCGACTGTGTTTGCAATCATATTAAATTAAAATTGATAACAGTGGCTCTATGTGTGTGGTACCTAGAGTAGTATCTAGCAATAGTTACGTACTAACGTTAGTTTTCTAAGCATTATATTTATATATACTTTCAATTGTTATAAAAACATGTTTAATTTAAGGCTACAGAATACAATATATTTGTTTACACCTTATCTGTAATAAAATCGAATTAAATAAGGCAACCATAAAATCAGAGTGGAAGAAAATATCACCGCAAAAAACACAAAATGTGAAAATTAATCCTGGGATAACGTGAACTCAGCGAAAGCAATTGCTCAGCAGAAAAAATAACTGAAAAAACAATAGTATATGTTGAATTTCCTTAAATTGGGTAAACAAATACTAAATCCCTTCTAAGTTTAACGATTCATATTACGTACATTCATACACTGACAATTTTAAATAAAGGGCACCGAATATTATATTTAAAATATGGAATAAAAAACGATGAGAGGTAATCGAAAATAGGCAATGGTAAAGAATACGCACGCCCACTACGCGTTCGTCCTACGCGCATTGCTAGCACATTGCAAAGATAGATGAAATTAAAGCAGTGTTGCCATATGCACGATTTCTTCGGTACCAAAAATTAAAACGAAAAAGGAAATTAAATAATTTTTAATCAGTAAAAAGATTTTATAGTAGTAGTTAAATTAATATAATTTACTAATATAATTAAATTCATGTAAATATGTGTCTTCATACTCTCAAAACCTAAACAAAAGTGTTAAGATAAACTTTTATACTCTATCTCTCTCTCTCTCTCTCTTCCTGTACAACTTTCTAAAATATATTATAATTATAAGGTTGAATCTTGAATTATTTCAAATCATATTCTGATTTATAAGCTTTATTATTCCAATAAGGAAAAAAATCAAGGTTTAGAAAAATATTTTGTGAAATCGAATGTTCGATTAATATTTAAAAAAACCAAGCCAGATTAATCCTTTACATAAAATCTATTAATATCTAAAAACTAATTAAATTTTTGTTTTTGCTTCAATTTTTGTATTGAAGAAGTCGTACATATGGCAACAATGCTTTAATTTCGTCTATCTTCGCGGTGTACCAGCAATACGCGTAAAACGGCCGTCATTGTGACGCCTGTATTCTTTACGATTGCCCGAAAATAATATAAAAATTATATAATAATACAAGGGTAATTTATTGATTTGGGCCCATCTCTTTACAATTTCTTCTCTATAGTATATGTTAATAAGCATATAAAAAAATTTGAAAAAAGTTACACTGTAATTCGGATTTCGAAATTTCTGCTGAATGTTCATCTCGTGCTAGTCACGATTCACGTGAACCACATACGTTCCAGCATACAAGTATTCTAAAAGAATAAACTAAATTAAACATTAAGATTATATTCATAATCTATTGTCACGGTTGTCGTCGGAATGTAAGTATTTGTTTGCTTTATTTATTCGGTTCATTCATTAACTTGCCAAATATGCCTGATTTTATTTCCTAATATAATAATTAGAATTATAATTTAGGCAAAAGAAAGTATAGGATTTGTTTAGAAATGTATTCCTAGTTGCCTAACAATTTATTTGTGTGATAAGTTTTAGATGAAAAATAAGCTAGTTATAAAAAAAAAAAAGAGTTAAGTTGTTATAGATACATGAATTATTGATTCGTGAGTTTTTGAATAAATTAATCGTTTCATTTTGGATCTTTGTAAAAACCAAATTTTGCTGTTCCAAATTAAAATAAATCATTTAAAAAAAAGCCACAATAAGATTTTTAACCAGCCACCTACATTTATACCAGATGGATATAAGCGAACGAGCCGATACAATTGAACTAGTAGTGTCATCTGTTGGCATTATTTATAGGTTATCTCAATGGGGCTGTCTAATTAACTATTTAGTAATTATTTTAAG
This sequence comes from Platypus cylindrus, assembly GCA_949748235.1. Classification (NCBI taxonomy): domain Eukaryota; kingdom Metazoa; phylum Arthropoda; class Insecta; order Coleoptera; family Curculionidae; genus Platypus; species Platypus cylindrus. The sequence goes on along the minus strand of OX456490.1, from coordinate 8,052,904 downwards.
AAATCTTTACAAATAATATACAGGTTTACGACTTTACCTACCTCTGATCTGATTGTTCGAAATTTGCTTCTCTTTTTCTTATACTTTTTATTTTATCCCAAATTCTCTCTATAATTCACTTCTCAGTCAGTACCCAAACATAAAACTACTGAAGTATATCTAATACATACATCAAATACCGTAAAACTGTGATATACAATTAATGAAATCTATTATAATTTCAATTCAAGTATTTTTGATATTTAATTCATAATTATTAAAAAGCAACCAAAAAAAATAAAAAATTCGAATTTGTTGTCACGAACCGGAAAGATAAATCAGTCAAGCGATTAATTTAATATAAAATTAACTTGATAATTTACAGTATTTTTACATATCAGTGAATTAGTACTTAATAGATAGGGTAAATTAGTTAGAACTAGCTTAAGTACCCGAGCTCGTCCGGGTTGAAGTCAGCGAATTACAACATTTATAAAAATCATTGTCAAATATTTTTTTAGAATTATATTAAATTAAATGAACCTTTTAAGACGAAAAAATTATTATTTTTGTTTTTGCTATTCTTATTCACAACCAAATCAAACCGACCCGCTGTAAATTAAAATTCCCTATAAAGGTGGTTCGATACGAGAAAAACATAAACAAAAAATAATAAATTATAAATAAATAAGACATAAAAAAAATAAGCAAAACATAGATTCAATAATTTAATTAAATAATCAGATTTTGTTGTTTAGTAAATAAAAATAATTTTAATTTCTTTAATTATCATAATAGTGGAAAAAATAACACTACGACTATCGGCATTCTTTTTGATTACTGCTAAACTCTATTTATATAATAAAAACAATAATGATTATCATTATTATAATCTATATCAGCTTTGACTGACTGGCTTATCCAGAGACAAAATTTTTCTGGACTTATTACTGAATAGAAATCGTTTATAGCTAGTCGCCACATTATGCTACATAGATACACACACACAGATTCACCAACACTTGGATTCACGTAATCAATTTATTTTCGATAATACCCGTTTGCTACACGTCCACCGTCTAATTGATCTTTGTCTAACACATAAGCCGACAGAAGAATACGTGTGGCGTAACTCGAAATTAAATTGATAACACAAAACCAAGGTTTGATGAATCAAAGTGTATATACATAAAAGATTTTTACATATTTGCATATATTACGGGATGTGGTAGGATAATTTAATTTCTAATTATAACAGTATAGGCTAGAAGAATGTGGCAGGGTTCACAGTGTTTAATCATTATAGCAAAATAATAATATACGAATAATAGAAATCCTCATTTAAAAATTAAAGTAAAAATCACAATCGAGAAACAGTTTCCTTGTTGTAGTTCTTACAATAATTTAACAATATCAACAACAATATCTTCTAATTTGTGTAATAGGTAGCTCCCATAATAAAAGTGAAAATTTTTTTAATACAGAATATTTACTTACACAATATTTTACTCTATTTACATATATATTTCGCTAATTAATATATTCGAATGGTTGGAGGTCATATCTGCATTTAAAATATTGATTAGCAGCAATTTAATCTAATTAATCCCAATTGAGACAATTCTGAAGCGCATTTTACAAATCCCCACTGCAAAGCAAGATGTGCTTGCGATTTCTGAACGTCGTTGTAGTAGATAAGACTTACTATTTTAGTAGCCTTAACATTGTGTTAAAAAGAAATGCTAAGAATAAATGTAATTTCATTACAGCCAAGTAAATTTGAATTTTGAAATTTTTTTATGACTACTTTTCATATGAAAATTCCGGTTTTGCCATCTTTTGTACAATAACCAAATTGATACCGACAATTACAATTTCATACTACATGTTTCTGTAATTTAATCTGAACTCTAAATCTGTAACTGTTACAGAAATTTATAGTAAAATCTGTAATGGTCGGTATCAGTTTGGCTATTGCGCAAAAGATGGCGAAACCAAAATGTTCATACGAAAAGTAGCCAAAAAAATATTTCAAATTTCAAATTCACTTGGCTATAATGAAATGACATCTCATTTTAGTATTTCTATTCTAGAGCCTACTAAAATCAAAAGTCGTAGCTAGAACCAAAAAGTTCAGGCATCGCAATTTTCTTTTATTAGTCGGGATTAATTAAATGTGCCTTAATCGTCTCATTCGGGATTAATTTGATTAAAATGCTGATAATTAATATTCTTGATATAAGTTATATAATTCGTATAAATTTATTAGCGAAATACATATATAAATAGAGTAAAATAGTGGAGATAGATGATCTGCATGAAAATTTCTTTAATTTTAGGATGGAAACCACCTATCAGAAACATTAGAAAATATTGGTGTTGATATTGTTAAATTATTGTAGAAACTACAACAATGAAGCGGTTGTATGATTGATTATGATTTCAAAAAGCTAAAGAAATTAAACAACAACAGTTTAGGTAGAGTATTTATTGGTATAAAATTTACAATTAATCTAATAAATCTGCATATTATGATATTGAAACTTTATTTAGCATTAATGAAAAGTAACCCAAATAAATATAGCAGAAATCAATGAAATTATCGATCCAGATCTGACAATTCTCATTGTACTACTTGTAGCTAAATTATCTAAATGAAGTCGATCTAAGACATCTTTTGGTACATCAATATAAATTCGTTTTAAACCGATAAAACTAATTAAATTTCTTAACCCTTCATAATCGATACTATCATTTTGATGTGACCAAATTGTTAAAGTTGAATTTTGTGCTGTTGTATTTGTTAGTAATTTATTAATTATTTCCTTATCACTACCAGCTGCTATTCCAGCCCTTATAGGAAACGTTAAATTTTGTTTAATGTTATTTTCCGTAATTGTATCGAGCATTTGATCAATATGAGTCGCATTGTATTTAGCTGTAACGTTTGGACCATAATCAGTTGTCCAACCAAGTGACAGTGTTGTATTTATGAAACTTGTGGTATTTTGTAGAAATTGCGTAGCATCTACTGGTGGATTTAAAAGATTTATTGGTCCAGGTAAAATAAAAGCATTTAACCATAATGGATAAGTTATATTCTGTAATAGATAATAAAAAAGCTAATATATTATACCTATTTTGATTGGTCATAGATAATTAACCAATTATGTAGGATCAGACAAGTAAACGAAACTATTAATGACTTAGTAGTTAGTAATTCATTAATGAATTATTGATGAATTTATTGAATGAAAAATTTATTGTAATGGCGAATGCGCCGACTGTCATGCAAAATAGATTTTAGTATAACAAAGTCTGGACAGATGACGCCAGCTCAAAAATTTCAATAACAAAAATATATTCCAAAATTTTCTACCTATTCAAATAATTTGTTCATCATTTCATATATTTACCTCGAATAATTGCAAAACACTAACAGAATAATTAATTACTTCAGTACTTTTAAAATCTAGTTTAATTCCCTTCACAGTCATGTTTTTGGTTCCATTACCGATTACTTCATCATTAAAAATTGTTATTATTGTTAAAAATGTTTCTAAAGTTAAATCAAATGTATCATTAGAACTATGAGCAATAATTGGTTTATTAGTCGGTCCTAAAGATACATCAGCTTCTATCATATTTATGTGATCTGCAAATGGTAGGAAGAAAATGGGATGAGCAAAGATTAAATCTGCAACTTCTGATAATATTAATGACGATCAGGGATTCTCGTTTATAAGTTTTACTATTCGAGCTTTAAATTGTTGCATTAATTAAAGTATGAGTAAACTTTGTACTTACTATTAGATAGTGTTTGATTTAAATATGAAACATTATTAACTGCATGAGCCCATTGAACTCTTGATAAATTACCATTAATTGATGGAAAGAAATCATTTGGACTTATCGACATTGTCATTAACGGTAAAAATATTTGTAGAGCTAAAAATAATTGGAAAAAATTTAAAAATCTTGAACAGTATTGATCCATTTTCTTTTAAATTGTTCCAGGAACGTGTTTATATTTGTTATTATAAAAGTAAAAGTGAAAAATGATGGTGTAGCACTGAAAAAAATTCTCTCTTATGTAATTAATAGGTACATGCAGAAAGAAACCAATGGTTGACTGTTTTAAATGCAAATTTAATTGTTTAAAAAATGATTGTGATGTTGATTTAAGAATTTGTAATTTGTAAGATACATACTATATGTCTATGTATTTAGAGATAGGGTAAAAATGAAAAGAAATCGAAAAGATAAAAGGATTAAAGTATGAAACATTTAAATTAACTAACATTATAATAACATGCCTCACATACATAGATATGGAGGGCTTATAGTAGATATTTTGATGAGTATAATTGTATTTGGTAATCGTAAAGAATACGGATGCCACAATGGCGGCCGTTTTACGCATATTGCTGGTACATCGCGAAGATAGACGAAAATAGACAAAGCATTGTTGCCATATGCTTCGATTTTTTCGGTACAAAAAATTAAAACGAAAAAGAAAATTAAATTATTTTTTAGGCGTGAGAAGATTTTATGTGAAGACTTAGTCTCGATTGATTTTTTTAAATATCAATCGAAGATTGGATTCGTAGTAGTTAATTTCACAAAATATTTGTCTACGGTCTCCTTATTGGAATAATAAAATTTTTAAATCAAAATATGATGTGAAATAATCCAATATCCAAGCTTGTAATTATAATATATTTTAGATAGGTATACAGAAAGAGAGAGAGTGATAGAGTATAAAAGTTTATCTTAACAGTTTTGTTGATGGTTTGGAAAAATTAAGACACTTATTTATACGAACTTAATTTTATTACTAAATTATACTTATACTTATCTAACTATACTACTATAAAATCTTTTTACTGACTAAAAATTAAAAAATAATGTAATTTCTTTTTTCGCTTTAATTTTTGGTACCGAAGAAATCGAAGCATATGGTTTAACAATGCTTTAATTTCATCTATCTTTGCAATGAGCGTAGAACGAGCGTGAAGTGGCGTCTGTATTCTTTACGATTACCTGGTATTCGGAAACAATATTTGTATTTACTTATGATGTATTTTGGGAAATACCGTACGTTGCAGCCGATGTGATCGAAATCACCTATTTGAAATTTGAACTATTAGTGAATCACTAATCAAAAACAAACTAAAAACAATTAATGAAGTCTATTTTCAATAGTTTCTAAATTAACTAGCATTTACAAATTGATTAAGAATCATTGGTGAACCACTGGCGTAAATGTTTTTATTCATGTCATTAATTGCAAATTTAAAAGAACAATACACGCATCACTATATGCTGTGGGCTCAGTCCTATCGAACTTTTTTACGAATATTTAAGTGTTTCACAGTTTTTCAAGCAAATTAAGTAGTACCAATGCCAAAAACAGATTGACAAAGACAAAATGTAGTCTGTTTCTAGCATAGACATTTTGACAAGACTGCTAACGAAACTAGAAGAATAAAGAATAAATATTAAAAATGTAGAAAAGAGTTTTGACATAGAATTATGATGAAACTTTTGTATTTTCTATGAATTGCGTAGCATTTGACTGATTTTTCAATTTCATGTTCAATTTTGAATGATTTGTTATTTGATTTATTGAAAGACTTATGATAGTCTGAATTCTGAATCATGGGCTGGCAACTTATAATTGCAGGAGAGCAGTTCTGAAAAGTAGTTAATGGTCCATTGACTAGGTGGCTGTAGTCATTGTGGTCACCAGTATTAATGACTTACGTCTCTATTTTAATATTTTTTATCATTTTTATTGAGTTTCATTTTTTGTATTTATAAGAATTGACATTTTATTTGTTTTGTGACTCGATTTGTAATTTTATCTATGTAGTAAAAGTATCCTAAAATTTTAATTAGAATTTATTTGATTATTAGTTATTACCGTTAGGTTTCATAATACTTTTTAATTTACAGGAACTCGAACTACAAAATGGCAAAATGACGTGTGTTGGAATACATATTAACTGGGAGATGGTTATAAATGATTTATTACCCTAATGTGTTTTTTAATTTTCCTCAATTGTCTTTTAATTTTTGAACGTTTCCAATTCAATCGACCTACTGAATTAAAAAAAAAGCCAAAAAACGAAAAATTGAAATTTAAAATAATCCTATTCGCGTTTATACGCAAATTAGTTCGTGGCGCGATCGCATGTCTGAGAAAATAACATAAAAGTTGACGTAGTTGCCTATCTATAGTATTCGTTATCTATGATCTGAATTACATATAAACTCAGTAACATATCGACTATCAGCATTCAATCATAGATGGCGCTTACATCGAATTGTTACATGGAATATTACAAACCGGGTCGAATATCGAATCAAAATGAACTTAGATCAATTTGATTAATATTGTAGAATCTCAACTGTAATTTAATAACTTTCAGGTAACATTTCAACTAGCATATTTTGAGATATAACGATAGTTTTACCATATTTTTTTCAAATAATTTGGACGTATACACCAAGTAATAGTTTATCTCCATTACTAGAAAGTCAATTCATAGATGATAGCGGACACTAAGATGCCATCATATCATCGTGAAAATACAAATCAACTAGAACTAGTTGAATAGATTTAAATTAATAACAATATTGTAGGTAAATTATTTATTATACTGTAAAGTTAACATTTATTCAAATAAATCTTAAAATGCACCACTCAATATTTACTTAAAATTAACGAAAAGTAAGAAACATAAACACAGATAAAATCAATGAAATTAACGATGCAGAACTAATATTTCTCAATGAACTATTTGTAGGTAAATCATCTAAATTAAGTTTGTCTAAAACATCTTGTGGTACATCAATATAAATTCGTTTTAAACCGATAAAACTAATTAAATTTCTTAACCCTTCATAATCGATACTATCATTTTGATGTGACCAAATTGTTAAAGTTGAATTTTGTGCTGTTGTATTTGTTAGTAATTTATTAATTATTTCCTTATCACTACCAGCTGCTATTCCAGCCCGTATAGGAAACGTTAAATTTTGTTTAATGTTATTTTCCGTAATTGTATCGAGCATTTGATCAATATGGGTTGCATTGTATTCAGCTGTAACGTTTGCACCATAATCAGTTGTCCAACCAAGTGACAGTGTTGCATTTATAAAACTAGCTGCTTCTTGTATAAATTGCGTATCATTTACCGGTTGAGTTGAAGCATTTAGTGGACCAGGTAAAATATCGGCATTTAACCATAATGGATAAGTTATATTCTATAATAGATTACGAAAAAAGAATTATTTAAAACACATATATCTTAAGTTGTTATTTATAAATTGACTAAAATGAGTTAATCCAGTGAAAACAGTTGATTAAAAGAAAAGAACTCGTATTGAAAAGTGAATTCATTGAACATTCATATTTATGGCGAATGCGCCAGAGGCAGTATTTAGTTAAAATATGCAATAATACGCCACAGAAGTATTTAGTCCGACAGAAAGCTAATAGATGGCTTGAAATGAGTTCTAATTCGATGTGTAATTTTAATGAATTATTTTCTTTATTAAATAAATAATAAATACCTATTATTTGTTCAACATTTAATATTCACATCACATACTTACGCCCAATTGTTTCAAAACACTAAGAGAAGCATCAAATGCTTCTATAGTTTTAAAATCTAATTTGATTCCCTTTACGGTAGTATCGTTCAATTTTTTATTAATTGTATCATCATTAAATGTTGTTATGTTATTTAAGAAATTTTGCAAAGTTAAATCGGATGAATCATTAGAACTATGGGCCATGAATGGTACATTATCGGGACCCAAGGAAACATCAGCTTCTATCATATTTGTTTGATCTGCAAATAGTAATGAAAAAAAAAGTAATCAATAAAAGTAAAAACAAAATTTAAAAAAAAAAAAAAGGGAAAGTAAAATGAATCAATAATTTACCAGTAATAATTTTGATAAAGATAAAAAAACAAAATAAAAAGTTTTATTATTTAGGCGTCAAACAGTTGCCAATTTTTTTTGTGAACATTTTGCAGTCCTCCCGATGCCGATTACCTCCTTATAACGCCCACTAAACTGACATTTTGGATGACAGTTATGAAAAGCAGTTTTACTGTATTAATCAACGTATAATAATTTTTATTAATCATTTCTATTATCTATTTGATTGGCTTTATTTAATATTAAAATAAGATTCGACTACTTCTCTAATGGAGTCATATGGATAGATAAGCTCAACAAATTAAATAAACACGACGTAATTTTTTTTATCAAAAAACAAAATCGATCTGTTTTTATCAGTTCTACACCAAATTGCACAATCCATTTAGCCATGTATTTTATTCACCATAGACAAGATATAACTAGCTATACTATTGACTCTTGTAGTGACTTATATTCATAATTAGAGATTTGCATTGTTGCCTATAACATTGGCAACAATGTTATTGGCAATCTATCAATACATTATAATATTAGTTTTGTTATAATTTATAATTAGGCATAAGTACATCAAAATAAAAAGCAAAAAATCAAGGAAATTAAAATAAATAAAAGCAAAACATTCAATAATTAAGTAGGAAACGTTAATTTTTTTTTTGTTATTCGTCCTTTTTAAATTTCTATAACTGATTATTTTTCAAATTGAAGGTAAACAAGAGACAGAGGTGACAATACTTACTCTGGTAAACATTAAATCGAAGATATTTATAAATTATAAAAATATTATATTATATTTCATCCTTTTATATTTCAATTTATGTATTACTAGTTGTCTAAATTCGTTGTCGTTTTTAACCAATATGGCTTCCGTTAATAATACACGTCCATTGCATACTTAATTTTTTTTCTTTTATTTTCATATTTTTACACATAAAGTACTAAAAAAAACTTTGTACTTACTATTAAATAGTGTTTGATTTAAATATGAAGCATTATTAACTGCATGAGCCCATTGAACTCTTGATAAATTACCATTAATTGATGGAAAGAAATCATTTGGACTTATCGACATTGTCATTAACGGTAAAAATATTTGTAGAGCTAAAAATAATTGGAAAAAATTTAGAAATCTTGAACAATATTGATCCATTTTTTTTAAATTGTTCCAGGAACGTGTTTATTGTTAATATTATCAATGTAACACTGAAATGAGACTTTTTCTATTTAATGCGATTAACAGGCAGAGATAGGTATACGAATGCTTGAATGATTCTGATAAATATGATTTTGAACCAAAACTGTTCAGGATATGATTGTGATGTTGATTTAAGAAGCTTAATATATAATACCATATACTGATATAGTGCAACTTATATTTGCAGAGCTCAATTTATCTATGATATATTATCGTGAAGAGATAGGTATATTGACAACTAGTAGCCATACAATTAAATGAGTCACGTAAGTACTAGTAAATTAAGTTAACTAAGTAATTAAAAATCCTTTGTTTTTCTGTAACAAGTGATGTTAGTGAAAGACATTTGATGAGGTAGACAACCTATATTATTAGACCTATTCGATATCATAAGAAGTTTGACTGTAATTTAATTACATCTAATTATTCTTCTTAATTGCAGATAAACTACTCAAATCGATGAGCAATACTCTTTATCCTGATACCAATATTTGTTTTTTCCCCCTATATAATTGAGTAATTTCCTTGATGAAATCATTTTCTTAAATCATATCATATTATCGAGATTATTTTTATACGACTATTAGAATATGTACTAGTGTCTAGTAGTATTTTGCCGTCCAATTTGCCAGACTTTTGCATCCACTAGATTATATATATGTAGCAACAAACACATAAGCACTTACCTGCTAATGTAAATATTATACTGTTCCACATAATTATATTAAATAAATAATTGTAAAATCTGTTAAAGTATTATTGTTTCGTTATACTTCAAGTCGTTTAAAAATTCTATTTTCTTTACTTTCTAGGATTGCAGTTCAAACTTATGATTGATATATTCAAATGATTAAAGGACAAAACGAATAACAAAAAAAGAATCACTCACGTATTTTCAATAGTAAATAAATATACAGCAGAGCACTTGCGCTACACTTATCTACGTGGTGAAAATAATTAACATTTCATTGCAATAATAATAATAATAATAATATTGTTTTTTTTTAACTGAAGGTGAATTTAAATACCTCTGTGTGCAGCTACATAAAAATACGTTTCATAGATTACCAACCACCAGCATATTATATGTATAATATATATTTATATAGCAATCATCCCCTTTGCATATTTATCGAAATGTGCTGCTTATAGATATACTTTGAACTTAGTACATGGGGTGACATGTTGTCTGTCTGCAGCAGGTGATTTACTATTAGTTTGTCGTCGACAAAATGTCCATATATGTGGTTGTCACTCCCTTTATATTTATAATAATAATACAATATAAATCAGATATACATACATATACATATGTGAAACCTTGGAGATCCCTCAAAATATAGATTTCCCTTATATGTCTATCTATCTATTATTACTGAACAATCGTAAAGAATACGGACGCCACAATGGCGGCCGTTTTACGCGTATTGCTGGTACATCGCAAAGATAGACGAAATTAAAGCAGTGTTGCCATATGCAAGTGATTTCTTCGATACCAAAAATTAAAATGAAAAAGAAAATTAAATTAAAAAGAATTAATCTCCATTGATTTTGTTTAATTATCAATCAAACATTCGATTCGTAGTAATTAACTTCACAAACTATTTGTCTAACCCTGTTTTTTTTCCTTATATTCCAATAATTCATCTTAACAGTTTTGTTTGGGTTTTGAGAAAATGAAGACACTTATTTATATAAATTTAATTATAACACTAAATTATATTAATTTAACTACTACTATAAAATCTTTTTACTGACTAAAAATTAAAAAATAATTTAATTTTCTTTTTCGCTTTACTTTTTGTTACCGAAGAAATCGAAGCATATGGCAACAATGCTTTAATTTCATCTATCTTTGCAATGTGCTAGCAATGAGCGTAGAACGAGCGTGAAGTGGCGTCTGTATTCTTTACAATTGCCTATTATTGTTATACATCTGTTATAGGTCTGGGTGAATTTATATATAATTTCGGAAACTATTCTCTGCTGTAATTAATGATTCACCTATTCATCACATCGTATGTGTAAGTAAATGGTGTTTCTGAAAAACCATTAGAGATGTTTATATCTAGCTAAATATGAAGTAAAACAATTCAAGTATAGAAGGAATTGTAACGACCTGTTTTGTCGCAAATTTCAATTATTATTTAATAAAACTGAGTAAAATCACTTGCAATCGAATTTATTTCATCAAAATGGCGAATGCGCTGAACAACAATTACTTGAACATCAACTTTTCATTAGTTTGACGGTCCCGATATCTAATTTAATATTACATCAAATAGGGTAATCGTATACATTACATACAATTAAACAATTTATTAATTCTTTTTTAGAAAATCTAGTTTTTCATGGTTCATCCATAAAGTTTCCACCTATAATCATAGGTGTCCCCACCAACACAGTAGATTAACGCAAAATTAAATTTTTTTTTTAATGTAATTAATAGGCAAATTTATTATCAAAAGAAGGAATTTCCTATTACATTACTTGCTATTTACATATTTATATCTTATTGCCAATTATATCTGACAGCAGCTTGAAATACAATCTATTTTATTAGATAAATATTATTATTATTATGCATGCATATTCAAAATGTTATTATTGGCTGTTCTTTAAGATTGGTAGTAAAACATAACCTAAATATTTCATTTTACGATTCGACTATTAAATTCGCACAAAAAATCATGACAGAAGAATACACGGAAATTGTAAGTATATTTAACTGATAGTTAAGGCGCCTGATGGTCAGACGTTATTTTCTTTATGAATTCATAAAAATTATATTTCCATTAGGCACGCCACTGCGAATTTTTGTAATAAACGAGTCACATTTCATTAATGATGAGCTCAATGAATAAGAATGCCACTTGCAGGTATAGTTTTTACGTGGTCGCCGTAATGGAATTGAGGGATTCCAATAAAGAAACCGAAAAAAATTGTTTCTTTTTTTAAGTTAATTTTCCAGTGGTAGATATGAGATATGAATATCAGTTAGGTAAAAATATTATGTTAATTACTTATATTACTATCATCAAATTAATCACGAAACGAAATTAAAGCGAATCTAGAACAATATAAAATAGGCAACCAAATATACTTATGCTATCTATTTACATAGATGCAGAAAAATTAGATTAGTTATTAATGATTTATCTGCGGCAAGCTACCGATTAATATTCATTCTAATTTATAATATCTTTTAAAAAAATACTAAATTAAAGTAAAAACAAAAACAAAAAGAGAAGATGAATGGACCACAGTCAATATTCACTTTACATATACAAGCTGCGATCAGTGAAGTAAAGTTCAGTTGATGCGACAACGGACAAGATGAGATGAGAGAAAATGATTCAGTCACAGTCTTGCACAGACGGCCATGGAAACAACGCGAATTGAGTGAAATTAAATTTTGAAAAAGACATTTTCGTTTTCGTACTGTTTTGTATTAAAATAAAAGAAAACTGAAAAGCATCTCGAAAAATTGGAAAATTCTAGAAATATTCAGAAAAAAACACCGGTTTCACGTGCTTTTTTTTTTGTATAATGTTAATTTGCTAATTGATTAATTGGATCATGGACTACTCAGAGTCTTAAGAATAAGGGAGAAAAAAGTAAGTGTTTTTTGACCACCATGTACATATATATTTATTTATTAATAATAACAAGCATGTTTATCAGCATTATAGCCTAAGTAAAATATAAATTTCCTAAATTTAAAATAATATTCTTTGTTGGCCATGTATCTTCATCGAAACTATTTTTGACACATTATCTCATTTCTTATTTTAACCAACTAATAATGATTAATTATTGGAACATAACATTTTTTGGATCCCTATGCCGGCTATGCCAAATAATCGCATGTGTCATATACTTCCAATTGCTAAATGCACACACACACACACACACACACAGATGTTGTAGAATAAGCTCCCACTCGAAACACATATGATGAGGAAATTATATGGAAAATGCAGCAAAAAGATCTAACAAGCCTCTTTATGTGAAAATATGACAAATTTTCTATTTTTAATTGGCTAGATTATATTTTAGGCCTCATCCTCATAGTATATTGTGTGAAAATGAGGAAGTTTGTCTATACATATAAGTACTGTACATTCGACAATTCCCGGGAAATTCATTTTTCGATATCATAAAACTAGCGGAAATTTTCAATTAAATGGAAATTATAAATTAAACAAAATGTAAATGACTCCCGTAATAATAATACCTATATTTTGTTTAATTTGTAATGGCCCATTTTTTCAAATTCGCGGATTAACTAACTGCCCTAGATAAACTAACATTAACCTTTACCTATCAGTTGTCATGATAACAACCATAGACTATGGTAATAACAATCATATTACTAATAAATACACAATGCCGACAGTCAGATTAACCTAAAAAAAAAAAACAAAAAAAAACCAATAAAGAAGAAAGAATACCCAACACGTGACACGACATAATTTTTAAATCAAAATGTCATTGATAATCGTCGATCTCTACGCCCATATTGAAAGAAAAAGAAAAAAAAAAAACAGTCTGAATGTTGAAAGTTACAATTCAGGTTCAGTAATCAGTACCATACCAACTATAGTTAACCCAATCAACTCTGATGGTACCACGAATTAGTATACATGTCTTCACTATTAGTGTTTGATTTTGTGCATAAATTCATTTGTTTCTGTTTTTTTTTTTTGTTCACAGGTACGGTACTGCATATCAACAATGAACAAATTAATCAAAAAGACATTAATAACAATATTTCTAAATAAAGTGTGTGTATGTGATTTTTGAAAACGACATGCGGCTAAAATTTGGTGTTGAACAAACGTTTTTCTGTTTAAATTTGTTTTTTATTGTTGTTTCGGGTACGATTCAGAAAAATGATTATTTCAAAAACATTGAAAGAACTAATACGAAAAAGTACTATACGAGTAATAGTTTTTTAAAACAATTTAATTTTAGTAGTACAAATAATAATAAGAATAATAAAATTAGACATCATCAAACATCAATAAAATTTCCCAATTTAAGTAAATTGAAAACGCGTTTAACAAATTTAGAACAACATTCTAGTGGTACGACCAGTACTATTCCAACTACTAGACACCCTAGTGCGAAAAAATTATTCGGTACCCATGATTATGCGGCAAGGTATGTTGATGACAGTGATAAAAAAAAATCATTTGGTTTCCATCCTTATCCGAAACTACGACATTATCAGTCACATCATGGATGGATGAATCGATTTCGGGCGCCAAGTCCTTTCACTACCACGACTACAACAACAAGTAGTACCACTGCTAATCCTTATGATGAAGAACTTTTTAATAATTATGGAGATTTAGTTGATGATGATGGTGAAAATAGAAAAGAAAATGAACAAATGGTGAGTGAAAAAGATATACAAATCTTCATGGTACTACTCAAATAAACAGTATCTATTATATGTAGATATAAATAGAGTAGACATACAAGAGTACCACGCAGTTCACCGTGTTTTTTGCCAATTGGCCTTAAGCAGTACTTTTGTGGTACCATCTCATATTTATGTTCTAGTACTATTTTGCATTTTTTGGCATTACTGAAAAGGTTTAGAATGTAGGAAATAACTTGAAAAAAAAATAAGTGCGGTACTTCCAATGGTACTATAGTACCACCAGTTTTGGTAACATTTTTACTTAAGTCCGCTACAAATTTTATACTATAGTATAGCGAATAAAAGTACCATGATACTACCTATGGTACTGCACTATGTAATGAATCAGTAGTACCAACAATTCTATAATAATAACAATCGGTACTTTATATATTTTCTACTTCAGTGGTACTACAGCATTACCACTTTTTGACACTTAAATGAAAATGCAATCAAAATGAACATTACTACATCTTGTAAGTAAAAAAAAAAAAAAAAGAAAACAGTGGTGTAACATTTATAAACGTATCTATAAGAAAAAAAAGATTTCGAAAATTGAGTAGGAATTTTATTACCTAGGCACCACTCACAACAATTTATCTAATTAATTTTAAAATGAAAATTAATCAATGCTGGTCATTAAAAAGTGAAAAAAAAATGTCTACTTTTTACCTTGAACTGAAAACACTTTAGTATTTAGTGAGAGGTTATTTTTATATGCATAGTATTTTCTTCTTTCCTGTTTTATCTCTTCGAACTGCCAAACTTCTATTAATTATTATTATTACTATCATTATTATTATAGTAAGTATAATTTTTAGTAAGCACAGATTAAAATTTCATAACACCATATTACTAAAGAGAAGTAAATACATATGGTACTTACTAATAATGCATAATACTTTTTGTATATGTTAATTTTACATACATACATACATACATATACTGTGCATGTAGGTGTTGTTGTCAAAACCATCCTCCATTCATACTAGATTTAATAACTATTGAATTGCATCGCATTTATTGTTGCTGTGTTTAGTAATACTCAAATTGAAATCTTTAAACCGTTAAAATTGAAAAGGTGTGTACAACAAAAACACTTGTACATTGACGATATATACTAAACATAATTGGTAATTATTTATTATTAATAAATTCTAAATTAGTATAGGTTGAGGTATACTTTATAATTGGTTAATGATTTTCAAGTAAGTTCGATTTTATGAACATACCACCGAATAGAATGTTTATTATATGCCAATAGCCATTCGATGCGTTTGTCAAACAGCCTATTTTGCACACATGTACGTTTTTTGTTATATAGGTACTATTGTATATTATAAATCAGAGTAGGCTGAGATCAATAGGGATTTCTATGAAATTTTCAGGTAACAACCGTGGCGAATGATCGGTAATCAATTGTTGTTTAGGTACTGTACTAAAAAGCCCTTATTTTATAAGTAGAAAAGAAAAAATATGTTTAGCGTACAGGGTGGCAACGATGTGGAGATATTTATGTATAATGCCACTACAAAAATTGACAAATTAAATTTTATTAAGCTATAAAAATTCCTTCAATTTTCGTCTCTAAATTTTCTTAATGGTCCCATGAAATTCATTATTATTATTATAATAAGTACCTATAAATAGTAATTATGAATTGAAATTCCTCATCTCACTCATAACATATGCTGCTGCTGCTGCTGCTACCTACTAATAAAAAATCTATAAAAATTCGACAAAAACAAAAAAATTCCTCATCAATATTAATTAAATAAATTGATAAATAATATCTGTCTATTATAAGGAAATTACCCAAAAAATAATTGCTTTGCTTGTTAGACAGTTAGGCACTAAAAGTCAAGTAGTATACCATCAACATAATGACATAATAGTTTTTAATTCTAGACATGTTCCTTTTAACCATCAATTATTTATGTTAAATACAATTTCGATGAAGAAAATATTCAAATCAGCAACCGTTTTTCGTATAGAGAAAAAAGACAAAATATGTCATTAGTATGTATTGCCCGCAGTTATTGTTTATATCAATGAATCGATTAACGATTAACGATCTATACACGTTTATTTTTGATTAGAAAGTTTCTTATTTTCTGTCTGTTCTGTACGGTTTCAATCTGTCAAAAATGTGTTCATCTCTTAATGAACCCATTAAGATGATTATATTGTTCTAAATAGTCCAAATAGACATTTTAGAGTCTAAAAACATTTTTATCTGAAGATGGACGTCACACGATGTGGGCGGAGTTTGAAATATTTCCAAATAAAAACGATTTGCCTTGAAATTACCATAAGTAAATTTTAGTTTGTTGTTATTTTTTTAAATAGAACCGAATAAGAGTGCACCAGTGGTTATTTCAATACTATTTAGACAAGTTTTATTCATTTCTTGGTATATCCTTCTTAATTATCAAAATATTTTAGGCATAAATAATAGTTATTCCATCTAGATTTGACCCTTACTTATCTTTTGCAATTTTAAGTTAAATCACAACACAACAACAAGACAAATTTGTACATTGTACATTTTTTTTATTTCCACGAATTTTCTCTATTTCGGTTTTTCCACAAAAAAAAAAAAAAAAAAATAAGAATTCGATGTTCATCGTATATCTATACATACAAGATATCTACGTGAATGTCTAATCGCCATGCAGTCAGCCAGCCAGACATACATACAAAGAAACAAAAAAAAAATCTTTTTGATCTGTTGCCAAAAAATCAATTATTTTTCGGCCAATACACGATTTTGTATTATTTTTTTCAAATCTTGAAGAATTATTTATTGAGATGTGTTTTGTGAGATTAAATATTGGATTTAACTGGCGAAAAATAACAGGTGAATTCATTCCGTGAATATTTTTATTAAGTACCTTAATCTGACCAACAGCAATTACTAATATGGCGCAGTTCTATGCAAATTCTAATTGAAGATATTCGATACGAAGCGACTTCCTCTTTATTGTGTATATTACACTGTTGCCATATGTCAATATATAAAGATTTGAACACCAAATATTTACGCAAAGGAAAACACATATTTTCTCAAAATAGATACACCACGCTACATGTGTAACTACCATTATACCTAAACGCAAATCAATAAACAAAAACGAAAGAAATTCCCCATAAATAATCTTGCATTATTATTATTATTATTATTATTAAACTGATAATGCTACTTTTTAATTAAAACTTGATGAATAATAATTGAATGAACCAATAAAATGCAAAGCAAAGGTTATAGTATATGTAGTAACATATGAAAAGGGGAAACTGAAAAGATAAACTTTTGGAACAACCAAAATAAACAAATTAAATCGAGTCAAGACAAGACATCGTTTCATGTCTAAATAACAAAACTGATGTGATACATTCATAAATAAAGCAAAAAAAGAAGAAGAATTTTAATGTTGTGTTTACAGTGTCAATCATTTCAAATTTTTATTCTTGATGATGAAATTGGAAAAATATATTGTCGACAAAATGGCGGAATGATTTCGGTTAGCTATTGATCTGTTAATTATTAAGACAATGTCACACATAAGAATTGACTAATTCACATACACTTTACTATACTAACCATTACTTTTATAATAGTGTTAACAATGTTTGTTCCTAAAAAAAAAGGGGTAGTTCGTACAAATATACTTGCGCGCATATGTGCGATTCTGTCCATTTGGTCTGGCATGAATTAAAATAGCCGCAACAAATCAGCTGTTTTTTTTTTGACATTCTAGATTTTACGATAAGCATTGTTGCCAGATCTTTTCAATTGCTAGATTTATATAAAAATTAAAAGTAGTAGTAAGTATGTTAAAAGTAATCTATAATAATTAGTTTGTCTTTTTAAATAAAAATTGTTCCAATTTTCTTAATATAAATTCGTCAACTATTACAAGACATGCGCATAAACAGTTTTGTATGTACCGCCATCTTTTGCGACCATAATACTACTAGAATGATTAGTATAGTATAAAAGTATTTGATCGGGACAGATTCACTTGTCGGACAGAAAATAACCTAATCCATTAACGAATCTAACGTAAAACCAATTTGAAAGTAACCTCCAAACTTTTATATTTCTGTCTTGTCACAGCCTACTACTTAATTTTGTCATTTTATTCTATATAATCCACTGGATTAATAATTATCATAATTTGTATATTTAAGTACAACAAAAAAATAAAAATAAAATATAACAAAAAACCGGCCCAACAACACAAAAAGCACACCTGATGAGAAGAAAGGCTTAACGCTACTCGTCATCATCAACATCAACAGCTACTTATTATTCTTATTATTATTATACATAATCATCATCAAGTCAGTCTCCTTCGCTTGTTTTATTGAATTGCTACTGTATTTATTTATTTGGACAGTAAATTAATTAAATCGTTAGTTGTTTTTTGTGGAGAATTAATCGTAAATAAAGTTCTTACCAACTTGACATTTCTAGTTATTACAGTTTTTGAGCAGTTTTTAATTTCCTATCACAAACTTATAGTTGCATCTATGGAGAATTATAATAAAGAGTACAATCGACCTAATAAAAGTCAAAATATTTAGGGGCTAGAAAAATGTTGGTCCACCAGAGGGATTCGTGTTATTTTTAGTTGGAGTTTCAGTTTTGGGAAAGTTTGGAACAGTTTATACATATTGCGCATGCTCTTTACAATTACAAACTAGTTAGGAATGTCAAGTTGAAACGAACCTTTAACAAACATTTGAATTTCTTTCAATAATGTATAAATTGCAGTTACAATTAACTGAATATTTTACTAACATATTAATCTTAGATAAAAAAAAAATATAGACAGCAAAAACCTAGAACATTTATTAATATTGTTATTATTATTACGGCATCGTAATAAAACAACAATTTATTACTTTTATTTCTTCATTAAAATCTGCTGCATGTATATGTGAATGTGTATATGCCTAAATGAGAAGAGAGTCCTTGTATAACTATCTCTAAAAGATTAATTACTGCGATTGTATAAAGTGTAATTAAAGTTGCATTAAATGAATATCTAGATGGGAGAATTTGCACACATTAAAATTTACAACTTACAAGAAACTAATGCTGGGAAATGGTATGTAATTTTTGTGACTATGTCAACGCATGCGCCATAATTAGTAAAACAAAAAATGGATTTAAGAAACCTATCAATGCAAACATTAATCGATACGTTTTAGTCCGTGGCATAGGGCATTCATTTACTAATTTACATTCTCTATCATCTCTCTTTTTGTACTTTCTTCATTCATAAATCTAGATGTCGTTATTCTTTTGCTTCTTCCGCTTTTTCAAGTCGACCGTACATAAACTTCATTAATTTGATAGATTGATTGATTGACTATCTACTCAAGATATCTAGTAGATAGATAAATGAATCGTAAATTTACCAAACTAAATTTACTATGTACCTAATAATGTCCCTATATTATACGTATACCGATTCAATTATTATTATTATTACTAAAATGATTGCCTTGACGATAAGCCAATTAGATTTACTAATTGAATTAAAATTGTCAATAAATCTCTTGGAAATTTGCATTAAATTGAACACAGGTACCTGTCTGTCATAGGTGCCTTTGTTTTATTCGCAGCATAATAATAATAATAGTATTATGTTAATATGTAGCTTTCCTGTTGGCAAATCAAATTTAATTGGTTGAGATTGTATCATTGTTAATTATCATAATCTGATGATTGTTTGACAATAATTTGTTGTTTTTTTTGGTGTCTAATTGAATATTAGTTAAATATTTGTCCGCCGACAACCTTCCATAACGTTTATTAAAAGTAAGGTTATGTCATTTTAATGCAAAATAGCGAGTTTTTTTAATAAGCAAATAAAAACAAAAACTATTGTACTTACAAATTAAATGTGTTTAATAAAATATTTAATTCAATAAAACAACAACAGCAAGTCAAGTCCACTGGATTCATGCACAAAATGTTCATTTTTCGTTTGTGATTTTCATTCCGTTAACGTATTAGGCAGGTACGAATTGAATCGATATATTTATATCGATTAACTTTTTTGAACAGATTGAAGTATGAGAATGTGTCAGTTGGAATCATTCCAGTGCCGTAAGTATTATAAATTCAACTGGAATAGATTGTAAAGACTGTGAGCCTTGAAAAAACGGAAAGACCAATCGTTGCAATTCTTCCTAATAACGTCACTGATTACTACAGAATCAGTAACCTTATTATAGCACAACTGTTTGATTTTTTCCGTCTTTTTCTGGAAAAATATGCGTGGGTGAACGTGAATAAAATGAGTATTATTTAGCAAAAAGATTGTATAGAAATTACACACAGACAAGATCTGTGATGGAAAAGTCTTCTTTTTCTGCAATTAAACGCTTCTACCATATGGATGTTTATAATTAAGACATTTAAAACACTATGAAGGAAACATAACTTCACATTATTATATGCACTTCTTTATTCATCATCATATAAGATGTGCGGGTTATGATAAGCATGTATAATATGGTAATTATCTGGGTATTATTATTATTATTATTATTATATGGATACCAATTGTCAATTGTCATTAATCATCATCATTAATTGATCGACAGAAGAATGCTTAAAGTATCAAAACGGGTTTAATTATTTTTCGAGATAAAATACAATAGTACAATAAGCTTTTCGTTAATTTTTTGTTGTTTTTTATTTCAACTAGAGATAGGGTACTCTCTAGGTACAACTACATGTCTTTCACAATCGTTTTTATCTATTCCATTTAATCCAGTTTGGAAAATAAAAGTAAAAGACAACGCAAGCAAAACAAATGTATCTCTTATTAACCAACAACAAGTACCAGAGAGTACCTACCTTTGTATGTATGTATGTATGTACCCTACGCACATACTTGTACATAATCCGCGTGTAATCTGTTCTTTTATATCTTTACAATGTCCATTCAGTAGAGAGAGAGAGAGAGGCATTGAACAGAAAAGTGCTGTGACATGAGATTAATAATTTTTGAGGAGAAATTTTAAATTCTTGAAATTTTTACGTTTTTTATTTTTTTGTGGAGAAAAAACACTTTTATGTTGATTTAATCGTGGTTATGTTTTATTCATAGTTAGCGGTATACTTATATGTAGTTATTATATGACTGATTAATTTTCTTATTATTGTTGCTGAGAGTACATTTTGTATGTAAATATTTCATAAAAAATATGACGCAAACATATTCCGTTATTACATTAAAGGTTCGTTCCTACTGGGGGTTAAACAAACTAACTTGTAATTATAAAGCGCATGCGCAATACGATTAAAGTGTTCCAACTTTAGAAAAACTGATTCCCCCAACTAAAAAGTACATAGTTCAATTTACTTTTTCTACTATAATCAACCAGCTGATGATAGTTTATGTTGACTGTTGATTTGTTACGATGCCCATTGATGATATGATATCAAATTATTAGTTACGTTAAATATTTTCAAAATATTCCCACATTCCAGTACCTACTAACAGTTCCAATCTACCTACTATAGCAAACTAATCATGAAAAAATACACAACGGTCAAGATCTATAGTTAAAAATGTGTAGAAAGAACTTTAAATCTGTACATACTATTATTTGTGAAGATTCTTTATTCGAAACTCTTTGTTTCAATAATAGAATGACTGATGAAGAATAAGTGATTTATCCGAAAGACCCTTCTTCGGATAAACGTTGAATATCCGTCCGTTTCAACGGAAATGTAGAAAAATCGTTGCTCTACTAAAAACGTAGACTGCATGTATATTGACGCGCTTTACGTATTTACGTCCTGGTGGCCTATCATAACCACAATCTCACCACGACAATGACATAAACAATAATGATTAATTAATACATTTATTACAAACGAACATTACATCTAAGTACAAATTAAAACTATTACTATTTGTATAGTAATAGTAATAATAATAATAAATTTTAATAAAGTTACTTACACTATTTTAATCGCCAGATTAATTTGATTTGATCTGATGTGATGATCTCACGCTTTTGTTTTCTTAATTATAAATTACAACACATTCATTTACATATGTAAATGTATACATATTTTATTGTGAGTGAAAAAAGAAAAAGGAGAGGAAAAAGAAGAAAAAATAGGAATGGAATAATGAAATGTAGATATATTATCGAAACAAAATTCATTTATTGCCACTTGTTCAATAGCGACAATGTTGTTTCACTTCTACAACTAAATGAGCATGCGCATTATTATAGAAGAACGCTATCTTCATTATGCGCTTGCGCACGACAGATTTACAGATTAATTTTGTGCATTGGAGTGCACACGCATGTGCACTAAACTGCACATGCGTAGTACGCTGTGTAATCATAATGAAGCCTTTCTGGCAACGTAAATGTATGTTCAATCTGCGCGTGTGTGATATGATCGGAATAAAGACATAATCATCATAAAATCAACATTAGATTTGTATTTTAAATTTTTATAAATATTCATCTAGCTATGACTAGTTGAGGTTATGATTGACGTCTAATAAATGAACGAAGGAATTTTTTAGGTGTGTAAATAAAATGCGTGAAAAATTACGATTATTCATATTAAATGCAACCATAAATACATATTAATGCCTTGGTGCAGTGATGTCACTAAACGTATATACTAAACATATTTACCTATGTGAATACATTGTTGTCGTTTTCTTAATCGTTTATTCTAGTCGCCTATTGGTATTGATTGATTGATTTATTTATTGTTATTATTATTTTACCCTATAGTTTAATATCTATTACCCTCTTAATGTTTAAATATCACCGTCTATTAATACCTTTGCTTTAAACAATTTATCATTTTATTATCTATCGAAGGCAAATTTATTAATAAATCTTATTTAATATAGTAGGCAAAGATCATTAGGTCAATAATAATACATATGTATATATTCTTGTAACTGTTGTAAAATCCTCATTATTTTGTTCTACATTAGAAGTGTTGAAAGTAAACAAAAATCAATACAATAGCAAATTATTATATAAATTTTTATCATTTCAAAATATGACAACATTGTAAACATAGACTGACATTAGAAATAAATGGGTGGCTATGGAAAAAATAAGTACTAGAAAATCTAATACAGTTTTTATCTTGTAATTTATTAGTTATTTAAGCCGTTGGAGAGTGAAAGAAAAAAAAATAGAAAAGAAAATCTTAAGAAAAAAAAACATAATCCTTTTTTCTTGTTTATATCGCCCCGTAAAGCCTAGTAAAATCAGCCTAACCACAACACTACCAACAAAGAACAATTGAATAAAAAAGTATAAAAACTGCATTTAAAGTACAAGTCACGTAAACTAAATAAAAGTCGTTTCTTTATTTATATTTTTGTAGCATGAAAGTGCAAACAATATAAGGATTAGTTTTTTTTTTTTCTTTTATTAAGCCCTATTGAGAACTGTGTAGGGTTATAAATATCGGTAAGGGCCGATGATTAGTGGAGATGAGTGAGAAGACGTCTTGTGCGCAATTTCACAGCATGTAATATGCTAGAAATCATACTAGAAATGTTCAAATTAGATGAAATCTGGAATACCTCGATATTTCGAAAGAGTGTCAATTTGACAACATCGAATCTCGTACATTTTTTGCAATTACATTATCGATTATCGTAAGCATAATATCGATATGTGTGATCAGTACATTAAAGGACTGACACAATTGTACGCCATCTGGATAAAGATAAACATTATCCAGGTGTTTTTTTAT
Source organism: Platypus cylindrus (assembly GCA_949748235.1). Taxonomy (NCBI): domain Eukaryota; kingdom Metazoa; phylum Arthropoda; class Insecta; order Coleoptera; family Curculionidae; genus Platypus; species Platypus cylindrus. The sequence continues at coordinate 8,028,565 of OX456490.1, read as the reverse complement.
CAATACCTCCACTTTCTATTAGTAACAATAACTGAATAGTAAAAGTCAAAATATATTACACAGATATAATCCTTTATTGGTTGTCTAATTTTAAGATGACTTTTGTTCAACATTTCTATTATATTCATAAAACTTTCTCATCAAACTATCAAACTATTAAATTTTTCACTAAACATCAATGAAAAGAAAACGATTAGGTTTTAAGGCAATTGTATTGAATGCGCGAATAAATGAATGAATGAATGATCGAATGAATGAATTAATCGAAGAATAACCAATAAGAAGAAGAGAGAAAATTAAACCTTTTAAACACTCCTTGAAAATATACATAGAGCTCCAACAACTTCAGTATATTGATTTTTTGTGCTGCTACAAGTACCATCAGGATGTGTATTTTTAGTAGTTTTTTCAAGTGTGAATTACTTCGATAAATATTCATTCGTTTAATAATAAGTTTTTTAAACTTTCACTTTTTACATTGGCATTTAAAAATCAAGAGTTTTGCGTAAATAAACATTGGAAATGTGACAAATAATTTCGTTCGTTGCGGCGTCGCAAGCTCCTCACTAAAGAATGATTGTCATTCACTAAAATTCACTTACCATTCCTAACCCGTTGTGTATGAGGAATAAAGTTTATCTAGTATAAACTTCAATGTAAGAAATGTCTAATTTGGCGATAAAAGTGTATTGCTTGTCAGTTTAATAATAAAGAAAATTAATCGACAAAGAAATGCCGAGCTGGGGTCTATCTAAAGCACTTATTGCATTGAATTTTCATTGAAAATTTTTAATAATTATGGCATAAATATGATATAATTATTGATATTTTTTAATGAACAAATGAAAACAGATTCGATTAATCAATTTTCATCGAATTCTTCGAATTTCTCTTTAATTAATTAATTAACTTTTAATATTCATATACATATTTTTGTATTGAACTGGATTTAACTATGTTCTCGTGTGCGGTCAAAGACCAAAAAGTCACTGCTTCATGTGTGTTAATATATGGTTGCTGACCCACATTGTCAGTCTACACATCACAGCCATCTAGACGCTCGATGTAAGTCGAGCGCGAGAGAACCGCAAATAAATTGGTGGTAGACAATGTGATTTGAATGGTGGAGACAGAATAAGTCGAGTTTGCGGTTGACGCTTTCTCGCGCAGGGAATAATTACGAAAAAAAAAAAACACTGCATTCTTAACGTGTTTAGTCAGTAGTATCTTCTTCCAAGTCAATAAAAAGAAATCATTAAAATTTATTGTTGTTTTTAATTAAAGTTCATCATAATATATGCATTAATATGTATGCACCCGTGAATATGATGATAACAGAGTGAAGAAGAAGAGCGAAGATCACATAAACAACAATTTAATACCTACTATTAAACATAATTAAACTAGAGATTGGCAAGGAATGCAAAAAAAATTGTCTCGATCTAAACAGCACATCTCTAACAGAATATATTAATAACGTCAAAACATGAACAAATATTCAATTCAGTCCTCCGTTAGATTTTTTTTTTTCGCATTTTCCGCATCTGTCTCCACTCTCGACATATAAAATGGATAAGTAAATTTAAATCAAATATTTGACATAAACATAAAATCACACTAAAAACCACAGCCAACTATCTCTACGATCTTTCATATAATAGATATAAGAAAATTAGATTATTTTCACCAACTAAATTTAAACTTAAACTGAATATACATAGTTCTGAACAAAATTTCACATTATTTCAGTCAGTTGGAGGCAATAAATCACATTTATAAAGAGATAGTAGATGGAAATAGAATGAGAGAGAGAGAGAGAGCGCGAGAGAGATAGCAACAGTTCGAAAAGCAAACTGTCCAGAAAACACCTGTTGCTCAAGTGTGGCTGGCTGGCTGGCATACTTTTTTTTTAATCGTATGGACCACGTGCCAAAAATAGTAGCATCTGGATTATTTTTGTCGATTAAATTTCGGATTGTGTTTGAATTCATATTGATATGAATATGTTAAAATTATATGCATAATTCTGAACGAAATATCGGTTTTATCGTCACCATCGATTTTTGTTGTTGTTGTTTTTTGCGAAGACAAAAGAAATACAGTAGAATCACTATAATACGGATCCCCTTTAATCCGAATTTCCAGTATCCGACTAAAATTATTGTATCGCAGCACGGACATCTCGCAGTAATCAGGACTCCCAAACCCGAAGATGTCAATTGGCAAACAAAAAAAATATTGTGACATATGGTTTTTGATCAACTAATTTAAATATAAAGGCAAAATAAATATCTAGAGGATAATTCAAAAAAGGTACATCAATCTAGGTTAAAAAAAAAGTTTTTAATATACAATAATATAAATTAATGTTGTGTTAAATGTTTTCTTTTTTCACAAATATATAACGATCGTACATCCAATAATTCGAACAAATCGGTAATTCGGACACCTTAAGTTTAAGTATCCTGATTAACGACGTTCTACTGTAAATGCAATTGGATTCCTCCTAATGGTAATGGTACTTCCATCAATAATAAATATAAAAGAAGGCAAGATAGCTGAACGATGATAATAAAATAAAACAAGGTTCCAATATGTCTTCTATTTTTTTTTATTTTTTATTACTAGGTAGGTTTGGTACAATGTGTCTTGATAGGTAAAAGCCGTTTTACACTATGCAGTTTACTCTGCATAAATGAAATTTCCCACTGAATAATATATAATTAGTAGTACCGAAAACTTGTACAATGTGACAGTGCAGCTTAATGTGGCTAATACCGAATAAAATTATCTTGAAACTAACAAATTGCATACGATTTTCTTCCATCAAAAGCATATAACGTAGTCTAAACCGCGCTTAACATTTATTTATGACACGCACACAGACTTTTGCATTTCATATTATCATATTTACTTATACATTAAAGGTACATGTAGTTTAAATGGCAAATGGTCGGCCTGGTGTCCCTACGGTGGTAGACCGGGAATATACCAAATAATGATCAAAGATATCAGTACCAAAGTGATATTGAAATTGAATTGAATATCAACTATGAACCAATATGAACTATCTAGTAGTATAAAGTAGAATAAAAATTAAATACCTGGTTGTTGTCAATTGGTTCTTCTTTTTTAAACAAAAGGCATTCTTTGAATTGTAAATCGTGTATTATTTTATTACATAATGGAACAAAGTTTCAAAGAAAGTTGTCAACAATAAGACAAATTTATGTAGTTAACTATATATGGAATTGCTCTACATCATCTACTTGAATGGAATAAGTTTATTATTATTAGCAGCCAAAATCCAGTTGTCTGTGGATCAGTATGACCTGATACGCATATATATGATGGATGACTTTGATGTGATCTCTGCTTAATGTCTATCAAATATCGAATTTAAATATTTAATTGTCGGTTCTATTAATAATCAATGAATGTACTTACAATAAATTATAATTATTTCCACTGATGTTTTTTCTATTAGTATCTGTCAGTATTTGTAGTACACATTTTTCTGTCTCCCACATCGTCTTACGGCATTTTAACTAATCACTCATTTAATTTGAGAATTAGAAACTCTTATTCTAATTTCATATGCAAAACTCTAGATCAAAAAATTAATTCCAATTAATGCATACCAAACATATAATCAGTCCTATTTTCTATGCATATAATGACAATTGAATTTTCCATAATTGTCTTTGACGTTTGGATACACAGCAACCACAAATACGCTTAATTATCATCGCAAATTATAATCTAATACTGTATTTTGTTTTATAAATAATATTTTACTCTTCTCATATTCGTCTTCTGCTCTAAAAACTGCTTTGCTTCAGGAAGATGACAGTCTCGATTATGAAGATGCTGATAATGATTTTTTCGAAACGCTTAAAAAGGATAATGATGATAATGATTATGATCGTGATGTTCAAGCGGAGGAACCGACTACTGAAAAAACAGTAAATGAACGTATGTTAATTTTATAATTATTAAAATTACTGTATTTGATTGGTATCTAAATTTGGCAACGCCGTATTTGATAGTTGCATAAAAAAATGTTGCCAATCTGAAATATTGAATTTCTTAAAGTTGAACTGTTTTACTTACAGAAACAAAGAGATATTCGAGTATTTCCGAATTCAAATGGGCACAATTTGGTACAATGCAAGGCGTTGAGGAAGCAAGAAGAATGCAATTAAATATCAAAAAATCTAGTGAAGGTAGGCAACAAGAGTTTTATTATACTTCGGGATGGGAGCGTTGGCCATTTAATGTCTTCTTTACTTTTACACATTACGCGCTTCAGAATTAAACAATTAATTTCAATTTTTGTTTGTAACTTTTTTGCTTAATTAAATTTTGCACCATAAACGTCATCATTACGTGTTTATGTTGCCAGATTTGCATTAACTTCCTCCATTCTCTGGTGGAAATTGTACCTTTCTGCGATGGGTCCATTTTCTTCTTCTAACTACTTTTTCAATCGGAACAACATTAACATAATAAAACGTTTTTCTTTGAGCACGATGTCCTGCAGCTATACAATTATTATATATTTCAATGACCAGTTTTATTCTCAGGTATCCCCTTTACGGAATAGAAAATTATATATATGTTTTTTGTGTTGTCTATCAACTACAAATAGTAATTACTCAATTTAAAATTGTATCGAGTCGAGATTGCTATGAGTAATATTTTGTTTTCTATACTTTGCAATATTGAAATTGAATTATAAAAACTCAATTGCTTAATTAAGAATAAAAATTTTAATGTTTTTATTAATGGTACGAGGTAGGCAATCAAAAATTTAGACTAGAATTGTCAACTTGTCCATTTCTATTTTCTACATTAAAGCCGTCAAAACTGACCGGCTTTTCAAGCACGTCAGTTATTTTACGAAACTACTAAAACAAACTTTGAAATTTAAAAAACAAAAGTCAGTTTTAATTAACTCAATTAGTTGTTTTAATACATTTTCATTTATTTATTTTACAGAAAATCGAGTAAAAGCAGCAGTTGATCATTACATACGAGTAAAAAATATCAGTCTATGTAAAAATCCTATACCAAAAGTTATTGCTATACAACAAGAACATCCGAATTCCTCAATAACATACACACCGCATTGTACAGTATTACATCGATGCGCCGAAGATACTGGATGTTGTAAACACGAAGGTACTTCGTGTCAATATAAAGAACGAGTCGAAATACCATTGTATTTTTATGTAAAAATCTTGGGATCTGATCAAGCCAAAGTGGAAAAATTAATATTTTACAATCACACGGAATGTGAATGTCGAGATAAAGTGCAAGTTGAAGAAGAAGCCGATGGCGTACCATCGAGTGTTGGAAAGAGTCAGATAGATGCAAATCAGAAAGTTACAAATTTGATGATGAGAACAGAAGAAAATGGACCAGAAAATCTACAAACAAGGTAAAAACTTATCTAATTATTCCTTTTCAAATTAATATCAATTTTATATTCATTTTTTTCAATGTTCTACACTTACTATTAATATTTATATCCGTTAGATGTCGCTGTCCAAAGGAATTTATCCCAAAATTTAAATTTTCGAAATGTTTTTGCAATTGCGAAGAGTCGAACGAAGATTGTATTCGAATGAAAAAAGGAAAAGAACATAATAGTCTCAATGATCGATTGTAAGTTGTATAATAAATAAATATTGACAAACATAGTCAATAAAGTCTTAATGTATCGCTAGTTGCATATACTATTTTTTCTTTATAGATGCATTTTAAATAATCAGTGTGGTATTGTACAATGTGAATATGGTTTATATATGAAAGAAATAGGAAGATGTCCAAAAAAAGATGAAAATCCGTTGTAAATCGATCGAATCTCCGAATCTTGTACATAAGTGAAGTTAGTGACTGTATGTGGCAGAAAATATGTTATTTATTGCGATTGTATTTCCATATTACATTAATTTAATTTAAGATTTTCGAAATGGATGTACACATGTAGAATCTTTAGTACATTAATTTTAAGACTTTCTATTTTGTAAATATAATTGAAACTTAAGCGAAACAATCCCAGTGCTGCTAAATATATACATAATTTTTTTTTAATGAAAAACGACGTATGCCAAAACCTAGTCTTTATACTTTTTACCTTAAATGAGATCTTATTTAATAAACTTCTTTATACAATTTTATTGTGTGTGTATTTTTATCGCATTTAAATATATTTGATTGGATGTTTTTACAAAAAATTCAATAATTATGTGTAAACTACAAGTAATATAGTACGAATAAAAACATGGATGTTGCATGTGCTGCCATCTCTTGGCCCATACCTTCTATCTTTTATTTATTTTAAAAATTGCTAATTAATAGTATTAGCAGTTATTAATTAAGCAAATAATGGAAAATATCAATAAAAGTCATTACTATGTTTATAATTTTCAATAAAAAAAAAAGTTTTCAAAACTTACAAAATTATGCAACACTTTATTCTTGTTGTATTATCGTAGAAGAATTTTGACATAACCTAATTATTAATTTGTTGCTTTTCTTCCGTTTTCATTTATTTATTTGTTAATTGTTCTAATAATGTTTGCATCAAAACTTAAAAATTTCCCATACAACAAAATAAGGTCAATATTGACAGAGGTAAGAGAAGTTCTACTTTCAATTTTACTTTTGCATACTAGTTGTTTACTTTATAGACAATTCAAGTTCGCCAAGGCAGCTTTTACAGTTCCCCATTCTTGGAGGATTTAGATCCAACGAAAGTGCCGTACGAAGTAACAAAAGACCCAGTTGATTGGAAATATGTTGAACGATGTTTACCGTCGCCAGTTATTCCAGAACCAACAATTAAAGAAAGTTATCCATCAGGTAAGTAAAAACGATACACACCTAAAATTCTTGGATAAATATAACAATTTTTTTACTCAGGATGGAAACCACAGCAAGAAAATCTACAAGATCGACCATATTATGTAAAACGAACTAAAAATCATATGATTCCATGTTATATGACGATAACTAGGCAATTAACAAAACGGACAACTGTTCTTAAGTATATACAGGGTGATATATGGAAATTGGAAGAAGAATTACGAGCATTTCTACAACCGCAATATGTAAAACCTTTAAGTTTACAAGTTAATGAATTTGCTGGATATATACGACTTCGAGGCGATTATGTGAATGCAATTAAATATTTTCTAGAACAAAAAGGTTATTAATGTGTATGTCACTAGATCTCTGATAAAGTACCGTAAATTATACAGCATTAGTTAACGATTGCCATATAAACACAGAAATAAATTAATATACCACACGGCGATATTAAATGCCTACGTCGGGCAGTAGCGAAAATCACTTGTAATTGAATATCATCTCTTCATGTACCACAGACAATATCAGTTGTATTTTGTGCGGTACTTTATAAACTCCAGTAATTTGTATAAGTTACCGAAACCTACAAGGATTTTGTTGAAAAATAAAAATTGTAAAATAAATTACGTTTATTTCAGTCGATACTATACTAAAATTATACATATATAATATATACAAAGTAAGGAACAAGAAGCTTAATTAGTAGACGATAAAAATGCATAATTAATTGCACTCTTAACTAACGACGATTAATAATTTTGACCATCTAAAACTACAATTTTGGAAAAGAAAATTCTCCGGAAATTTTATAGAGATTCTAAAATAAATATAGATTTTAAAAAAAAGTGCATCACATATATAGTTTTTACAGCTTATTATCAACCATTTTCTTAAATTCCGATTGGAGTTTAACCTTAGCGCGTTTTGGCGATGTTGGTCCTAAACTACTTAATTCCAACATTCTCTGCCGTAGATTACGTTCGACACGTAATTTTGTAAGCCAGTCTTGCGTTCGTTTCTTTGGTGGTGAAAAATTCAAATGAGGCGATAAACCGTCAACAACATAATTTGGTAGATTGGCTGTTGGTGAGTCGAAAGATTTTTTATTTGCTGCTTTCGATGTTGTTGGTGACGCAGGAGGAAAATGTAGTGCTGCATTAAATGCATTTAAATCAATTGTATGTCCATCGGTATCGCTGTTTATCAACGATTCAAAGCAATCACTCTTATTATAGTTATTATTATTAATAATAAATAAATTCTTTGGGCCACGTTCTGTTAGTATTCGTTTATTTTCATGTGGCATTTCATCATCTGCTCGCCTTTTTAATGGATGTAGTAGTGGTACAGGTTCACAGTATTCACATAAAGTATTTGTGGCACTGGTGCTATTACAAATCTGACATTGCCATATAAATTTCTTGGGCATTTCCGGCTTTATTAGTGGCAGCTGTCGTTTACGGTTTGGTTTCAGTGCATATGGTAACGGTAGAATCTCGTTTTTGCCTTCAATACCTTTTAGAACCTTTTCGACATCTTCATATGGTGACCAATATTTATAGGTCATATCATCCGAACATGTTAACAAAGAAGAATTATCTTTGTTGCACCATGCTACACATGTCACCTACATATAATGTGATATATAATTATTGATAATAACTGAATAACGTGGACTTACCTCCGCTAGATGACCAGTCAATCGAACAAGTGGCTTTGAATATTTTAAATTCCAAATATATGCGTTATTATCACTACTACCACTAACCAGATAATCTTCATCCATTGACAAAGCTGATTTTATATAAAATGTACTGTTTCTGTGGCCGATATATGTCATTACTGGGTCAATATTATACGATGATATATTGTAACAATAAATTGTGTTATCCAAACAATTTGCATACAATTTTATACCTAACAATGATAAAAAATATATTTGCTGTAAAACTGATGCAATATTTCGATTAATTATTTCTAGAATTGATTTTGTTTAACTTAAAACAAATCTTTTAATTTTAAGTCTCCAGACTCTAGTACATTTTAATTGGTGATTACCACTCTATCTATGAGATGGCGCAACCTGGTTCAAATGGGCGTATACTTAACTATTAAAAAAAAAATCACCTGCATTATCAATCAATAAATTACTGAATCCATTACGTGCTGTATTTCCACTATGAGGTATTTTATGTTTGGCAACTGAACGTTTTTCAATCACTGAATAATATTTACGTAAATCCCAAATTTTGATGTATCCATCACCAGCTCCACACGATATAAGCGTATTTTGATTTTGAAAAACTAGACCCGTAATACTTTTAATACCTGTTAAATACATTTCTAAATATACCAATGATAGTTTCAATGCTCTTCTACTTTTAAATATACTTACTATTTGCATATCGTTTTTTCGTTTCTTTACATGTTGTTGGCACTTCAACGGCTACTTTTGTTGCATGCGCTCCACCACCAATAACATCGATTTGTGAATTTGTTCTTGTATCCCATAACATTATTAATCCATCTCTTCCACCTAAACAAATAACTGTATTAAGACTGACTAATTTTATTAAAAAAGTATTAAAACCTGAAGCAAATACGAAATCGTCATCTTTCTGAAAAGTAACAGTTTTCACCGATCTTGTATGTCCATAAAATACATTCAAACAATCCACATAACCGTTTCCAAGATCCCATAATTTCAATGAATGGTCACCTGATGCCGTGGCAATTTTCATTTCTTTAAACATCCATGCCAAATCGAATATTGCGTTTGGATGTGCGGTCCTCTCAAGTCTAGTATAAAATCAGAATTATGATGGTGTTTTCAATAATCAGGGGCATAAAAATATGATTTAAACATGAATCGTCTGTCTATTCTCTCATCACCTCGATTGTGATGCCACTGTTGAATTAATAAATATTATTCTTACATATCTTCCTTCTTCGAATCTAAGACAACCAATTGTCCATCCTCATTTGCCATTGCAACTATATGTTCGTTACCACTTTTTTCTGCATTTTTACATGCGAACATTGGCGAAGAAATTGGTGGTACATTCAGTACATTATCACAACTTAAATCGTAAATTTCCTTATCTTTATTTTTCCATTGGGCTGGAATTTTAGGTTATTTTTATTAATCTATGGGATGAAATCTTCCCGTTTTGAATTTACTTACAAAAACCATACTGTTGATTAAAAAACGATGTTGGATCGTTTGTATTCATCGGTTTATGATTTTGTGAGATTTAAAAAACAATTATTAATCTCTTATCTGTATATTAAAAGGTTTAAAAGTAATTAATGCCCGTTTTGTTAAAATAGCGGGAAAGCGGCTTAATAACATTTATAAATTTGTATATTGAATGAATTTGACTGATCTTTTGTTGTTTTTTTTATTTTGACATTTGACAGATTTTAAGCAGAAAAAATTAAAAATAGAAATACTGTAATACAATTATACAAATAAAATAAAATTTATTAATAAAATAAAAATTAAAAATCAATAATGAATAAATTAAATTATAATTTATAAATCTCAATTTTAGTTAAATAAATCCAAAATTGTAATTTAGAATTGAATACAGATCCTGAAAAATTAAATTTCAAATATATTTTATATTATCATTCAATTAAAACTTTTAAGAGTTTTAAGTTAAGTTAAATTAAAGTGTTAAAGTAAAACTTGAATAAAAAAATTAAATTAAATAAATAATCAGTTCTCAGTAGTTATAAAATAAGTAATAAGTATGTATGGTTGCCTGCAATTATACAGTGTTGGTCTTCACCAACATATCGAAATTATTATTAGTCGTATATATTAATTACTATTATTAATTATTAATTAATTATATTAATTATTACTAAAATTCGATTAAATAAAAGCATAATCAGTTAATAAAAATAATTTTATTGTGAAAATATTAATATTATTATATAATATTAAGTTAATAAATTAACTAAATATATTTTCTTTCAGGTACTCTAATTTTTCCTTGCCGTATATTAGTTTTTGGAAATCCTGCCATTTTACAATTCTCACTTTATAACCCAATATTTCAAGATGTCGTTTTCTAAATTCACACGGCCCTTTTAACTGTACACGATGTCTTGTATAAGATTTCGAGTATTCTACCATTACAGCTAATTTTCTAAAAGAATATATTAGCTTTTTTACTTTGTCGAATTAGAATTGCAATTTTAAATTTCAATTACATAATATTAGAATCATCACCACTCGTCACAGCCTGATTACTATATTTGTCCAAATAAATTAAAAAATCTACTTTATATCCGTATGGAAGTTGGATATTTTCTTGGAAATTCCCGTTCCCAGCTAAAATTTGAAGGTATTCTTTTAATGCTGCTCGATTCTTTATTTTTACCGGTTTCTCGCTCACTAAAAGCAAATAAATATTAAATGAAGAAATCATTTAGGTAAAATACACATGCTAAGATTGGTTGGAAATATTACATATAGCATTTACATTCAATTTGTAATCGTTCAATATACTTTTGATGGAACCATGGTATACTAAATTCTGGATATTCTAAGCAAATTGCCCTATTTAATTTCATTAAAACTTTTCGCACTTTTGCCATGTAAACATCCTAAAATACTAACACTTATATAACATCAAGTACTGTATATGACAAGTAATCATGTATTGTGGGTTGCATTCCTTAATTTACCTTTGCATAACAATTATTAATTTCCAGATCTAATTTATCTAAAAATTCCACGTTGAAAATGTATTTAACAAAACTATTCGGAATGCGATTGAAATAACTTAATGATAATGCTGCATTCAGAAAAGTCAGTGCACTACACCGTTCTTGATCCCTACGAACAATATTTGCAGCCTGGTGAATTTCAATTTTCAATTTTAAATTTCGATTAATTCATTAAACACTTTTAAAAATTAAAGGTTGGTTTACCTAATTAATACATCTGTTGCAACATCAAAAAACTCATCCGCATTTACGGGTGAATAATTAAATTTATAACATAATAATAATAATTCTCCAACTGTGAATCCCATTATTCTGTTTGGATTTTTCCGGACATATTCTGTACAACAATTTATCGCTTCAGGTATTAAACTATTCGCTTCAGACAGATTCGAACAAATTGTTCGCAATAATTTCGCGGATACGAATGGCATTTTTTTATATGAATTTAATATTTGATCAATTAATTCATTGTCGTAATCGTTACGAAGTAGAGCGGCACGTACAAGTAATGTATTCAATGGAAACCCGTATTGATGACTGTATTTATAAATTCGTTCAGTAGATTTCTTTAGTATTTGTTTCAATTCATCAATTTGCTTCTTATCTACGACAATGTTATTAATATGTACTTGACGTAGAAAATTCAATGATAACGATAATTTCAGGCAATGGACCGCTTTAATTTGAGTCTGTCTTTTTTTTAAATCGTGAATTAATGCATTAAGAAATTGTTTATCTTTGCAATAAATTAATGCAAAACTAAGACATTGGCACAGCATCGACATTATTAATGTTATATCGCCATTTCGATAAAACGCTTTAGCCATTTCCATTATATAATATTCGAACGAATAGTGACGATAGTGTATGTAATAATTTGTAAATGTTAAATAATTCTCCATCAGTCGATATAAATGATCGTAATTGCGATTCTCTTTTAAACATTCCAGTGCTCGATTCCAATAAATATTCCATAAGTTGATATCTTGATTCCTTAATTCAATTATTAATCGACGCAATGCTGTCAGATTTTTTATTGGTTCTTTGCTATCAATCAATTTTCTTATGTCCTTTTGGAAATGGGCTAAATTTGATGGGGATGAAAAGAATGTTAAAAATGTGAATAAATTAATTCTAGTGCCTCTCTGAGTATCAGATTCTTCTAATTGATGTAGAAATTTCGCTGAACAACGTTGATACGTGTTCAAGGCCTCACCAGGTTCTTCCAATGTGTAAATTATCTTAAATATGAAAAATCAAATGTTGATTAATGGTAATTCTTATGAGACTGCATTTAGCGCCTCCGCCAAAGGAGGCGCTTTTTTAAAAAAGAATCAGCAGACTATGTATATAGAAACACACATATTATATTATTAACAATACTTACACCGCATAGAAATTCAATGTTTTTAAAATGTAGCAAATCAACTGATTTTTCCAACATTAACAAACAGTCACTGATTAACCAGCTAAACTGATCACGCCATTTTGGATATTTATATAAATAAATAATTTTCAGTAGTGTGCTAGTGGAACTATCATTTTTTAACCTATTATTTTCCATAAAATTTTTTACTTTTCTTGCGAACAAATTCAGTATTGTTTCTGTTGAATATAAATGGTTTGATAAACATCGGGCCATATATTCCAGATCGTTTACACTGTTTATATTATCTGTAAAAAGCATTTTTAAGAAATCTCAAGTTTTTTTTTTTAATCGATCTATTCATATTGGTGTCCATTACCTGGATGTTCTTACCTATTTCTTTAAATATCTTTGGTATAATGTCCGTAACTAAATAATATGGCCTAATAGAATCTTCTTGAAATACTACATCAAATAAATTAGCTGCAATTTCCAATGTGAAGCCATTCGTTAACAAATCGCTTCGTAACTTCCATGCAATGTCTTGCATAAGTGGCAAGTCGATGGAAATGCCCAATTTAAATAAACTTAAAAATGCATAACTTAAATATAACGTATTATATGTACTCAAATTACTGTCAATATTTGAAAGTAGTTGTTGAAATTCTTTGGATTCATTCAATTTATTGAGAAAATCCTCTTTTCGTATAATTTCGTTATCCATATGATACATGCAAATTGTCTGTAAATCCTTAATTAATAAAATTACGCATGTTAAATGCTTATCAAGTAAATTCGATGAATTTTCTTTGGTGAAATTCAGGATTTCATTAACCGAGGCACACTTGGTTATTTCAAAAATTATTGGATCTGAATTAGCATCTTTAAACAGCGCTTGTCTTGCATTTTCAATATTCTCGATGATTGGCTTATTTGTGTATGGATAGATATTTGTTGTTTCCTCATTTCTTGTGTTTACTTCTTCGTTTAAATAGGAACTGCAATAGTTTTTATAATCCACATTAAGACTTCTCGGCTGGCTAGTGTTCGGTTTGAATGAATATCTCTTGGCGAAGATGGGGTAACAGGGATTTTTAATTATTCTAGTAGTCATTGCTGAAGTATATACCTTATAATTATTTATTAGAACTTTGTGAATACCTGATTTATACATAATATCTTCGTCGGCATTTGCAAATTTGTTATGATGTGATGAGGTTGTTAATATTAAGGTTAAGTTGATAGGTGACTTTAATGTATAATAAGTTGCATACGTTTCAAAAGTTGTTCCTCTTTAATTTTTCCGTTTTTTTGCACTAAATAAATTTTGCAGTCTTAACGATAGTTGGAAATTAATAGAAATATTAGTAATATAATAATAAAAACATATAATGATTCATGTGCCATATTGTTTTAATATTTTTAGTACTAAAATATATAATAACCATTTGGTAACCGGTGCTGATTCTGGAGTTGTCTAACCTAACTTATTAGCCGGCCCTTTTGATATATTCGAAAATCCATTTTTAATTTTTTTAAATTCATTAATTATAATGAGGAATATAGAAATTAAAGCCAGAGCGCGCAATATTACCGAATTATTTAAAAAAGCGCAATCTTTAGCAGGTACCAATGAACATACAATGCTTATACAACATGATACATTTTACAATGTATCCAAAGGGCGTTTAAAGTTACGAAGAATAAATGATACAGTTTCTCAAGAAAAGAATGCCGAATTGATCTACTATGATCGGCCAGACAAGGAAGGTCCAAAATTATGTTGCTTCGAAACAGCACATATCGAACCATCCGGTACTAGCGAATTAAACAAGGTGCTTACAAAAGCTTTAGGTGCAAAGGTCGATGTGAAAAAAACGCGGCATTTATTTCTAGTTGATCAAACTAGAATCCATATTGATGAAGTTGAGAACATAGGATCTTTTGTAGAGTTGGAGGTAAAAAATATTTGGATCCAAACTGTACTATGCTAAGTATTAATCAAGCTCCCTTTTTATAAGGTATGCCTTAATTCGGATCAAACAGAAAAAGATGGTGAAGAAATTGCCAGTCAATTAATGGACAAATTAGGAATTGAGAAGAAGGATTTAATTAGTGGAGCATATGCCGATCTTTTACTTAATTCAGAAACTGTTGGATAATGATTGAAAATAAGAGCACAATGATTAAAATTAACATGTTCTAGTGGTAAAGTTTGTTATATTAATACATACATACATACATAGGTACATCGTTATCAAAATAAAATAAATAAATGAATACTGGCTACAAAGCTCTTCAGCTACAAAATTCCACAATTGCATATAAAACGGAATATTTACATTTTAAATAAAACTCATGTTCTCAACAGAACGGTTTCTACTAAAAGATTAGATTTAGATATACAGATAAAGCCCTTTAAGCTGAAACGATCTTAGTGGCTGATAATGGTGGCGGTGGTGGCTGAGTACTTTCAGGTATCAATGGAGAAGTTGCGCTCGTTACCTATAGAAAAAAAAATACAAAGAAAATTAAGTTGGCTTTGAAGAAGTTGGACTAATCAAGTTCGACTATTTCAAGGATCAAGTTACTTTTGAATGCCCTCCAATTGTTTCAACAGTACCATTATATGAAACAGTGTATGGAGCTAGATCCATTAATCCGAATAATGGATGTCTCGTGGTCGTTTTTTGAGTTGTCGTTTCCAAATTGTTAACTATAAATATAATTCAATTATATTTATATATTGCAAACTTTTTTTGCAATATAAATTTTGCAACGTTGCGAAATTGACGACTTAGAAACTAGTGCAAGAAGTACAGCAATAAAAAACACACTGTAGAGTTAAATCCATGCAGGTTCTAATAGTTAAACTTACTTAAATGTGGCCATTCGCTATAAACAACTTTAACTGGTCGTTGTAGACCATTATTAGTCGTTCCAGATACTTCCGGGGGTGATTCAACACGTACACTAATTCGTGTCATAGTAGGCGGTGCATCATTGATTTTACCATTTTGTATTTTTGGTGCCATACTAAAAGCCGTTGCCGGTGTACTACTAGTTAGAAATCGTACATAACTTTGTGGTGTAACAACATAGACTTTTTCATGCGTGGAATTCGATAAAGTGATTTTTTCCATTTGTGGCCACCTGGATTTTGTCTCATTGACAATGTAACGGATATTCGGAGTGGGTGTGGTTGTGTGGAGTAACTGAACAGTAGTCATTGGGGTGGTGGTGCTTTCTGTTAGAGGTAACAGCAGATTTTCTTCGACTTCTTTACTAATAAAAGGATTATTGTCACTGTTGGCGGTTAAGTGATCATGAAAGTCGAAACTGTCCGCCAGAGATGGCACTACTGGAGTTGTAGTAAACGTTGTGGTAGCTCTTTTAGCGTAGCCTTGCGAAGAGCTGCTCGACGACGCCGATCGAACTCGTTCACCGAAATTTAGATTGTTATTATTATTATTATTTGTTGGAGCATAGAATTGTTGTGTCCAGTCATTGATTATATCCATTGATATGCCATCAGTAGGTTTTTTCTCGTCATTTCTAGTTTTTAGGAAATCTTTAATGTTATAAACCTCCGTGGTCGTGGTACTCATTTTACTAAATCCTTGAGCTTCTTCTTTTTGCAATTCAACAATTCGCATATCTTCAGCCAGTTTAGTCCATAGATTTGTTACCTCTGTTGACATTGGTGGTGGAATGAAAATCGGAGCCAACGTCGAATACTCTTTATTATAAATAGCTGTAGATTTCGGTAGTTGTTTCAACCACATCAATTCTTTTTCTGGTGCTTTTAGATAGGGTACAATAATCTGAAGTTTCTTCGAATTCTTTAATGGCGGCTGCTGTTCATGCTGACGATAAGCCTGCGTATAATTTTGAGTGCTAGATGTTGACCATTGTGATTTATTCGGTTTCGGTGGTACCATTACAGTTGAAATGGTATTACTTTGTAATGATGACCAATAGTTAGGATCGGCGATACCATTTTGATGCTGACCCACTGCCGATGGATCGAAATTAACCTTTTTAATACTAATAATCTGATTCTTTGGATCAGTTATAATATTTTGATCTCTAATCAAATTCTGAATAAGAGAATCACTTAAATTGCCTCCTTCTACATTCTCTGCTGCATTCGTACCAATATCTTTATCGTTATGTCTCTTTGTTGTTGTACTGTTACTCAGTAAAGAGATAGTGGTACTACTATTAGTGCTTGTTCTACTACTAGCAGCTGCATAGCTATCACCATCATCAGGAACTACAATTGGATGCTCTTTTAATGTTGTTTTAAGTGACTGCTTGTCGTTTGTATGCTGCGCTTGTTCACCTTGATTGATATTCAAATCTAAAATTGGTGACTGAATTAGATTGATTGGATGTTCAACTGATGCTGTGTAATCAGCAACGATAACACTGGGTACTACTTGGACATTTGTATTCGGTACTTTTCGATGGAAATCAAAGTACTCTTGTCGAATGAAGTTATTATAATTTGGTCGTTTATCGTAGTTTTCATTCTCACTACTTCCCGATGCTAACGGTTCAATATATTGATTGTGATCGGTTTGTATTGGTGTGCCGTAACTGTCAGATAGTTGTGGTGGTGCTAGTAAATTGTCCAATACATTACCATAGCTGTCACTTGGTAATGGTGCGGAAGGAGGAGGAGGAGGAATATGATTGTGTTCCACATGTAAACTGGCAGACGGTGGTTGAAAATCTTGAGAAACAGGCCGGAGATGTGTAGTAGGAAGAGAGTTCAGTGGTCGCACATTTGAGGAACCATAGGCTGAGGAAAGTGTTGGACGTGGATAACTTCCGCTCTGGACAGGTCCCAGTTTCGGAGGAAAGTATTTCGTTTTCGAAGACGGTTTGTAAATGTTTCGTAATTTAAATGGAGGCGGTAGCATAAAATCGACTACTTCCGCTAATGGTGGGTACATATAAGTCGCTTGCGGTGCACCATACTGATCGATAGGAGGATAAAATGGTTTCTGATTGAAATATTGCGATTTCTGTTGATGCTGATGATGATGGTTATTGTCTTCGAAACTATTAAAATGACTAGATTGCGGAGAATTTAATTTTAAGCTTCTACCGATGATTGGAATCCAAGGCACACTATTACATGTATGACAATTGACTGAGTTCTGTTCAAAGTAACCACCACCACCACCACCACCACTAATACTAGATGGTGGCGGTAAATATCTGGCACCAATACGTTCTGATGCTATTGCATTTTGATCATCATTATCATAATTGTCACTATCTATTTTTCTACTGACTAGCACTTTAGATTCAGGGTCAATAGCAGATTTGTGCCGCTTCCATAATGCTGCACTTGATTTATTCGCCAATGTGCTGTCATTACTTGTCGCGGAAGAGGAGACAGAAGCGGAGGAAACATCCTGCGTTGATGTGACCAAAATAAGTAGATAATTATGATGGGAAAGTAACAGCAAATATAATAAGGAAATCTGAAAAACAACAAAAAATAAGAATTTTCGTTTATTGTTTAAAAAGAAAGTAAAAAAAAACCTTGTTGACAGATGTAAAACAACTGACACTTGTTGCCGAAAAGTAATAAATAATAAAAGAAAATTGATGAACTTGACCTACTGCTATGTAGTAGAATTAAGGTCTGTCTATCTATATAGTTAAGTGTATATCGATATTGATCACCGCCCAAAGAAGAATAAGAAGAGAATATTTTCTTATTTTTTTTCCACACACCGACATTTAAACATCCATCTATGTACATATAAATAAAGAAAGTTCTTTCTTGAACTTGTATTTATTTTGAACAAATAACAACAGTCAAGATTTGTTTGCTTTATTTTTTTGTTGAAAAGATTTATATTGTTTTTTTCTCTCGTGTGGTATACTATCTGTACAGCCAGGGGCAATGTCGAGAGAATAAAGTAATTATAATTACTACTATTGTAATGAATGTGAAGAACAAGAAAGAACAAGTGACGTCTTCTTTTTCGGGTTCATCTTCTCTCTTATTATTTCCTTTTTAAGTTGAACGTGAGAAGATTCTTTTTTTGTTTCATTTAAATTGTTTTCAAATTTAATTTCCCTACAACTTTTTCTTAATCAGTGACATAGCGCAAGCATAGGAATGGAAAGTGAAAATTGTTTGGATAAAAAGAAGAAAAATATTTCGCACATTTGAAGAAAAAAAAAACGATTATTTGACCAAATAGAAAAAAAAAATAATTATATTAACCGCATAAAACAAATGAATAAAAATAATTAACTCTAAATATGCCTTTTACTTTCTTAATCTATAGACATACCACATAGATGGATAGGAATTAAAAAAAAATAATAATCTGCAAGAGATATCAGACAGGTGTGTTAGAAACTAACTAGTACTACATTAATAGATATCACTAGATTGAACATTTTAATGGCCAATTATATTGCCTTTTTTTAGTCTTAGTATAGACAAACAACAACAATGGCGAACGCAAGCCTTTTTTCTTTTATGATTATTCTTCTTCTTTTTTTGCATCTTCTTCGTTATTTTCTTCTTTCTTTCTTTAATTTTAACTATTGAAAACACGTTTCGTATCCATAAATTGCAGTTAAATATGGTGAAAAAAAAAAAAAAGAAATTTTCTCTTTGCTGATAGCTAACTAAATATGAGACAGAACAACGTCTTCAGTGATTATTTCTCTTGGAAGTTTTGGTCTTTGTTTTTGAAATTTAATTGAGAAAATAGTCTATTTTCGTTGTTTATTTAATTTCGATATAAAACGTAAATGTTAACTGCATAGATTATTGCCAATTTGACTTGAAATTAGTGTATAATTGTACAGCGCATGCGTAATACGTATTAATTAACAAAACTGAAACTACAACTAAAAATCACATATTAGGTTTGTTCCAACTTGACATTTCGGACTAGATTTGCATTAGTTTCAAACTATGTAGTCGAAAACTTCTAGTTGCGTATTTATCTCTGATTAGGATAGGTTGGAAAGATTACAAAAATTGTTTGAAAATTTCTAACCTAGCAATTAGATGTCATACTCAGAATACCATCTTCATTTTGCGTTTAATTTTTATTTTGTTTTTATAGTTGCTTTGGTTTGGTCTTTTTTTTAATAATTCCTACTTATTGCATTTACCAACCAAAATAGTTTTTGTTATTTACTCTTAGCGGTAAATTGTGTTTCACTGTCACACTGTCTTTACTATCAGAACAAAATAAAAAGTCAAAATCGTCTTCAAAAATACTTATAACAATCAATAATAAAACCAATGAAAATAATACTAAAAGTAAAATTCATAATAATAACAATACTTGTTAATAATTTTTAAATAAACTGGGCGCTAATGCATTTATTGTGCAAGTTTCTGACTAATACCTACCTCGGCTCAGCTCAAACCAGAAAAACAAACTATCACAAACTAGTTGGGTATTAAAAAAAAGTAAGTTGGAACATGTGGTTTTTAGTTTCAGTTTCAATTTGTGTAAAGTTGAAACAGTTTTTATGTATTGCGCATGCTCTTTGCAATCACAAACTAGTTTGACGTCTAGTTGAAACAAAGCTATTGCAATTTCCATTTTTACTAGAACCAACTACTTCGTGATAGTTTATTTTAGTTTGAGCTAGGACGAGGTACTATTAGTTGGAAGCCTATATTCCCGCGTTCCAATAATAATTTATAGTTACAACCTACCCACTAACAAACTATTGGTGTACAAATACACAACTATAAGTTTCTGATTATAAAATTGGAAACTACTCAAAAACTAGTTAGAAATGTCATTTATTGACAATCAAGAGAGATAATACCACATATGTAACTACAAGTGCATATAGTAGTACCTACGACGGATAACTCTAATATTTAATTAATATTTCAATATTCTAATATATTGAGGTAGTTCCTACCTATTCTGCTTTTGCCTCACCCGCAGAATATTTTAGTATTTACAAAAACAATTTTCACATAAAATTTATGTATTATTGCAAGTGAAAAGCAACGTATATTTTTATTGTTATTTTCTTATTCATTATTCATGAACAGCGACTGAATAAATTTAATGGAACAAAAAAAAAAAAAAAATTGCCAAACATCAAATCAAGTAGGCACTTTCGTTTAGTGTGTGCTATGCACATTATACAAACTTGTAGAATAAACACACTTTCAATGTTGAATATAAATAATATTTTTATTAGTGAAGCGTTTTCTATTATGGACATTTAATTTTTTTTTATTCTTCGTCTTGTGAATTTGATGTATGTATTTAACATGAATATGTCCAAAATACGTGCGATAATAGAAGCGATTATAGCACAGACTAGATGAAAGTTAACAGCAGAAGATGACACTGTTATAATAGTTATTATTTTAATTTAACATACATTACGTATACTTTTTCTTAATGTTTATATCATTTTTATAGCAATTTACGTGTTTTATTATCAAATAAAAACATATTTTTAGGTTATTGTTTGTTCTTTTCTGGCCAATATTTACAATTTGCTTGTATATGTATATGGCCAGATATACATATGTCGTTAGAATCGAACAGAGTAGCTTGCAATGTTGTCAGATGAAAATTTAATTTAATGGTTTTATCAATTAAATTAAATTATAAATCAATCAATCAAAAATCAAATTATCCGATGCACTTTAACTAATTAATTTAAGAAAACACATACATAATTGCATTCGTTATTATGAACTTTTTTTTATGTTAATTAATATAGTACCTCGCTCGCTAATGCCAGCGAGAAAGTCATGGCCTACAGCGATATATGTATATCTTCTGCCACGGTACTACCTACTCTAACTATACTAGGCAATTTATTCAGAAAAGTCAAGAGCAAATTCCTAATAATCTGAATATTAATTTTTTTTACTATAATGAAATGAGTAATTAATTATGATTAACTTAGAAGAATTTCTCATAAATAATAATTATAATTAAAATCAACTTACCCTAAATTTGATCATATCTATTGTATTTGAAGACCTTTTATTTCAGTTTTGTGTGTTTTTTTTTATCTTTTAGGCATTGTTTTATTTAATAATAATAATCGTAGTAATAATGATGGGAACTCGTAAATATCTTCATTCTGTAATAAATGAATAAATTAAAAATAAATATATCAATTACATTAATATAATAGATGATTAATTATTAATTTGTCGTTTTGGATTTTAATTGCTATGAATTTATAGTTAATTTTGATCAATAGAGTTAATCTGAAGATTAAAATCTGTTTTAACTGAAGTTAATCCTAAGCTACCATAGCAACTATAGATTTATGGTCATGGCTAACACGATTTTTTATCGCTAATCTACTAGTTCAGATTTAGCCAATTATGTACAATTTTTGGCATCAGAGAACCACTTAAATTGTCATTGAAATAAAAAATTCAACTGTAGTACTTACACTGCGTAGTACTAAAAATCCGTAAAAAAAGTTTTATATTATGAAGCCTTTAATTTAAACTCACAAACACTTTATATATGTAGAAAAAAAAAATACACAAAAAAATAATATTTATACTCAATAAAAGTTAAATATAGGTACCATCCAAACAGTACCATATACACCTGTCTGCGGTATCTAAATCAATTAAAACCGAAATAATGTATGAACAAATAGTTGTTTTTTCAGTTCAATGGGTGAAAGCATGAGCGAAGAGTGCAAGTTGTAGTAGTACCAGTACCAGCCGGCTAAAATCTACCAATAGCCATCCGGATTGTTAAACACACTCTATTGCTCGATAATGTTGCAGATTAAATTGATAGATAACGATGATGATGGTACACGGGGAATGGAACTATAGGATAGTACCACCAATAGATTGTACTATATATGGTTACTAAATTTCGCGTACTTTTAACTTAACAAAATGAAAAAATTAATAGTAGGCCATATTATTTTATATTTGTGGTACCTTATGTGGGGGTACCCAACTAAGTACCACCATACTATAGCAGGTAGGTACATTGTTGGATAGATGAAATTTCCACTTCCTTGAATTGTGTATCTTCCATGGCTGCATATTATCAGTTGATGTGATGTAAGGTACCACCATATAGTGGTACTTATCGGGTACCTACCCAATGCGGATGGATAAAATAATATAATTAATTTGTATGTAATCGTTTCACTTTTCTGTCTGGAATGTGAAAAAGGGAAATTTTAGTGTGACGTCATTTGACGTTCCTTGAAAAAAATCTACAGGGTGTACGAATTAATCGAAATAATAAAATTATAGTAACATGCAGTTCACTGGTCTGATAATAATAAAAGTAAATTAAAAAAGATTGCATCAATTTTGTGATCGCTTAAAGTTTGACCGCCCTGTATATTAGTTTTGAATACACATATTTATATTATATACATAAATAGATTAAAACATACACACAATTTTATTTCAATCGCTTTTTCGTATGTGATGCTGATTAATTTTAAAATTATAAACAAAATTTAAAAATAAATTTTATAGTTCACGCCTCATCGTATATATATACGTATAGTTTTCTAAATGTCGATATCTATCCCTTTACTCCTCCACACCCTTTACAGTCTAAACATTTAATACATGTACATATGATATGAATGAACCCTATAGCTGATGATGATTTCCCCCAGAGAAACGTCTGTGAAAAAAAAAAAAGATGAAGATAATTGAAAAACTTAGTATATCGAATGTGATTGTGTTATAGTTTAGTTTTTATTCATACATTTTATTCATTCATTCACTTTTAATTTCGTATTTTCTAAATTTTTCAAAGTTGCTATGAATAAATTAGCGGTTGTAATAATTTTCAGTTATTTCTATACATTAATCGTAAGTAAAGTTAATATACTTATTTCGTTTATTTGTTTATTAATATTAGTGTGCTTTGCTCTGTGCAATTTCTTCTAGCGTAAAAAAGTGTGCAATATATTCTGATTTAAATTCAATTTTAAAGCAATCATAAGCGCTCCTACACTATAATAGTGTCAAATGATATATGCGCGCATGCGCAGTGGATAGGTCGTTAAATCGCTATGACTAAATCAATGTGACTTGATTAAGGGTGTGATCTTACGTCATACTTAATGAAAACTAGGATATTAACATTATAACTATGATTTAGAGAAATTTGTTTATATTAAATCAATGTAAAATTTGATGTGTTCAAATTGGTACTTTGAAATGCAGCGCTAGCAGATTAAATAATTTTTCTTGCTCGTTCAGTATTTGTTTAATATTTAATAATATGAATCATTTTAGTTATATAATTTCGTAGAACTATTTAATTTCTTTATTTTTGCCATTTTTTTGACAGATTTGATTTGATTTTACAATTAAAAGTATATTTGTCTCTGTTGTATACACATAAAAACTAGACAAAAACTCACCAGTTTTAGCTACGTTCGTTATCGTCAAAAGTGTAACACTTTCTTTAACCCCAGTCCACTAAGCGTTTTTTATCTTAAAAAGTGCCAAAATAGTGCTTTATTTCAAGTGTTCTTTTTCTTTGACGGTGCGTTTGTAACACTTTTTACTCTTAGTTTTCAACAAAGGCTGATGGTATAACTCTGATATCACACGACAAGTGTTCAATAGATGTTCAATAGAGACACGACACTTTCACTGTACTGACACTGCACTAAAATAACGAACGTAGCTTTTGTCAGTTGAACACGTTAAACATGTCGAATTAAGGAAATTAAAGTAAATATTTGTTTATCTTCGTTTATACTTAACGAAGTATAGTAGGTAACGAGGTATTAATCATTTTTTGAATAAATCTTTAATAATTGTATTTATTATTTAAATCAATTAAAATATCAATACAATTCCAAAGATAATATTGACAACGTTGCATAAAAAAGATAACTTAATAACTGTGACGTAAGATCACATCCTATTGCTTTAAATTGTAGATATTTATATAAAATTATTAGATGGATAACAGAATAACATTATGATTTTTTATGTCTTCCTTCCAGTTTCCAATCTATTCAAAAGAAATTTCCTGTCAAAGTCAATCATTCATATGTCAAGATGAGCAACGATATTTTCGATGCGGTGAAAATTCAGCAGCGGAAGGGAAATTCTTTCGTATCAGGTGTGAGGTGTAAATAATGAAATGAAAGTTAACATGTATTTTAGCTGGCGAAGTATTACACATAACAATGTGTAAAATTGTTATTTGGCCCCCTCACCAGAGGGAGGTTGCAATGTTAGTCTTAGTATCATGATTAACGGTTCAGTCATAGACAAACCCAAACAAAAGGGTTTGTCCGTTTTTCTCTAAAATAGATTAATAATCAATGCTAAAAACGTATTAATTAAAAGTACAAGATTTACCGTTTGGCAACAAAATTTTATTCTTCGCCTGCTGAAATACCTGTTTACTAACTTAATATAGTTACATACGAGCCCATCCATATCACGAACAGGTATTTTTTCAAATCAAGATAAGTAGTACCATATTGTTAATATCTGTGTATAAATTAGATAATTTCATTTCAGTGCCATACAATATTGTCCTACAGGATTATGTTGCAACGACTTAAATGAATTTCCATGTGAAGAAGATATTACCTATGAATATCTAATTGCCGAACGAAATGGAATTTTAAAGAATTATAGTGAAAAAGAATGGAAAAGACATATTATCGATGATTAATATGAGAAATTTAATCAATTTAGTTCGATTAAATTGAAACAGAATTCAAATAAATTACAATATATGTATATATTGCGAATTTTTTTTATTATTACAAATTGAAAAAGTGAAAATTATTTCGACCAAATTCAAATCACATCTCTCGTTCAATTTCCGAAAGAAATTTAAACGTTTTAAATAAAAACGAAATAAATATTCAATGAACGAATGCGGTCATTTTCTAAAACGATATTTGTTTGTGTATTGAACATAAAAATATGTATAATATGCTAAATAATCAAAATGGACAGCACTGTATACATAAATATTTATGTGGTGTATATAAAAAGTGATTGTCAAAATTTATTTTGCAATAATTTTATTGTTTTTCGGGAAAAAATAAAGATCATTTGCATTCATAGTATATATGAAGCAAGTTATACAACCAGTCAATTAGCCAACTGTCACTCTTTCTATATGGTTATCTAGTGTAGCCGCGAAATTTTAACAAAATGGCGCAGTACATCAAGAAAAGAAAAACAAATAAACAAATAATTAGTAAATTTAGAAGCAAAAATTGAATGAAAAAGAGAGAAAATAATATTACACTTATTAATAATAGTACATTGATATCGAAAATGTAATTGACCGTAATTTGCTGATAAAAGGAAAAGAAAAAAATAAATAAATAAACACACGCGCCCATGAATTTAATTGATAATTAAAACAAAAATTAAAATGAAATGTTACGGATCGAATACCGTTTTTCAGTTTTCACTACTTTACCCACATATTATACTTTATTATTAGTATTATTAATTAATATCATTTTGATTATAATGATTATATTATTGCATATTGGAACTAATGGTATGTAGACTGGAGTCTATAACAACAAGAGAAGATCATCAAATCCCGGATAATATTCAAATTACCTTTAAAAATCTCATTTTTTCTTTTTTTAACTAATTAAGTATAATTACATCAAAAGTGATTCTATATAGAAGTAGAGCATGCAAATAACACAAAATAATTACACAATAATTAAATTAGATTAATTAACCTGACACACTACTATAAGTAATATTAATGATATTAAACCAGATTTTATATAATCCAAATTTACAGCATTCATTTAATCTTGATTGAACAAAAAAAACATAATGTTGAACCATTAACAAGGTAAATATCCTTATTCATTAAAAAGTTAAAAAAAAAAACTTTGTTTCCATTCAGGGGGCACCCGGGCTTGAACCGGGGACCTCTCGATCTGCAGTCGAATGCTCTACCACTGAGCTATACCCCCTACGTTACATATAATCACATAACATCGTTATCAATATAGTCAGAATTAATTTGTTTATGCGGTAGTATATTTTTTTATAATAGTAGTAACAAACAATATATTATTTTAATAATCGTGCATTAATTAATTCCTACTTACGATGTACGAAAAACACCATCAAATTTGTGTTTATAGGTATGATTTTATGATTTATCTGTGTATAATCGTACTGATAGGCAACTTATAATACACAAATATAAATAAATCGTTAAGCGATTATTGTTACATGCTACATGAAAATAATTGATTAAAACGTTAATTAGTTATCAAAATAAATGTTAATGAATAATATTTTACATAGAATCTATGCTAATTGTTTAATTAATACGATATTCAATTAAATCGATCTAATTTTTACTATTCATCTGCATACTATAGTATTTTTTATATACTAAATTCCATATTTACATTTTTATTTATATGTCCAAGATAAGATAACAAAGTTCTCTGTGGTTTAGTTACTTCTATAAGTTATTTTCTCTCTAATTTACTAATATATTGGTATGCATATTAAATTAAATTGTTATTTAGTAGATTTTTCGATAGTAACTTGCCGCTCATACGCGTTGATATATCAGCCAAATCAATATTTTTTAAAATTTTAAATAGTCAAACACGAAATTTAAGTATTTATTATACCTACACATACAGACCATAGAGTCATAAAAATGGAGTGAGTACAACAAAAATAACATGCATAAAAGTGTTACTTTGTCCGATTTAACAATTGCAACAACACAAGAAAACAGTGATAATAAATTTCGAAAAAATGTCATTTCGAAAATTGCAATTGGATTAATTGAAGTGAGTTTCGAATTAATTTAGAGAGGGATTATTGTGATTTCTTGGAAAAATATGTTGTCATTTTTTTTTTTTTTTTGTTTTTGTTCTAGTTTCTATTATCATCTGTATTATATTGTTATGGTTTAATATTTTCTGAATATGTTCTACTTGGATCTCATAAATATAATGAAGGAATATTTACGAGTTTACTGTTTATTTGCTGTTGGAGTTTAACAGGTAAAAATAAATATGTGGTATTTCCTACCTGACCTCGTACAGTACTAGTTCACAGCGTGCGCATAGGATGTAAATCTACGCGCAGTGTGAACCACTGCAAGAACTACAGCACGGAAAACAGGACAATTATATGGAAAAGTAGGGTTATGAATCCGACTTTCAC
Organism: Platypus cylindrus; assembly: GCA_949748235.1. Classification (NCBI taxonomy): domain Eukaryota; kingdom Metazoa; phylum Arthropoda; class Insecta; order Coleoptera; family Curculionidae; genus Platypus; species Platypus cylindrus. The sequence goes on along the minus strand of OX456490.1, from coordinate 8,000,387 downwards.
AGAAAAAAATTATCGCCGTGTTCATTTCTATAGAATAGAAAAGATTAGATATAAATAAATCAATTTGTAGATCCACTACAAAGATTTACAGCAGAATATTTCGAAAATAAAAAATCTACATTTTTCAAATGGATAATTGGTATTGGTACAATCATTTTATTTATTGGTATAATAATACCTGGAAATCTCGTATTTTATATGGTAATTGCAGGTAAAATATATAATAATGGAGCCAATATGCAACATCACAAAGTATCCTTAATATATATTTCCAGGAATTATTTCCAGCTTTATATCAAGCCAATTAACTTTTATTGCTGTAGAAAAACTAGAAATAAAATCGACTGTCTTCGAAAGTTTTAAACAAATCTTTCATGCAATTGGTCTCTTATTAATGCCACATTTTGTATTTTATCTAATTGAAAATTACGAGATCAATCAATCGAGATTTATTTTTGGTTCGATTATTTTAAATATTATTCCATTATCATGGTTAGTTCGAAGGAAGAAAAAGACGTATTCATTTTCAGAAATTACACGATATCAAACTATTGGGTATGGAAGACAATCGTTTAGTATTTACGACTAATTAAAATTAATATGGTAACGCATATTTTTAGCCACCAATCTTATCAATTAAACGATCTTATCAACAATATTGATCCAAATAAGTCATCATCAGCATTGTCAGATACTGATTCGCAAAGCTCATCATCGTCCATAGAAGACAATAATGATGAAAACAATTTTACAGATTTCCAAACTGAATATTTAAATAGTAATGATTTTTATCAGTCCGAAAACAATATAATAGGGCAAACACAGTTGAAATTTATTCCTAATGATAATAATAATAATATCGGTTATTATTCAAATTTTGGAATAAATAATAGTAAACAAACTGCAGCTAATGTTCAATATTATTATCAGAGAATTGGAGTTAGTATTTTACCAGGTAAAAACAATTTATTATGTAATTTGTTAACAAAAAGTAATTAATATGCAAACGGAAACTAGAGTGCGCAACTCACAATACGCTTGTGACATATGTCTAGCGCGTTCGCCCCTTTTTTCTCATTTATGTAAGTCTTTATAAAGATAAGCCATAAAGTTCTAATTTCTGCAGGAATACCAGAAGAAAATGAAGAAACAACATCAGAAGATATAAACTACATTGATCCAAAACGTTTAAGTAAAATAAGTGAAAAATTAGAAGCATTGAACAATCAAAATAATACCAACAATACACGTAAAGACAGTATTAAAGAAGAAGATCAAGTTTCAGATCAACAACAACAAATAGTTAATATAAATGAGATAATAATTAAAGAAACGAAACCAGAACCAATTGATGCGATCGAATACATTCCAAATTTCAAAAATCCAAAAAGTTTTTTCTCAATAATGGATGAAATGGGTCTGAATCGTCGGCAATGTTCTTGGTGTTGCCAATGTAGCACCACTTGTGGTGGTGGTTGCGGTGATGATGGGTGTTGTTCACCCTATAGAAAATATGTATGGACACGTCGTATCCGAATGCTATACGATTTTTGTTTTGATAATTTCTTCCGTCCATTATATTATTCATTGAAAAATATTTATTTTTATCCATCTCTGACAACAAGAATTATAACAAATTTTGTGTCAATTTTATATATTACATTATGCCCATTTATGGCAATGGAAAAATCATGGAAGCAAAGTTTATTGAATACCGAAAATGCTACATTTCTATTAACTTATATCGCTTTTGCATGGTGTTTTTGTTTATTATTTTTACCGTTGATTTTAAAATTTTATCTCAACAAAATTAGATATTTTTTCGTTTTTGGACTGATATGTTCTGGATCAAGTTTATTATGTAAGCTGTTCAGTATAAGAGCAAATTATAAGCTTAAGTAATTTTTGTTGTTGTTTGTAGTACTTTCAGGAAAACTCACCAATGATACAATAACAATAAGTAGTCTATTATTTGGATTCGGATATGGAATAATTCGCTGTACAGAAAGACTTGTATTTAAAAAATCAATTGGAAATAGATCGTGGTATTTAATACAGGGGACTTTAGAGATTTTTTCTGCCATTTTTACTATTATTATTTATTATACAATTCGGAATTATCGATTAAATTTGAAATCTTTATTAATGTTAGCGGCACTTGCCTATTATTTTAATGCCATTCTATGGTTACTTTTTCCATTTGTTAAATATTTCATAGAATTTATTAAGAAAAGTTGGAGTAATAGAAAAAATCAATTGGACGAACTTTTTTTCGATTAATTTTAAGATTAGTTAAATGTAGACACATATACACCTATTTATTTTGTATTTATGTAAAAATTAAACTTTAATATTCTCACTCGTTATTACTGTTGTATAGTCTATTTAAATTATAAACACATTGCCTACCTATTTATAAAAAATAATACATATTTATTGTTAAGAGTTTTATATAAAATTCATTCGTGCTAGAAAACGCCATCTGTAATATAAGTTGCCTATGCATTTAAAAAATATTGCTTTATTTACGCTTATATGCCTAATATTTTCATAAATATGTTTCATCATTCATTATACGTTTCATCTCTTGTGGATTATTTGAAAATTAGAGTTATTTCATTTGTTGAAGAGCTAAAAAATTATTTTTGTTTCTAAAACAAAAATAATTTGTTCCACTTAAACTAATGATGATAAGGTTCATAACCTAAAAGTCGCTCTTTTGAAAAATCTAAGGAAATTAAATTTAGATAATGAATCCATCTAATTAGGTAGCGATAAAGAGATAAACACTGACAGTAAATTTTTATAAAATAAATCCATGAGATTCACGCTCAGAATCATATAGGTAGTGTCAATTTTAAAATATGGGGGTATTTGATCTGTTAAAGTTCCACACTATTCATCATATTCCCGATTAATGCATTCAATTTAATTATGCACTTTCAGTAGAATAATTTCTAATTAATTAGACTCATTAAATTATAATCCAACTAAATAAAAAATCTATAAAATTCTACAAAATCAAATACACCGCGCATGCACTTTCATATACCTAATATATTAAAGAGAAAGTTTCTCATGCAAAAATCTCGCTGTAGCCAGGACTATAGCAGGTAGAAAATATTTTTATGAAGTAATAAACACGTATTCTTCATTAGCAGTATTCATTCATAATTAAAGAAACAATCAACTGTAAAATCATTGTGTTATTTAATAAATTATATTCGACGCCTCTCTGTGCCTAGACGTAGAAATAAAACCGATAGATAAACACATATGAATTTAAGAAACTAATTAAATTTTTTCAGTATAATTTACGTTTTTTTTTTTTAAATATAATAAAGTAAAATGATATTAGCTATTGGATGTTTAGTGATAATATGTGTTACAGTTGTTGCGATCATTCGTTCAAAAAAACCAATCAAACTTATATTGACTGAAGCTAAATATGAACTTTTATATAATGCTATTGGTTCAAAATATATGATACAGGATCTATTGATGAGAAAAAAGAATACAACTGGTAAGAATGATATCAATTATTAAACGAATATTTACAATAGTAGATATATCAAATAGACCACAAGTATATATTCCAGTGTCCAGATTGCTGAATCTGGATCACGGTTGGATCTTTGATATAGGCATTAAAACAAGAATCAAGAATGCCATGCATATACATAAACCACCATATTTAGTTGATTCTAAATTTAAGAAATTTCTGAAAAACAAGTTTTACGAATTATAATGTTGCATTATGACCAAATCAACATCATCAGCGTCATCAGCATCATCATCATGATAGAGGCTTACAAAGCAAATTTTCTTCTACAATCTCGCAATCCGTTTCTATAATTGATTTTCATCTTTATTTGAATCTTATCGGAAAAAAATCCTGGTCAAGGACTTTATTGCTTTACGTAGAATTTTCATGATATGTTTCAGATTTACCATTAAATTCAGGTAAAATTGCTGTAATAACTGGAGGTACGAGAGGTATTGGATTAGAAGTAATTAAACTGCTACTTACATGTGATATCAATGTAATTATAGGTAAAAAAACAATCTTTCACTTAATTGCTTTGCGAAAATTCTTAAATTTGATCTTCAGGTTGTAGAAATGTTCCACAGGGTGAACATCTATTAAAAATATTCCGTGAGGAGGGTATTGAAACGGGTAACATTGAGGTATACCAATTGGATATCAGTGTTATCGAATCAGTGAAACGTTTTGCCAATAATATAAAAGGAAAACATGATAAAATCGATTATTTAATCAATAATGGTAAGCAATAATAATTATTGTTAGGAAATAATAATTATTAAGCATATATGTATGAGTTTTAACTCGAATGTAAGTCAGTAATTTCAGAAGTTTTTTTTTTTTTTTTTTTTTAATAATGAATAATTAATATTGCGCAGGAAGTACCTATAGCATAATAATACAGTCAAACTTCTTAATATGGTATCTGTCATTAAAAATGATCGAGTTATCGAGGTTCAAGGTTTCCAATCAAATCCATCAAATTTATGTCGAGATATAAAGAAATCAATTTACAATTTGCCTTCACTATATTCAATCGTTGATTTTTTCTTTATGTTTAGCTGGTATAATGTTTGGTCCATATGTTGAATCGAGAGACGGTTATGAATCACAATTTTCTACAAATTATTTAGGCCATTTTCTATTAACTCATTTACTATTGCCGCAATTAAAAAATGCCGGCACTGAAACGAACAATTCAAGAATTGTAAATGTATCATCCTGTGCACATATTGTTGGACATATTAATTTCGATGATTTAAATTCCAGGTAAAAAACGATCAAAAACCCGTTTTAACTATTACTAATTTCTATAATCAATTCCTAGAAAACAATATATTCCATCTCAGGCGTACGCTCAATCGAAATTAGCTCAAATATTATTCACATGTTATTTAAATGATTTATTACAAACTAAAGAAAAGGAAAATGTTCAAGTGCATTCAGTTCATCCAGGTATCGTTAATACGGAACTATTTGATGGTACGCATTTGAAAAATATCGCACCATGGATGCCAAATTTATTTTTTAAAGTGAGTTTTTGGTTTTAATAAATAAAATATCACGAATTTAGTGCTCAATTTTGATTATTTTGTAGACCCCCAAACAAGGTGCTATGCCAATTATCCATGCATGTTTATCTAAAGATTTAGAAGGAAAAGGTGGCACCTACATACACAATTGTCAAATTGCAACACCAAGTGATCGAGCACTGGATACAGAAATACAAGAAAAGTTATTCGAAGCGACCAAATCGTTATTAGATATTAAAACGTTTAGTAAAGAAACATAATCAATTTCATTTTCATAGTGAAAATGGTTTTGTTGTGAATTGTGACAAATAATTATGAATTTTAATAAAATATCGATATTGTTTTGTAGTAAACATTCTTTGGCTTAAATATTTAATAAAAAAATAAACATAATATAAAAAACACCTGCACCAATAAGTTTGAACGAAGAAAACAACAAACTATAAAATAGTAGTGTAAAAATTAACATTATTCTTTAAGTACACATTTTCAAAGCGCTCATATTTAAACAAAATTGACTAGGTACAATTAAGCGAAAAAACTACGATAAATTTAATCAATTTTTACATGAGTAAACCAAAAACATGATGTTTGTCTGTGATGCACATTTTTTGGCTTAATTTAACAATCTTCATAAAGTCCAGTTTATAAAATTCCTTTTTAAAAACGAAAATGATTCTTAATGCAGTTTAATTATCTTTTTTTGGAAAATTTTTAAATCAATTTAATTTGTTGCAACACACCGATGAATCCTGATTTGATTCTTCATCGATATTTTGATTATTTGAATCATATCTTGGAGCATTAGTTCGTCTAGCTTGCTAAAAATTCATTTTGAAATAATCAAGCAGTCTTTATTGTGTGATGAAGTGAAACTTTTTTATGTACAGCTACTTAAATATATCCTGCATACCTTCATAAGATCTTCGGCAATTTTCATAAATAATCTTTCAACATTATCCGATTCTTTTGCGGACGTTTCCAGAAAATACATATTATGTCGTTCAGCAAACTCTTCACCAACGTCTGTTGGAATTTCACGATCTTCTCTATCAATTTTGTTTCCTAAAATTACACATCAATGAAGAACATGCTCTTGTTCCATGTTCGAGTGTACAGACACTCACTGGACTATACTGATTTTGCGCACATTTCTTCTATTTTGATATTGCGCAGAATCAGTAGAGCCCAATGGCAATCACATCCCCCACTTGGAACAATGCTAAACTAAAGTAAAAAATGAATAAAATCTGTAATTACCAACAAGGACCCTTAGTACTTTACTGCTAGCATATTCTTCTATTTCTCGTAGCCAATCCGGTAAACAATCGAATGTTGGTTGGCATGAAATATCATAAACTAATATAAGAGCATGTGCTGATCTATAATAGCTTTGAGTAATTGATCTGAAACGTTCTTGACCAGCTGTATCCCAGATTTGAAGCTAATCATAAATAACAGAAATTATAAACATATTATGCCATATTTTCTATTAATTACAACAGTACCTTCACTCTTTCATTTCCAACATCAACCGTTTTAATCATAAAATCAACACCAATAGTGGCACCTTGACCAGGTGGAAACAATCCCTGAGTAAATCTTCTGACAAGGCATGTTTTTCCAACTCCTGCATTTCCAACTAAAACAACTTTAAAGAGAAATCTGTAATCTTCCATTTGGACAGTAGGCACTTCAACGATGATGATGACGATTAAAACGATGGTAAATTGTGTTTGAATTAACAACTGGCAAAGGTAAATAATAATTTCTATTGAAGGAAATAAATTTTAATGAGTACACGTAAAATAATAGATTGACTGTGTTATTTGTTTGAACACCCACATGTTTTTTTACATGTTCCCTATATATACGTTGTGTTCAGTACTTATCATTTTACTATTGAGATAATCTAATCCTCATTGATAACAAGTTCAATTAATTATTTTTAAATAAACAGCTGGTATAGATTTTTTTTTCAAAATTTTCGATGCTCAATGTTATCTGTCAGATGCCATGTATCAATTAAATGACATTACAAATAAATTTCCCTAACTAATCTTCTTTACTTTGAGAAAATAATGAAAATATCAATATAGATTAATAGAATCAATTAAGAATATTAAACATAAATTCTTTGTTAATTAAATATTTAAATAGATAAGTCCATTGTAATTTTTCTGGCATGAATTTCGTTAAATTAAATTTAGTAAATTTACTAATCACAAAATCAATAATAAACTTCGGAACACACTTCAATGTCTGATCTGAAATCAGTGGTATATTTCTGTCATTTGTCATTGCAAACCGATTTTACTGTTCGATGTGTCCGCCATTTTGTTTGAATTGTATAAATTGTCTTGAGGTGAAGTTCTTAAACTAGTTTAAAGTGTGTTGAAATTCGGTTTATTTTTAGTTTTATTACGTTTTCTTTATTTTAATAATAATCACTACATATCAGGGCATTGATGTAATTAGCTGTAAGTAAGTACGTATAGATTTTTAGATGTGTTTTTCCGTTGTTGGTAATTTTCAATGCATGTTCCATATGTAGAACTTAGCATCATGTAATAGCCGCGGCTCGCTTCTTTTTTTTTTTTTTTTGATATTTCTGTCGCTTGAAGGTTTGATAATACACTTTGAGAATTTCTCCAAGTTCTGTGTGTTATATTTCCTGGAATATAAGAGACGTGAAGTATATAAACGACAAAAAAATTGTCTTCATTTATAACCTACTTTCTTTTTTTTTTTTGTTCAGAAAAATTTTATTGTTATCTCGGAGCCCTAGATTGTAGTTTGATCAAGATATATTTAATACGTGACCATGGACCTTTAAGGTATAAAAGAAGTTTTTTTTTTTTGATTCGTGACATTTTCTCAAATAAATCAATGTCAAAATAATGACCATTTCAGTCATATATCCATGATTCATATGTTTTTTTTCTTAGTATATCTATTGTAATAATACCTATACGCGTGATAAAAGTACCTAAATGCTTCTAACTTATACTGTATATGACAGGTATATACAGATTGATTGAGTGGAATTTTAATGGTTTCGATATCATTTATTAAATCATTTGAAAAAGTGAACATAACTAGAACTATTAGCTCTCTAGACAGCATTCTGTCCTTTATTTAATTATGTTTTCTTAGAAAAAATAGATTGCCTGAGATAGCATGTATATCCATGTCGTTCGACAAAAATATATTTGTGGACAAGGGACCTTTTAATTTCTTCAAATAAATCAAATTCAACACAAAGCATTATATATCGATGATTCATAGACATTCTTTTTCACATACCTAATGTAATAGTACCTAACTTTAATGGAAATACACGCAGTATACACAAATATACTAGTCGACTTGTATAGCAGGTATAATCCCTCAAGTCAGGGTTTTAATCTTTACCTGGCTTTTATCGTTTAGGGTGTGATTTTAGAAAGTATCTGTGCATTTTGTTGTGTCGTATTCTCGGAAAATGCGATATTCTAGATTGTAGGGGACTGGTGGTCGGCTAGTCGCTTTAATTTTCAAATTCTGTTCAGTTTCTTTTTGGATATCGCGAAAGACGGACGAATAGTCTCCTTTTATTATACAGAATTAATATAAAATTTTCAATATTATTAAACTAATAACTATTATTTTTATTTTAGTGTATGAACAATAAGAAAAAAAAACACAAGCACGCACATGCTAATCGCCAACATCGCTCTATTTAATTAGTACTATTATTTGCTGATGATTGACTGTAAAAATTTAGTGTGATAAAGATAATAAAAGTGTAATCAAAATGTCCGCGGAAGTTATAAAAATGGAATATGCGTCCAGTTTAGCTGATTTAACAATGAACAGTAAACCACTTATAATTGTTTTAACAATGCTGGCTGAAGAAAATTCACCGAATGCTAAAATTATTGTGGAAGCCATAGAAGAGCATTTGGCTAAGGTTAATTTTTAATTTTTTTCTTTTTTTTTTTTCTCTTTTAGATAGATAGAAACACGTGTTCAAAGACGCACATGTGCGCAGAACCTGTAGGTGCAAATTAATTTAAGAATTACATTAATTTGAACCGTACCAAGTTGAAAAAAAAATTACAAAACAAAGATTTAGATTTCAATGTTTTCTATGTAATTTTTTGTCTCGATAAAACCAACTTGGCGAAAAATATGGTTTAGAATTGAATTGGCAAGGAATTTACCAATAACAAGTTATTGCTAATTACTAGATAAATAAAAAATAGCACGTGGTTTTTTTTGTAAATAAACGCCTAATTATTTAAAGTCATTGTATTCTCTCAATTCACCTCACGTGATATTTTGAAATGATACCGTAAAGCTTCGTTATTTCTAAAGTCTATATCTTGAATTATCTAAATTTTAAACAAAATTTCCAGTATTGAAAATACATTGTTGCCTCCGGAAATCTAGTGGTCATCAAAATAGTTACGAAAGCTCGAATCTTTTTTTAATATCGTATCAAGGAAATACAGTTGGAACTTATACTGTAATTTAAAAGTTTGATGACTTTCAAAAATATTATTCATATAAGCACGTTGCGAAAAAGAATGAAGCAATTGAAACTATAGTTTTTTTTTGTTGATTTAAGAACAGCATAATAATTCTTATATTTTAATATAAAAATTGGAATGAATTTCCTATTTTTCTTGATTGAAATATGCATAAAAACTCTTCGTTAATTTCTTGCCAATTGTAATATCTTTACTGCCATTTTTTCCCATTTATCGTGTATTCTTAGAATTTGTGTTTAGATAATACGATAATCACGAGTTGGTTTTCTATGATAGACATAAAGCATAGTAAATGCATATAAATATTTGTTTTCTTTCTATATTTTTTCCGATTTTTTTTAATTTTTTTAATTTTTTTGTTATAATATAAAATAATGATGTAATAAAATCTTTCGAAGTAAGGTACAACATTTTAAAATTACTATTACAATTCATTTTCTTATTTCATACCTTTTTTTTCTATTCGTGGTAAGTATTCAACTAATCAAACACGAATATGTGTTTCACTCCAACATCTCTACTAAACACTGACGACATCTATCTGTGCATTTAGATCGTAGAGTGTCATGGAAAGAATTTGGGAACACATTCATAAAAACCATGCAAATGTTTTAAATTGTAATTTGGTTAAACTAGTTTATTTTTTTTTATATAAAATAGAGATGCAAAAGTAAAAAAATGTAGAGAAATAAATGTTTGAAATTTAAAAGAACTTTTATTAACACTACATTCGCAACAAGAAGAAGATAATGTGGAATCCAACAAAGATCAAGCAGGCTATGGACTCATTTGTGATTTTGGATTATTTTCTATGTTTAGTGGATTTATTTATATGTACAAGTCATCAGTAACAAAATATTAATTTAGTCGCGATAAATGTAGTCGGTATGTTTTGATGATTCTCTGAAAATCTATAAGTTTTTTCTTATAGATGTTTTTAACAATAAAAAAAACAACAGGCGACAACGCGAAATTTACTATTAAACGAATCAAAACTAATTAAGCATTTGTTTAATTAGTTGCGTCTTATTTATGATTATATTATGTATTGTTACGCTTTAGTTTTGGAAATTCGAATCCTTCTAGTGAAAATATTTATCTGCGTGAAAAATATTATGCTGATGGAAGGTGCAAGAGGATATTTTTTGTGTTTTGCGTTTGTATTAATTTTAGATGTAATTAATTGGTGTCAGTGTGTTGCTTGGTAATAATGTGGCCCAAATTGAGTGTATAAATAAAGTTGTCTTTTGTATCTAATTAGAAATAATTCAATAAACCCGTACTACTCTTAGGATTCTCTCTTTTGCTTTTTGTATCAAATAAGAGCTTATAATATTATTAATTATTTTAGACTGGAGTCTATGGAATTGAAATACTTCCGATCATCTTTGATCTAAAGACAAAAATTAACTATGTTTCCTAATGTATTTGGGGATAATCTGTCGAATTTTCCCATCTGAAATTTGACATCTTTCCCCAGTATTAATGTTATTTTATTGTGTTTAATTCAAGTAAAACTAAATTTTTCAAGAGTGTCATCAAAAAATATCTACTGCATATTTTCTGATTAATCGATCGATTTATTTAAAAGATTTTGTGCTGGAAATCGTTGCTTTGCCATGGACTGCAGAAGAGCTCTGCTACCGTTTTTTCAATTATCTTACCTTCTTTGAAGCTCTTTCAATAATCCGTTGAAAGATAGAAACTCCACATTTCTTTAAATGTGCTGAAAATTTGTTTGGATTATCTTTATCTTAATCTAAAAAAAAAAAGTATCTACAAAGGACTATTTAACTCCTCCCCTCCTCACTAAAGAGAAGAACTTATAACTTTTCCATTTTAATGTACAGAGAATGGTTGAACTGCAGATTTTCTTTCTTTTTTTTTCATATATAGGCCGCTATCGATGTAAAATTGCCGATTCTATATCTCATTGACTGCATTGTGAAAAATGTTGGACAAACCTATACGAACTTATTCAGTCTAAATCTAGTGACGACATTTTGTAATGTTTTTAAATTGGTAAGTATCCATTGATGCTTATTATATTATTAATTTAATTTTGGTTACATTTTAATCATTGCGTTCATATTAATACGTGTATATATTGTATATTTCAATCAATAGGTCGATGAAAAAACTCGATCGGAAATGTTCAAATTACGACAAACGTGGAACGATGTTTTTCCACAAATGAAACTTTATGCTATCGATGTACAAATTCATAATATTGATCCAGCATGGCCTGTCACCGCACAACCAAACAGTATTCATTTAAATCCAAAATTCTTAAAAAACACGGTAAACAAATTAAATGATTTTAACATGAAATTAAATTGATAGTGAAATATTTACATATTGTCAATTTCAGACTGGAAATCAAACCAAACCGAAATTACCTGTACCAACACCAATAATCGGTACATCAGCAAAACCAAATACCAGTTTAGATAAAGAGACGCTGATGATGCAAGAACAACTGATACAAAAACAAAAAGAATTATTAGAATTACAAAAGAAAACGTTAGAATTGGAAGTTTTACAAACACAAGTAAAACTACAGGAACAAATTAAATCGAATACGTCACAAATGGTACTATTATTATTATTATGAATATATTTGTAAACTAATAATATTGAAATAAATAGTACGAAAATTGATTGTTTTTTGCTTTTTTGCGTTTTTAGAACATTTTATTAAAACCAGAAGTGGCGAAACAGTTAATTCCGGAAGTTGGTGGCGCAAAATCAAAGCAAACAAATGTGGTAAATATGCGTCTATATTTTTTAACTTTTAAATAGGCTAAAGTGCCCAACTTTAATTAACTTACGTAATTGTATTTTAAATAATTCTTTTTACTGTTCTAGTGTGACTTCATTGTAAATAATCAACGTTTACCAAATACAAATCAAACTGGTGCTAAAATCAATCCAGTGAATCCGGCATTGGTTGCGGCAGCTGCAGCTGCCGCCTCTACAAAACCAATACGAGATCCACGTCTACTACGCCAGCAACATCAACACGATACTAAAGAACAACATAAATTTCCAAAGTTAAGCAATGACAGTCAAGCAATTATTTCTCAGACAACTGCTACATCGTCACTGATCCAAGCAACGACAGGATCAGTAGCAGGACCAACAGTGTCAGACAAAGTTGCAGTTTTTGAAAATAATAAAAATGTAACGAATAAACTCTCTGTACGAGATACTCATAAAGACACCCGTTTGTCTAATAAAATTGAAAAAAAATCAAAGGCCTCTTCTAAATCCTCAGTATCCTATTCTGATTTTAGTAAAAATGTTAATCATTCTAGTAATAGCCATAAAAATGATAAATCAGCGCCAAATTCTAAAGCTTCATCTAACGTTGCTGATTCATCTAAATCAGCATCGTTATCAACGGGTAAATCATCCTCTAGTTCATTTTCTAATGAGAGCAGTTCGAGCAACACAAGCTTGGACTTGTCGTCTAGTCCTAATAAAAATAAGAATCGAACATCTTCAACTAGACATAAAAAACGTGATAGGACCGATCATGATAATGGGCAGGAATCTACTAGAACGAATAAACGTGGCAAAATCTCAGTTAAAGGGGATAGCAATAACACGTATTACAAAAATACTAATAATGATAATTCTTCATCATTTAAGAATGTTAAGGGTTCCAACAAAAATCGAAATTATATGAGGCGTAATATAAATAACAGTCCACCGGAAGATGATTATGTAAGAACATTAAAAACACATGAGAAATTGCCATCTAGATCACAACAATCGGATAAGAAAAACAATGGTAAGCATTGAACTGAATTAGTAGTTTAGTGGTTCTACTTGTACTTAAACGACTTGGTTGTCACCGTTGTTTTACGCCTAAATGGATGATAAATAAGAACAGCGGAATGGATACAGCTGAGCATGCGAAACATTAGTAGCTACAACTGCCAATCAATTGAATAATTAAATTTACAAGTTTATAGCACAGTTAAATGATTGCTTAGTTCACAAGTGTTTTATTTATTTATTTATTTATTTTCATAGAATCAATACCATCTACTACCAAACCAATGGACGTGGACTTAAGACAATTAAGCATTCCAATCAATAAAAGACGATCAACTGAAACAGCCGATCAAACAGCAAAGAAACAAAGAAGTCTTGACACGTAAGTTGCAAAAGTTATAATCCAGAAAATACTATTTCACTTTTAAGTGAACTGTACAGTTGACAAGTTTTTTGTCGTCAAGTTTCTTTTCTCCAATTTTGGATACATTAATAAATACAAACCCAAAATAAAAAAGTGTATCTATCTAAAATAGATCTATGTTATATTTTAATACTTATCTTTCTGGTGAATTAGCACAGTAATTAAAATATAATATTCGTTATACTAGATAAATAAAATTTTCAAAGCTAATTTTGATAACAGTTTATTAAATATAAAGTATAAACATAAATATCAGCTATTCTCTTGGGAATTAAAATTTTATTTGGTATACCTTGAATTTATACAAAATATTACCAAACTTGCCGACAAGTGACAAGAAAAATAGTGCAGAACCTATTTTCGACAAGTTCAACCAAACTTGATAACAAGTGCAATGTGCGCGTGCGTAACGCAAAACTTAATGTCAAAAATTAACTTACCAACAAGAAAACTTGTCAACTATAAAGTCCACTTTACGAAAGTTTTTTGATTTTATTATTATTTTTTTTATCACACAGTCTATTTGGAAATGAAGATATCGATCTTAGACAGATGAGCGTACCTAAAACAGACAATGTGGTTGGTGGTGGTGCTGAACGGAAACCATCATTTGTTCCGCCCCTAGATAGACCTCCAACACCACCACCACCAATTATATCACTAAGTTCCGATGAACAGTCTGATGGTACTTCACCGTCAACAACGAAGGGATCAGCACCAGTAGCTCCTGCGGCAGCACAATCACAACCAACGCCACTACTACCAAAAAGCGATTTGGATACAGTGAGAGCTAAATTAGCGCATGCTTCAGGATGGGCAAAAGTTTCGTCTAAATCATGTAAGTATTATATAAGCCTACACCAGAAATGGTAGACAGATATATTACGATATATATATATTTTTGTTTTCGTTTTGATTCCCTACGGTACATTGATGTTTGGACACTAGATAAAATAATGGACTTAATATTTATTTATGCAGTAATCTGCCAACAGTCTGGACGATAAATTAATATAAATTCTATTTGATAAGTTCTTGATTGATTTGCTTTTTTACAGTTCACAAACGAAAACTTCAAAATGACGCCACTCTTAATGATTTCTATTTGCGTCATCATCAACCAACATCTAAACAACAACCACTGCAGCCACTAATACCCACAACAACGACGGCAAGTATGCCACAAGAACAACAACAACAAGAATCGATAACTAAGTCGAGTCATATCACTAACCAACAAGATAATCATATATTTAAGAAAATTTTATTGGAAGATCCGATTAAATTAGGAAGTGATAAAATCAATGAAAACTTATCAGAGAATAGGTGTGATTTTGCAAAAGACATTATTGGTTCTACAAATGGCCAATATCAAGATACAGACGATCGCAGTAACATTAATAATAATCAATCAGTGAAGCAACAACAACAACACCTGATTTTCAACGATAAAGATGAACGCATTCACTTGCCTCGAATGCCATCAGCGGCAGTACGGCTGCCATCACAATCGCCAACCAATCACGAAGGCAAGATTCCACCACCACCTATTCCACCTAGTCATCTTCATCACGGCCAATTCTTCCCAATGGGTAATGATATGTGGGGGCCACACTTTAATATGCCATCTGAATTGAATAATCCAATGGACATGCCGCCATTTATTAGTAATAATAATAACAATTTGAATCCAATGCCATCGTTACTCACATCGTCACTAACACCAGTCGCCCCAGCGACAGTGTTACCGCAGGCAGTAGCAGCAGCAGTTTCAAACCCAATTGACGTGAAAGAATTATATCAGAAATTGGTGCAGTCTGGTTTTGTCAATCCAAATAATATACAAACACCAAAAAATGTTCCTAATAACAATTTCGATACGCAACTATTGCTCAATCCTATCGAAAATGTCCCTAGTAATAGTAACAGTCAATCGGAAATTTGGTCAGCATCCTCGTTATCACCAATATCGTCATTGGACAATACACTGATTAACAATCCTACTAATAGTAACAGTAATAACAATAATAATGCAATTGAAGCATCAATAATGACAATGAAAAATAATAAAAAAGCATTTGTATCAGCATTGAAACCGATTAGTTTCGCAAAACCGCATACATTAAGAACAGTACAACCACTTTTGTATACCGTATTATATTCCGGAATGCAATGTTCCAGTTGCGGTATGCGATTTTCACCTGAAGCAAGCATGTTTTATAGTCAGCATTTAGATTGGCATTTTAGACAAAATCGCAAAGGCAAAATGAATGCCAAAGTGGCCAGTAGCCGAAAATGGTACTATTCATTAGTGGATTGGAAGAATTATGAAGAAATTGAAGACTTAGAGGAAAGAGGTTTGTGATTTTACTTAGAAAAAACGAATCATTCGATTGGAAGAATATATACTAATAGATTTACTTTTTTGATATTCTTATAGAAAAGAACTATTTCGATCAGCAACAGCAAGCTGAAACTGTGGAAGAAACTGAAGACGAGGAAATTCCATCTGTACCAGCTGATCCAAATAGCACTGATGAACGATGTCAAGTGTGCAGGTATTTTACTATATTTTTTAAAATATTCATATATATGAAACACGTTTAAGAGAATCCTCCTAGAGAACACGTACAAAGAACAACAAAACCCAAATAAAATAAACCTAACCTTCGAAAATATTTCAATTATTTCAAAGTTGAGAGGGTAGCAATATTTTTACACACTATAATATTATCAAATAATAGATAGATTACCCAGTCTCTACCCCTTCACCATCGATATTCTTTTATCTTCTATAAAATTAAAGATAATGTAAAAAAGTAAAAAATCACGTAGTGTTCTGAACATTCAACCTGAATTCCGCCATCTTGACATTTTACTCATAGCAAAACTTATTTTCACGTACTTATGACAAACAATTCTGCTCATAAGGCCATCTTGTAATTAATATTTAAAGTAAAGTTTTAGAGGCCTAACTTACCTAATGAATGAAAAATAAAATTATCACACAATTATTATTGCGATTATAAACATTTATGTTATTAATTTTTAATAGAGATACATTTGAACAATTCTTCAATGAAGATAAGGAAGAATGGCATTTGCGAAATGCAATCAAAATGGATGCTAAAACGTACCATCCAGTATGCTATGAAGACTATCTGGTTCGTATAAAATTTATCAATATTTTATGATAAGTGATTAACTAATAATTTTTTTTTATATAATGAAACAGAATTCTTCTAAAGAAATAACAATGGATGATAATAAACTAGACACTATCACTTTGTCACCAAAAAATACATTAATTCCTGGACTAGAAATTATCCTTGATGATGATGATGATGACGAAGAACCAAGGGAAAATAGTAATAGTGGAAAATTAGATGTTGAAAAAGGGTTGGAGGTGATTTCTTTAGATGAAAGTCAAGATTCAAATATGGAATGTGATCATAATGATAATGATAAACCAAGTAAGTTCAATATTCACTGTGTTAAATCAATTCATTCAAATGAGTTTAATGATAAAATATAATAATTAATGCATTGATATACTTATATAATGTATGATCTTCTTCTAGAAGAACCAGTGCAAATGAATGATTACGACGATGACGGTGACGATGATGATGTTATTCTTAATGAAGTTGCACCGATAAAAATTGTCGTTGATGATGACGATGATGACGACGATGATAATTCACAGGAACCATTATTTAATCGTGTTATTAAGCAGAAACCCAAAGAAGAATTTGACGATGGTTTTGTTGATGTTGGTGAATGTGGATTAGTCAGTTTAAATAAAGTTGGCGAAATTAAAATTAAAAGTGAACCAATTGACCACGGTAAGATTACATACTCCACAGCATTTGTCTATTTACAATTGTAATTCATTTATTAATGATTTTGTGTCTGTTTCGTTTAGAAGATGAATTAGGAACAGCAAGTGAAGAACCGATAAAGAATCTAGATGATTCAAGTGTGGAAACAACAGCAACTGCACAATCATCTCTAGCATCATCACAACAAACACCAGTTATACCAGTAACAACACATCCACATATGGTAACCTCCATTGATGGTAATACAGAATTAGTGTCAAGTAATTCATCACTGGTACCTACTACAATATCTAGTGGAAAAATTAAAATTAATATATCTAAACCATTGCCTGTGATAACTGCAAAAGAAATTACTAGTTCTAATAGTAATAGTAGTAGTAATAGTAATGATAATAATGTAAATACAAACAAATTAGGTAAGAACGGTATAGGTGAAGAACAATTTGTTGATCCTGAAATTATTCATTATAAACCGGCATTAAAGGATGTACCATTAAGGAAAATGCCACGTGTAAAAAAGGGTCACGAACTAACGGGATTATGTAGTATAATGTGACATTTTAATAAAGTGACCATGTGTGACGATAAAATATTGTATATTCAACTTTTCTTTTGTACATAATTATTACGTTAAGGTTATGATTTAATAGAAAATAAAAAGGCTATACGCAATGCATTCAAAATTTTGACTGGGAAATGTTTAGTTTTTATATTGTTTTTTATTTTCAATGAAGATTGAATACATTGCGATTTTCTTTTTATTAACTTTACTGTTAATTTGTTGTAAATAGAAATGCATACATTGTGAAATTATTTATTAATGATACTCAAAATTTGCTGTTCCTCAAGTTCTTTTTTTTATGAAAATAAAAATATATTTATATTTTTTGATCATTGGTATTTGATTTATGTGGGAACAAACAATAAAACATGAGAAAAATCAGTGTTTAATTTTCTTTTATTTAGAAATTTCATTCACAGTCTTAATATTTATTATGTAACTAATAATACATACAATGATTATTATTATAAATTAGAAATTTTGTAGCATATATGATGGGCAGTCAATGAATAAAATTCTTTAGAAAATCACACTGCTTTTTTTGTATTTCAATATTTATCCTTTGCATTGATTACTACACATTCTACAAAATAAAAATAAATGAAACATAAGTAGAAAATATCGCAGTATACATTTTATTAATAACTAAGTAAACAAAGATATTTTTTAATGCCTGAGATGCTTAAAAGACTCCAGCCCGCAAAAATTGAGTACATTTGATTTATAATTTAATTTTTATACAAAATTATTAATAGTTTCACTTATTTTCGTACAAGATGAGAAAATTTATGCAAAATTTATGATAATCAGCCATATTGATAGTGTCAAATGAAAATCGATTAAAAATAGCGTTAATAATTAACGATTTTGACGATATTTTAATCGTTCATTAATGATATGAATTATCAATATCTCGCGGGCTGAAAAATAAATAAATTGCATTTGTATTCTACCATTTGGCTCGTTTCCCCCAGTCTTTTGGCGTCCAATGCAATGATTTCGAATCGATTCTAATTGATCGTGTCTCCATTGCTTTATAATGTTGTTTAATAATATCTTTACTCAATGTTATTATGTATTGCCCTTTATAATAATTGATTAAATTTAAATTTTGTAACGTTGAGATCACATCTTCTTTTTTAATACTGGTTAGTTCACAGATTTCACTAAAACAAAAATAAATAAATAATATGCCTATGTTCATCCCAAATACTTACTACTATACTAATCATTAAGATCACAAAAAATACAGGGTTGCTGGAAAATTGCTTATGCACATGTGTTGTAACAGCTGCCAAATTTCTACTGATTACATTGAATATGCCTAAATCATAAGTAACTATTTAAAAATGTATTTATTCCTAAAGTGGACTTGTTTAATGAATTTGTCAATTGGACAAATTAACATTCCCAGTTGACAAGTTAATTTTTGAAAAGTTTTGCATTACGCACGTGCATATTGCACTTGTTGTCAAGCTTTCTTGGATTTGACGAAAACAGCGGTTCTGCGCTATTTTTCTTGTCACTTGTCGGCAAGTTTGGTAATATTTTGTATAAATTCATATATACCAACTAAACTTTTAATTCCTATAGAGAACAGCTGATATTTATATTTGTATTTAATAAACGGTTGTAAAAATTAGCTTTGACAATTTTTTTTATCTAGTATAACGAATATTATATTTTAACTAGTGTGCTTATTTACCAGAAAGATAAGTATTAAAATATGAGTTAGATCTATTTTAGATAGATATATTTTTTTTATTTTCGGTTCGCATTTATTAATGCAATCGAAATTGACAACTGTACAGTCAAACGGCAGGTATACCAACAGGTATACTTGGACGAGTTATTCCTTCTTTTTGGGACTAACGTTATGCAAGAAATGATTAGTATAGTGCAATGTATTTGTTCCGAGAGCATCTATTACATATAAGAGCTTATCATTATGTATATAACAGGTGATTTAGAATGACTTACTTGATGGTGGCCTGCGGTTTCTCATTTTCGCCTACCGGTTTTAATGATAATAAAATTTCTAATATTGTTTGCGCCCAATAACTTCGGTATGACAATAACCCTAAATCAGATAATGGTTTTTCCGGTGAGCCAGTTTTTCCTTCAAATTTCGATAATTCATAACCTATTAGTAAAAGAATACCCTTTGATTAATTGTTTAATAAAAATGTTTTTTCATTCTTACTGAATTCAATAAGTAATTTTCCATATCCTTTTCGTTGATATGGTGGCAATGTTAATATACATGCAACATTATAATCTTCAGTTGATTCTTTTTCTTTCGAGAAATATCCAACAATATGAAATCCACGATGATCAAATACGGTCATTACATAAAATAAAAATGGATCAGTATCGTAATATAGTGTTTTATGGTCTAGAAATAGTTTTGCTAAAAGGCATAAATTCTGTGCGTAAACTTTATTTTTTCTGCCATCAATTTCAAAGAATGACACCGTATCTTTTCTATAAATCTCATTTCCAGGTGGATGTCTTAGATTGCATTTTATTAAATGTCGTTCTAAACATTTTCTACTTTTTCGATATTTCAAACAAAATTCACATATGTAAATACATGGTAAATGGACCATTTCCTAAAAGAAACTTCAAGCATTAAAATAGAAGCTACTACCATACAGCCAACATTTTAGTGTCATACTTGTGGATAAGGTGCAAAATACCATGGTCTAATTAAATGTCCACCCAATTCAATCATTTCAATATTTTTCATTCGTGTAACTAAATCATCATGATGTGATACCATACTGCCAGATTGTCGTGGACCACCTCCACCACCGCCGCCACCCGCTGATTGATTGAATTTCCCATCTTGCGAATCTTCATTGTCCAATGACTGTCCTTTTCGTTTTCGATTAATTTTCTTTTGTATGGCAGCTGCTAATACTGCATTTCCATTTAATAATTCTGTATTATTCGATGCAAATGGACTGGCGGGTCGTGACACCTGAGTACCACTACTAGCACCACCACCACCACCGCCGCCACCAATTTGTACTTTTTTTGGTGTTGCTGCCTCCGAACCGGGACCTAAATCTTTTCTTGGGAAATGTACTTTACGTGTATCTAATTCATCTTCGGTTACCCATTCATCTAAACGTTTATTGACTAGATGGAAAAGAGAGCGTACATTGTTAATTTATGCAAGGATCAATGGCATATTTAATTTACTTACAATCTACATAATGTACGTAGTAAAACTTAATTCCCTGCATATCTTTGATGCTTACAATTTCGGCTAGAGCTGCAAATTAAATGATTAACAGTTTAGTCAATAAATTGAAACTATATTCATACTTACGCCATTCCGATGTTCCTTTCATGTGAACTGGTAGCCGACATCCTTCAATTAATGAAGACTAAAAATATAAAAGAAATAACTAGTTGAATTCATTTATAAAAACAATGCGTTTGAAAACCGCATGCCTTCTGTCGATTGAGAGTACGAGACTTGAAAATGGAATGGAATTAAAAAATATAATAAATCTACTTACAGTAGAATCACATAATGTACCATCATCCATATCTTCCATATTAACTTTCATTGGGACTAATTTGTTTATAAATGTCCACTATTAACTAAGGAAAATATTTATGTTTTTATAATAACATTCGATCAGCTGATTGTATTAAAATGGCATGACATCTAGTCGTGAGTAATGACTGTCAAATAAAGGCACGTATATGCGGTTGCATATAAATAAAATTGACAAAAAACGAGGGTCCCAGTAGTACGGTAAGATCGAGCACACATTCATCTTAAGACGACCACATATTGATCTTAAATTTTATATCTTAAGCGTGCATACTGCATCATGCAGTCTGCATAGCCATTTGGCTAACCATAAGATCAGCGCACAGCCATGTGTGCTGGGATTACACACGAGGGCGAGCACACATTCATCATTCATATTAAATTATAAACTTTGTCAAACATTTGGAGACCTATAATAAGGAGTAGACTCTAGACTCAACCTCACAATAGGTTAAAATATTTGTGGGTCAGAAAATTTTTGGATGAGTATGTGATCGCCAATAAATCTCAAAATGAAGGTTGCCAATTTTTAGGCAACATTGTCTGCAGCTCTCGTCTCCCTTCCCTAAAAAAATAGAGATAGCGGCGCTATCATAGCGCCGGTGCAATCTATATTTTGAGATTTAAGATGAATTTGTGCTTCCCTCCCCCTAAATCAACAATCAGTTGATTAAAATTTAAACATTTGTTCTATGGACTGATAATAATTAATTACAAAATTATAATATAACTATGGACTATGGAGATCTATAATAGTGAGTAGACTCAACCTAACAAAATTCAAAATATTTGTGATTAGTAATTTTTTTGTCCACCAGATGGATTCATGTACATTGCGATAATTACCTGCAATTGTCAGATCAATGACGTGCGTTGTTCCGTGTTCAAATTATTTTCAAATTTTATATTAATTTTGATATTTAAAATAATCCATAGTATTCTAACCAAAGAAATCTTATAACTATTAAATAATTGTTAACAATTTCAAAACAAATTTTAACAATTATATATTAATTTGTAAATTTTGTAATATATTTTTACCGAATCTTATAGCACGTCACTGATCGTAAAATTAATAAAATGGGGAAAAAAACAAAACTAAGCCAATTTTTTAAATAACAATCATAGTTTTAATGTGCTGCCATAAAATCTATGATTTTTCTTAAAAATAATGAAATTTGATTTTTTCATAAAAGCAATTTTAAAAACTGTTGTCTCAGTTAGTCGCAGGGCCGCCTAGGGGAAGCTCGTTTTTGTTTTTATAGTGTTCACTCCTGCCTATAGCTTATAGCCCCCCATAAACATAACAATATCCCAATGGTAAAGAATACGAACGCCACTTCGCGCATTGCAAAGATAAATGAAATTAAAACATTGTTGCCACATGTACGACTTTTATGGGTACCAAAAATTAAAGCGAAGACGAAACTTAATTATATTTTAATTTTTAGTCCGTAAAAAGATTTTATAGTAGTAGTTAGATAAGTATAATTTAGTGATAAAATTAAGTTCGTATAAATGAGTGTCTTCATTTTCCAAAAACGTAAACAAAACCAGGGTTGGGAACCGGTTCAAAAAGCCGTTTTAAAAACACTTCGGTTTATTGTATATATGGGAGCCTTGAAACTTACTATAAGCTATACATTTTTGTGAATCAAAATACGAACCGCTTTGCAATTTTAGGAAACGGTTCGGGTCAAAGCATTTTATTCGGCATGCAGTGAAATTGAGGTTTGGCAAGACGTCGAATTCTGTTAGCGGTTCTTGCATAATTCACAACCCTGAACAAAACTGTTAAGATAAACTTTTATACTCTATTTCTCTCTGTACACATTTCTAAAATTCATTATAATTTTACAAGCTTGGAACTTGGATTATTTCAAATCATATTCCGATCTAGAAGTTTTATTATTCCAATAAGGAAAAAAATTAATGTTTAGACAAATAGTTTGTGCAATGAATTAATACGAATCGAATGTTCCATTGATACTTAAAAAAATCAATCGAGATTAATTCTTCACATGAAATCTTTTCATGTCTAAAAAATAATTTCATTTTCTTTTTTGATTTTTGATATCGAAGAAATCGGTTGCATATGGCAACAATGCTTTAATTTCGTCTATTTTCGCGTATGACTGATATACCAGTCATACGCGGAAAACGGCCGCTATTGTAGCGTCTGTATTCTTTACGATTGCCACATTTTCAAAGTATTTCCACGTTCCAGTAATAATTTAACAGTTCCCACCTACTCTCTAATAAGTTAACCTTGGATAACTATAATTTTTTATTATAAAATTGGAAACTGGTCGAAAACTAGTTAGAAATATTAACTTGCAAAGAAAATTGTTATGTGCCCAGTTTTCGTTTACAGCGTTTAAATATTTCGTGAAACTCGTTAAATCTATCTACCGTACTTACCCGAGTAACTTACCTGATTGAATATGTGAGCGGCTATGATATATCTTCGATCTTCGTGTTTTTTTTTTTAAGATTTTCTTTAAAAAAATATTTTTTTTGCCCCTCAACATTACTGATTTCTTTTTTTCGCAGATATTTTAAATTTTTATTATAAAATATTTTTATATCAAAAATTCTTTTTTAATATTGGTTACTTTTTACCAATATTACCTATTATCAATTTTTTCTGTTGGAGGGGCATATGGATATATTAGGATTATTTTTTAAAATCTCAAATCTTTACAATAAAATACTTATTACTAAAATGTCTTACTTTAAGGTTACATACAATGAAATCGATTACATTATGCCAACGTATAAGTGTAAAATAATTCCATAAAACATGTCTCTTACTACTACGTATATGAAGATGTAAAAAACTTTCGACTACAACATATCCTTTACTGATTTTTAAAATGAAATAAAATGAAATTTTTCTTGTATTACATCTTCTACACCTTATCATGCTCCTCTATTAAAAATAAACATTATTATAATAATTGTTAAACTATATTCTATTTCGCATATACAAACCAAGATTAATTCCAAAGAAATACTAATTCATCTGATGGAGAAAAATAATGAAAATAAAATATAATTATGGATTGCATTAATGCACATTCTCATATAAAAGCGAATGCTAAACAAAAAAGTTATATTGAAGCAAAAAACAAAATATATTAAAAAGGAATCAAGCCAAATTTTCATGTACCAATAATAGTTTGCTTTTTAACCGAATTACGATAGGATCAACGAAATTCGATCATTGTACTACTCAATTTTCAGATTTGTGAAAATTCTGCTTATAAATAACATTCCTAATAATATTTTAATGGTGTAATAATAAAATATTGTTCCATAAACATTTAAATTATCGCATTGTCCTCGACATGATACAATTATTCATTAAAATAAATGAATTAAACATTCATGTCTAGAAATCATGTTACGTTAAAGAGTGTTTAGGTGCAAATAAAATAACGAAGATAATGTTTTCATCTTATAATATAAGATGAATATAATATAAGACGATATAATATCTTATATCGTCGTTATTTTTTATTTAAGCACAGTTTAATTTTAAAGTTAAAGGTCCATTTACACGAGAACGAGTTTTCTGATGGGTAACAATCATAACGAGTATGCCAAATGAAAGGAGTATCGGTCTCACTGTTCATGGCGGCAATGTTGCCGCGTTACAAACACGGCAATGTCAGCCGTGTTTGTACGGAGACCATTCTTAAATGCATCAATCACACTGGCGGATTGTCTAAAAAAGCAACCTGTGGCTTTCTTATTTTCAATTCCTATACAATTTTCTACCGTTCGGTAATAAAAATATCACGAAGCAAATATATAACTAAATAAAAAATCGTCAAAAATAAAAAAGGTCAGCAAACAAACTTATCAAATGTAGTGTTGAAATTTAATTGATCTGCATGTATCTAACTAAATGAATCGTTATAAACGTATTATGGTCAGCATAATGCATACCATTTCACATATACCTATACATATACACATAATATATTGCTACATGCTATATGGATCTGTTTATGATCTGTTGGGGCCATAATATGCGCAACTATAACCAATAAAGATGTAAAATATATGTTTATATGTCCATATTATTATTTGAGTGGAAAAATGCAGCACAATTGGCAACAGTGCCTTAATGAATATCGATCCGGTTCACCAATGTGGACGCGATAAATTCAACAGGCATAATTCAGAAAAATCGTTCTCGTATAAATGCACCATAAAGATGTTTCCAAAGTAAATTGATACGATTTTCTAAAAACACTTTACATGTATCGAAAAATGCATATACACAAAAGAATATTATATACAATATAAAATTTACAAGTTTAAGTAGTTTCCTTTTTCAAAGTGGTGGAAAATAGTGACTTATTTTTTTCTCTTTTCACTTGATATTTGTTAGGTACATTATCTCGCCAAATATAAAAATCTAAACTTTTTTACATTCTAAATTACTTAGCTAATAAGTAAAAGTATTTTTCAAATACAGAAACAACTGACAAAATATCAAAACCCAAAAACTATTACTATCGTCTCCAGGAGCGATCCTCTTCATCTTCATCTTCATCGTCTTGTAGAAGAGCCTCTTCAGTTTCAGGAGCCAACTGTAAAAAGAAATAAATAAATAAATAAATAATTAGCTACAAATCAATACCAAGCTCATTGTTAATTATTTTACATACCTCTTCTTCACCTTCCAAAAGGCTTTGGTCAATTAAATGATCTTCCTCAGATTCGGATAGGAGTGCATTTTTGGAAGAACCATTACCACCACCAGTAGCAGCACCACTCGCAACATTATTACTGCCACTGACGCTTTTTTGACTTTGTAGACGATTGATATTGTTTGCTTGCCAAGTAATTGATAATGTACGATCCTGAATAGATTTTTTATTTGATTAAAAATTGAATATTAGGAGAATTGAAAATGAGATTATTTGGTAATTTTGAAATTATATATATATATTTTTAAATCAAATGTTACACCACTGGATTCTAATCAAAAATATTTATTGAATGCAGTTTTCACTTTTCAACATGCAAGTTTCATAGAAGGGCGTCCGAAAATCAGCATTTCTATTTTTCAGAGACTATTAGTCGACAGTACTTTGTGTTTCATAAATAAATAGCGCAGTGTCCCGGAAACCTCATTATTTTACCTCCAATAAATACCCGTAAAATCCCGAATTTTTTTTGAAACATTCGCCACTTCGTTTATTTCAGATTCAACTAATTTCCTGTTCATTTATTATAATTTTAAATAATTAAAATAGAAAAAATTTTAAATTAAAAACTTACTTCAAAATGTTTGCCTTTCAACATAGCCATTTCTGCATCTTTTCGGGTTTGATAATTTACTGTGATACTTGGCAATGCTGGATCAATAATGTAATCAATAATTTTTCCAAATTCCTTTAAATAAACAAAAAATTAATAATAATTTATCTTCCAGCAGAGCTACTTTTTTTCTCTCTCTCTCTCTCTCTCTCACTCTTATTTATTTATTTCTTACTTGGAAATGTTTCAATACACTGTCTTGTTCATCAGTTTCATATCCAGAGATTAATAATCTTGTTGGACGATTATCGACAACATTTTTTTGCAATGAATTATTACTAACAGTTTGGGATGGTGCTACTGTTACATTTACGTTGTTTATTATTTTATTGACTGTTTTAATGTTGCCTTTTAGTTCTAAAAATTTACAAAAAGATGAATTAGTGTCAATCAAAATAAGACAAATGTTTTTTGTCAATGATAGTACTCGTATATGATAAATTAATTTTCTACTTACTTGGATCTTTCAAATTATTCTTGCTCAATAATCGTCTATTAATAACTGGCATTGGGTAGCGACCTCTTCCTCTACCAGATATCGTTCCACCTCTACCACCTCTAGGACTAGTACTACTAGTCATAGATCGGGCCACTGCACTTAATTCACTTAATTTTTTTTGCAATTCAGTTGTATCGGCACCTTCTTGTTGTTTAGCAATTAAATCCAGTTCAGTATCAAGTAACTCCTAAAATAACAAAAAAAAACTTAGTTGATCACACATTGAAATACTCTAGAATCTATTCGAGATGGCCGCAGTTTGACCAGGTAAACTAATTTCATTCATTTTATTACCTTTTGAGCTTCTTCTTTGGTTTTTTTTAATGGCAGTGAATTTTTAGCGGTTAAAGCACTACGTTCAATATCCTCTTTAATTTTCTTTATGCTGTTCTCTGTTAGTTTAATTGTATTTTTGATATCGTCACGTGCTGATCCAGGAGGCACTAGAAAATCAAAGAATATAACGACATGTTTTATCATAAGTTCATACAGCTTACATTTCTGAAACTTGTCCAACAAGATTTTCAAATTTGATAAATATTGTTGAAGCAATTCTTGTTTCTTTCTTGCCAAGTCACTTTGCATTTTCAACATTTCTTTATGGTTTTCATCTTTAGTTTTAATTATCTGGAAAAAGAATGGTACTCGTATTGAATATAAATTGAATTATTAAGAAATTAATCATTGGTATTTACTTGCGCTTGGGTAGCTAATAAATCTTGATTCTTTTTAATAGCGGCATTAGCTTGAGCCTTTTGTTCCTCCCTAGTTAATACGTTCTTATTATCGTCTTCTTTTTCTTCTTTGGTCTCATCTTCTGTTACCTCACCAGCTTTAGGTTGAACCAAATTTAAAACCTTAAAAAATTAATTACTAATTAGTGATTGGTATTATGTAAAAAAATAAACGACCTTATCCATTAATAAATCGGCCATTGATAAAATTATTTCTCAAGTGGACTTCACAGTTGACAAGTTTTTTGTCGTCAAGTTTCTCGAAGAAAAAAATTGCCGTTTGGCTTTACAGTCGTCAATTTTCTTTTTGACAATTTCAATTACATCAATAAATGCCAACCGAAAATAAAAAAAATAGATCTATCGCATATTTTAATACTTATCTTTATGGTAAATTAGCACAGTAGTTAAAATATAATATTCGTTACTGGGTAAACAAAATTTTCAAAGCTAATTTTGATAACAGTTTATTAAATATGAACATAATTATCAGCCGTTCTCTTGAGAATTAAAATTTTAGTTGGTATACCTTGAATTTATACAAAATATTACCAAACTTGCCGACAAGTGGCAAGAAAAATAGCACAGTCTATTTTCGCCAAGTCCAAGCAAACTTGTTAACAAGTGCAATATGCGCATGTGTAATGCAAAACTTGTCAAATTTAACTTCCCGATAAGAAAACTTGTCACTATAATGTCCATTTGATATAATCTAGTTGTCACAATTTTAAAGGGAAAAACATACTATTTAATTGTCTCTAAACTAAACTTACTTTATTGCAACCAGGAGGTGCTGCGTTCGTACCACCTAAACGGTGTTTAATCGATGTTCCTCTTTGTTGAACAGGTGGCAAATTTTCTTGTTTACTGCCATCATTACTATCATGCCAAAATAATTTAATAAATCGGTTATTTAACACAGCTTCAGTGCATCTATAAGCTGAATTCGCTTCAGCATGTGTGGAAAAGGTTACAAGTGCCGCTTCTGCATCACCTTCATATTGCACCTTAAAAAATAATAGTTTATTATAAAAATGTTTCAAGATGGCTGCAGCTATTTAAACTTAAAAATAATAACAACAGCACAACACTCAGCTATTTACCTGTATATTGACGATTTTTCCGAATTTAGCAAAATGATTATTTAAATGTGTAATTGTATTAATACCAATTGGAACTTTTTTCAATTCCAAACTGCAATTTAAATTATTCTTCCTAGGACCAAGTCGAGTGAAATCAAACTGAAAAAAAAAGAAGAACGTTTAAGCACAAATTTTGCACTTCAAAAGCAACCTATTTACCCTTTTCTTATATGAATTTGGATTTGTATTTTCAACACCCGAATGTGGAGCATTTGACATCAGCCCATAACCTTGTACTGGTGCAGAATTAACTGTATTAGCATAAATGTTGTTATTGTTATTATTATTAATCACGGGCGCTGGAGTATAACTACCATCTGGACCAGTTGTTACAGCTTTCGAATTATCCACAACTGGTACGGCTATTAATTCTCTTTGTAAACCTACAGATGGTGGGGGCTGGGTAAACGAATTCATATTCGGCAACTGCAATTAAACATGTTGATGTGTTTATTTATAGATTAATACAAATTAATTGATTATAAGAGGAAAATGAAAGAAATTCACAAACACGCTTACCCTTCCAACAGCCATATTATGCCGCGGTGCTCTAAACCGTACGCCAGGCCACATTTGTGGCGCCTGTGGATTATATGGATTATCAATCATAGGATGACGTAGTGGAGCTGTAGTAGCTGAAGCAGCCGCCGCTGCAGCTGCTGCTGCCGCGGCAACATGAGGCGGTGGACTCGGTAGAGAAGCCGCTCTAGCTGCTAAAGCACCGGCAACACCTTCTTCCGGGTTATAAGACAATACACGAGTTAGTGTTGAATCTTCCAGTACTACAGGATCAATACCATGATCAAATAAACACATTTCACCACGCATACAATAACCCATCTCATCAAAATCTCTGAAAATATAATGATATAAAATGATTCAATGAGCAACTGATTCAATTCAATGATTCTGATCGATAAAACTTACCTGCATCTTTTTTTATTATTAGTTGATGGTACAGCTGGGATTTGATTAGTGTTTGATATTATGGTGGTATCAACATCAGCATGACCCGAATTTGCAATCGGTGAACCAGGTCTAAAATAAAAAATTAGTCTTAGGTTCTGTTAGAAACAAAAAAGAAATTGAGTTATTGTGTAGCTCAAATCATTAATAATATACCTTGGTGGGACAAAACTAGGTTTACATAAAATATCCAAAGGTTTGCTTGGAAAAATTTCAAATAAACTATATTAATGATAATTAAATTATTTAATAAACCTATTTCCTATTATCTGTAAAGTACCAGATTTATGCGCGCATATTCATGCCAACGGCAGGTTGAAAATTTATAAAAGTTAAAGTAAATATTCTCTGATACATCATTATACATCATATATATAAATCTTTAACAGCTATTTTATTAATATTACTATTTTGCTAAAGAAAAATATACCAAGAAAATTCTGATTAACTTCACTGCAGTTACAAGACTAGAAATTCGTATCCCATCGTCTCTCTTGGGAATAGCAAATAGGTCTATTGTTTTAATCGTAATTGTGTGATCTAAATTGTTTAATTGATTGAATATTTACCTTGAATGATTTTTCATATCTTTCGAGTCTCTTCGTTCACGTTTTTCTAACGATTTTGAACGACTTCTACTTCTACGACTTGTAAATCGACTGCGATGAGTATATCTAGGACTACGTGATCTTGATCTTAATTTGCCCGGATTTGGACTATATGTTAATAAATAAAAAAATATTAATTGATAATAAATCAAACGAAATTAAAATTATTATTATATTTATCATTATAAATGAAAAATATATTATATATTAAAATATAATATATTAAATTAATATAATTTAATATAATAAAATTTTGCCACGTCGCCAGTTTAATATTGTGTTTAACATCGTGCTTTACTGTCTGCGCTTTTTGTCGAACCTATTCTATTAGGTCCCAGAACTGTGTATTGCATTCTATTTGGCAAGTATCAATACTCCCATTAACTTATTCTACACCATATCAGAAACACCAACCTATAACTTGGTGAAGGTCCTTTATGTGCTGGAGAAGAAGGATTGTATGAAGGCGAAGGTGGTTGATAAGGTGGCGACATTGGACTATAATAATTGGGTGATGTCGGAAACGGTTTATTTCTATATGGTGATTTAGCTGATCGCCAATTCCTACGTTCAAAATTCCTATTTCTTTCCCGTTTCTCTGTTCTACTACTATGTTCACGTTCCCTTGATTTCTCTTTTGATCTTGATCGTTTCACTCGGTCCCATGATCTTGAACGGGATCTTGTGCGATGTCTGGATAATGAACGGCGTCTGGGGTATCGAGTTTTTGGCTTAATATCTTTTTCCTGAGAATTAAAATATCATTTGTTACGATGTGAATTTTATTAATCAATATCATCTTATTGAAATGATTATCACTTACTCCATTTTCCGATAACTTCTTAGTTTTAGTATCAGATTTTTTCACTTCGTTTTTTCTTTCCGTTGCAGCTCCATTTACCACTTCAGTTAAGTCGGGTAGATCATTCGGAGGTACTATTACCTTCATTTCTTTTGTCTATAAATCGATAATAATTAAGAGCATTTTATTAACAAAGAGAACAAAGCAAAACAAATATATTGATTATACCTCTTTTACTTTAGAAGAAACATTCGGATTTGGTGGATTTGCATTTGGTATTAACGGCGTTGTTAAATAAACTTGTGAATTCAAAGTTTCAAATACCAAATCGACGAACCTCGTTGTTTCTGAAATAGTTTTAACAAACCGGTTGTTTGAGAAAAAAAAAGCTTTAAACTGGAAAGTATCAAACTTATATTTAAGTTTAAAATAAACCCCAGCTTGTGGTATTTATATATTTAAAAAAAAATACAATTAAAAATAGAAATAATTTACCATCTTGAAGAAAAACATTCAACTGAGAAACCATTGATTTACGACGATCATCTTCAGGTTTATCTTTTTTTAATAATGCCACCACATATTTACATAGTACAACTGGATCAGCATCGCAACTATCGAAAACGAAAAAAATAATTAGCGTAAATAAATTGATTATCATAAATTGGGTATGCTAAATAAAAAGTGAGGTTAACGTTCTACGTTCAATAGAAGCTTAATGCAAAGTGCAAACTATTCCTTATATTAAATATTGACACGTATTTGCGTTATATCATTTTTAGTACATCGTAAAATATATGAAAAACAACCGATATTTAACTACACGAAAATATTAATCTATAAAATAAATCGGTACATTTATAGGGGTCAACTTACATAGGCTTCAGAACAGCTGTCAGCCAATTTTTAAATTGGTCTTCCTGTGGAATATTGACCATATTTTCTTTCTATTTTAAAATTAGTAATAATTCACTTTCAAAATTATTATTAATTCATAAATAATAAATCGCACAAAAATCACCTAAATTAATTTAAATTCTATGAATTATATAAAAATCAAAGAAGCAAAAATAACACTTGATCAATAAAATGGTTGATAAAAGATGCCAGTGAATGACAGAGACAGAACATGTTCTAGGACTTCTAGGTAACTAGCACATAATGCCAACACTAAAATTTAAAAGAACTGAAATCATAATAAATTGATTTTCTATACATAGATGGCAAGATATACATTTTCATAAGAGCAAGAGATTGCAAGTTGCAATATGGAGAACTATGGTTCGAGAATTAATTAACTGATTCGCATTTGATCTTGCTTTATAGAAAATGAATAAGATGGCGAACTATAAGATAAACTATCTGTTATCAATTATCATTAGTCATTATCAAACATAATTCAAATGTATGCCAGTAATTCAACAAAAAAGAAACTTATGCGAATATAGCATAATGTTATTTATTAGATTAGAATCTATTTTCAATTATATTCCCTAAGAAATTTGATAAAACAGTGACATTTTTTATTTTAATTTAAAAAAAAAAAATTTCCAACATTTTGTCGAGAATAATTTGTACAAACAATTTATCTACTTAAAAATTTATCGATATGCTGGCTATTTGTTTATGATTGTTTATAGAATATTTTACTGCTTTCTTTCTTAACTATTTGCATTTTGCCGTACTGCTTTTATTCATTTGTATATTTTGTATGAATATTAAGCACTTCTGTAGAAAACCAACTGTCTTCTTCATTTTGATTCAACACCTTTTTCCGTCAATAATACATGACAATTGACAATCGATAAACAACTATTCATTTTTATTTCATTTCACCAATTTTAAACGTATTAGAGAAAGATGTAAACTTTTTTACTCAGATATAAAAGCTAGAAAAGTGTCAACTCATTTCAGTTTCAAATTGTCTAGTTTGGCGTTGTTTGGTTTTCGTTTGAAGTTTCCAAGTGGAACCAATTATTGTTTTCCAAATTCAATTGAATTCAAAATGGTTACTCATATTAAAGACAAGGTAAGAATAAAAATTTAGGTGTAAATTTTAAATGGCCGACAGTAAATATTAATTTATATCTTAAATATATTTATATCATGGCCATGATACATGGGTAAAAAAATATGTCTGAATATGCTCGCTGGTCTAGTATTTTGTTTTTTTTTTTTTGAACTTTGAAGCCATTTTGTGTGAGCGAAATATGTATTGAATGATGAATCATTAAAAATGACGGAATTTCTTGTACAACATCTATATGAATAAGCAATCTTTATATACATATTGCATATTACTATTACGAATAATGCTGCGGGCAAAATATTTCTCAAGAACAAGGCCATTACCATAATCATCATCACTCTGTAACATTCCTAACTCATTTTTTTTATATAAAATACACGATACGAAATTTATTCAGGTTTAAATATATATAAAAAGTATTTTTATTTTATACTTAATATGTTGTTAGAAGGAATTTTATGTTTGTTGCAGTTTTATCGTTTAAATTCGGAGGCGAAAATAAAAATAATTAAAAATCCTCATACAGATTTAGATAATAATATGATATATAACGTTCAATTACTACCTACGTAAATGAACAGGATTAAAATTAAAATTACCATTTGAAATATATTACATACTGATAGTGACATTGATAAGGCTTTATTTTAATACTTGCAATAAGTAAAAAGTGAAATTCATCGCATGGCTTACCATAGGATTTTAGTTTTATCAATTTTTTTGGGATAATAGTATTAAATATCTCAAATTTTCTCTATAATTCAAATATTTATTATATTGCACAATCAATATATAAATATATTATAAATAAGCAAAATAAAATACTTACCCGTTGTATTTATTGTTTGTTTGACAAAAATCTATTTATTCAAGTCTGAAACACATTTTTCTACTTTTTATTTATCCAGATAATTAAGGTTGTTTGTATTATTCTATATACCGTTAACTAATAATGCTTCATAATCATTTGGGCTATACATCAATTACTTCACCCTTTGTTTATTTAACAGCATTAGGAATTGAATGAAACATACTAATTTCTTCACACACGCAATATTATTGTATTTTCATTGAAATAATTGATTTTCTTTTGCATTCAATGTAATTAAGTATGTGTATATACAGGCAACTATTACACAACCAAATATACATTGATTTTTTTATTTGTTTTTTGAATGCAGGAAGATTTGGAACAAAAATTAACAGATGCTGGCGATCAGTTAGTCGTAATTGACTTTTTCGCAACCTGGTGTGGTCCATGTAAAATAATTGGCCCGAAATTGGCTGAATTAGCAGAACAATATCCAGACATACACATTTTAAAGGTAAAATTTTGTTTTGTATAAAGGAATTTTATGATGAAAGTAAACGCTGTTGTGTACTTGAGATACTTATTTACTTTTATTGATCTGTTTTTTTTTTATTCAGGTTGATGTTGACGAATGTGAAGATATTGCTATGGAGTACAATATCTCCTCAATGCCAACCTTCGTTTTTATTAAAAACAAAAACGTAGTGACGACTTTTTCAGGCGCCAATTACGATAAACTTAAAAATACCATTTTACAGAATAAGTAGATTATAATTATGTATTTAATAGAAAACAGAATATTTCTATTGTATAATGTATGTTTTTTTTGTTATATAAAAATCACAGTGTATTTTATACTTGGATTTGTTTTATATGTTCTATCACAGGCTTGTAATTAAATTGTTTTTTTTTGGCAAATATCTTAAATAATTTATTAATGTATTATGATACAAATTCCAATGCAGTTTTTAAAAATTTAACATTGTTAAACTTTCAAATATATGCTTGATATATTTTGTACGTGTTTGCATTGAAAAACGCTCAACGAATGAAGATAACATTAATAAATATTTCTAGGAAAAAAACACAGATACACTTGACAAACTTAGTTTCGTTTATCATACTTATGATATAAAAACCAATTCAAGGCAAATAAAAAATTAACAGGTGCACAAACATAGGCTTTTTTAGAATACTCTATAACATCTTGAACTTTCATTTCAATTACTTCGACATTTTCATTTTCTTCTATACTACCACCACCGCCTCCTTCAATTTTTTGATCATCCGTTACCTCACAATAATACAATGTTGTTCGAGCACCTGTGGTTTCCGTTAAATTACAAAAATTCATTATTTTTTCTAAACTTTCTAATGGTACTTGATATCCGCATTCTTCGAATATTTCTTCTTTTGCTGTCAGTTCACTTGACACGTTGTTTTTATCTTCTAAACCGGCACAAAATTCCAATGTTATTGCTTTAGTTGATTGGTACTTTTCAGGATTTATTTCATTATTTATTGCTAAACGTTCTGATTCTGGAATCTCTTGAAAATATACTGAAGGACGAAACTGTTTAACTAACACTAATACATCTCTTGTACGATTATAAAGTATTATTATTACTCCATTCCGTTCTAAGAAGATTTCGCCTTTCTTTACTTGATTATTTTGATTATATCTCAGCGTGGCTGGTGTGGTATAAATTGTTGGAATGTAATCGGTTACAAATACATTCGATATAGTATCCATTTGTTTGATTTTTTTTCTTCTAGAACCTAAAACACTGAAAAACAAAACAGCTCTTAACAGTACCAAAATCAGAATTATACGGTTTTTGATTTTTAGGTTATGTACTTAAGCCACATCAGCTTAATTTAATTTAATATTTTGATAATAATTTATTTATATAGATTAGATTCCCAAACATATCTAATTGAACTGATGAATTAAATTTATTTCTTTTTTTCGTTTTATTTTATTAATCTTAGGGTAAATTCATGGGACAAAAAGTGGAACTACTTTCGCACTGCAACATTAAATTTACTTTTAAAACAAATATTGCTTGTAAATACTTATTATTAATATAACTTTCAGGAAATTAATACCCTCTAATGATTGAAATTTCTTTTTAATGTCTCCTAAATTAGAATGTTAGAATGATTAGAACTTCTAATCATTCTAATTTAGAAGTTCTAATCATTAAGTTTTTCTAATTCGAAAAGTGCATTTCCAATTCGGTACCCGTTTCAGTCGATTTGAGTGCCGAAAAGTAGAAGTTTTCCGCACGCAATTTAGTGACTTATAATATAATAAGGTAATTTCGTAGTTTTAATTGTTAAATTATATTAAAATATTTAAAATTCTTCTGCTAAACTCACTTAATACCACAAAACCTACTTTCAGCAAAATCAAAACAATTTCTAGATTAAATGGCAGACGTAATTAATTTTTGAAATTATTTGTTGATTTAAAATTAAAATTACCTCATTAGAAAAAAAAATAGCGTTGAATACGCATGTGAAAAACCGATTGTTGGTGCGAACTGCGGAGCAGTGAGTGTTACTCAATGAGTGTTTCATTAGTGAGCAGTACAAAAAAACAAGTGATTTTTCACACTTGTATTTAAATATACTATTTTTAATTGTATTCGTTGAAGTGTGAAACTAGTTCCACACTTTTTGCTCAGTAGAATGACCATTATATTACACCGTTTAGGCAACTCAATATACAACGATTCTTTTATTCTTTCTTTTTAATAGAAATTCTGATACGCCTTACTCATTCTATTTTACCAATCAGCTGTTCCGTTTAATTTAATGAGAGCGAAATCATAACATTGCAGGTTAAATACGTTTATTTTTAATATAAATCTTTTTTTATAATTTTCTTATATTGATGTAAATAACATTATTATAAATAGGTTTAACTTTGTACTAATACGTAACAAAAACATTAAATATGGTTTTATTGAATTTAGATGAACAGGTAAGAGAGAATTGCTTTTCCTTTCCCTTTTGTTCAATTTTTATCAGTTCATTATAAACAATGCTAGAAGTAATTTTTAATTTTTAGCCAGCTATTATACAAGCCATATTTACTGGTGGTAATTTCGATGGTGATACTAAGGATATAGCTAATTATACAGGTAAGCTTTTATGTAAATTTGCCACATTAAATATACAAGATGTATTTTTCAAT
Organism: Platypus cylindrus; assembly: GCA_949748235.1. Taxonomy (NCBI): domain Eukaryota; kingdom Metazoa; phylum Arthropoda; class Insecta; order Coleoptera; family Curculionidae; genus Platypus; species Platypus cylindrus. Next base: position 7,962,464 of record OX456490.1, on the reverse strand, counting down.
AAATTGAAATCCCATCAAATAAGACTCTTTAATAAAGTAAAAACTGACATCGTAATACTTCGTAAAACGGTTTATTATTGAATTGTGTTTTCTTCTAGATTGTGAAAAACGCACACCATTACATGCAGCCGCATTTAAAGATGATTTGGAAGTTGCATATAGTTTATTACAAAGCGGTGCAAATGTTAATGCAAAAGATAATAATTGGTTAACACCATTACATCGAGCATGTTCTGTGAATTCATCTAAAACTGTTGATCTTTTACTGAAATATCAAGCGGATGTTTCAGCTAGAGACCGGTATGTACATGCATATTCCATGCATCTTCTTGTTCCATCAATGAATTGGTTGTTTGTAAAGAAAAGCACTGTAATTCTAGATTATGGCAAACACCTCTACATGTGGCTGCCGCTTGTGATGCACAAAACTGTTTAGAAAAGTTAATAAATGTTGTTCCTATGATAGATGTAGCAGATAAATCCGGTCGAACAGCTTTACATCATGCTGCTTTTAGTGGTAGCAGTAGTGCTGTCAATTTATTAATTAGTAAAGGAGCAAATGCTAATGCTTGCGATAAAAAAGATTCTAGGTTTCTATTTGTAAAATAGTATTAAAAGGTTCCTTTTATTTCTATTACTTTCAATTTTTAGGCCTTTACATATTGCTGTTAGATTAGGTCATTTTAACGTTGTAGAAATTCTGTTAGAATCCGGTGCAGATGTGAATGCAAAAGATAGAACTCAGTGTACACCATTGCAAATAGCAGCATCTACTGGTAATAATATACATATATTCATATATATATATTTCCATGGTTTATTTAAAATTGTCGGTCTGCTTTCGTAGGATCGGAATTGATAACATCACTTTTATTAAATTATGGTCCAGATCCAAATTCGAGAAATTCTTTTGGTGATACTGCTTTACATGTGGCTTGTCTAAATGGTTATTCAACAATATGTCACGCGTTAGTTCAAGTTGGTGCTGATATTGAAGCTGTAAATTATAAAGGTGAAAAAAAATTATTTATTCTTTATTTCCAAAATTATAAATTACAATACATTATTATATTTAATTATCTACTAATATTCCCTACAATCTATAATCTCAAATTTTTAAAATTCTTATAAACACCATCATTACTTACCTTCTTTTTCAATTTTTTTTCATTCTTCCTTCTCTTCTTACTTTCCTCCTTCTTAATCTTTTTCCTAAGTAACACATCACCAATTGCCACTTCCCTAAAATATGGAACCTCCCGAACTACTTTCATTAGTGATTCGACATCTAGATGCTTCAACACCATAACCATCATCTCAACCGGAAATTCACCAAATATCACAGCAACGGCTGCTACGTTTGGTATTATTTGATATAAAAACATATTTATATAGTTATCAATACTAATATTCAATATCTATATCTATCCAATATCTATATCAAATTAATAATGAGTTACGGCCCATCGGCGGCCACTTTTTATACAGTATCGTGTGCACGAAGCGTGAAATTTCCAGTTATGCGCAGTGTGCACTATGATCACTACGCAGCCAACTAGTCGTACGATCCGAGCTAGTAGGAGTGTTAAATGACATGCGCGTATGCGTGGTAATACGCGGCATAAATTAATATTGAATTCTTGAAAATTTTAAATCTGAAATGCATATTTAATTAGACATATATAAAAAAAATACCTGTTAGGACCTCGAGTCATAACGCCGATGATTTCCAATTAAAATGTTCTTGGCTTGACCTAAATCCTTAGATAATTCATCAACTTTTTCCATATTTTTCTCTTACAACGATACATAACTTCTAAATGAAGATCTGTTCGGTCGATATGAAAAGATTTGTTTATTTGTTTGGTTTGGTTGATATCTAATCGTGCACTATTTTATGCTTTATTTTCAATTACAACAGTACTAAATACAAAACATTATTATAACCAATATTACACGAATAATTATTGCTTTTTTTCGAAGCACTAATCTTAATTTTCTACATTCTTACGAATATCATCAGTTTCTTTCCTTTCCGAATTGTCTGAATTGCAATGCGACTGAAATTCTTAAAAGATCTAGGAAAATTCCCTCGTTCCATGTGCCTCGCATATTTATCAATCGACCAAGCTGGTGCAGATATTAAAATGTAATTGTGTATTAGCTTTGATATTTAAACTGTAAATTATCAAGGTGAGAAATTTTTTTTATTTATTTCCAAGCTACAAAACCAATTTATTCCAATACATTACTATATTTAATTATCTACTAATAATCCCTACAATCTATAATCTCAAATTTTTAAAATTCTTATAAACACCATCATTACTTACCTTCTTTTTCAATTTTTTTTCATTCTTCCTTTTCTTCTTACTTTCCTCCTTCTTAATCGTTTTCCTAAGCAACACATCGCCAATTGCTACTTCCCTAAAATATGGAACTTCCCGAACCGCTTTCATCAGTGATTTGACATCTAGATGCTTGAACACCATAACCATCATTTCAACAGGCAATTCACCAAATATCACAGCAACGGCTGCTACGTCTGGTATTATTTGATATAAAAACATATTTATATAGTTATCAATACAAATATCCAATATCTATATCAAATTAATAATGACCTTCTACCGGTGTGTAATCTTCTTTTATAGAAGCGGTGCTCAACTAACCGTGAAGTTTCCATTCATGCGCACCAGAGTCGAGACTTTGGTGCGCAGTAGAATTTATTTATCATCACTAGTATTACTATGCGCAATAGAAAATTGTGATTTTAATTAAATGTAAAATTGCGATTTGTAGGTAATAAAATTTTTTAAATAGAAATTAATAAATATTATTATCAACAGGTCAAACTCCTTTACATATAGCAGCTGCTTCCACTCATGGTGTTGATTGTTTAGCATTATTATTAGCCAAAAATGCTGATATAAATAGACGTAGTGCCGATGGCAAAACTGCTTTACATATGGCAGTGATACATGGCCGGTAAATTTGATTATTTAATTGAAAAAGAACACAAGAAAAAAACCCTTCTACTATTTCGCTTTTAGTTTTACTCGAAGTAAGACATTAATTGATAAAGGTGCACTTATAGATTGTGCTGATAATAATGGATGTACACCATTGCATATTGCCGCCCAATTTGGTCACGATGTTTTAGCGCAATCGTTAATTGCTGTTGGTGCCGATGCAAGTAAAAAAGGGTAAATGGAATATTATTGATTATCGGCTATAAAATAATTGAATACTACTTATTGTTTTAGCTACGAAGGTAGGACGCCGCTACATATATGTTGCTTATCTGGTTCTGTTGAATGCGCTAGGAAATTTTTGCAAGCTGGTGCAAATTTGAATGAAAAAGATAGTAATGGGCGAACTCCGACACATTGTGCAGCTTACAAAGGGTAAAATACTATTTGTTTTTTTTTTGAAATTGAAGTCTCCAATCATATGGAGCAAAGAAGAATTCACGTCCCTTAATTACATACAATACATTCTAATGTGTCGCCACTTCGGAAATGGTTTGACTTGTTAATATCTTTATGTTCCCGTTTAGATCTGTAGAATGTCTTGATCTACTTACAAGCAATGGTGCCAATTTTAAATTAAAAGATAATTTCCTTCGATTACCAATTCATTATGCTGCTGCACGCGGTCATTTTCATTGTGCCTTTACTCTGGTGGGCATTGGTAGTTCAATTAATGATCAGGATTATCGTGGATGTACACCACTACATTTAGCTGCTGCATTCGATCGTACAGCGAAATGCGTAGAATATTTATTAGATCATAGAGCTAATATTACAATTAAAGACAATAAAGGTATTACTAATTTAACAATTATGTTGTTTGTAAAACACGTTATCACTGATTATCTAGCTGTTTATAAGATGAATTTTTGCTTTTCCAAAGGTTTTTCATCACTCCATTACGCAATAGCATGCAACAATATTCCAGCCATTGATTTACTAATGAAAGCTGTTCCTGATTGTGTTTTCACAAAAGATGAAGGCTATTCTGATGTCACGCCCTTACATTTAGCCGTAAGTAAAAAAGTCTGCCTCGTTTTGAATATGACAAAACCCCCACATAATAAGTTGCTTTTAAATTGTTCAAAATCTTTTTTAGGCTGAACTAGGCAATCTAGATCTTTTAATATCAATTATAACTAAATACATGGATGTAAACATCTGTACAGATAAAGGTACGACACATTAAATAAATTAATATAAATATCTGAGATAGTTACTATTTTTAAGTGGACTTTACCATTGACAAATTTTTTGTCGCCAATTTTCTTTTCGACAATTTCGATTATATTAATAAATCCCAACCGAAAATAAAAAAAATAGATCTATCGCATATTTTAATAGTTATCTGTATGATAAGTAAGCACAGTAGTTAAAATATAATATTCATTACTAGATAAACAAAATGCTCAAAGGTAATTTTTACAACAATTTATTAAATATAAACATAAATATCAGCTATTCTCTTGGGAATTAAAATTTTGGTTGGTATACCTTCAATTTATACAAAATATTACCAAACTTGCCGACAAAAGCCAAGAAAAATAGCGCAGAACCTATTTTCGACAAGTCCAAGAAAACTTGTTAACAAAAGTACAATATGCGCGTGCGTAATGCAAAATTTGTCAAAAATGAACTTGCCAACTGTAAAGCCCACTTTAGGCATATATTCTTTTCTATTATAGGCATAACACCATTGATTATAGCAGCTAGAAAAGGGCATATGCAATGTGTGCAGACATTATTAAATTTTGGTGCCAAAATCGGTCTGTCCGATAGCATTAATTTAATGACAGCAGTGCATTATAGTGCGAAAAATGGTCATTCGGATTGTCTAAATTTATTACTAAAGAAAGATAGCACAATTATAAACCAGGTCGACAGGTATATTACAATTTAATTGAGTTCGGAAAAATGTGGGCGAAGGAACCACAGGCGTGATATGTTGTTCTGCCGCCAATATTTGCATCAATTAAACAAAATGAAATAAATATTTTCAGAGAACAAAGAACAGCATTAATGTTAGCTGCGTCTGGTTATTATTTAGATTGTTTTCAAGCCTTATTACGATTTGGTGCTGATGTAAATGCATTAGATAAAGATAATCATTCAGCATTATTTCGAGCTGTATGTATTAAATAAAGTTTAAAACTATTACTATATAAAAACTTATTTGTATATTTTTAATTGTACGCGTACATTATTTTATAATTTAGGTTGTAAATAGTGATCCGCATATTGTTTACCTCCTTCTATCGAATAAAGCGAAAGTCGATGTTAAAGATGTAAATGGGAAAACAGTGTTGCATATAGCAGCAGCTTGTGGCAGTTTGAAATGTTTACAACGAATAGTTGAACATATGCAACCTGAAGATATTGTATGTGAAGATAAGCAAGGTTGTACAGCATTACATTGGGCATGTTATCATAGTCAAACAAACTGTGTTAAATATTTATTATCTACAAAACTATTTAAGCAAATAGAAGGGAATTGTTATTCACCTGTTCATTGTGCATGGTGAGTGCATGACAGTGGCCAAATTATGCTAGATACATCCATTATTCGAATTATTATTATTTCAGTTCATCTGGTTCAGAGCAATGTCTAGACCAATTAATTAAACATTTCGGTAATGAAGTGATACATTTACATGATGAAAGACATCGTACACCGTTACATATAGCTGCCATTCAAGGACACATCGAATGTGTTAAATTATTATTGAAAAACGGTGCCGATGCACATATAGCTGATAACGAAGGTAGAACACCATTGATCGCTGCCGCTCAATTTGGACAATCAAATGTAATTGGTAGGAATTAGTTAAATTATTAATTAATCGAATAATGACCTATTATTTTCAATTCGTTGTCTTCACAATAAAGTGTTATTTTGTATTCTAACATTACAGAATTGCTCATCAATTGTAATATAAATTTATCAATCTGTGATAATAATGGAAACACTGCCTTGCATTGGGCATGCCTTAATAATCATAATCATGCCGCACTGATTATTTTAGAATACTGTCATGATCGGAATATTATTAATTTGGCGAATAGCAATAAGAAAACGTAAGTATTAGCGATTATATCAAAATTTAACGGAATACTGGCTCTGGGATAAACTATTTTTGTTTTTACTATCCAGACACTTAGGGTGGAATTATCAAACTTCGTAAACTTAATCTTTATTTCGTTCTAATAGGTTTATATCAAGATTAACGTACTAAAATTACGACTATGTTTATGCATAAAGTTTAAGAAGTTTCATAATTCCACTATTATTTAGAGCATCTGGATATCTAACAGAAGCTTTATAATTTGAATCTAAGTGGTCTAAACATGATTATTTTTAGAGCATTACATTTAGCTGCTGCAAATGGTTTAGTGAAAATCACCAGAGAATTGTTAAATAAAAATGCCGATATTAATGCAATAGATAATGAAGGTAATACGCCAGCTTTATGTTGTGCATCGAATTTTAATGTTGCACAATGTCTCAATTTACTAATTCAGGCATTATCGAATTCTACCACTGCAAAAAATCCTAGAAACAGTAAGTATTCTTCTTAGAATAAATCAAATTGGGAAATTTAATAGTGAAATTCTTGTAGAAGTCTCAGGGTCTAATTTCATTAACGCAAATAACTTAACTTACATCGTCACCCCATCACCAAGCAACCATCAATCGAAGAATGTTGAAGAATTAGATCATGCCACTGATGAATTTTATTGATTAAAAATATTTTTTCTAGTAGTATTATTATTATTATCCGAAGCATCAATAGCCAATTAAAAACATAAAATCTCTCAGGTATTATTATATAATGCCTCAATCCCGGATTGATATTATTAAATAATTAAAAAAAAAAACGAGGTATAATTACATGTTTTTTAATCACATATTGTGAGACAAATTGTCAGTAAAGAGAGTATAGATTATAGTCGATATGCAACCAGATATTCAATAAACGGATTAATAGTATACCAATATGGATTCGATGTACTGGAGTGCCACCTGTCTCGTCGTTTCATGAACTACATCCCAGGATTATAGTTAAAGAAAACAATATTTACAATTTAACTAATTAAGAACAATGGGGTACAAAAATCCTTTTCCTAAATTTATCGATTAGTTATATGCCATTTTCCGCCCTGTGTTATAGTATCTATTATTATACGATTTACTGCAAATTATTTCCAATAGTTTTTTTAAATAAAATTTTTATAAAGAAATTTCTCTAGAATTAATTAACCCAGCAAAATTGTATCGTTCCATAGAAAAAGTTATGTAAGTAAGTGTAAACAGTGTTGTCTTAGTAAATTCAAACAAATTTTCGATAAGGATTCTCCCTATTTAAAAAAATAGATTGTTTTCCATGTTTTTTAAAGATTGTATTCATGCGCGGGACAAAAGTATGTCTGAATAAGTTATCTTATGTATACATATACAATTTTAAAACAAAAAATGTGGTTGCAACGAACCTAATATATAGCTATTATATATTTTTTTATTGAACATTTGGAAAAATAATAAAAAGCACAATGGAAACAAATATATTCCTTTGTTTATTTGATCCGGTGTAAGATATTGGGAATAACTTTTGCCTATTTCGAAACCATATCAATACATATCATATGATACATCAAAACCGAAGTGCCTTATCTAATATTAATTAATCAATATGATTGTTGCTAATGTGGAAAAAATAAGTAGAACAGTACTTAAGTATTGTTTCTAATATAATTTAATCACTAAAATCAATACAATCTCTCATATTTTTTTAGGAAAAATATTCAATATTACGATATCTATTTCTTTAAAACAATTTCTATCGAAAAAATAACGAGGAGTACATGTGTAATAAGTTGCCTATTGATAGCAGAACTCTGCTCGCGTAGTAAATATTTTTGTTTATAGCAATTTCGGTTGGCTTGCACTTGGTGCGCATTGAGATCTTTATTTGTCCATATTCTGAATTACTGGAAGTTGTATTCGAAATTTTTTAATATATAAATGTAATATAAAGCTTTTTATTTAAAGAATTGTTTACACGGCAACATTTCAAAACTCAGTACACAATGAGACAACAAGTCACATCTACAAAGTGCTGTGACTTATGCTACAGTATTTTCAAACATACTTTATTTTCTTGTTGCTATCAATCTTGCAACTAATTGACATTATGCAGATTAACTGTACACAGTATGAATTAGCTGAAAGAATGATGGTAAAATGAAAAAAAACTGGCTTCTTTAATACTTATAAACACGTAATATTGAATTGATTGCCTGATTTCTATTAATTTTATTTCATTAATAATTTTTTACTTTACTATACCAGATGTACTTATGTGATGTGTATTTAAGCGAAACTATTAAATTTAAAAGCATATTTTTATTTTCAATTGAAAATTTAATACCGAAACTCAAAACACACTTTTTTATCATTGTTCTTTATAATTAAAAAAAGCAAACATATTCGATTACAAATATAAAATTTTAAACTCTACATCATCTTATAATTAATACATTTATCATTTATGTAAATAAACTATAATAATACAAAAAAGAGACGTGTAAAAAGTCTTTGCATATATTTTCCTTTTATTTGCATAATTGAATATAGAAAGCCAAAAACGATGTGGAAATATAAAAAAAAATGCTTTATGATGATTTAAAAAAATAATTTAACTACTCTAGTATGAGCTGATTAGCAAAATATAACAAAGATTTTTTACGTTCAAATTTATATAAGTAGTTTTTCCTCCAATTTTCGTTTATATATAAGGCTAAATGTACCGTAATTTAGTACTTATATTAAGAAATTGTCAAAACTGCCTAATTTATTGATTGGATTGATAAAATCAGATTTGAAGTGGGAAGGCATTATTTCTAAATATTTTGTTAACAACTAATAATAATAATAATAAACAAACTAATAGTTTGTTTCATTATATGGCGGATGCGTCATAATGTATTATAAAATTGATATTTTTACATAAAATATATAATTTTGTTAATTTCCATTTCATTTTCATTCAACCAAAAGCTGATATACTTTAGCAAAAAAAGGAGAAAAAACGTATATAAATGCACATATTATAATAGAATTAATGTACACTCTGATACAGAACCGGCTCAGGTTTGCAAAGGGCTTATTTGATGTAAAATAAAGTTAGAGAAATAATATTTCGAATGAAAACTGATTGCCCATAATACCACAAAGCCGAGCTCATAATAATATGTTTGCACACTGAAAAATGTAAACCTTACCTGAAATACGTTATTATTTTGTAATAAACGAACAAAAGAACAAACTCTACGCATTTTTTTTTCAAATTTTTTCAATCGTTTATTACATTAATCGGCACTTATCTTCTCCCGTAGGATCACCAATTTGATGATGTAGATCTTCAGCACCTATATAACCACCAGCTAATTCACGATGTCTTAAATGAGAACTTGACGTTTGCCTTTTAATCCTATGAATAAATGAATAGATAAAATATAATTTGAGAGTTGAGTAAATTCGTTTCATTTAACATACCGCTCAATTTTCGCAACTTCTTCACCATCTAAATTGAATAAAATGGTTTGCATATTATCGGCCGTAACCCATTTTTGGCCTTTCATCACCAAATTATGCGGTGGTTCATGGTCCTTGTTAAGATCAGACGACCAAATGGTCACAGAGCCTTTTGGTTCAATTTTGAATGAACGATTAAACTTGAATTTTGTCTCATTGCCACCAGCTTTACGTAGCAATTGCCAGCCACCTATTAAAACCATTAATATTAAGCAATCGACAATAGATAAAACAGTTTTCTGTGGTTACAGACTCAGTCTTTGTACTGTGTAAAACTACTACTTTCAACATACCAAGAGACACATCCTGAGTGCCTTTATTAAATAATCTAACAAATTTTCCATCTTTATCAACTTCAAAGATATCAATATCGCCCTTTGATGATCCAGTAACACTAAAATCGGATACACTTGATTCATGGGACTCTTCCATCAGTGTACGTTTACGTTTGCCTAAACGACTTGGAGTACGACGTGTTGCCGAACTACGTGAACTTGACTGGGAAATGTCACGTTCGCCTATATTAAAAAATTATAATAATAGTAGCGTAATGTTACATTTAATTGAATTACTAGATCAGGTGACAATAGAAGAAGCAGTAAATGAAGTTAAGTTCTCTAGTGTTTTTGTGTTTGACTATGGAGGACCATAAGGAGCGAACACTAGAAAAATAAAAACGGGCGTCCGCCAGGCGGCGCTGCAACCAACAGAAACAATGTTTTTAACATTGCTCTTATGAAAAAATCAAATTTTGTTATTTTTAAGGAAAATCATAGATTTTATGGCAGCAGATTAAAACTGTGATTGCAAAAATGAATATTTAATATAATACAACAACTGTTATTTAAAAAATGGGCATAATTTTGTCTTTTTCCCCATTTTACTAATTTTATGATCAGTGACGTGCTATAAGATTGGATAAAAATACAGTACAAAAATAATTGTTAGTTTATTATGTAAAATTTATTTTGAAATTGTTATTAATAATTATATGGTTTTTTTGAACTATTGTGGATTATTTTAAATATCAAAATTAATGTAAAATATGAAAATGATTTAAAAACGAAGCCATAACAAAGCACGTCACTGATCTGACAATCACCTGCAATATACACGAATCCATCTGGTGGATAAAAAATTTTCTGACCCACAAACATTTTGACTTTTGTTAGGTTGAATCTACTTTTTATTATAGGTCTCCATATGTTTGACAAAATTTATATTCTAAATGCTTTTCATGAATCAAAATTAAACTTTCTTTGGTATTCTTAAATATTGCCACATCCTTTCAGGCTCTATTTATTAAAATATTTACAGCAGTATATTAAATAAATATATGTTTACCATGTGATATTCTTAAACGACTTTCCTCCGACTCCAACAATTTTCTATATGCTGCAATTTCAGTATCCAATGACACTTTGATATCCATCAAATCTTGATATTCTTGGAGTTGATTGGTCATTTCCTCACGAAGTTTAGCCAGTTCAGCTTCTAATGCGGCTAGATCTTCGGCATGATGCAAACGCTCATTCTAGAGTAAAAATTATTAAGTAAATAAATTCGAAAAATAATAGCACTTAATTCGAAATTAATGTAGGCAATGTTGCCACACAATTCGACACTTTGTCAACGCCGGATTATTAGAAATAGACTTTTTCTTATGCATTTAATACTAAGTAGGCCGTGACGTATCACTTACTTCCAATATTTTTTCCAAATCACGTGCTCTAGCAACCAGTCCGGCATTCTCATTTTCCAGTTGCGCCAATCGACTGCTAAGCGCATCGATTTTGGTGCGACTTTGACGCAATTCCTCAATAGCATTTGTGGCAGCAGCAGAATGTCGACCTGTTGCAGATTGCAAATTCTACAAAATAAGGAACAAACTATTTTCAATATTTTCTAAAATCAACCAAATCCCTCTGTATGTACAAGGGATAATACAATAATACAATTTACCTTGATTTTATTCTCAAAAAGAAATTCAATTTCAGCCCGATTGTTTGCCATTTGACTTTCATATTGATCTCTAAGATCCTGTAAAGCTTCCTGCAATTTAATTTCATATTTTTCAGCCAATTGACCATCGATTTCGCTTATTTCAATTTGACGACTTCGGCGGGTCTCAGTTAATTGTTGTTCGAAAACCTATAATAATTACGATAAAGAGAAAAAGTGGTATTACTTTTACATTGCTTACGTCATCTTATTTTTTTCTTTTGCATGACAATTAACCATTAAGAAAAAATAGATTTTATGTTAAAAACCTTATGAAAATGGATTAGTTGTTAGTTTTATGGTTATATATTAGATTTCTTCGTAATAGATCCACCGCACGTAAAATTATCGATTTTATTATACCGGACGAACTCGTAAAAATTATTAAGTTTCGTTGTGCACTTGAAAAATCACATACTGAATCTGTTTATCATAAATTTAAAACAAAAAAATAATACATATGTATATGCTTTACACACCCTATATATCGCTCATGTAAAACACACCGCGGAGAAACTTTAATTATTAAAGATTTTTCAAAGCCTCCCCGTTGTTTAAATAAGATTTAATTGTAGTTACCAACAAACAAATGAAACTATAAAATAAAACACCTGTCTTCTGTTTACTCAATTCATTAAATCCAAACACGTACATTTAATTATGTAGTTGTACATTCAAGCGACAGTGTAAATGGACCTTTAATATTCTCTCCCGCTAACCCGAAACAAAACGTGTGGTTTATTTATAGAAACAAACGTAACATCTGTGTTATTTTACATTTTTTTTTATTCAATTTTATTAGATCACCCTGTACAAGGAAACCAGTTTACACAACATGGCATTTAGTAGCGAAATGAATTTATAATTTATGTTGATGTCACGATAACAAATAAAATAACAAAATTTATACATATAATAATAAATAAATAAATAAATTTCGGATATCTGTCAAAGCCAAAGCCAACTATGATATTTCATAATAAACTTTTAGGTCAATGTTAAATTATCAAAGTGGCGAACTACCGCATATTTTCGATTTAATTTTCTAAAATAATCACAAATTTAGTTAAATTGTGAATTAAATATCATACTCTATGCAAATTTTATGTAATTATAACACATGTTATTTAGGCAACTAGCAAAACAATTGACAAAGCTTTAATTTTTTTTTATTATAACCTTCATACGCATTTTTTAATGTCCTTAAAAATGACCAAGAAATATTCAAATATGGTATTGATTCGACCTAATTCCCATTTAGAAAAATTCTTACTAAAAGAAAATAAGCCGTCAACAATGATTTGTTACTTAATTCATTACTTTATGATTGGATCTATCTAAATGGAATAGCAAACATTATAAAATATGTAGTTTATACTGTGTATTCTATCATATTTATTTTTATATGCGAAAAAATTGGATGAATGACCACGGATTTATTTTCAGATTTCGGATTAGTTAAAATTTGCGGTTAACACCCTATATATGTATGTACTTTAAATTTAAATTATGTATTTTTAAAATAAAATACATAATGGACCATTATAAATTAATTAAACATCAATATTTTTTATATATTTTACTTACTTGGTCTTTAAATGCCAACTCTTCTCTTAAACTTTGATTGGCATTTTCTACTTCAACTCTGGCAAGAGATTCTTCCTCCAATTGTTTTCGATGTTCATCGAGCAATCGTTTCAATTTATCGCGTTCCTTTTCCAAATCCTTTAAGTCACCAATTGCCTTCTTTGCCTCAGCATTTGCTTGATTATATTTCAATTGTAATTCATTACAACGTGTTTCATAAATACGTGCTGAATTATCAGCTAAATTTAAATCTTTTGTTTTTTTGATTAAATCTTGTTTCAATTCATCGTTTTCATCCAATAAACGTTTAACATCAATTTCTAATTTCGCTTTTTCACGATGGGTGTCATCTAGAAGTTTACGAGCATCGGTTAATTCAACATCATACATGGATTTTATATTCGAAACTTCTCTCGTAACAGTTTCTTGTGATGTTTGAATTTCCCGGGTTAAACGATTATTTTCAGTTTCCAGGTACCTGGAAAAAAAATAGAGATAAATAAAGATTTGCTATCTCTAACTAATGTCCATATCAATTATTTGTGCATAATACTGATAGGAATGCCAATTTAATACTATGTAAAATTATGAAGTTAACCACCACTAATTAGCTGCCCCACATTTGGCTCAATGTTTCAATATTTTCTTAATTACATATTTTTAACTATTAAAAAATTAAACTGACCTGACTTTATCAATATAACAAGCCAGACGATCATTTAGATTTTGTAAATCAGCTTTTTCTTGTAATCGAGAATGCCGTGTAGGGCTCAAGGGGCTTGATGGACGCGGCGGCTGTTGTTGAGAACCCGGTGTGGCAGTTTTCTTCGTTTTAGATGCCATAATATTTTTAGTTTTTCACAATTCACTTTTACAAATGAATTATTTGTCAATTAAATACAGAATTACCAAAAAATTGGTGCACTAATCAACCCAACTTTACTACAATCAACAAAATCAGCACGATTACAACAAACCTCGAAGGTAACCAAACTATTTTCAGCGATGATGAAGATATTGTTGATGGGAGCGGTACATAAACTTGTAACGGTTTTCTATTTGCCGTATATTATATAGGTGGGGTCATCAAATTGTGACAGAAAACTGTAAATAAGTAATACTGGTTGCCTGACATAACTTAACATAATATTGTTATGTATAATAAAACTAGCGATTTTAAAATTTTTTAAATTATTATTACCATCCTTTGCAGTTTTTGACTATACTTTGCTATTTAAATTACTATATATGTGATATTTTTACTTAGAATTAAATGTTCGTGTACTATATTAATGGATATATTATCGTGTAGTATTAACGGATATAGCAAGCAGACAAATTTAAAAAATATTAATGTCATTAGCAGCAGTTGTAGTTATTTTTGAAAAGTAAATTACGTCACACAGTGTGAATGAATTTTCCAAATTTTGTAATTTATTATCTTATTCTTATAAAATAGTAAATTTAAACAAAGGGAAACTATTGATATTAATATCAATAGAAATTATAGAATTTTCGAAACTATGAATCAGGTCTAAAATTAGAGTGCTGACGAAACCACGTCTGTGGACGAAACGTCATTGTGATGTAAGAATTATTACCATAAAAAGAATGAGGTCATCATTAGATTGAAATAATGATTTTCTATCTCCACCAGAATAAATATGCTCTGCTGGACAAGCGTGTTTATAATTAGATGTGACGCCAAACAATCAAGTATAGTACACTGTACCATGTACTGTGTATACTACTGTGATACCTTAGTATAACAAAAGAGGGCGAAATATACTGTAAGTATGTCATTTGATTAATTTTAGATGACACTCTATACTTTTATTCCAAGATTTCATATTTTTCATTTTAATGTAAATTAAACAATTTAAAATAACAACAGCATGATATAAGAAAAGCAAAGAGTTGTTTATCTAATATTACGCTTGGTTACTACTGTAATTGTATAATTTATTTTAAATTTAAATTTATATTAGCATTTAAATTTTAAAATGCCACGTAGATAAATTAGATCAGATTGATCATCAACCTGATCTAATTTATCTACCCATCAATCATTGATGGGTCTCAAAGAAAATAATTGAATAAAATAAATACACTTATTTTCCTGTAGACCCTATAATAGTTAGCCTGTAACGTAAAGTTATCTTAGGCCTTGGCAAATTGGCATATATATCTTATATCTTATAGATACCGGATGTCTAATGCCTAATCTATCTATAAAATTAAAAAATCACATAAAAATAAATTTATAATTTTATAATTTATTTTATATATATTAATTATAATTTATAATATAAAAATTAAAATTAAATAAATTATATAATATTATAAAAAAATATCGATACTGTATATTAAGCATCGATATGTTGAGTCAATCTTACCGATGTATCCTACGCAATAAGCCACTAATCATTAATAAAAGTCAAAAAACATCAAAAACATCCAATTTCATTGTTTATTTTAGTTAAATTTTCTCTTGCACATAAACTACATAATATAAACTGTATGTATAACTGCTTTTCTTCAAATTAACCGTAATGTGTTTAAATATGAATTTTTCATATTAATTTGAAATTAATCTATAATCTTTTATTTTTCAGAACTATAAATTTCTTGAAATGGCTGCCGTTACAGCACAACAACAAAGTATTGCCGATTTCCTTGCTAAAAAACAAAAAGAGAGCCCCAAAGAATTGCTAGCAGAATGGGTAGAATTGGAGGAACTATACAATAAAAAGTAATAATATTTTCTATCAACTACATAAAATTTTTCATAGTTTCTTCCATCCAGTTATTAATTGAATTGTGCTTCTATTTATCATATTTTAAGATTATGGCATCAAGTGACTCTGAAATTATTAAGTTTAGTAAAAAAAGCAGATTTACAAAAAGGAGATCATCTAATACAACTTTATAATCATTTTATTCAAACTTTTGAAAACAAGTAAGTCATTGTACCATAACCTCAATTTGAACATCACAAAATGTTGAAAGTGTATATTTGGCGGTGAGTTTCTATCAAATCCTTTGGTTTGGTTTGGTATTATTTATGTACATTATTAATATGATATATTAATCGTGTTATTGATACCATTATAATTATATTTATAATATTATAATTTTACATTATTTAACTTAAATGTCACAGCCCTATTTACATGTCAAAACCCACCGCCGAATATACACATCGCAAAATGTTCTTATTTTGTAAACCAACTTGGAACTAAAATAGTAATTATATTTAGAATAAATCCATTGTCTTTGGTAGAGATAATTGCTATTGTTATCGAGCAATTTCAAGATCCAAATGAAGCGATTGCTTTGCTTCAAAAAACCGAACCAAAAGTAAAAATTAATTCGGATGCTGAAAATTTATGTAAAGGTAATTGAAAAGTTTGGAGACAACAAAATAGTTATTTGCATGGTACGCTAATATTAATCAATGCCTAACAGTTCTAGCTGGGCAAATTTATTTGGAAAAACTAAACAATTTAGAAGAAACGAAAAAAATTATTGAAGAAGTTGAAGCTACTTTAGATAATGCTGATGGTGTGACACCAGTTCATGGAAGATTTTATTTGTTAGCTTCGCAATATTACAGGTATAAAATTCATTTATTCATTCCTGATTATACTGGTACAAGTTTATGGTTGATGTTGTAATTCTTCATGTAGTTTTCTTTGTGGCATTTCATTTAATATGGTTATTTTTAAGGAGACAAGGTGACCATGCCCAGTACTATCGAACTGCTTTGCGTTATTTGGGTTGCATTGAATTAAATATTCTATCGGAAGAGGCAAAGATACAACATGCGTTTTTCTTGGTACTAGCTGCACTTTTAGGTTGACATCTAAAAATGAGCTTTCAAAACAATTTGATAACAATTCAAATCGTTTTTTATAGGTGAATGTGTTTACAACTTGGGTGAACTATTAGCTCATCCAATTTTACAATCATTGAATAATACGGAAAATGCTTGGTTGATTGAATTGCTTTATGCGTTCAATTCAGGAGATATTAATAAATTTGAGCAAATGAAAACAAAATGGGCAACCATACCCGATTTAGCTGCACACGAATTGTTTTTGCGGCAGAAAATTTCCCTTTTATGTCTAATGGAAGTAAGTTTAATTGGTTATGGTTATGGAGTTAGTGAATGGAAATTGACTTTCTGTTTCACCTATTCTCTAATTCCGATTATTAACAATTGTTTGTTTCTAGATGACATTTAAGCGGCCTTCACATGATAGGCAATTGACATTTGCTGAAATATCAAAAGAAACAAAATTGCCTTTAAATAAAATCGAATTGTTAGTAATGAAAGCTTTGTCGCAAGGACTTGTCAAAGGAGCCATTGATCAGGTATATTATACTGGATATTCTCTATAGACGCATTTCTCTTTTAACTGGATATCTATCTTTGCAGGTTGACAGCACTGTAAACTTGACATGGGTGCAACCAAGAGTTTTGGATCGCATTCAAATCTCAAGTATGGTTGAGCGATTAAGTGAATGGTGTGCCCATGTATCAACGATGGAAAACTTATTAGAAGATAAAGCGAGCGAAATTCTTACATTGTAATAAATATTAAATACATATTGGCATTTTTAAAATTTATTTATTAACATACATATTCATAAATTAAACAAATAACCAGAAAATGTATAATTAAAGTCGAACTTGAATAAGCTGCACAACTATGTTTAAATTTTACATTTGTTTGGAAATTTCTAAAATTTAAACTTAATTAGCGTTTATACGAGTAGACCTGAAACATTCGTAGAAAATTTCATATAAAATTATCGTATGTTATGTTTAACATAGGGACGGATAATTAGATTTTCTTAGCTTAGAATGGAGACCAACTTGTAAATGTAGAGAAGACAAGTATATGGTTGTTCAATAAAGTAAAATCACAGAAATATTCTGTGGTAAAATGCTATAATATAATTTTATAGCAATTAATCTACATTACACAACAAAATTGACCGCTGGATGTCATTGAATGTCACCAGTGCTTAATTTTTTTGTCTTCCATTCTTTAATGCAAAACAATACATACGTTTCATTTTTAAATACAAATTGAATCTAACAAAATAAACAGCTGAGTTTAAATTAATTTGAATGTAAGATTAGTTGCCCCAGATAGTGGTGTGAACTATTATATAGAATATGCCATATATAAATAAAAATAATTATAAACACCAAACAACAGAAATATAATGGCACTTACAATTAATCACCTGAATTACTTTTTCTCATAATAATAGTACAATGATAATCTTTATAATTGGTCCCATGTATTTCATTCATATAAATTTGATAGTTTAGAAGGACATATTTAAATATACATAGAATAATAAACCTTACTTATTATATGGAAGAAAAAATGGAATGTATTGAATGGAGTAATGGTCTTTAAGGTATTTTGTGTGGCAACACAAACATTGTATAAAATAAATCTAATTTCTACTGCACTTTAAAAAATATCACATACAACTTATAACATATGTATATAATTCGTTAATTTATTTTTTTTTTTGTAAAAAATATTTGGAATATACAGAAAATTTGTACTTAGAGAGTCTGCATAGAGAGGACATTGTTTTTTTTTTATAAATTTAGAAAAAAAGAAAATGAGAGAGAGTACTATTTATCTTACAAAAAGGGCGGAATTAATTAGTATGCAAATATATATATATAGTATCTTTTAACAGAATTAATCAAAGTTGTGTTGTTATAACCGATTTCCTTATAATTGCTGTTTCAGTTGTATTTACTGTTGCTACAGGTGATGATATAACTTCTTGTGAAACTAACCATGGTGATAATTTACTTAGATTCGGACTCTTTGGAATGGTGTTGGTGCCTTTTTTCGACACATCCTTAATCTCCTTTAACTAAATAAATTATTTAATTCAATAGATTAGAATCTATTTGTCCAAGTTTACATACTTCTTAAATGTGGCATTTTCAAGTTACTGAAGAATTTCATATTGTTAACATACTACTCGTTAATTATATTATTTTAAAAATATAATTATTTTCACATATTTACCTCTGAACTGTTTCTTTTGCCATCAGTTTTATCACATTCTTTCCCATTTTTAATTATACCATCAACAGCAACAACTGAGTCGACAAATGGATTGTTTTTATTAAATGTATTAGCAACATTTTCACCACTGTTATTATTGTTATTAAATGGATTTAAGTTGGCATCATCTTTTTGTAGATAATTCGCAAATGGATTCAAATTGTTTTCATCGTTTTCTGTTGATTTTCTACTGCTTGATGATGTTGTTGTTGTGTTATTTGCTACTTGACAAATTTCTAAAGATTAATAATTAATATGCTACGTTCCGATTAATTATTAAGTCGATTTTATTAGACAATATCTTGTGTGTAATTATATATATGAGAAAATCCATTTTTATATTTACCAAGTTTTCCATCGTTCATTGCCTGTCCAAAAAATGTCACTGTTATTGGAGTTGTACACCGTTTTACGGGTTCTTTTATTGGTTCAATACTTGGTGGACCACTTACAGTTAATGTTAATTTATCACCTCCCTAAAAATATATTAATTTGCTCTATTGTGGGTATGTTGAATATATAAAATATATAATAAAATCAGAAGGCCAACAGCGAAGGTCCCCCAGAAAAAATATACACAAACACAGTGAATTTCTATCGTCATTTTTTTTATTCGAAACGTTTCATTTGTCAAAATTGAATTAATCACTCAATTATACGGAATAATTTGGCAGCTCAAGATTTATTTCTGCCAAAATATTCAAAATGGGGCAGATCTATCTACTTTATTGAATATTTAATCATTTTTGCCATACCACTGATATAAATGTAGCAGCATTTAATGAAGTTTCTTCTTCTTTTGGTGCCTGCACAAACATTTGATTGGTAAGTTTTGAATTTTGAAGTTCTTCTTCTATTTTTGCTGAAACAAAATAAGGAAATTATGAATTGCTCGAACGTATACATTTAAAATTAATTAATGTCCGAGTGAAAACTTCGAGTGATTTTTATATAATTAATTAAAGTACCTTTTAAAATATTGCATTTTATATGTCCAGGTGGTAATGGTTTAGCGCTGCCACTAGTTTTTGCAATATTATTAGGAATTTCAGCTGGTAGTGATTTGGAGATGCCTATGCTGTCCGTTTCTAAAGTAAAATAGTATATTGTATAACGAGGAAGGAATTAAGGACATTTTTTTTGAAAAAGAATGTAACACGAGCTGTTTAGTGAGATACATGCATATAAGTCTGATAATAGTATTATTTTATTATATTTACGAAAGGTAATATCTTAAAAAATGGGGGGTGCGCTGAAATAAGTGCATGTGCAGCACGTGACAACCCATGCTACAATCTTCCCTGCTCATCACAAAATGTCCTCATTCCTCGTTCATTATGCAATATACTATTTTTACATATACAATTATATATATATAAACGTAATACATAGCAATATGTTACTGTTGTCATAGCGCTTATATTACCTTCTAATTTATTTCTAGATTCGTCCCTCGATACTCCATTTAATGATTCCTTTGCTAAACTTTTAAGTAAAAAGTCCAATTGACTATCACCATTCGATGATACTGGACTGATTGCTGCTGGGCCATTATTTGGAATTGTAGGAGTTACAACGGGTTTATTTCGTTTCAATGTGCCATTTCTACTTGTATTTGATAAAGCCGGACTGAAAATCGTTATATAGTCAAATTCTCAGCTAGCATATATGTAATTAAGTAAACATTTTACCTATATGTAGGACCACAAGCAACAGATGCTTTTCCGAATGAATTTTCTCTATTTGAACCTTTCCCGAAACTACTTTGACTCGCTAATCCTAACGAATTAGGTCCTAAATAAAAAAAATATTACTAACGTCTGTTTTCATTACCAATCTGTGCGTTTTCGCAGTTAGGCAACCCAAATTTCTTTTTCAATTGCCTAAATTTTTACTTACTAGTTGGGGTTGAAGGTATCGGTGTTAAACTTTTTGTTAAATCATCTTTAACTTGACAATAAAGTGGTTCTTCATCAAGTGTACAACTTGTATTGGATTTTTGTGAACGTTCGCTACATCGACTGGATGATGGTTGTAAATTATCCGATGTCGTTGGTTTTGCTTTCGATGAATCACTCCCATCTAGCAATATAGTGAAAAATGAAAAAAAAATTAAGCTTAGAATGTTGAAATATTACATAAAATACAGTATAGAGAATAAAGACATTTAAAGATAAAAAGGTCTTTGTAAAAAATATATACAGATATTCTAGGTAATCTCTATACTGCAGTAGTACTGCTAATAAGTAGAAGTTCTACATACTTTCACGAGATGGTGCCTGTTGTTTTTGTTTTTCTCTTAAAACATGACTCTGTCTTCTACCGTACCTAAAATTAAAATACAACAGAATCAAGTCCGATGTATAAGCCGATAGTTTTATATAAATTTCAGTTACCTTTGACTTGGTTTACGTTCCAATTGAACAGTACGTCTAGCACGATTTTGATATGTACTCTGATACTCAGTACGTCCAGAATAACGAAATCTTGAACCCATTCGGAAAAAGTTTTGTCGTGCTGATGGTCCTTTAACTGGTGCCCTAAGACGAAAAAATCCGTGATGTTCTACCGCACATTTCCATAAATGTTTACATGCTTTCTCGTTATGTAATCTGTATAAATAATGTATGATAAAAATAAATTCATAGTAGTGTTATTAAGGAGGAGGGTGTTAATATAACGACCTGAATACGAATGTGTGTTCTTGTTCCCGTCCTTCGTCATCATCTTCAACCACCACCAACGTCAATTTCTTTTTCTTGAAATTCAATTTACTAATTTTAGGCCAAAAAAATAAACCTATTTTAATATTAGGCTCTTCGAATACTAATATTCCAGTTGGTGTAAGTCCCAAATTATATTCTACACCGTCTTTACCCTAAAAAAAAAAAAAAAAATGAATTAATCGTAAGTTACTATGCATCATTTTAACATTCAATAGCCGAATAATAATGTAAAAACTTTCGTATTCTGTACTATGTTATTTTATGGCGATTAGACAAAGAATTATCTCAATCGATAAGATTTAGTAAAGTGGACTTTACAGTTGACAAGTTTTTCTGTTGGCAAGTTAATTTTAGACAAATTTTGCATTACGCACGCGCATATTGTACTCGTAATCAAGTTTTCTTGGATTTGACAAAAATAGCGGTTCTGCGCTATTTTTCTTGCCACTTGTCGGCATATTTGGTAATAGTTTGTATAAATTCATGTATACCAACTAGAATTTTAATTCCTATAGAGAACGGCTGATATTTATGTTTATACTTAATAAACGGTTGTAAAAATTAGCTTTGACAATTTTGTTTATCTAATAAGGAATATTCTATTTTAACTACTGCATTAATTTACCATAAAGATCGTATTAAAATATGAGATATATCTATTTCAGATATATATAATTTTTTTATTTTCGGTTGACACTTATTAATGTAATCGAAATTGGCGAATGTACAGCAAAACGGCAATTTTCTTTTCTTCAAGAAACTTGCCATCGAGAAATTTGACGATAAAAAAACTTTTCAACTGTAAAGTCCACTTGTGAAGTGGCCAGAACAGTGGACAAAACAAATATACCATAACAGTATGCATATCAACTCCATACATTTCCAACCATTTAACTTCATTTAAATATGCTAATTCAGCACTGGCTGGTGATAGGCCTTTACATTTTTTAAATTCTTCCACTATATCAATTTCCATTTCTTCTGTTTGATCGGGCACGAAACGGAATTCAGATACAGTTGCTGCTGTATGTTGAGTTTCATCATAGTCACCTAATTCCGCTATAAGAAAAATTATTTTGTAAAAAAAAAATAAATAACAATCAATTGTTTACTAATAAAACAATTCCCATTCGGAATGTGGTGGGTATTCTTACATACATTGCAAAGCATATGCAGCTAATTTTACAGCAATATCCGGCTGACATTCCAATTTTCCTTCTAATATATCTTGTTTTAATTGCAAAAAAAACTGATACCTTGTGAGTTCTTCTCGTAAATTATTTGGTTCAGAGGAATAAAATTTCACTTTTAATCTTAATGTATACGGGGGACCAACTGAAAATAACATAAATAGGCACAACAAAAAAATGGATAAATTATAGCAAATTAAAGTATAAACAAGAAAAACCAAAATGCACATGCATGTAAAAAATATATCACGCTTTCACTGCAATTAAAAAAAAACTAGTAAATATTATTTATCGATCATATTACTAACTTTTAATTTGTTTCTTAATGGTTTTCGTTGGATCCAACCAATGTTTAACATGATTAGCATCTGTGAATTGTAATCCGAAATAATCTTTTTCTATTAAATCCAATGAATAAAATACTTGCTCGTAAAGATCTCTGGCTTTCGATTTTTTCTAAAAAAGAAAATCAACCACAATTAGTACTAGTAATTCGACCTATTAAAATTAGGTCAAATTGAATTATTACCTTGAGAATGTATTATTTAATAACAAAAAGAAAAAAAAAGACCATGAACCGTTCTTCTGTTCTAAAGAAAACAATAGATACATTCATAGAAGGGAAAGTAATATTTGTTGTTTTTTTTTGCTTTTGTAATGTAATTTCATCAAAATACTGAAAAATGTACTAACAATTAATAGTGGTTCATTTTGGACGCACGTTTTTCGTGTCGTTGGTACCATAATGTTTATAAAACTGAAATTATGCTTATGATGATTTCAGTATCAACAATATTACAATTTCCTTTCAAAATTATTTTATTATGCTGTGTCATCAATCTAAAGATTCTTTCTAGAATGATTATTTTTTTTTTGCGTATTGCCATGATTAGTTATGGTTTCTAGTACCGATTGGCATGAAGAAATAAACGGCATCAACTAGTGAAGTGACCAGTTGTTTCTTTAATTATATGCAAATATTTATTTTATTTATTTTTCCATTAGGACGGTAACACGATCCGTTATTAATCCGTTATACAATAATATATAGAAATAATTAAAAAAAAGCATTAACATTTATATTATCAATACAAATTTCTATTATCAAACAGAAACCGGAAGTTAAAAGGAACGAAATAAATTCCACCCACAACCCGTATGGTGTGTGGTGGTGATACGTATCTATAATTACATGTATGTATACATATCTATCACAAATTTTTCATGCCATTAAAAAACACTTACCGAAAGTTCTACACTTAAATCGGAACCATCTAAAAGCACCACCTTACATTGTATTAAATTTTTGTTAATGTTTTTATTTACATTTTTCGAACTGCCCGTATTTGAATTCGAATTTCGTCCTTTTCGTACACTTAGAAATCGAAACATTTTGTTTGTATTTTTTTTACTTAAAGTCTAAATAGTATATTTGAGTCAAATAATTCGATTGCAAAACTGTGAGATATAATTGAACTACACAACTTTTTCGTTTAATTAAGTGAAAAATTATGAGAAATTTCACAAATACTGTTTAAACTTGAACAAGTAACCCACTTGCATACGCCATTTTACATTTTGTTTATTTTTTGTGCGTGATTAACGCCACCTGTTGATCTTCATTAATGTTTCGATTTAAAGTAGATTGTATCGTACTGACCGTAGATCAATTTTGATTTTTTAAATTTGATCATGGAATTTGAAGCGAACGAAACAAAACAAGTGAAAGAAAATATAAAATAGAAATAAGAAATAAGTAATGAAAATATTAAAACATAATACATATATAAATATTATAAATTGTTTAAATCTACGTTTACTGTTTGAGATTTAATTTAAGAGTAAAGTGAAAAATCTCAAAAATTACTGTCCATTACTTCACTAATCACTTCACAATTCACATCACTGCTATTTTCCATGATACTAGTAGTTAGTAGTTCCGTTATGTTATTTTGATATTGTCAGTGTTACTATTTCTGTTAATTTCGTTACATTCACAACTATCACAGGTCACTAGTTGCCCTTTCTTTACGTCGTTTCTTTCTTCACGGAGAATGGAGAAAGAAATAAAGAATCACCGTCGGTGAAATATCGCCCATCACGAATTCGTACCAAATATACAAAAGAAAGAGAAAGTATTTGGTATTGAGGCTCAGATTATAACCTCATAATTTTGTACACAAAAAATGTTTACCAGTTTGCTCAAGTAAATATTAATTTTTTATATTTACTGATCAATTTCTTTAGTATACTATTAATTATACTAACTATCAATGGAACCGAAGCCAATACGTAAGTTGGAACAAGAGGTAATTAATAAAATAGCAGCAGGAGAAGTTATACAAAGGCCAGCTAATGCTTTAAAAGAACTTATTGAAAACAGTTTGGATGCAGGAGCGACAAATATACAAATTGCAGTTAAAAACGGTGGCCTTAAATTGCTTCAGGTAAAATCAACTCACTCAACTCAACTGTTTTATGATGAGTACAATTTAAATTTAGATACTAAATTGTTTTTAAATTAAGATTCAGGACAATGGTACAGGGATACGTAAAGAAAACTTTGAAGTTATTTGTGAACGATTTACTACATCAAAATTAAGGGAATATGAAGATTTAACTAAAATCGCTACGTATGGCTTTAGAGGAGAAGCATTGGCAAGTATATCGCATGTCGCTCATTTATCAATTATATCAAAAACGAAACAAGATGTTTGTGCTCATCAGTAAGTCTAGTTAATGTAAATAGAAAATAAAATTTATAATATATATTTCCATAATTTTAGTGCGGAATTTTGTGATGGCAAATTAAAAGCACCTGCAAAACCTTTAGCCGGCAATCAAGGTACAGTTATAACGGTAGAGGATTTATTTTACAACATGAAAGTACGGAAAGAAGCTTTACGATCACCTGCTGAAGAATATCAAAAAATTTCCGATGTTGTTAGTAAATATGCAATACATAATGCTTCTATCGGTAATATTTATATGTACATATGTATAGTATAAGAAAGTACGCATTTTTCATGCATTATTAAAAATGAACTAAATAGGTTTTGCCTTAAAGAAACATGGAAACAACAATGACATCAGGACACCGATTAATTCAAATCATACTGAAAATATTCGTTTAATTTACGGCAATACTATAGCGAGGTGAAGAGAATAGAATTTACCTATTAAATCTCAATTAAATAATTAATTTATATATTTGTTTTTAGGGCATTAGAAGAATTTGAATTACACAATGATAGTTTTCAATTTAAAATGAAATGCTACATAACGAATGTTAATTATTCTGATAAAAAGTTCAAATTTCTATTATTTATTAACAATCGCTTAGTGGATTGTCAAAGTGAGTCTGTATAATCACATTTTCAATCTAATTGTGTTCTACGCAATACTAGTGTTATTTCAACTTTTTCCATCTACTTGATGAAATGGCGAAGGCACTGAAAATTTAAATTTATATATGAATTTATTTTTAAGGTTTAAAGAAAAATATCGACACAGTATATCAAAACTACCTTCCAAAAAATACTCATCCATTTGTTTATATGCAGTTGGACATAAATCCAAATAATATTGATGTAAATGTCCATCCCACAAAACACGAAGTACACTTATTAAATGAACATGAAATAATTAGTACTATTATATCTGCTTTAGAGGAAAAATTATTAGGTTCCAATAGTACACGAACTTTTTATACACAGGTATAATTGATTTTTTGTAAAAAGCTAAGAAATATTATAAACTGTTGTTTGTAGTCAAAAATACCAAATTTTAATTTCGGAACAAAGGATATGCTAAAAGATAAAGAACCAAATAAAAATTCTACATTAGATCCTAAATATGTTGTAAGTATAGTATACTCTAATTAACCCAGATATTATATGACATTATTCGATTTAATTTTGAATTTAAAATCTACACATTCGTTATAGGTAAGAACTGATGCTTCCACTCAGAAACTCGATAAATTTCTAGAATCTAACAGTTCTATTAATAAAAATAGTACTAGTAATTCATCCATAGGAACCACACTAAAAACATATCATCAAAGCAATGAAAATCTGATTGAATTACAACTGGATTCTGATGCTAAACTTGTAAAAAAACGTCTAATTGTAGACGACAGCAGCGAACGTCGCATATCAACTGAATTAAATGATGAAAAATATGAAGCTAGTGCGATGGAATGTGATACTAGTGAAATTGAAATTCTCGATAATGAAAATGATCAATTAAAAGTGAAATCTACTGATACATCAACTACTGATAAGGAACGAAAAATTTCAAAAGACAATAATAAACCATCGTCATCCGTTGTTTTTGAAATCATTCAATCGCAAGAGGACAAGAAATGTGAATTACCACTTAATAAACATTTTATTAATAAAATTACAAAGTGAGCTACGCGTAGATATTCAATGCCAATTAGTTATTACGATGTTCGATAAATTTCTAGAACGGATATCAAACTAACAAGTATATTAGAATTAAGAAAAGCAATAGAAGAAAATTGTCATAGAACTTTGAGGGATATTTTTGCACAGCATGTCTATGTTGGTCCAGTTAATCCGAAATATGCATTGATCCAATATAATATTCAATTATTAATGTGCAATACGAAGATAATTTTAGAAGAACTTTTTTATCAATTCATTTTGTATAATTTTCGAAATTTCCGTTGCTATAGGTACCCTATATATAGCCTACATAATAGGGTTCCTTTATTAATTCTGTTAAATGTATCTATAATTTTGTTTTTATAGATTTTCCGAGCCTCTGTCTATTAAAGAATTGGCTTTGATTGGCTTAAATCAGCCGGAAACTGGCTGGGAAGAAGCTGATGGTCCGAAAGGTGAATTAGCAGAACAAATAAGTGAAATTTTAAATCAAAAAGGCGCTATGATTAATGAATACTTTGGTGTCTGTGTTACTGATGGAATGCTTCATACTTTGCCAATTTTAGTAGGTAATGTCAGTTAGATGTAGAACATTTTAAGATAACTGAACTGACAATGGCTGTTTTATTTATTTATAGAAAATTACTTTCCAAATTCGGACAATTTACCATTATATATGATACGTTTAGCAACTGAAGTTGATTGGGAAACAGAAAAAGAATGTTTCGATACATTCTCACGAGAAACAGCGAAATTTTATGCAAATGTTTCCGAGAAAACTGATGAAAATGGAAGAACTTGGGAATGGGTTACTGAAAATGTACTGTATCAGGCAATTAAGGAATATTTTATACCACCAAAACATTTTACTGAAAATGCTGTCATTTTGGAAATTGCAAATATACCAAATTTGTATAAAGTATTTGAACGATGTTAATTGCGATTTCAATTTGTTTTTTTCATTCTGTTTTCAGTAAAGATGTGTTATATTTAAATGTTTGATTCCAATTTTGCAGCTTGAATGTGTTGAGATTTAATGTAAATATTTAAGTAAATGTTAATTTAAAACCATATGTTTTTTGTAGGAGTTTCTAAAGTATAAGTTTTATTTTATAAAAATATAAAAATAATATATATATAGCTTAAACTATCGAATTCAACAAAAAAAAGATCTATATGGACGGAACCACCATAAGTACATATTGTTTTGCACTACGGTAGTTTCATTTCGGATTTAAATACCCCACCCGTTGAGATAATAAAGTATTCACTGAAAAAATTAGAATTAATACACGAGTTACCAAGTTTTACTTACTCTATCATTTTACTTTTATGCAATCTACGTATTTCTTCTTGAAGTTCTCCATTACTTTGATTGGCTAGTGCGAGATCATTTTTAATACTTTCAAATTTGTCTATATTGAAATTTGATTTGTATTCATTGAAAGATTTTTGAATCTCATTGACACGTAGTTTTTCATCCATTAAAGATTTTTCTATTGAGGAAAATTGACTTTGGAGCTGTTCAACCTTTAAAATAAAAAATATGATTCAATTTCGAATGCGCTTTTGAAAATTAAAAATAAATGTAATAATAATAAGCAATAACACTCGTTGGTGCTAGTAATGAATTACAAAAAAGGGAAAAAATTCTTTATTTTCAATTACAACATTACTAAATACAATAAATTATTATTATTTAACTAATACTACACGAAGTGCTTATCTAATACCAATCTTGATTTCTTAAATTTTAGTGAATATCATCAGTTTCTTCTCCTTCCTATTTGAAATGTCTGAATGACAATTAGACAAAAAAATCTAAAAAGTTGTAGAAGTTTTCGCTCCTTGCATGTACGTCGTCTATTTATCAATCGACCAAGTTGGCGCTGATATTAAAATGTAATTATCTATCACGTTTGATATTTATGTTGATATTTAAGCTGCAAAAGAACGTGAGAAAAAAAATTTATTTATTTCCAATCTACAAAATCATAAATTATAATACATTACTATACTATGTAGTATATCTAATAATATTCCCTAAACTATACCCTTAAATACTTAAATTTCTTATAAACACTATCACTTACCTTCAATTCTTTTTCATTCTTCTTGCCTTTCTTCTTCTTAATTTTTATGCTAATTAACATATCACCTATGTCTACCTCCTTAAAATATGGAATTCCTCGATCTGCATTAATCAGTGTGTCAATATTTACATGCTTCAAGACCTCATCCTTCACCTCAACAGGGTAATCTTCAAGCATTGCAGCAACAGGTGATACATCCGCTCTTGTAACTCGATATAAAGCCATATTTATACTTATGAATATAAATATATTATATCTATCCAATATCTATATCAAGTTAATAATGGCCCAAAGCCCATCAGTACCCGCTATTTATACAGGATCGGGTGCAGCAAGCGTGAAATTTTCAATTATGCGCATGTTCACTGCAATCGCTGCGCAGCCAACTAGCCATATACGATCCGAACTAGTAGGCGTGCTAGATGACATGCGCATAGATGAGACACTACGCAACATAAATAAGTTTGTATTGAATTCATGAATCTGAAACGCCTCGAGTCAAATTAGTATAAGAACAACATAATAAATTACGAAATTTTTATGCGCGCCTATGGGAAAATGGGAAATAGATAATTTATTATGTACTTTTTATACTAATTTGACTCTAGAATTATTTGATTATATTATAGAGAAATACCTGCTGTGACTTCGAGTCGTAACGACGATTGAATCCAATTAACATATTGTTGGCTTGAACTAAATCTTTAGACAATTCATCGATTTTGCCATCTTTTTCTATTACAACAATACTTAACTTTTGTAGATCACTTTGTAATTCTGACTATATAGAAATATTATATAATTTGTTTTATTTATTTGATAATTTAAATATTACTATAATATTTGATACTCGTGAACTTACATTTTTTGCATCCAATTTTTTCTTAATACTACCAATTTCTTCCACGGAATTTTTTAAATCGGCAACATTTTTCTCTAAATTTACTCTCAGTATATTTAGTGATGTATTTTCTTTTTTGATTCGATCAATAGTCAGATCTTTTTCAGTTATTTCAACACGCATATTATCCATTGTTTTAATTAGCAAATCATTCGAATTCTTTTTTAATTCATTGGCTTGTTTCAGAACCAAAATATTGTTTTCCATCATTTCGATTTGATTATTGAACGACAACAAACTGGATAAAACCTTATCTTGAATAAAATTAATTTTTGATGTAAATATATCTTCTATTTGGCGTAAATTCTATTTGCAAAAAAAATATGAATGAAATATTAGTTCTTAAAAACAATACAAAAAAATGTTTATTACGTTCAGAAATTTTTGAAACATAGTTTTTTTTGTTAGTGTCAAATCTTCTACTTCTAATTCTTTTTGCTGTATGTACTGTTTCATCTTTGATAAATGGGATTGTAGCCTTTTATTAGTCTCCTAAAATTCATATAGTTTAATTAAAGAAATTACATATTAATTTCAGCTTAAATAAAACCTGCACTTATTAAGCTTGGTTATTTTACCTGAGTTTCATTAATTTCCTTGTACATTTCTGAAATAATTTCATATTGATCTGTTGTATGTAATTCTAAAGTCAGATATACAATATTCTTTATTTTTGATTTTGTATAAAAAATCATAATACATGTTTTATCGGAAACTTCACATTTCAAAAATCTGCAATAATACTATATGTTTTTCGATTTGTTTTAAATCCTACCAACACACTCTTACATTTCCCGCCTCTGAAATTGTTGAAACATTTCTGTAACATTGGTTTTGAACTCTGTATAATTTATATCCAACGACTGATCTAATCGAATATCTTCAAAAGTTGTACGATCTATATTTCTCGTATAATTGAACAAATATTCAGTGAGATCTCGCAGTTTAATTTGCTAAGAAAAAAAAATGCATGTTTAATTTTAATACCGACTAAAAAAGGGATGAATTTCGATCAAGCAAGCAAATAGATTTGAAAATAAAGTATTCAAATCAATTCGTAAACAGTTAATTCATATAAAATAAGACTTTACAATTCTTTCTCCATTATCTGAAATTGTAACACTTAAGTGGCGTTCTTGACCTAAGCCATTCTTTCCAAATACTGGAATAAGGTGGTTTTTGGAATACAAATAAATATCATTTAATGCCATTTTGTTTAATAGTTTAAAAAATTTTATTGGTGCTTATGGCTGTTACTGCTAGTGCTGTTACCAATTCAAATTGCACAGCAATAGGTTATGAATTTAAAAATTTTTTGGCTCTTCTTCTTATTCAAATGAAGGATTGTTGCTTCGTAAATACAAGATAAACGAAATTGCACGTTTGGTTTGATTGAAAGTTTCAAACTTTGAAACTTTCAATTCAAAGTTCCAAGTTCAACTTTGAAATGATTGGATAATTACCGGACAACTTGTGTAGTAATTATCAAATGGTTAATTTAATAATACTTGATAATTGCCTTGCTGCGTTTGGATCACTTTTATTTGATCAATGGTCTCTCTCTATGGGTTTGTTTGATCTGATCTGAGATTTTGTATGGACTGGACACCATGGTGAATAGAATAGATCGTACTATGTGCGATTGAATAGCTTCATTCTCTTTATTCTTTCATAATTTACTAATTACTTAGTTTCAATGAGTTTTATTTTCTTATTTTTCATTTATATTATAATCTTTTTAGTTTTTATACATGACTACTAGTAGTTATGCAATTTAGAATACATTAAAAATTGTTTTTTTAAAAAAAAAAAAATCAAGTTAAATCGTTCTCACTCTCTTTACGCATACGTAACAGATATAAAAGAGATGGTGGAAATATATATTGTCAATCTAATGTCATAAGGTGCGCACTACGTTGCTATCTGCGCTAATGTTCCTCGATTTTTGTCGCCATATTGGTTGCTGTCCTATCACATATTTAAAGTAAGTAAATAGAAACGAATTATACTTATAAGGATAGTTATTTTGATTAAAGTGCATTTTTTGAAATAAGATTTTAGTTATTTCAACTCACTGGTAAACATTTTTCTCAGTATTTCACAATATTCTAATATATTTTCTGTACATCTTGGGACAGTTTAATTATTGCATAAAATTCTCATAATAGGTTTTCTCTATCTATTGTTTCTTTTTTTCCTTTTAAATTTGTAGAATGATTTTTTTTTCAATCTTCCACAAGATTTTGTTGATTGAAAGACTAATTTGATTTTTATATAATTTTCACGGTTTTTATCCAGAATTATTGACGAGAAATTCTGTAAAAGGAAATAAATTTTCCTCGAGTTGACTAAAATTTTGACAGATGTTCTAAATATTTTTTCTTTCTTTACTACCCTGACAATTTTTCGTAAAATCAATTAATCCTCAAAATTTTCATTTAAATTGTTACTATTTAATATATTTCAAATTTGAATTTGGCATTCTATGAAACTTGCTTTGTTCAGGTAACGGTGGAAATTCCCATCGATTGAATTCAATAGTCTTTATTTCAAATTGAGTTTAATAATTACTTGATTAACTGGATATTTTACAGCATTTTTAGGATTTATATGTATGTTTTTTCATTTTTACATTCAGATTATCTTTTAAAGAATCGTTTTTCATTCATCGAAATTAACCTATTTAAGAGAATTTTCGTCATTATTTACAACAACATAATTGTAATTTCATCTGATTATATGATAGATAGAATCAATATGTTTAACGTTCCTTTTCTGTTTCTTTATTTAGCTTAAATCTCGTTGCAATTTATTACAATTTGAAAATGTCTGATTATGTTACTGTAGAAGAAGTTATGGATTGTCCTTTGTGTATGGAACCATTTGAAGTGGATGATCTGAAGTTTTTTCCATGTACTTGTGGATATCAGGTATTCTTATACGAGTAGAATTGTATTACTTTAGCAATAAGTTATTTGGTGAACTTTAAATCAGTGTTCATTCTAATCGTAATATGCTAAATAATTCAATGTTGTACTTTCAAGATATGTCGTTTCTGTTGGAACCGTATTCGGGAGGACAACGAGAATGGTAAATGCCCGGCATGTAGAAAGCAATATTCAGCAGATCCAGCAAATTTCACACCATTAACTCTTGAACAGGTAAAGTAAATAGAAAATCACATAATACGTTGACTGGTTGATCTCACTGGATGAACTGATTTGCATAATGCATAGTTTTTTATATTGTTGATAATCAAACGTATGGACTGTTTAGGTGATTAAATTGAAAGCGGAGAAAAGGCAAAAAGAACAACAACGCAAAGCTAAAATAACTGAAAGTAGAAAACATTTGGCTAGTGTTCGAGTGGTTCAAAAGAATTTGGTAAGTTTTGTATAGAAATCTTTAAATTATAAATTGCACATCGATTAAACTTTTTTATTAAATCTTTTGATTCGTTTGTTTTTATTTTTCGCTAGGTTTTTGTAGTTGGTTTACCTCCTAGGCTGGCAGATCCAGAAATTTTAAAACGTCACGAATATTTTGGAAAATTCGGCAAAATTCATAAAGTAGTGATAAATCAATCAACAGCTTACGCTGGATCACAAGGTCCTAGTGCAAGTAAGTGCTGATGCATTAAATTTACTGAAATTCTTAAACTAGTACAGATTTATTAGCTCAATTTTTTCAGAAAACTAACCAATAATAAATTAATATTGATCAAAATTGATCGTTGATTCATTTATAAACTTTTCCTTAGGTGCCTATGTTACTTATATGAAAAGTGATGATGCATTAAGAGCCATACAAGCAGTAAATAACATAACAATAGATAATAGAACGATAAAATCCAGTTTAGGAACCACCAAATATTGTTCACATTTTATGAAAAATTTATCATGTCCAAAACCAGATTGTATGTATTTACATGAAAATGGTAAGTACTGACTAATTCTGATTAGGCAAAGAAACAATCATCGTTGATAAGTAATATTATGACCAGATTAAATCTAAGAATAGATGCAATGATCAATATGTGTGACAAATACGATGATGACGAATTTGTTTTATCTATACTGGTAAAATCCACGTATGAAAATTGTTATTTTTCCGTTTTGTAGGGGATCTGGAAGCTAGTTTTACAAAAGAACAAATGCATCTAGGTGAACATCAGGAATATGAAAAGAAATTACATGAGGAATTATTGGCAAGAATAAAAGCACAAAATGCAGCACTGGCAGCTATGGAAAATAAAAATGGCCAAAATAATAATAAAGATGGAGTAAGAGAAGGTGTAAGTTTCGTAATTAACATGAAATAATAATAGTGGGATGATAATTTAGATTAATTTTGTTGTTTTTCATTTCCTCAAAATTGAATACTGTATTAATTTTTTGATTATATCCAGCTGAGATATTTCAAATTTCATTTGATCTGTGAAATTATTTAAATTTTTATGTTCTAGTCAAATACTAACGGTCAAACAACAAATAAAGACAATTACAATAGTAACAAAGATTCATGGCCACAATTAGATAAAGATAAAAAAGAGAAAGATAAAAGCAAAAAAGGTAAAACAAAAAATGCAGTGAATTCCGAAAATAAATCGTTAAAGGAGAAAAAAGATGATGGAATAATGAAAAATATTACGATTAATGAGAATAATAAAGAATCACTTATGACATCTAGTATAACAAGTGCTGATAATCAACTTTTCAATAATAAAATAGAAAGTATGTTTAATGATTTTCCCTTAACGAAATAATTATAATATATTTAAACTGATTTGCTTACTGTCATAATAAATCCTTTGTTGTACTCGTCGCATTCGTTAATTATTACTCAATTTTTTTTTCTTTTTTTTCTTTGTTTCAGTAAAAGAATCAGACACGGACTCGACTACATCGTCTTCATCGTCATCTTCTTCTGCTTCATCAACTTCTTCGTCATCCTCGAACAATTCCAGTCCAGTGCCACTATTATGCAGTACTACTCAAACACCACCTCCTCTTCCTTGTTCATCCGGTTCATCACTATCATCATCGTCATCATCATCGACAACACTAGAAACAACTTCCTCTTCTACATTTCAAAAATCAACAGATTTATTACAGTCCAATAATATTTCGTTCGTTTCAAAATTGACTGGAACATTTGGTAACAATCAAAATTTGGAAGACAATTCGTATTTCAGTAGTAATGGATTTCATAAATTTCATAATCCTTCGGATAATTCAATTGAAAAGGATGACATTAATCATTTAATAGACGAACTGGATGATTCGAAAGAATTACTAATTGATAATACCAATGGACAACATCAGGTTTGTATTTATAATTGATAATTAAAAGAATATTTAATTATGATGTGTAATTGATTGTATTTTTAAAAAAAGGTTCTAACCGATACATTACCGTTAATCGATACACCTGAAAATTGGGCGGCTGCATTTGGATTTACTACTGCCGATGTTACTGCTGCTGTTGCTACTTCTACTACAAATCAAACAAAAGATAATAGTGATCTGTTACAGCAAAAATTATCCAGAACTGATACTAATAGTAAATTGGCAAATTTATCGACAATTGGCACATCGTTGAATGATCAAGAATGTAGTTTTAGTAAAGGTAAAATAGAAAATATGGTAAAAAAATTTCCATATTATATTTACCATATTGTTACAGAAATTGAAAATATCAGTAAATATTATGAATTTACGAAATTCCATGAAAGTCTAAGAGACGTAATAGGTGGCAGTAATGTTAATAACAATAATAAAAAAAATGGCTATACAAATAACATACGAACACAGCATGATGTATTAAATTCATTGACAACACAAACTCAATTACCTACATCAGCAGCACACACGCCCAACACGCCAATTCAATTAGAACAAAATATGTCGAAATTTTTTAACGATTGTCATTCTATTTCAAAGGTAAGTTGATTATGAGACAGTTGAATTCTTATGTTATAATTTCGTGTTCTGCTTTATGTAGTATTTGTAATGTAGTTCTAACAGAATTTAATGTAAAGAAAGATTATGATAAGAGTAGATTACCTGAAGATTAAAACCTGCAATGCACTCACATATGCTATCTATTGTGGGTGGTATATTCTTCGATAGCTAGTTGTGCTCTGCTCAGTTTTTGTGTATAAAAGTGATGTATTTGTACAGGTTACCACGTATAAATTCTGGTAATCTGTGGAATTAATCGATCACTGCCTTTAGAATGTATAAAATATCCCACCGAATGCAGTTAATAAGCAGGTTGAATCACATGTTCTGTAGCTATTATGAAGAAGTATAATTGTAAACATTGTATAAAAAAACCAATAAAGCTTCAGTTTTACCTTGTAGAGATTTATAAACCATCAACGATCTCAGTATTATTAGCATATAGATGACATTTACGATATTATGGCGAATGCGCCATATAAGAATATTTTAATATTTAGAAATTACCCTTATTGCAGTGTACCCACATCACAAAATTAGAACAACTTTATGCTTCAAAATGTTTGTAACAATTAGTTTGACATTTCAGTTGTCAGTATTGCATATCTCACAGCTAGCTTAGTTTTTTTTTATGTGTTTATAGTATATTAATATTTGTATTCTTAAATTATGTAAAAAAGGAAAATCGTATATTTTACAGGAACCTTCAAACCCTTATCCAAATGGCTTTAACAGTATTTGTAATTCTTTCCAACAAATATTACAACAGAAACAAATAGAAGAACAGCTAATGAATATTGCCTTAAAACAAAATAATTTCTTTTGTTCCCAAACGGTAGGCAAAATTGTCTTGTGTTTTCATTCTTGTTTTTCTTTTTATTTATTTAATTTGGCATTTGCACAAAATCATTAATCTAAAAAGGGAAAACTAACAGATGTCTTTTGGGTTCCTGTATTATTTATTAACACATTGCTTTGGAATACACAATTTGGGTAAATGAAAGGTGATTGTTGTCCCTTGGCAATCGGTGAATAACATCAGTCCGTTTTTTTTTGTTATTACGTGTGCATGTTTTTTTTATTCAGAAAACCAATAGAAATAGTTCATTATTTCATCAACAAATTTAAAAAGCTTGTATTAATATAAGACAGGGTTCGGTAGGGTGGCATTTGGATGTTTATTTCATGGCATTTGTATCAATCCATGAATTTTAGTTTCAATTATATTTTGTGTTCGACTAAAACGCATTGAACGAACGTAAAATTTGGTTGAATTGTCTTTTGATGATGTCTGTAGAAAACCTCGTCTTCTGCTGTCATAGAATGCCCGGTTATTCATTAAGCTTTCTTCAATGTGTTTCGATTATTATTCGAATATGAAATATAACGACAAAAATAAAATAAACAAAATGCAAATAACCCTTATTTTTAGACTGGATATCAAAATAATCAACCAACACAAACATATTCGAATGGAGACAGTTCAATTTTAAATAGTGGCATTGGAACTTTGACAAATTTATATGGAAAACAACAGGTAGGAATTCGAAAGTGAGAAAATGTGGCAATAAAAACTAATATTTTTTTAAAAAATAATAGTTAAATACACAACAAAATATCAGAAACTCAGAAGCAGAATTAGATTTCGATCCATTTCAAGAAACACAAAAAGGATTGGCAGAATTAATAGAAAATGAACAGAATATTAAAATAAATACCCTAACTGGTACTGATGAAATTTTAGCAATAATGTTTCATGCGGAATTTGTTTCTTTCAGTTAACGTTTTCTATTCAAATTTACTTTTCTACTAGGTCGAAATGGTCAACCGATAAATGGATTAATGCATAGTAATAGTCAAACTGGCAGTCATATACCCCCACCACCTCCTGGATTCATACAAACACAAGTAAATTTAGGCAGTAAAATTTTTCCTTATATAAATATGGCTAATAATACTCAACAGATAAATAATTCTACAAACAGTTGGCAACATACACAACAAAAAAGTAAGTAATATTTATATTTAAAACAGTCTAAAATCATCGAACTAATTGAGAAAACTGATAATTTAAACGTTAATTAACGTTGGGTTAGTGTAAAATAAATGTAACTTTTTATATTTTCTACACAAAAATTTCTTACTTGCAAAAGTTGTCCATTTTTTGATGATATCTTCAGGATAAATATAATGGAAAAAGCATGAATTTTCATTTAGTTCGTTGATTTTGACAATAATAAATTGTATTTTGTCTATTTAATAAAACTGCAAATATTCCAGATATCACAAATACAGATTGGAAAGTACTGGATCCAGCCATATTGTCATCTAGTAGAAATTTTCAATTTGCCCAATTGCCCCATATAAATAATAGAGATTCATATAATGCAATTCAACAGCAGCAGCAGCAACAGCAACAACAGCTAGCCAATCAACAAATAACACAAAATAGCCAGTTGAGACAATATGATTATGCGCCAAGTAACAATAGTCCATTTTCAACATTTACACAACAATTACAACAGCCACAGCCGAGTTATAATAATTTTACACACTTGAATACTCCGCCACATTTAAATTGGTTAACCAATGATTTAACTGGACAAATTTCTAGCCCGCCAGGTTTTCGAAATAGTCAAACGGCATCTAAACAACAAGAATGTTAGAAATGAATAAAATAATTTAGTCAATATGGATCAATACGTTCGTCACTTCAAGAATAATGATACTTAATTATAATAATAAAATTTATTAGAAAGATTGTATTTCAATTGTGCAATATTTCCCAATACTTTTTATCTGTTCTGTTGATATTATTAAAACCATTTATTTACTTTGGACGATTTTTCAAATCTTATACATACATACAATTACCTAAGAATAGGTCGATCCATAAGGAATTCTATTTTTCTTCTTTTTAATATTTATTAGCTGCCAAGAGAGATTGAGATTTAATGTCAAGACAATGCTTGGTTATGAAAACTAATATTCTATCAATTTTCATTATTATTGGATTACAAATGCCCGTAAATATAATATAATTATAATAATAAATTAGAATATTTTGCAGTTTTATTTTCAACGATTCGATTGATGGCAATTCCACCGCTTTCAGATGGATATGAATATGTATGGTCCCCCGACAATTTAATAGGAATTTAAAAAAATTAATTTATTTCGTTATCTTATTTACATAGGCAAACATTTTACAATAATTTACATATTATCCTCTTAGAAATTACGTCTTAAAAAAATAATTAACTATTAAATTCTTAAATTATTTATAAATGGTATTAATCACAATGCAGGTGTCATCAAAAATTGTATTATTCAAACAGAAATAATTATTCTAAAATATTAAATTACATATATTGTTTTCACACGGCTTAGATAGATAGTTTAATCTTAAACTTTGGTTCACAAACGGCTAAAGAATGGTTACCATAAAAGGTCTGTTCTGATTTGAATCCAGAACGAATAGGAAATAGATTACGGAAGACAATTTAAACAAATAAGTTATTAAATAATTTGAAATGGGTCATCGCATCGAACTGAATGTATTAGAATAATGAGGTTGTACAAATGGTTGTATTTTGTTATTAAAATTTAGAAAAAAGCAAGCAAATCTAAAATTATACAGATGTTTGTGAACGTGTGAAAGCATTCGAACTAAAAATACTCACGAAAGAAAAAATTAAAGTAAAGAAATTCAGTGCACTTTGTAATAACGAATATTTTTTCTTTCCGATTTTAATTTTGCTTAAAAAAAAAAAAAAAAAAAAAAAAAACGCAAACGCCTAATACTACACTAAATAAAATCAAAATAAAATATAAATCGAGATGCTACTTAAAAATTACTACTCGCTAATTATTAATTATATAATTATAAATTATTGAATTAGTATTTTTTCTAAATTTAATCGATAAAAAATAAAAAGTGAATCATACATGCACTTATAAAGTACATTTATTCTACTATGATGATGATAATCAAGTAGATGTTACATAGTAACATGTGCGCTATTAATTTACACTATACAATATATTACGTGTAGAACAAGAAAAATAATGAGTGAACGGGCTATTTTTTTCTTGGTTTCAGTTTTTGATAAGGTAGATTGATCTAGTTAAAACAAAAGAAAAAAACGGGTACAGTATAGGTTATTTGGTATGGCCTAATCGACAACGAACAATACTTAGTATCCACTAAGAGATTGATACACTCCATGTAACTATAATATAAGTCTTCAAATTGATCAAAGACCCGTTACAAAATACCGCGTATTTACAGGCTCGTGCGATGAAAAATGAACAGTACTTTGTACAATCCACCATATTCTACACTGTTTAAAACTTATGATAAGAAATGAAAATTTTCACTTTAATTTTTCCACATGTAGAATTTCATTTTAATAACAATTAATAGGTGGTACTTTGGAAAACATTTCCAATAAATTCAATTGCCAATCTTTAGCTTATATATCGATTAATGGCCCACCTAATAATCTTTTACTATTGCACAAAAGATGCTGATGAAAATTTATACATTAGATAATATCTATGATAAAATTTATTTCTATTATTTGTATATATCTATATAGACTTTTTTAAGAGTTAAGGCACGTATTACATTTACCGATTCTAATACCGATTTTTCCTTAGTTTTAAAATACCATGCAATATCAATATCATCACTTAAATTAAAAATAAACAATAATGATTACGTATATCAAGCGCAATAACATCGGAACCGGGCATAAAATCGTAATGCTTCCTCTGCTCTTTATCCTCTTTTTCCATCGTTTACATACACATTGACATAATTAGGTATATCTAATTTCATTCACGTCGAAATAAACCGAAATAAGTAAACGACACACAATCAAGTTTAGTACAATAAATTAACTAATAAAAAAAAAAAGAAATAGTAATCATATCATTCACCTCTCATTCTCTCTC
Source organism: Platypus cylindrus (assembly GCA_949748235.1). Taxonomy (NCBI): domain Eukaryota; kingdom Metazoa; phylum Arthropoda; class Insecta; order Coleoptera; family Curculionidae; genus Platypus; species Platypus cylindrus. The sequence goes on along the minus strand of OX456490.1, from coordinate 7,920,895 downwards.
TCTACTTCTCATAGTATGAAAGTTATTAATCGGTATAAACAATATATTCAGGATCAGCTACTTCTACTTGCAAATAGGGTGATTGCATCATTTGAATATTATTTGTAGGCCTATTTAATATATTATTTCTAGATCTGAAAACAAGAAACAAATCTACTTTAATATATGATCTTTATATTTTTGAGAAAAAAATTCTGGTATTACTCAACAACTTACTTGGCTTTAGCGTGTGTTAATATATGACTTTTAAGATTTGTTGATTGAGCAAATTTCTTATTACAACCATCAAATGGACATACATAGGGTCTATCACCTGTATGTATTCTTACATGAGTTCTGTATAAAAATTAAAAGACATGCGGCATTAAAAATGTCTACATACAACGAATATACATATATACTAACCGAACGGACAGTTCGCTTTTGTTCCTTTGACGTTTACCAGCGAATTTATGAACCTGAGCACGTTAAACTCATCTTATTTGATGTTTGAACGCGAAATTGAATGCACACAAGGGTGTGTTTTGTGAACGATTATCAAAGAAAAGAAACAAAAGATTGAAAGAACAGAAACACAAGCACTTGTCCGTATCGATTATATGGCAATGTCATTAGAATAGAAACCGTTTACTGTCCGTTCTGGTATATTGTTCGATGATACAAGGATATATATAAAACATCTCACCTTCATTATTAGATATTACCTTAGATTAAAGTCCAAACTGAATCGTTTACCACAGCCCTCAAAAGTGCATTGAAATGGTTTTTCCCCGGTATGTACCAGCTAGAGATTGTAACAACGAAAAAACTTAGATAATGTTAAAAAACTCCGCTGCTATGATTTTTTTTTACCTGATGTCTCTTCAATTTACTGCTTTCCACGAAAGCTTTTCCACATTCAGCGCAAACATGTACTCTTGGACCGTGAGTATGTAAATGTTTACGCATTGCTGAATTATCCCGAAACATTTTATTGCATCCCTTATGCGGACAAGCTAAAATGTAAAAATATATAATTAACTAAACAACGAATGTAAATATGTAAATCATTATTAAAGCACTTACCAATAGTTCGTTCTACGTAATCCTGATTGGGTTTTCTCGCTCTGTAACCCTTTAATCCTGGCCTAGCAAATTCAGCTAGTTGTTTTGGATCAGATAGATCTAGACCGGGCATAGCTTCAGCTGGAATTTTCTTTCCAGTCATGTATTCAGTATAGTCTGGGTCGGGTTCTGGATTTGAACCTTCATCTATAGATAAATGAATTAGTTTGCTACAAATGTTGAAACTCTCAAATCTTGAGAGTTCAAGTTTTCATGTAGGCAACCAATTAAATGATAAACAAAAATGTTTAACAATTAACAATATAATCTATTAGAAGAATGATATTTAATTAATATATTTTTATAGACAGGTTTTATATGAATGCTAAATTAAGCTGCTATATATTATTTCTGCCACTGAAAATTAATTTGAATTTCAATTAATTAAATTGTCATGGCGTCACCTTACGATGAATAATAGAAACACGTGCCAATTAATACTATTAATTCAACAAATCTTCTTATAAGGATTTAGAAGGAATTAGATTAAAAATTTGTAGTATTAAACATGCAAAACATTTCATAGAACCAATTCTTTTTACAATCCACAAGCATTTAAAAAAATTAATAAATGATTAAAAAAACAAAAGACAATCGGAAACTTCGAAAGCCGCCATGTTGGATTTCATATTGAAAATTATGGACAGCCATTTAAAACATGGCAGATATTTCCAGTATGGCCGCGAAAAACAAAAACAAACCATTATTTGTTTCACTTTTCTTAATAAATTCAAATTTTAAGCTTTATCAGTTCTTTTAAAATGGTTTAATAAGTTTAAAATAGACGTGTCCCGAATGACCTTCACATATACAAAGCGTAAACGCGTTTGTTTCAACTAGAATATGGATAATTATTAAAAAATCAGGATACCTACCATCACTGGCACCTGAAGCCCACATTGTAACCGAGAATTCACCTTCCATTGTTTTTATTTGCACCTGTTTTTGTTCCCATTTTCTCGGCTTGGTCTCCAAATTCACATCACTCAATAAAAATTCATTTTCTCGCTTAATTATGGTGCGATTATGATTTTTCATTGTTTTATTACGCCTCTTCGATGTACCTGGTCCACTTTCAACATAAATATCAGCAGTTGGATCTGGTACCGGCACACCGTATAAATTTAAACCGTCACCGGGGTCACCTACGATTTCTTCATGTGTTTCCAAAATAAGTTCCCGGCCCTCAAGTCCCTGCATCGACATCATCGGTTCACCGCATTCGACAATTGTTTCAACATCATCAGGCATATCAACTTTAATTGATTCAATTTCAACGCATTCTTGAATATCCGGCTGTAATTCAACATCACACATTACATGTTGATTGTCCGCCATGATTTTTTCAAAATTGTTTATAAAAAATGGAGGTACAAATATGGCGACCGAAATAACACTATGGCGGACTCAAACCGATTACCATTTCTTCATGCTTGCGATTAGCTCGCACGTATATTAAATATAACATTCTTTTCTATCTTTGTTGTTTTGATATGAGATAGAAAAGGAACGACATACTCTAGGGGAACAAATAAAAAAAAATATGTTCAATTTACGACTTGTTTTGTGTTTGCTGAACGTTGATTGGTTAAATGTTGACATTTATGATCGATAAAAGAAAGAGAAAAAACATCCTGTTGAATGTTCACGATTATGTGAATGATAATGATAGAAATATGTGTATATATATTTTTAAGCGGAAAATTTAAAATTAAGTGTTGGGAACAGATAGGTATAAAATATATGACTTTTAGACATCGATAATTTGAAATTATAAATCATGGATAGTATGAGGATAAGAATAGAAAAACGCAAGGAGATAAACAAGAAACATCTTAAATAAAAGATATTATTAGATACATGTATGTACCGACACAGACAGATGTGTATGTACCTATTTCTGTATTAAATTTGTGACATTATCTTTTATTTCATTAAAAATTAAAAAAAAAAAAATACTATGTACCAATTTTTAATCTTTGTCATAAGACATCAGAAGCATCTCTTATCAATATTTAACAATCGGCGGTTACGACGCTATTTGTATCAATTAAATGATTTCTGTGATCTAAATAGAAGTACTGAATAAAAAAAACTACGTTATTAATGTACAACAGGATTTAATGGTTCAGCTTTAATATTTGACAAGTTCAGTCGATTATCAATTTCTTCATCTATAAGTCCAATGATGGCACTAAAAACAAACTATATTAAACTGATTGTAAAAATAGGATCAACGACTAAACAAGATAACTTCGCATCTAAAATCAGCGAAAAAAGTTAAAAAACTTCATTATTTCAAAATATCGTAGTTTTCAAATATTTAAAGTGCTGGAACATTTTAGACGCCAATAATTGTTTTCGTCCCTGATATGTTTATTATCCTATCTATTATCATAAATTAAACACATACACATTATCACCGCGTATAATATGAAGTCCCAACATAACTTGTTCAACACCAGACGATGTTGAATATACCCTTTCGTGTGATTCGTCTAAAATGATGTTTATTGTTTGATCAAAGCCTTTTAGCGTTCCCTAAATTAAAAATTTAATATTCCAATTTAATTTTTGGTTTAGTTTTTCAGTTTATGTCAGGTATTGCTAGTTAATTATTTAATACTTACAATAAAATTTCGACCATCCGATGTGATTATTGATACGGTATCTATGCTTAAGATTTAAGGAATGTGTAACATTTTTTTTTATTTAATCAGTATATTAATTTAGACAGTATAGGTCTATAAAAAGGATACGGTTGACAAATGCATCCAGCCCGGAGGTCATATTTGGAAAATTATTCTTTAATTATGTATTTTGAAATATAAAACTGCTTCTTTTTTGTATTGTTTATTGAGGTTATGTTATGTTATTTATACAACATGAAGTTAACTATAAATATGGAGATTTATAAGTTAGGGTGAGCACATATTCATCTTAGATCGGAAAATGAAGACTGCGCAGGCGCTATCTCTATTTTTGGGACAGGGTCGCGAGAGCTGCAGACGGCGTTGCCTAAAAATTGAGACAGCGCCTGCGCAGTCCTCATTTTGCAGATTTCAGATGGACATATGCTCGCCCTTGTAGCTATAGAGATCTATAATGAGTAGATTCAACCTAATAAAAGTCAAAATATTTGTGTATCAGAAAATTTTTTGTTCAACAGAGGAATTCGTGTATTATACGATAATAAAGTCGATCGGAAATAGGTCTATAAGACCTATTTCCGTTTTGTAAGCGGTGTGAAGTTAGTCACACATATTTTGGCAAATTTTTCTTTAACAAAGTCCTGAAATTAATAAAATGTCAGTTATTGTTTTATATACACAATGTATAATTGTGTATTTACTGATTATTATTATCAGGCAAAATATTTATTAATAAAATTTTAACTATAAATTTTTACCTGCCGATGACAGGAATATGCGCGCGCAGACCTTGTACTTTACAAGTAATAGCAAATAGGTTTATTGAGGGTGATTGTCAAATCAGTGACGTGCCCTGTTATTGTTTCGCTTTAAAATCATTTTCATATTTAACTAATTTTACATTAATTTTGATATTTAAAATAATCCATAGTATTCCATAGAAATCATATAACTATATATAACTCTTAATAAAAATTTCAAAATAAATTTTACATAATAAATTAACAATTATTTTTGTGATATATTTTAATCCAATTTTATAGCACGTCACTGATGATAAAATTAATAAAAAGAGGAAAAAACAAAATTATACCCAATTTTTAAATAGCAATCATTGTGTTATATTAAATATTCATTTTTACAATCACAGTTTTAATCTGCTGCCATAAAATCTATGATTTTCCTAAAAAATAAGAAAATTTGATTTTCTCATAAGAGCAATGTTAAAAACTGTTGTCTCAGTTAGTCGCAGCGCCGAACGGCGGCAGCCCGTTTTTTATTTTTCTAGTGTGCACTGCTTCTTATAGTCCTCCATAATTTATACTTATAATAGTAATTAATATAAAATTAATTTGTTATTTTTATATTAAGCGCTTGTATAAACGATATTATTCGTTAGGCGCTATCCGTTATTTCCTATTGGTTATTCTTCTTTTTATAGCCCTATAACCAATTTATTTCTATACCATAGACAAAGATAAAAATAAACATAGATATGTTTGTCTATATATTATGAGTGGGAACATAAACATAAAAATAAGGACAACAAAAGTCGAAATATTTACAGGTCAGAAAAATTTTTATCCATCAGAAGGAATTCGTTTATTTTGCGATGATGGTCAGATCAGTGACTGTCTTTGTTCTTGTATTTATTTCGTTTTCAAATCATTTTCAAATTTTACATTAATTTTTATATTTAAAATAATCCATTGTATTCTAAAGAAATCGTATAACTATTAAATAATTGTTAATAAAAATTTCAAAATAAATTATATAATAAACTGAACTAACAATTATTTATTTTATATATTTTTGTTAAAACTTCAACGCTATAGCACGCCACTGATTATAGAATTACCAAAATGGAGAAAAAAGCAAAAAAATTTATTTTAAAAATTTTAAAATTATTTATTTTATAAAAAAAAGATTTCTTAGCATTTCTTTAGCATTAATGCTAAAGAAATGACACATACTTGTCGCGATCATGATCATGACATTCCTCTTATAATTCGATCGCATAAAAAAGCACAAAAGCTCTTCTGCGAAGTTTTCCGGTCTCAATGATGACAAAAAGCAGGATGGGCATTTCTAAAATAAATATTTTGGGAAATAAAGAACCATACGTTATAAAATAAATAAAAATTAAGCGAGTTCGGGCTTTTCATTTTTCTGAATATCCGACCTAAAAGCCCATTATTCACCATAACTGTCAATGATCTAACAGGCTGAGAGCATTTTTTTAAAAGTAAATATGAAACATGTTGTTTGATGACACAAAATTTTTCAGTATCAATTTTTTTATTTAAAAATTGATTAGAAAAGCAAAATTTTGAAATAAAAGCATATATTTGCCGGGGCGATCAGGCGCTCCTGTGCGAAGCACAACTTTGCCACCCCCTAGGCTCGGCCCTATCTATGTATTAAAGTGGAAAAATCAAGCGGAATAAAAGGTAAAGCAGATAAAGTACCCTAAATTTTTTATCTAATAGTCTACTAGGCACAAAATGAATGAGTATAGATATTGGGCAAAGACTACATCTATGGTATTGGGGTAAACTATAAAAAGTATAAAACGATTGGAACGAAGTAACGATTACTTTTCAAAATCGGTAACCGTTACTTTAAATCTGCACAAATAATGAGTAGTTACTTCTTTGACATCACTACTTGACACTACAATGCTAAAATATAATGTTAATATTAAAATATAATTAAAAAAATAATGAAACACCACCAAAAAATTAAACAAAATTCACAATCACACGATTTGTTAACAATTACAAATTGTAGATTTCAATTCTTCATATAATCACAATACCAATTTCATCCATGTAGAGAAAGTACCGAGCATATCACAAATTTAATTGAGTTAGATGCACATAGTTAGTGCAAGTATTTGTTAACAATCAGTTCACAAATTTATCACATATGTATGTCTAAAGCTACATATATACGATGTTTTTACATACATTACGCCATAAATGGCGACAAAATATAGATTTAACCTATAACTAATTTGTGAAAGAACTCTGTAATTAAATATGATGAACTACTGTAAATTTTCCATTTATTTATTTCAATATTAAACTCTCTTGATTGTTTTAGTAATTGATCCATAATTTGGGCTTAATATTATAAATTGTTTCTTTGTTGTGCATTCTCATTGTGGACTGCACTGTGTATTTTTACATGCCTTCGTATATCAGCTTTACTAAGAAATTTGTCTGAGCAAACGTAACATATGTATAGTGATTCACCTGAAAAAATGACAAGTATATCGCTTCAATTAGACGTTAAACCAGTTTCAAATTAAATACAAAACTAGCAAGCACGTACAAAAATAGACTTCTTTTTTTTGTTCCCTATTAGACGGGTTAAACGTATCGCCACCACGCGGGACCAAATTTCTTCAGTAATAAATTTGACAGTATATGAATATAAACAATTTTTTAGAAACCGCCACTATTGTGTAGGTGATTAGTACGGAATCGACCTATTTCCTATTATCTGTAAAGTACAAGATTTGTACGCGCATATTCATGTCACCGGTAGGTGAAAATTTATATATTTGGTAACGATCGTAGGAAGTGAATATTATTTTAGAACGAGCATACAAAATTGATTAGATTAATTCGCATGGGATTAAACAGAAAATGATAAACTATTTTATGTATTTACCTGTATGAATCTCGATATGTCGATTCAACTGACATATCTGACGAAATTTTTTTGAACATATTTCACAAATGAACCGCTTTACATCTAATAATTCACAATTATTCAGCATTAATGACATTAATTAGTAACTTAATTTAGTCGACCAAACTTCCACTTACCAATATGTTTGCTTTCATGTAGTCGTAAGTTTGTTAGGCTCGCAAGTGATTTTGCACAATATTGACATATATAACGGTGTTCTCCTGAAAGCAATTCAATAAATTATTTAAAAATTGATTTATTTCAATAAGCAATTAATTTACCTGTATGTGCCCTAAGATGTATCACTAAACCTGATCTATGATTAAATCCTTTCGAACATACATGGCACACAAATGGTCTTTCATCTATAATTAATTAATAGTTATTCAATGCAATATTTTTATTAATATTTTATACACTAATCAATATGAATTTTAGCATGTACAATTAAACTTCACCTTCAATTGAATCCTTTCCAACATGTTTCACACCTAAACGGCTTATTATCTAATTAATTAAAACATTTATGCTCAAAGGTATATCAATAATGGATAATATTTAATTCAATCTAAAAAACTTCAACTCACCGGTGTGGATTATTTTATGTTGTCTTAAATGGCTCGAATTAAGAAATGATTTTTGGCAATGTTCACATTTATAAGGTTTTTCTCCTGAAAACAATTCAATAAATTATTTAAAAATTGATTTATTTCAATAAGCAATTAACTTACCTGTATGCGTTCTAAGATGTATCACTAAACCTGATCTATGATTAAATCCTTTCGAACATACGTGACACACAAATGATCTTTCATCTATAATTAATTAACCCAGTTATTCAATAGAAGGTTATCAACATGTTATTAAGTAATATATTAAATTAAACCGGATAAAACCATCACTCACTCCTATGGCTTCTTTCATGACTTTTTAAATTAGTATTAAAACCAAATGTCATCGGACAATTTTGACATTTATAACGTTTCTCTCCTGAAAATAAAGAATTGTTTACATTTGCAAAGCATTTTTAATATGCAGCGTATAATGCATTTCGTGGTGCATTAAGCGTATTGTTAGAGCAGTATAATAAAGCTATCGTTCAATTAAAATTACTGATTCAAAAGCCATTGTGTAAAGTTAAATAGTGGAACATATTTAGCCTTTGAAGAGTTCTCCTCGACAAAAAACTTAAATAAAAACATTGTTTAGCAATTTGGATTTGAAATTTTAAAAAATTTCTATATTAATCAGAGTAGGAATTGCATCATGTACAACCAAATTTGTTGGTTGTACTAACTACAATTGTGTACAATCTACACAATTTTCACTCACCGTTGTGGTTCAGTTTATGTTGTCTTGCATAAGAGCGATTACGAAATGTTTTTTGGCAATGTTCACATTTATAAGGTTTTTCTCCTGAAAGCAATCCAATAAATAATATAAAAATGCATCCATTTTACTAAGCAATTAACTTACCTGTATGCGTCCTAAGATGTATCACTAAATTTGTTTTATGATTGAATCGTTTCGAACATATGTGACAGGCAAATGCTCTTTCATCTATAATTAATTAACACAGGTTATTTAATACAATATTGTTATTAAGTAATATTAAACTAAACAGATAAAACTATCATTCATTACCATGATTTTTTTTACGACTTTGTAAACTAATTCCTAACATCGGACAATGTTGACACTTATAAAGTTTCTCTCCTGAACATAAAGAATTGTTTATATTTACAACGGCTTATTATCTAACTAATTAAAACATTTATTCACAAAAGTATCAACTTATAGTAATAACATTCAATTTTCTGTGTTACATCCCGCTGGTGTTCGTTTTTCAATACTCTTAATGCCTCGCCTACTGTATGTCTTTTGTCTATGGCCTACTGCGAAGGATGAATGGGAGATATTGCACTCCGTTGCACACGCACACACACATCAGAGTGTGTGTCAACTATAAATCAACATACATTTTACGCTTCATTATCATAGACAAGTATTACCATTGGTGACACTATGTATTGAGTTACAAACAGAAGTGTTTCGGCCACCATTACATTATATGTATTATCAGTACAGTTTTTCTATGCTCATAGAAATAAACAATTTATTTATCTACTTAATAAAAATAATATAATAAAAATGTATATTTAGTTCATATACAATAAATTATTGAACTATTAATCATAATAAAATTATTACCGCGTTGTCCGAATTAAATGTTTCATGTTTAAATGTTATAAACAAATAAAAACAAACAGCCACAAAGACCCGTTACACATCGGAATTCTTTATAAGGGCCAGGTTGTAAGCTTGGTTGGTCAGATAATTCTGATTTATAACGGGTTGTTTGGTTCGGTTTGGTAGTGAGTTTTACCTTATAGAGAATTGCAATTAATAACTTAAGCCGGACGAACTCGGGTACTTCTGCTAGTATTGAATAATATTTAATTCAATTTAAAAAACTTCTACTCACCAGAGTAGCTTCTTATATGTTGGTTTAAATGGCTCATATTACGAAATGATTTTTCGCAATGGTCACATTTATAGGGTCTTTCTCCTGAAAGCAATTCAATAAATTATTTAAAAATGGATCTATTTTAATAAGCAATTAACTTACCTGTATGTGTCCTAAGATGTCTTACTAAACCTGATTTATGATTTAATCGTTTCGAACATACGTGACACACAAATGATCTTTCATCTATAATTAATTACCACAGTTAGTCAATACAATATTTTTATTAACTAATATATTAAATTAAACAAGATCACTCACTCCTATGGCTTTTTTCATGATTCTTTAAACTAATTTTTAAACCATATGCCATCGAACAATTTTGACATTCATAACGTTTCTCTCTTCCTGAAAATTAAGAATTGTTTAAGTTGGTAATGGCTTATATCTAACTAAATTATAACTAACTAAGGGTGGAGTTACCCAGCTTCGTAAACTTGATTTTTATTTCGTAAACATAACTTTATATTATATATACATAACATATATTTAAAAATATGAATAGATCAAAAATAAAGTTACAAATTATGCCTTTACAATAGATTGAAAGTGGACCCATTTCTGTTTTAAAGAAAATATTCTCAATTAGATTAAAGATTAATTCGAGTATTTAATTCGTTCAAGGACAGCTACAGTAGGTATTTCGCTGAATAATTGGAAATCCTTCAGGTTATTGATAAACTATTTTATTATTTTACTCAATATGCTAACTTTTGTCAAAACAATACAATAATTCGATTCAAGAACGCGAATTATTCAATAAACCTACGACATACATTAAGGAACAAAACAAGGTCCACAATTATTAATTTATCTTAATGTTTCATGTACATACCGACATTGTCCAGTTTGCCTTGAGTTTCTCCTGATAAGAATTCTTCATTGTCATTATATTCTATAATATAAAAAGTCCAATATAACTCATATTATCTCTCAAATTATAGCATATTATTAGCAGTTACTACGACCATTTTGTATCTGTAGTAAGCTGTAGCAGTACTAACCATGTTTCAATAATTGCGTTTCTTCTACTTTTATATCACTTAGCAAATTGCCCTCAGTCTCTTCTGTATCTGAAATAGGACTATCTTTAGCTACATTGAATTATTCGTTTATTAAAATAAATTAAAAGGAAAGATGTAGATCATTTAAGTGTTCAAATCTAAAATTTACCAAATGATTCCAACATCCTGTCGAAAATTAACAATATTAAATTCGACTGAAACTTGTTAATTCCTTGTTGTTTTCGAAAATATTGGTCTATAACCTGTATTTCCGCATTCTAAATGAAAACTGGTAAACATTAGGGATGGGCGACAATCATCGATATTTATTTATCGATATTATAATTTAACATCGTTATCATATTATCTAAAAAATTGGAATATCTATATTTCTAAAAATATCGATTATGCTCAGTAACAATTGATATGCTTGTTATATTTTTGTCAAAAATTCAATACATGTTTAATTTGGTTATTTTCATTCAAAAACGAAATATTTTATTTTAATTATTTCAAATTTTAAGTATTCAACAGCCGTATTCACAATCGTTATTTAAGGATACCATTTCACTTAAGTGGCACGAAGTAACAGAAATCGGTTTCATAGTCATCGATAAATGTTTTTTGAGATCAAAATTTCCCTCAACATTTAAGTGTCCATTTTACTATCCTTAAATGTATTTTAGCTGGGTTATATTCAATTTTTGTCAAAAAAATGCTTTTATCAACTCTGTTAAATGAAATGTCGTGTGAAGTACCCTGTAACTATGGGAAGCTTCTTCGAAGGCATAAAGACAACACCGAAAGATATTTTTCGAATGCTATTTACTTGGTGTTGTCTAGCCAGAGTAGAGTTTGCTTCCCAAATTTTGAATATCGAAAAACATACTGTAATTCAACATTACAGGTATAATGTTCATGGAAAATAGTGAACGCCAAGGTTATTTTAGGTGGTGAGGGGTACGTTGTACAAATCGACGAGTTCCTCATTGCCAAAAGAAAATATAACCGGGGGCGGTTGGTACCGGAACAATGGATGCTGGGAATCTACAGTGTAACAGATAAAAGAGATCTAGTATTCAAACTACCGGACAGACGCTCTGAAACACTATGTGATTTAATCAAGGAGAATGTCAAACCGGGAACAGAAATATTGACCGATTGCTTTAAATCGTACAATCCATTGCAATTCCTTGATGGGGTTTCACCGTACATTCATGGTACACTAAATCATAGTGAAAATTTCGTGGACCCCGTCACTGGTGTGCATACAAACTCCTTCATCTAGTCCTTTTCTAACACATACGAGTAGAGCGAGAATTATTCAATTTTCAAGTGTTAATTAAGACATTATTTGTTATCCTCTAATTTTTTTAACGAATTGATTAATTAACGTCTATTGTTTCATTTAATTAACAAAGAAATGAAAAAATCGGGTTACGGCATAACTTTGTAGACCCGAAATTCATGTTGGTATGAAAGGAAAAGATCAGTAGACGTTATACACTGGCGACTTCATGCACTTTCACACATCGTTTATAAAAGCGCTTAATATAAGAATAATCAATTAATTTATAATACATAAGTTTGAAGGTGGGTTATACAGTTTTATACATATATATAAATGATGTTATCCGTTAGGCGCTACTCGTTGTTTCTTATTCCTTATTCTTCGATATAAACCCACCATTTTAGTTATGACGAGTAACACTTCCTATAAGGTCCGTATAAGCGGTCCATGTAACTGGACCGCCTTTGTACTGGTTTATGTACCGTTCCAAAACCCTACCTAGACTGGTCATTTCCATAACTTTATTTATATAAGAAGATATAAGTGCAGAGTTCAAAGGTCTGTGTAAAACTGCAAGTTTGCCTTGTTTGCATTTGATAGAACTGCAAGGACAATTTGCAAGCAGAACACACCACAGTGTCAACACAGTTGACAGCCTCTGATTTTTTGCTGACAATCGCCAGACATTTGACAATCGACACATTCAAATGTCAAAATGTTCGATTGTTGATTTGTCGTTGTTGATTTGATTTATTATTTTACGATATACCATATCTAGATTAAATTTAATAATATATTAGCAATTTCGTTTTAATCATTCAGAATGAGTAGTGAATTTGTTTGGGCAATAAAAAATGGTGATTTGGAACAGGTTAAAGACATCATTGAAAGAAAAGTGAGCCGATTATGATTATTATGTTTTTTGAATTATAAATGTTTATATTATTTCTTATGAGTCATTGATCATTGAATTGATTTATCTCTTTTTTCATTAATTTCAAATTGTTTTTAACTTTTAAAGATACTAGAAGGGATGAAAATGTAATTTTTTAATTGTTTCATTCTTGTTTACAGTCGGTGGATGTAAATCAGGAGGTCGATGGTCGCCCATTAATATTATATGCCGCTGATTATGGACAGAAACATGTAGTTGAATATTTGGTATCAGCTGGGGCAGATGTAAATGTAAGACCATGAAAATGTCTAATATTGTTTAAAAACTGATAAATAAGATATACATATGTATCTTTAATTATTTACCCCGATATACCATACCATAATTAATTATGATAATTCTATTTGATTTTCAGTCTAAAGACAAACATGGCATTACTCCAATATTGGCAGCTATTTGGGAAGGTCATAAGGCTTGCGTTGAATTTTTATTACAAAAAGGTGCAAAAACAGATGGTGTAGCACCGGATGGGAAATCTTATTTAGAATCCGCTGATAGTATTGAAATCCGACAGTTATTGGCTTAAAAGAAAATATATTTATGTTGATCAAATAATCGAAAAGACATTCTCAATAATGCAGTCCATACTTTTCTTTTTGCATTTTTTTTTTATAAAGCATAGTTTCTCTCTTATATATTGAAGAGGATGTTTGCACATTTAGTAGTTTTACAATTGTAATAATGATCATTTAGCATCGATTTATGTTTTGACTAGTTTTCATGCCAAAGTAAATAGGCCAACATTGTGTTAACATCTTCTTAAATAACAATAATATATTTTTTCTACAATCACTCACTACATAAAAATACGCATACAATGATATAAATGCTGTCCTGATAAAAATTATATTCTATCTTATTATTTTTAAGTGTGATTTTTTTTTTTTCGTTTTTTATATTAATGCAGTGGCATTATGTGATTAATTATAAATGTAAAATGCTTGTGAATTACTTTATTTTTTTTTTTAATTGAGATATTTAGTGTTTGTTTTATAAAGTAAAATGAAAAATTTATGCATAAGTATTTATTGTCTGTAATAGAATAAAAAGTAAAGTGTATATGATTATTGATTATGAACATGAATTTAAATAGTATGTTCCTATTCCTACATTACGTATAGGGAGAACTTTATTATTACAATTCTCGGTAATTATGTAAAAAAATCGGCTGCATTTATGTCAGACAACATATCCATGTCCTATTTTTTAATTAATATTTACATATATTTGAATTTTTAATTGGACGATTGATTTGGTTGGAGACATGGACGTAACATCCTGTATATTTCTATGTCGCGACGACTGTGTCCCGTGACACTTCATCTACACGGACACGACTCATGTCCGTGGAGATGATAGTTAAATGCCATGTTTATTATAAAACGAAGAAGAGAATCATTTTTGACATTTGAATTGCCAACCAATCTTTTGATTCCAGTGGAGCTGGAAAACAAACAAATAAAATTCGAAAAAAAATTAATTACATTAAATTTATTAATATCCTAATGTATACTTTTTTAATCTGTGATAATGTAATAATATAAAGTAGTACACCCTCGTTTCTTCTTAGCTTACGTACATATAAAATTGAATTATATGTGTTCATTCTTATAGTTTTTTAAAAAGTTATCGTAATTTATTATTTGAATATAAAAACTGTTCGAAAATGATAAAGACACGAATAAGATGGTGTAATCGAACATCACGTATTGTAGCGTTATGCAGTCTGGCAAATTTCATTAATAGTGCTGATCGTGTTATTATGCCAATTGCCATTGTGCCAATGACTAAAGTCTTTGGATGGAGTCTACATTTACAAGGATGGATATTGTCTGCATTTGCTTTGGGATATTTTACTAGTCAAATTTTAGGTGACGAAATATATACTGAATTAACAAACAACACTCATAGTATATGAATAATTATATTATAGGAAGTTTTTGGGCCTCAAAACTAGGTGCAAAAAATATACTAATCTGTAGCGTTTTACTGTGGAGTATAGCAACGTTTGTTACACCATTCTTGGCGAGTAGCGTAACTGCTATACTTACGTGTAGAATAGTTCTGGGATTTGCAGAAGGATTAGGTAAATTTTAGATTAACAGCAACCATTTCATCAATAAATCAATAATATTTCTATATTTTCTAGGTCTTCCTACAATATTTCATCTATTTGCTCATAGTATACCATTGGAAGAACGTTCCAGAGCATTTTCTTATCTCCTAGCATCAGGTTCAGTTGGGCAAACAGTTGCATCAATTCTATGTCCACATTTCGATTGGGAAGCGTGTTTTTTTTGGTTCGGTTCATTAGGTTTTTTTTGGGTATTTGTCTGGTATTGTTTTTATCCACGTGAAGTGTTTGGAAGTGATGAAACAATTCCACTACATATGCCGAAAGTGATATCATCACATAATACACGATGGGCTGATTTTATATTAAGTAAACCATTATGGGCAATTTACGCTGCTCATTTTGCAATGAATTGGTCATCGTATATAATAATGAATTGGCTACCAACATATATGCATACATTTCTGGGTGCTAATGCGCATAGCCTAAGTTTAACAGCAGTTCCATATATAATCAATTCCATTTTTGGAATTATATCCGGCCACGTAGCCGATGGTCTGTTATTAAATAAAAGTTGGAGTGTATTGAATGTACGAAGACTAATGACATGTATTGGACTAGTTGGACCTGCTCTATTTTTAGCAATTTTCGGTGTTGTTGAACATCTATGGTTTGCACTCATTTTAGTCAGTATATCAATGGGTTTAAGTGCTTGCAATTCAGCTGGTCATTTAAGCAATCATGTCGATGTTGCACCAAATAATGCCGGTACAACATTTGCAATTAGTAATACAATTGCAACGATTCCCGGTATTCTTTGTGGTCATGTAACAGCAAGTTTAGTTACAATGTCCGATGGTAAATGGCTTGGTGTATTTCTAGGTGCTACATTTATTAATTTAACCGGAGCATTTATATATTTTACAAATAGCGTAGCCACGCAAATTTTGTGAGTATATACAAGAATTGATTACTTATTGTGTATATATTGATATTTAATGTATGTATGTATGTGTATTACGCTATAAATCATCATATAAACTAGTTACTGTAAAAACTATACGTGTATGGGAGAACGATACTTATTTACATAACAATCATAAGCTATAATAAGACAAGTACTTCAGAGATTAGAAAATCGTATAGGAAACGCATTAGAATGTTGTCATGCAACTATGAAGGACTAGCACACTTCCCGATAGACGTTTTCTAGTAGTTCAAGTACAACACATCGAAATATTTACAATTTGGCTTTAACAGAAAGAAACTTTTCATAGGATAAAAATAATTGGAAAAATCTCTGTAGAAAATCAAAAAATTTAAGGCTTTATTAAATCAAATTTTGAAATTATCAATAATCTGAGAATAAGTATGCTTAATTATTTTAAACTTATCTATATAAATTCCAATACGATTAAAGAGCAATAAAAAAAAGGATAAAAAGAAAGGGTTTTCGTAGGGTAAACCTACGAAATTGTTCGTAGGTTTAAAAATAGGATCAAAAAACGAACTGACACAAAAGCAAAAAATATTAATTAATCACTTTCATCCTTAAGTTTAGCTAAGAGTAAAGCACGTTGCTTTTCCAATTCATCCTCACTAACTTCCCCACTTCTTGCCTCATTATCGGATTGTCGGTGTTTATCAGATGGTGTGCTCTGGTGGCGATAAAAACAAAAAAAGAAAGAAAAAAGAGAAAAACAGCAATTATAAATGAATATTATTCTGAATAAATAAATAATAGAATTAATATGGAAAATATTTTTCTCGTAAGTTAAAATATAAATAAATTAGACACTAGAAAAAAAATCATTAACGTTAACCGTTTTTATTATTCCGGTAACTAGATAACTATTCATTTTAAAAAGTAAATGCGTATTAAAAAAAAAAAAAAACAAACTTATTCACTCACAGATCGACTTCGTTTTCGATGTTTCTTTTTCGATTTTTTCTTCTTGTAATCTTGTTCGCTATCCGGTGATTCTCTGTCACTACTACTTTTCGATTTACGTTTCGATTTCTTTGACTTCGTATTATTACTATCCTTTTCGATCTCCGAATCACTGGAACTGGCTGAACGATATTTTTTGCTTTTCTTTTTTTTCGATTTACGAGAACGTGAATGATGATGCGAACAACTTTCCTCCATTTCATGTTGAAATTCCTTTGAAAAAAAATTAAGAAAATAAAATCACATATAGTCCGAAATCAAGAGTGGTATTCCTTACTTTATAAATTCGATGTCGTTCCGCTTCACTTTCAATAGCTGTAAATTCATCTTCGTTTTGAATTTTCCCTCTAACTTCATCCCATGATAATTCAAAATCAATATTAAGATCTTTCATTAGATTTTTCAAATCAGCTTCTAGTTTTTTCATTCGTTTCGATTCTTCTTTTTGTCGTTCTTTTTCAAGTTTCTCTGCCTGTATATTTTCATTTTAATTCACATTTGAACAGATTAAAATAGAGTTTAATCTTAATCCACTACGGATACTTACTTTTTCTACCAAAAGAATATACGTATATTTAACATTTCCAGCATCTAGGCTGGCACTGCGTTTATCCTCACAAATGACAGTAGCGAATTGATCGAAAGTTGTTGTACTTTTCACATCAAAATCTTTTTCTTTTAGGATTTCTTTTATGATTTTCTTCTCGTCATGGTAACGAGATTTTAGATCTTCAACATAGAATTTGAATAAATCCAATGGAGTCGATCCAGATTGACCTTGGTAAAGAAAAACATAACTAGTGTTTATTTATTTGTATTGAAAGAGTATTTTACTAATTCTTCAATAATACTGAGTAGAATTATGCTGCATGAGTTTATTTACTCACCTAGCATTGCTGAGAATGTTATATCAGCCGATATAATTGGATACAATTCAACCCAAAGAGACATTGAAGTTAGTTTTCCTTCTTCGTGTAAGCGATCAAGTAGTGCCAAAAATTGATCTCTATTCTTTCGACACTGGCGCTTCTGTCGTCTTTTTTCCCTTTCCTAGAGATTGTTTTATAATTAATTGATATAAATGAATAGAATCCTGTTATTATCTTACTTTTTCCTCACCATATTCCTTTTCTAAAACTCGTATATGTTCCTCAAAAACAATTAGAGCATCCTCTTTGTCCATTGCCAATAAATTTACATCATTTTTAAACGATACACTACTTAATAACAGTGCCTGCAAATACAATTGATTTGGTATTTAAATTTCAAGTAGTTGAATTTGTTTCTATAGTTTTTATACTTGTGCTTCATGCCATGTTGTATCATAATTAATCTTTGTCATACTATCTAGAATTTCGGCCAATTTTTTCATATTGCGTTTTTTCAACGATTTCGCTTCCTCTTTTTCCCTTTTGGCCAAAGCAAATACAACATCCTCATGGATATCGCGGCGATCTGCATCCGAGACATTTTGCCACACCTAAAAATATCCATTGATATTGTAGATAAAGATAAGAGCAATGATTTATCAGATTTATCTATTACTTTACCTCTAAATGACTAAATATTTCATCGCATTTGTAATATTTTAAAGTAGATGCCATTTTATCGGTGCTAAGAAGAAATTCTTCCAATTGTTCTTTCGACCGTTTCGCTTTGATTCGTTGTTCTTCTTTTTCATCTTTTTGTTTTTGAGTTTTATATGCGTTAAATACCTAATTAAACCAATAACACTATTAATTGTACAACAGCTTAAAATGCTTTCAAAACTACATACCTGCTTCTTCTCATTTAATTTCTTAAATGAATCGTATCTAGGATCGCTAGACAATATTTTCACACATTGATCCCATGTGGCATTTGATGGTACATTTTTATCTTTTAATAATTCCTTGAAGGCTTCCATTGCTTCCTTTTTATCTTTATAAACTTTTGGTTCGGGTAGTGATATATTGGGTTCTTTCTTTACGATGCTATTTGGACTATTTGAATCTTCTTCTAAACAAACACAAAACAATGTATTAATCTCAACAATTCATTAATGCATTGCAGTGTAACTAACCAGATTTAGGAGGTGGTGTCGGTATTGATATTGCTGCTAATGTTGCTGCCATAGCAGCATCTAAAGCACTACCTTTAGAACCTGGACTTGTAGCTGAAATTTTAAAATTATAACAAAAACTCAACTAAAGGCATAATAATAGTTACTAGAATTTGGAATGGCAGGTGAATTTGACCCGGATGGAGCTGCAATTGATGGACTCTTTTCTTCTTTGGGACTTATTGGCTCCGGTTTTGGTTTTAATCTATGATATTATAGAAAAGTAGAACACAAGAAATAAGGCACTTGTATCTTGTTATGAAAAGGTTTTAATGTATAACTTACTCTTCAATCGCCATTTTCTTTTTAATGTCATCCAATTCGGGTGGAATTACCCATCTAGACTCTTTCGTATTAACATTATGATAATATACTTTCCCATTTTCTGTTGTATACTCTTTCCAAGGGCATTGAGACAAAAGCAACTAAAATTTTAATTACTACAATTAAACAATGTTAGGGTACTATGAAACTCTAAAGTTTCAAAATTAATTTAAGCATTTCGTAAATATAGACGACTTAATGTCGTACATGAGTTTTATAAAACTAAAATCAAACTGAAACTTAATTTGCATAAGTATTAATTTACTTGAAAAATTACTTTTAAAAAATTTACCTGGAAAATAAGATAGACATACTTAGAATAACGGAAACGAAAAAAAAAGGGCGAGGATTACAAAAAATGATGAAAGGAAGTGTATTTATATATAGCGGAGTGGAAAAGAGTTGGGAGGAATTCAAAAAGATGATACTACAAATAAGCTCGGAAGTGTGTGGAAAAATAAAAAGAAATAAGAAAATAAAACAAACGGCATGGTGGACAGAAGAGATCAAGAGAAGAGTTGGATTAAAAAAGAAAAAATGGAAGGAATATTTACAAAAAAAAAATAGAGAAACATATCAGTGTTACAAGGAGGAAAGGAAAATAGTGAAGCAATTAGTATTAGAGGCGAAAAGAAATGAATGGGCAGAATTCGGTAATAAATTAGAAAACGAAGCTGCAGAGGGAAAAAAAATATTCTATAGTAGACGACTAAGAACAATAAGAAAAGGAAAAACCAACAGTGCTACATATATAAATCACAAGGAAGGAAAAATATTAAAGCAGAAAGATGATATAATGGAAATATTAATATATATATATATATTAATTTACTTCAGTTGGTGTTTTAAGACAATCAGGTTTCGACCAGGAACTTTGCTTTGTTACAGTATTATAATAATAAATTCTTCCATCAGGTGCCTTATGTTCAGTCCATTCCGTTACACTACCGTTTAATGCTGCTGGTGGAATCGTAGCAAATCCTGGTGGTGGGACACTAAATGGTGGTATTAGTGGTGTGAAATTAGGCATGCTGCTCGGCAGCGGTATCTATAAACATTTTTATAATGAAAATCGTTAAAAATAAATGGCTTTTAATTTTGTTTACCTGTGGCATTATGGCTGATTTAGCAGCAATTTCAGATGAAAGATAGGTAAATGTATCACTGAACAGTAATGGAACCTACGACATTTCAGTGTTTAGATCGAGAATGCTTAACATAGAAAATTGTCTATGGATTAGCAGGAAAGACGACAATTTCTTGTTAACTAAATTATTATTAAGACATCTACTGAACAATTCAATATTATAATTTAATTTTGGGAAATCTATATATTTGAAAAATATATAGGTTAAATATAAATTCTTCCTCTTTTATGATTTGACAATATATACAGCCTGTATAATACAGGAGATACAATTTTCTACAACACATTGTCGTACTGATAAACCGTTTATTTTATTTAAATTTTAAAATAATCTAAAATCAGTAAAATCTAAATATTTACCTCCTAAGTGCCTTAATTTTGGACATAAATGATGAAATTATTGTAAAGAAAATGTAAAATGAAACATAAGATTCATTGTTATACCGGGATCATACTAATTATAATGATGTTATGAGAAATTTAATTTGTAAAATACTAATCAAAGCTTAATTACGTTAGGACTTTCAGATCCATCACACTATGTATGGCAAACCTTAAAAAAACACACCAATCGTCCTAGTAGTAGTAGTAATATATATAAATATATAGTATTAAAGTAGACTTTAATAAATAAACTAATAGTATTCCTGATTGTTCTCATTAACTTATTGAAATATCCTAGTACATTTCCTTCTAATATTATTTTTTTGCTGTATCAATATTAAAATTTTCTTAATTATATTTTCACTATTTCATTTGAATTACAATTTATTCACAGTATATGATTATGTGTGACAATTATTCACAGTATTGATTACAATTATCACAGTATGCATTACAATTTACATCAAAACATTGGATTATGGACAAATTGTGTTTGGATTTTTGAAAAACACAACTTTTATCAAATGTAAATGTCAAAAATGTTTCAAGTCCAGTTTACATTCATTTTACATTATCCATAAATTCATGAATTTTTTGATCTTCGAAATTTGAATGTTAAAAAATTCGAAGTCAATTTATGAATTTATTCATAAATTTATAATTATTTATAAATTTATCGCATTCTGTTAAGTTTTCGGTTTTTTCGGTAATGAACCAAATGCAGAAATAACTGTAGCTTTAGTTCCACTAGCGGATGAGGTAAGATTTGGAGGTGCCACTAAGCCAGGTTTATTCACTTTAACACTTGTTCCACCGGGCATATCCCATTTACTTTTTCGCTTATTCTTATCGCTGTCATCATTTTTTTTTGTTCCCGATATTATTTCAATTTTCCCTTTTCTTTCTCGTTCTCGTTTATCAATTTCCGCTTTTTGTACTTTGGCCAAATCTTCATAGAACGACTCTTTACTCCACTTCAATGGATCATACATATTTGGCGGATAGTTTGTACCTAAAATTAAAATATGACAGACATTATATCAGAACTAGACGAGCAGTTATAGTCGGTGATTATATGATAAATATAAACAAGAGTTTATACCTAATTCATTTAATCCACAAAATTGAATTAATTTCTCGTATATACTTGGATTACGAAAATCTTTCCTTTTCTGAATTAGCGCGTTCATGTCCATTTTTTGATTAAGCATTTTTTGATGTAATTTAGTTATTTTTTCCTGTAACTCGTGGGAACAGTATCCTGGAGGTTCCGGAGGAATAATGCTTCCGTTAGTATCAATCTGTAATTAAACATTTTCAATTAATTGCCAACAGCTATTGAAAACTTTTGCAGTTCCTATATGATTTAAAATGTGATACTAACTAATATTGGTTCGTCTAATTTAACTTCGGTGGTTGTAAATTCAATTTGTTGTGGCATATATTCATCCATATCACCGTCTTCATCTGATACAACTGTATCATCATGATAAGATACTAATTTTGCAAATTTTGTTTTAATTGTTACATTTGAGTTTGAATTCGAGTTTGGTGTTTCAGGTCTCGATAAAGACGTATTACTCTTACGATCAGAGAATGGAGATTTAGAGGCATCCGGTGATTTTTCACTATCATCGTCTTCGGCCACATCCATATCATCTTCACCTTCGGAATCGGTATACGTAGCTGTTAATGTAGCTAATGCCGACGCTCCAGATGTTGATGACATTATTAAAGTTACTTATTATCAAATTTAAACTAATTAATGCTATAGAAACAATTATTTAGAAGAAAAAAAAATGTTTATTATTAAAACTAGTTTTCACAACATGAAAGACGAAAAAAATCGGTACAAAAATGACAATGAACGACTTTTATGACATTCCATATTTCTTCTCTACAAACTTGTGGCATTGGCACACCAAACGATTTTAAAAAATTAAAAATTGTAAAATCTACAAATTGAAGAAAAGAAATTCTAGAATCTAGATTCGTAGATTTAAAAATTTAAATTTTTAGGACCTAAAATTTATCCAATTTAGGTAATCTGAATCTGAAATGAAATCTGAATTCAATTTATTCGATAGAAAAAAAAATTAAAATAAAATTGAAAATTTCAATTTGAAATTGAAAATATAAAATATTGAATTTCCATATCTGAAAATGGCAACACCACACTAGACTAGTATTGAGTACACTGATGCCGGTTGTCGTCTATTTGTTTTTTTGCTGTTTTTGATCAGGTACGTTTTTCAGGTATTTATTTTATGATAGATAATTTAATTTGGAATGTATTTTCAGCTTTTATTTGTATTAACCTTATTTAATTGCATGTTGATGAAGATATAAAATTTAATAGCATATATTATATTCGAGAAATAAATTGATCTTTAACCTAATTTTACAAATAATTTATTTATGAATAACGTTATTATACCTCTTTTTCTGCATGCATTTTATAAAATATTGATTTATATTTACTATTTATATAATTCCCCGTCGAAAAGTGTTTATTTAAGCGAATTCTTTCATTAGATTTTGGGCGTACGTAAATTGAAATAAAAGGCAATAAGATGATATAAACCACTTTATTTTTTCAAAAACAATCGTGAAATTAAATAATAGTAAAAAGGAAAAAATTATTAATGCAGAGTTAAAAATAAAAAAATCGTATGAACTTAAACCGATGTAAATGCCTCAATTTACTTACACATTTTGCTAATGCTGTAATGCTCGCTTATGCTAGTCGCTATGGATTAAACCTTTCATCCATAGTTTATTTTAAAAAATAAACTATTTCATATTAGGAATTTATAAATTAATATCAAAGAGTTGAGTATAGTAATAAATTTCCACCTGTATTAACTCTAGATTAGGAAAAAATTAAGTAAAACAATATAAAACTAAGAAACGTTAATGTCATATCCAGCACGAGTTATTAAAGTAGCACGAATGGATATTTGATTTTTAATGATGAATTCCATTGGGCAAAAAGTGTGGAACTAGTTTCGCATTGCAACATTAAATTTACTTTTAAAGTAAATATTGCTTGTAAATATTTATCATTAATTTAATTTTCAGGAATTTAATACACTTTCATGATTACAATTTCCCTTTAATGTCTTCTATTTATTAAGATTTTTAACTGTATTTGTTGCAATGCGAAACTAGTTCCACACTTTTTGCCCCTATCGAATTTACCACAATATTCTATTGCTCGCTACCTTAATCTATACATACAACTAAGTAATTAAAATACATAATAATTAAAAAATTAATTGTCTTTATTGATAAACAGTCTTTTTCAGTCTCCTGTTACTTTATCGAAACATCGACGATGATAATACAAATACGTACTCTTCATCGTGTTTCTGCTGATTAATATTAATTGAGTGTTGATTTTTCATGGAACATACTGATTTCGTAGGATAAGTAGCTATTAATTTATCAAAATTTCCAAATGCTTCTTGCGATGCATATGTGATGTAAAGAAAACCATTTTGTCCAGCGTGCTCGCTATAAACTTGTCCCACAGTTAAAGAAAGACTTATCATGGATCGTCCATTTACTAAAAAATAGAGCGATTGCGAAGACGTCATTTTCATACGTTTGCTAAAAAGAAAAAGAAAAAAAAAACAATAATAATTCATACATTACTGAATGAATGAGTAAATGATGCAATAAGACTTAATAACTAAAAATGTAAAACGTTTTTACAACATTCAAATTGTATTTAAATAATGAAAGAGAGATGCAGACAATATAAATAAATATCTTATCGTAATATTACACTATGCATATATCTGCATTTAAAATTGGCGTATTTTGACAAGTCAAAGTGTTAAACAGATAATTTAACAATTCATATAATAAAGTAAGGTCAAAAGACATTATAAACAAGATAAATTCACTTGAAATACATTGAATGTGTGTATTTGGAATTTATAAGGTCTTCGGGCTAAAGTACTATACTGAATAAATCAAATTAAGTTAATTTCAATTCTATTTCGACAACAAAAAAAAAGGTTTTGAATTGTTTCCTCTATTAAATTGATTATGAAATAATTCAGTCGAAATTTCATTTGTAGAATTATCGAAAACGTAATTTAAATTTTGTTTAGGGAGTTTAAAATTGTTGTCTAATTTTTTTAAAGGCTTGTTTAAAAGGGAAAAGTAAGAGATAGGCAACCGAACTTACACTGTTGATTAACAGAACTAAAATGGCCGTGGCATGGCCTACCATTAGAAACAATGCCAGTCAATAAAAATAAAATAACTATAATTATTAATTTAATTAAATTTTTAATAAGACTTATTGTATTATCATTATTCCTTAATTAGCTTAAACGTGTTTTTATTGCCCAAGGGTCACATTATTGATAATTATTATATTATTCTTCTTTTATCCAATTTTTTTGTTTTCGATATTTTTCATTTTTTAATCTTGCACAAATTAATATTAATTAACTTACCGAATTAGTGCTTGAAATTGCGACATTGGTATATCGCAAGGTACTAAATATTTCGATTTATCCAATTGTGGCAGACGATTATCTTTTGAATATTTTTCTATAATAACCTGAAGAAAAAGTAATCAGTAATAAGCAATTAAAATTGATGGAAAATGCATACAAATTACAAGTTTAGAAAAACTATTTATTTAATTGAAATTAATTACTATTGAAAATTGATTAAAAATGTATAAATGTCCTTTATGACCCGGATACAATCAATTATTTATTTAATTATAAAATACAGTGTTAGAAACAGGAGCAAAAATTGAATACGATTCTAATAATAAGAATTAGAATAGAGAACTATAAGAAACTAATATCTAATTATAATTTTCTATAACTTACCGGTATTTTATTAGGAAATCTACTTCTTATAGCTAAGACTTCTTCTTTACGAATATCTGAAATATAAACGCCATGCATTTTTAACAAAAATTTCAATATTTCTTTTCAAAAACAAATCGTATTTGATGATGGTGAAAAAGTCAATGATCAAAATTTATTTCCCACAGAAGACATGTTCAGAATTAATGAAATATAAAATTACAAGCAAGGAGATGTTTTTATGAATTAAAACGAAAATTAATAAAACGATTCTTTATTATTTGTCAAGGCATGCATATGTACATATACATATATTTATCTAGAGTTCATTTTTTCTTTCGTGATTGGATGAAGAAAAGATGTAGTATACTTCTGTATACTACACACACACACATTTGACTGTTATATGTATAATTTATTATCATTTAAAAATAATTTATATATAAAAAATTGATACAGCTTGTGCATGGCATTTTTCTTTTTTCTAAAACTTTGTGGTTTATTAAAATTTTCCATAATTCTATTTATTAAATTGATATCTATAAAAACTTATACATACTTATAGACATGTAGTATACAAGCTGGTAAATAAATTATGCGAATTATTTCTGGAATTATTGTTATAATAATAATTATTTATAATTCTCCATTGATTGATTATTCGGTAGCGTGATCTTTTAAATACCCGTCGGAATTTCTGCGTAGACTTTTATTCTTTCTTCTTTTTTTTCGATTTTTTCATTTGCAAATAATATATTAATTTTAATCTAATTCGAAATATACATTGATTGAAACATTTATTGTTGTTTTTGGAGGCTCGTCTTTACACATTCATAAAATTGTATTACATTAATAAAAATGATGCAACAGTTTGTCGCTCGTCTAGTCTAGTGATATTACATTATAATTATCTGTTCCATAATAAAATTCCAAATTTTTATACAATAATCAAGGTCGTCGTATATGTATAATGCGAAAATTAAACGAATTTATATAGTATATACATACCATCTGGCTTAACTCTTGATAATCTACCAATATCAATTGGTCCAATGAATCGATGATTACTTTTCATTTTGTCACGTTGTGTGGGGTACACTTTGCTTGTCGTTTCCGCCCCGTGTAGTCTTAATGAAAATTAAAAACTTTTGTGATAATTACTATTAATCGCACTCAATTATTTGATAAGATTTTGTATTGTGATAATTAACGAAAAATGTTTGAACAATTTTGAAAAACTGCAGAAAAATGTATTTAATTAATTAACTTTTGCAATATTTATTTGGAATACAACTCTAGTAAAATCCAATAATCACGCGAATGCAAGAAAATAATGCGTTTTAATTGTTTATACGTAAAGATGTAGAAATGGAGTGCCATAAAATTAACTTATTAATTTATCAGTAGTAATAATAATAATGATAATAATAGTTGTTGGGCGATTAATGCTTTATTATTATGCTTCAATTTTCTTACTCATTTAGTAAGATATGCCTTACACACAAACATACACACACGCACGCACTTACAGGTTAATTTTCTCGTGTTTTTTTTTCTTGTATCGTTATAACGGTTTGTCGTTTGGCAAAATTCTTTTGAAAAAAAAACGAAAAATGAAGTGAAACACCCCCATAGGACGAATCCTAGTAGAATAATCTACTGTGATTGGTTGATAGTCGATGTTTAAATTCTAGCGTATTCCATGGGCTTTACTAAATAATAAATATATTGGGCCCTTCATGACGTTCGATCTTCTTTTTTTCCCCCATTTTCTGTTTATTTCTCACAGCTGATTTCCGTTTGTTACATATCTACTAGAATAGATAGACATTACAAACAAATCTAATCAACAATACGTACTTCACTTAAATTAAACTTATTAAACATTATTATTATTATTGGCACAGAATGACATCAATATATGCATGTACAATGTATAAACAAAAAAAAATTACTATCAAAGAAAGATTTACTATTTTTTTTCCAGAATGCATCGTCAGAATCTTTTGCCCATTGTTACCTATCTATAAATAAACAATTTAAATTGATTTCTAATGATTCGCTTTTTATCTTACATCCCCGTGACTCATTTTTTTTTTGTTTCCTATTACATATTGGATTGCATGCTTGCATGATTACTCCAGGCGGCCATGAATCTCATGTCACAACCAAATAACATATTTACCTAAATAATTTTATTTATTGTAGGCCATGGAAATAAATTTTTATCTGTTTATTTATTGTAAATGTAAATATAATGCATTTTTATTTCTTGGATTGATTTTTTGCACTGAATTGGGATCGTTCAAGCTGAATAATGCTTATATTTATCCTTGATTTTGTTTATTTCCAAAATGGTACGGTCTGCGCCATTTTTTTTTTCTTTTTGTCAGACAATTTTCTATGCTGGCGTTTGATACAGTTAGCTTTTTCACTTACGGAATATAATATCTATTCATAAATTAAACCAGTTATCTAGTTCTGGAAATTTTGAATAAGTAGCATTTTAAATATAGTAGATACAGTAGTAGTACCATATTACAAAATTTTCCTGGACGTCTCTTCATTTCATACCTCATTCTCCACAAACATAATATTGGTTGCATACATTGTAAACCGCCATTGCATTTTTTGGTTTTAATCAACGATTTCAATTTTATTGAAAATCATTAATTAATATTTGATTACACAATTTCAATTTAACATTCAAACTTGAACTAAAAAGTAATCATTAGCTGGTCTAAAAAAAACAAAAACGAAAAACATATTGTATGTATAGTTGAATAAAATGGGAATCACGTCGTTTTCTAATGATTAGAAACATTTTCTTTAAAAATAATAAATTATAGCTTATTCTATTTATTCAATAGATATATCTCTATTTCTTTTTTGCATTATAATAATAGTTGAAGCATTGAAAGGGGGTCAAAATGAACAACAATATTCTCTGCTTGTGGTGTTCAATAAAGATAATAATATACACTTGTTTAAGATATTAATTGATGTATTTCTTTTCTTTTAGATTATCTTCCGATAATAAGCATCATTTTTTATTTCTTATTATTAATGTGTCAGTTTCACAACATTTTATCGGAACGGTTAAAAATACTCATTTTTGTATAGATTAAAAATATATAAAGAAAAAACTACCATTATTTATATAATAAGACTAATAACTGTAATTATTGTTATTGTTTGTTCTTCTGGTGATAATTATAATGAACAAATAAGTTTATCTCTTTCTATAAAAAAATCTTTCAATCTTTGTTATTTAATTTTAATAAGCAGGACATATTATTTCCAAATGAAAGAGCAAAATTCTAGGTATCGAAAAACGTAACTTTATGTTTTAATATTCGCTATAAAATGAAAAAGGAGGATTTGATATTATCGGTTAAAAGTAGCGTTAAATCACAGAATAACTTAGTAATATAATTTTACTATATAGTGGGCATATTTTAACGTTTTTGTCAAACATTAGAGTGCCATATATAACTGACTTAAGTTCTACATTTTATGCGCATGAAATACTTGGAAAAAAGGGCTGTGTAGATATAAAAATTAATACCCAATCAGATTCCTTAATAAATGTACAGTTGCTAGGCAAATTACAATAATTATATACAACATACATATATTTTATGTGCAGATATCAGTGGACAATGACGCTTGTTTTTACTACAGATACATTATGTATATATTCAAGTAATCTTCCTATGATTTGTTTACATGGGATTTAAACATATACATACATAATGTATAAAAGATACTTAATTATATTATTGAGTTGTGTCAACAAACCTATTTATATAGAACTGTTTATGATAATAGATAGAAAAAGCGAAAAGTGTTTTCATAAAACGTGACCGTTGTCAGTAGTTGGAATGATTAATGGCATCATTTTATTCTAGTCTAGCTAGATCATTGAAATTTTAATAATTTTTGCAATCGCTTTCCAATGCTCGTCTTACTCTGTCAAGAATTATGAGAAAATATCACATATTTTGTTAATAACTAATTGAATTTTTTAATTGTTTCAGATTCTGAACATTGCCTCAGATCATCCTGAACATTTTCATTGTTCAATACGAATTAAAAATGATCGATCCATATTAATTCGATTCACCAATAGTTTCTCTTTCTCTTTCTAACTCACGAGCTTCTCTATACAAAATCAGAGATTAGATTCTGATTCCAATTCAATATGTTCTTCACATTCTACTACATGTATGCAACATTTATTCAATGGTGGAGATTATCATCTCTGAAAAACAAATTGTGTGGTACATTAAATTCGAATAATGCATTACTAATCTGTGATGAAACGGTGATATTTCAAACCAAAAAGACTCGTAGTTTTGAAAATTTATTATTTAGAAATGAGAATCGTATTGGCTGCACAATTGTGCCAAAGGTAATGTAGATTTTTCTTCAATTTTCTTTTAATTGATTCATATTGAAGTTGAATCTTGGAAACAAAAAATGGCAATTTTTAATGCAAAAAACTGTTGTCATCTTCTTGCGACCATCAAAAATTATCGTATCTCGACGTATATATAGATGGCAGCACAATTTATAAATTTAAATCTTGCGAAAATTCTTTAAAGAAAAGAAACATTATTTTATAGCAAAAAATCAATTTATCTTCGCAATGGGTTGGATTTCCACGTGATCATCGATATTTTCCAATATATTTTAAATTTGCTACAACTACAATGAATAAACCTGAAACTATTTACGTTTTATTAGAAGCAATTTTAAGTGTCTATAAACAACACCCAGCTGAAGTTTTGCAAGTAAAATTTTATAGAGATAATACTCAGTATCTATTAACTAAATGTGAACGATTTTTAGATTGAAAACTTTGGTGAATTAATTGCTTGGAAAGTAACGGATTATTTCGAAATTGTCTTAAAAACTGATATGGATAAATTAGCCAGATTAATTCATTGTTATTCTCAAACTGATTGTGATATAAATCATGAAATGTTGCTTGTAAAAATTGAAAGTATGTAATTGCATAATATGTAGATAAAACTTTGAATACCCTTAAGAGTTAATAGTGCAAAGTCTGTCTAATAAAGACTAATGTTGTTATTACAGCAGTCGATGTAGAAGGAACACCAAAGCGGATTAAATACGAACGTAAATTTTCCAGAGAAAATACCTTGAAATATTCTTTGGCACCGATTCATTGGAGTCGATTTGTTAGCGATGTAAAAAATTTGTATTCGAAAATACGAGATGCCACAAAGTATACAGAACGTACATATTGAATTTTAACTATTTAACTTTAATTCATCTATTTATTTAGTCCTAAAATAACAATTGATAATGGTACACCGAAGCCGGAAGATTTAAAAACCGTTTCTGTCTCGTGTGATGGAAAGCCAATAAAAAAAGATAAAAAGCATGGAGAGAACAAAGATAAACATACACTAGATGTGAACTCGTCCGATTATCGTAGACATAAGAGTTCTGATCACACGAGTAAAAAAGAAAAAGAAAAATCACCTGATAAACATAAGGAAAAAGGTAAACAATTATTATTATTAGTTAACTTACATAGTGTTATATATCATTCTGCAATTTGTATAGAGAAATCGATAAAGAAAGACTTGAAAGATTCAAAATTTAAAGAAATTCGCAACCGTAAATCAAAGGATTATGAAAAAAATCATAAAGGAAAGAATGATAAGGACGGTAGCCTAAAATTACACACTAAAAAAGAAAAAGAAGTGAATTCTGCTGCTACAACTAGTGAATGTGCAGCAGAACCAATAAAAAATGGATATGGAACAGAAAACTGCGTTGAAAAATCTGAAAAAGGTAAATTTAGCATATTGTTTTCCATTTTCTGGCGAATGCGCTCCATAAATTAAATGTTCATATTTTATTTCATTTAAAGAAAAACTGAAACAAGAAAATCGAACTTCTAGTAAAGAGAAAAAACTTATCCGCAGTGAAGCTACCTGTAAAGATGAATTAATTGAAGAAGAAAAGAAAACAGAACCTGCAGGTCAGTGTATGAACATTTAACATGCGTATTTTGTGTAACTTAACTTTTGCTTGGATATATTAATACTCTATTTACATATTATATATACAATAAATAAATTTAACAGTCTCTTGCAAATCAATTTTGTGTTTTTTGGTTTTAATCTCTCACGATTTATAGTTTTTTCCCATTTTTTAATCGAATTTCAGCTCAAAACCATGCTAATTTAAACAAATCAAAAGATAAAGCAACTATTGCACTATCATCCGAGACATTAGTTAATAGTTACTCTAATAGAACTACATATAATGGTAAAGATATGAAACCACCAAATGTTCTTGTTTATGCTGATAGTACTGTTGCAAAACAAAGTGTCAAGGAGGCTTTGTTTAGTATATTGAATAGCGATAAGTAAGTAACATTTTATTTTTTAAGAGGTCACAATATAATCAAACAAATTATTAAAAAATCAGTAAAAAATTGTTCTAATCACAAAGCATTGTTGAGAGTATCTATATATTTAATTGTATCATTAGTTGCCTATAATTCACACTTTCTCGTATTATTATAGGTATATAATTTATGATCTGCCTGTATCGAATAAAATGACCTGGAGTAATTCAACTGCTTTAGTTGTTCTATGTGGTTCAGTTAATCCTGAAATAACATCCAATTTAATGACATTTTTAATTAATGGCGGTCGACTGTTATGTTTATGTAGTGATTTTTTGTATAGTGTACTGCATACATTTGCTACTGCTGAAGTATGTATTAAATGTACAAAAATTTAATACAGTTAGAGTTCTCCACTGTTTGTTTTGATAATTACTAGGTAAGAGAGCATGAATTAGTGCGTTTCTCATATGGTAAATGGAAAAATGTAAAAATGATGCATCATATATTTTGCTATCAGGCTTCACCAGCAAAAAAACAGTTCTCTAAAGACTCCGATACTTCAAATCCTAGGTGAGTTTATGAACGCTATGAACATATTCCAAAAAGACCATTATTAATTAATCCCATTTGGTATTAGCAGTGGAAATGAATCTAGTCCAATAGCGCCACGAACACCATCCATCGTTGATATACAACATGGCAGTAAAAAATATACAATTCAAGTACAAATACTGGGAACAGAAGAAACATGGCAGACACCTAGTTTACTTCTAGCTACTGTAAAAGGGTCAGAAGGACGTGCAGTGTTTTCACAGGTAAATGGCCCCATCTATATCTACATACGTAAAAACCAAGTAGACTGATAAATTATTATGGGTAATAAATACGGAATCAATTTGACTTTAAAATCGTCATTATATATTTTCCGTTAAGGTTGATTTTAATAGGCCGTGTATCCAATATAATACATTTAGTTCGGCTAGTAGCGCATCTATTGGTCATTTGTTGAAGCTGAACAAACTATTAAAAAACTGCCATTTTCAATACATTTCGTTGATTCTCTTTAAAATAAGTAAATCAAAAAATTGTTTTTAGGTACATTTAGAAATCAATCCCGATGAATTTCTGGACGATGAAAATAAATTTGAAGCACTAAAAGATAGTAATGCGGCAAGAATTGAAATTTTAAAAGATATATTATGCAACCATTTAAATATGGATTGTAACAATACAAATATGCCAGCATTGCCAACTGCAGCATATTTTTTGGGTCGTTACGATGTAAGTACTTTTAAATGAAGAGGAAAACGGCATTTTTAGTATTTTTATTTACATAATTATACATTTTGTCATGAAATGTTTAGTTTAGTATATAAACTATTATAATAATTATTCTATAGCTGAAATTAGCCATGCTTAATGAAACGTCATGTATTAAAAACAATAAATTGGAAACTAAAACGTTAACTATTCAATTTTGTGGTCAAGAAGATAAGTATGAAGAACCAAATAGTTCATTTTTACCAATTTTAATTCATTCGTGTCCATCGAATTTTAATACAGTCAGTTATTTTGATGTGAGTATTTGGAGTGATCTGGAAATATATTTAATATATACTAAATCATTTTATTTCTCTTAGAATTTAAATACTAAAGAAATAGGAAGATTGGTAATATACAGTGACATATTACAAAGTACACATACTATTCTAGGGCATAATAAACTAACCAATGGGTTGGCCGTAATTTGTCGGCAACAATTAAGTGGAATAGGCAAGTATAGACT
Source organism: Platypus cylindrus (assembly GCA_949748235.1). Taxonomy (NCBI): domain Eukaryota; kingdom Metazoa; phylum Arthropoda; class Insecta; order Coleoptera; family Curculionidae; genus Platypus; species Platypus cylindrus. The sequence goes on along the minus strand of OX456490.1, from coordinate 7,886,665 downwards.
GAATCAGATGTAATCGTCGCTTTCTGTAATGCAGTTACAATGTCCGATATTTTACTTTTCAGGTAGATCAAGTAATATCTGGTTGAGTCCACCGGGCTGTGCTATGTTTTCATTTCAACTTCATATTCCCTTGAAATCGAATTTAGGACGAACACTTCCTATTTTACAACATATTCAAATCGCTGCAATTGTTAAAGCTATACAAAACTTAACCAAAAACAATGAGGTAACAATAGATCTATTTCTTATTCGCAAGAGAGACGGTGAGATACGAATTTCTATGAGAGAAACAGATGCAATATGTAATTTTTGCGCAAGTGTAATAGCTGCGAAGTTAGTCATAATTTCTTTGAAAAATTTTTCTTTACCAAAGTTATAATATTAATAAAATAGCTGTTATTGATTTATATATGTGGCGTATAATTGTGGATCTATTGATTATTATTAGCGGGAGAATATTTATTTTAATTCTATAAATTTTCACCTGCCGTTGGCATGACTATGCGCGCGCGCATCTAGTACTTTACAGGTAATAGGAAATAAGTCTATTGACTAATCGAATATTAGTTTTATTTAATTGTATTATTTATCCATTACCACTGATAAACGTTTTATTCAATTTATGCAGTATATTCATATTGGAATCAAATGGCCAAATGACTTATACGCAAATGGTTGTTTAAAAATTGGTGGACTTCTTGTTACTACGCTTGTTGTTGATGATCAAGCAATTGCTAATCTGGGTAAGTAAGCACTACTTTCTCTTAAGTTTTAACATAACAGAGTGTTTTGATACAAATTTATTACAGGCTGTGGAATAAACCTGAACAATTCAAATCCCACTACTTGCATAAATGATTTAATTAAAGAAGCGAATGGCAAGTGTCCGGACTTGAACCTAGCTCTGATTGCGCATGAGCAATTTTTTGGGCAAGTTTTTAATGAAACTGAAGATTTCATTTGTCGATATCAAATGGGCGATGAGCAATACTTTTTTGATTTCTATTATAAAAATTGGCTACACAAGTAAATAGATGCTTTTTTTATTATATTAGATAAGTGCTAACGTAAATAAACCAGTAACATACTTTAGATGATTAAAGTGGACTCTACAGTTGTAGAGTCAAGTTTTTCTGTCGGGAAGTTAATTTTTGACAAATTTAGTACTACGCACGCGCATATGTACTTGTTATCAAGTTTGGTTGAACTTGTACATTGGACTTATAGTCCTACATAGTTCTACGCTATTTTTTTGTCTGCACTTGTCGGCAATTTTGGTAATATTTTGTATAAATTCATGTATACCAGCTAAAATTTTAATTCCCAAGAGAACAGTGGATGTTTATGTGTATATTTAATAAACTGTGGCAAAAATTAGCTTTCACAATTTTGTTTATCTAGTAACGAATATTATATTTTTAAATATTGCGTTAATTTACCATAAGGATAAGCAGTAAAATATGAGATAGATCGATTTTAGATAGATATATTTGTGTTTTCCGGATTGCCATTTATTAGTGTAATCGAAATTGACGGAAAGAAAATTGACAACTGTAAAGTTCACTTAATACAATTTGTTATTCTAGTGAGGCATCAATTGTGGTCACAACCAAAGAGGGAAATTCGGAGAAAGTGAAAATAGTAGGAATCGATAATGTCGGTTATTTAAAAGTACAAACAGATGATGGAAAAATAGTTACTGTAGAACAAGATGGAAACAGTTTCGATATGATTAATGGACTTATTTTCCCAAAAGAAGGTTAAACTGTGACTGAGTGCAAAAAAAAGAAGATAATCTGCTGCTACATAACACTTCCAAAATGAGTTTGTGAAAAAGTACTTAGCGTAATTAAATAAGATTTTCTCATCTACAAAATAATCAAGATAAACTTTACCTAAAATTTATTTTCGTGGCATTAGAAAATTTAATGGAATAATGTACAATATATGCATTCCTGTTTGTTTCGATTTTAAAATAGAATATAGTCGTAACTTATAAAATACTATTAAGAGTTGTATTTCATGTAGCTAAACATGAAAACGGTATTTCGAAGCATTCATATTTTTCTGTTGCCAATGATGTTAATTATAAAAAATGTATATAAAAAGTTAAGTCTATGTGAATTTTTATTTTAAATTTCTTTACATTAAATTATACAATGATACATTTAAATTAAATGTATTCAATAAATTTTTTAGTAAATACATAGTTTTTTTTAACTATGCTTATTTTCACACATTCATACTATAAACTACTTGCCACAATTTAAATGCATTTTCCCTCATTGTATGCGATTATCCATACTAATCTCAGCTGGACAAGATTTTAAATAAGCACCATACACCAACGACCACTCCGAAGTATTTAATAAATTTACGAGTTCGACTTTCTTCAGTTTCCAATTTTCCATTTTTGGTATTATTATTATTACTATTTCCACTTTGAATTAGTCGATTAACACTTTTGATATTATTTTTAACTTGCTTCACCAATTTATCATTAATTCGAATTAATTTATCAAGATTAGAATTTTCAGGACGATCTTCTAATGCATTTAAACTCATCAATTTACCATCGATTACTTTAATTAATTGTTCTTTATGTAACGTTGAATAAATAAAAGCTAAAAAGGAACTAACAATACTTAATATTAAACCAAAATATTTAGTGTATTCCATTTGAGCGCGTTGCTTTTCATGTGAATCACGAATTGAATTGGTGAATGCAGTGAAAAGTTCACGTTCAGTTTGATCGTATTGTTGAAATGTTTTCGAAATGGCTTTTTCAAGTTTCAGTATCTAGAGAGAATATAATGAGATGCTACAAAGTTATAGATGATTCAGTCATTTAAATTACCTCGGTTTCTTCTTTCATTAAATCTAAAAATTTCTCTAAATCTTCTTGCCTTTTAACTTTATGTATTTTATCTTGTAATTCAATAGATAATGCTCGTACATCGTTTAATTGTTTGCTGACTTCACGTCTTTTTTCCTGTATTTCTAATAATTTTCCCTTAAAACAAAAAGAATATTATCGTTTAATATATTAAATTGAAAACAATGCAAAATTACAAACTTGTAAATCTGATACTCTTTCCTGTGCTAAATAAACTTGATCGAGTCTAGTTAATTTTATGTACCATTTATTTGCATCATTAAATTTCTCTTTTAATGTTTTCAGTTGATTCGTCGTTTTAATTTGGGAACTTGATTCTGATACCGTTTTCAATAATGCTTTTTTAAAATTAGCCAAAGTATTACTGTTTATTAATTGATGTACTGGAAATGATATTCGCATTTTATTGATAATTTTGCGAATAAATTGGAAAAAATTAATAATCACATAAAGTTAAAAATAAAAAGGGTTATCGACACTTAATTTTTTCTATATGAACCACCGACATGTTTGAAGCAGATGTGCAACCAGATATACACCACGATTTTTTTATATTCCTTAATTTTTCTGAGAAATATGTGAATGTGAATACTGTTCATCGGATGTATTTTTCGGATTCGCTTTTAATTTTTTATAAAATATAAATTAGAACATCTTATATTCTCTAACTCGCTGTTGCCGCAAATTTTAATAGTAGGCCGTATATTAAATTAAATTAAACAAATACTAGTAAATGTCACAGAAATTATTAAAAATTCGAAAAATTTTTCGTTAACTTTTTGTTTGAAAGGGCTAAAAAATTAATTAAAATTAGTAAAAACCGATGGGTAATAACATACAATGTTACGTAGTATTTTCACTTTAATTCAACGTATAATTGATTCCGATACGAAAATTTACGATTCAACTAAATCAAAAGCGATAATTTTTTGTTTTACAAATCCTGACGATACAATAAATATGAATTTTGAAGTTGACGGAAAAAAAGTAAAATCAATGAAAAATATAAAATACGAAGAAAATAAATTGGCAATGGAAGATCGAGATAATACATTCGAAATTCGTACTGAATTTGGAGACACGGTCACGTGTAAACATAAAACAGATATAAATATTATACCAAAAGGAGCTGGAGAAGAGAAACATAACAGAACAGTGAGTTTCGTTAATAAAGACGGTGATGCTGTAGATAAATGTATAGAAATCAATGAGTCAATAGATGAAGCCAGAACAAATGTACAAGATTTAATGAAAAACTTTCCAAAGAAACGCATTGAATTAAATTCGAAAGGTTTCGGGCAGAAGAAATTATTTATTACTATGGAAACTTATTCGATTTATTTTCAGGAAAAGATCAAATCGCATATCTTTTGGAACAAGTACAAAAAATGAAAACTGGATTAAAACGTTTGCAGGAAATAGTTGGCCAATTGAATTATTCAGAACATTTTGGTGAAGATGTTAATTATTTGGTGAACAATGCAAAAAAGTCATTAGAAAATACAAAAGATGAAGCATCATCTTTGACTCGGAATAATCTCTATCGAAAAAATTAAATAATTGTTTATTCATACAGGTTGCAATTTGTATCGATTTTTGTTTGTTTCGCTAAATTAATATATGAATATGTAATGTTTGTAATCAAAACTTTTCCTAGAGAAAAAAATTACATTTTCACATAATGTTATTAAATTAATTATTTGAGTTGCTTAACTAGAGGCTGTTTAAATCTGCATACTATCAACTTTTTACATCGGATTTATAATAAAATATACTTTTTCCAACAATTTTTTTTGCAAGGAGCTCTTTAATACGAAAAAGAAAATACATTAACAAATTTTCATACAACAAAAAATTTAGTAGAGACAATGAAAAAAGTGAAATTAACATTGACAGATAAATTATCATTATCTTAATATATCTTAGGATGAGAAACTAACACGTACTGCTTCCTCTTCTAAAACCTATCTAAATCACAACAACTACTACCTATAAACTATTACTATGATTTACTAGGAATATTTAGTAACTACTAACGGATCAACTAAAGCGAAACATGTAAAAAAAGAGTAAACTCGAAGTGCTTAAATGAAATTTTCTTATTAATTTAATTACTATGATTTAATATAAATTATTGCCTAAAATATATTGAATTCTACAATAATATACATAGTCTCACAGTATATAATACCTCTTTCCGTATTCTGTAGTTCACAGGAGTGTAAGCCGCCCTACAAGACTACAGAAATTGCTAAAATTTTTCAAATAATCGTAAATAAATAGTATCACAGGTCACATTTTTTTTTTTTTTGTTGCTGAACCGAAATCGTATTCAAATTTGTGCCAAGTATGATTTATCATTGAAACTTGGCCCTTAATTGATATAAGGAAAAAAAGGAAAGTGCAATGCAATCCCTCTATTGTACGCATACAACAGAGATACAGAGTTAGAACAATAAATTGAACGTTTCATATGAATTTCATTAATCAAAACCACCAAACAATACTGTGATCTATATATGTATGTATAGTATTGAATTTAATAACTCATAATAGTCAATATGCAATTATAAAATTCAAATCTTAAGATAGAACAATGGAAAAAATAGGATTTTCTTGTTGTTGTTTTAAAATCATTTCCTCCCTAACTTACATTATGTATTTAATTAATTAATTAATAATCATATTTCGTTTTCACACTGTCGTTTATAAATAAAACGTGCTTTTTATATTTTCTTCATTTTTCAAAATACTTTTTTTGCCCTGTAATTGTTACTTAAAAAAAGAATATATATGTGTAAATAATAATAAAAATCTACTTCTATAAATCTATTACGATTCAGTCTATAAAAGATTTTTATTAGAACGTTTTTTCTTCGACTTTTTCTGCATCTGTTGATAACGCTTCAATCAGTGAATCTACACAATGTTTCGGAATTAAGGTTCCTAAAATGCAAAAGAAAAGGAACAAATTATTTGATTCTTTAAAGAAACTGTTCTGTGATTATCACTTTTCCGATAAATCTTACTGTATGATAAAATATTTATTATTTGTCATTTTCATTAATGATAGAAAAATATCGTTTTTCAGACGATACTGAGCATTTCGTTATACTTCTACTTACCAACTATTTTCAAATCCTCTTGTGTTCTTAATCGAATTACTTGCATTTTATTCTGCGCACCACCTCTAGCTGCTAGAACTCCCTCAACACGGCTCCACACAGATAATACACTACCACTTACAACGTTATATGTACGCCTTCGTAAACCTAATTGATTAAATTAAAAAAATTAAATGTTATCTCAAAAACAATCGAAACAGGCTTTAAAATTTAAATGGCAAATAATCCAATTTAGAATATAATCAAGAAATCGGTAATCTGATATTATTTAAATTAGATTTTACGAGTTTAAAAATCAATGTAACGTTGTGACATTACATGTATTAATGTAATTAACACAATTATGTATTAATTAAAAAATATTTATTAGTTAGATTACACTTACCGACTTCACAATCTTGTCCGGCGGACACATTCCTACAATTTCCACGCCAATATGCATGGGAACAAGTATTGATAGACGAGTCGTATTGTTCAGTCCATGATTTTTCAGCATCAGCAGATTCCACCTGGAAACAAACGCGAAATTGCTGATTTCTTATCATTAAGACGAAAGTGATTTTCTCTTACCTTTTTATATTTTTTTTCTAGTTCACCTAAACTTTCTTGACGAAATTGTAATCCCGTATTTGGTCTATAAATAGAATACAATTGATCTTTCTTGTTTTCATTTTTTTTCTTACTACTACTTGTACTGCCACTATCTACGGCTACTGCTAGTATTGCAGTGGCTTTACCATTTCTAATCTGGAAAAAAGAAATTAATTAATTCATTTTTTATTGAGTTTTCTTTAATTATGTTAAATAATTAAAGTCTAATTCAATATTCTTGTATCCCCATACTTGATGTGATAACCAGAAACCTTCATGTTCACCAATCACTTCAGAAAATTTATCTAATGCTTCTGGCCATGACATGCCCCTTTCTACATGAACCGTATGTAGTTCCGTTGGTGCTGTACCAGTTGCATGTTTTCGTAAAAATGTAACCAGTTTAACACGTTTCACTACTTCACCACCAGCGCCCAAATCTAATATACCTAAATCAAATCGTCCAGTACGTTTGGCTTGTATTACAATTGCAGCCAATGTATCTGTAAAGTACCTGAAATAAAATAAATTGATATTAAGACAATTATCGTGAAAAACAATGTGTTCTACGTTCTTTCCTGTTCCAACTATTATTGGTTTACTTACTTAAACAATCTATTTTGTAAATCAACTGGCATACCCAGTATACGATTAAGGAACTTGGACATATTATTATAATCTTTATCCAGTGATAGAACACCTGGCATATTTTCACTGTTAACTATAAGGCCAACGCCAACCTAGAATTAAATAGAATAGACAAATATTTTTGAACGCAGTTGTGTAGTACAGTGACAATTAAAAATGAGTATAAAGCAAGCGATTGAAACGCTAGAAGAATTAAGACCTATAGAATTAATATCTCTGAATCGAAATGTGCATATATTTACCAAAGCACCAGCAACGTCTTTGAAAAAATCACCCTTATAATCTTTTGGTGGTGGCACTACAGGTGACTCATATCTACAAACACGCCAAAGTTAATATTCCCTTCAGTGTTTTTTAATTGGCTAGAAGACATACCCCATGATTGCTTTCATTGTAGATTCCAAAGCAGTTCTTCCATATTTATTATCAATATTAAATTGACTTAAATCTCTTGTCTCTGTTGCTCTTCTATCTCCATGTGTCAATGCACCTAAACTCTCTAATCTATATGCAAAAAATAACTGAATAGAAACGATTTAACTCGTTTTAGTCAGGATTTTATCACCTTTTAGCAACAATCGAGGCAAAACGTCTTTCACCAGCCAAATCCGAAATCAGGAAAATATATTCTGGCGCATTCACCTGATTACTTCTATGCGTTCTACCAAATTGTTGTATTGCACGATCTGCTGACCATGGCAATTCCAATGTTATATGGACACGTCGTCTTTGATTTTTTACTCTGCGATCACTATAAAAACAAATAATTAATCACAAATTCCTTCATGTTCAAATAATACTTACCTTTGTAATGAAATACCACTGGATGCTGCTTCCGAAATAATTGCAACATCTTTTTCACCATCCATAAATCGTTGTTTTTCAGTTAGATTAAGTGTTTCTAATGGTACATCAGTTTCCGATCGACTTTCATATTGTATACAACCATCTTCTGTTTGTACAACACGCCCTTTTCGTCCTGTCATTTCGGCTACATTTTCTGGTCCACCCAATTCATCTATCAATTGATCCAATGTATTTGGCGGTAATTTGTCACCTAATTTTTCAATAGCTTTTAGTAATTCTTCTTTCATACAACAAGCTCTTTCAATTGAATCCATTGGTGTTGCTGCTGATGAATCGGTACGGCCATTGGCTTTAGCTAAAAATAAATTTTAATAATTAATAAATAAATGATATAATTATTTCGCCACAGAAAATCGATTACTTTTATCTGATTTTCGACTTAACATCACTGATAACTTATCCTGTGTTGATTGGCGTTTCTTTGGTGCCTTTTTCTGTTTCTTGCCTTTCTTCTTAGTTCTGCTCCATGGATCATTATCTGAATCACTGTAAAAGCAAAATACACAAATAGCAACATCCAATAATATTGAATTCATTATGTTCAATTACCTATCGGAATTAAATGGATTAAAATCGCTTGATACGTTCGAATCGCTGACTTCTTCAGATACTTCACTTTCGTTGTCTGACATTTGAAAATCAGAATCACTTTTCTCGCTATTATCTGTATCGGAAGTGGACCATTTGTTACGTTTTACAGCTCTGGCAGCAGCTTGCCGCACTATTAATGAATATAAAAAAAATAGATTTTAAACAAATGGAATTTGAGTTTCCAAAATAGTGTATCGAATTACTTGGCTTTCTTTTCAATGAAGTACTTCCTTGATCCAAATTTCCATTAAACGTTTTCTTTGACGAGTCTGCCAAATTTCCTAGAATTTTAAATACACGACTTCGATCTGGTGCCGGAAAATGTTTCTCAACTAATGTTTGAAAGACACCTAAAAAACAAAGACGATATTTATTTACCATAGCAGAGTACGCTTCATTCACGTTTGAAATACCTTTTGCGGTTGACACGAAATCGGTCAATTCACCATCATCTCGTTCCAATTGTTCCAATGTTCGTGCTTCACCCGTACTTTGTAAACCAATAACAACACATTTTCCCATTTTGATTGCTTCATGTGCTACGGAAACGGCATGTGACACTTTTGCAGCGATACATAAATATTTAAAGAATCTAAAAGTAATTGTTGTAATACAGATATCCGTACAATCAGAAATAGAAGACTGTACTACCTCTGATGCGATGACCAAAATTGTCCCCACATTGTTTTTCTCATACGATTTTCCGCATCAACTAATTCGGCAGCTTCATGAAATTTCTGCATGGCTTCAACCCATAACTTTACACTGGCATCGTATACTTTTTCAAATTCTTTCGATAAAGGAACTTCTTCAATTTTAAATGCTACACCATGAAAACTTAATTGTCTGGCAATGTACATCCCTAAAACAAAAGATTCAAATATAGTTTTTGAATTGGACAGCGATGTAAACATAAAATATTACCTCTTAATTTCATATCCATAGCCACGATTTCCATCGCACCAACACCACGTTTCTCAACTGCCGAAATAAAGTCCGCAAATTCTTTAAATGGTGTCCCTTCACCCCACATCCCTAAACGTACCATATAAGCCATATTCCGTGGTTCCGAGGCACCAGTAGCTGATGCATAAATCACACGAGATTTTGGTAATTTATTTTGCAGTTCTAACACCGTTAAACCTTAATGGAAAAACGAAAGATAATTAGATTATTCTTATATCATGTAATCTATATTGCTTACCAGTTTTAGTAGGTTTTGAAGAACCAACAGGACATAAATTTTTAGCTCGATGACATTCATCAAATACGATTAAACCATCAAAATCCTGTCCGCACCATTGTAATAATTGTTTTAATCGGGATTTATATTTACCATTTGTTGAACTACTTTCACCTATCAAAGCTGAATAGGTACTGAATATCACACCTTTTTTGACATTGTTGTTCGTTGCAGATGAAATTTTAGCATACTGAAAACATTATTCAAAATCAATAATCAAAATATTTGTATAACATCTCTTTATATATTCAAATAAATTGCTATCGATTTTCCTACACAAGAAACAAGAATATATGTATATACATATATGTGTGCACACATATGTATTTGAAAGAAAATCGATTTTGCTACAGGCCAACTATCTGGTTAATTATGTAGCAAGAATTCGTTACTTTAAATTTATTAAGAGGATGAACGTCAATTTTTCCAGCACCAATATCACGAAGATCCCGTTCAGCATCGTATTTGAGATCATTGGAAACGGACACCCAAATTGCTCTTTTACGCCCTTTTAAATAGTTTTCGTAAATAATACCTGCAATGGTTCTGCCTTTACCTACACCGGCGCCATCACCTAAATTCATAAAATGCTTGTAAATTAATGAAAAATTAATTTACGCAAAAAAATCACACTTTAACCGATTCATCATTGATTTTTGAATGTCACGAAAGTGATAACTAACGCTAAAGTTAGATAAATTAACGTCTAAATCTATAACGCGACCATTTTGATAAACTCAAGTGAATCAAGTAGACCATGGTTTCTAGCTTAAATCAATAAAAATATCATAAGATTCTAGTCGAAAAGTTTCTACATAATTTCAGAGAGGTAGGTACAATGTTAATTACACGATTTATTAATTTTCATGTACATATTAGAAAAAAAAAATGTTTGGAGCGTATACTACCCATCATATGACACTGTGAATATGCGGGCCCTTGAGCTTCAATTTTATCCATTGCTTTTGCATAGCATTTACAACACGTTAGATATAAATCTATTAATCTATGTTGACTTGTGCCATGCGTGAAATCTTGTTGGTTTTAGGTTTTAATTTAATAATTAATAACTTAATTTAAATATGCGCTAAACGAACGTAAGTAAAAAAAACCTACCAATTAAAAATCCAGCTCGATTACCATCAGGTAAAATATGTTCATGTGCTTGAGATGCATAAGTTATACTTTCTAATTGTAGAGCAGATAAAGCACCGGTTTTAATTGTATCTTCTGGTATTGATACTGTATACCATACATCAACTGGAGCAACTGATGATAATGAAGCAGTTTCTACAACGGGATCAGGATGTTTTTTTCCTGTAAAATGAAATTAGCATTAATTAGCAGTTAGTTATCTAGTTTGTTTTCGATTAAATATTCTGGCTACGAAACGTAAACTGGCATAAAAATAACAATTTATAAATAATGTAAAGTTACCTAATTTTAATTTTGATGGCATATAATCGGCATAGGTTTCGGCAACACCTAATTCCTCATCATCAACTTCCTCTTCTTCCTGATGATGTTGATGTAGTCTGTCACTATGCATTTGATTCATCCACATTTGTTGTACAGCCTAAAGCATATAGAACCAACATTAATAAATCGAAATGATAAAGTGAAAATATTATAAATGTTTACTTTATTACTCAAAGGTCCAGCCCATGGCTGCATTGGTCCGGCATTATAGAACATAGCTGACAGATTTTGAAGAAACGGATTTGCATATGGATTGCCGCCCATACCCAGTGCTGCCAATTCCACTAGAATAATGGAGAAATTAATAAACAAAACAACAATAAATAAGCGATTTATATTTAAAAAAAAAAGGGCGAAAATATTTATAAAGCATTACTTTATTTTATTATTTAACTGCCAAAATCTTATTCTATTTTGCATTTAAACATTTATAAATCTAACAACGCTTAGTATGCAATAGTTTAAAATCTCTTTAGTGTTTTGCTTGTTGAGCATGCAATTTCCTTTACATTTTAATATTATACAAAGTGCGCATGCGCAAAATTATTAGAGTGCATATTTTTTTCTAAAACTGAAACCACATCTATAACTAAAGGTAAGCAAACAAGGTGCATTAAAAGAACAAAATCTGCAAATTATTTAGAATAATTATTTCAAGTATTTGAGATTTAATTTCCATGGTAGACCATGAAATAAATAAAGTACGATTTACAACATACTTGAAACAAATGCTTCAGAACGCAAAAACATTTCTGTAATAAAATCACAAAATAAGAATATACAGAGTACAATTTGAGGGTACAACATTTAGTCAGTACGCTAATTTTAAATCATTTAAACCAATTAATCGATTTATTCATTGATTTCTGTGAAGCGGAAGCCTTTTCGAAAAAAGATAAATAACGGTTGCATGAACAAGACAGGTATATCATGCTGTCTTCTTTACACTCGTATCGACTGATTGAAAATTATTGCAAAATGAAAGATGAAATCCAAAAATATCTACATTTAGACAACTGGTGATTTACTGGGGTCCAAATGTACCGTTTTAATGCACCTAATGCACAAGATTTATAACAAAACGATTGTTTTTGGTAGGTCATCGCCAACTAATAATGGTTATCCTAGCGTTACGGGAGTTTAATTTCTGTATTGTTCTTATTCTGTGATAAAACCACACAAAAATACGTCAAAGAAAACTTTATTCAAAACCTCTGCAACACACAACCAAATTATATATTTTATGGTTAAGAAATAATTAGAAAATTGATAAGAAAAAAAAGCCAATAAATAAACAGTATTTACTCTATCGATAGAAAATAAAATCTAAAAAAAAACAGGCGAAAAATATTAAATATAAAAAAGTCACTTAAAACTTACTCTGCTGCAGAAACTGTGCAGCATTAAAGGCGGCAGCGGATGCGGATGCTGCGGACGTACCGCCGCTACCGCCACCTACTAGTCCACCACCTTGTGGAGGTGTAGCGCCAAACATGTTACCCATTGCACCTCCAGTCAAACTGCTCAGCATTGAGGCCATTGCGGCCAAATTACTCATGTTCGATGCGTTCCCGGGGCCACCATATGGCGAACCCACTATTGTGGAACATTAGAAAATAAATATTATAATAATATGACTTATATTTATTTATAGAAGAAAACAATTACGAATACTAACTATTTTGAGTTAAAGAAATATCCGTATGAATTTGAATAACAGTAGATTTGAGCTACTTTCATAGAACAATATTATGTATTATCGAGAAAATAGCTAAAATCTGCGGTTACCAGTAAGTTTGCAACTACATTTTGAATAAGTAATATTTGATTGGTTTGGTTTGATAGGGCGCAAACACAATGCGCAATTACCTTCTAAAAATATACTGTTCAAATTCAATAGGATTTATTACCTACTCTGTACTCATTACACAAACTTTTAATATATGCATAGAAGTTCCTACTTTTCTGCACCAATAAGTTTATAAATACTATTAAAAACTACTCAAATATTCCAAATCGATTTTAATAATTTAAAAACTATAATTACTTACATAAGATACTTAAATTTAATTTCTAAACACTTATGGTAGAAGAAAAACTGTATTCAAAAAAAAACTTACCAGGTGATCTCATCATATCGTATGCATTAGGATGCATATTCATCATATTCATATTCATATTGCCCATCATTTTACTGTTTGTACCCATATGAGACATCGGTCCAATACCCATTTTAATATCGGGTTTTTCATCTTTCAATTCTTGTTTCAATTTACTTTCACGATTTTCACCAATTGCGGCGGCCGTTGCTAAATCTTTACCACCACCTAAACATTAATCATACAAACAGATTCAATATAACCAATTGATTTTCGATTATTTTAATTTTATGTATATACTAAAATTAAAGCAATAAACATTCATTAAGTCGACATTCTTATAATGCAAATCATTATTGATTGGTTCTTACCAGGAACTTCGATCTTATCTGGATCCTCATCTTCATCGAAATCACTTCCAGAGAAATCCTCTTCATCCATTTCGTCTTTTGACTATTTGAAACACGTCAATAAGAAATATATTTTTGAGTAATTAAATTAATTATTTATAATATTTTCTAAAACAGAAAAGAAAACAATGGAAGCGTGTATGTTAATCCTTACCTACATGTAAGCACCTATAAATTAGCTAAGTTTATAAGAATAATCATGATTTTTATCTGTTCTGGATTAAATACTGCTAATTTTTTAACTAAATGGTGATCATTATACAATTGTATTATCATGTGAACTTCTACTTATAAACATAATCCATTTCCGTTCAGTATGACTGTGTATAATTTACTTTTTTTGCTATTAAAGATTAGAAAAATGGCATTTATTGATAAAATTCATTAAATCTAGCTGAATTCCCTCTAACCAAACCATGAAATAACATCAGCAAACCATCAAGTGTTACAAAAACTAAGAAATTCTACTCAGGTCTTCACAAAGAGTTTCCAAGTAGATTTTTTTATTTTAAGACAAATATGGCGTGAACCAACGCCCTATTGGAATAATCCTTCATTATCGCATTCACGCTTCAATACCATTTTACGAAAATCAAGCCCCAAACAGATATTTGGGCCTTAAAGTGGATGTTGTTTTTTTTTTTTCAATTTTTTGGTTATGAATTTTTAAACTGTTTAATCGGCAAAAAAAAGAAAAAAAAATTAGAAAAAATAACAAAAAAAATTAGCCGTTTTATTGAGAAATGCAAAGAATAGAGCATAGAACAATTAAAACACGTGAATAATGAAAAAAAGTAAAAATAAACAGATTAAAGCAGGGCGAATAAATGATAGAAAAAAATGATACATTACCAATTTTTTTTTACCAATTTGCAACTAAAAACGCATTAAAGTGCAACTACTTTAGCAATTTTCTAAAGTACAGGCTATCTACTTCAATTTTTAGCATTAATTAAACTTACAACTTTCTTAGAACGAGGCATTTTTCTGTTTAGAGGAACATTTAAAAATACCAACTTTCACAAATACACACGCTATACTCCTTTTCAAAGCAGCGCGCTATGTTGCCATGCAGGCAACAATTCGCATTCCACATAAAAAATAAAAAATACAAAAATCATAACAACTAAAAAAGACCACTCTGGTTTGATTAAGAATCTGCAAAAGAATCTGGCTAACACATCTGTGAATTATTTAGATATAAGAAAATTTCTAATGAAAGAAAAGAAATATGAAATTAAATTGAAATTTGAAATGTTTGAAATTATTCAAATGAATATTACGAGTCTATTTACAATTTGGCAACGCAGCACATTTCGTGATACCAACATTGATTTCTCTAATTTTGAAGAAGAAGAAAAGACACCAAAAAGTTGGTGACTTTTTAATTAAAATTTTAGTTCCGATACCTGACACAAGAGGGACCGATCAATTTTGCATTTTTTTTGTGGTGGTAATTATGGATGATTGACATTTGGCGGTATTGAATATTGATTAGTGATAATTAATTATGGCTTAATATATGTTTACTTTATAAAAAAACGTAAAAAAAAAACGGTGATAATTTTTTTCCAAAGATTAATAGAACAGGTATTTGATTAGTGAAATTATTGCAGGGAAAGGAACTTGTACAAGAATATAAATAGATAAGTTTTATAATATACCTACTTACATATTATTTCATCACATATAACACATATTTACAAGTACAATTAATTTACAAAAATGTGGCCTGAAGTTGAGATAGCAAAGTTACACAAACGAAGAGAACTTGGATTAAGTGGCAACGAGATCAGTAAGAGAATTCGAGACGATGGTTTCGATTATTCCCTATTTAATTTAATTGATTTAAATTATCTGAGTGTAACTGATACATGTCTACGTGAAATATCTCCGTACATAGCACTCTTAGTCAATCTGCAATCATTAATTTTACATTCAAATAAACTTGAAATTTGTATAGAGGAACTATTCGAATTAACCAAGCTAAAAGTCCTAGATTTATCAAAGAATTCGATTACAAATATTCCAGATTGTGTCAGAAATCTTACGCAAATTGTTACTTTAAATTTTTCTAGTAATCAGTTGGAAACGTTTCCATCATTATTGAGTAACAGTAAATTAACTCTGTTAGATTTGTCTAATAATAAACTAACTGAGTTTCCTAATATTTGTTATCCGGAATTGGCGTGTTTAAGTGAATTGAAATTACGTGGTAATGAAATTGGTGAAATTCCTTCGAAAATTAGCAGTTTACCTGCTTTAAAACTGTTCGATATCAGTGAGAACAAAATAAAGGCTCTACCAGGAGAATTAGCTGATTGTCATAAGTTAAAAGGTAAATTAACACACAAATTTGCTAATTAATTAATAATTTAGACACTTCATTTTTTTAGAACTTTACCTTAAAGGAAATCCAATAGCAGATAGAAGACTAAAAAAACTTATCGATCAATGTCGTACCAAACAAATAATTGATTATGTTAAATTAAACTGTCAGAAATCAGAGATAATTGATCAAACACCGATAAAAACAAATACAGTAGTATCCAAAGAGAATAAAACCGATTCAATTTCATTTAAATATACTATCACTGTTGGGCCATCGTCTCAGGAAATACTTAAAATAGCTGTTGATAATTCTGTTAAAAATATAAGGCAACATATAGTTGGTTGTATAATTAATAAAATTCAATTCAATGAAGAAAAATTTAAATTGTTTATTCAGATGCAAAATAAATTACATGATGGTATCTGCGAAAAAAGGAATTCAGCTACAATTGCTACACACGATTTGAAAAAACTGGTAAAATTTAATTCACCTTAAATTCAACACTAATAAATAAAATTACGGGAATTTATAGAATACAAAACTACTAAAATACACCGCACTACCACCGAATCAATTGCTAATAAAACCGTTGAATCGTACAGCTGAAATGACAGGTGCTGAATATTTTGCGAAATTACAATTGGAAGCGAATAATCTTCGAAAAGAAAAGAAACGGAATACATATTCCGGAATTCATAAATATTTATATCTTGTTGAGGGTAAATTGAATTACCCATGTTTAATTAATGAAAACAATCAAAACATCATTTCGTTACCACCGTTAACCAATTCTGATATTTCAAAGGCAAGTTAATTTTTATATGAAATGATTTATTTATAATGAGATATCGAAGATGTATTTGATTTTTTACAAATGTTATTCTATTCTATCCATACTGGTATCACAGTATCAGAACCAAGTATTTTTGAGATTCGCTCGCCATTTTGAAAACAAGCAGTCATAAACTGTGAGTGAACAGAAAAAATGTTTTCGTTCATTTAAAAGCTCAAAAATTAAATATAATCATAGTTTATTTTTTAACATGGTTTCAAAATTACTAAAATCAATATAAACTTTGCCGAGATTAACTACTCATAGATATACCACAGTATAATAAATAAGTAGTATACAGTAGACAATTTTGGCTGATACGCCATGTTAATTTTTCAGTTTGACATATCTGGCGGACATATTTCTTCTTAATTTTGAATTTTTTGAATTTATTGATTGTACTGAATGTTCATATACTTAAAATTGAACTTGAAAAGTTTAATGGTAAGTATAAATAACAAATATTTCCAAAAAGGAGCAGAAATTTTCCGCCAAATCTGCCATCTCGTGTATGCACGACGTATCTCCATGTCTGAAAAAAGTCAAGTGATATTACTTACTGTATATTCGTTATACTGTGCTTTTTTCCAACGCAAAGCCTGTCTTTGGATATTGGAAGTCACTTTTTGCTCTTCAGTTCTGTTTAGTTTTTGTTTATAATTCCTTTTTTTACAGATTGATACATCAACTACAGACATTTTTGTCGAAGTAACAAGTGCCACATCACAATTAATCTGTCGGAATGTTTTAAGCGTATTATTAAAAGACACTGTAAAACTTCTAGACACAGATGTAATCATCCAACCTGTGAAAATATGCGATCATGAGAATAAACTAATAGCAGTTTTTCCATCCAAAACTGATCTAAATTTTGATAATGATGGATTAATTAAAGTTATCAGGGAATAATAATTGTTATATTGAGTTTTGTTATGAAATTTATAAACTATGAACAAATAACGAATCAATTGATGTTTAAAATGTTTTGCTTAACATAGCAGTATTTTTTTGGTTAAACTTTATTATGGTACCTATAAACTTTATATTAAATAAAATAATTAAAACATATTGTTAGTTTTAATGTAACACTAGCTTAACTAAATACATGTTATGTACATTCAATGTACATGTGTGAAAGAGAATAATAAATAACTTAAAAGGAATAAATGCTTCTAGTCATCTTAATTAGAGAAACAGAATATCTCTGGAAATAGGGGGGCATTGCTATATAATTGTTATTTACTCGCTTTTCTTCAGTAATTGTTTACGTTCATTTATGTCAATAATTGCCATATTTTTAGCCGCCACTGCACAATGTAAAAGCGATATTAATGTTTTTGCCAACATTATCGGTGTTGAAAAATACAAAATAATTTTCCATAGTGATATACCAAACACTAAAAATTATTACGAATATAAATGGTCATATTAATTAAGTTAATGTAGACAGAATATGTATAATAGAGACAATGGATTTTTTACGTTATTGTTGTATAATAATGGTCTCAAAAAATGCACTACTTACCTATTGGTGCTTCTGTAAAATACAAAAGATAAAGACTGGCGAAGAACGCTTCATTTCCAGCACACATTAGAAATAATACTGGTCGATTAGTATAATAAATATTCATTATTGGATTCTCACTCATATCAATGAATTTGTGACTTTGTTTACCTTGTAATAATGACCTTGAAATCAGTTTGTTTTAGATAAACTTATTTAAGCCATAAGTATGTTTAATATCAATAACTTACGAATGTAAATAGATCCAATGAGATGCAATATCAATACACATTGATATAAGAAATAGAAATAAATATTTCGGATATAAATGAGCCAATACAGCTACCAATCCCATTGTGCCACATCGATCAGTTAACTGATCAAGCATTGCACCAAATTTGGTACCTTGATTGAAATACCTTAAGTACGAACAAGTTTAATTTATAAAAACTTAGAGTAAAATATCTATTATTGATACGAATGAATTCCATTGAAAAGAATAGACTTGGAAATCATTTGTAAATTCCACCATAAAATATACCTTGCCGCATAGCCATCAAAAGCATCCAATAAAGCCGACACAACATAGCATAGACAAGCAATCACATAATTAGATGGCATGAAATAGAATGATACAATTGCAAGAATAATTCTTGCATACCCTGCAATAACAAAATATGATTAGGCATAACTATCGTTTCAATCTGTTGATATTCGTTGAATAACTATGCTATTCTATTACTATAATGATAAATGTTAAGGAACATTAATTAGATTATTCAATTAAATATTGATTGGTTTAAAATTTTGTTAAAATAAATATCCTAGCTCATAAACTTATATAAAAGTTAAAATACTAAACCACAGAATGGTCCTTATTTCTTCCTATTAGAACTTACCAATTAGATTTGGTATAAAAAGGAAAATATTTTCATCAATAATTTGGGACATTATCTTTAATAAATTTATTATGGGAGTACAGTATCAAAGATTTAAAGAGACTTAACTAAATTGAACAAATTATAATTGGGTTTAAAAAAAAAGTAAATATTGATTGAAAACCCGCGTCACACTGTGCCATCTGTTATTGATTATAACTATTACATCTTTGATAATAGAAAGGTATTAATGGTCATCTAAATTTGTATGCTTGCTTCGTATGTACAACATTACTGTTGTAATGTAATGTAAATAATCTAAACAAAAGCAATTTTAATTATATATTATCTATAAGGTAAAGGGGCCAAGCCAGAGATGGTCTTTTTTTCTTTTATTATTTTACACTGTTATTATATATTTATATTATGGAGGTCTATTATAAGGAGTAGACTCAACCTAACAAAAGTCAAAAATTTGTGAGTCAGAAATTTTTTTGTCCACCAGAGAGATTCGTGTATATTGCGATAATTGCAGGTGATTGTCAGATCAGTAACGGGCTTTGTTATTGTGGCGTTGTCAAATTATTTTCAAATTTTACATTAATTTTGATATCTAAAATAATTCACAATAGTTCAAAGAAACTATATAATTATTAAATAATTATTAATAACAATTTCAAAATAAATTTTACATAATAAACTAACAATTATTTTTGTACTATATTTTTATCCAATCTTATAGCACGTCACTGATCATAAAATTAGTAAAATGGGGAAAAAGTCAAAATTATGCCCATTTTTTAAATAACAATTGTTGTATTATATTAAATATTTATTTTTGCAATCACAGTTTTAATCTGCTGCCATAAAATCTATGATTTTCCTTAAAAATAACAAAATTTGATTTTTTCATAAGAGCAATGTTAAAAACATTGTCTCAGTTGGTCGCAGCGCCGCCTGACGGCAGCCCGTTTTGTTTTTTTAGTATCCACTCGTTATAGCCCTCCATAATTTATATTTTTGGTTTATTTTGTTACCACAGAAGAATTGATAAGGCGGGAGCATGTGATTAGCAATTTAATGTTGGTTCATTTCATTTTTTTCGAAGATTCCATTCTATCCCAATCTATTAATATTGGATATTCCAAATGAGCTGTTAGCTTTGTATCTTTGAACTCAATCTTTCCAATCCTTTCCCTATTTATTCATGTATCTTTTGATATATGTATGTATATAATATATATAGTTTACTTTATATTTATACTCAGGTATGAGTTATGGTACTTGATTAGTGTCTTAAGTTAATTATTACTAATAATAAAGTGTTTATTAAGTTAATTCTTTAATTAATAAAATAAACCAATAACCAATATTATTCTATCAAACCAATATAGCTAAATTTTAAATGACAAATGATTAAAAGATAAGAGATAAGACTAATAAAACATAAAAGAATAAAACTAATTTATTCATTATTTCAATTTCATAAATTTAATGTAATTTTATTTCAACTATTTCAAGTATTTTAACTTTTATTTTAATTATTTGTAATTTTTAATTTTTAACATTTTATATGATTTTATTTTATTTTAACTTCTTCGTTCTTTTTTCAAAGGTGAAATAAAAAGAAGTGGAACATGAGTAGAACTCGAAATGTCATTATTATTTGTCAGAAGTCACCTTCATATGTCTCTCATGTCTGTGCAAAGCTCCATTTCTTGAAATGGAGAAATAGGAAAGTGCGATTCTCCTAATTTTAGTTTAAAATGTTATTATTACAAACACTTATAACTGGAATTGTAAATTAATTGGACAAAATCATCTGTATATTGTGTATATATATTTGATCTAGTGACAATTAGAACATGTTTCATATACTAATCAACAGTGCAGAATAAAACATAGTGTTCTTCAGGTGTTCTTTTTATTTTTTGATATTTTTATTCATTGGATATGGCTCCTTTGCCTTCAGATCGGAAAAAACATAATGAAAATAAACAGGATGAAAGTATAAATGAGTGTACTAATACCGAGGAAGCTAAAAATGAGGTAATAGAAAATATGTAGAAAAATATTTTTGGAATTTATTCTTTTTATTTTGTATGAATGTCTATATTTTAGTGTTTAATTGCTTCTTGAAGGGTTAATTTCTTTTTTTCACAAAATAAAGTTATAATTTGTAAATATGTAAAAATACGAGAATAAGAAATTTGTGACTCATCGTCCTATACTTTTTCTATCCAGTGTTTTTAACACTTTCTCCAAGGTCTTTTTCATTATATTTTTAGCATATATTACTTTTTTTCATAATTTTGAAAATTTTTACATGCAAATTTATTTTTTTTATTATGTTGGCGCTAATCAATTCTTTGTTCTCAAATTTTCAATTTTTAAACGAGCATTCACATATTAATTTTGTTTGTAAAATTGAATATTTTAACTTATCCGAAAATAATCCATTATGATATGAACGAATGAAGTTCTTTTTAAATTTTATAAAGACATTATTGATAAATATGTTGGACAAAAGAAAAGCAACGTTCATGTTTTCTTTTTTTGAGATAGAAAGATTAAAAATAATATACCAAATATAGGTATCCTTTCTACGTTTATATTTATTAAATATTAAACATTGTTGTACTGAAAAAATGCCTCAACCTATTTTTGATAGCAATAATTCAAGAATTATATTTTGAATTTTGAACAAAACAAAGTTTTTGTTTTGTTAGAAGGGAATATTTTCACAATATAACTGATAAACTCGATTAGCCTACCCCAATAGATTTAATTGATGTGGTGCACATTTACATTCTAAATGTGCTATGTATGTAATTTCCCTAATATATATGTTGCTTTTCTTTTGTCTAGCAAAATTTAAATGAATGGCATAATTTCATGAAGGGCTTTCAATGCCTATATTAAAAATATGTATATAGAATTAATCAATCGAATATTAATAGCCATTACTTCTTTTTAAAGATCCTTAGTCTATCGGATACTCAATTCAAAGACACATTGAAATCATTAGTAGAGTATAAGGGGTTTAAAGATATGGATAGCCTCCCTAAGCCAGCACAGGTACAATAACGATATTTTATTCCATACTAGTGCCTACTTACTTTTGCTTGATAATGCTCTATTTAATATCAGAATAAGGTGACTTTAAATCAAAAGCGAATAAATCAAAACACTGTAATAAATTGTTATTTTTCAAACTAAAAAATGTTGATTTTTGGGCTTTTGCAAAAAAGCACCCCAACCCTGACCAAATAAAAACTAATTAAGACATATTTCTTTTTCTCGAAAAGGTCCTAATGAAAGAGTCGGTAAAACTAGAGGAGATGGACAATGCTATGAGGTAACAAATAATTGAATTAATCTTAAATTAGTACATTATAATTTGATGCACAACTGCATATTTTACATTTCTAAATTTTATTTTGATCAGGAACAATAACAGTTTGCACATTTTCTTGTGTGTTATTTATTCATTAATATCGATTTATTAATCGATTATTAATATTAATTATTATATTTAATATTATATTATAGTATATAATATTATATATTATATTGTTATTTATTTATTTTATTATTTATTATAATATATATGTAATATAATATTAATATTAATTAATATTTTCTTTTCAAGGGCGAATTTACGCAGAAACTGGAAAGCTGGTAATATATGTAAAGTTAGTGGTGGAGAAAAACGAGGAGGTAAGTAGTTTGTTTATCATTAATATGTATGGATAATATTTAGAGTTGATTGATAAAGAGCATGCCCTAAATGTAACATAAATTGTCCAAAATTTTTCGCAAACTGTTTGTTAGTTTTATGTTTTATAATCTTGAAGCAGCAAAAATTTGAAATTTATATTACGTATTAATGATAATTATACTTTCTTTTACTATTTACAATTCCCGCGTATACAAATAAATTTGCTGCTCAAGGTAGCCAATCCAAGTCTTTGCATTCGTTGCAAATTGAACGCCATCCAACCAATAGGAATGTGGAAAATTGTGTTGGTCATTCTGATTCTATAATTTACATTTATAACCTTAGATTTTTCCCATATTCTTTCTTGTCATTGAATTTTTTTATTAATTTTAGTTTTTTTCGTTTGTGTAATTTGATCGTTTAAATTATGATATTATTTTGATTTTAAATAGACCAATCGGTGAAATAATATTTTCATATTATAATATATTTCAAATAGTTTTTTTACCGTAAATTTCTGTAATAATGATCATAAAATTTGAAATGTCATGGCAGAGAATTTATCCTCCAACTTGTTGAAAATTTGTAATAATGAAAAACAATTGACAAACGTAGGAAATAATAATGATTTGAAAATGCAGGTAAGATGTAAGTAATTGTGATTATATAAATCTGTAGTAGTTTTAATACTCATTTATGCCTATTGAATCGTTTTTTCTTTCTGACTTTTAAACTTATTACCCTATGGTAGCGGTAGTGTCACAAAACATATTTTAATACAATAGTTCGCCGACTGCTTATGCAATTATTATTATGCATTACATTTTTGTAAAAATAATTATTCACTTTTAATTTATTCAGGAAATTTATTGCATGTATATTTGAATAAATAAGTATTCATATGTATAATTACATGTACAGCTACTAATGTGGCCAATTGCTGATAACGAGAATTATAAATTTATAGGCTGAAATATAAAATTTGCTTTATAAATGGCATCGATAATTTTGTGTATTTATAATTTTTGTTTACTTAAACTTAACGATTCAATTTTTTTAATTCGGATTGTTTAAATACAAACTATTTTATAATTCCCTTCATTTGGGTAATTTACTTTGTATTAACATTGCAGGCAGTCTGAACAGTTTGCCCCCACACTGTCTAGGAAGGGGACAACCTAAAAGCATGAAATCTAAAGAACCAATTAAAACTAATGAAAAAACTGCTGTCTCCCAAAGGTAAGAATACTGATATCATTTGATTATCTATTTCAACTAATATTCACACATATTGTTAGTGGTAACTGGAGCACAGATTGTTAAAAACTATATTAGTTAATTACCTACAAAAAGGCTACACAATTAAAAAATGTATCGATTATAATTTGTATCACGTGTTTTGATTTGACACAATCAAGGCACGTCTTATTTATTTACTAAGAAATTTAATAATTTAATGTTATTTTAGACGTTCAGTAGAACATAATCCGTCGACATCAGGGACCCCAAATGAAGGTATTTCTGAAACAGGTTCTATTATATAATTTTGTATATTTATTAAATATTCAAGTCAATGTTCGATTTGGTTGTATATAAGGTTATATGTATATTTAGAGCTGAAGCAACCTTATAGGTTGCTATAAGGCCTTATAGACAAAAAACGCCAAATTACAGCCATAATGGCTGTAAGGAATTGAAACTCTGAACAATAAATTTTAATTTTAGATATTATTTTTGCAAGTTCAAGAACAGAAAAATCAGGGTTACGAAAGAATAAAGCAAAGGAAATCAGAGGTGGCTCAGCAAATAATGTGGAAAATATTGAGGTTAGGATATTTTTTGTGTGTCTGAAATTTATACATACGTATAAACCTAAATTTATATATAATATAAATATATTTTTTTAATATTATTATTATATTATGTATCCATTTTTAATACTTTTTTCAGACAAAAAGTAACGAAAATGGACTGAAACAAGAAGAACTAGTTAAAGTTAAGGTAAAGAATCGCTTTAAGTGTTAACGACAAAAACTATGAGAAAATTCATATTTCGTAACGTTGGTACTGATATTGTTTATCGCAAGGCCGTCTGTTTGATCGGTAGATATACTGTTTATTAAAAAGCACCAAGAAGTGCAAGTTGAAGATCAAAAATAACGGGGATTCTATGATATGTACATCGTTCTTTTTATTTTGATATTCCTAAAAATTAAAAAGTTACGGTTGTTTGTATAAGTAACATTTCAATTTTTATCTAATTGTGAAATGATGGGTAATTTCAAAATTTTCTTTTATTTGAATATTACTATAAAGAGTGTGGAACAGACAGTGGCTTTCATTCAAGGCGGGCAAAAATCCACTCAAGCAAATAAACAGCATTCATTAGATGAAGGTGGTGGCAGTAAATCATCAAAGAAGAAACATTCAAAATCCAATATCAAGGAAGCGGTTACAAGTACCAATTGCCAAACACCAGCGACTGTACAAGTAAATAAAATATGTAACAATTTAACATAATTAGAAGAATGAAACATTATACTTTAGAAGCTAACAATTTTAAGTAGTTATTAACCTATTTAGTATTATTAAACAATTTCCAGAAAAATACCGGTGATGTACCTCAAAGCCCTGCAACATTATTCGAAGACGTGTTGACTAGTGCAAAAGAGAAAGAAGGTGAAGTTGTATTGAGAAATAATAAAAATACAAGCGGTCGAACACGAGAAAGGCTTTCATGGGATGATATCAGAGTGAGTTTGTTTTTATATAAATAAAATGCATTAAATAATAATAATAATTTTAGTCGAAGTTACCAGAGTTGCCAGATTCTCCTGTTAAAACCTTATCTGTGGAAGATTTAGGATCTTCAACTGATTGGAAAGTTAGTAAATCGAAAAAGAGAAATAAAAAACGAGCAAATCGGTAAATAATTTTCACATATTTTATACATATTATGGAATTTAGAATATTGTCATATTTAATAATCTCTAATTTAAAATTATATTATTGTAGTCGTTAATAAACATTCAATTTCTAATCAAATATCAATTAACTTATGTTTTTAATTCTAAGGAGTTCTAGTGCTAGACGTAACTCTACTAATACTGATGAACGTAAAGCAACAAAAATATTATCACAAGACTCTAGTATCAGTAGTACTGCGAACGGTAAGATGTTTAATGTGATTTTTTTAGACCTCTTGAGTTTAAATAAAAAATATAACATTTGTTTTTTTATTTTCAATTTTCAGGGAAAATCACTGAGAAGAAGAAGATGCCCGAAAAACCGGAACGTCCTCAAATCACGTACCAGAAAGAAAGATCTCCACCATTCGCCACTGAAGTATCAAGCGCAAACAATTTACATTTAATGGAATTTAAACTTAATACTTTTTCTATAAGTAAACACGATGTTCCCGATGTACATAATATAAAAAGTTTCCCCGCTATCACTGGAACAACTACAAAACCATCAACATCAACAAGTACAATTACGCCACAGAATACTATTACAATGGCTGCTCTAGACAAATCTATGAAATCTATTAATGTCAAATTGGATGATCATAGTATTAGTAGAGAGCAATCTACTGCCGTTACCACTGCCGCTAGCGGTAGTAGAAGTGGCAGTAGTAGTTTGACAATACAACCTTTACCATTTGAAATATCGCAATGTAGTGGAGCATCGCCATCAGGTCCATTTATGCCTAGTACATCAAATAATTCATTAACATTTAATCCAGCAGGCTCGGTTTCTACTAGAAAAGGCCATTCATTAAATAATGTGAAAATGAGAAATACCAATGATAGGGATAATAACAGTAAAGCAAAAGTTTCAATAAGGGATTCAATGATAGTACATAAACATAATCAAATTCCACAGGTGAGTCTTTTCGCATAGACATTTTTGTTTGTTTCTATTCTGTTGTTATGTTGTCTTTTGCTTGCAAAACTTTCAAATAAATTTAATAACAAATTTTACGTTCTAATTCTTTATTAACATTCATATATTGTTAACTAATATCATCATAGAAATAGAAACTCATTCATTTCGTCATTCATCATTATAACAAAGCATATGTTTCCATCAATCATAAAATCATCTACTCAACCTTATTTTAGTTCTTTTCGCAGTTCAAGTACGATTCTAAACATTATGCTCGTTCACCAAAATTACCACACAATGTTATGGAGGTTTCTGTTCTTGAGAAAGATATTCATATTAAAACTGGCACACCACATCACCATAACAATAATAATAATAATAATAGTCATAATAACAATAAGGATGTATGTATATTGAACATTTTTTTTTTGCTTTAGCTTATTTGTGTAGTTGTTTTTTTTTTTTTTTTACTTGTATCAAGAGAATCAAGTCAGCGCTGGATATATGCTAATAATTATTAACCAAAATATGGTCTTAGTACATGATACTATGACTACAGTCTGTTAGTCTTAATATACTTGAAGATAAATATAAGTATCAATTTTCGGCCTGAATTATTTTAATGATAATTAATGTAAACAATGTCACGTGTATATTTAATTATCTGATGTATTTAATAATTACATAATTTATAAAACACAAACTTGCATGCAACAAGTCTACTAGGCATCTGAAAGCATGTACTATAATTTTCTGTTGAAAGTAATCTTGTTCCATGTACTTTAGACGCGTATATGACATGATTTTCTTACAAAAAAGTTTTATGTTAATTCTTAGTCTATACATATGGTTCAGTATTTTCATTATCTTCTAGATTCCCGGAAGTTGTCTGCAACCATTAAATACTATTCAATCTAGTAGCGCTATTGATCATCAAATCAATTTTGGAAAAGCAAAAAGGAAAAAAGGAGTAATGAAAATGGGTGAAATGTCGAAAAACGAACAACATGCATCAACATACTGTGATATCAATTTGAGACCAACTGACGTTTTAAATAATAACAGTAACAATGCTAATAGTGGGTAAATAATATAAACATTTCTGTTAATACTCAATGAACTCTTATTATTATGTTTATAATAGAGGTATATTAGACGAACAATCACATGCATCTTTTGAAGCAACTAGCCAAACTACAGCGACATCAGCAAGTACAACCCAGCCAGTAGTTATTCTACCTGGACAAGATAGAGAATTAGCATCCGGAATAGAATTCGGTTATGGATCGGATAATGAACTTTTAGAAGAGGACCAAAATACAAAACCTCCAAATATAGATTGGGGAAGTTTTTATCGACCTCCACCTCTTCCTCCACAAATTGATAGTAGATTACACCAACAACTTGTTGATTATTTAATGGATGGTGAGCTGCTGGTTTTTTTTTTGTGCTAGAATGATTTTATCTTTTATTAACTTTCTAGATTGGGAAAAAATAGAGCAAGAAGCTGCTTTTTTTTGATTGGCATTATATTTAAAGCTGGATAAATCTGTGTTAGTGAAAATTAATATTTACAGATAATGGAAGTGCTTAAAAGTGTTACAGTAGTAATTAATTAAAAAAAAAAAAAACAAAAAAAAAACAAAAACCAAATAAACAACAAAAAACTTAATAAGTTAAATAAATTCAGGAACATAATATAAATAATATACTAATACTAGTCACCTTAAATAATAATGGACAAATGTTTTCCTTTGTGTTGTGTGATGACGCCATTTTTATCAAGAGCAACGTCACAGAAGTTGAATCAACATCTAACGTTTGGAAACTGATACGATTTATTTTAGTCTATTTATTTAGTATTTCAAATTAAATAAATTGCATATATAAAATATAAGTAAGTAGACGTAAAAAAACCAAAATAGTTAAGAAACTTGGTTTCTACTACTTCGTTAAAATTAACTTTGGTTAAGATACCAGCTATATTAAAACACAGGTCTATTAGGAAGTAATTAATAGACAAAAATGTAACTAATATTGAAATCGATATAATTTCTAGTGATAAAACCACTTTACTTACCCTATATAAATTCTTGTTACTTTTTATTTTTAAAAATGTTTGAAATTCATCTGCACCGTAATGAATGAGTGAAAAACGGTGAACACACACCCACCCACGTAAATTTTACTATTGATTGTGCAGACATATATTTTTTTAAAAGTTTTAAAACGAAATAGTTGTCCGAAATATATAAACCTATAAGACCTACTTGATTTTTAAATATATATATATATTTGTGTGTGATGCTTGGTGGACATATAATTGTTGGTTGCCTAATATTAGATAAACTGTTAATGTGCAATGATCTGGTAAAGATTATTTCTAAAATAAATATATTTCTATAAAACAAAGCAAAACGGATAATGAAAATAAAATGAAGCAATTTTCAGGCCCGTTATGTATGTTATATAAAATAATCTTTCAGTAGAATTGTTATTGTTATTTTATTCTTTTAATTGATGATAGTGTAATCTCAAATTTAAAAAGAACTAAATTTTTAATCGAAGACTTTTGAAAGAAATGTTTTGTATGCATTTAAAAATTAAGTCAGCTGCTGTTAAAAGAATATTTCTATCTTCTTAAGAAAAAAATGTATTTGTTAGGATAGCTCAATATTTTCCGTTAAGGAGATGATTTTTCTTTTTTTTCTATATTGTTATTAAATTATTATATTGTTGCTAATTATTATTGTTTATAATTTGGTTTTAAGATGTAATTTTGAGCCATAGATAATAATAAGGAAACTACCCTGAACTAATTCAATTAGTAATATTATTTAATTTAATCTTAGTTAAATATTACAATTCACATTGTAATATTTTAACAATGTAACGCCAGCAGCAGCAGCCTCCCGAATACATGTTGCCAATAATAATTATTGAAATTATAACTTCTAACAGTCTACCTCCAATCCTAATAAAAAGAAAATAGATGGAACATTTTTCATTACAAAAAACAAAGACATATAAATAAGGCTGGCAACGCAGGCGAAAGATATAATGAATGCTAATGCTAATACAAGATGCATTAGTTTGCAAAAGTGTATGGCTTTGTAATAATGTATGTATGTATTTAAAAAGAAAAATTAAGAATTTCGTAGATAAATAAGTAGAAATTTTATAAATTTTTGGTAAAGAAAAATGGTATTTTTTATTCGAACATATGTTACCTGAAAACATGATTTTCAATGTTCTTATTAGTAAATTTTCTTGATTAATTTTTATTACTTAAGTAATAGAAAATGTATTTAGTTCGGATTCTTTTATTTAATAATAATATTGATGTAATTAGATTTTAAAGTAACAAGTTTTGTGATAAGAAAACAGAATTCTATTGTTCTATTAGTTAGAATAATTATATTGAACGGTGCATCATTGAAATAATAAAAGCAGTCACGCAAATCGATAAATCGCGAATTGATCATTGTTTAATTAAAGTGAAAATAAATTATGAATAGCTAATTGTGTAATAATATATATAAAAACGATAAATGACTCCAAGCAAGATAATTAAAATAATAGATGTACATATATATTTTCTGTGTTTAACTGAAAAATTTGTTTCGCTAAGATTATAGGTTAACAAAAACTGTTATCTTAATATCATTTGTTGAAGTGGTCGGCATAAAATTGCAAGCTGAGCAATTTCGTCAAGAATTTCCCGTTATAGTTACATACATAAGGGAGTCAAATAGATTTGCGCGATTGTTCTTATACATTATGTATTAACCAGTCTCTACAACAAGCAATAAAATTGTGATTTTATTTTCACGTTTTATTTATGTTATTTTTCAGTGTGTTTATATTAATTTTATTCTAGTTCTTTTATTAAATTTTCTTCTTTTTTTGCATAAAACAGGATTGAATTTTTTGTTTTTTTTCGTTTTAATGTTACAGGGTATGTAGAAAGAGAGTAAATTATTTTAGAATTTGAAAGGCATATACGAGAAATAGTCAATAAATTGTTTGTTTTGCTATAGCGCTCTTTTTTTAGCCCGTATTCCAGTTGTTGGCTCATGCGCAAAACATGCAGTTTATATTAGCTACATGTTTAGATGTCATCTCAATTGCTATACCAAGTGGAATACTGGCGCAATAACTATTGGATTTTAGAAAAACTAATAACGACATGGAACCAAATTTTATTCTAATTAGTCGCGAAAACATTTTCTGCTATTTTACCCTCGTATATGCACCTTATAAATTTATTAATGTAATATATGTATTAATTTAAGTATCAATTTTATCGTAAAAAATTATTTCGATTATGTTCATTTGCAAATTTATACTGGCGGTTTAATATACATCTCCATATGTTTATTTATTTAGCGCTTGTGTAAGGTACATACCTCTTTTTTCCACATAATACATATTCAACTCTTAAAATTATACCAAATAAGAGAAATATTGATAAATTTAATTTGTATAATACTAAGAACTCGTTGTCTAATGTATATGTAATTCTATGACATTTGAGCACTATTTGCACTTATTAAAAAATGTACATTAACATTCCTACACGTGCAAATTACAGTGCGTAAATGTGCAATATAAATAAAATACGTATTTTTTATTATATTGTAGGATAGGAATGTAAAATGCACAATATTTATAATAATATGTATGTATGGAGAAAAACCATAACCACAATGTATAAAAATCTTTATAAATATTGTCGGGCAACAATGCCTTGAATGTACTTCGCAAAGAAATTCAATTCTAAGAAAATATGAATACTTATGTATAAATCCATCATGAAGTGCGCAGCAACAATCTTTTTGAAATTGTTGAGATGTGCGCACTGTGCACAGCAATAAAATCCATTTAGACTACAAAAAGTTGGCAGGCATAAAGAACAATAACTTTATTTCTTCCATATGAAACAGATATTTCTTTAATTATAAAAAATGCCAATCTTCATGATCGTATTTTATAATTTTTACTTACGAATAGCACAAATCTCTATGGTGAAACGTTTGAATCAATTTATTTTTTAAATCGTTTAAAATACGCTTGTAAAAGTATTGTACTTGTCGTGGTATGCATCTTTGAATACAAATAAAGAATCAAATTAATTAATTACGAAAGTGATTGCGCAAAAACGATTTAATATTAATAAAGAAATTAAATGAATTTCTTACAGTATTTCCCAACGAAATAACTGATTCAATTATTGTCTTTCAGTTTTATTTCATTACTACTACTCATATTATACTATAAAAGCATTTGTCATAGTTTGTAATAGTTGTAAGTTAATTCTCTCCCCTACTGTATATGTAAATTTATGAAATGATGCGCATGTGCTACATAGACACATAAACCTCTATGAACAGTGAGAGCAAAGAGAGCGCGTTCGCATGCGTGTAAGCAGAACGTGAAAATAAATAGGTTATCTTAAATAATATTTATGTAAACTATAGATTGTATAAAATAATAGTAACAAATACATATACAAATGTATAAGAATATATTTTGAAAAAATACAAAAACTAAAAAATTTAACAATCCGAACAAAATAAAAAAAACCGCCAGTTATTTTTCAAAATCACGATCGAATAGACAAGGTTTTTGTATATTTAATTTTGTTTGTTTTTTTTTTTAATGTACAAGGTGATTCGAACTAAAACAATGTCTTTGGTATTAATCAAAACATGCTGTGATGCATTTTATTAATTCCTTTGTATTCATTATTGTCTTTTATTGTTCTGTTTATATAAAATAAATATTTAAAAGAAATACATATACATAATTTTTTATATCAAATTAAAATATATCGCAACATGTTTTGATAGATAAGAGTTATTTTTGTTTCGAAATTCGTAGATTATATTCGAACTATTGTATTGATAATTGATCAATAAAATAAGGTATTTGCGCATTTTAGAAAAAGTGCGCAAGCTCCTTTAGTAAACTGATTGAAATTATGGCTCATTAGATTATATACTACTATGTATTTGATTATGTTGAAAATTGAAAGTTACGTGTATTTTACAGGGTGTTTCATTTGTGAAAAAAGAAACAAATTATCAGGCATGCAGAAAGTAATCAATTTGAAATCAAAAAAACAAAAAAAAAATCGCAATAATTTAATTAAATTAAATTAATCAATTGTCAAAAACAATTCAGGCGACGCCCTCTAGATTACGTATAATGTGTTCAATCAATACAGATGTTTTTTTTTTCTAAATAAAATGAAAGCAAATAATAAATTTGGAATATCGAAATAAGATTAGCATCCAAAAATATATTATTTATTTGTTATATTGTTTTATTTTTTATTATGTTGCTCAAATGTACTATGTACTCATTGCTGCTTCTGTAAAGGCCATTTTCCTTGTTATCAAGAATGTAACAAATCCCTGTAACACATATTCGTTTTCGATTGCTTCAGTACAATTTTTAATCGACTTGTGTAGAAATTGTGGAATCAAAAATTTGACAAATTTCCAATATTTATTGTAAAACTTATTGTATTGAAGATGCTTAAAAAGATAATTAATATTATGATTGTATATCAAGTACGTATTTCAGAGCACATTTTTTTGCTTTGATAGTAAAAAACAAGGTTGTACTAATTATTTTTTCCTTTTCCGAAATATGTTTAATCAAAAAAAATTTTATTGATATTTACTTTATCGTCTATGCTATACAAATAATAAAACCAAGTTGACACTGATATGTATGTATTATGTAACCACTAGCGATATGTCATCTCTATGGAAAACTAAAAGATAGTCCTTTTAGACTAGAGGACTAGTCTTATAGTCCTACATAGCCATCTCTGTTTAACGATAAGAAGACTCAATTCACATACTACTCCAGATATTCTATCTGTGTTCACTACTACTCACCTTCAGTCAGTCAGAGCTGATGTCGACACCATTAATAATATGTAGCAGTAACCAAAAAAAAAAAATGATGGTCTTAGTGCTACTTTTTCCAATTTGGTATGGAAAACATAATGGTAATAAAACAAAAACAATTGACTAATGTAATTCAATAAAGTTTGGCCTGTAGACAAATTCTAATTTATAACGGGTTGTTTGGTTTGGTTATGAATGAGTATAATAAATATATTAAATATTAATTCTTTGGTTCTAAAGTGTTAATTTAAGTAGAATTTTACAAAAGATATATTTGAAAAACATCACTGATCCCTACCCGACTTTGACTAGTAATAAAAAGCATTTCTATTGGAGAAAAGGGTCTTTTAATTTTAATATGTATTTAAGTGATAATAATATAAATAAAAAGCAAGAATCTATAAATTACTCTTAATAGTCGTAGTTATCCATTCTGGATTCTCTGGTTCTATTGGTTCTTTCATTGTGATTTCTGTGAATTCCACGTTCCAATTTTTATCAATTAATATCACAGTATGGGTTCTATAAATTAACAGTATTCAATAATAAATATGCATTGTTATTGTTTACAGTGTTACAGGCAAATATACGAGTATTTGCCTGTAAAAACAATACAATTCTGTATATGTAGGTACAGAAGTAATAGACAAAATACCTACCTTGTTCCGTAGCCTGCTTCGGAAAAATCGACATATATTGATGATAGCTTTTCCAATACGATTTCTCCTCTTTTTTCTAATTCCTTATCTGGTAGAAACCTAAAGAAATACTTCTCTGTTATATAAATGAATTTTATTTGAACAAATCGAGTTTTACTTAGTTCTGTCTTTCAACAAATTTATCAGCTCTTCTTTAAGGCTTTCTTTATCTAATTTTCTATCAATAATTTCCCGGAATATTTCCTTGCCTTGATGTACTTTCATGTATGGAGAGGAAATTGCACTATTTCCAAATCCTAGTGTATGTTTTCCTATGAATGTTGACTCAATTGACGGTAAATTACTGTGATGGTAAATTTTCACCGTTTCTCCTTCACTAAAATTTTTGAAATAAATTAACAATTAGCAAATAAATAAACAATAATTACAACGCAATTATGCTAGTAATTATTAATTTAGTATTTCCTATCAATGGAGTAAACTGCAGAAATATGTATAACAATAAAAAAATAAATAGTAATTTTATCTATACAACCAGACAAACAGCACGTAAGCTGACACCTGAAACAAGATATCTTCCAATTAATATTTATTTTTCATTGTACTGTATTTCGCTATGTATACCTTCTTGGTACTAGAAACAAAATTTAATCATTACAATTTAATCAAACAATTTAATCTAAATTTATCTTTAATAGATAAAAGCAAAGTTTGTTTTTATTTAAATTTCAAAGTTCAAAAACAGTTAT
This sequence comes from Platypus cylindrus, assembly GCA_949748235.1. Classification (NCBI taxonomy): domain Eukaryota; kingdom Metazoa; phylum Arthropoda; class Insecta; order Coleoptera; family Curculionidae; genus Platypus; species Platypus cylindrus. Next base: position 7,851,230 of record OX456490.1, on the reverse strand, counting down.
ATAATTTACTTTGCAGTTTGCAGTATCATTATTATCAAGCAAAAATGTGTTAAACAACGAAAATCTACAGGTGAGACGGACCAATCGTAGAAAATCGTAATAAAAAATAAAATAAATCCTTTTCTCAAGAGCAAAAGAAAATGGAAAATGATTAATTACTAGTAGTAATACATATACAGTATACACACATTACTGGTTGCCTAAAAAATAGTTCACCTCATTTCAACAACAATCAAATTATATCCATTATAATTTAATCCGCTTTGTCTTATTTTTTCAACATATTCAGGATAATTTATATCACTTTCTAAATAATCAATTACCAATCGTCCACGACCAGTGGGATTTTCCGCTTTCGGTGCTTGTGACATGTTAGTTAAACAAGCAAAACAATGTTTTGGAACTTTATTATTAGTAATGGAGTTTTCTGTAGTTTGATTTTTTGTTTTGAAACCTAACCAGGATCCACCTTCTCTACCTGGTTCCATGTCTCGACCTGGAAATTAATAATAGCATCTTTTGATTTATAAAAATTGTATTGTATAAATATTACTGGTTGCCTAACGGTGATGTAAGTGTAACTTTAAATTGTTTACATATGGCTGAAACTTTTACAACTGTTTATATTATAAGACTAATACTAGGACAAAATGTAGTTCTTACCGGCAATAACATTAGTTTTCGGACACTTATAAGCAGTCTTTGATGGCCTAATAAAATATTCATCTCTATTTGTAGCAACAATTAATCGATATTCATTATCTTGTGGATCTGGATTCGTATGTAAGAACAAAATGCACATTTTTTTCAATAAAATTGAGATTTCTTAACACAAACTGTTAATAATCGACAACACACCAAACTTTCTAAAAAGTTTCTTTTCTCTTCGAGTCTAATATAACCTCTAAGGTAAATCGTCGAAGTGTAGGTAAATGATTCAGTGAAATTTTCACAATAAGCAATTTACTTTATACAGTACACACACATACACTGATAAAATAATAAAACAAACAAGCACTTTTTATATTATATGGGGAACAAATTTCACCGGTTTTATTGACAATGACGCAAAACTATTGAATTTTAATTAAACAAAGATCAAAAATGTAGCAAAATATATTGAAACTTTTGTAAAAAGAATATGGTTACTAGTTTCTTTTCTATTAAAAGATAAACAAAGTAAGTATTTGATATCATGACTATAAGTATGTTAAATTATTACTACAATTTATATAGGTGTAAAAATTTACATGTTTGTAAACAGAACACGACGAGCGTAGTGGACTTAAAAAATCTGTTTGGTAAGTTGTTGATGATGTTTTGGTCAAATTGTTTGTTATTGATTTTACAATCACGATTCATATACACTGTAAGTACATGGTCTACACAAAATTCTGTATGAATAAAACGCATATTATTAATAATAATATAGCATAACATAATAAAATGTACCTAATTTTCTTGCCAAAAATCCAGTTGTATTTTTTTATTTCGATTTATATAATAGATGATCCAATGTAGAATTAATATTAATATTCTACATAATATAAATTATAAATTAAAATAAATAAATATTATTAAAAAAATTACCATTTACTTTAGAATGTTATTTAACGTTTATTTAATTATCTTTACGGTTCTAGTATATAAGGATATTGATCACACATTCTTTGTATCTTAATTTTTTAACATTTTGCTTTAAAAAAATGGGTTAAATGTACATGGTTAAAAATGGAAGCTGTATATTATTTAATTTAATGCTGCAGTTTTAAAAAATATTAAAGAATTTGATTTTTTAATTCAGGTAACCAGTAAAACACTGTTGAAAGCTTGCGCAATTTCAAAAAATTACTGAATTTTGCTGGAGGACGTATGTATGTATATGTAGGAAGCAAAATGGAACTTTTTTAATTAAATAGGCGCCGCCAAGGCTATTAACCAAATTGTTGTTCTATGAAACGAAAAATTAAAACAGCCTTGCACTTTTTACCAGACCTAATTAAAAATGAGAGAAAAAAAAACGTACGTCATGGTTAACGTGTTTCAATTCAATTCAATTCGACAATAAAAAAAAAAACAAAATAGCAAAATAGGCTAAAAATAAAATTTCGAAAAACGAATTAAGTGAACATTAAAGTAAATTTTTTACTGGTGTAAATTAGGAAACTTCATATTTCTGGCGTATGGAGAAATTAAATAACACAAATTCAGAAAAGCTAAATTTTCAATTCATCTCAGTCAAATATATAGAATCATGAAAAACAGTACTAACAGTGTCCTATAGAAAGAGATAAAGGTAAGTTTTAAAATGATGCTTAGAACCACTCGTTTAAACTCAAACAGTCGCATCCATCAATTAAAATTAACTTATGTCTTGAATTAGAGATAAGATAAAAAATATTATAATAAGTTATGTAGAACAAATACGGAGCAATTTTTAAGTATTTTATGCGCACTTATTTAACCGCTATATTGCGATAAGCAAACAATACAGAGAATTCATGCTTATCTCATTATTCATAGTTTATTTTACTGCTCTTATATTTTCTAAGAGTAAATTTTAAGTAAAAATTGTAATTTTTCCATCTAATTCGGCTATGTATTAAGTATGTATGTAAATTAAATGTGTTTACCAGCTAATTATTACAGTCAAACAAATCATGTATAAAGCTAAAAGAAAATCTGCTCTAAGAATTAGTAAGTTTTTAATCTAATCTTTTATCAAACCATCATTTAACACTAATTTTATAATATCTATTAGTGATACCTCTTCACTTACAGATATCCCAGAAAAGCATCATATTAATTTGTCTCATTTTAAACAAAAATCAAATTGGGATTGTGGAATTTCATGTATTTTAATGACTTTATCATCAAAATATAGGAATCATTTGTCAAGTAATCTTAGTAAAATTGCTAAAAGTGAAGGATTTAATAAAAGGTAATCATGAATCATAATTTATATTTAAGAATTAACTTACTTTAGTTACTTAGATGAAAGAAAATTAATTTCTGAGATTTATTCAACATTAAAAGAGCCTTAAAGTGGTTATACAACACACTATACATAAAAAGCCCAAATGAGTTCGGTGCTGTGATTGGCCAGTATCGCAACTGTCTATCAATTGCCTGTTATTATTAGCTAATCGTAGTATCAAAATCAAATGGCGACTATTGGTGAATTCCATTGGCCAAAAAGTGTGGAACTAGTTTCGCACTTAAAAAGAAATAATTAAAAACTTAATGCATAGAAGATATTAAAGGGAAATTGTATTCATTAGAGCGTATTAAATTCCTAAAAATTAAACTAATAATAACTATTTGCAACTAATATTTATTAAAATAAAAGTAAATTTAATGTTGCAGTGCGAAACTAGTTCCACACTTTTTGCCCAATGGAATTCACTATATGAACGAATTAATTTAACTGACATTTTTTCCTTTTTCAAGTACATGGACAATTGATTTATGTTATTTACTGAAAAAATACAATATTCCCCATGTATATTATACAATAACAATGGGTGTACATGAGGGCTATAAAACAACAAGTTTCTACAGTCACATTCTATCTAAAGTAGGCAATTACAAACAAAAGTAAAATGGCAAAAATTGTAATTAATCTTTACAGGATGAAGCACGAGTGAATAAACGTTTCTCTGAAGCTAAACAAAATAACATAACAATACGGAAAGGATCTGTTTCCCTTTCATATATATTAGAACATTTATTAAACGGACCAATTATAGTTTTAACTAATTCAAAATTACTTCATTGTGATATATGTAAATTTAATAAAATTTCGAGTGAACTAAGAAAATGCTTGCCATGGCCCGTAACATATCAGGGACATTATATTGTTTTATGTGGTTACGATATGATTAGACAGAAAGTTTTTTATAGAAATCCTTCATTTTTTGATCGTAAGTATATTAGAATTTATTAATTTCAATAAATTCCTATTATACAGTGAAGTGTCGCTTATTTGGTTTTCAGATGTTTGTGTTATGCCCGTTTCTAACTTGGAAGAAGCTAGGAAATGTTATGGAACAGATGAAGATATTATTTTAATTTATAATGTAGCTGCTTTGTGATATTTTATACTAAAAAGTACTCTTACGATTTTTGCTACAGATTTTTTCAATATGTTCTCAGTAATTTCTTGCCTTCCAGCCTTGACAAACTAATGAAATAATACTCTTTAATATATTTTTTTATTTCAATTTTTAGTCAATCATATAAATATTATATTAGACAATGTTAAAAACAAAATAAGAATTAAAATATTAAATAATATTTCGAAACCAACCAACCATTACCAGCAAAAATAATATGTACCTAAAATACACAAGTATTGCTTATTTAATAAAAAAAGATTAATATCAATTTTTAAGAACTTTAATTATCTTAGAAATTGAATCTAAGATATAAAAGTCTAATAATTATAAGTAAAACTACGAAATTATACATACATATAGTACATGTATCGCTTTAGTTAAAAATATATTAGTAACATTTAGTTTTAACACGATAATTTCACGTTTAGGCCGTAATATAGTAGGTACTATATTTTTAACCAAATTTAAAAATAATATCATTTAAATAGCCCAAAAAGATTTTTTTATGATTTCTTAATCATTGCTGCCTCCCATCATTACCAATTAATAGCCTTGTTCACAGAGGCATCCCGAATTCCTATGAATCTTCTATCGCATGCGCATTACAATAAATGTGTGTAATGCGATTTTAGATTCAGATGGATTCGGGATGTCTCTGTGAACAAGGCTAATATAAAATTATAAATAAATATGTAAACATAATAAATATAAATATATGGCTGTATAAAAAAAAAAAAAAAGAAAAAGATAAAAAAATCAAATTAATATCAATAATTTTACGATAAACCACCACACATTGCTGAACAAATGAGTATTCATAATAATATCCAACGAAATTCTTCTGCCACAGCCCAAATTTATTAATTTTATAAGTATAATAAATACGTATGTTGACAGGTATGACTCACAAAACAATATAATACTCTTATAATTGAGCAATTAGTTGAATGTTCTATAATGAAGTGATATGCTTTGAAAAAATCAATCAGGTATGATTTCGATTCCAAAACGTGAATAAAAAAGTTCAAAGGATCTATCAGTTTTGCCTTAATATTCTAGAGCATGACGCCGTAATTGCCTAGAAACTCAAGCAATAACAAATTTTATGTTCGTTTAAGTCTTGTGACTATCCTTTTATTTAAGTCTTGTGAGCCATTAACTCGGCCAATTTTTCTGCCCCTTAAATGTATCTAATTTTTCATACAATAACTTTGATAATTGGCTTTCATTTAGCAGCCAATTAACCCATTGAAAAACTAGATAGAATTTTAATTAGAATATACTTTTAGCACTTAATTTTTATATGTATATGAGGATATATAATAAAGACTATTTGTATTTAAATAATACATAAAAATTTAGCTGCATATCACAATCATATCTCAAATTAACTTTATCAACAAAAGGGGAAAAACAAGAAAAACAATCCAACAATAACAATTTAACTCAATAAATTATTGCAACAATATTTCACGTCGCTTATCTATCTACTAGTATAAGGCACTATTAAATCGCTTGGAATTCATAATTAATTTATATAATCACCTAATTGATCAATTTATCTTCTATTACTATTAGTGTTACGTTATTTCGAACAAGTGATTATTTCAGTGATTTTGTGGACGAAGCTATAAATCATTTGAAATGCATGCGCATACGATTCATTCATATGCTCCTGGTAAAATTACAGAAATTGCTTGTTGGAAAAACCTATTATCTTTTCACTATTACGATTATTAAAATAAAGGTGCATAAAAAGGTTATTGAGCATCATAATTTAGTAGATTCAGGAAAATGTAATATGCTTAAAAGTATCAATCGGTGCTTTCTTGGAAATAAATTTTTGTAACAACAATATCACCAGTACTTAATGTTTGTGTACCAATATTTGCATGATTCTCCTTAACAGATTCTGTTTCAGTATCATTTGTTATACTACTTACAAATTGATTAGTTGGTGATATAATTCGTTCATTCGATTTAATCTCATTTATTTTATTATTATTCGAATGACAGTTACATGAACATTTATTATTGGTTTCGATATTGTCATTTGGTAGTAGAGCTGCCGTATTTAAAATTGATTCTAAAAATTGAACAAATTTATCATCTAATTGAGTAGAGAAACGTGTCAAATCAAAGTCCATCAGAACTAAGCAAGAGATTAAAATCCGAAAAAAAGCAAATCACTTACCTAATTTCTCTATTTTATCTAATCTATCGATTTTATTGTCATTTAAAATGGAATCTACGAGATGCATTGATTCAGTTAAACTAGTTGGTTCGGAATTTCGTGGCGAAGTCATGTCACTAGTAACAGGAATAAAAAAAAGTTAATAAATTTAATTGTATAAATTTTAGTTTAAAAAATACCTATCAAAACTAGGATAATCATCATTTTCTCCATCATCGTCTGAACTATCATTATCTTTTTCCTGTCCCAAACTTTCTAACTTTTCTAATTTCTTTGCAACTTTTGTTGATGATTTTAGTTTTTCTTTTTCCTCGTCAGTTAGCTCAATGTATCTAGGGCAGGAGGAAAATTAATAAAATGTATAAAAATCTATAACATCAGTGTATTTAGTAGGCTATGTCATGATTTAAATTTAAATTAATTTAAAATTTTAATATAAAATTGAATCGGATACCTTAGCAATCGAACCTCCCTATTGCTTAAAACGACTGTTTTAGTTGCTTGAGCTAATTTTTCTCTTAATTCTTTCACTTCGGTTTCCGTTTTCCTTTGCCGTTTCTTCATTTTCACTTCGTCGGGATTTATATGTAGGAGCATCTAGAACACATGTTTATTTATAAAAATTAAGTTTTGCATAACGAAAACCACATATTGTATAATTCAATAACGCTTTCAATCATTTCGAAAACAAATACAAAACGGTCACCATTTTATGTGGTTTTCGCAAAAAGCGAGCCATCTTCTTTTTTAGAAAAATAGAGCCACCACCTTCTTGTCTTTAAAAAACCGAACCACAGTGGAACCACGGAATATAATTTTGGAACTACGAAAATAATACCTGCTCATTGCATAACTCAATCATTAATTTCCGATTTTCCTCTTTAATATTATTAATCATTGGAAAATAGATTCGATCGCTAACCAGACTTAGAACATCAGCAGCTGCATATAATATCATTTCCTTTGTTAATGGTCGTTGAGACCAAAATTTTGGATCACGTCTAAACAATATTTTAAAAAATAAATAAAAAATCAATCGATCATACTCAGCAGTGCATACTTATAAATATTTTTTAATTGATCTTTAACGGGATTAATTGGTGCACCATATTCTTCGCATAATGCATTCAATGTGATACTTTTTGCCTTATAAACGGGCTTGCCAGTTTCTTGGTAGGTAAGAACAGCATGAGCTGCTTGAGTATCAAACACACAACTTAACAGTATATTAAATTGCAGATACAAATTAACAGCATCATTTCTACAATCATGTATAATCTAAAAAATTGAAAAAAAAAAAAAAATCGTTTATATAGCTTCAAATTGCGTATTTATGTGAATATTTTACTTTAACAACATCTGGACTTTCCAATAATTTCCTCAAACCTCTTTGAATCATTTGTGGGCAAGTGATTAAATCAAAAATATAAGCAAAACCGGACATTGTTGCAATTTGCAATAGAGTAATTTGTCCTTTGGCACCCAAATTAATACCTTCACAATCTAAACCAATTACGATCTTATCAGATGTAAAACACCAATTCGGATCGATATTATTTTCAGACGGTTGATCCTAGAAATTAATCAAATAAATTTCCACATTATTACTTTCTAGAAATAGAAATAAACATACCGTTGTTGTTGGTTTTTTACTGAAAATCCCATCTACTACTAGTTGACATTCCCTTTCGTTACAAATAATTCGAGAATTTTGATATAATTTTCTTCGCCAGGCATCAGTAGATAATTGATGATTTACCATTGATGGTCTGTAACTGCCCCTTCCTATAACAGGGAATAAGAAAAAAAAACCTGTATTTTAATTTGACATTGAACAATTTCAGTAAGGCCAACTTGCTCTAATCTTTTTCCTTAGAAATAATTATGACATTATGACGAAGGCGCGTAAAACACGTGTTCTACCTGTATTTTCTTGAATAGTTTTCAAAACCAAATTATTAATTCTTTGTTTTAATGATTGATTATAATTTGCATTCTTCAGTGTTGTTGATTGCCTACACAGTGTGTTACTATTGCTATTAGTATTATTATTAGATTCTACCATATCTTGAATTATTGGCTGATCTTCACTTTGTAGATTCTTGAATCCTTTTGCTAAAATTAATTTTTAAATTATGATTTTTTAAAGAAATTCCTTGGTATTTTCCCTTATTCTTACCTAATCTGAAATTAATGCCCTTCTTTTCATCAGTTTGTGGAAAATTTGAAGTATTCAAAGGTTCTGGACTTAAGGATTTTTGGTGTTGCTTCTGTTGGGCTTCAATTTGTTTCTGTTGCAATTTTGGTTGTTTTAATCGGTCGCTAATTGAACGAGGACTGGTTGGTGTTGTTGCCACTGAATGAGCAGGTGGAGGAGGAGGAGGTGATGGTGATGATTGACTTTTTTCTATCTAAAAACAGCTATTAATAGAGTGCCATCAAGGAAACCTATTCCAATTTACTTTTTGTATATTATTTTGTATTGGTGGTTTTTCTATTACATTATTACTAACATTCTTTGCATTCTTTATTTCCTCATTAGTACTTGGATTGCTTTTGGTTTTATTTTCTTTAATTAGTTCAACCTAAAAACGGCAAACTTTGATTCAATATATGTTCATCATTCACATCTTTTTTCTACATACAAACCTGAGCAGTTATATGTTTTTGATTAATTCGAGGTGTTTGTAATAAGGTAACTAAATTGGATTGTATATGGAAGCTATCTGAAAAAAGCCTTAGGAAGCTCGATAACTGAGTTGGTGTATTAAACAAATTTGACCAAATGCTTTCAGGGAGATTACAGCTTACAATTTGAAAAAGTTGTTCAACTAAAATTGGACCCTAAAACCGTATAGAAAACGATCAAATAATAGTCAAATTGCCTTTATTAATTAATTAATTAATTACCTTCACTTCAATACATTGAGCAAAAAAATCTAATAAAGTTTGAGTTTCTTGAGGATCAATTTTTGCATCTGGTTGGAAGTGTAATTCAGTATTTGGCCAATGTGAACGTACCTAAACAACATCCATTTTCAACTATCCTAGATAAAATTATTCGAATCAAATCAATCCTTTACCTGGGCATAATTTGCTAAAACTACAGTTTCTCTATCATCATCAATTGTAAAAGTGTCAGAATGTTTAAATAAAAAATCTCTAAATTCATGGAAATGTTGTCCAGAAACATGTCGTACTTCGGGCGAAGCTTGAGACCTACAAATAACATATAAAGCTGTTACATGCCAGTGGATATAATGGGAGCATATCGTTTTTTACCTATGACCTAAAAGACTTCGAATTGGAACCTCAGTACCTTCTCCATATTGTAACAGTTTTTCAGAAAAATACTCTACAGCTCGTGTATTGTAATCCTTTGAATCTAGATTGAATTTTAAGTTAGTTAACATATGAGCAATTGATTTTTCATTTACCAAATTAAATTAACCTTCATTATTACTTAATCATGCAGTAAAAGTTAATACCGATATTACATGCAACAATATTTATTTTAATTTAATAATAACAACGATCCTACGAACTTTCATAACTAATTATTTTCACATCATTGTAAATTGTTTCCCATAAACAGCATATGAACATGTATACATATTATTAACCTTAACTGTAATTAAAGTACTCACTTGAATTACTCTCTCCATTACAATTCTGAAATGTATTTATAGTAACATAATCGCCATCTACTGAGAATAAAGCTGGATACTGAATCAGGAATTTTTTTAGGCCACTTTGCGATCCACCAGCAATTTGTCTCATTTCTTTTGTGAACCCTTTCGAACCAAATTGACAGCTCAAATCATGTAATGTACGTGGTTCACGTTTATCCAGAAGACGTTCAAAGAAAAATAATAAAGTCATATTACGTGCTAATTCGTATTGCATTGCTTCCATCGTTGCTGCTCCCTTTATATTATTAGTATTCTTATTGTCTTCAAATACTTAATCGAACGATTTCTTCAGTATTAATTCAATGTAATTTAGATTGATTAATAACTAGAATATGTTTCTGTTGTGTTACTTATCAGCTTTCCACTATTAAAGTATAATTAAAAATAAAAAAAATATGAAGTTGTTCCTTGATGACTTGTTAATGTTCTGATTGGATTCTTGTTGTCTTGTGATCTACAGTTCTTCTCGTATGTGTATAAAATTTGCTAACTAAATAATATGATAAGCACGTAATTTATATAAATAAATAAATAAAATAACAATAAATTTAAGGATAAACTTTTGTACACTTTAAACTGTCAAAATGGCTTGCGCCATTTTGAATGAAATTCTTTCACATTAAGCGATGATGTCAGGTTTCTTGAATATATTATTAGGACATTGGAAAAACAAGTTTTTCAATTAGATATTAATTAGTTTTGATTGTTTAATAAAATGAGAACACTAGCATTCATTGATAATTTTCAATTAAATACCATATTACGAGAAAACGAAATTAGACATTCTTTTTTTATTAAAGAATTGCAACAAGGGAAGAGTTTATATAGTTGCCTACACATATGCTTCTACGAAAACATTCGACATAAGTTGCATATATATCAGCTACAACTTTTTGTTTCTATTTAAAAAAGTTAATTTGTTCTAGTCCAATTTATTCAACTTATTCTATTTTACTCGAATTAAAATACAAAATTTGTTTATTATATAGAAATTCTTAGTATGTATTTCATACCACTCGTTAATTATATTATAACTATATATTGATATAATTTAATGTAAGTTATTTAAGCATATTGAATTATGCACTTAATATGCACGCAGTTATTCATTTATTATGTATTACATTAGATACGAAAATACTCTTCTACAAAATGCTACCAACTGCCGATTCAATTTCCACATCATTTAAACAATTAGCACTTTCTAAACTATCGTATTCTTCAGTGTATTGATTTAAAATTGGCGATTCGTCATTTTGTAAACTGATCGATTTTATCGCTGTATCCAATTCCTCCGGTTTAGGTCTAAAAATTAGTAATTATTGTACTTTTCAATCCCTCCAAATTATGTAATCAGCTTACTTAAATATATCCCTGACATATTTTTCAAGACTTTCTTCCTTGATCTCTAGTTTAATAAATTTATTATTTTCTTTAATATAATCAGTATTAATAGGATTATAGTTTTGGTATGATTCCTGTGATTCCTCTGTATTTGAACTACCATAACTGTCAGGATGGTTACGACTGGTTTCTTTTGATGACATGCTAGTTGAATCTTCACTATTATCTGTAGTATTGGTAACGGAATTTATCTGATGATTTTCATCTGATTCAATTCCAAGATCTGACAAATAATAATTGAAAACATATTACTCAAGAAAATCGCAATTTTAGCTACCTATTTTGCGCCTTTTACAATCTGGTTCACTGAAACTAATATTATTTGAGCACTCTTCATTTAAGGTATTAAGCATTGCCGATTGTGTTATCTGAAAATCATTCAATTTGTATAATGCTCTATTTAAACTACTAAAATACCTTGTTGTTGACTTTTTCCGTCTTGGTTGCCTTAAGATTCACCATTTTCATTTCATTATTTACTAATAATTTCCAGTCAAAATTATCATGAATACCCATGTGAAGCTGTAATTTTGAGCTGGCATTGTGATATCTAAAACAAAAAACCAATTTTTTTATAGAACTTGATTAATAGTCTATAATTTCATCAATTCACCGGCCACAAATTCGACAAATGAAATTCGATCCGATTCCTTGTCCATATAATAAAGTTGGATGCATGCTGTTCAAATGGGTTTGTAATATTTCGTAGCTTTTATTTGTTTTTAAACAGATTCCACAAACTGTTGCTGCCTCGAGTTTGTGACATCTATGAAATCAATATTATTTGATTGTATTGCGCTCATTGTATTAGATACGTGTACCTTATATAATGCTGCCATAAATGTTTCTTTGCTGGCCATGTTTTCCGACATATTTCGCAACACGATGGAACGTTGCTGTTCAAATACACGGTTCTTTTTGAATTACGTTTTAATCGAGATTTGGAAAAGAATATTCTTTCTTGTTTTATCAAGTTATCAACTGTAAATTAAAGATACTATTTAGTTCTGGAAATAATCATTTTTTTTATTAAACAAACCTGTTATATGTTTCGGTTTTTCTTCGCATTTATCGCTATGTTCATTTTCATCATTCTCATCGTCTACAATATTAACCAAGTTAAAGATATATCGGATTATATTCGAGAAAACAAGCATATACCTTCACTATCACTTGTTTGCGTATTATTCTCAGTATCTTCTGTATTATTTTGACTATCTTGACTATCATCTGTATCAAAATTTGTATTTCCTTTTGCCAATACGGTTGTATTATTTATACTAGTAGATTGACTCGTTTTAGCTGTTACTGTTCCATTATTGAATTCATCTGTATGCTTTATTTTGAAATGATGTTCGAGTTGATCATCAGATTCACATAATTCTAAGCAAAGCTACAATAAATGTAATATTAAGTTAAGTAAAATTGTAGAAATTAAATTTTGAAATATTTGGCAACAGTGCTAAAATCCAAGAACGCAACAAGGCCATTTTGAAGACATTCGAATTAGTAAGCAGCATAAGTAAGTAGGCTGTGGCTGTGTGTGTGTATTTACTTAAATTTAAGTAAATATATTTTTAATTGAATAGTTTCCATACCTTGCATGGTTTAAAAACACTTCCATGACTTTTATTAATATGTTCATATGTTTTCCATTTCGACCCGTAATGTTTACCACAAACTGTGCACGATGTAACTGGATCCAATTGATTTTTATGGATTATGATTACATGATCTCTTAACACCTTTTGATTTTCAAATAATTTTAAGCAAATGCCACAACTTAAACTCAGAATTTTTCGATGGAGGCTTAGTATATGCATCTTCAGTCTCATCTAGATAAAAAGAAGTTTGTAGATATTTCAGTGGCAGATAATCGGGAATTTTCCGTAGAATTACTTGAGTTAATAACATATCGCCACAAAATTGACAAACATATGAATTATCATGATTTCCTAAATGTTCCAATAAATCTTTTTTGCATCTTAAAATATTCTGACAAATATTGCAAATTAAATGACTTGAAGGATGATGGAATCTGAAAATTATTTGCAAGTTAAAAGTTTAAATTTGGAATAAACTATTAGATTATTCGTTTGCACCTTATATGAGCAACAATTTCACATTTACTTTGCATTGTTTCATCACAAATTTCGCAAACATATTTCCAATGGTAATTGATTAGGTGTTTAGCTAAACTTTGCCGATCTTTAAATATTCTTGAACAAGATTTACACCGAGTTAGAAGATCTTTCTGCAACTTTGGTCTTAAAATATAAATAAAATAGATTAATAAAGAAAAATTATCATATTGAAGACAAAAAATTGTTAAATTAAATTAAGCATTTATCACCTGCAATTTTGTTTATGTTTTCTTAATAGATTTTTTTTTGAAAACTTTTTTGAACATTTGGGGCATTCAAAACCGCCAGCATTTGGTGGTGGTGTGTAATTTGTAATGATATTCCTAAATAAATCATGTGATCGATCTATTTCTTTTGGAATGGTTTTAGTATTCATTGAATGATCATTGGTTTCATTTATACAATTGTTATTGCACCCACTGTCATCGTAGTATGCGTCGTCGTTTTGCGTTTTTCCATCTACCAAATCCTAGAGAAACAAAGAAATCTCTTTGCTAAAAATACTTATTCACTTGTTTCTAAAAAAATATCAAATAAATTAGAACAGCTTTACACCTAAACGTAGGCGCGACAATATACACATGCCTATGCGTTCCCCTGTGCTTATTGCGCACAGGGTATTGCGTTTGCGAGTCACTACATTTTCAGTTAACTAGCTGCGTTGCAATCAAAATGCGCACTGCGCATAATTGAAAATTTCACGCTTTGTGCACACGATACAGTATAAAAAGTGCCTACTGATGGGAAGTAGGTCATTATTAATTTGATATAGATGTTGGATAGACATATTTGTATTGATAATTATATAAATATGTTTTTATATCAAATAATACCAAACGTAGCAGCCGTTGCTGTGATATTTGGTGAATTGCCTGTTGAGGTGATGGTTATGGTTTTGAAGCATCTAGATTTCAAATCACTGATGAAAGCAGTTCGGGAAATTCCATATTTTAGGGAAGTGGCAATTGGTGATGTGTTACTTAGGAAAAAGATTAAGAAGGAGGAAAGTAAGAAGAGAAGGAAGAATGAAAAAAAATTGAAAAAGAAGGTAAGTGATGATAGTGTTTATAAGAATTTTAGGAATTTAAGATTATAGATTGTAGGGATTATTAGTAGATAATTAAATATAGTAATGTATTGGAATAAATTGGTTTTGTATAAAAAAATAAATAAATTTTTTTCCTCACTTTGATAATTTACAGTTTAAATATCAACATAAATATCAAAGCTAATACACAATTACATTTTAATGTCTGCACCAGCTTGGTCGATTGATAAATATGCGAGGCACATGGAACGAGGGAATTTTCCTAGATCTTTTAAGAATTTCAGTCGCATTGCAATTCAGACAATTCGGAAAGGAAAGAAACTGATGATATTCGTAAGAATGTAGAAAATTAAGATTAGTGCTTCGAAAAAAAGCAATAATTATTCGTGTAATATTAGTTATAATAATGTTTTGTATTTAGTACTGTTGTAATTGAAAATAAAGCATAAAATAGTGCACGATTAGATATCAACCAAACCAAACAAATAAACAAATCTTTTCATATCGACCGAACAGATCTTCATTTAGAAGTTAAGTATCGTTGTAAGAGAAAAATATGGAGAAAATTGATGAATTATCTAAGGATTTAGGTCAAGCCAAGAACATTTTAATTGGAAATCATCGGCGTTATGACTCGAGGTCCTAACAGGTATTTTTTTTATATATGTCTAATTAAATATGCATTTCAGATTTAAAATTTTCAAGAATTCAATATTAATTTATGCCGCGTATTACCACGCATACGCGCATCTCATTTAACACCCCTACTAGCTCGGATCGTACGACTAGTTGGCTGCGTAGTGATCATAGTGCGCATTGCGCATAATTGAAAATTTCACGCCTGCTGCACACGATACTGTATAAAAAGTGGCCGCCGATGGGCCGTAGCTCATTATTAATTTGATATAGATGTTGGATAGACATATTTGTATTGATAATTATATAAATATGTTTTTATATCAAATAATACCAGACGTAGCAGCCGTTGCTGTGATATTTGGTGAATTGCCTGTTGAGGTGATGGTTATGGTGTTGAAGCATCTAGATGTCAAATCACTGATGAAAGCAGTTCGGGAAATTCCATATTTTAGGGAAGTGGCAATTGGTGATGTGTTACTTAGGAAAAAGATTAAGAAGGAGGAAAGTAAGAAGAGAAGAAGGAATGAAAAAAAATTGAAAAAGAAGGTAAGTGATGATAGTGTTTATAAGAATTTTAGGAATTTAAGATTATAGATTGTAGGGAATATTAGTAGATAATTAAATATAACAATGTATTGTAATAAATGGTATTGTAGGTTGGAAATAAATAAATTTTTTTACTCAATGAAGAGGGATCCTTGATCATTTACAAATTTCTTACGAATTTAAGATATTCACCTGTTTTACGAAGTCTTCTTTATCGACATATTCTGTGGAAACTGATTCGTCAGACTCATTTAAAACTTTAATAACAGATTCACTTTTAATTTTATGCATTTTAGAAAAATGTTGTGCCAACTGATATTTCGAAGAGTTTGTTTCATAACATATCTGGCAAGTGATGCTCGGATGATTCTGATGAACTCTTTTAGTATGCTTCAATAATTGGGAATTTCGTCTATAGTACTATAAAAAATCATATTCAGTTTGTAGTTAGACAGAAATACAGTACGCCAACTCGATAGCAGAACTGTGCCTACCTTAGCACATAAATGACAATGGAATATTGAATGCATTTTTTTTCTGTGCATCCAAAATTCATTATATGAATCAGAACCGAAATTACCACAATCCATACAAGTAAAATTCCTAGCATTGCCGGCAAATACACCAATATGAAAATTGGTGTTAACTTTTATATAATTTTCTGGATCAAAATTTTTATGCTGAAAAAAAAAACACTTTTTAGATCTACTTTGTCTATTTCACGATGTATGGACACCAATCTTTCTCTTTTGCGAGTGACCACACCACCTACAACGCTGTAAGAGGCGTGGCCTAAAATGTCACTAGCCTCGTCCTACTACGGAACAAAAACTTTAAAAAATTTGTCAATAATAAACCAATAAAATAAAACAGAATTGATTTTTCTTCGTTTTATTACCTCTACGCGACAATTTTCGATTAAAAATTCATGTGTTAAAATGTGATTCTCCATTGTACGAAATTTACTATCACCAAAATAACAATGTTGACAATAAAATTTTGTGGTAAATGGTTGCTGGAGAACACATTGTTCCAAGTGAGATCTTAAACTTTCCAATGAATCCATTTGTTTCAAACAATTGCCACATAAATGTGTTGCAATCTTTGAATGTTCTAGTTGTAAATGTTTAAATAAATCGTTTTTCTCTGTTAATGATTTTGAACAATTAGGACACTGTATATTTACAGGTGAAGGCGGTGAACAAGGACGTGAGTTACGATGATTTTCATTTAATTGATGGTTCATTGGTGGCTCATCTAGAAACAAGATTATAAACTAATTAAACTAACCAACGTATTAATTAATCAGTTAATATAAGGGCTAGTAGCTTTAATTCGTTAAATGGCAACAATGTTCATTTACCAAATTTATTACCTTGTATCTCTGTAATTTTGTCACACATTTTTTGTTTATTTTCCAATAAATTATTATCGATATTCGGATTATCAACGTGTAGTCGTGACATATAATCATCTACATGGTATTCAAAAAAATGATTGACTAATTCTGTGATTCCACTTATTTGTACGTTGCACAAGAAACACTGTTGAGGTAATACGTATTCATTTGGCTAAAAATTTAATAAACATAAAATTGAATTTGCCGGTTTCTACTAAAAAGATAGAAACGCAATGAATTATTTAATAGATAGATAATTGTCATAAAAATCATATTATATCTTACGCAGCTTATACTTAGAAAGAAGTAACTTTATAATTTCTATCATCTAGGAAAATTGCCTCAAAATCTAAATGAGCTATTTTAAATTTGGCATAGGTAGAAGTTGGAGTTACCGTGCAACGTTGTCAGATTGCAAAATACTTACTAGTTGATTTTCTATACTTCGAATAATGTCATTATTAATTTCTAATATTTCTATAGGTTCTTCATTTTTATTAATTGAAGAAATATTTTCTTCCATACAATTGTCCGTACATTTTATTATTTTTCTTGGCTGTTTACATTTTCTTCTTCGACTAGTATCAAATTGACATATTTTATAACTGTAATGACCAATAAAACTATTATGGCTCTTGCTTCTATTGCTATTTTCTCGTTCAACTATTTTACTCATCAAATTTTTATAAGGTTGATGATAATTAGATAATTCATGATGTGCAGTTTTCAAAATATTATTGGCAACATCATAGAAATGGCTTAACGCCTTCGATTTATCACATAATACAACATGGCCATTATTTTTTATTAAATCTTCATCATCATTATCTGAACTTGAATTTGATAAAATATCATCGTAATCAACCAGACTACAACTATTACTAGTTTTCTCGTATTTGCGTGTTTTAATTAAATTATTATCATTAGAATTTTCATTGAAACAACGCTTTTTGAACGGAAAAGATCTGAATTTGCTGTCGTCTGTTTGGATATTTTTACATTCAGTTGATGCACTAGCGATTAATTTAACTTGGCAGGATTTACTGGTTTTTCGGTTGGTTTTCAAACATGACTCGATAATATCAAGTTTACTTTCTAATATAATTGTATTCTCCAGACAGGATTTATTAAATTGGTAAAAATGGTTTATGTTTTGGTTGCAATCTTGGCATATTGTTTCTGGCATAAGAGAGTGTTGTACTATCTGAAAATTTAATAGACATTAGTAGGCATAATGGATAAGATCTCTAATTTTTGTCATATACGAAGTTAAAACAGCGTAATAACTCGTCCCAATTTAATCTGTTACATCACTATTTACATAATAAAACAAAGGCCTATCGTCTTTTCTTCAGTGTTTAGTAGTAACACGTGTTTTAGTAAATAAACTAAATATATACATTATTTCAACTTACTATTATTGGAAGGCATGTTTCTATTTTATGTTTGAGTCCTTCAGTTTTGAATATATTAATAAAATTTTCGTCACTTTTTCTACAGAATCTGCAAAGTTTCATTTTTATTTTTGTCTGGAATTTATAGAAAAATATGTGTTATTATTCTAGATTGTTTTTTAAATTAATATTCGTAATATTTGTATTGTATATATAGAAAACGTGCTATATAGACCAGTTATGTATATTTATTTATACACAAAGATGACGCCATTGCAAATTTAAAAATCACCCTGCAGAATGAAATCGCCATTAGCCACCCTATAGATGGCAGTACTTGTAAACAAAATGCAGAGTATATTTATTTATATTAATAATTCATTCATAGTATTCATACTTAATACACAATTTGCTAAATATTATTCATTATCAGGAAACTACGAAAAACCTTTGATAACACTTAAAAGATGATTTTTCTAGTTTCGGAAGGAAAATGAAACATATCTGGTTGCAATAAACAAGAAACAAGTCTGTGTTCTGATTAGAAAATGGCAACGAATATCAAAAAATGAAGTTTAGTAAATTCGCTTATATACCCAATTTAACTGAAGATATAGTAATATATTCAATCACATAGTACATTACATATTAATGTAATTGTGTACAATTATTTTAAGACATATTTAATTATTTACTAATGATTTATCTATTTATTTATTTTACTAAGTTTTTTTAGTTGCCTAAATACATCATTTCAAAGCGTTTCACCATTTGTCATTTAAATGGTTTCATTCAACCTAACCTAAACTCCTAAACAATTGATGGGACATTTAATAAACTTTTTTATTTATAATTTTTCCTTTTAATTAAAAAACTGATTCTCTAAGTATGGCTTTAAATAACTTTCTGGATTTCTTTCAAAAAGGAAAAGTAAGTTTCAATCATTTCTTGTACATAGATCATTGGATAGTTCTTGTTAAACGCATATTTTTATAACTAATTTTAATTTAAAAAAAATGCATTTTCTAATTTTAGACTTTCAAGCCAAAAAAGAGATTTGCCCATGGAACTATTCGATACAGTTTACATAAGCAAGCTTGCGCCAGTCTTAATTCAGGTATAAATTTAAGGGCAGCTGTTAAATTACCACCTGGAGAAGATTTAAATGACTGGATTGCTGTACATGGTAAGATTGTCTTTACACGTAACTTAAATTGCAGGGAGTGATAATTTTCTTCCATAAATAAATAGATAATAAATGGCTGATTTTAGTTGTAAATGTAGGCGTAATGTTCTTGTTTCTACTGTTTTTTTTAGTCGTTGATTTTTTTAATCGTATAAACCTAATCTATGGAACAATATCAGAATATTGTACAGAACAAACATGTCCCACAATGTCTGGTGGATCGCGTTTTGAATATCTGTGGGCGGACGGTGATAAATTTAAAAAGCCCACACCATTGCCAGCTCGCGAATACATAAGCTATCTAATGGATTGGATAGAAATGCAAATAAATAATCAGGCATTATTTCCATGCACCAGTGATCTACCATTTCCAAAGAATTTTGCCAGTCATTGTTGTAAAATTTTAGCTCGCCTACATAGGGTGTTTGTACATGTTTATATACATCATTTTCAAAATATTGTTGCCATTTCTGCTGTAAGCCTATATTGATAAAAGGCCGAGAACAATTTAGAGTTTAATTTCTATTTTTTGGATTGCAGGAGGCTCATATAAACACGTGCTATAAGCATTTCTATTACTTTGTAACAGAGTTTGATCTTGTCAGTCATAAGGAATTGGAACCATTAGCGGAAATGGCATCGAAAATCTGTAAAGATCCGCCTACATAATCGTAGGATCAAGGATTTTTATGGTTCAATAGTAACCAGTAGATGATACATGGTGTGGTAAATTATGTTTTTAACGACTACTAATAGTATTAGTATAGTATAATAATAAGTTTTTTTGGCTTCAAATGATGAATATGAGCGTACTTATTATGTTGCTCAATTAAGTTAATTTATTTATTTCACACCAAGCAGCTTAATAATTTTCCGAAAATATAAAGCTCAAACTATTAATTAACATAATGCGACAATTCGTTTCAAATAATTTAAAACGAGTATGGACCATCCTAATGCTCAATTTACTGCCGTTTGTTCCTAGTTATTCTTTAATTTTCATTATGATTCGAATTTAATTTCAAAATTCATTTATGAAGCCTTTATAATAAAAATATAATCATATTATTATAGTAATGTAGCAAGACGTGTTTTACATTTTAAACGGACAGTTCTTTGCTATGACAAATTGCGTCAATTTTTTGATATTATATTTGATATATACGTACGCATATATAAACGCGATAATAATCCTTATTACATAAGAGTAAATTATGTATTTTTCAAGGCAAACGTCCATGGTAATTGATGAATAATAATTAAGCATACTAGTGTATTCTTGATTATCTATTCTATTATTTAAACAAGTTTCCTATCACTGCTATTAATTCAATCTATTGTAATATGTATCAAATTCGAAGAATTAAGTATTATAATCAGTGTATTTGATGATATGGTGTTCTGTTGACACAGCCCACCTTCTAATATTGAAATTAATTGTTATTATTACATATTTTGTTAGTAATTTAACGCTGAAAATTTATGTTTCATTTTGATCTATTTATTTTAATATTTCTGGACACCAGACAAGAATCTATTCATTATTGATATTATTTTTTATTTTTACTTTTATTTTTACATTATTATATAATTTATTTTATCTTTTTACTCTTCCAAAACCAAAAAAAAAGAAAGATATTTTTTTATGTACAATAATAAAACAAGAAGTCATTGTAGATATGTTAACTTGTTTATAATTCTTTCCTTTAAAATCCTCCTTAAACGGTTAGTTTTAAACTTATATTCTGATTGTTAAATAACTTTTGCATATTATTTCCTAATCCTGTTATAAAATTGACAAAACCATTTGATACTGTATCTATGGGAAGTATTACACCTTGTGCTGATAGAAGTAGTAGTTTCGCATCTTTCATGATGTTGAAAGGCGGATTATTAGGAATTAAATTATTTGCTGAAACACAGTATCATAAAATATTGTTCGAGAACCTTATATAAATAATATAGACCTATGCTAATAGAGTATTTGGTATCGCTGGGTTTAATGAAATATATATTTTTTTAATTTACCTGAATTAGTGCCGTTCAAACCATTCAGAATATTTTGAGGCTTAAAAATATCACCTAGTCCAGCTTCTGGAAGAAAATTAATATCAATGGTGATTGAAAAATAAAAAAATAAAAATATCTTACTGCTTTGTAAAGAGTCGTCCACTTGCATTTCCACGGCATTGTCTTGTGATTTATCGTTTTCTAGTGGTGCTGCAGATCCTAATTTTAAAAGCAAATGAAGTATTACTAATTCAAAAATTAAACCAAACAAATTCAAACCCATGTTATACTGGATAGATTCAAAAATAGTGAATCCTTATTCTATTTGAAAATTATTTATTTATATACATGTATGCGTATGTAATACATACACGCATTTACTGTAGCGCCTATGTCCATTTGTTTTTGCCTAATTTTAAGGTCGATGAATAATTATTTGCATTTGCGATATTGTTATCGTAAATTCAAAATACTAACCTGCGGGTATTTAGCATTTTCAATTATTTATTAATTGATATAGTTGTTTTATAGAAAATAATAGGAATCCAAATCTAAAAAATAAGATGAAAATGACAATAAGAAAAATTATTTGCGATTCCTAAACATCGTTGTTGCAGATACGACTATTGATTTTAGTAGCCTTAATACTGTTTTAAATAGAAATACTAAATATAATGTCATTTTATTCTAGCCAAGTGAATTTGAATTTGAAATTTTTTTGTGGCTACTTTTGACATGAAAATTTTAGTTTTGCCATCCCTTGCACAACAGCCAAAGGGACAATTACAGTTTTAGTACATGTTTCTATAATTTAGCCTGAGAAAAAAATCTATAGATGTTACAGAAAATTGTAACAAAATCTGTAATTGTCGGTATTAGCACAGGCCACTGTGCAAGAGATGGCGAAATCGAAATTTTCATGTCAAAAATAGCCGCAAAAAAATTTCAAAATTCAAGTTCACTAAGTTCACTTGGTTTTAATAAAATGACATTTAACCTTAGTATTTCCGTTTGGGACAAAAGTAAGGCTACTAATAAAAAAAAGTCGTATCTATAACGACGATGTTCAAAAATTGCGAACAATTTTTTTTTTGTTTGTAAAATGTAAAATGTGCTTTTTGTAAAATAACACTTTACATCTTTACAATTTGTAAAGTCAAAGTGGTCATTATTTAATGCCTTTAATTAGTTTGCTAATTAATTGTTCATTTGGGACTTAATACTAAAAGTTAATTTAATAGAATCCAAACGGCAACTATGAGCATATTAAATATTAAATATATTAATATAAAACTAATTGAATTCTGAAATCTTAAATTCGGAGTTGTTGGATTTTGAAACTGACGAGATTTGAAAAAAGGAAAAAACTTGATTTTTCAGTAGCTCGCTTACAACTAGTGGCCAGTTGTAAATGTTGCAAGACTTGCAAGTAACAATACAATACAATACCATAAGTTTTTAGTACTTGTCTATGGTTTTTACACCATCTCTAATGGTCTACAGTTTACGAATTTTTAACCTAACAATTTTTTGTGTCTAATAGAAATGATTCACATGAAGATAATATAAATTTATAATTTTCATTTTTCCCCCATTTTTCGAAAAGTTTAAAATGGATGAAGCTTCAACAACATCTTCTACTGAAATGGATCAATCAGCTTCACCTTTACCACTTTCAACGAACAAGAAACCACCAGTATGTCTTTTAGTATTAGGAATGGCTGGTAGTGGTAAAACTTCTGTAGTTAATTGTGTAGCACAAAACGGGCTCGACAATAAAAAACCATATACAATTAATCTGGATCCGGCTTGTATTAATTTGCCATATTTCGCCAATATAGATGTTAGGGATACAGTTAATTATAAACAAGTGATGAAACAATATAAACTTGGTCCAAATGGTGGTATCGTAACAAGTTTAAATATTTTTTCTACTAAATTTCCTGAAGTTACCGATTTCATTCAAAAATCCTCAAAAGAATATTGTATTATAGATACACCAGGACAAATTGAAGTATTTGCTTGGAGTGTTTCTGGTATGTTTAATCAAATACATAAATACTAACATCCGATCATATTATTTAATTGCTATACTATAAATTCATATATTTTACTTATCTATTTTTCGTACAGTGTTTATCCTTTTATTTATGAACTTTCTTTACTTCTTACTCAACAGCTGTTTCGATATTTAAATCGGTTTCCAGGGAGTAATGTTTTTCGCCTTTATTATTTCACTTTATGCCAAATTCTTTTTTTTTCCTGATTCTACTGTTTTGACTTTTATAGCTGCTAGACGTTGTTGTTGTTATCTGTAAATACTTTTATTTCTGGTGTATGTTTGATTGTAGTTTATGTATAAATAAAAATTCCACGAAAAAAAAAATAAGTAAAATATATTATCCATTAGATAAATTAATATATATATATATTCCTATATTTGTTTATAGGTGCTATAATTACTGAAACACTGGCTTCAACATTTCCAACAGTCGTCCTGTACATCGTGGATTGTGTACGTAGTACATCACCGGTTACATTTATGTCGAACATGTTATATGCATGTTCTATATTATATAAAACACGTTTACCGTTTATTATTGTAATGAATAAAGTCGATGTAGTCGATGGAAATTATGCTAAAGAATGGATGACGGATTTCGAAGCTTTTGAAGAAGCCCTAGGTACATTTTAATTTCATTCCGAAAAATATAATTTTAATCCTTTACGTTTACCATAGAGGCAGAAGAAAGTTATATGTCGAATCTTACGCGATCAATGGCATTGGCTTTAGATCAATTTTATCAAAACTTGAAAGTTTGCACTTTTAGTGCAGCAACAGGTGAAGGATTGAGCGATTTACACAAATTAATAGAAGAATGTAGAATCGAATATGAAACGTAAGTTACTAGAGATCGATTAAACATCAATTTCCAACGCATTCTATAAATTTGCAGCGATTTTCGAGCAGAATGGGAAAAAATAAAAGCCGACATTGAGAAAAAGAAAATGGAAGAAACTCAAGAAGTTCAACAAAATAAACCAAAAAGTTCTCTAATTACGTCAGTTCCTGCTGGAGTTGAATTGTCGGATGTATATTTGAGAGATCCAGGAGATGATAGTTCAGAAGATAGTGAAGGAGAAGAAGAAAAGTATACGGGTAATATAATTTGAACCCTGAACATAGTGTAATTTTTAGGAAATATTTAAAGTTTAACTATTTTAGATAATATTGATATCAAAGACGAAAATGCTTTCACAAAAGCTCTTAAGCAACAGAAAGAAGTACTAATGAGAAGAGCAAAAGAACGTGAAAAGGAAGTAAAGGATAAAGAAAATTGAGAAACCAAAAGTTAATTTTGAATCCATTCATATAATTTGGTGTATTTTTATACTTATATTTAAGTATAAAAATGTTTGGCTTACTGTTAATAAATATATACACCTAAAAATATTATTATCTAATTAATGAGATATTTGCTTCCAAATTAATCCTGTGTGGAAGGATTGAATCAGATGCAAAATGCGGAAATTTGTTAATCTGCTAATGTTGGTATTTACTTGAATAAACAGATATTAAGGCTCTATTATACATATCTATATATGTATCTTTTTAGAGCTCTACAGAAGACTTATTTATGTATTCGAATTATGTAAATATATCATATCTTGGATATTAAAACGACTAGCAGGACTACACTACTTACGCCATCTAATAATCAACTCCAAAAGTTGGTCTATAGAAAGTCTGTTAAGCACCAATCAGCTTTTTTCAATTTAATTTAATTTAATATATTATTAGAGTTTCGACCTAAAGGGAGTCAGGTTAGTTCACTGCAAGATATGTCTAATAAAGTATTATAAATGTATTCTAATCTAATTAGTCACATCATTTAAATTTAAAAAACAAATTTTAACATCGTTTGCATCTGCTGCGCTATCTAATAGCAGTTTGTTGAACTATTACTGACACTTTCAGCCGATATCTGTGACATTTAATAATTTACATCTATTGAACAACAGAGAAAGTTCGAGATTTGACTTCTTGACCAACATTTTCGACAATTGTGACATTTGCAGTCAATATTTTTTATTTGATGTTTTGTGAAAAACTTTTACTTGTTTGGAATTAGCATTTTCTAAGTTTTTATCTATTTTAAGTTATCTCACTAACGGTGTAAATTAAGAATAAATGAGTGCATATAAAATAAGTTGATTAGAGAAAAAATGCCTGCTTCTATAGGTGTTAATCTTCGTGTGACTGGCAATTGTCGCCAAGGTGGTCGTAAATATATGGAAGATTTTTTTTCCGTTGCATATCAACAAACTGAAGATGAAAAAGATTTGGAATATGCATTTTTTGGTATATTCGATGGTCATGGTGGTTCGGAGGCTGCATCATTTGCCAAAGAACATCTTATGGAAACAATAATTAAACAGAAAAATTTCTGGAGCGATGATGATGAAGATGTACTTAGAGCAATTAAAGATGGTTATATTGCTACACATTATGCTATGTGGAGGGAACAATGTAAGTATATTGATAGAACCTTTCCATTAATAGTTTGAACAATTTTTGTGATTAATTCTAATATTAAAATTATACAAAACATTCGCTTGTGTAATGATGTAGTGTTGTAAAAAAAGCAAGGTTAGAATTTTCTAAACAATTTACCCTTGTATACAATACATCGTAATGTAAACCTTGAAGATTATTTTTATCGTATTTTGATTTATTACTGTTTAAAATGTAGATAAGTAATGTGTTTCGTGAACTTATTGTTAGAATAAATTAATCGCTTTTGTGATGTATTGAAAAATGTTAATGGAAAAACTTTTTATTGTAATTTTGTATAGCAATTTTTTTAATGTTTAGGGAAATGGCCGAAAACAAGTTCAGGTCTTCCCAGTACAGCAGGCACAACCGCTTCAATTGCTTTTATAAGACGAGGAAAAATTTATATGGGACATGTGGGAGATTCTGGAATCATTTTAGGTATTTTGCATTTAAAATGAGATTCTAGTCGTATTTTTTACATTATAATAATTTGTAAAGGTTATCAAGTACCTGGTACTACAGAATGGAAAGCAAAATCATTAACAAAAGATCATAAACCAGAATGTGAAGAAGAAATGAATCGCATTACAAATAGTGGTGGAAAAGTTGTTGCGAAAGCAGGTAAAATCCCTAGTTTCATAATGCACTCGACATTGCTTAGATTATCTTCCATTTTATGCGGATAACGTAATTCAATTACTTGTTTTGCAGGAGTACCACGTGTTGTGTGGAATAGACCTAAAGCTGGTCATGTGGGACCAGTTAGGCGCTCAACGCCTATCGATGAAATACCATTTTTGGCTGTTGCTAGAAGTTTAGGTGATTTGTGGTCATATAATTCGCAACTAGATCAGTTTATTGTATCACCTAGTCCAGATTGTTCAGTTCTACCAATTGATGCGAATATACACAGATGTCTAATTTTCGGTAAGATCAAATTTAAGAAAATTGTACGTACAGTTGTAAACATGAATTGTATCCAGGTACCGATGGTCTTCTGAATATGCTAAGTCCAAATGCAATAGTTCATATTGTTCAGCAAGCAGAACGTCGCAATGAATCTGCTGCTTTAGGCGATGGTAGCAATAAAGTTTGGCTTAACCCAAGTAAATTGTTAGTTTCGAAGGCATTAGAAAAGTAAGTAAACAATCAATATGCATATCCATATACTATATTTAATCTATCGAAATTTAGATGGCTTACGACAAAAATGAGAGCGGATAATACATCAGTAGTCACATTAATGTTAGATCCTCCCGGACCACCTAGAGCACAAGTGTTAAAAGATCGTAAAAAGAACCTACCCGAAACTGGATTAAAAATTCTGACAAGGTAACATATTAAATTAGAGATCAAATAAAATTGATTTAAGTCAATTCAATTTGTTTCAATTAGATATGATGAAACTGCATCTCAAGAAACCGATAGAAATTCTGAATCTACTAGTTCAAACGAGAATGATATTGAAACAGTTGCAACGAATGCAAAGCCTTTAGAAGATGCTGAAGATAGAACAAGTACATTAGAAGAATCAATATTAGAAACATCCGATCTAGATGGCACTAAATCAGTAACTGAAGAAGAAGAAGAAGATGGCAAATGCAAAGAACCCGAGCCAGTAAATGAACACCAGAAAACTGAACCGCAAACACCTTTAAAAAGTCTATCATCACTTGCACTGGAAATATTAGAAAAGACTACGATTGTTCCAGATGAATGTAATATTTCCACCAATTCTCCATCGAAAAATGATGAAAAAGAATTTATACCAAAGTTAAATGAAAGTACTAATTTCGAACCAAAATCTCCATCAGACGTCGATGTAAATATGATGGAAATTTTAAATGAAAATAATCAAGAAGATGAAACCAATGAATTAGATGATACAATTCAAATACATGAAATTTCTAGTAGTACAATTTCGGAAGACCACCGCTTAACTCCATTCGACATCAATATTAAGGGGATACATTTAACAAGTGAAGTTCCATTAAAAGATCAAACTGTTGAAGTACAAAATATTGAACTGCAAAGTGATAAAATAACAATTGTAAAGAAAAAAAGGAAATCACATCATGTTGGTGATGTTGCGCAAAGGAAAAGTTTAAGAATAAGTTTAAATCAAAAAAGTCCAGATGTAAAACAAACGCCTGCTCCATGTACGCTGGCTGAAGAAAAGCTGAAAAAACTGGCTGAAGAAGCGGAATCTTTAAAAAAAGTCGATAATGAAAATATACCAATGGATACGAACAACTTAAATTATAATTTAATATCAAGTGTAACGACAATTGCAAAAGATAATGTGCCTAAAAAATCGATAAGAGCCAAACGAAACGGAAATGTGAACAAACCGATACTGAAAAAGAATCCAATAATTGATACACAAAAATTGAAAGTGATTTTGCATAATATATTTCCAAATCTAGGTAATAAGAGTAATAAAAATTTGGATAATGTAAAAGTTATCGATCCGCAAATAGTCGCCACGAAAAAATCTAAAGAATCAACTGAGATCGTAGAAAAAGCGGAAATAAAAGCTAATCTAATAAATAATAAGAAAATAAAAGACTCAATAAGTGAAACTGATGCAAATCAAGCAAAGAAAACAACTAAACCCTCAGGTTAGATTATTTGTATTGCTTTTTACTGCTGATGATAATGAACAGATTAATTTATAGGTAAAATTGTGAGCAGCAAAATCAAATCAAAAAGACTACCAGTGGTAGCTTTGCGAAAAGAGAACTTATTGAAAAAAAAGAAAAATAATCCTATAGAAGAAACTAGCAATAAGGAACAACTCGAAACCAATTTAATAGATGATATGCCATTAACTGAAAAAGATCCAGCAGCAATTGTGACGAATATTCCAAAGAAAAGAGGTAGAAAAAAAGGGGCAAAAATCCAGAAAAAAATTTATTTACCGGTTAAACGGAATACAAGAAGTGCTATGCCAGAGAGTGGAGAAGTGGCAGTAATCGACAATGAGACTGCTGTTGGTAGTTTTGATAATAAAAAAATGAATACCAAAGAAAATATTACACCTAAAAGTAAGTGATTGTATTGATATTTGCATTTTTAAATGTGTTTTACGCAGCTATCACTTAGAAATTTAAATTTGACAAATTTCTGGTATTTAGGTAACAAAACTGGTTCCTCGAACAAAAAGATAAAAACACAAGCTGAAGAAGCACCACCAAGTAAAGAAAGTACAACTAAATTACAAGAAAAGATAAAAACGAAAAGCAAGCCCTTAATCAAATCTAAGAAAAATAAGTAGGATAGCATAGCAAAAAATAGATTATTTTTTTTATATTGAAAAGGTTTAAATTGTAATTTTTAAATGGGGTTTAGTTGCATCTATATATTTTTTAAGAATTTGATTAAATTAAAGGGTAACTAATAAGTACTATGTGCATCTTTGAATCTCAATTAGATTGGCATAGATATACGTATTTGAATTTATTACTGTTAAACGATTTGTAGTTTTGTTCGGTTCCAATTATATTTAGTTTTATAAGTTGCAATTGATTATTTTAGTTATAAGCTTTTTCAATTTCGTTCATAGCTGTCGTTAAACCATATTGTTTGCAGCTTACGCGATATTTTATGATCATTTATGAAACCGATATTTTCCAATTCTTAACTGTTCCAACACATTTTACGGCTTGTTCTAGATTTACTTTGTGGCTGACAACTGACAACTTTGCTTTGTAGCTCAAGGAAAAGTCCGGATTTGCAAAATATATTTAGCAACATTTTGAATTTTATTAATCAATAATTGTAAAAGTATACAAGAATCTTTGTATCTAAATAATAAACCAGATATAGCGCTGTAATTTGTAGGAGCAATGGCCGCGCGTTAATTTGAATTGGTACAATACTATACAGATTTTTTGATTTCGCGTGCATCAGTAGACCGAAAAAAATGCATTCATTGAATAATAGAATTAATTACCCGATGTGTTTTTTTCTTCTGCTTTGTAAACTGATGTTTTTTCAAAAACAATTGATGAGATTTAATTGATTTACTACCAAATATTCTTAATTTTTTTTTAATCTATTTATAGAAATATGTTTCTATTCTTATAATTTCAATGGTTTCAACTTCCTTTTCTTTGCAATTGTTTTACTATTTACACTAAAATGTAAATAATTCTGTTATTAACAATAGCATACAATTGAATTTAAGAGATTTTTTTATTCTGTTGGGGATAGTTTTACATAAAACGAGACAAAAATTAAGTGTGCCTTTGTTACCAGAAAAGAAGAGAAAATTTAACATTAATTTATGAACTATAGAGATAATATATTTGTAAAAAAATTATATTTTCTTAGGAATGAATTTGTAATTAAATTATGTATTTGTTTTTCTTCAAATCCACTTCCATTTTAATACTTGAATTAGTAATTGTTAGGACAAAATTTTTTTTATGTAGATGTATAATTATACTTTTGTTTTAATAGGTTCCTATCCAATGCAATTATTTCGATTCGTTGTTGAATACTCCCGAAATTCATAATTGAATATGAGAATTACATTTAGAGACATTTGTAATGGTATCAATAAAAAGAAACTACAACTATTTGTAATACCTCTATGTATTAACTGTTTTTTAATTACAAATCTTATTACATAAGAATTTCATGCCTAAATATATAATCTATGCCTTACAAAATAAACCATCTGCATTTACATATTGTAAACTGACTCCGTATACAATTCAGGTTTATCAATACCTAATTCCTCGGGTGTACTGATACCTAATTCCGTTAATGTTGGTCGCAACTCCTGAATAATATATGGATAAATATCTTTAGAATCGCCACTCTTATTTTTAACAGCCTCCAATATTCTAATGGCCAATGCCAAATCGTTGACGCGACGACATGCCTTAAGGGCAGCTATTAAAATTTTCGGTTCGGCCACTAAATCGTGCCCCCATAAATCGGTAAGACCTCGACGAATATCCCAACCATCAATATCCTTTTGATTGAAAAAGTTTTCGTATCTCTGATCGAACTGCTCATCTGTTTCGGTTGAATGTTTACTTAATAATTTTTGAGTGGTACTAACATTTCTTGCTATAGTTGGTTGCAAATTGGCTTTCAGTATATTGCTGGTACGTGTTAAAGCGTTACGGAACATTTTTGAATAGTTCTTGTAAAAATTTAAAAAAATTGGGAGATGTTATGTAAACGGGAATTTTTAACCTCAAAGTCTATTAATGACGTAGTAGATGCGGATGATACCTGTAATACCGACAGTGGAAAAAATGATGTAATTTATTTTTTATAATGCTAAATTCCTAAAATTAATATAGATGTCACCTACTCTAGTAGTTTTGACAAAATCATAGATAAACAACAGATTAACATTGTTGTCAAGTTCGAGCAAACTTTTATATTTAGGGATTTCTTTTACGTTGATCTCAATTCTCATTCATATAATTTTTTAGTTTAATTATTAATTAATGACTCGGTTTGTTTATAAATAATACTTTTTGATAACAATATTTTTATGAACATATTGAGCTATATAATCGACTGTACAAAATTTACATTGTTTCGTATTAAATATATATTAAAAATTAAAATATTCTTATTAACTAGATAAGAACAATAACCTATAACTAAAAAATAGAGTAAACTACTTATTTTCCCATACGGTTGTTGACGGTTTCGGTTTCTTTTTTCTACTAACAACTTCAACATGAGCATCCAAACCATCTGATAATCTGCTAAGTCGTCTTGCCCATGATCCTTTAATTCCTGTAGAACATAAAACGAATTAAATGATTATCTAGCAAAAGTATGATACCGATTTTACTGGGTGGTGGAAAAATGAATATTACCTATTTTACTTTCAGAATTTTTATAAGCGTTATCATTTTCTCGAATTGCATTCATTACGTCTTCATAGTCGTAATCATTTTTAGTTAATCCATGTTCGTATTTCGCTTCCTTAGCCAATAACGATTCTCTTTGCATTTGCGTTTTCAACTATAATAAAATTTATTTAAATTAGCGCTATTGTTGTATTAATGATTTGGAGTCCATAGATTTTATATATCTACGTACTTCAGATGGTACATCTGGAATCACGTATTGCATTACTCCAACTAGTGCAAATACAACATGCTAAAAAAATAAGTTTATTTTTCGGAAATTTGATTTTGTATCGTATTTAATGGCTTAATTAATTACCTCAAAAATTACTACAAATGCCAATCTTGCAGCAAAAACATGCCAATATTGTGGACTCAAACCGTATGGATCCTTTTCACGTGGGCCATTTCTATATCCTAAAAATTGATTGG
Organism: Platypus cylindrus; assembly: GCA_949748235.1. Taxonomy (NCBI): domain Eukaryota; kingdom Metazoa; phylum Arthropoda; class Insecta; order Coleoptera; family Curculionidae; genus Platypus; species Platypus cylindrus. The sequence continues at coordinate 7,818,581 of OX456490.1, read as the reverse complement.
AAATTTGAGAATGAAAATATAAGAAAATTTTAAAGATAAAACTTTAATGTAACAAAATGTGAAAAAAATTAATATCAATATATATTAAAGTTCCAGAATCTAGACAAAGTGACAGAGATATGATCGCCCGAGAAAAAGAGAGCTATAATTCTGTAATTGTTGCGAGACTGCGACACTTAAGACATAAGATTCAGGAACTTTACCATGTAAGTAAACAATTACCGCGATATTGACATATTTCCGGTGGGATTTCACTATCGTCGGCGCCCATATTTTCGTGATAATCCGACGTATTAAATACTAAAACGTACACATATTGATAAAACAATAAAAGATTTCTCATTAATTTTCTTACGCTTACCTGATAATGACGAATCGATATATCCAATTAAATTTTCCGTAGGGGAATATTTATACATATAAACCATTCTGGGAATAAAATCACTTGTATATGCTATTACAAATGCCTAGAAAATCAATAAAGAACGCTAATTAAAATGTTGTTTTATTTGATATCGTAATTATTTTTCTTGTTGGCAACATTGTAAGTAGTAAATAGATGACGTGTATAAGAAGAGTCGGGTTACTGAAATAGTCACTGAACTAACTGTTTAAACTGTGATAATAATATATGATTGTAAGGTAGACTGAACACAGCATAAGAAGAACATAATAAATCATCTATTTCCCATATGCGCCCATACAAATTTCGTAATTTATTATGTTCTGTTTATGTTGCGTTCAGTCTTTTATTTTCTACTTAGAGTCCATGCATCTTTACGACTAGCATAGAAAAATTTAGCTATCTGTGACACTTACATTAGAAACAACAGCAGCATATGTTATAGCCCTAAGTATTCCATACCAAGCGCCAATATCTTCTACACGTTCAGCTAATGGACGTCGAGCTTGTGTCACCATTTTATAAGCATCCAAACGTATTTCTGCGATATTATTTAAAAGGGCACATAGTGGTGCCAATGGAAAAGCAGCAACAAAAAGGGTTATAAAACCATATTGAAGAACTATAAATAATAATTAAAATCATAGCTACTGATTTTCTTTTTAAATATTTAAAAAATTGACGTACTCATTTCTAAATATTCATCGAATAGCGCTAATCGGCCTGGATCTTGTAAATGATAATCTTCCTCCCATCTTGTATGTTTTCGGGTTAAATCTTTAGTGTTTGAACGATGCGATCTGTATCTCCACCAGTTATAGAATTTTCTAGAAATAGATACAATAGTTTTGAGCCTATCAACAGATTATCGGGATATCCAAAGAATGCTTACGGATTGAAAATTTCCACAAAATTATTAAAAATTTGTTTTCCTATCATAATAATCGCCAATTGTATACACAATTCACTCAAACATCCAGCTGGATCGCAAATATCACCTTTGACACGGAAAAATTCCGATTTTCTACTATCCGAATCGCCTGGATATTCAAAAAACCGACCCTAGAAACGGAACATTGAAATTGTGCTTGTGGAAAACAATTACTAACGAAAAGGCCAACCAATATATTTAGCCAGTCAAACCTTAAAAAACGCGATGTATATTAAAGACGAGTAAAAATTCATAAATTCAAATAGAAATATCTTAAACGTATAGGAATCTTCGTATTCTGTATGAGTTCGTGGACTTTCTAAATTCGTTAAATAAATTGCCAATCTATGGTAGCACTGGAAAAGAAATTAGTCATTAAAATTATGTATATTAATTAGAAAAAAAAAAATGAATTCGCATTAGGCAACAGTGCAATGCACGTAGTATATGCGCCGCATTGTTACCAGCTTGCACTATTTGTCACTAAAATTACATGTTTCAACTTACTCTAGTTAAAGACATAATAAATATAAGATTTATAAGGGCGGCGCTCACTGCTGTCACGATTTTAGCGTGATTTTTTAAAAAGAATTTCTCACTACTATAAATTATTGTAACCAATGACAGTCTATAGATTATTGTCCCTAATACAGCACATAAAACCACTAATATCTGTAAATAACCAATAAAATAATATCAATATTAAAATAAAATGTGTAGACTTTCTTAACAAACGTAAATGATAATTTACCATAAGAAACACGGCACTTCCTGTAATAGCAAAACGAAACACTTTTGACGATAACGGTAAATATGGTTCCTTCTCTCTTGTTACGGGATTCGTTCGGAAGGTTTTAACACTAGTTTCGAATTCTGGAAAGGAAAAATAAACAATCAAATACATTTAAATAACGTCACATTTATGGAGGACTATAAGAAAGAAGAGAAACGACTGTAGAAAAGTCCTAATATTTGCTGGCTTGAAAACGCTGCCGTCAATATGTTCCCGGCGAAAAAAAAGAATTCGTTTTGACAGTTACCATTGACGGCGTATACTTTGTTTATGTCTTGTTTTTTTATGTTTTAATTTTCATTTAAACTTAATTTCATTATTTATATTAATTCGTAACATTATAATAACATCCAAAATGTACAAAGACAGACGTTGTTTTGTTGCGGGTTGCAAGACTGGGTTCCCATCGGACAAGAAGTTAAAAATAGGTTTTCTATGCCATTGATCGTCTAATATTAAAATTGAAATAATTACACAACGAAGTTTACTGCTTAAATAAAAATTGATTTGTTGTATTAATTAAACCGATAACACCATAATAGTTTTAATTTTTTGTATCAAAATCCATGATTTCCCTTGAAAATTTAGGAAATAAAATTTCCCATACACAAATGATGTGTACTAGTCTACTCCAGCGCTACCTATTGGGCGTCCGCCTTTTTTTTCCCGTTTCCCCTTCTTCTTATACTTCAGATTCAGGGTTGCCAAAGGCAAATTGAGAGGTATGAATTGATCCATAATTTTATATATATAATATTAAAAAATATAAGTACATAGATATCTAACCTGGTCGTGGTTCTTCGTCCTGTTCTTCTGCATTTAAATCCCATTCCCATTGAATCACATTTTGTTTTCGTCGCCACATTTCTAAAAAAGTGGTAGCTGAAGTAGATAAAAAATGAAGTTTGTTAGGATGTAGTTTAAAAATGTACAACAAACGATGAAATTCAAAATGCTGGTAACTTACCCCACAAACTCATAAATATAGCAAAAAATACTGTTGCTGGATTATCAAATAAATAAGTTAATTTGGCAAATTTACAACTATCTACCAGTTTTGTATAGGTACAGGCTTTATCACATAATGGGCATAAGGTTATGTTTCCTGGACCTCGTGGATCACATATTTCTTTGCTACAAATAGAAATACATTTAGAAAAATGTACACAGCAATATCAACAAAGTGCATTTTAGACTGGCAAATGAAAGCTTACACAGAAAGAGAGACAGAGAGATAGATACACAGTGATGTGTAAACTTACCCTTATAGTTTAATGGTTCCATTATATACGATATACGGTGTTCGTAATATTTTGTGCCTAAAAAACAAACTCCCACAACGTGTAGTGCTGAAAATTTTTGGTGCAAATAACAGGTAAACCACTATTTTCTTGCTAGTCAATAAACAATTAACACATATACAGGGTGTCTCGTATAAAATTTTAGAATCGAAACGCCTTTCAATCTCAATTTCACTTACGTAGGAATATTATCATTACTATTAATCGTTATCACCCCGTACATAAAACACAAAGTGCCAACTATTGCTGGCGATATAAGCATTTTCGTATAGAATCCTAACCAGCAAAAATACAAGCCAATTTTATCACCAAAATATTTTCGCACCAAATTCAATGGTTGTCGTTTTAACATTTTACTAAATCGTGCCCATTCCAAATAAAGTAACTGTAATTGAAGATAGGAATAACGAGGGTTAATCAAAATGTTCTTTGTATATTGTACTACTATGGAGAACGGTCAGAAGGAGTGAATAACAGAAAAAAAAACGGACTGCCACTAGGGAGCGCTGCCATTAACAGAGACTAAATCGTTAACATTGCTCTTATGGAAAAATCAAATTTTCTTATTTTCAAGGAAAATCGTAGATTTTATTGCAGCAGATTAAAACTATGATTGCAACAATGAGTATTTAATGTAATATAGCAAATTTTATTTCAAAAATGGGCATAGTTTTGTTTTTTTTTCCCATTTTATTAATTTTATGATCAGTGACGTGCTATAGGGTTGAGTAAAAATATATTATAAAGATAATTGTTAATTTATTACGCAAATATATTTTTAAATTGTTATTAACAATTATTTAATAGTCATATGGTTTTTTTAGAATACTATGGATTATTTTAAATATCAAAATCAATGTAAAATTTGAAAATGATTTGAAAACGCAACAATAACAAAGGCCGCCCATCACTGATCAGGACAATAAGCACTAGAAACACGAATCCCTTTGGTGGACAAAAAATTGTTTGATCCGTAAATATGTTAACTTTTGTTATGCCGATTTTACTTCTTATTATAGTCCTCCATATGTACTATACTTATTAAATATTTACTCGTCTATCTAATAAAGTTCCATCCGCTTCTGCGATATCCCATCGACCCTCATGTAATGGAAAACAAGCAATGTAAGTATTATTGTTTAAAAGTCGTCTGATTCCAACCTGAAATTGATAAATCTTATTATTAGGCTGTCCTTTAGAGAATCATTTGATTTTCTGTTGTTATTTGGTCAAATTTACCTTATCTGTATCATCATATTTAACTCTTAATAAAATTTGCATTACAATAAGACTTCGTTGTGCACTTGAATAACTTGTAGTTCGATCTTTCACTATAAATCTATAAATTATGAATGCCATATTAAATTTGAACAACTTGGACTGTCGTTTGTACTTTATTTTGTTTGATACTTACTGTTCCTCCCTGTCACCACCTTCTGTTGCATCATAAAATGACGGTTCTTCAGTTATTAAATCATGATTGAATTCGTAAAATTCTCGCCATCTTTTCTGCCATTTTTGCCATAATGGAATGCCTTTGATTTGATCTTTTTTATCATCCTTGAATTAATTACGAGCATAAAGTTAAACAAATCCTACATTATATGTACTATATACTTTAGTGCGCAACTCTGGCCAATTCTACTTACCCATGCTTTAACCGATATCGTAATAAATCGTTTTACTGGTAATCGCATTCCCATTAATGCGGCATATCTAGTTTTCGTTTTCCATGGTAAATGGATTTTTAGGAACCATGTTTTTCCATCGAATGATAAATCTTTATGCTCTAATTCTAATTCTAAACCTTCAGTTATTAAGTTTTCCTATTGATAAAAGAAAAACAAACTAATAACAAAGTTAACTTGATTTACAAACCATTTATGTGTTCTTTTAGGATCTATGTAACTATAGGCAATTTATGACATACGCATTATGGGTTGTCTAATAGATACAGATTTATGTATTATAAATATATATATAGTATGGAGGGCTATAAGACGGAGTGAACACTAAAAAAAGAAAAACGGGCTGCAACTAACTAAGACAATGTTTTTAACATTGCTCTTATGCCAAAAATGAAATTTTCTTATTTTTAAAGAAAATCATAGATTTTGTGACAGCAGATTCAAACTATGATTATAAAAATTAATATTTAATATAATACAACAATTGTTATTTAAGAAATGGGCATAGTTTTGTTTTTTTCCCCATTTTATTAAATTTATGGTCAGTGACGTGCTATAAGATTGTGTAAAAATATATTACAAAAATAATTGTTAATTTATTATGTAAAATTTAATTTGAAATTGTAATTAACAATTATTTAATGGTTATATAATTTTGTTTGGAATACTAATATGGATTATTTTAAATATCAAAATTAATGTAAAATTTGAAAATAATTTCAAACAGAAACAATAACAAAGGCCGGCGCTGATCTGACAATCACCTGCAATAATCGCAAAATACACGAATCCCTCTGGTGGACAAAAAATTTTCTGACCCACCAATATTTTGCTCTTGTTAGGTTGAGCCTATTCCTTATTATAAATTTCCATAATATATAGGCTATAAAGTTCTCATCGAATCGATATAAATATTACATTATTATTAAATGCTATTAATTTATTAGAATAATTCTCACCTGAAATACTTTTCTATGATCTCTTCGTCTTGCCTCTGCCTCGGTCATTACGCCTAATTCTTCTTCTTCATAAACTAGGACCATATCAATTTTTCTACGACCATCACGAAAATATAAACTATCTGGATCTAAATTCTGTGATGATTAATAATGTTTTAATTAATTATTAAATTAAAACAAAATATTTAACAGAAAATTTCAAAAATTATATACTACAATGGTGCCATCTAACTGTTAGCGTTAGGAAATACGTATTTCAAAACCAACCACTCTTATTCCTTGGAAGTACATAAAAAATACTCGCTTAAAAAGTTAATACATTAATAAAAATTTAATCACAGTTTTTTTTTGACAAAGGGAATTTAACATCTGTTTGAAGACAAATGATTGAATTACAACTTATAAGGCATGTGTTTAGCCTATAGTTTATTTCAAGGGCTTATTAGAATAGGTCAAGGTTTTGATAGTTGATATGATTTATTTTTTATGAATTCTTACATTTCGCAATATACTATTTATTATACTGTATATTCTTGTGATTAAACCTTATTAAGTATTCAAATCATTGATTAATTGATTTTGTAACGTTATAAAACAATGAAATCGTAAAATATCTGAGTTACAAGACAATAGGTGCTTATATTGTATTATGAGTTGCATACTTTATGAATTGGATAGAAATCAATAAAGTTAAAGATTTTATTAAAAACAATTCCGCATTATACCTCTGATTTTTCAGCTAAAGGTGTTGCTAATGGTGAATCAAATGTCGTCTGATCTTGTTCATCTGGTGAATCTGGTACTAGGGATGGCAGTGGCGTACCGGGAAGGTTTGCATGCGTATCATTTGTTAATTGAGGTCCGAACGCATCTTTTAATGAAATGTAATTCGCTAACATTGGCTATAAGAAAATTGTATAGAATTTTGAGTTTTTGATCTCAATTATTAACTAATATTAATCTAAAACTAATTAATTAATTATAATTCAATCCATGACGTCAAATGTTGTTTATGACTTGACGCAGGGAGGCAGTGATAGAGAGACAGGAACAGGCAATTAGGGACCCAAATGGCTTTTATAAATAATTAACCTAAATGATAACGGGGTATCGATACCCTAAATAACAATTTCTCCATTGTACGCTTATTGTTATAATTATATGAGATATAATAATTCCCATGTATGTCATAAATAACCGAGCGTGTCTTTCCTTTATTAATTTATTGACCAAAAATTGTCCGTGAAATGAATTTTTTATTATTTGTTCTTGTTTGAACTAAAAAAAAAAAAAATGAAAAAAACAAAGAAGAATGAGCACATAGTAATTATGGGTACATATTTGTCTTTTCAACATGTATTGTTGTTTTCATATTGTTGCATTGCACCTGTTTTGAATGCCTCGACTGGCTGGCGGTGGAGGCCCATTAAATTAATGTTTTAATGAATCAACAGAGAATTGACATTTAGAAATGTCATTTTAACTTATTAATTAGATGTAGGTACATAGTATACGGACTATTGTTTCTGGACGAGAAAGTAAAATGTTAAATTGAACGCATTTTAAATATGTCGCATTATAGGGATAGATTGCTTTAGAGAATCAAGGCGCCTTTGGAACTTACTCTGTTTTTAATTTTGGAATTGTAAAGTTCATGATATTTTGTTAGCGACCAGGCAGTTCGTTAAAATGCCATTATTTAATAAGAAAAGTTGTGGAAAAGGCCTTCAAGTTTTAAGAAAAACTTTACAAATACGCATAATTGATTTAAATTTAAAAATGAAGTGAAATCACGCCCCTTTCTATGGCGATCTGCAACTTATAAACATACCATAGAGAAAAAAATAGGCGGAGCTTCACTGCATCTGCATCAAAAAGAATCGACTAGACATACTATACAGGGTGTTGGGAAACAGTTTACGATAATTTTATCACGTATTCCTTCCTGAGAGCATCCATTCAACAAGCCATTTTCTTCGAAAAATTTAACATACTTACAATTGAATCTTGTTTAAAATTAATTTCTTTTGTAATATCATCTTCTGTAATTGCGTTAATTTCATTTGTATCCCAATAATTACTACTTGAACAATTGCTATTATTCTTATAAAGATTTTTATGATTATTTTTGATCGGTGCTGAAATGTGCATAATAGATTTCGATCTTGTTTTATTATTTCTTTCTTCAATCAATTCCATTGATGTTGAATGTTTTATTTTCGTTGATTCGAGCTGATGGTAGAATGATGAATTTTGTTCAAATACTGATGATGATGATGATGATGCTGCTGCTGCTAGCGGTGGTGTCTGAATTATTGGAAAATTGACACTTTTTGTACTTTCACGACGTGACGGTGCTAGAAAATGTATGTATACTACTAATTGCATTGACAAGTCATGGTATTATAATAGGGCTCTAAAAGGTATATCGGTATTCGCCGACGCCATTTCCGATTCAATTCATTGCATTGCAAAATAGAAAATTAATCTATGAATTGTATGTAATGACCTTTTTGCTAACCCCCCGTAACAAAACTGGGGCCGTACAATCAAAAGTGTTAACAGTAAAATAAAAATTTGTAATTTTTTCAACAAATATAATGGAAACAAATTTACTCAGATCATGGCTTGTTATGAAATAAAACTATAATTTCTTCAGCAAAAAAAAAAATATTAACCAACTTTTACTTTGCTCTTAATAATCAATATATCATATTCATTAAAGGGATACAAAAACATTAATGTTATGAATATTATATTAATGTTGTAATATAATATAATCAGTTGATCTGAATCAAAAAAAGGTACCTACTACTCCTTATAGAGCCTTAGTTTTAATAATACCTTTAAAAAAAAATTATAAAAAAACATAAGTATAAAAATAATACAAATGTTGACTTACTTTCATCGTTTCTTTGAGCAACTTCAGATTCAATTCGACTTAAATTTTGACTATTAATTTGATTATAGTCCATTTTCGAATAAAGCACTTTAAATAAAGTCATGTAGACATTCAAATTCATTCACATTTTTTAAAATAATAGATTCACTTCACTTCAATATTTCCAATACAATTTTTTAAATTCACTAGCTAATTTCCGAATAATTACTACCTAGATATAATCATAATAATAATTAATCAATACCTAACTACATTTATTAATTAACTGGACTATCCATTAAAAATCACTTTTACACAAACACCGACCGACAGTGGAAAACGAACATGCCTCTGCACCGCAACAACGACACAAAACAACTAACAAAAAAAAAAAAGGAGAAATAACTAAAAAAAGTGGTCGCGGTTAGCTTAATGGAAACTAATGGATGGAAATTATCAATCACCATTAGCGGCGCATTTCTCTTCTATTTATCTATCTATACATTTCTTTCGTTTTTTTATGTCATGAAATTCACAACTAATATATGACGTTCCGCTATGTGATTGGATATTCCATTGATCATGGATATTTCCATGATGCTTAATTCTATGTGAGTGCAACAATTTAGATTAATATTACAAGACATATAACCAAATGTCATCGATGAAAAGATTGAAAAAAATATGAAACGTTGGATTATCTGTATATATCTATCTTTGTTTGATACATGTGTTTTCTAATTATATTTTTTTAATGTTAATAAAAAGTGCAGAATACAATAACCGGGAACTGACAAGTGGTTTTTCCATTGATTTTCTACTGCAATATACATATTAGAGATAACCTTGGGCACATCTTTAATTACACACAGGATTCTCTTTCCATTATTATTCAAGCGAAATGTCAAATATAATTAAACATGTCACATTTAAGATTTAACAATGGCTCATCTTTTATGTGGACTCCTGTCATTTATCTATATTAAAGAGATCTTTTAGCTGTTCCTTCGTTGGCTTTTTGTTTTATTCTGTGTTGTAACGTCTAAATCTAAAGACATTAACCTTGAAATTACATTTATTTCTCTACATAGATAAAAATCTGTGTAAATAAAAAAAGATTAATTCTCCCTAACCCTACTTAATTGATTGCTATGTATTTTTATATATGCATGTAAAATATAATAGAAAGCTTTCAGCTCGCATCCCACTTACAAAAAGATAGAAATTCATAATTGATGAAATTCTGCCATAGAAACGTTTCATATAAACAAATGGAAATCAATTTTTTGTTTTTTTTTTCTTTTGGTATATTCTAGAAATATGTTAGTTAGATAGCGATAAAAGAAAAGATTAGAGGCATTGGTTTTTATTACGTTAAACTATAATATTTAAACATAAATATAATTTGAATTTATGCACACAAAAGGAAAATTACAAATTAACTTCATAAAATTGAAATTAACAATTAATTTGACAATTTGACATAACTTAGTAATTTTTATTACTAGATTACTAATTTATTTCTCTACTGGCCAGTTAAAATCATCAGAATCGACAGAATCTATGATACGCTATATTTTTTTAAGAGATATTGAATGGCATTAAATGACTACAGACGGGATTATAATTGATACATAGCTATAATGATTGACAAGTCTACTATATTTGTCACTTGCACTTTTCCGACTCACTCACTCTTATGCATGTATAATATATATGTATGTACCTATGTATATTTATTCGACCCAAAATGGCAGCACTTTTTCGGCCCATACAATTGGTAAAATATCCATAGGGAGTTTATTATTCACTATCACTTATTAATAATTAACTCTTTCTATATAGGTTATGTCTATATAGTCGTATACCTCTATTTAGTTTACTCTATGACGTCACAGCAAGTTGAGTTTCTTTTTACGGGTGTATTATAACCTAAATATTTAACAGATATATTTATAATGCTATTTCTAATTTTAGATTTATCTGTATATGCGCCTATTTATAGACTGTTATTGACCTATTTTTTATATTTCAGATGTATATTGGAGGTTAAGGGACACGAGTAGGTGAGCCGAGAAGCGATGTCAAAGTTATAAATTCAATATTAGGCGAATCTACCCATACTATACAATGTATGTACGTACGTACATAAATACGTATTGGTCGAAAAAGATATTAATATTTTAGTGTATCCTTCCTTATTTGATAGTTCTCTATACTATAATTAAGTGGTAAATTTTGTATAGATTAGAAGACATTTTTCTAAAAAAGAATAATTCTAATATTTACGGAACTTTACCCTATTGTTTTTAATAATTTGAAAATAAAATTTAGATTTTTATTATTCAGCTTCTATCATACACACAATAACCTCCAACAAGGGTTTTCCTTGCGTCGGTATAACTACTATTATGTAGTTTGTGACAATTAAATGACTTATGACATTCAAAGTTCAAAACATGTTCTAACTTGTAAGTTAGAAGTTCTAACGCTCTATGTTATATTTAGATTTACGAATTATTACAAGTAAAAGATCTTAAAGATCACTTTTATAGTTCTCCGTAGTTTTGTTTTAAAGCTTTATAAGGAATATTTAAAAGGCTATTATCTGTGGTTAATTTTGCACCCTGTTTCACTTTATACACGAGTATTAAACTATTGAGATTGAGTATAAAAAGATTAACAACAATAACAACTCTTTTAATAACAATTAAAATAAATATATGCGTAAATACAAATTAAAAATAAATATAAGTAAGCAAAACAGTCTAATATCAAATAAATAATAATAAATAACTTAATACTTAATTAACTATACTGTAAATAAATAAAAATATATATTTAATTACGAACTGGATGCGCATCGATTTTGTGTGTAAAACAATTTAAATCCCAAACCGGTAACATTTCCATCTGTTCTTACATTTATAATTATTGGACCTGCACTTCGATCTACAAAATTTAAATTAATCTAATTAAAATTTTAATTTAAAAATATTTCTAATTAATTTAAATTGAAATAGTTTTATTTACTAGCTTGGCTATGGTCATTAGTTAGATATATTGCGCCATCTATCCTTAAATCACTACACTTAACTTAAAATGGATGATTATTGGGTGTGCCAAATTTACAATACGTCGTTTATTTAAAGAATTTGAAATATTCTATAAGTTTATTCATAGTTTTAGAACTTTTAGATTACCTACCAATTACAGGTGTATTTAGGCTAAAATTAGTTGTAGAAGAACCATCATTAAATCGATCACCGCATAATCTGGTGCCATCAATTATAATATAATCATCGGGACAATTTAAAATATCAACACCAGCTTGGCCTTGAGGCACTGTTAGCTGCCCATCTGGAATTGCAGTGTTTTAAATTTAAATATTAATATGTTTTTAACAAATAATTGTTTATGTTCTTACTTCTTAATCTATTTTCAATTTGAAAAGGATAAACTTGTCCGTTTTGAATATTCGTATAAGTTATTGAACAATATCCAGCTTCTTTTCTAATACATATTGCGTAGTTTAAATTGTTCTGCAAAGTACATATACATTGAGTTAGTAAGATTAAAACTTAACAATGGTGGCATCGGGATAAAATGGAACCAAATTACATAAATATATTAACAAAAGCGTAACTACGTACAAAATATCCTGGACTGCTACGATTAAACATGGCCGCTTGATCATAATTGAAACTTTGTATTGTGCCAGTGATTCCTGTATAATACTGAAGACAATTGTTTTGTGCTATATTACAATCCGAATATTGACATATACGGATTTTGAATCGTTTACGAGTACCAGTTTGTGATAGTACCATTAATTGTAATGGACCATTTAATTGAGAAACGTCAATGTAAACTGAAAACAGTTTTGATTGTAGTTAATCATGGAGTAATGAGCACAAATTTAAATGTATATTATTTCTAGGTATCAATAATTTGATTGGATTTGTGATTGACAAAAAATATAGTTTCCTTACTGTTTTGACCAGTATTATAACCACATATAGCTGGAATTATATCATTTGCATTCTGTCCTCGAATAATCAGTCGTTCATTGATGCAAGTACCATTCGTAGGACTGGCCAACTATAAATATTTGCTAATTAATGTGGAAATGTTATTTGTACCATAGATAAACTGTGATTTGTACATAGAAAATATAAGAATTGTAGATAGGCGTGAACAGTTTAATGGCTTTAAATTCATTTATTTCTAACACAAGATTTTGGTAAGGAAACAATAAACGTTACAAAAGAAAAACCATTTAATTAATACGAAAGTAAAATAATCTAAATGTTTTGACGGAAAAGTAACAGTTTCCATATTGAATAAAAAATACATTAAAATATTTTGTATCCTAGATAATTAGTATTTTATTTCAGTGCAAGACAAGAAGATACAGAGGCAAACGCGAATAATTACAAAAAATTACAATTATTATCACTTAATTCTTATTGCGTAATTTTACGAATAAAACAGGTTAGAACTACATTTGTTACAACCCAAGTATAGTAATAATATTTTTATGATTATTTTGAAACTAACTCAATATCATGAGAACCTTCTTTTTTAAGAAAAACATAAAACAGCATACATAATAATCAATTAGCTACACGGAATTATAACATTAAACGCAAGAATTGTATCGCTTCCCTGGTCAACGGCATTTGTATTTTATTATTGTGTACTATATAATAATCTATTATATTACTTTAAAGATGAGACGCTTAATCACTGCTAATTTTAATAAATTAAATGATATTTTAATAGCAACGCAAACGCTTGGAGAACGTTCTTCAACGTTCTCCAATCCCTTCAAAAGACTGTCAGTCAAGTATTTATAATGCTAGAAACTATTTGAGTTAAATTCATGAAAAACTGAAACACAAATTATCGAGAAGAAAGCCAGTAATTTAAAAATTAAAAAAAAAATAATAATATTTTTTACATTTTCTTTTCGTATAAATTAATTCTATCGCATTGGAATGCAACATTTCAAAAAAAAAAAACAACTTTTACAATATAATACGTGCATCGAAAACATCTATAATTAAATCACTTAATTAATAGTTCGCCTAATAGAATTTCCACAACCATTTTCTTCCTTAAATAAGGCATATCATCTTGTGTAAATGTTAATTTTGCATCTCTTGTTATAAATTCAGCAAATGTGCACGCAAACATTCCACAATCACTTCCATTCATTTGTTGTGGAATACTGTCCATATTTTCCAATTGAAATTGTGATGTATCGTACGCTCCATTTTTCTTATCTTTATATTCAGCTTCTAAATAGGATTTCAATGCATCTAGGCATTTATTGTTTGGACTACCCATACTATCATAATATCGTATCGATTTATCGCGAAAATCAATAATTGCCATACACCAATGCATACCAAGATGTATTGGAATACAAATTAAATCATGTGCAAATATATCAACTTTTTTCGTCCAGCGACGTAACGATCGTGGTCCATCACGTAACAATTTCTGATAGAAAAATGTATTGAACGTGTAAGAATTGGGCCATTTCGAATCTTTGCCTCTTTCCGTAATTAAATTCATGTAGAAATTAATTACGGAATCATTTAACCAATTTAGACTTGCCAATGTTAACAAATCCCTTCGTGTGATATTTAAATTAAACTTCGTAGATAGTACTTCATTCGGATTGCCATGAAATGAATTTCGGATCATTGTTTGATGTTTATCAGTTAGTGGTGGTAATTCGATTTCAACACTTTTAGTTATCGGCAATACTGATTCTTTAAATTTTAACGTACTTGAAACTCTTTTTCTTAGAAGTTCAATATAAATATCTTTATTAATCTCCTCCGATTTTTCAGTGATTTTTTTCAAATCATCAATTCTTTGTTGACGAATCTTACAATTTTGTTTATGATCTTCTAGTAAATCTTCTAACCAATCTTTTCTGGCACATTTCGAAGTGTCAACGACTTTTTTGAAACTATTAACTGGCTCCACTTTTATATCGGATTTTGGTACTGGTGAATCGAGAATAACAACACTAGATTCTGAATCTGAATCGGGAATAACTACAGGATTCTTTTCATGACTTGGCGTAATATATTTCATAATTGTATCTTTTGTTTTTTCTTTTGAATTGCTTGTTGAGGAGGATGGCGATTTATCAGTTAAATCAAATGTACCACTTAGATTAAGTAGTGTTTTATCATTGGCAGTTCGGAAGAAATCGAAACCACTGGATGAGTTAGCGCTAGTGGATTGTTCTAATAGTTTCTTATAATTTAGTTTATCGTTCAATCTATAGGAATTATTAATAATACTATTTGTTCTAGGATTACTGAAATTCTTCAGTGTATTTGATTTGTTTTTAATAATTGGTTTTGTAGCATTGTCTGGGCCGCCAATATGAAACAAATCTCGATCTCTGGAAAAACTGAATTTTGATGTATTGGGATTTTTTTCGAACGATGGTTTTGATACGGATAAAAAAATGATGTCATCGTCTTCTTTATCTTTTTTTGTGTGCCCATTAAAATTAGAGCTTCTTCGATTATCAACTGGTGTGGACTTAAAGAATGAACTTTTTGGTTTTACGGTATCTGATTTTCTTCTGTCCATTCGATCACGATTAACAGATGTAACTATATTACTATTTCTGTCATTTATTTCAATTGGTATAATACGAGATCTACTGTTAGTATTTGACATTCTACTATATTTTGGACTTACAATAACTTCGTCTAATCTAGCTCGACGTTTACGTGTTGTAGGTTCATCTAATATAAAAAAACTACGAATATAATCCAGTATAGACTTAAAACGGAAATCCATTAGGGGATATTTTCAATATGATGTATTGTTTTAATAATGTAACAAATTATTTCGTTTCACTTCAATTCGAATCGATTTTCGATAAGGCGCACATTACAGATCTTTTTCTTTTCTTGGATAATAGCACTTATTACACATTTTATGATTTTATTCAGATTAATTTAATGTATTTCGGGATAATTTTAGAAAAAACACAATTGTATTACAAATAACCTATACAAAAATTTCCCGTAAAAAATTGACAGAAGAAATCATAGTAGCCAAGTTGTGAATAGAAAATTTCTAGCACAATAGAAATTATTTACAATAAAATAAAATCATTCACTAATTAAGCATTTAAATCATTTCTTACCTTACACTTATTTTCATATCATTAATAAGTATTAACTTCTTTTTAATAAATTTAAATAAAAAAATTGGAAATAAAAATAAAATTTTAATAAATTAAAAATAAATAAATAAGAACGATCCGAAAAATGACCCAAAATAGTTAACATGACAACCTTGCTTCAGACGAACCGTATGATTTAGGCATGTGCCACATATATCGATTTTTTTTATTCTTTTTAAATTCTATAATTTTCATTTTTCAGCTTTTTTTGTTTTAATTTAACTTTTATTTTGATTATTGATTATTATTATTTTAATTAAGTAATTATTGTAATTATATAGTCAATAGTGCGCCCTTAGCTTGTCAATATCTTATGATAGTGTCTATATCTATAATACAAGAATAACTTACAAATGCAGCATAGAAAAACACTTTGTACTTTGAAATTGACTAATAAATAAATAAGCATTTAAAATTTTTAAACGGTTTAAACTGTTTAAAGTTGTACATATAGTTATACCAATATTGTATTGTGTTCATTGTTCGTAATTTGTATATTCAACAATTATTTATTAAAAATAATATAATAAACACTTACATCGAAATCTAGAAAATCAATTCGAAATTGTTTAATGTTTCCATTAATTTTATAAACACTAAAAGTACATGTTAACGTATCTGATATTGATTGTCTACTGCTAATTTGATTTCCATCGATTCTCTCAATTATTGCTTTTTTCTTATAATAATACCAAGTTAATCTAAAATTAAAAAATGGCAGTGGAAATTATAGTGATAAGCTGAAAAAATAGAAAATTCAATTTGTTATCGCAGACAGGCTTTGGAGCAGGGAATTCTATATAATTAATAAATTTAGTTAAATTAGCTAAAATACCTTGGATCTGGTGTGGCTGGAGTTGTAGGTGCGACCGTTGTTGTGGGTATAATAACACCTCCGGTTGAAGGATAATAATCAGGATAGTTTGGGCTACTAAAATATGAACAATTCCTTGATGAACTATCCCCACAAGATCCTCTAACTGTAATTTTTCAAGAGAATATTTATATACTGTTTTACGGGTAGTGTAAATAAAATGTAATATATTATGCGCATCATAAACGTTACATTGCACTTACACACACAGCATACTCCATAATTATTTGCACAGTTTCCATATGCTGTGCCATTCATTCGTGTACATTCCGATGTTGTATAGCATACACCTTGTAAGGCATTTCCAGCTGAATTTGTTGTATTACATTCAGTATTATTAAATTGTATTACGGTAAAAAGACTGAAAAGTCTTTTAATTTTATTTAGTGTTTTATTCTTCAAATTCCATAATAATGAATCTGAATTGATATATTTTGATTCTTGATCTATTGGTGAAGTAGATGATGATGATGGTGATATGAATTTACCTTGGTTAATTAATTTCGAATTTCTGAAATTGTTGATAAACTGAGTTTTTCACAAGAGCACGGTTTCGATATAAATAAGTACCTATTAATCCTATTATTGATATTTATTAAATGGTCGTTACTTGTTTCATTTGCATCTTTATTATAGTAGTTTCCTGTTAAAATATTTGATATAAAACGTTTTAATAACATATTTATCGTTTCTTTGTTGGTATTTGTCTTCATTTCTTCGTTTATATTATTTGTCGATTGAATTAAATCATGTTCCTCATATTTATTGGAATTCAGAATCGATAATTCTGTTGCTGTTGATACTGAACTATTTCGTGCCACATGATTGGCGGTTGAATTTTTATAAAACTTCGATTCCAAATTAGAAGCAGCAGGATACTGATAAATTGGAACCATTATTTTCGTAGTTTCCTCATACTCTTCATCGTTTCTGTCATCCATTGACCATGTACTGTTTTGGTTTTCTTCTGGATGAATTTCTGGTGTTTCTTGATTAAATAGATTGTATTGGTCTTCTAAAATAATTTAAATTTTCGATTAGTTACAAAATTCTTTTTATAATATAATATAATTAAAAGTTTTATTACCGAAATCGTTGAATAGTTTTGATTTGTATTTGGCATTTGGCCTTGTAAGAAAATTCGGCCTCATCGTTTGTTCGGATTCTGATTCATAATGATCATCCTCATAATGACGATCGTCGGTGTAGTAGTTATTGTTAAAATCTTCGGATTGATCTGGATAATTATCCTATAAGATGCGAAGGATAAGAATAATGTAATAGATTTTTTGTGACTGTTTTGCTGGCCACATAAATTGTATTAAGCTTATTATTATTATCAATGTAGAAGAATTAGATTTTCGGAAAAATACTGAAATAAATCAATAAAAAAGCAACCAAGAAGAATAATGAAAACAGTAGGAAAAATTGGAAGTTACTAATAACATTAGAATAATTCAAACTCCTACTTTTAATAATATAATATTCGAATATTGTATACTTACATCAGCTTCATACTGACTAGATAATTCAAACTTATTAAACGTTTTTTCGGGCATCTTATTATCAAAAATATTAGTTTTTTCCGTCGAACTCTCATCAAAATGGAATACCGTCACATCGATATTACTTTTTGCAATAATTAATAATTGTGTATAAAACGAAACTAACGAAACTAAGACCAAATATATTTTATTAATGAAAACTGCCATTTCATTTCATTTGTTGTTTGTTTGTTAAAAAAATCTTGATTCAGGACTCAGCACCTTAGGGTAAAGTTATTAGACAAGATATTTATTAGTGTTGACAAATACTGAGCGTCTACTAACTCGACATTTTTTTTTTTTTTGTTTTAAGATGATCCAGATAATTGTATTGTACTCAATTGCATTAATGCGTGAAATTGTATCTCAAATACATCAGATTTCTCACTAAAATGCATGCATGCGTGTGTATCGGCATAGCACAGCGATGATTACTATTAAATTGAAGAAAATTTGCGATAGAATTAGCAGAGCAAAAAACTACAAGAATCATCGGCGTCTTATATTGTGTATGCTCTAAAAATCTTCGCATTAGAGGTCAATAATTTGTCAAACAGTGTTTTATTAATTTTTTTATCATCACTATTAGAGTTGATTATTAAAAGGAGTACAAAGCTTAAAGTGATATTGTATTACATTCTCGTTTAGTCAACGGAGCGACACTAATACATAGGATACTCTTCAAAAGAATGAAGCAAATGATCATGGGTATGTGTACCTAAATGATTGCAACGTTGAAATAATACCAGATTTTTTGCAGTCTTGTTTTGTCTATAGGAATATAATATTTGGCATTACCACCGACAAAATAACAATAAAGAAAACAATTGAATTTTAACAATTACCAAAATATTTATTATTTAATGCATATTTCTTCGCCAGCTTAAAATTGTAAATATAATACTCATCAATTAAAACTAATATCAGAAATAGCATAGTTCTTTCTAGTTACAGTTTTTTTTGTTTGTTACTTAATTGGTTCGATTCGTAACAATTCACATAATTTCTCATAAACTTTTTCAAATGTTTTTGTATAACCATTATTAGTTAAATGTAAATAATCATGCATAATATGATGGGATATAGTTTGATCATTTCCAACAACGTTCTCATGTATATTTATAACATAAACATTCTCCGTTAATTCATCTTTATTCGCTTCATTTGAAAACTTATCAATCAGAAATGTATTGACGTGATCGTTTCGTTCTCGAAATGGATTTGGAAATTGTCCTCGTGGAAGAAGTGTCTAATATAAATTAAATGTTCATAAGTAAAGGGTTGCAACTTTGAAAATGTTTTACTACGTCGAATTTAGTTCGAAAAAAAATAAATTCTTACCGGAATTATTATGAAAACGTTGCCAAACATTGTTTTAATTTCTTTAATAATTTCCAATATACCTTCGAATATTTCGTGTGGTGTACAATCTGTATTGTTTGTACCAACTAATAGGACTACAGCTTTGATTTTCGTATTGAATTCGAATTCACCATTTTTAATTCGCCATAAGACATTTTCTACTCTAAAAAATATTCATAGATCAATGTGGCTCCATCTGTTAACAATAGGAGTAAATAATGTATAAGGCAATTTTCGATAATGGACGAGGATTATTTATGACAGTATCATTTTTGTTAACTGATAAGGATTTCCGATTACATGGTCCTACATACCTGTCACCGCCTATTCCAAAATTAATACAGTGTAAAGCGCTAATTTTCTCCGTCCATAATGAACTAAATTGTAATTGTTGTATAATACTGTCACCAATAAAAACGATTTCCGATTCAGTGGTTTTTGATTGCTGTACGAATCGATTATGCTAGAAATAAATGAATGATATATTGTAAGACTATATCAAATTAACGTGAATGCTTAACAAAAACATTTATATATAAAATATATATATGTATAATTACATGAAACTTATTTGTGTCAAGCAATTAATTAAATCATATTTTGATGGTTCAAACACCTACATAATAAGTGATAAAACTTAATTCTTAATTAGATGTTTTCCTTTCCATTTTTATTGCTTGTTATTCTAAATTTATTTTTAGTTATAGAATATAGATATACGTATTGAAACGGAATAAATACGTAGTTCTGCTTTATAAATATAGTTACGTGGTTATTAAGAGATAATTTTAAGAGCATTATCTAATTTTACAAAATACGAAATTAGATAAGCATAATTCGAAAAAAAAAAATCAACAAAATTCCAGTGCGACAAAAAAAAATTTAAAATAATGTATACTATTAAAAGCAACGATTGTACAATATTAGGTAGTTTAGACTATACCTATTTTCTATCTATGCGGACAACGGAAGTAACAAATAACATTTAATTGGCAATTATGCAATTTAGAAAAAATTGAAATGAAATCTACAATTAAAATCATACGGAACTATATTATTTTGTAATACAAACTTCTGTGCACTGAAGTATTACATGTACAATATATATTTATTGAAAATTTATTGTCTATTAATTATGATTTCAATTAGGCAATAATTAAGAAGTATGATAAATTGCATTTTGTTTCTTTAATAATACATATGTATATATGCATAACACTGCACGCTTGTGAATAAATCTGCCAAATGTTAAACAATTTCCGTTATTTTATGTCAATTTTATTGAGGAATCTTGAAATCTAAACTGCAATTTAATAAAAAATCAGAAATGTACAATCAAATTAATTACCTCATGTTCACAGGAAATAATTTAAAAACTATTTCTATAAAACAACAAAAGGGCATTACCCTAAATGTGGGGTTATGTTAATTTGTCAAGTAGTGTATGTGTATTAAATGTTGCAGAATCAGCTTCCTACTTGACACAAATTAAAATAACTAATTAATTAGATTAAACTCGTGAAACTATTTAAAGTAATATATGCATAGAGCCTTGTTTCGAGATTTAGGGAGTATTGTTTTAATTAATAATTCATAATATTTACCATAGACATCCACCGTCCATCGCCGACCAAATCCTCAGAAGCCGTTGGAATAACACAAGGATTCATAATTATTTATCTTAAAAAAAGTAGATAATATAATATTATAATAAATAAACAAAATAAAATTAAAATTAAACAGCCGAAATAAATTATTTAATTTAACCAAATAATTAACAATATGTATTCAGAGTTTCATTCATCAAGACAACAAAAAAATTAGTAAAAAGTACTTCATAAAAAATGATAACGTGTTGTACGAAATGAGCGAGATAAAAATCCTTTAAGCTACTTTCTAGTTCTACCAACAAATAGCCATCATTATCACCGACAACATCTCATTATTATATTACAAGATTTACAAGTATACTTTGTATACGTTTTGTTGCATTGAAATTTTTGCCTCTCTTATTTCTGAGCTCCTGATAATATTTGTGTTGTTATTATTATTATTATGCTTTATTATTATTATTATGTGTTATTATTATTATTATTCGTTATTATTATTATTATGTATTTATTGTTATTATTATTATTATTTTACAGCTGCAACAACCCGCCTGTAGTTGTCTCCCTCGCGTGAGAAGCTTTCACGAAGCGTAGGAAAGTGCAGTGCATGTGCAGTGCGCAAGAATATTCCTTTATCAGATTGAAGGCTTTGTAATAGAATATCTTATTTAAAACAACATATTTTCTTAAAAGGTACCCACAATTTTCTGTGAAATTGTCTTACTACCATAATTTTATAATTCTGTATCTTTTATAAGCCATTTGGCATTTTGTCTATTTATCACAATTTTATCTCCCTCTTTCTCTTTTATTTTATTACATCCTTTCATTAAATTTGGTAAAATAAAAGTACTGGCCCATTATCATCAATTACTCATATTATTTAATTCATTACAATTGAATTATGTAATTGTATTTTGAATTGAATTAATTTTTTGGTAAATGAAATGAAACGAAGAATTATGCATTCCCTGACTCGAATTTGAAGTATGGTTCTGCTCAAAGCGATGAGATGTCGCCTTCTATTTAACGTAAAAGAAGTTGCAGAACATGTATGCATAAAAAAAAATTGAACTTTGAATTTAAATTGCTTGAGGATAATATTAAATTAATTAATATATAGTAATAATTTTATTTTTTTTTTTGCGAAGTTCTTATTGCCAAAAAGTAATATCAAATTATACATTGTTTAATAGGTCATGATTACGGAAAAATCTACGTAATAAATAAAATTTAAGTAGATATAAATTTTTTTCAAAAAATGTAATATTAAAAATTAATATTATTAGTTATATTAGTTATAAATATGTACATACCTATATAACATGTAGATTAATATTAATTTTTTCAGTCAAACATTCAAATTAATTAAATTTCATGCATATTTATAGCTTATAACAATTTAAGGATCAATTTAATGTTCAATGTTAATTACGGTTTATCATCTTTTTCTAATTTATTTTTTGTTAATTTAATTGATTTTTATTTGAAAGAATCAAAATATCTGATGATTATACTTCATTGCTTTTAACTTAGATGGTTATCTAATAATTTTCTTGTTGTATTTTGATAAAATATAATAATTTTATATTAAAGTAAATAAGGTGTATAGTAGTTTTTAAAATATGTTAATATTTTAATCTTATTAATCTTTCATATAATAAAATTATTTTGCATAATATACGAAAAAACCCGGTAATACCATGTTTATTGATGTTAATTGGACCCTGAACATTTTTGGCATGAACTGTTCAAATTGATAATTAATAGTAAGGATTTATTCGCAATTCAATATTTTATTTAATAAACTATATATTACATTTTGTATATATAACATATAAAACCCAGCGAAAGAAATGTATAAAAAAAAAAATAAGAAAACAACTTATCTTAAATTATAATATGTCCATAAATAAAAATATTTTTGTGAAATTATTCTGGATGTGTTTTATTTTCAAAATTTTTCAGCTGTAGGTTGTATTGTTAATTCTTTCACCTGCAAAAATGCAAAAAAGGATCATTAAAATTTCCCTCTAAATTTAATTGATAATTTGCATGATTTACCCATATATATTTTAATACAACAATTATGTCAGACTGTTTATAAGAGATGCCTATGGTAAATGGTCAAAAACAAAAAAACTTAACATTCTTTTTTTTCATTTCCGAATAATATCAAAATTACCTGCACATGTGGCGGTGTTGCCAATACATAAACAACAGCATCCGCAATATCATAGCCGCTTAACATTTTCGCTTTACATTTAAACGAATCGGAAAAATGTTGATTATTTTCTGTAATTTCCGATTCTGTTGATCCAGGACTGATACTCTGAAAATTAATATAATTATCATATGTATATGTTTAATTAATTTTTTTTATCGAAAAAATTTAAATTATTTTTAGTCAACATTTTTAAATGATGAAGTATTAATTATACATTCTGACAAGCCTCTAGGCGTCGATTGGAGATGAATATTATTTTAATCAAATCATCAAATTAAAATTACGGTAATTTTTATTTGTCGATCTTCATCAGCTAATTCCAATCGAATTAATTCTGTAAATGCCGTAACGCCATATTTGGTAGCCGAATAAACATTGTTTCCAATTAATTCTTTTGGCATATAATGACCGATAATACTATTCATATTGATAATATGACCATTAATATTATTTGTTTTCATTACTTGTAGTGCTTCTCGTGTACATAGAACAACACCAAATAGATTTATATCTGAAACAATTACAAAATGATAGTAAAAACAAAAAAAAAAAAAGTGTTTTGCGAAAAGCGTTTTTTACCAATTATCTTTTTCCATGATTCCACATTGCCTTCAGAGAAACGATGCATATCAGCAACACCAGCATTATTAATAAAAACATGAAATGGTCCTAAATTGTCTAGGATCCATTTAATGGCAGACGATACTTCTTCTTCTTTACTGACGTCGCATTTTAGTGGATGGAATCTTCCTTTTAAACTGTTATTATGATTGATAGTATGATGAACATTGGTAGTTGTACTGCTATTGCTTAATTCTAATTCTTTTTTAATTTGATCCAGTTTATGTATGCGCCTTGCTAGTGCTGCCACCTATATTTAATAGATGATAAATCAAATAAGGAATTGATACAATGTATCTAAAAATGATGAATAATGGGAGTGAAAAATTATGCCTTATTGCTCAAAATTATGAAGAACTTTATAAAGATATCTTTCTCTTTTCTTTCAAAGCCATATGAGAGAACAGAAGCATTCGTTTATAAATCGATTTCATGCCAAGCATGACGATTGATGGATAAATTATTTAAAAAAATGTTTTTTTGCGTTAATTCATTTACTGCAGGCTGCAAATATAAAAATCTGTAAATTATGCATACAAAAATAATTATTAAAAACAAAATTTTAATATGATCTGGTACAAATACGATTGAAATTTTCGGTTTAATAACTGTAATATAACATTGATATTTGAGTAAATATTCTAAAGAATTTAATTGATTTTAAGCATTTTTAATTTATTGCAGTTGAAATATTGAAATATTGCAAAGCAACTTGAAACTTACAATCATTCCTTCCTGAACTAATTGCCTTGCAATTGCTTCACCAATTCCAGAACTGGCACCAGTAACAACGGCCACTTTTCCAATCCATCTTTCCATTGAAATTACCATTTTTTATCGTCGCTTTTGCTCGTAATAATTTATATATTAATCGAATAGTTGACTAATTGATTAGGTATTTAAATTTTCAAATTTATATTAAAAGAAATTTTATAAATTATTTGTTTCGACAGAATTTTATCTTAAATTTTTATTAATAGAAATTAATCTAATTAGCAGGTGATGCTAAAAGCAAGACTAAATTTTTACAATCTTTTTGGTAAGTTTATATAGTGTACTACATATATATGTTTCTACTTGCATCAAGTGTAAACACGTGATTAACGCACGAAAATCAGAAACAGTCATGATTTTATTTGTATTTATGTATATGGATATTGGACGTATTTAGCAATTAATGACATTATTTTATTAATGTTGCTACTACAATTATTAGTCATAATAATATTAACAATGCACATTATTGCAATCAATCAATGACTTTAATTTTACGCGGTGATTGAATGCGTGTGACGTCACCGGATTTACCCTTATAGCCATACTTACGAAAAAGTTGGGAGCAGAAAGTGAATATATTAATATCCACGGAGAGAAGGATGGAAGATAGAATCTGCAATATATGGAAAATTGGATAAAGAAAAGGGAAAGTGGAGAGAAGCAGAGATTAGAAATACAAACTTATGCTTATAAGTTTGAAAACTTATTTCGTAGTTACTCCTCCTCGGGGTAACTACGAAAATGGAGCAACCAAGAAATGTGAAACGGAACGAGGGGTAGAAAATGCCGGACAGCCAAGATAATATGGAAGTAACGGTGAGAGCAAAAGAGAATGGAATTACAATGGGGAAATTAAAAGAAGAATGAAAAAATAATAGTTAATAACTTAATAACTAATCATTGTTATAAATAATATAATAAAGTAGGCAATAAAGGAGAACAGAATAATAAAAAAAAAATTGAGTGGACTGATGGTAATGAACTGCAGAGATGAGGAGAAAATAGATAAAGTAATGATGAAACTTACAAATGATGAAGTCGTAACAATAAGAACAGCAAAGAGCATCGCACCATTTTTAGTAATAAAAAAAGTGAAGAAATGATATTCGGCCGAAGAAATAACTAAGGAAATAGTGAAAGAAAATAATAAATTGAGGGAGATAATAGAAAAGGGAAAGATAGAAACAGTGATGAAAGTGGTAGCAAGAAAAGTAATCCCTTAAATTTCTATGTAGAAAATTGGGTAGTAAACGCGGAGCAAGCAGTATATGGTAAAAAATTAAAAGCTATAACAGTAGACGTAGCACTGACATTTAATTTTATTTAACAATATAAAAATATAGCAGAGTATAATAATGTGTATGAAGTGATGTCGATTTGGTCATGTAGTGAAATCCTGCAAGGAGGAATTAGCATGATATAAGTGTGGAAAAAAGGAATACGAAGAAATAAAATGTAAAGTTTAAGAAAAGCAATGCATGCAACTGCTATTGATTGAGGAAAACGAAATAGAACACTGTGCAACATATAAAAAATGTTCCGTTTGCAAAAGAAAAGAAGGACAATTCAAAGAAAAAATACAGTACGGAGGAAGGAAGACAAGAAACCGAGTAAAAAATGGTAGTAAGGTAATGGAAGAAAAATTTAATGAGCATGCTCATGCTCATTACATACTAATGAGCAGTAATCTATGCATAGATTACTGAAGTTGGGAACGTGAAATGTAAGATTGATTAGATGGGAAAAAAGTAGAATTCGAACAAAAACTTGCAAAGAAAACGATGGACGTATTAGCAGTAACAGAAACGAAAAAGAAAGTGCAATATGGAGAACGGGAACATATTGATATATAGTGAAGTAGACGGTAACAATAGAGCCGCGACAGGAGTGGCATCGGTGATAAGCAACGAGATGTAGAAGGTGGTACAAGGCCGAGAGGTAGTATCAGAATACTACTATTTTAGCAGAGAATGCTAAAAGTTGGACTGAAACAAAAAGAAAAGTGAAAGACAAACGGCAAATAATAAGGATAGTAAGAAAAATAAGATGTTATTTTGGGAAAACCGGCGGAGGTAGTGGAAAGAGTAAAGGGTGAAATGTATATTATTGGAGACTTTATTACCTAGTAAAGTAGGCAAGGGATAAATTTTGATAAATTATAATATATTAAAGCAAATAAAATCCATAGTAGCTTCTAAAATATAATTAATATTTTAATATTTTTATTCTTTTAATAAAATTATTTATGCATAATATTTAGGAAAAACTCCGTACTACTATGTTTATTGATGTTGGACTATGGAAATCTTTCGGCTTGTGAACTGCAGCTCAAATTAATAATTAACAATGAAGATTTATTCACAACTCCATATTTTATTTAATAAAATTGGTGCATTACATTTTGTTTATAACATATAAAATCCCCTAAAACCCAAAAAAATTAGAAAACAACTTATCTTAAATTATAATATGTCCATAAATAAGAATATTTTTGTGAAATTATTCTGGATTTGTTTTATTTTCAAAATTTTTCAGCTGTAGGTTGTATTGTTAATTCTTTCACCTGCAAAAATGCAAAAAAGGATCATTAAAATTTCCCTCTAAATTTAATTGATAATTTGCATGATTTACCCATATATATTTTAATACAACAATTACGTCAGACTGTTTATAAGAGATGCCTATGGTAAATGGTCAAAAACAAAAAAACTTAACATTCTTTTTTTTCATTTCCGAATGATATCAAAATTACCTGCACATGTGGCGGTGTTGCCAACACATAAACAACAGCATCCGCAATATCATAGCCGCTTAACATTTTCGCTTTACATTTAAACGAATCAGTGAAATGTTGATTATTTTTTGTTATTTCCGATTCTGTTGATCCAGGACTGATACTCTGAAAATTAATATAATTATCATATGTTTAATTAATTATTTTTATCGACAAAATTAAAATTATTTTCAGTCAACATTTTTGACTGATGAAGTATTAATTATACAATCTGACAAGCCTCTAGGCGTCAATTGGCGTCGAATATTAGAGAGTTTTTATGCTGTCCAAAATAACGTTAATTTTTGCCAAAGTTGTCGTTATTTGTGATAAAGATAACCATAACTATAGATAGACAGAAAATATAAAATAAAATATAAATTAAAGAGTTTTTATACCTAAAATAGAAATAAAGGAAAATGACAGTTTGTTATTGAAGCCAGAAAGCGAACAACATCGGTCGCTCACTTGTTCACCTACTGTTTTATATATATAGATAATCAAATTAAACGTACGGTAATTTTTATTTGTCGATCTTCATCAGCTAATTCCAATCGAATTAATTCTGTAAATGCCGTAACGCCATATTTGGTAGCCGAATAAACATTGTTTCCAATTAATTCTTTTGGCATATAATGACCGATAATACTATTCATATTGATAATATGACCATTAATATTATTTGTTTTCATTACTTGTAGTGCTTCTCGTGTACATAGAACAACACCAAATAGATTTATATCTGAAACAATTACAAAATGATAGTAAAAACCAAAAAAAAAAAAAAGTGTTTTGCGAAAAGCGTTTTTTACCAATTATCTTTTTCCATGATTCCACATTGCCTTCAGAGAAACGATGCATATCAGCAACACCAGCATTATTAATAAAAACATGGAATGGTCCTAAATTGTCTAGGATCCATTTAATGGCAGACGATACTTCTTCTTCTTTACTGACGTCGCATTTTAGTGGATGGAATCTTCCTTTTAAACTGTTATTATGATTGATAGTATGATGAACATTGGTAGTTGTACTGCTATTGCTTAATTCTAATTCTTTTTTAATTTGATCCAATTTATGTATGCGCCTTGCTAGTGCTGCTACCTATATTTAATAGATAATAAATCAAATAAGGAATTAATACAATGTATCTAAAAATGATGAATAATGGGAGTGAAAAATTATGCCTTATTGCTCAAAATTATGAAGAACTTTAAGCGACGGTTGCAGACAAGCGAATTATCCCTATTGCCAAGATAAAATATTTAATCTGTTATTTTTAATGTATTTCGTCCATAACAACTATGATTATCCATGGATTATCCGTAACCCGCTTTTCAGAAAGCGGGTAAATGTAAGTTAAATATTAGAATGTATCTGTCGCTTTTCTTTCTAAGCCGTATAAACGAAAAGAAGCATTGATTTATGCATGGATTTCATGCCAAAGAAAAAAAAATGTTTTTTGCTTTAATAAATTTACCGCCGGTATAAAAATATGTAAATTAGCATATGAAATATTAATTAAAACTAAAATTTTTATATGGTTTGGTAATAATACGATTGAAGTTTTCGATCTGAAATTTAAATACTGATATTTGAGTAAATATTCTAAAGAATTCAATTGATTTTAAGCATTTTTAATTTATTGCAGTTGAAATATTGAAATATTGCAAAGCAACTTGAAACTTACAATCATTCCTTCCTGAACTAATTGCCTTGCAATTGCTTCACCAATTCCAGAACTGGCACCAGTAACAACGGCCACTTTTCCAATCCATCTTTCCATTGAAATTACCATTTTTTATCGTCGTTTTTGCTCGTAATAATTTATATATTAATCGAATAGTTGACTAATTGATTAGGTATTTAAATTTTCAAATTTAGGTACGTTAAACGAAATTTATTAATTATTTGTTTCGACAGAAATTTATCTTTAATTTTCGTTAATAGAAATGACCTTAATTAGCAGGTAATGCTAAAAGAAGTACTATTCGTTTACAATCTTTTTGGCAAGTTTATATAGGATGTTATATAGTTTTCTACTCGAATCAGGTGTAAACACGTGATTAGCGACAAGAACATGAACAACAGATATAATTTTATTTGTACCTATGTATATTGATATTGGACGCATTTAATAATTAATGACATTTTATAATATAAAATATATGATTTTATATATGATATATATAACGTTTTATATATGAAGATGATAGAAAACTCTAGAAAAAAAGATAAGTAAAATATTACATACTCTGTCCAATATAAACATTAATATATAAAAGTCATTTAATGCGATTCGGCTCGGTTAATGACAAAAAAAATACAAACGACATTGAATACTTTATTAATTTTAAGGAATACTCAATATACATATAGTATACTAGAATAAATAATAATTCTTGTTGGGACTTCAAGGAAAACATTTCTATTTTGTCATATATCAAGTAATACAATCTATATATTTGGTATAATCCAACATCTA
Organism: Platypus cylindrus; assembly: GCA_949748235.1. Taxonomy (NCBI): domain Eukaryota; kingdom Metazoa; phylum Arthropoda; class Insecta; order Coleoptera; family Curculionidae; genus Platypus; species Platypus cylindrus. The sequence continues at coordinate 7,788,124 of OX456490.1, read as the reverse complement.
GAGTCAATTAACTAAGGTACGGCAAAAAGGAAGCAAAAAAAAAGGTATCATATAAAAGTCCACCCATATTTACTAATCTCTCACGCTCTTAATATTTTACCATATGTTGCCTTAAAAACCTTTGCCAGATTGTCAAAATTTATTGGTTTAGATAAAGTGTTTGTTTTTCGATAAAAGTCTGTGGTCTTAGAAATATCACTAAACTGCTCAGCGTCAACTATCAGCATAGATATATATTTCATATATATCAACATATTAACTAATGTCTTTAGTGGGAGAAAATTCTGCTTTTCACATTTCATTTTCTAAAATCCAACAGGAGACTAAAAATAATAAACCAGATCTTCACAAGACTTGAACGAATACAGTACCATCTCAAAGAAAAATAAATTATTATCTCTTGCTCTGAAGCTAGTATTCTAACTCTCTAGTTAGCTCTTTTTTGCTTACTCTGCCTAAATAATATAGAAATTCTATAAGTGTTAGTGTTAACTAGTGTTTAGAAGAAAACTAATGTAAATTAACTGTAAATGATTGTAAAATAAATTGCTAAACCAAACAACAGGAATAATAGTTTGTTTAGTAAAACAACAGTCGTCCTTTTTCGTGTTTTGTGCTGACCACTACATCAGTTCACTATAATTATAATTTTGAAATTTCGGAGTGTCTTCTATCGCCACCTATACGCGTTGTCTATAACTTTAGTCTTTTCAGATGATACAGCAGAACGGCCAAAAATAAAGTAATAAAGTAATTAAAAATATTGAAATTTTTCGGTCTATTTGGAAGGAACAAGGTCTAATATTCATTTTCCAACTATAATTGGAGAGTTTGTTCTTTTCAAATAGTAATTTACTGGTAACTTCTTAATGATTACTTAAAAATTTATATTCTGACAACATTGCTTTTCCATATCAACTATTATTTTGAATTTAAATGCTGCAACTTGCAAATTAAGGTGCAATGTGCAATGTTATTTTTACTGCATTAGAATTGAGCATGTTCGGTAATTTGCGATATTTTTATTATTCCTGATTTTTGTATGTATAGTACAGTTCAACACACATAGAAGAAGCAGGAAAAACATATAAGTTTCGTAATTTTTGTTTTTCTCATAGGAGCAATGTTAAAAATGCTATCTCTGCTAATCGCAGCACCACCTAATGACAGCCCGTTTTTTTTTTTCATTATTTCCACTCATTCTTTTATAGTTCTCCATACGTAAATGTAATTTATTCTCAAATTATGTACTATGTTATTTGAATTTTAATTGCTGAATATCTTTTTCTGCCTCGCCCACGAGTTCGTCTGGGTAGCTTTAAACTTTTTCTGGAATAAATTATCGTCTTTCAGTGGTCAAAAAGATAATTTATAACCTTGCTGGATAATTGATATTTAAACCAAAAATGTAATAAAACCCTGTTAAAACTAAACTGAATAAAATTCCAGATTCAAAATATTGATAAACGTATAATAAAAAAGTTATTGTTAAAAAACGAAAAGTTGATTTTTATGTGTGAATATCAAACTTTTGAAAGTTTTATATGTTATAAATTTCATGATTGTCATGCTCCTTGACCGAACGGAACGTCTGAAGGCTAATGTACCTTTAGGCGAAGAAGGCTAATGTAAGTCTAAACAAATAATCGAACTTCGGATAAACATTTTTTTTTGCACGCGAGATGTTTTTATAATTCCATATGGGGCCACGTAGAAAATATGTATATATATATATATATAATCTCACTGTAAAAAATGAATTAACCAATAAATAATTAGCCAAATAATATAATGAATATATTATATTACGATTAATATTTATTTATATATATTATAATACATGTAACACGAAAAAATCCAACCTAGATAAAACGAAATTGAATATGTCTATTCGAAAGCGTAATAGGATGTGATCTTACGTCACTTAACGTTAATGTAATCCTCGAACCAGTTCCATTCTTAACGTTTCAGTTAGTACAGTTAAAGCATGTTTAGAAGCTGAATAAAGACTCATTTGTGGTATATCGTGAATGTAATGACCCAAAACACTGTTTATATTAATTATTTGTCCAGCAATTCGTTGTTCCATCATCTGTTTAATTGCCAGTTTTGTTGTAATACATGCACCTAGAACATTCGTATCTGAAATGTATAGAAAATATATATTAGTGCAAACCAAACGACGGCCATTATGATTAAAATTATTTATACCAAGAATTTTCTTAAAATCACCAACTTCGCCTTTATAAATTGAATCATTCACCAAAGTACCAGCATTATTTATCAAAATATGAACAGCACCAATTTTTTGTATTTGTTCAAATGCATGTTTGACATCTTCTTCTTTTGAGACGTCACATTGAATCGGATAAAATTTACCCTTTTTGTCGGTAAATTGATGAGATAATTTTGATAGTCTATCTGATCGTCTAGCTAATCCTACAACCTAGACAAATTAAATTCAGATCATAAGATTGATATGTGCGTTTAATTTAAAAAGAGAAATATTCTAAAGCGTCAAAGGATGCGATCTTACGTCATCATTGTTCGATACGTCATAATTTTTGTGTAAAGCTGTTAGCATTATTTTTGCAATTGTATTGATATTTTAATCGATTATATTTGGAATTTTTGAATTACGATAATTGTTTTAAATAATAAATAAAATTGTTGAAGCTATATTCAATAATGATTAATATCGTAAGTATAGACAAAGATAAACAAATATTTACTTTAATTCTTTTAATTCGATATGATTAACTGAACTGAATGTAAAACTGACATTCAGGTGGTGAGTTTTTGTCTCGCTTTTTATGTGTATACAACAGAGACAACTATACTTTCAATTCAAACGCTACTAAAATTACTTTTAATTGAAAAATCAAATCAAATCTCTGAAGAAAATAGCAAAAATAAAGAAATTAAACAGTTCTACGACATTTTGTGAGTAAAATTGATTCATATTACATTAAATATTAAACAAATCCTCCTGAACGACCAAGAAAAATTATTTACTTTGCTAGAGTTGCATTTCAAAGTACCAATTTGAACACATCAAATTTCATATTAATTTAATCTAAACAAATTTTTCTAAATTATAGTTATAATGTTGGTATACCTGTTTTTTACTAAGTATGACGTATCATCGGATCTTTCTGCGATTTAGTGTACAGCTAATATTAATTCGTCATATGAACTTTACTATGGTCAAACAATGTCGCTAGTTCAAGTTAAGTGCTAAAATTATCTTTGGCTATAATTAATAGTATAAATTAATTTTCATAAAAAAACGTTAAATGTACATTAATCATAGTTACAATGTTGCTACACTTTTTTCACCAAGTATGATGTAAGATCACATCCTTTTGCTTTTTATCTGTATGTACAAATCAAACAGAAACAAAAAAAGTAACTAAATATGCTAATGTAAGTGTATGTAAATTATATATGGTTAGAAATTTATTTAATAATCAGTAGAGATACTTAACTTCCCTACCACAGAGAAGTAGAGCAATGCCATTTATGTGTAAACGTAGATTTGACAAATAGTATTTGCTCATGTTCATAAAAGATATAAAACCTTGCGAATCCATGAAAAATACCAAATACTTCCGATTTCAATATTTAAACATATTTGATAATCAAGATATAGATATATATCTTAGATATTTAGATAAATAGATAGATATTTCTATAGTAGATAGAGATAGATATTTGAGATCTTAGATATTTCAAAAGTGTGGCATTGATGTGGTTTTAGAATAATATATTGTATATAATATACAGCAAATATACAAAAGAAATATTAAGATTATGTCTCCATATGATAACGGCTAAAAATGGCAGCTCCAACCTTATAGCAGATCCTTATTTACACTCACTCAGAGTAATGCGTACTTGCGCATATTGCATATTGAATTGAACAAAGATTGGTGCATGAGTTATACATAGAGATGTCATTTGTCACGTATACATCCCAACATAAACGGTATGCATAATTGTAACTCTATTATTTCCTGCGTAAAACACGCATCTATCAAATTTGGTAATAGTGGATAATGAAACAATAGAGTCATGCATGAATATCTGTACTGGTATAGTATATATATATATATATATACTTGTATGTAGTATGTATATTATTTCGTATTCTATGCCCTTGCTTGGCCGTTTCAATGAATATTGAGTTAAGTATAAGTCATTAAAAAGATGCAGCTTTCTTAGTAATTAATTAGTTGACATGCAACAAAATCTAGTATTTCTACTCATTATTAGTTTTGTATGTATATAATTATTGTATTGGGGCATCAGCAGCAGACCGGAGAAACACGTGCCTTATGTTTTTTTCAAATGACATAATTCGTTATTATGTGTTGTTTGTTTATAAAAACCAATATTAATTATGCATGTATATTATAATTTATTTTACTTTGTAATATAATGTATTTTTTATTAATTAATTAATGTTATTCTGGTTAAACAGAACCGAACTTCCAGTTAAATTTGTTCTGTTTACATTTCGCTTCGATGCGAAATTCCAATCGCGGTTCGCTGACAACTTAAAGCTCACGGCTGCATTTGGTGGCCAAAATAAAAATGTAAATTAATTATTTAAAATGGGCAATTGTAAAGAATACAGACACCACTTCGCGCTCGTTCTACGCTCATTGCTAGCACATTGCAAAGATGAATGAAATTAAAGCATTGTTGCCATATGCACGACTTTTTCGGTACCAAAAATTAAAGCGAAAAAGAAAATTAAATTATTTTTCAATTTTTAGTCAGTAAAAAGATTTTATAGTAGTAGTTAGGTAAGTATAATTTAGTAATATAATTAAGTTCATATAAATAAGTGTCTTAATTTTCCCAAAACCCAAACAAAACTGTTAAAATAAACTTCTATACTCTGTCTCTCTCTCTATTTCTTTCTGTACACCTTTCTAAAGTATATTCTAATTACAAGCTGGGATCTTGGATTATTTCAAATCATATTCTGATTTATAAAATTTATTATTCCAATAAGGAAAAGAATCAAGGTTTAGGCAAATATTTTTTGAGATTAATTACTACGAATCAAATGTTCGATTGATATTTAAAAAAAATCAATTGAGATTAATTCTGCATATAAAATCTTTTCATATCTAGAAAATAATTTAATTTTCTTGTTCGTTTTAATTTTTGGTACCGAAGAAATCGGTTGCATATGGCAACAACGCTTTAATTGCATCCATGTTTGCAATGTGCCAGGAAGAATGTGTGTAGAATGACCGCCATAGTGACGTCCGTATTCTTTACGTTTGCCATAAAATAATTAACATTATTGTAATTAGGAGTTCTGTTCAGTGAAGAAGAGGGGCTACCTACGTAAATAAATATTCTTCGATACATCCCATATCATCTATATGCATCACCTATCAAGTATATAAACGATAATCATTATTAAAGACTGATATATTTATAATATTGCCCAAAAACTTGTTGACCGGTGATTTTATTTAGTTGTGAAACATTCGCGTAAAATTTAGATTTACATAATCACAGACAAAAAAAAAAGAAAAAACAAAATGGTTGTTTCAATGGAAAGATGGATAGGAAAAGTGGCCGTTGTTACTGGTGCCAGTTCTGGAATTGGTGAAGCAATTGCAAAGCAATTAGTTCAGGAAGGAATGATTGTAAGTGAATTAGCTGAAAATTAATCAAAACACCAGTTTTAAATTGCGTATCCTTTTGTTTGCGCTTTAAATTTTATGCAACTTTGAGGATTATCCGAAGTTTCGCTCTTAATAAAATAAATATGCTAGAACCACTAACTGTAACTTAGTATTAATTAATTCTTACTACTAAATGCGTATTCAGATTATTTCGACATTTAAAGTAAAGTTCACTAAAGAAGAGTATTTGCACACGCCATTTTTAATTCAGATAGGCAATTATCATATAGCGACATGGCGATGTTAATTGATATTAAAAATTTTTTTATATTTAATAAATATATGTATTTATAATAAAAGTATGTATTATTAAGAGAAAATTAGCGACTTTTAATCTAAAGTAAGAATAGTTTTATTTTATTTCAAAGATCTGAGATCTAAATTTGCTTTCATTTTATTTGTTTAAATAGTAACAATAAATAATATATTTTTATTCTACAAACAACACTTTGGCCCCAATTGTGAAGCTAAGGGTCAACAAACGGTGCAATTATATACATTTATACACAATTATAACAATTATGCACAAAAGTATATTTATTAATTTTGCATTTATATTACAATGCAATAAGTTGGATCGGAACTCTATTAAATAATTTACTTATCTGAATTGTAGGTGGCAGCATTGGCAAGACGTAAAGAAAAACTGGACAAAATTCGAAATGAACTAGAAACAAAAGTGAATGGCACAGTTAATGGAAACAACAATATTAACAGTTGTAAAGGTGCATTTCATCCAGTAAAATGTGACGTGAGTAAACCAGAAGATGTGTCGGCAGCATTTAAATGGATTCTGGAGAATTTAGGACCAATTGACGTTCTGGTTAATAATGCGGGAATTGTCGATTTTCAATTATTTAGTGATGGTGATATCGATAGTTGGAGAAATATAATTGGTAAAAATTTATTGAAATGATTAATATGATATAGTAGTCATGAAATTGGTTAATTTTAGATACAAATCTATTTGGCGTCATTCTATGTACAAAAGAAGCATTAAAAATTATGAAATCTCAGAAAATTAATGGCCATATTGTTACTATAAACAGTGTCTTAGGTCATAATGTATCAAAGGAATTAATAGGAACTAATGTTTATCCTGCTACTAAATATGGCATTACTGGTCTATCGGAATTAATTCGATTAGAATTGGCAGTTGAAGGAAGTAAAATAAGAATTACTGTAAGTGAATATTCAGAATATAAAGATCCATAATGTCTGTAATAATACAGTCCTCCATAATTGAGAATTTAGCAAAACAAAAAATTAAATTTTAAAAATGGTTGTTAAGTCAATAAGCGAACTCTACTTCGAGTTCGACTCTTGTATAAGTTGTTTCCATTGGATGGCGCTGATAGTTCCAGCAGATATATTCATAGTAAACGACCTATCAGTATTTTTGCCAGCGTCCATAACATGGAAACTTGGAAAGTATCTGCAACATTTTTAACTTTTAATAGTTATTTAGTATTTATACTAAATAAAGTATAAATACTATAGTTAATAGTATTTTTAATAAAGAACAAAGAAGCAAACATGGCTGCTTCTAAGTTTATTAAATGCTAAACCTCTTTCTTATCTTAAAATATAAAAGTATCCGCTTATAATTCACATTCCACATTGTCTCAAATAGTTAAACGTATACAATTTCGGATTACTAATTACATAACATGTTTTGTGATTTAATTAAAGTTTATTTCTTGCTCAGTATTTTTATTATTATTTGGTTTATTAGAGTATCAGTCCGGGAGCAACTGAAACATCAATATCAAATGCTAATGCCGATAAAACCGTAGCATTTCAAAGTTCAATGTTAAGCGGATCTGATATCGCTGATGCTGTTGTTTATGTATTGGCAACACCGCCTCATGTACAGGTAGAATTTTTCTTTAAATCAATATGGAAACATAACGTTGGATTAGATATAATGGAAAAAGGTATTAATGATTTTTGTAAAATTATTTTCAGGTGAAGGAATTGACAATAAAACCTACAGGTGAATTATTTTGAATAAGAATAAAACGTTTATATCTATTAATTTAAATCTTTTTATGGTTAATGATTAGTTTTAATTTTAAATATATATTTCTAAAAGTAGAATACTGTCCTTTCGTTTTAATCATTTAAACTTACCTATATTCATCAATTAATTGATTTAAAAAAGTCCAAAATTCATTGGTTCACATCCAAATCACATTGCTATACCAAATGGAAATTACGCTAACTTAGATTTCCAGATTATCGGCATCTTCAAGATTGTCTACTAAATAAATTAAAATGAAAATAAAAGAGCTACACAACGACAGCAGAGTTGCGACAGAATTAAATACGGGGCAGTTTTCCTTTCAGTAATGTCCTGTATTGTGAGTTGCATCTTTGTCAGTATGGCAAATAATATCTAATGTACATGAAGGGCGTATGTATTAAGATCTTTTTTTACCTGTTTTCCAAGTTTAATTACATAAAATCTTTTCTGATCATATTACATGGATGTAATTTATATTCAATATAAAAACCATTAATAATGTATGTATTTACATTGTTAATCACTGTAAAAACCATACTAATCATATCATATTTTCTGTTGTAAACAATTTTTTTCGACATTTTTAAAGTTTAATAGTAGAGGATAATTGTTAAATTTTAAGTATAAGAACAAAAAAAAATCGTTTACGTTTAAATGAAAACGGGGCAATATATTTTTTATGTCTTTTTTATGTATTAAGAGCTAAAAGTATTAATTAAATTAATTGTATTATTACAATATTAATTAATTATTTAAATTAAAAGTATTATTATTATACATTAATTAACAAATGCATATTGTTTATTAGCATAGTGATAACTCCCATTGCTAGATGGCGCCCTTCTAGCATAGTTCTTTGAGAACCAGAGCCAGTATACATTATGAAGTACCGCATTCTGGTCATCAGTAGTCCATCAGTTTCATTTCATTCTTAAGTATTTACTTACATTATAGATTATATTATTTCACACATGATTTAATTATTTTTTAATTCAATTGTTCAGTTCGGATTGTATTACTTTGCACGTCTAGTGACTCTATTGCGAACTAAAAATTATCTTTCCCGTTATATTGAAAATAAGGATACTGTAGTCTTTTAGTAAATTTAAGTTGATAAGAAATTTAGCAATAAATAGTAGAAAAGTAAAGAATTTAACATTCACACCTATCATAATTCGGCAAGTTATGAAATTAAATACATATAAAAGACATAAAGTGGATATTTCAATATTTCGAAATTTAACCCTAAATTTTCCCCTAATAATCCATTCGAAACATGACCATCATTATGCTACATTTGCTTTTGACATTTAACATGACATTTTAACAGCATGAAATTGAAATTATGTGGTGTGAATTAACCTTTATACATCATGTATAAATGTATAGAATAATATGTATGAAATGGAATCCCTTAATGCTCTGTTTAGTACCTAAATTGATTGAGTCATTAGAAACCTTTGAAAAGGGGATGGGTGACTGTGATACGACAGAACATTATTATTATTATTATTATTATTATTATTGCAGGATAATATTAGTTGCAGATTCTTTAATATATTTCCAGTAAGAAACATAAAAGCCTCTAAAATTAGAAGACCCTTTCCACTCGCAACTGTTATTATTATTATTATGAAACAAAACATCATGATGACGTGACGTATTAAAACAAAGAGTTCATCTCATTATCATCCGGATCTAGGACAACTTCCTCCTGATTTCTATAATATTAACAGCTTTATACTACTATACTTAGTACTACTACAGTTTATCCTGCTTATATCTTTTGTTTTCCTGGCTTTGTAAGTCGAGTGGATCCTTATTATATCTCTACTGATCATGTACATTATGAAGAGAGTAGAGTGAAGTGGAGAGGGCGGACCATTATTTATATGGTATGGCGGTAGTATAAGGAAAGAAAGAGTCGGAATGGAAAGTGAATCTAAAGTATGTTTAGAGAAATAAGAGTCAAACTATGATTGATTCGTTTCAGCAATTGTAATGTTGTTATTTTTGGATAAGAATCATTTATTTCTTGAGAAATCGTGACAAATTGTCATTTTGTTTATACATAAATGAAAAGGCGTCTATGTTACGCCCCTGGAATCTTTTTCCATAAAAATTATCTTTGCGCTACACCTACACAAACAATTTCCATGATAAGCTGAAAAGTTTGTTGGAGAGGGTGCGGAAAGGAAAGTGGAGAAAGTGACAGATGAGAAAAAATAGGGGAGTTGTCGAGGTAACTTGATATTTCAATAGCCAAAGAGAGAGAGAGAGAGAGAGAAAGACTACAAGAGCAATAATTGTGAATATTATTATTGCTAGTATTATTATTATTATTATTATTATTAGTAATAGTAGTAGTAGGGAAGGATGAGGTATGCGTGCCATTTAAAAGAACGTCTATCTTGATTTTCCTGATGCTATACATACATAAATACAATCATCCCTAATTAGACCAGCAGCAGCAGCAGCAGCAGCAGCAGCAGCAGCAGCGGCAGCTCTTTAAAAACTTGGCGTTATGCCGACGATTAGAGAGCTTGTCAAATTTAAGTGACAGTGAGTAAAAATAGACAGAGAGAGAGAGAAAAGAAGAAAATAATGAAACAGCGTTTGTCCGTTTAATAATTTTTTGATCAGACTCAATTCTGATGGATTGTCTAATCATTTCGTTGGAACCAATACTTTCAGAGAGATATAAAAAATAAAGTATCGACTACTTGCATATTTTGATTGCATTGTTATCACAATCGTCTTAAAAGATCCGATGTGGAAAAGTGTCCGTTAATCGAGGTTTTACTGTACAATATATGTTGGTAGTGTCAGTGACTGCATGCTTGGGTGCATGATAAATATAACTGCATATTATAAATAAACGAAGATTATCAATTTGTCGTATTTTTCAATTTATATCATTGCCCTATTAAATTGTTTTTCCAACGTTAAAGCATCCATAGAATTGATAGATAATACAGTCAGAGGTTAGATTGAATAGAAATTTTACAGTTTTTTTTTTCTTTTTTGTTTTTGTTTATACATATGTATTATAGATTGTTCGATGGATTACTGTTTATATGAAGATAGTTTTAGGAGGTGATAAGCCAATCCGATAGCCAAAGTCAACCATAACAAATAATTAGAAACATAAAAATGAATAGATAACTATAGCGCGTGCACTTGGTGTAAAAGTAAAAGGAATCAATAAAAGGACTCAGCCTTGAGTTGATTTTACTCAATACTATAGTTGAATGCTATAGCATAATTGCAAGTTTATGCAATTTGAATTAATTTTACACTTACTAGTTGTCTTTCTAATCATAAAAAATAGATTTGTAATTTAAATTAACATTCAATTCCTTTGGTAAGAAAAATATCCGCTTAGTTCATTTTCTTTTGTCTATTAGTTTTCATAGAGTCACAACAACAGGTTACATTATTTTAATTCTATAGGATAAGCATTTATTAATTATCGTTTCCAAAGTAATTCAAGTAATATGGTGCTATCTCTAGATCGATGGATTGGCCAATTAGCTGTTGTTACTGGTGCTAGTGCTGGAATTGGTGCGGCAATTGTAGAAAAATTACTGAATGCCGGAATAAACGTAAATATAATATCAATTTCGCAAATAAATAACATCAAAGTAACTTAAATATAACAAGCACGCATGTTTTAATTCAAATAAATTTTTTCTACAAATTTGGCTTTGAATCTGTATGCGCATGTCCTTGAAATATTACTTTGCTCAACAAGTCTACCATTTAATCTTTTTTTATGAAAATTAATTTATACTATTAATTATAGCCAAAGATAATTTTAGCACTTAACTTGAACTAGCGACATTGTTTGACCATAGTAAAGTTCATATGACGAATTAATATTAGCTGTACACTAAATCGCAGAAAGATCCGATGATATGTCATACTTAGTGAAAAACAGTATACCAACATTATAACTATAATTTAAAAAAATTTGTTTAGATTAAATTAATATAAAATTTGATTTGTTCAAATTGGTACTTTGAAATGCTACTCTAGCAAAGTAAATAATTTTTCTTGGTCGTTCAGGAGGATTTGTTTAATATTTAATGTAATATGAATCAATTTTACTTACAAAATTTCGTAGAACTGTTTAATTTCTTTATTTCTGCTATTTTCTTCAGAGATTTGATTTGATTTTTCAATTAAAAGTAATTCTAGTAGCGTTTCAATTGAAAGTATAGTTGTCTCTGTTGTATACACATAAAAAGCGAGACAAAAACTTATCAGTCTTGTCAGTTGAATATTTTTAACATATCGAATTGAAAGAATTAAAGTAAATATTTGTTTATCTTTGTCTATACTTACGATATTAATCATTATTGAATATAGCTTCAACAATTTTATTTATTATTTAAAACAATTATCGTAATTCAAAAATTCCAAATATAATCGATTAAAATATCAATACAATTGCAAAAATAATGCTATAAAAAAAATAACAGCTTTACACAAAAATTATGACGTATCGAACAATGATGACGTAAGATCGCATCCTTTGACGCTTCAGAATATTTCTCTTTTTAAATTAAACGCACATATCAATCTTATGATCTGAATTTAATTTGTCTAGGTTGTAGGATTAGCTAGACGATCAGATAGACTATCAAAATTATCTCATCGATTTACCGACAAAAAGGGTAAATTTTATCCGATTCAATGTGACGTCTCAAAAGAAGAAGATGTCAAACATGCATTTGAACAAATACAAAAAATTGGTGCTGTTCATATTTTGATAAATAATGCTGGTACTTTGGTGAATGATTCAATTTATAAAGGCGAAGTTGGTGATTTTAAGAAAATTCTTGGTATAAATAATTTTAATCATAATGGCCGTCGTTTGGTTTGCACTAATATATATTTTCTATACATTTCAGATACGAATGTTCTAGGTGCATGTATTACAACAAAACTGGCAATTAAACAGATGATGGAACAACAAATTGCTGGACAAATAATTAATATAAACAGTGTTTTGGGTCATTACATTCACGATATACCACAAATGAGTCTTTATTCAGCTTCTAAACATGCTTTAACTGCACTAACTGAAACGTTAAGAATGGAACTGGTTCATTTAGATTCGAGTATTAAATTAACCGTAAGTAATACCGAATAGAAGTCAATGTCAATATGTTGTAATCCACAGAGGGTTAATCTAAAATTTCATATTCTTTATTTATTCACAGAGTCTTAGTCCTGGACCTGTTGAGAATACAGATTTTGATTTGACGAAATTGGAGGGTCACATTACCGATCTTTTAACACCTGATGAGGTAGCTGATGGTGTTCTGCTTGTATTATCAACACCGCCACATTTACTGGTAAGGCACATAAGTTTAGTTTAGAGGTTACAATTATTTTAATATTGAGTTTAATTTTGTAGGTGTCCGAAATCATTTTGAGACCATTAAAGCAAATATATTAACAATATGAATAATAAATAATCGTTTGCGATTGATACTATTGCTTTTTGTTCATAATTTAATTTAATTCAATTTTACAGTCTGTTTCTGAGTGGCAACGAATGGACGAAGCGAGGACTGAACGTATTGATAATACGTATTCCTAATTCCTATGCCTTATAATTATGATCGTACTTATTCGATTTCTCTACTGCTTTTTCTATATAAACTTTATTAAATTAAATCGTAAAAATGGAATTATGCCACGACCTTTTGATGTAGACTCAAAATTAAAGACCAAAAATAACCTTCTAATATTAAATGTAGAATACTAAATATATTCCCACAAAGGCCTTTTATAAAAATAGACTTCTTTTTATTATTACATATTATTAAAGAGACATAAAAAGGAATAAACCACCCTCTTGAAATAACTTTAACCTCCCCCATATAGTACTAAAACGACAGATTCTAACCCCACATTATGTTCCTATCTATAGCTTTCGATATACTAAATACTAATAGTAGCACTGAACCCTTCACCTTCTACTCCTACAATTTTATCTCTATTCATTGATCATAATGATTTCTACTCGTACAAAGTAACATGGGGATTAATAAAGTTAAATACCACGCCTATACATTATATTGATGTACTGGTATATCTATTTAAACTGTGTGCTAAAAATCCCTACTGTCTTAATCAAAACAAATCTAATAAAATCTACACACACGCACACACACATACACACACCGACAATAATTCAAACTATAATACAGGGTGTAAAAGAGAAAGAAACAACTATACTAGAGAAAAAGAGAGAGAGAAAGAATATGTTGTTGTTGTCATGGAGGGAAAGATGAATGAAAAGTAAAAGAGAAATAAAACGACTGATTAAATTAAGGGTGGTAGAATAATAATAATAATAATGAAAATAATGTTATGGAACGAGTATGAATAAGTGTTAGTTAATAGAGTATATTATTCGATAAAACTGCTTTAATTGAGTTTATCTGGATCGAAGGACCAGTAACTATCAACTATATTGCTCGAGAATAGAAATTGAATCGTGAGAATGAAAATATTTATCATTGGTGGAGTAGGTTTATACATGTAATATGTGCCACGTGTTCATGATGATGTATTCATTCAACAATATTTGCTTTGATTTGAGAACTGTCAACTTCAATTTCTTCTTTAATGATTAGATTTTCTTTTAAGCAGACACACTTCTAGAATTTTAGTTGTATTTTGAACACAATTTTAAATTTACTTTCAGACATAGAAACACAGGACAAAGTTAATTTAGTCTATCTGGTTCGAAGGACCTATTTATATTTACAGTACACATTAAATCGAAAATGTATCTGAATTCAATAGTATCAACTAGTAACCTCAAGAAATGTGCAATGTAGCCATGACTGCATGTCAGAAAAAATTTCTTTGAGTTTCCCATAAATTATTTTTTCAGTTTTTCCTATTTTTCAATGCACCTAATTTTCGTTGTCATGGAAAGTTTCTTAAAGTATACTTTCCAAATTCCTATACCACTCGAAAAACACACATAAATGATTGAAATTTACAAAGTTTGCGGCTTCCAGTTCGAAGGACCAAATATGTAGGTCTTTCGAGCTCGATGTGTAGATATTATAGTAGATAAAGCTGGAGGATGGAGATCGTATAACCGACGGAAAAATATATGTGTACAAAAAGCAGAAAAATTGGCAGCAGAAAAAAAAGGTTTTTTTCTTGTCTTTTTCAAAGGAGAGAGACAGACAAACGATGCAAAAAAAAAAAGTTAAAAGCCCGTTCCCCCTTCTCTACTACTGCAAGCTAAAATGCTGAAGCAGGGGGGAGACATCTTTTCGAAATATGGAAGGGATTTATTGGAGAATAAGCGAGGATAATAAAATACAATAATTTGAAGTGTATATCGATGGAAAATTGAACAGGATTGGAAAAATTATGGAGCAGAATAGGATTCGTTAGGCAGCAATTTGTGGCAGACAACGTGGGTGTGTGTGTGTGTGTGTGTGTGTAGGTGAATATTCAGCCATTCTGGAAATAGTCGACTGGCGTAGGTATGTGGTGGAGAAGAGGAGGAGTTATAGAAATAGAAAATCGAGAAATGAGAATTGTTTAGTCTGTTTCTATATCCTGTAATTTGGAAATCAGATATGCAATTTGTGTTCAGTGGAATATTTAATTGGAATGGCTGCAGTGGAAATATTTGAATGATGAAGAATTTAGTGGACAAAATGTTGTATTTGAAATTAAAAATTTTTGTCCAAACACTAATAAAATAACACTTAATTAGATTAGTTGATAATATACTTATTTGAATGAAGCTGCGGCAACACTGGGCACAAATTGTCACTTAAGATATATCGCCTAAGGCTACGTATCATATAAAAGGTAGAGTTTTTCCTAGGCGGAATGTCCTGTAACTGTTCTGTTTCCATGACCTCACATTGTCTAATTTAATTTAAATATTCAGTTAAAACTTATTAGGTTCTACAATTAATCCTCCGATATCATCTAACTAAAAATCCTCATCAGTTCCTGTTGATTTATAATATCTTCTCGAGTATGCCGCTGGTGAATTATCGAACATACCAAAGAAACCAAACCATTTTCTTTGATAGGCAAAAATTAAAAATAAAACTATTGGCAATGCCAATAAGATACCTATAAAAAATATGACTTTAACTTTGAATAATTAAGTTAAGAAGTGATAGCAGCAGCTTAACCTAACCAGATCATTGCTATACTTTTGACAGGTCTTCGTTGCTATGGTTGTCCATACAATATTGCTAGAATGATTTTTATATTGCATGCAAATTTTAATAAAAATATTAATTTAATGGAAAATTCTTAAATCATTACGTAAAAATGTTTATTCTGACAACATTGCTTTTCAATACCAACTATTATCTAGAATTTAATATGGCTGTAGTCTACTTATATCCAAAATTTGTGTTGGTCCACTATGTTTTAGTAAATATTTAAAAAGTGCAACATTGATCTAGTTTTACTTTATATACATGTATTCTTTGTAGTTGAGTACTGATGAAGGATTAATTTGAAAGGCCTCTATACACACAAGTAGTATAATGGAATTGAATGTTGTTTAATTCAATTTATGTTGTTTAAACGTTCAAATGTTCACACGAAAACAGTTCATCGAGTAACTCAGTTAAACTGCTGTTATATGTATTTTGATTGTGACTTATATGTGACTGTGAAAACTCTATTAACAATTCCCCAAAATGACCGTTCTACGGAGGTAGCCGTTATATCGGGAGGTGACCGTTAATAGAAGTCCCACTGTAATTATTTTCAAAAACATCACAGAACAGACACACCGACCTGCTAAGATTCCTATTAGAATAGGAGCATCATTTTCCGGATGTGCACCATAATAATCAAGACATCGCATTTTATAATTACGTTCGTATAAATGAACGAAACTGTTGCCTTCCATTTCTACTGGTGCAGCACATCTAATAAAATACTTATTATTATTTATAACATAATAGCTGGGATATAAATTTAAAGCTATGCGAATATTGGGCCCAGACAATATCGATTATCGAATAGACATAATAATAGATCAATCAGTCGATTAATCGATTATTTCTCTCATCTCTATATTTAAAATATGCCAATTGGTCAAATAAGATACAGTGTTGTATAATTGATTTTAAATGATTACCGAACTTGTACAGCATTTAATTTGTTTGTTTTCAAATTGAATTTAATCAAATCATCGACCATCCATTGATTTTCACATTCGCATGTCCATGGATTCTCTCGGATATCGATATCGGTTAAAAAATCCCATCTGGCTATTAAATCACTATCCAAATAGGTTAATTTGTTATTAAATAAATCTAACTGAAATAGAACAATCAAAGTATAGATATTAGAAACTTCATGTTTTATAACTCATTTTAAATACGATTAACTAGGTACAGAAAAGTGCAAAAGGATGTGATCTTACGTCATACTTAGTGAAAAAAGTGTACCAACATTATAGTTATGATTTAGAGAAACATGTTCAGATTAAATCAATAGAAAATTTGATGGGTTCAATTGGAAATGAAATGCAGCGCTAGCAGAGTAAAGATTTTTTCTTAATCGTTCAGGATTTGCTTAATATTTAATTAATATCAATCAATTTTACTTACATTAATTTCGTAGAACTGTTTAATTTCTTTATTTTTGCTATTTTGTTGACAGATTTGATTCGATCTTTTAATTAAAAGTAATTATAGTAAAGCGTTTCAATGGAAAGTATTGTTGTCTCTGTTGTATACGCATAAAAAGCGAGACAAAAACTCACCAGTCTAGTCAGTTGAGTACGTTAAATACATCGAATTAAAAGAATTAAAGTAAATATTTATTTATCTGCCTCTATAATTACGATATTAGTCGTTTTTAAATAAATCTTTAACAATTGAATTTATTATTTAAAACCATTATCGTAATTCAAAAATTCCAAATAAAATCGATTAAAACATCAATAGAATTCCAAAAATAATATTGACAACGTTGCACAAAAATTATGACCAAAATAACTGTGACGTGAGATCGCATCCTTTTGCGTTTTAGAGCATTTTTGTTATTGTTCACTGGTGTACACCAAGAATTATTGCGCATAGATTCTCTGCGCAGTGTAAACTACTTGATGTTCTGTACGATAACAAACAGTTCTAATTAAAGCAGTTGAAAGTATGTATTAAATATACAATCTAATCAACCTACAGCTTGATTCCAAGCCAGAGCTAATAAAATAGATAATGCTAATGTTTATTTACTATACCTTATGTAACAGTGGCCATATTGTCACCTCTTTCTCAATATTGCACAATGCCATTTCATCGATATGCTTTAATTCAATGTTATTACAAATATGTAATTCCTTAAGATTCTCTAAGCCACCCAATGCGCTTTGATTGATTATTTCCAACTTTTTCAAATTGCATAGATACAATGTTCTCAGAGTGGGCATTTTTGGAAAACCACTATAAAAACAAATTAACTGCATGTTTTAACGAACTTCAATGCCAACTTGATCCATTGTGACCAAGATTGTTATTAATAGATCAATCAAATTCCTTACTTTTTTTTGGTTAAATTCATAAAACCAGTATCATTTAAATATAAAACTGTTAAATTATGTGATTCAGCTAGTGCTTCTGGAACTGCTTCTATGGGATTACCACTTAGATCTAAAATATTTAGATATTTCGGTGTATGCATAATTAAAGCTGGCAACGTTGTAATTCCAGTATAGCTTAAATACAATTCCTACAATGCACAAGAAAAATACATGTATTTTAATAACATTTAAGTACATTTAATGATATTTGAGGATACTTTTAAACTTGGCAAACTGTCAATAGCCATCTCGGTATGATCATCGATATGACGAAATGGATTATAGCTAAGATCTAAAATTTCCAAATCGCTGGTATGCTCGAAAATGTTCATTGACAGTGAATGGAGTTGATTGTGATCTAAACGCAATTCTCTTAGAGCACGTAGTGGAAGTAGACGTTCATCTGAGTATAAACCCTTATAAAAAAAAAATCGAGAAACGATTATAAATCTAAAATATTTAATTAGTTCAAAACACCTTGTCTATTTTATACGTGTATACTCTTGGTATAACATTATTAAATTCTCAAGTCGATAAGTTTAATTATATCAATAAATACATATACAGGGTGGGGCAAAATAACGTATACACACTCACTTCGAATGCATTTGGTCGTATATCTTCTAAATCATTATAACTCAAAACCAACACTTCTAAATGTTGTAAATTACTAAAAGCATTATGAACAATTCGAAGAATCTCATTTTTAGCTAGATTCAAATATGTCAAATTACTCGATGGAAAAGTGACATTAAATTCATCGAATCGTTGATTGTTTAATGTTAATTTCTTATATGGATATGATTGATTGTTATTGTTGGAATCAATCCACATTGCACGTTTGTTTATGATATTTTTTACATCCTCCGAACATGTGACATCCACTTCGATTGGTGTTTCATCGTCTTTAATTTTACATTTACATTGATCGCATAGTGGCAGCTTTGATATTTGAATTATGTCACAATTTATTAACAGGAAATTAATACATAAGACCAATAGTAATCTAGAATTAATAGAAAAAGAAACATCGATTAATTTCACGCGGTTCGTATAATTATGGCCGATACTGTATGTTTGGTTGATTGAATTTTGAAAACAAGTAAACTTTGGGTGTTCCCGTTTGAGTTATATTTAATTAAGTCAATAATGAAGTGATATGAATGAATCATAATTAGACAGAAACGAGATTATTTTGAATTGTGAGGATGAGAGAGTAGAAAAGGGTAAATGCCATAGAGACGGACAGACATGTCCAGAAGTTTTCTCATTAACCTTATTAATGATATTCATTTCTGTTATTTGTAATAGTCAACAAAAATGAGAACAATGGTTTTCCTTATACAGTATCAGCCAGAAGTAGCATGTCTTTTTATCTTAGGAAACAATAGATTGATAGTCACTCTATGTTAAGGTTTAATTTAATTAATAATTAATTTAATTATAAAACTTACGTCTTCATTATGATTCTTCGAAAAAACTTTACGCTTTCAACAGTTCATTGATTGCACATCGCAATTTACTAATCGATTATAACAATTTACGGTAAATTAAGACAAAGTGCGACAAAATATATTATCAGTACAAAGATAACAACTCTGATAGTGATAATTTTTATCTATGTATTTATTTGGTTTCTCGATTGCGTGCATCATAAAAATAATGAAATAGTCATCTGTCACAGATGCCTGTACAGGGCGTTGAAAAAATTGATATAAATAAATATTCATTGACAGATACAAGATTATTTTGCTAATCGCATTTATTTGACTGAACACTTAGGGATCATTAATGTACGATTTCCCCAGCAATGAAAACATCATGGGAAAATTCCGTGAGAGAATTATAAGTGAAAGAAGGAGTACTGTGAATAGGATTTTTTGCAAGACAGTGCCCGTATACCTAATAATAATAATAATAATAATAATAATGTTTATTCCTGCAGCGAAAATAATGAGGCCCTTAAAAACGTTGCAATGCTTTGTCACGTTTAGGTATGTAATACGAACGAGTGGTATATGTATATCAAAATATATATATATATATATAGTATAGACAAAATCCTAATAAGAATCGAGATAAGAATAATGGTGGGGATCAGAGCTGAATAAGTATCTAAGGTTAGAATAAGTACTTATGGTGGGAATTGGAAAGATGAGTAAGAAACCAGTCATTGTCTTGTCTTAGATGCAACGTGGTTTATCTGGATCATGACGGATTGACTTATTTATTTATATGTATAAGAAATATATGTGTATATACAGAGTGTTTGAAAATTGAATATTTCATTGAATTTTCAATGAGAAATCAACTGCTTCTTTATTCAAAACATCATCATTTTTTTGTCTAATAGCACTTCTACAGCTTTCCATCGTTTCCTTTTTTTTAGTTGCCAGAACAGAATACATTTTTATGTATCTTTTTTCAAATAAACTTATTATTATTATGATATGCTATTACACCTTCCGCCCCGCTATATGAGTCTATCCACGGGGAATTACCGTTGCACAGCAACCGTGATACGGAGGCGTGGCCACGCCAAACCAATCACATTGCATAACAGTTATACGCTCTATATTATTATGTATAGAGAAATTGAAGTTATGGAAGTGGTGGGGGTACGGGATATTAGAGGGAATGATGAATATCTCAGGGATTTGAAGGTAAATTACTTCGTTTAGCTGGCAATATGCGGCTATATTAGAGGAAGTCAGTTTTGATATACAACAATATAACGTAGGTATAATAATAATAATAATAGTAGTAGTGATTTTAGTATTATTATTATTACTATTATTAATAATGGAGTTTTATTTGGAAAATTAAGAGAGTAGCAGGTGAATTAGAGAATTTGTTGAAAAGCAATTAGCGAAATTATGCATTTACGATTTCAATTGCATTTTACCTTTCAGGTTATGTTTATTGTTTATTTTATCGAATTTCCGCTGAAATTATATTAATATGAACATTCTGTAATAGACTGTGTTTTGTCCCTATTTAGATTTTTATTATGTGTATTTTTATTTATTTACTTACACCCTGTATATAATCTGTTATATTTTCATTAGCAATAACTTGACAACACCGGTCTAATTACGTAAAATCCTACGTGTATTAATCAGTGTTGATTTCTGACTTTAATTCCATTTCTTGAATAATTCGGTTACTTTAGTCCGTATCTGTATATGAATGCTTTTTGCATATATAGTAGTAGTAGTAGTAGTAGTATTAGTATAACATGTATGTATAGTTGCAGTTGCCTATTGCCATTTGAACTATCGTATATGTATTTATAGTAGAAAGGATGAGTTCCACGGGTAGTTGGGGGTGGTAATAATAATCTAGAGTAAAAGAGACAGAAAGAGAGAGAGAGAGAGAGAAAGAGGTGGAGAAGGAGAGACGGAGACTGAGGAGATTGTTTTCATTAAAAGGCATTATAATCAGAATGGATCGGGTTGACAAGGTTTTCATTGGGGTGGCGTAAGCTTCCTTTGATCACAGTTTTAGTCACTTGATTTGCCATGTAATTAATTTAGCAACACAAATGGATTGATTAGGAATATGACGGGAATAATAATAATGATAATAATTAAATTTTATGTCAAATATTAGTCGGAATAATTGATAATTAATTGTGTAATTGAAAGAATTAAATTAATCTATTACTATTGATATTATTTCCATTTGTATATTCACTATAAATTGAAGCGTACATTTCAATGACGTGCATGCACCTTTCGATTATACAAATTATTATTCTATCATGCAAAAGTTTAACGTAATTAATAAATTTTCGCCATTTAAACAGAAATTCCATAATATCATAGACATCATTTTGCTCTATTTCGACTCTCTATCTCTAATCATAGAGCTGATGCATATTGAAAATGTTCAACCCCACAAAACGACAAAATCGGAGGGGTTAAATTGTTGTGATATCGATTCGTTGGAAATATCAAAATTGCTTTCCACCCTCATTTAAGGGTAGCAAACTAGAAAATGGGGGCGGTAACTTACACGATCATAGTTGGCTTTGCTTAAATCGTGATCGTGGCCAGTTAGATTTAGTTGAGTGTTTGTTTGTTGGTTTTTGAAAAAAAAAAAAAACGATCCCGATATTTGTCCATCGGATTATTGTTAATGCTAAAGATTCATTATTTGCATTTGTGAACATAGTTGTGGAATTTTGTTGGTGTGAAATTCGATGATTTTGTTGTAATGATTTTGATTATGATGATTGACGTAGGTGATTTCTAATTGTGATATATTGATTGCTGCAAACTAGATGGAAATTGATGTGAAAAATATCGAAATGAATGGTAAAAACTATGTTCCTGAATCGACGAATTTGTCACAAAATCGAACTAGTTTTCTAATCGAAGATATTCTCTATCGGCAAAAATCTAGTGAAAATAATCATCATCAGTACGAGGATACGTCACTCTGTCAATCATATCCGTCAAATCTGTCAAAAATAATAAATGTCAGTGGCAAGCAAAATCACCACCACCACTATAACAACAACAACAGTCATCAACAACAACAACAACAACAACAACAGCAAGAATTAAATAACAGTTTCACTCATCCAAGGGCATTTCATCATGTCCAATCACAATCTCAAAAACTATCATCAGAACACCATAACCACACTTTGAAAAATCAAGATCGAATTAAAGAATACGGTAGTAATTCCGGCGGTACTTCACCGACGGCCGGGAATTATTTACATGGATCTAGTTTAATTTCATCGGGTTGTGGTGGTGGTGGTGGTACATTGATTCAAGGGTTTCCAGCAACTAGCACTGATAGTGGATATATACAAGTAATGGGTGCTTTAGGTGCTTATTTAGGTTCACCATATAAAACAATTGGAGAACCGTATTTTTTAGCACAAGGTAGGTATTTTCATTTACATATTAGTAGGCTATGAACCTGAAATGGAAAATCAAAATATATTCTTCTTATTATGGTTGATTTATACAAATTATTCTTATTTTGGTTGATCACCCTGTATGTATTTATTGTTAAATGTAAGTTTAACCAACATAGTTTCTAATAATTAATAACGTTCTATGAAAAGGAGTATTCGTAGTTGCCATTTTCGATGCAGATCGACAGTTATCATGTTGTGACATAATGTTAATTGCTGCTAATTTTTTTTGTATGTTTAATAAATATATTATATCGGAGTACCCGACTTCCGGGTTGAGATCACTAAATTACAACATTTTTAAATATCATTTTGAAAAATTTTTGAATTTACAGTACAACAGATTTGTCTTTAGCTACTAAACTTAGCTCGAAATTAATACGTGCGCTGTAAGATGGCGACATAATACAATGTGTAACCGTATACACAGGGAATCAAAAATATTATATGTAATGATATAACGATAACGATATAAAAATTAACGATCAATTTATATAACTTTTATCCTAAAAATAAGTAAACTTTTATTTCAAAGCAAACCATGATCTGTGTAATTTTGTTTTCATAATTTGTTCAAAAAACAACAAATTTTGATTATAAAACAAACATTTTGACCACAATTTTAAAATATACAGGTTAGATAAGAAGTAATTATATGCAATTCTTTGATTAGTCTTGCATTTTCTGATATAATAAGTTTGACTGGAAATGGCCACAGCACATAACTACCTTTTTAGAGATTTAATATAACCGTGCTCTAGCTATAACAGCAGTATTTTTGTTATTTTCATACAGGTATTCCATTCCATCATACATTGTTTGGTAGTACAGCAAGTGAAATATCACTAAATGCTCTAAAACATTGCCGAAGGCGAAAAGCTCGAACAGTTTTTAGTGATCCACAGTTAACTGGTAATTTTCAATTTATTATTTAGTAAATGGCTCGCCGCTGCCCAGGTTAAAAATAAAGAGATAAAAACTACCAGTCTGACAATAAAAAATTGTTTAATCCAATCTTTAAAATGAACATATTGATCGTTGATACTACAAGCCAGTAGCTGAAATTTTCATAAGTTTGTGTAATAAAATAGATAAGTATTTCATCCAAAAAATGGCGACACATTAAATAACATCTACACTCATTCTCACTTGTCATTTACATAAGCAATTCTACTTCTTAATAAATGCCAAATTGCTCGACATTCTGTTAAATCTCCATAAAACCTCAAATATAACTTATTATAATATGTTTAGGTTTAGAAAAACGATTCGCATCCCAACGATACTTATCAACACCAGAACGTGTTGAATTGGCAAGTGCATTGAGTCTGAGTGAAACTCAAGTAAAAACATGGTTTCAAAATCGACGAATGAAACATAAGAAACAAATGCGAAAAATTCAAGAGGAACGAACAAATTCGTCGCGAAAAACATCATCGGATGGGGGGCGAGGGAGTAGGGGTGCAGGAGGAGAAGATGGTTGTGGTGGTGCTATAGACAAACATCGAACAGATACTTCTAGTAAGTAATAGGTACTAATTTTCTGTTTTTGTTGCAACCTTTAAATGGTAGTGTAGTATAGCAAAACGGATTCTGGGCCAAAATGCAAGATGGTCACAAACAGCGGTCATTATAGGCGATATTTGGCTGTACTCAATAGACGGCAGCCATCTTAGATTTTCATTTAGAATCAGTATTGTTATAGCAATATAACGTTATTTCATTTAATCAGTATAGAAACAATTCCACAAACCTAACCTCACTGTTCACCTAAAATCCAAAATTAAATAAAGAAAAAACTTAACTATCTTCGGCGCCACTGCAGTATATACACTATACTCTAATCTAATAATGACCAATAAGATTTCCAATTTTCTTTTCTTAAAGAGCAAAGACTTTGATGACGACGACAGAGAGAGAGAGAGAGAGAGAGAACGAATATTTAAGTTAGGTTAACTGCATGTATACGAAAGCAAATGAAAAGGGGGTGAGGCGCTGAGGTCTCATCACAATGATGATGATGATGATGATGATGATATAAGGGTGTAATCAAAGGGCAATTAGAAAGCTAACTTTATGAACTTGATAAATTTCTTGGCGTTACTGTACCAGCATCTTAAACATCAATTAAGCAAGTTGATGATGTCTTTGAGGAATTAAATTGACGTCGTTTGAGATGTATATATATATATGTAAGTGACGCTTACAGTTAGTTAGGTTAAGTATATAGAGTGAGCGTCGCGGCGCTTCTTTTCAATGTTGTGTTTGCACTAATGAAATTTCCGACAAATTTTCGGAAAGTTTAATTAGTAGAGTGTTTTATGCGGGTGGAAGAGAAAAAGAGATAATATTATAGGTTAATAATATTTATCTTAGTTTTATTGTAATATATGCAGATTTGTCCAGTCGAATTGTTTCATACCATAATGAATTTACAAACATTTGTTTGTTATGGATAGTTTTTTTGCTATTATTGTTACAGTTTGTACTATATGGATTTTGACATATCGTTAAATCTCTTAATCTTACATATTGAGCTTGAACGTCTCGAATTCCCCCATTCTATATCCAAATCGGAAGGGTAAATCACCGAAAATAGAGGCTTACCCTCTAAATAATATATCTACATTTATATCCAAGTATTTATCTTCTGTCCCTTTGGGACCCCATTAAAATCGTATTAAATCAAAATAAAGAAGAAAAACGAAAATCGGAAAATCATCACATCAGTTTCATGACATTAATTGGTCAATTTAAAGTCTAAATTAAAGATTAAAAGTAACAATTTTCTACAGATTATACGTTCTAATAATCATGCAATAATGACATGAAATTACTGTTTTAATACTATTTTGTTTTTTTTTTTAATTTCTCTAGATTCAGCACCAGCAAGCCACAATCATCCACCACCACCACCACAACCCCCAAGTACATCAGAGTTTTCTGGTACAAATTCAGATATAAGTAGCGATTGTGACAGTGATATTGATATTGTTGGCGATACAAATAAACAGCAAATTTTATACACGTATAAATGAAAATGATAGAAATTAGAAGATTCTTCGTAATAAATTCTAATATACCATAAAGGATGGTCGATTCTAGTGCCATCTTTTGGAAAATAATGCAATGTGAATATAGGTTGAAAACATTGCAGTTATGGAAGCAATTTTATTGATATTTAATTAATATAATAATAATAATAGTGTTCAATGTTATATTTATTGTATAGTGCCGTTTGTAGAGAAATAAAAGCTCATAGCTTTTTAGAACATATTAACAAACAGCGACAGTATATTCGCAGGCTTTTTGAAATTAGAGTTAGAGTGTCATACAACACAATAATAAATTACGGTTAGTTGTTTTGTTTATGCCAATAAATACAATTAATATGTATTATTAATATATATTTTGTTTGTAAACACAAAAAGGAAATAGTAAAGGAAAATGTGAGTGATTCTAGTCAACTATTGTGTTAAAAATATTGTAATAAAAATAATATTTAATTTGTTTCTATTGACAATAGCACTTGCTGATATTCCACTGCCTTTGTTTTTCCTTGGCATAAATATAAAAGATTTCTAATCGATTTTAAATATATATCTGTTTGCAGAGCCCCTCCATGGGACTCGGTATGTTTCTATTCCAGCTTTATGCATACTATGAATCATATTAGAAGTTTTGAATGAATTGGAACAAAAGGCTTTACCGATTAGTAAGAATTCTTGATCAAATTTTTTATCGATTTTAACAGCAGTAATGATGAAATAAATTAATAATTGACATCATTAATTCAAATTTATTAAATAATTCTACGTTGATTTTTTTTATGACGAAATTGCTAGACAGGATGGACTGTTACACAATCGAACCCTTATATTAATTGAATTGAATTCTTTACGATAATAATAATAGATACATAAATATAAAAAGAAGACATGATAATAATATATATATATAGTACAATAAAACTATTTAAAAAATAAAATATTATTATAAAAGCAAAATTAAAATAGGTACAAAAAATCAAGGTAATCAAATTGATTAACTAGGTACATTAAAAAAAGATGTTTAGATAATAATGGCAACATCGATTATTACTAGTAAATGGTTGAAGAACTACGAAGTACTGTAAGAAAAAGACGAAACGATAATTTAAGAATGTTGATAAAAGAAACGGCAGAAGTATCTACACTTCAGTAGTCAAGTTAAGTTCCAGCAACAGCAAGTGCTTCAATCTTAAAACGGAACAAATTGAGCTCAAAACTACTACATTGTGTTTCGTCTTGTTTTTACAGCACCCGCTCGAAATGCAATTCCATATTTATATTGCACATTTGATGTACGTTATTAAATTGTATTTAGGCACTAAAATATGGTAGTATCAAACACTAACTTAAATGGAGGTACATTTAATTAGGCTTATCTCTGATATTAGTAATATGAGAGTATTTAAATGGAGGATGAAAATGAATAATAATTAAAAACTGTTGCTACATTTTGCTGTGTATTTAGATTAATTAAAAACTTACTTATTTTGACACTGAGAAAGGATTACAAACTACACCTATTAATTATTATTTTGTTAAATTCAAAATTACAATATGCAATTAATAAAATTAATCGTTATTATTTATACAAATATATCAACATTTTGGCAATGAAAAATATTAATATGTATTAATATTCTACTTCTACAAATATTAAATCAATCGGAATGATTATCAATTCCTCTAAATCCATTATATCCAATAACAGTAAAACTTGATTGATTCCATCAATCATGAAACAAAATTAAAAACGTGTTAAACAATCGATATTTCCGTGTACTTTGAAATTTTGGCCACAAGTTTCTATTTGACAAATTGACAATTTATAAACCATTTCAGAAATTGTAATTAATAAAAACTAAATTACGATCGGTAATTGTTAAAGCTCAAACAGGTTAAAATATCTTATACTAATCAAACCTGAATTTATAATATCTAATTAATATCAATTGAAAATTATTATTATTATTATTATTAATTAATTAAGTAGTTAAAAATCACAGTATATTAGTTTATTTATCTCATATGTGTACGGGAGGATTAACGATTATTATTGTGCTTTTAATTCGGTTAGAAAGCACCCTTTCGTATCGTCGATTTCCTGATTATAAACCTAATTCAAAAATCGAAAAATTGTCGTTGCGCCACCGAGTATTATTAAATGTTTGCCGAATGAATTTTCTGCTGCATCATATCCAATAAAATATCGGAATATTGTTGCATTAAATCGATAACTGAAACGTTCCCACTTGCTCTTTTCAATACTAAATCGTTCAGTTTTTTAATCGCATCCGTTTGATTAACATCGATATTTCCATTGGATTCTTTGAATTCGTTGAATATACAATCGTGAACCACCTAATCAATATAGAATTTTCCTAGTTAATATTAATTTAAACAAGTACCATAATGTGTCCACTTGCCTTATGTGTTTTAATTAGAGACATTTTAATACAATCCAAAGCGTCCGATTGAATTTCCCCGTCGGTATCTTCATTTTCTTTTAATTTTTGATAGATTTTCACTACATTGTCAGCTGTTTTTACCAACTGGCGACTAACATTTTCACATAATTGATTAGAAACTGTTGAACCACCAACAAAATTATAATTAGTAAAATATACAGGGTGTTCGCGTACGATGAATAACATGTTAATGACGATTAGATCGGATATAAAAGTATGAATTAAAAATGTATATTACTGATTAAAATAAATGGTATTTTATTTAAGAATAAATGAAACTTACACTCTATTGATGAAAAATCAACACTCTCACTTGATAAATCGACATCTTCGTTGGTTAGGCGATCGTCAAAATGTATTGTGTGACGTGAAGCTAAAAACATTCATAAAAAAGGCACTTTCTTTTAGTACTGTTAGTTATATTAGTTCAACCATTCTATTCTATCTTATTAGATACTTATATGAATATATGATTAACTGGTAATTAAAAATGGAATCTACTTTTAATTTCTTATTAGTTCTCAGATTACGTAGTAATCAAGTAAGACTTGTTTTATTCGCAGTGTTCAATTGTCATTAAGCTCCGCCCAGTTTTACTCACTTTTCCTTTGCTCTTTATTATTCATATGACGTTTAGAGCCTTGCCCATTCTCGAAACTTTGTTGTCGACTCATTCTCGGTGGCACTTGAGGTTTTTTAAACATTTCTTCATCATCGGAAGTCGAAACATTATCAATACCTATTTGATTTAAGTTACCTATTAAAAAAAGAATAAAAATTAATCTGAAGAACAACTTAAATATATCGATCTAGCCATACTTGTCGAATAAGATTGTTTCTTTCGATTTTGTAATGTTTTTTGATTGATTTTATTATGGGAACTAATTGTTGGACGCATTAATCTGGATACTTTCTTCTCATTGGCATCATTCTCGGAATCGGAGTGTTGATTCAATACAACACTGGATTTACTGCGCATCATTGAATTGTTTTTGACGTAACGTGGAGTCATACGAGCCGGTGGAGTTGGTTTTTTAACTGTGCAAATTACAACAAAATCATTAAATTAGATAAGTGTTTAGAAATAAGGAAGAAAAAAAGTAGCAAGACAAAGAAATAAAAGAATAAATACTAAAGCAATTAAGACAACTAAAAATTGATAAAAAAAAGAAGTACAACTAAAATCAGCTTGAATTTCTCCAAATCTACAACTACTAAATACAATTATGAACAATTTGCCAACAATGCACGCACAACTGTCTCAACCTTAAAACGGCATAGTATAAGAAATAAAATGAAGAATACTGAAAAGAAACTAAAATACAGTCAGCAATAATTAATAAATTAAATAGATTATTATTAGTAAAATAATAGGCAACACCAGCAGCAATAGCAATAGTACGGATCCACTTAAATAAGCAGCTAAATGTACTTACCAACCGGTTCTGATTGTCTTGTTGGTTTAACAACATTTTGCATGCTCAAATCGCTTAAGCTACACGATCTCCGCAAGCTGGAATCTGGACTAGAAGGCTCATCTAAATAGACTGCAAATGACATGCAATAAAAACAAAGAAAAAATACTAACGATAAAATGGAATAAAACAATGAATAAAATAAATGTGTCTTTTGTTTATGTGATGTATAACTGAAACGAAAATAAGCACCAGCTAGATTTACACATGCAAATAAACAGGATTTTTAGGTTATACATCAATATCAATGCCATTGATATTGACAATGGACAATATGATGATATAATAAAGCCATTCATAAATAGGTGCACATATAACATATACAACAGTGTAGGTATTTAAACACACAACAAAACATAAAGCTAAAAATAATAAAAAAAAAATTGATAATTGATATATTTTATTGAATTATTACAAAAACAGGCAGCATTCTCTAGATCAATTTTAACAATAAATTGTATTGTCTATCTATAAATAAAATGATCTACATAAACAGTTTCTATATACAATAATATAATATTCATGCTCAGCCAGGCTATCATCAGCCATTCTAATCTAGAACTAAAATATTCAGCAGTTTATCCAAAAAGCAGTAACATTCTTAGTATTCCTGGTAAATATACTCTCAAATCACCTTCTCTATTGTTACTACTATTGTTTTGATGACACTCGTTCTTCCTAGATGAATTTCCATTTGCATTCTCTCCGTCACTACCACCATCTGGACAACTACTCTTACATTCTAATCGTCTTTCCACAAAACTTGGCAAACTTAAATTTCTTCGACGAAGTTTAACCGCAGTGGTTTGCAGTTTGGTTAAATCATTGTAGTAACTGTGCGATGATGTTAAACTTTCGTACATCGATGATAAGACCTTAACTTTATTTTTCGATATATTTTTCCTGTAAATTTCAACTAGAGTGTTGATTTTATGGATTTTTCGATGAATTTCATTTAGAATTTTAATGTTCTGTAGGGCCTTAGCAATTTTATCCTGTGGTGAATGCCTTTTATTCGACTAGAATTGATTTAAGATTAAATAAAAAAAACTCTAGACACACGTCACTTAATGCGAAAGCAATGTGTGAAAAAAATTCTAACCCCAATCTGTCGACAAATATTTAGAATAACCTTTGACCCCACACTGCACTCGCATAATTTTAATAGTGTTTACCTCATCCGAACAATCATCTTTAGACTGTTGTTGTTGTTGGTGGTAGTGGTGTTTTAAACTTTGTTTATTTAAAACATTTTCCAATTGTAAAGCTGTATTTTTATTGATTAAACAACCACTTTTGCCAGACCAAACATTTGATTCTAAACTATCAAACAAACCTTTGGTTGATTCATTATCTGAATAATAATAACGACCACTGCTACAACTGGGAACATTTAAATTAAGTTCTAGTGAATCTAAATCCATTTTGGATGGCGGTGATTTTTTATCTAAACTGTCATACAGTTCGGTTAAGATGTTTTGCTGATCGGTTTTGTGGTTACTACTGAAAAGTTTTAATGAACTTTGCCTATACATACACGTCTAAATGATTTCTGAATTAATGTGAATAAATCAAGTTCAAATTTACCCTATATTACTTTTCACTGGTGCGCATGCACCGGCCTCTACTTCACACTCAATATTTCGTTCTTTAAATTTTAATTCTAACGTATGTTCACCGATAGTGGGCTCTTCCAAATCATTCTTCTTTGCGTTATTCAACATTTTTTCAGTGTTTGATTTTAATGTCGAATTATCCCCATGACTAGTATTATTATTTTTATAGAAGTCTTCTTTTCGGATGTACTCGTATGTTGTTTTATTTTTTCGATTTTTCGAACTGTGTCTGCGCACAGCTTTGGGCGGTTTATGGGTTATTTTCTCATTTGCATTTAATAAACCTTTAGCAAATAAATGCCGATCCAGACTGGATGTTTCCTTTAAATTAATTAAAGTTTATGTACTGAACTGTGAATTGCATAAATCTCGGCCACCAGACCAATTTAGTTAAAATATTAGGCGATGCCACTCAAACATCGTGAATAGTATTTTATTAAAAATATCCACGTACTTGAATATTACTTCGATTTGAGTTTCTTTCAAAATTAATAGTAGACAACGTGAAACAACTACTACCAGAGTTTCCATTTCCATTATTTTTCCCACGTCCACGTTCTTCGAATATATCGAGATTTTGATCGGGTTTGTTATTGAGTACATTACAAAATTTACTTTTATATTGTTTATTTTTCGAGGCCATTGTTGGTATGTACATTTCACTGTTTTGAGATTTATTGATAATTTTCTTTGGAGATTTTGTTACTGGTATGTTTTCTTTACTGTTTTTTGGATGTTGAGATTTAGTATTTTTTGAGGGATGAGCAGTTTCAACGAAAAACGCCACCTAGTTAGCAAAGAACGAAACAAATTCCAGCATTAAACCAATTCGAATCGATTAGATAACAAAGGCGGTGCAGCATCCGTATTAAATAGTTAACTACTAGTAGATAAATACTAACCGGTGGTTTTTTGTTATACTGAGCAATACTATTCTCAAATTTAAGTAATTTTTTTTGAAAATCTTCCGATCCACGTGATTTTTTAGCAACAATTTCCTGTGGTGTTTCAAAATCCGTTTGCGTTTGACATGTTTTAAAATTCCTTTTGGTTTGTTGCTGTTTTATTGATTCAACTGCGAATTTATGAACTAGCTGATGGTCTTCTTTCTCATCATGATAATTGGTAGTACTATATGGATGTTCAATGAAATTTTTTGGTAAACTAGACGACAATTCAACTTCGAAATTTGATGAAATATTTTTCGGAACACTTTGAGAATGGGGTATGTCACTTTGACACTTGTAAATTAAAAAAAACGAAAAATTAGAAAGAACAACCAGCGCATAAAAGTGGATGAACATAATTGTATAGATAAGCGACGATACCTGAGATACGAATTGTTTCCTTTTATCCTCAAATAAAATCTCTAATGGGGCACTTTTACAATCGGAATCATTCGATATAACACTTTCTAAACTATTACAATAACTTTTCGCCGAGCCAACATAATATTCGTTAAAATCTAGATTATTATCATCGGAAAGTATACTTTCTTGACTGCCGCAGCCACCACTATGGGTTGAGTTTTGATTCAAATAAAACGATTCACTTTTCGGTATTTCTTCTAGAATTATAATTTAAGCAGTTTGATTAGAATGCGATAGAATATTAAATTACTGAGATCATGTACTAGAAGAATCAATCTACGACATGATTTCAGTAATTCCCAGTCAACTACACGTATTAATCATAACTAAAGACTTAACCTAACCTATACATTCTTCCTGATATCGATAAATTTCATTATTCGATACACAGCGCCGAGGCGGAATGAGTTTTTTCGACAATTTCTTCGAGCTAAATGTAAAAAAATTATAATCTTCCAACGAATCCGAACTGAAATTTCCCTCTTCATCTTCTTCACTGTTATTTTTTGCAAGTTTTTTACCGCCTTGTTCTTCTGTATTGGGAAATTTTCTATCGATTTCATCGTATTTCTTATTGAAATCACGACTGAATTTCTCGATATCATGGCACACTTTTTGAAAATTTTCATTTGTTGATTTTTTTGTGTCAAAATCCAGGAAATAACTACAAATCATTTGATTACACATTAAGGAACGTTCATTAAATCAAATTCTATTTTGAATTGAATAAAATTTTCATAAATAAATATCGAGTTAGATTGGATACTTGCATAAAATTAATTATAATACTTCAACTCTAAATCATTTGCAACTAATTTATAAGAAAAGTTCTTTTATACAAATTACTGCTCACACTTTTCGAACACCCTGTATACAACACTTTACTGTATAACACAGGATGCTCTACAAATACAGCTATGTTAGTTTATATGGAGTATTTAACATGCTGCCAATTTACTTACAATTAAATCTAACATCTAAATTATGAATCTTTCCTACCTGACACTTTGTCTCTGCACTGCATCCGCACTACAAAGCTGTTTTTGTTCGACAACAAAATCAGAAAATTGCCTCTCCTCATTCACCGGACTTACCGGTAAGCTTTTATGCATTTTATATTTCGTTAAAGTCTTATCTAATTTCAATTTTCTCGGTATAATAAAATCATTGATTAATTGATTCTTTTCTGGACTTTTTGTTGCCAATTCTAAACTTTCACGAAATCGTTTACTTTCATTATCGAAAAATACACTAGTATCGATATCGTCATGGCTATCTGGATTTAAACAACTACTCAAATTCAGTACACGATTCAATTGTGTTGTACTCTTTTCTATGTCACTCATAAGACAACCGCACAATTGTAAATTTGCCGGTACACTTTTACTGGATGGTACCGATAGTGTTGAAGTTGTCGACGTTTTTACCGGTGCCGTCGTCTTTGTCACAGTGGCATCAGATGCCAGTGGTAACGTCATCGTTGAGGATGTTGCACAAACGCTGCAAGGATCTATTTTATTCATTGCCGTGCTATTAGTTGAAGCATTATTACTATCAACATCTGCTGCTAATAATAAGTAGGTAAGTGAGGTGTTAGTAATTAGTAAATTAATCATAAAAATAAATCAATTATGTTATAATCAAAGTAAGATTAGTTCCTACAAGGCATATACTATTACTTTGATTATAGTTGTGTTAATCTACGATTAAATAATGTTAAAACTTTAAAACAATGACACATTTATAATTTATAAGCTTACGCTTCTTACCTTGTTTCTTTGACCATTTATCTCTTTCAGGAATATGACTTAAGTCGTGAATCGATTGACTATATTTCAATGGATTAACATGACCAACCTGAAATATGAATTGAATGACAAAGATAAGTAAACGAAACAATTTCTAACCAACACAATATGTAAACTTACACTTTCTAATTGTTTCTTAGTTTCCGCTATTCTTTTACTCAATTCCTGTCGTTTTTTAATCGCATCCGGATTGGACTTCGTTTGTTTAATCGCATTTATTGCATCGATATTTCTGTTACTACTACTACTACTACCACCACTATTAGTAAGAAATTTGGATGAAAAGGAAGACTTATTAGCTGAAAAAAAAAATATTATATCAAAAACCGCCAAAATATTAAAAAATAAAATGATGTCAGTACTTGGAGTAAGATTATGTTGCCCGTCATTAGTTCCAGACATGCTTTCGAATGTCGATTGTAAGTAACGTTCTCTATTCACCAACTGATCCAGCGATTCAGAACTAACAGAGAAAAGTGACATTGGATTGCGATCGGTATTTTCACCGCTCGGAGTTGATGCCTAAAATATTCAGTTAGATATGCAATAATCATTGTAGACAGTAACATATTTATAACATACATCATCCTCATCATCATCTGAATCGTAGGTACCAGCAGTTGAAGCTTGTTGTATAACGATTTGAGGTGCTTTTTTCTTTCGTTGTGATTTTCGAAGTTCATCAGCATCAATATTGGTTACAGTAAACTCACTTCCACTTGGGGATTCAGCTAATGACGGATAATATAAAGGTCTATGCCTGTAACAATTCCATATAATGCTGGCTAGGCTAGCGTAGTAGAAATTATTTCGTTAAAATACCCTACCTATAATCGGTGTCTGAATCCAAATCAGCATCATGAGCTGTTGATTCGGCCTCTCCTATCGCACTATCATCATTCATTATCCATCTTCTACTTTTATTTCTCATCGTTATATTCTGTAAATGAAAAATAAATCGAAGATTGATACACAAAAGATATTTATGATTATTAGACTCAACCATAATGGAACGCTTGGCTTCATTAATTCACGCCACTGCTCTCTAATAGTTACCTATCCAATTTCACTTACTTTAGAAGATATTATTATGCTTTCCTCTTTATTTTCCTGATACATTTTCGTTTCGGTACCACTATCAAGCGAACTATCTTTCGATCCATCCGAATCAGTTTTTCGATCTGAATTAGAATTTTAAATATAAGCTATTCAGTTATCGCAAAGTTAAGTAGAACAAGCAAAAACATACCCATAACAGGGAAAGGCAGAGGATTGTTATTACTATAAAAACTTTGAACACCTAAATTAGTTTCGGCTCGTTGTGCCCATCGGCCCTTCGGCGCCGCCACGCCCTTACCAATACTTGATGGTTGACTAGATTCTTCGGTGAACTGTTTTTTAGCCCACTGAGGTAATTGACCTACACTAAATCTGCAAAATAGAAGAAAAGGAACATCAAATCATAAGAGCCTAATTGCTTCATAACACGTACCTGTAATCAGTGTCAACGTTAGACGTACCATCATACAAATTAAATGACGTATTAGTATTAAACAATTCAGTTTCTATCATCTTTCCCTGTCGCATTGCTTGTTGACTTAATCTCGCTTGCATTGTTACAACCATGTCATGTGGTATTCGCCAGACAAATATACAACTAACGAGTCTAATTATTAATTTTGCCTCATGAGCGTGGCTAGAAAACTTACCCATCGCCACTTGCACTAATTAATCTACGACAATCATTCGTAAATCTAAGACCAGTTGCTAATTCACTGTGTCCGCACATTGTTGCCATACATTCACCTGAGTAATAATCATAAACAGATAAACTTTTATCTGTACAGGATGTGGCCAAATAGATGCCAGATCGATCCAGTACCACCTAATAGAGATTAATGTAATATATTTTAATTACACTCTCGACTATATCAATAGTGTCGATATTAACCTTTATAAGCGTTCCATCATCACCGGTACTTCCTTTAAATGTTTTCGTATGTTTTCCTGTATTGACATTGTAGATTCGAACATTGCGATCTTGACAGGCGGTCAGTACATGTTTCTGTCCAGTGTCAACTTCCATATCATATAATGTTGTTTTGCCAGTTGCATTATGGTCACGTGCAAATTGAACTTTACCATTAAACTAAAAAAAATAAGGAATTAGAAATGGTAAAATACGCGATAAAAATACCAATTTTACCTCATCTAACGATCTAAAAATCAGACTTTTATCCGCTCCACAAGATACCATTTGAATATTATTTGAATGATTCATAAATCTCACAGCAGTAATACTAGACGAATGATCGTCTAATGTTTGAACAAAATCATAACCCTAAAAATATGTTTATGTATTAATTTTTTTATATTGGATAGTAATATGTTAATTTTACTTAGCTTTTTTTGGATGTGTTCTATCCTGTTATTATTTCTTTTTATATTTTCTCTCTTCTTTTATATTTTTTTCGATTTAAAAATCAAGAATTGACATAAGCAAAGCGAAATCACAAAACAAAAGAACTCTTTGAGAAAGATTTAAGTATCGAAACAGCTGTCAGAGAAGAGAAAATATAAAAATAAATAATAACAGGATGGAAAATCCAAAAAAAAACTAAGTAAAACTAAAATATGTTTATACAATCAATGCGTTAGCTAAGAGTTACGTCTTGTTGAAATTGTAACATACCCGTTTTGTATCAAAAACATGAATAAGTCTATCTCTACTAGCACTAGCTAATAAATTGTATATGGCATCGTTTGATGAATATTCCAGACATAGCACCTCGGAATCGTGAGCTTCGATTTTGTACATTTCTTTCATTTGAGCAATATCGTGTATTCGTATATTTCCTATAAAAACATGAAAGAAATTATTCCATTAATTAATTTATCTAAACTGACAGTTAAGATTAATTATTACCTGATCTATCACCTGAAGCCAAATGTTTCCCATCTGGACTCACCCTTATACATCGTACACCATTTTTTCCATCGTATGATGTTTGTTCGGGCTGTTTTTCATTAGTTGACGTTCCTGATATGTCCAAATCTTTTATGTATGAGAGATCTTTGTCCACGTAGACTACTTTTAATAATTCCTACGATTTAAACAAAATGTTATGCTAAATAAAATCGTGATAATGTTTAGCGTGTCGCTTACATTACTATAAATATTTTCCTGATACATTCCTCGACTATTTCTCTCATTTAATCGATCCAGTGTCCAAACTCTTATGGTATCATCTGAACTACATGTTAGGAAACTACCCGGTGGTAGTGAACTGTTCTGTGGAGCCATTTCTACACCCCAAATACATGCTGAATGATATAGGAATGAACACGATTTTCCGACCTTACAAATAATGCGATTAAGCTCAGAATAAGATCAGTTGCAAGCATTTTAGATCAGAGAGATCTAAATTACCCTTTTAATATTGAAAACATCCCAAACATAAATCGAATGATCGTTATATACAGCTGTTAGCTTATTATTAGTTTCGTCAAATGTTATTGCTACGGTATCTGGATATTTAGCATCTTGTGGAGGTGATGCCATGTGCCTTTGGAATAAGAAAACAAAGAAAAAAATGAATTTGAATTGAATTCATAGCCTTAACTATAGTTTAACATACTGGATATTTGTTCCTAAAGCAACATCGACACCTAAATAATGGCATCTCGGCAATGTGGTTATAAATCTTAATGTAACCGGATCAAAACATCGTACAATTCCTTCGGCACAGCCTACATATATGATTTTTTGTCCTACTGTTATACAATTGGCACTAGTTGTCTGTCAACAAAATCAAATTAATTTATCTCGAGAGACTCGTCAAATTAAACTTACTCTTAATTCTACCCACTTATCTAAAAGTCTTCTATTGTTAAATTCACATAGTAATCCAGACCTAAAATATTCAATATCAATTAGTTGGAGGAGTTTGGCATTTAATCCACTTAATTCACTAATTTTTTAAGATTTTAAACGATTAACTTACCTAGTTATTGCATACGTGCTATCGCCACATTCTCCCTTACCACAAGCTACATCACAGAAATAATTGTTTCTTTGTTCACCTAAAATGGCGGATCTGCCCATTAACGGCACAGCTTCTTTGTACTAGTTAAAAATTAATGATTAGGATAAAACGGATGTGCATTGTTTACATTGTTAGTAAAATACCTTATTTTTCCCACTTTCCAAAAACCAAAATTTAACATGTCTATTACCAACTGTCACGAAATAATTTCCATTTTCAGCGAAGGCTATTGCTTTTACTTTCGTACTAACTTTGTTACTAGCAACCTATAATAATAATAATAATAATAACTAATTTACTAGCCTTTGAAAAAATATGAAACTTTTACCTTTATGTTATTCTTCCAATCCCATACATTTACAATCATATCATGTTGAGTACCAACACTGACAACATATTTATTTGTTGGAGAAAATGCCTTAAAAATCACCAAACACTCTTTTATAAGCATCAAAGCAACTCTATTTAGACAAACTTACTACACAATTCACCCCATATTTATGACCAAGAAATTCAGCCACTTGTTGGGGTTGCGGCGCTAAACCTGGATGCTGGGATTGAGGATCCGATTGTAAATCCCATACTCGGACGGCAGGTTGATGACCACATTCACCTTGTAGAAGAAGTATATGTATAGATATTGGTATAAATCCGAAACTTTAACAGTTAAGATACCTGTGACAATATATCGACCACAAGATGAATATGCTAAAGATGTTATCGTTTTTCTATTGCTGTTAATAATATGGTTCTGTTGACCTGATCGTATATTAAACAAGACCACGGTGCATCTGAATAAAGAGAAAACAAAGAAAAAATTCAAATTAAAAGACAATTTAATTAGGAAAAAAACAATAATATAATTGAGGCAAAACTACATATTTCCATCTCAAGTTTCTAATTTTATTTTCCATCATACAGATTTATATTAAGCTAAAAGTCTAATTTTAATAAATCTAAGTTTTCTTAATATGGTTTCTACTTAATATTTATTATCGTTTGTTTGTGCCAAACAAGGCAACCGCTAACCAGTAAGTAATACACACAAAACCTTTTCATTTCTCCTTTAATAGAAAGATCAAAAACAGTAGATAGGATAGACAATGTGTGAAAGAAACTAAAAGTGTGTTTGGTAAGTGGGCATAGATAGAGAGAATTAAATAAAGAATAATAATAATAAAAAAAATTAATAACAATAACAACAATGGACATTACGGAATAAATTATCGATCATTTTAATATTTATTATTAGTATGGAAAAGTATTTACATTTGTTTATATAGTAGAAAAGAACAATAATAGAAATCAAATAGGCTATGGGAAACCATATTGTTTTTTGTTCTTCCAGTTGCAGAAACGCAAATTATCCCTGTTGCTATAGAATAAAATATTTAATCTTTTATTTTCAATGAATTTTGTCCATAACAACTATGATTATTCATAATTCGCTTTTCAGAAACTGGCTGTTAGATTAGAGTAAAGAAGCGAATGGTTCCGATGGATAGCTAAGTATCTCGGAATAGTTGAATTTCTTTATTTCAGTTTATCTGGTTGCCTATCGCTCTCTCCCTTTGATAAGTGAACAGCAAATAAAAATGTAATTTGCTTGTACTGCAGAATGTAGATTAAAAGTTAATGCATTTAATTTTCTGTTGATATAAAATTATTCCAAATTAGTTAGTTAATGACTTAATAGATAATCATTAAATAAATATTAATCATAATTTAAATATTGCCTCACATGCTTAATGTATGTGTATATGTATATACACACAATGTATATAATGTATCAATATAATAATGTAAAAGGCAGCCATTAGATTAAAGTGGATTTTAATCGATGCCAGGTAATTTCCCTAATTTGAAAAGGAAAATCCAATTTTATTTTAATCTCTAAAAGGATCACTACTACACGCAGTAGTAGAAGCAATTACCAATTTTACTAGAATTAAGAAGAAAATTAAATTTGTTTTAGGCGAATTTTCCGGCAACCATAATTTCTAATCAAAGTTGATTATAAATTAAGGAAATATTTATAGATTTTGCACTAAAATACATCATTTTCCATCATGTCCTGTACATAGTTTGTTGACCATAGAGATGAAGCAACTAATTTATTCTGGGGATAGAACCACATTTAGCTTATCACGTGCACATTACAGAAAATTACCTAACCCAAAAAGTTACATATGCATAAGGTGAATATTAATTAAAACTTACCCTGCTGGATATGCGACAATTCCATTATGGTCGTTTCCTAGCGCTGCATTACTCGACACAGTTACACCCAGTACTTTTTCTAATTTAATCTAGAAACAGTGATGGAAAAATAAGTAAAATTTCACATTTACGTAAAGTTTTCGTCGTTAAAATATTAATTGAATTTTATACCATATAAATTAGTGTTTTAAAATCGTTATTTAAGCGATATGAAAAATCTTATTGAATCAGTTCCAAAATCATCATACTAATTAGCAGATTTAATTAATTTAGAACCAATTCGCATAATTATAACTGCAATGTGAATACTTTATGTAAATAGTCAATTTATTTGCATAAAATTCCTAAAGGAAAGTTTATGGCAGACGGAGGAGGGCAAACCCAACCTAATGTATAACTAAACGTTTTACCGGATATCCTTTCAATTTCGTTAACGGTAACGATAAATTTCCTTTGAGCCGTTATTAATGTTAAATCAATATGTGTACCTATAGGTACATAGATACTCTCGTAGATTTCAAACAATAATCGTGTGTGTGTGTACACACCCAAAAATTGAATGAAAAAGAGAATGTTTGCCTAGCTAGAGGCATATAAGAAGTACATTCTCAATATTAAAATGAATTTTCTTCTAAAACTTTCACTAGAAATTGATGATAAAATTGGAAATTTCAATTTTTCCTCATATACGATTGTTTTAATCATGATTTTCGGCGATTTCTTTGGCACCTACATAAATTCAAAAAGAAAGGACATTATCATCAGGAAGGAAACATTTTATTCTATACCAGGATGCATCATTCCGTTTGAACTTGACCGATTTCACGAACAGAAAAGAAAACAGATATTCAATGCCAATATAAATAAAATAATGAAGTAATTAAACAATAATTTTATTATTATGCATCAGGTTCAATTATTGTGAATGTACGATAATATGTATGTTTATTTATTAAAGAACTGCAACTAGTATTGAAAATATGGCATTGTTTTCATATGATGATTAAATTAGCAATTTCATTCATTACATTTTTTTTTTTTTTTCACGCTCACCTAGTAGAATGTCAATTCGTCCATTACAATAATAAATAATGCATTTATTCGACCAACTAGAATAAACCATGTATTTTCCTACCTAATTTCTATGATAAATTAGTTAGAATAATAATAATATAATGCACATTGTCTTCACATATTCTTCTATAACTATGAATAATTTCTCTTTTATGAAAAATGAAAGCTTCTAATCATAATTTTAATTATTATAAATTATCGATGTTAATTATTTTTATAGTTAAAACAACGAAATATTGATACTGGCTACTATTTTGTATACTAGATAAATGTTACACTTTCCTTTAATAAAAATCTCTTCATATTCTATTAATTATTTCTTGTTATTTTATACAAATTTAGCTAATAAATGTTGTTATCATTCGATTTTTTATCCTGTAACACAATTAGAGGCATCTACCATTAAAATTATTAATGTTAATTTGACAAGTGGCCTAGAGATGGCCGGCCATTGGGCCACATTCCCTTAAAATCAAAAATATGGAATTGACGAATTAAAAAAAACAAAAAATCGAACAGGAAATCGAATTCCTTAGATAATTAAAGACCTTAAATTAAAAAATTATTAATTATTAATAGCCGGTATTACCTGATTATAGTATAGTTAATATATCCTTTACGTAATTTATTGTTTTATTTATCAACTCGGTGCGTAATAAATTAATGAAAAATAATGAATGTTACTGTTATAACTAATTAATGAATTAATGACATTAGTAACAATGTCGATTTATTAGAATAGCAAAACATGGACTGCTCTTGTAGTTATCTAATTTTCTGAATATGATTGATTAGCCTTTCTAGCGCCAGCACCAATTAAAACAAATGCGATAATTATTGTCATTATTACCTTATAGGTGCAAATAATTTCCTTTTCGATGATAGGCGATGAATTTCTTGGCATCATTTTCGTTAATTGAAGGAAATTGTGTACGAAATTACAATATTTTTTTTCACTTCGAAAAAAAAAAACGAATTTCTTTTAATATTCGCAAATCTGTAGATGATATAAGCGCGGATTTTATTAAATTAATTAATTAATTACTCGTAGAATTGTCTGTTTCCTTTCACAACTTTTTATTTCTATTGTTTTCGCTATTATTTTTTGCACTATTTCCTATAGGTATTTGACACTAAATACTTGTTATAATAATAATAATAATAATACGATAAATGATCGTATTTATGGTTGAGAACATTTCCTATTTTACCCCCTGATATGGTGTGTTGCACCATATAATTTTTCACTCTTAATATAATAGTAATAATAACAATTATTACTATTATTGTTTTGATTTCTACTGTACGGTGTATCAAGTGACCATTTACACCTACAAAGATAAGAAATGTTAAAAATATTTGCGTGGAAATATCATTTTTCATTATGGTCAATGGTGGCGGTGGACAACGGCCTTGGCTTCATTCAAACATTTTTCTTAATATACATATGTACATATATATAAAAATTGTTAATTAATTATGCAAATGTTTTGAAAGAAAAGAAACACTGATCCAGCCGTTAGAGTTGCTTATTATCTAAACGCAAAAAA
Source organism: Platypus cylindrus (assembly GCA_949748235.1). NCBI lineage: Eukaryota > Metazoa > Arthropoda > Insecta > Coleoptera > Curculionidae > Platypus > Platypus cylindrus. The sequence continues at coordinate 7,744,171 of OX456490.1, read as the reverse complement.
TAGATTCCTGTTATAGTATAGTGTTTTAGGCGGAAAACTGCGAGAAAAGCGGAAAAAATTAATTTTCGCCGAATATCAAATGCGTATGTTTTTTTAGCACTTAACTAAGAAAAAATAAAAATAAATAACGAATTTCGCCATTTGCAAAACCAAATGTGACAGAAATCATGCGAGTGAGAGATGGGCATTTCACCTTATCGATATCGTATGCGTAGCCAATTGCTACCGATTTTTCTGACTAATGCATCTAGATTATCAGGAATAAAAGAATCATTTACTCACAAGAAAAGAAAAAAACATTATTTTGGCATATTTACTCAGAACTAAGCGTTCGAAATTGGCAATAGCATACGTGAGATATAACATTTGACTCTTACGTCGAAAAAACAAATTAATAATTCATTTAATTGCAACTATTTTTAGAACGTACACTACAGGATTTTACCATAATAATAATAATAATAAATAAAATAAATAACAAATAAAATCGTTTTGTGACATCCTGTAGATGTATTATAGTTTTATATGCATGCAGCAAATAAAACCAGATCACGTATTATCGCTTTATGATATACAGGGTGGCTCGAAAAGATTGTCATCAATTGTAAAAATGTCGAAACAAAAACGAAGAAGGTCAACTGACACTCATAAATCTATAAATTCTCTTCATCAATTTTTACTTTTAGGTTATGTGCCATGAATCCAGCACAATGTTTTTGATATACACACATACAAGAGTGCCTTGCTTACGCAAATAAAAAAAAAAAATGACGTAGGTAGATGATTTTACTGCCTCACCTCAAAAAAATATCGCCAATTAATCAATTGATTGAAACAATTTTCTAATAATAATAAAAAAATATGAATGACAAATTTTAAATGATAAAATAACCTTGCAATTACCAATTTTGTCCAGATTGGAAATGAAATTCTATCTAGTGGGCGTAAAAAATGCACAAATAATAATAATAAAAAATAAAAAAAATGGCGGTAAAATGTTAAGTTTATTTATTTATTGTTTCCCACATTGAAGAGCGCTAAATAAATTAAAATAAATAAATCAGAGAAGCATAATGTTCATTCAGATTTCGTAATTTTTTTTTTCTTCTTCTTTTTCTGTTTGTTTGTTTTTTATACTATGCAAGAAATTCCTTTTATCTCTTTCGATCTCATTAGAATAAATTATAGCGAAGTTTATAAAGGAATTAATAAATATTTTATTTAAATAGAAAATAGTAATATGTAATAACAATAATAATAATAGTGTACATACTTTATTGCATGTGGGCTGGACATCTGTTACCTATCGGTATATCTAAATTATGTCTATAGAATTATAAATTATGTAATTTTATAGCGCATTATTCGTGCTTTCAATCTTGTACATCGTATTCGGCTATTTTTGCATATACATATTGTACTATATCTAGTTTTGACATTTCAGTATCGAAAAACGACCAACCTATTAATCGTTACTGTTCAATTTAGAATGGCAACAGGAAATTGAATACTGAAAGTAGATGATGATACCAATTGTACCCATGAGGTACTATTATCAAGTTAATTAACATATACTACACATATAAAAAAATAACAACAACATAAAACGCAGGTGATTTGTAAGGTTATAAAACAAATTCTCAAATTGAAAGTACGGAACAACAAATACATTCTGATATCCAATTTCTTTATAGAATAAAATGGAATGTATTGAGAATTCTTTGAATAGAAAATAATTATTTCTCTTTATATGTATGAATAAATGGTTGCCTATACATGGATATTTACATTACTATCATTATATTTTGCTTAAAAGATCACATATAAATCAATCAGAATTGACGTCAGCCATGATTACAATATGTACGTATGTATAGTAAAGTAAGAGTTTTAAAATGATTTCTTTTTGTTTTCTATAATAATAATACGTAATTACATATTTTATAGGTTTTAAAGTGTAAACGACCTTCCAAATCTGCACTACAGTACTTTTCCATATACGTGTGTCCAATAATAATTGCCAGTATTTAACACCATCGGCAACAACAACAACAACAACGACAAAGTTAGTTTTCAGTGGAATGCCGCTTTTAATTGTTGCAATAATCGATTCAAAAAAAAGATAATATGTAATGACGATAATGGCAATGTTATAGAATGAATTATTCTAGATTTAAAATGACATTTCATTTTAAGAAGGTCGTAAATCTGTTAAAAATTGTCTTTGTGTGACACTAATTTTAGACAGATACTTTAAATGGAAAATAATTGATTTCAATCCATATTGAGATGACATTTATTTAAATTAATATGGAATTGAGTCCATTTTGTTGTCCAACGAGAGTTATTTTTTGCAAAATGGGCAACAGTACCTGTAACTGAATAACAGGGATCGAACCATCGGATTCAATTCGATGATTCTAATAGTTGTACAACGGAATACACAAAATACCAAATACCAATACCAATATCCGACCGACAGTCGGATATTCAAATTACAGGAATCCATATAAGACAAGAAGCTAAAAAACAAATAAATGAATGTGACAATTGTGTCATGTCTGATCATATTTTTCGCGTTTCGCCCAAATAAAACTGGGGAAAGTATCGCGGACTCTGGATTATAAAATATTATACGGTGCAAAATCAATGGAAACACATCTCAGTGGCCTTGTGGATTGCCACACTCTATTTACTACTGACTAACAATTACACGCCACCCTGATTTTCCACCCTGTATATTTAAAATGCAAAAAAAATCAAAATATTTACAACGGTATTTTGTTATTAAAAAAAAAAGTAAGTAGTTCCATATTGAGTGTATGAACTTTAATAGGTTTTAAAATAATAATAATTACATATTATTATTTAATATGTAGTTGGGTATTTACTGTTACATAAAATGATTTATTTTGCATTCAAATCAGGCTACAACATCACCTAGTAGCTATATACATACGTACATAGTAATAAAGTAATTGAAAGAGAGGAAAAAAAGGTCAAAAAATCAACAAACGAATATGAAGAACAAATAAAAAAGTGGAATAAGTACGATAGTAAAATATAAAAATTGTGAATAACTACAGTAGAAATGTGTATTTTTCAATTTATTAAGCAATGTAAAGTTGATTTTATTTAATTTATTTTTTATTCCCATCAAACGAGTTTTCATAATAATGTCATATACGTACTTGCTGCTAGTCGTTTTCGTAATAACAAAAATAATAATGAAAAACATTAGTAATAATTGTGCATGTTTGATACGCAGTAAAACTAGTAAAAAAGTATTTTGCCTTCATGAAAAAAGCCAACTTGTATACAGGGTGTCACATTTGTATGGTCACTTTAGGAATAATAATCGAACAATACAATAAAAACAATGTAATTATGCCGCAGAATCCAAAAAGAACAGAAGCGACACTAGACATTTTTTGTCTCGCAATATTTAATATTTTTGTTCGGCCATTTCCATTTTAGAGAATTGGCAAATATAATCGAACATGCCATAATTTATTAATTCAATTTTCAGTTTATTTTTTATATTCACTTCTGTCAATCAAATAGTAAAAAGCGAGCTATCGTTTTTATGAACGGTTGCCAAAAATCGTTTTCTAATCTTTAAAAACCTACCTCTGAATAACTCATTTCCCTTTGAAGCAAATTCTATATTTTCCTATCAAATAGAAATCGGTCACTTAGCAAACTTTATCACACAATTAAAAATTAAAAGCAAAGAACAGTAATAATAATTATCACATTAGTAGGGCAACATCACCAAATATGCTGCGATTACAATCCCAAAATAACAAACAATGATTTTCAGTAATGAATAAATAATTAATTAATTAATTATTTAATTTTGAATTCGATTCGATCGCACTTAATCTAGAAAGATTATTCAGTCAAAGAACAAGAAAAGAAAAGCAAAAAAATACGATTTCCTTCCGTTCAACAAGAACCAGCACACGTACGTAATAATTTATTATTTTTTTATTAGTATAGTAGACGAGTACTTTCGTTCGTAATGTATAAAAAATAACTAAACTGATGAAAGCCGCCAGTTCGCATATACCCACAGTAAATTATTATTGTTTGAATACAAAAAAAAAAAAAAAAAAAGCACATAATAATAATCCTACACGTTAGGTAATGGTGGTCAAATATCGCTGCGGGCAGTTGCGGCCTTTGGATAGAAATTATTATTATTATTATTATTATTATTATTATTATTATTAGATAGCTAGGATACGTATTAATCGTATAGTAGCTCTTGCTTAAGCATTCACAAATACAGTTGTCAGATTTTCAGTAAGTTCAATAATAGTATAACTGCATAATAAAATTGAAAATAAAATGCATCAGGTGAATCTAGTCCTAGTGAAAGGCTCAAATGTATTACTATAACTGTTCAAAGATACCTAGTAAGAATATATCTTATCTAATAACCTTGACCAATGTACGAAAAATGATAATTTTCGTGAAATATATGTATAGATCGAAAAGCAATAGAATAGAAAATAATTTATTCAATTAAAACCAATATGAATATAATTTAAAAACATCATGAAATATAGGAAATGAATAATGGTTTGGCAGCACTGTATAGCCATAACTATTGCAAAAATATCAATAGCAAATTTTACCTAAAATAACGCTAAAACAGAAAGAAAATTATATCGAAAAAAAAAGACAAATTCGCGTATTAAAAGAATCTAAAATTTCGTCATTTCTTCACTGCAATGTCACAGTAAAGTGATCTGACCCAGTGCGATCATAATTAAAGCCAAAATCGATTGACAGTAGCCGCAGAGAAGAACGGATATATTGATAATTCTGCGACCTGTTTATGTCGCAGTTCTGTTTATCTTTATTTTATGACACATATTTATTTATTGCGATTTCTCTCTTTCCTCTCCTATAGTCCAATGAAAATAGAGTTATTTATGAGGTTATGTTGTGATTTGTGACAGTTGTTTTGAGAAAAAAAAACAAGCATAAAATAACAAGTAATTTATGAGATTTGTGAACAAATGAATGTTTTGTGAATAAATAGAATAGAAAATATATAAATTATGGACAGTGTACTTGACTCGAGAGCATATATGTATATTTCTATAACCTTCAGAATCTAAATATTTAAAAAAAGAAGACATATTCCACTAATTTTTTTGCATTTCATTTTTCATTAGATCGAGTAACGCTTTTAACACATAAAACAATAACACATTCTATGTTTGTCAAAGTCATTTGTCAAATTTATATGCAGCCAATTTCGTGTTGATTCTCTAATTGATGTTGCAGAAATACACACTACAAGTAGGTAGGTAGATACATACATACACTTGTGTATTAAACTAATCCTCTTTATTTCACTATGTTGTATCGATTACATTTTCTTATACGGGTTTCATTTAGAGAAAAGATTAAGAAACAAAAAGGTAAAAAGAGACAAAGTCAAAAAAACGTTTCAAGCATTCTTGGAATGACGACGCAACGTCACTACGTGACTTGAATCGTTCTTATATTTTCAGATAAAATAATAATAATAAGAATAATAAGTCTTACTATACTTTATTAATTTCAAAAGCGAACTAAACAGTTGTTATACAGAGTATAACAGTTCTATGAAGTTATGGAAGTAAAATTACTTCATATTATTAAATATTAAACAAATCCTGAACGACCAAAAGAAAATATTTACTCTGCTAGCTCTGCATTTCAAAGTACCAATTTGAACACATCAAATTTCAGATTTATTTAATCTAAACAAATTTCTCTAAATCATAGTTACAATGTTGGTATACTGTTTTTCACTAAGTATGACGTAAGATCACATCCTTTTGGGGTTTTCTAGATGTATAATGATATATTGCGAGGTCTTACCGTAGCTTTGAAATGAATTTAGTATAGGTAAGTTAATTGCGCCGAATCGCTATCATATTGCATTCATATTAATCATTCCTTTGTGCGATGAATGAAAACTACATTAATGAAATATGCTTTGGGGTAAATATTACCCTACCTAAATAACTGTTATAGAACTAGGTAGTTGATTGTGCCATGTTATTTTTATCAAATGGAAATGTCAAGTTATTTTAATCAATAACTTATTGCGGAGCAATTAAACTCAACAATAAAGAAGAAAATAAATTTCAAACCTAATATATGCCTAATATATGAAATATCGCCTTTTGGATATAGGCGAACACCTAGTTTCATAAATTGGAAAACTTTATTGCATCCCTTTTGGGAAACGTAGTTTCCCTAGATAATTGAACAAATAAAATAACAAATTTTATTGATATTGGCGCATAAAATTCTCCTGAATTTTATGTAGCGTATAAATTTTTATTTCCAATTCTCCACTACGGCAACTTTTCAAATTACCCCCTTAAGCTGTAAACAATGCGCATCATTAAATACACGTGTATTTTACTACAGGTATATACTTAAAACTAATGAGTTGATACCATCGAAAAACTACCGGTATGTTCCAATTCCGGGCAAAACAGTTATACAGTGGAACTTCTAATAGCCGAACATCCGAAAGGACTAGAAATTTATCGCACTTGACGGAATAATATTGTCTAATAGAACCGTCTAATAGATTTCTACAATTTTGTAGAAGAAAAGTAAGAAAAGCCATCAGAATGTCAAACATGACTCTATTCTAATCTGACACGAAGAAAATCTTAACCTATTGGAAAATTCACTATTTCAGCAAACAATTAAGTTTATTCCAAATCGCATATGTAATGCGTTTATGATTGACATTTAAAAAGTTCGAAAATAGGCTATTCTTTACTTAAGAAGAAGAAGCAGAGGCAAGTAATATACTTCCCCGCTAAGGCGGGGAAAATAATGGCAGCTGTATTTATTTCTTCAAAGATTACATAGAAACTGGCATGTTTATCGTTTTCAAATTTATGTATGTGTGGTGATCTAACTAGAGTGAGTGTTTTTCACTCCTTCCGTAGTGAATAGAAAAATAAGAAAAGTGTATTAATAATAAAATAACGAATTATTAGTACAAGAAAGAAATTAAATTAAAAAAACAGAAACTAATAGGTAAGTATTTTTAAATGATAAAAAACATTATTTAGAAAATATAATATTTAAAACAATAGATGTTAACCTAACTTAACTTACTAACGAAAGTAACCAAACAAAACAACTTCTTAGTTCGATAATTTATTTTGTTTTTTTAGAATTAATTAATAAAAATATATATAAATAAATTGTAACAAACCAAAAAAAAAAAAAATACATGCTTGCTCCTGTGTAATTTTTGTATAAATAAAATAATATAATAAATATTTTGCCACTAGCCAGTCCTATTAAAAATTTTAATTACTTTTTTTTTAATTTTATTGATTTAAAAATTAAAGTATGCGATTTGGAATAAAATAGTATACAAGCCTCGTGGTGTCAGCTTGCCATACAGTCTCTCTCGACTGTAATGGCAAGCTTCACCGCTCGGCTTGTAATTTACTATTAAAGTACTTACCCGATCAGTTATTCGCTCTTCTGGCTTGCCTCTTTTCAATGATTTAACCCGTTTAATTTTTCCTCCACCACCAGGTGGCGCCCAATCCGATTCATCCATAATTATTTATTCACTCGATTCTTCCTGCTGCTTCTCTTTCCTTTTACCAAATTAGTGATTATTTGTTTATTTTTTATGAGTTTCTTCCTTGTTTTTCACATATTGTTTCCACTATACATACATAGTGATGGGTATTCACTTCCTGCTAGTTTGCAGTCTTCTTTTGCCTTTTGTTTTCTAGACATAAATAAATAAATTTAAAATATTGCGATTAATTATAGAGAAAACGGCCTTGTTGTGTTAAGTGAACATTAAAAGTAATTCTTAAAAAAAATATATATAAACATCTCAATGTGCGATAACAATGTAGGTACATAATTGTTTAAATCCATTAATTATAGTATCTTTCAGCAGAATAAAATTACATCGACCTGTAATTAAATTACCTAACAAATTAATTAAATGATAAACAAATAAATAAATAAAAACAAAACTGTAAATTTAGCGAAACAAGTTGACAGAGCAATTCATTCATGCATTTCTACGATTATTTCGAATTTAAACTGAATAATGAATGGACGTATGTACATCGATTCTTTCGGCCGCGTCTACAAAATTAAAAACATAACATGGTGCAACACTTTTTTCTAACCAAACCGATTTAGTAAAATTAGATTTCGATTATGAGAAACAGCAAGACAAAAGGTTTTGTTCAGTTGCATTTTTCTTTCGTTTGATTTTAACTGAAATTAGTGTATTAATATTAATATAGAATTTAGTCTCCCATTTTTTCCCATGGCGAATTAAATGTGACACAGTGCTACATCAATTATTCATTTTTCAATCATTTCAAGCTCGTGTACGAGGAGAATACAATGGAACAATAATGGAAATGGAGAAAACTAGTGTGAAAATATGAATTTATGCATTAAAAATAAATAGAAATATGTGGAGCGTGGTCTATTCGGGAAAATGTTATACATAACCGCATTTTAATAATAGATTATGTATTATACGACGGTATGTTTTTTCTTGGAAACAAACTGTCTGTTTGTCTCCCTCATGTGTTATGATGAGAGATGGACGTGAAAATTTACATTTTAAAATACTAAAAGCTTCAAATACAATGGAACTTCATTTCATCGTAACTTTAAATTAAACAATTCGCTGTTAGGATGAGGGCCCAACTAAATGGAGTCTCTAAATGACAGAGTATCGCAAATGGTATTGTCACTTGGACACTTACTTATCTTGTCAAACTAACAGGTTTGGTCTTGCCTAGGGTTTATTTAATTATTAATAGTTGCACCAATATGGCGACAATTGCAATACTCTATCATTTAACGACTCTAGGACTAGGGCTGTTATAGCGACATCTGCCGACTTTAGTTGAAAGGCGTTCATAAAAAAATCGCGTTTCGAAGATTTACTGTATAATAAATTTTCTTTGTTTTACTTGAATGTAAATATTGCGTCTTTTACGGGGGTGGTTCAATTATATTTAAGCATTTCCAAAATTCAACTAGATTATTAGTGAATCTTAACTTAACCAAGTTTTTAATGCTTATAGTTGTTGCAACTTACCGAGTTTAAATTTAGATATTTATAACTTTTATAATAAACAAATTCACCGAACTGCTGTACAGAGATTATCAATCTGTGCTTTTAATCTAATTCAAAGAACAATTCCTACCAAAAATAACTATAACAACAATATATCACATATCCAGTGGCGTAACACGTAATAAACAAAATCATATATATGTATGTTACCTGCCAAAAATCAAATGTCTCCCGTCCTATGTCACATGTAACCTGCCACCTTTTAAGTGTCCAATGTCATAGTTGTTTCTTATCAATAAATAAGTGCATGCCAACATACATACAGGTAGAAAATTATTAATTTTATGCATTGGATAGATAGATTCAGGCTTCCTTAATATTTCATTAGTCACCACACAAATTTGATGCAAATCATAGATAAAATTTGGACTGCGTTACGCTACTGGGTGGGTGTGGAAACAACCATAATGGATGTCTTCAATATGAAGGCGGTGGTGTGCATCATTTAAATACTACATATATATTATGTACCTACTTAAGTACATACATATTTTTGTCTATAATTTTCAAGGATAGTTATACTCATACGAGTATTTAATTTCGCGCCCAATTGGACATTGAAATTAAAACGAATAATCGCTATTTATGGAACCACAAATAGGAATATGTATTCTAATATCTAAGTCGTTCATGCCGATGATGATAATAGATTGACGACAATGATAAAATGGAATGGAATAAATCCAATTTTAAAAAGCTTGTCACACAATTAATTGAAGCCACATTGTACGATAAAGGCTTTACAGAAATGGCTTTTCCGATGTATCTATAAATTTATTGCTTCATTCATTTTTCTAACCTCTAAAATATAAAGATATATTTACGTAATATCGTAAAAATACAACGGCAATCCCACACCAATATTTCCAATTCTGAATAATTTTATTGGCGACAATAACAATAATTAAATTTGCAAACAAGTTTAAAAATGAAATACCGATCAGTCTATGGCGGCTAGGAGGAATAGAAGGATTCACCTCCGTATGGAGGACGGATACTTCTCTACACCCAAACAATATAATTTAATAATATTTGACCTTGAAATTGATTCTGTTGATTTTCGAATATAATCAATTAAATTTAAAAATGACATCGACACAGTTACATACAACATACAAAGCTAGAAAGGAGAGGAAAAGACACAAAAACAATCATTAATATTTATTATTATCATTATGATTTATAATTTGCATAATAACAAGACGAACAACAAATAAAACAAAGAATAAAAAATTATAAAGAGGAGAAAGTGTGAGAAAGATATTTGAAAAAATAATCTACCTATTTCAATTACAAAGAAAAATATTACAATGTGGCAACATGACTACTATCAGGCATTAGTAGGTTCGATCTGGTATGCGACAGCTGAAAGGTTCGATATACATACAAGAAGCTGCGTCTAAGCGTGGCTTTAGTTGTATAATTTCCATTCTAAATTCAATGTACTATTAATTCAGGACATTAATAAATGATTCGTGTGGAACTACAATTATTATTATTATTATTTGTTTAATAAAGTTTGCTACGGTTCACTAACTGCCTGCTTGCCTGCCAGTGCAGAAGAAAGTATGAACATACTTTAAATATTTTTAAAAATAAAAAATGCTATAATAGTTTAATGTCTTAAAACTATGTTTCCTATCTAATTTAAAAGTTAGGACGTACCTAGATACAGATATAGTCCGTCGCATTTTATTTGAAACTAACAATTTATCTTAGAAAACAGTCGATTTGCGCGTATACACGTTGAATTGATTATAAAACAAAAAACTATAAAAATAATTAACTAATAGCAATTTAATAAATTAGAATTAAAAGATTATTTATGCTTAAACGTGCTAATCTTAACTAATACCAAATAAAAAACTATTAAAATGTAGGTAAACTACTATAGGTATAAATGAGTTATTTTATCTCAGATAACAGAATAATAAATGAAACACGGTTACAGAATAATCAGAGAGAGAGAGAGAGAGAGAGAGCGAAAGGCATCAGACATAATAAAGTTAATTAAAGTTCGCTGTTCTTTGTTGTACTGTATCTATCTATACTACCGGAAACTGACTAGATATAGGATACAAACAACAATGTTAACAATCGGTAAATAAATAATAGTAATAATTATTATAATATTATTGGCCAATAGCAGCAACTTTGAATGTTACTATACATATACATACGTATAGATAATAGATATACGAATACGAAAAGAAGGCCTTGCATTAGAAATGCAAATTTGCGTCGTTAGTCGACAATATTATGAATTTATTTATGGAAAATTAATTATGTATACCGTTGTGGTTGCCTTTACTTGATTCTTAAATAAACTTAACCTAAATTTTAAAAAAATAGAATATGTAATTGTGAGTGTATGTAAATAGATACATAACAAATTTGGAGGGGTGACACATTATTTGAAGAGAGCAATGAAGAAATGTAAATCGTCTGGTAAATCTTTAATATTCCATGAAATTAATGACACAAGAGTTGTGTCAAAGTAAGCTCTAAAAATCTCAAACAGTTTGATAAAAAGTATACCACAAACAGAAGGAACAGCTGACAGCTAGTATGAAAAGCTTTCTCCTATGTCAGACAAAGATAGCATTAACTTAAGGAAGACAGACCATGGAATTACCAATTTGACATGCTCGATTATATTTGTATTTTATATATTTGATATTTCATTCAAATAAAAATGGGCGGAGTTACAAGGTCATAAAATAATACTACGCAAAATTATTAGGAAAACTGCTTAATAGTGTCACTTCTGGTTTGTAGTATTCTGTGGTGCCTATACAAACTTTTTCCAAAAAGAACTACAAAATCCTGACTGTTTTATGTTGAATATATGTTAAAATAAACATTAAAAATTTTAATTTTAAATCAAGATTTCTACTGTTGCTAACACAAGATCAACAAATCAATATTTAATTATTTAAAAAAAAAGTAACTTAAAATACAATTTACGATGACTAGACAAAACCATATTAGAATTATTTCTAGTGAAAAATACAACATTTTCTTGCATACACACGACAATATAAACTATGTAAATGAGAATGGAAACCATCCCCCAATAAATAGTATAGTGCATTCATGCAATTCTAAGGTAGGGCCGGTGTATTTTTACATAAATGAATGAGGGGTAAATTTTAAATATTATTGATTATCACACAATATACACATTTGGGTGCATAAAGATAATGAATTCAATTCCAAATACATCGAATGTATTCCCGATAACTAATCCAATAATAAACAAAATACGCTCGAAAAATACAATATTTCTAAATTCCAAATACATTTAATTTATGCGTTTTTAATTTTTTCGTTATCATTTGTATACATATTAACATAACGAACTCTTTGTCTTAGTTTATATCAAAAGAAATACAACAATTATTTATACATACTAAACGGTCTGCATATAAATTAGTATAAAATATAGAAATTGATTGATTTAAATTTAGATTCTAAACTTCTCGGGCTACTAATTAACTTAATTAACTTTGTCAACTACTGAAACGGTGTTGCTCCTTTCCCTTACAGATAATTACCTTTCAGGTATCCCACAGAGAAAATGTACCGTTCAGAATTATTACGTCTAATTAATTTCTTATTCACTTCTCATCAAAAATTTAATTACAAATAAATAAATAGAAATAATTTTATAAATAAATCGTTCTTACCTAACCTCACTAAGCATTGATTTTTCCAATCTTCCCCTTTATTAAATTAAACACAAATGTTACTTAAATTGTTATAGAAAACCTGGTTAAAATGTTCCAATTGTTTGATTAATTCAGTTAACTAACTATATCAAATTAATTTTTATTTAAAAACACAAGAAAATAGATTAAAAACGCACACCATACAGACGGCAACAGACAGATATCGCCATATTGAATTTGGCCGCAACTGATGTCAGAACTGGTTAGGTTGCTGGAGTTTTAATATATACAGAGGGATGCATAATTAATTATTAATGTATAAACTGAAAATAGAACTGGGAAAGATATCGCATTGGAGTGAATTAATATAGATTTGTGTAATACGAACATATTGACATGAGTTTTAATTAATTCCTTTATTGCTGATTATCAAGAAACACTATAAATCCTATAAATTAAATAAATAATACTTTCATTAGCATTTTCCAATAAAAATACGCCTAATTCGTTGAAAATAATATCTATTTCGTCATAAATATATGTGAGGCTCATCAATGTGAATTTTGCCAATTGATGAAAAAGAGAGACAACTTTAGACGAGACGAGAATTTATAGTAACTTTAAACTTAACCAAAATTGGACTTATAAATAATATGACACAACCTGTATATTTATTGTATACAGAGAGATAAGAAATTTAAAAAGAATCACAACATAAAAAATCTGTTATAAAATTATACAAAACTTATACATTATTTAATATATACAAAAAACGTAATATATACCTATATCTATTGCATGATAATTAACTTATAATTTATTCGTATTTGTTTTTGTAATACATATTTATTTTTCTGTTAATCCAATTCAACAACCAATAAAAACGATGTGGTATTAAAAAAAAACCCGCCGCATTCGCCATAAACATTTCTCCTATTAGTTTTACCTATTGTTTAAGAGATGGCAGGCAAATAGAATAACTGTAAAATATAGGCAACACCAAGATTTCAGAGCATATAGAGTTCCTTATTATAAAATCGGCACTGCAATCACATATTTAATTTAATTTCTTGTTTTGCATTTATTTTAATTTATTCTTTTGATACTAATTGCACATTAGCTTCCACATCATCTGTTGGTTCTTTTATATCATTCACACTAACGTTATTCGTATCCGCAGTATTTACAGGTAAATTACCACTATTTGCGTCTTCTATAGCTTGTCTAAGTTCCTTTAAGCCAACAACTCCAACTAATTTGCCTGAGTAAAAAAACAAAAACAAAATGGTCATATAATTTACATTTAAAGAAATTATAATCATTTTAAATCGTACCAATGGCTGTTACATATGCATGATTCACACCAACCATTGAAAATAATGAATGCACTTTTAATAATGAGGTTTTTTCAACTAATTGAAATGGTGCTGGATCAATATGACATGAAGCGAAATCAACTGGTAGTTGCATTTGTTCATCTTCCCATTTTCTTTGGTCTTCTGTTGACATATCACAAACTCTTTCTTTTGGCTGAAAAATTCAATGAATTTGTCTGTTTATTGGCATTTATTTAAGTATAACTTGACGAGTTTGCTTAGTTTACAAGTGTTGCTACATACCAACTGGACTTTTTTGAAAATCATCGGACTGGTAGGTGTAGATGGAGCAATTTGATTTTGACTGTCATTATCAGTTACCATTTGTTGACTATCGTTATTTTTGACATCTTGTAACTGAGCTGATTTTCTATATTTGTATATACAAAACAATCATTTATTTAGTTTATTGTCTTGTCTGTTTTCATGTACATACCTGAAAATGGCTTCAAATGCTGATATAAAACGGCCTTGGCTTTCAGCTCCCGTTACAGTACTGTAAGGGGTCGAGCCAGGACTAATATACAGTGGAGAGAAACCTTTGAATGTGAATGAATTTGTTTTCTTCAAAATGGATTTTCTTGGTTGATGACAACCCATTGAAGGAACATGCTAAATCAAGAAAATGACTTACAAAATGTTGAAATTCGAAAACGGCACAAAAACTGCTCCGAATTGGCTCTTACTTGTTGAGTATCCAAATTCGTTTCGCTATATTGCCTTTGCAATACATCAGGTGCAGGACTGACTTGAAATCGTGACGGTCTTCTTCGTCTTTCTTCAGCTAATTTTCGTTCTTCTTCGCGGGCTTTTTCCTCTTTTTCTCTTATTGCTGCAGCTACTTGTAGACGTCGTTCTTTTCCTATATGCTTATCGATTAGCTATAATTTATTATACAGTCACATATTTGTTTTCTTTGACCACACTGATGTTATATAACCTGTATTAATTGAAGTCTTTGAATACTGCCCAATAAAACCATTCTTTCCGGTTTATCAACTAATGGGAAACTTTGAAGTCGTCGGTTTTCTTTCAATGTACGCTTTAAATCGTCATACGACATGCCGTAGAATATGTATCTCACATCGCGTATCATAAAATCTTCCACACATATATTGTAGATTCCTTAAAGATAATATGTATATATATATAGTAAATGCGATTAACTGTTTAATTAGAAATTGTATATTAAAATCGTAAGTTACCGCTACTACTAGGCAATAAATCCGGTAAATATGGTAATTTCTTAATTAAAATTATACTATCATAAATACTAGGTCCCAATAAACTGGCAACAGCATTCGATATTAATACAGCAATCATTATAGGAACGATGTGTGTAATTTGTCCGGTCATTTCAAATACAATCACCGATACCGATATAGTATGTGTAACGGCACCGGAAAATGCAGCTGCACCAACTGTAGAATAACCACCTGGGATAATTTGTGCAATATTACCACCATAGCGCATGCCTGCAATAAATGTAAATGAGTTTTGTTGCAAAAACAAATTCAGTGGACGTTATTTACCTTGCGGAAACCATACATGCATTAATTCACCCATTATTCTACCATAACCAGCACCTATTTTAAATACAGGTATAAATATTCCACTTGGTACTGGTACAGTGGAACAGACAATTGATGCTAGGAACTGTAAATGAAAATTGTAATGAACATCGGACTTAATTTTAAACGAGAATATAAAGTACTTACAGTAAATATACTGTAGCATGTTAAATTGAGAATAACTCCGGTATATTTTGTTTTCCAGTGGGTTACAACGCTTTCCTCCAACGGTGTATGATTCGATTTTGACCATGTGAAGTTACTAAATAATGTTAATACTTGGGTGTGTGTTGTGAGATCACCTGAAAATCAAGGTGTATTAATCAATAGTCTTCGGTTTTAACACTTTCGATTCTTACCAGCTAAAAATTGTCCAGTACCAAGAGGAAATGTTAGTGTTGAGACTAGAAGAGCAATGATTCCAGGATACAAAAACCGACTATAAAACAATATCCAAACTTTTTTTTCAAATGCCAATAGTTATGGTAATCAATGTAGTACTCACTTTTTCTGTAGAAAATTATTAATTAATTTACTATTTCTCATAAACATCACATACTGACGATGTATCCAGACATAGAAAGCACCACCAAGACCACCAATAGCACTAAAACAATAAACATTAAATCACTATACTGAAGTGAATCATATGTATATTTATCTACCCCATCAAAGCGAATACGAATAATTCTTGAGGATCAAAAGGAATATCCATATAGAAATTCGTTTTAAAAACAGCTGTTACTGTATCAGCACTTTGAAACCAAACAGCTAATAATCGAAATGTTGTAGCACCACATACAGCTGCAAAGAAACCTCTCCAATAATTTCGTACAGCGAAATATGTTGTAGTTACTTCTATACTAAATAGTACACCTAAAAACACATTATTTTTTAACAATTATTTATGTGCAATTTATTGTGTATTAATTATTGATACTTTAATTGATAATCAAGGTATCAATACTTGAATTATAATGAATTGATGGTTGATTATTAATTATTGATTGATTTTTACCTCCAACAGGTGCAGCAAAGCAACTTGCTACACCAACAGCACATGCAGCCGCCAACATTTCAGTTGTACGACTTTCATTTTCATAAATTCCTTGAAATCCAGTTACCAGTTTACTTAGTAATGTTGCTGTAATACTGGCTATATGAACAAATGGGCCTTCTTTGCCTAGCGGCATGCCGCTACCTAGAGGATTTCATCCAGTTATTGCATTATATGACAGCTTTTAATTTACTCTTTTAATACCTAATGTTGCAGTTAATCCAATTACTTTGGCGATGAATGTTTTGAATGTTAAATACTCTTTTAGAGCGACTCCTCTTAAAATAGTTTTCATTTCGGGAATACCAGAACCTGGAGAAATTAAAACAAGTAGAGCCAGAGCTTCTTGTATTCTGTTTTTACGCGGCGCCATCTATCACTACTATTTATAATGTGGACGTTTATTAGTAAATTCTCTTACCAATAGATTGTGGTGCAACTAAATGAACAAATCCAGCACTAAATAGAATCAAAGTAAGAGGCAAACAGACCCATGCTGCATATTGAGCTGCTGGATTATTTGTCAGGTCATTATACAACCAAATTCGAGCTGGAAAAATTAAATATATCAGAGAACTTCTATTCTCTATTCTAACTACCAATCAAACATCTACCAGTATTGCACATAGATATTCCTGTATCCATAATAAAACTTAAAACTGCCATAATAACCCCTAGTAGAGCTAAAAATACCCAATCTTCTCCTAACCGTGCAAATGTATGTTTCCATAAATACGAAATAGTTTTTGCTAATTTTCCTTGATAACCTTTCAGCTCTTTTTTCCTTTGCTTCTCTTCTTTTATTCGACGTTTTTCTTGTGCCTTTAAACTTTCTAATTTCGCATATTCACCAAGATGTTGGCTGTATTGACCATACATCTGAAAATAGAAAAATTGCATTATCAACATTGAATTTCATGTACGTTTTTTTTTTTATTTTTAGGGATTACAGAATAATACGATTTTTACAAAATGATTCCCAGTCAAACTTAATTTTTTGTTTTAATTAATACAAAATAGCAGTTTCTAATTTCGCCTAATTCTTACTAAAGTGCTATGAAATTCTTCCTGCGGTGGAAACGGGTAGAAAGCTAAATTTTCCTGATTTCCCAAATGTTTCTTTTTCTTTCTAAGGAATTTTTCAAAATCCTCCCAATCCTGGTCGGTTGTTTCCATTTCTTCATCTCCAAATAATTCGTCTGATACTTTCGCCATTTCTCGTTAAATTTATATTAATATGATAGGTATACAATATACAGGGTGTGCCAGCTTTATCATGCAACAATTAAAAACGAAAACGAAAAAACTTCTGTTTATGCGATATTTTGTATAATTATAATACAAAAAAAAACACACAATTTATCTGTTTAACACTAATTTTAAACAATAATTAAAAAAAAAAAAACGGAAACCGCCCCCTCAATTTCGTTATGGGTACATAATTTCTCTTCG
The DNA here is from genome assembly GCA_949748235.1 of Platypus cylindrus. Classification (NCBI taxonomy): domain Eukaryota; kingdom Metazoa; phylum Arthropoda; class Insecta; order Coleoptera; family Curculionidae; genus Platypus; species Platypus cylindrus. The sequence continues at coordinate 7,725,875 of OX456490.1, read as the reverse complement.
CGGTACTTGGTGCTATTGTTGCAAATTTTCAAATGACACTACTCAGTTTATTAAAAACGAATAAAACATCTCCATTTAAGAGCATCATCTTTTATTATGTATGTATGTATGTATGTATGTATGTAGAGTAATGTACATGTACTTATATTCCATTCATTTGTGTTTAGACAAAATGAAATTATCCAATTTTCTTATTTGAATTCATTTAGAGTTTTTAGAGAGAAAAAATAAAGAAGGCCGACGCATTTTATATGGGCATCAATTAATATGACCTTGAAATATGATTATTGTTTTGCATGCAAGCTTATTATTATTATTTTGTGTTGGAAAATTAAATTTTCTCGTGTCATATTATTAAAATCTTTCACCACATGAAAGTATTCTAGTAAAAATTTGCTTAAAATATGGGCGCATTGTGGACAAAAACGGCTACTGCGCATGCTTGCGACGCAAGTGTTGTATTGCCTCGAATTGTCATTTTATTTGCTATGCGATACGTGCTTAAATAAATATGAAATTTGCTATAACAAATAAATGAGGATTTTCGTCAATTTCTAGACTGATCTTAAACTTTTTTTAAAGTCTTTTCTGCTGACCAAAAGAAATATAACTTTTTAATATCGCTTACCATTCTCCAATTGTAACCTGAACGTCGCACGGATATATAAAAATTGTTCATAAATCTTTTTTTCAATTTGTATTCGAAACATCGAAACGAGAATCATTATTTTGCAAAAGCCAATTATTAAAATATGTAGTTCAGATGCTGCTGTATGATATTTTGTCTATTTTAATAGGAAAATATAAAATAATAATAATAGAAACTATTGCTAAACGGGGAAACATTTGTTATACTATAAAAAATCATATTTACCGAATAATCGAATATACTATTGCACGACATTATAAGGAACGGGAAAGAGAGAGAGAGACAAAAAAAAGTGTTCATAATTTTATTGAACATCACGATTTATAGCGATACGACGTTGTGTAATTTTTGGGAAAAATAACATATTGTTTTATCAAAGTATAGTAGTATAATATTCATAATAGTAATAATAATAATAATATGTACTTTTAGATCGGGTTAAGAAGTCAATACACACATTATTATCATTACATGCTAATTATAATTAAATTCATTAATCTCTCAGCTCAACCAATCGTTTCGTAACATTTAATTCATAAAAATTAACTAAACTCCAATAGGAATGGTTCTTATTTGACACAAAGTTTTTGCTATGAATGAAGGGCCATAAATAAGGACTAACTTAGGGTGGACGAGAACATACAACTAAGAAATCGCTAGTGTAATAAAACTACTCCACTTTCTCGATGATGGCAGTGCAATTTAGTATCAATAAGCCTTCGCATTTATTGCCAATAGAAGCAACTTCAGTCAATTCATAGGTTATTGTTCGAATGGTTTTCTTTAACTAATAAATTATAGTGCCATAAAGTTTACTAAAAGTTTAATAAAGGACCGTTTACACTTTCAAGCATTTTGCACAAAATTTATCCAAAAAATACCGGCAAACTTTGATGCACACGTGTAGCTTTATAAGGTCCCAAAGAGAATAAATATTTATAAAAATGTAATTTTCCCACTCCAACAAAAAATTGGATCGGATTTAAGTTTAGACTTCTACATCTTTTAACTGGGACTGGAAAATGGAACGGCAAGACACAGATATACTTACTGTCAAATATCCTTATTAAATAAATCAATTGATATCTAAAAATTTTCTGAACTAGGAAATTATGTTTTATTAGTAATAATAATGATACTTCTACTGAATACTACATATTCTATTACAGCTATATATATGCGTTCTATATCTGTAATTATCTATTATCTTAGTTATGAAGTTGATTGAAAATCTTCATTTAACAAAGAGATACTATAATATCTTATTTATATTAACTTTTGATTGTATACATAACTGCTGCTCTGCATATTTCTTTCATTTCTTCATATTTCTAATCAATCTGAAGAATCCACGCTGACTGTACGTTTTCTCAATGTTTCAATAAACTCTATTTGTTTGTGGTACTATAAAAACATCAATGGGGATTTGATTTTGTACCAGCCTGGCTTCTTTTTGCACAAAATATTGGAAACGTATTTAAACTATTTAAAATGCTTCGTGCAAAACCTATTACTTTCGATGTCTTTGTGCAAAATTCTTGAAAATGTAAACGGCTCTTAAATGAACTTTAAATACCCAAAAGTAGAAATCACCGAATCCGTTTTTTTTTTTTTGTTTTTTGCTCATTTAATGGTAATTTCACGTTTGTTAAACATGAATCAGTTTATTGCTTGATACACATTATTATATTTATTCTAGTTTATACAGGTTATGTTTAATCAAAGACAATTGACAGCATGGTATATTACAATTTAGTACGGTAATTTTTCAATTTGTTTAAATAAAACTAATTTAAATAACGTATCAGAGAATGTAAATTGTTTATAAAGGGAAAAACGTACCAATAATAATAATCGTCATAATTTAATAGGGTTGTGTCTTTAATATTGTTAAATATCAGACGTAACCCTAGTGTTTTTTTTTTCTTCTTATAAAGTCTATCATTATACTGGGCCACCCTGTATAATTTTATATATAAATCTATCGTAATTAGAATTCATCAAATTATATTTTGAATATGTAAATTGCTGTTTCATTTTTATTCCAGAAATATTTAATTAAATTTGTACATTTGCCAAGAAAGATTCCATATGGAATAATACGACATTTCACTGGCACAACATTTAACCGGCTCAATCATCATGAATCAAGGCAATGGGGAAATTCGTGTATTATGATAAGTAACAATAATAAAATAGTAATAAATATATAGTAATAGCAATGATAGAAATAATAATAATAATAATAAGAATAATGATAGTACGTATAAGTGCTTGAATCTCTATACTATCTAATCTTTGCTATAGTACCATTCATGGTGCGTGGCATGGCCTGCTAGATAAATGTGAAATCTACCTTGCATCTGCTGATAAAACATGATCAAGTATCGTATTTTTTCTACGTCCATGTAAATCAAATCTCTTAATTAGATATAGCTAGAACTATTATTTATATAGAGATACTATTTGATTAGATATCTACATACTCTATACTAAATATAATATAATAAATAAAGTTAATTGCAAACAATTCCATTGCCATTGTGTACACCTATAATAATATGATGTAATAGAAAATAGCACACACAAAAGTAGGTATATTATTATGTATTTAATTTACGTCATTAGAAAAATATTTACATTTTTTTTCTTTTTTAGGTCTAATCTAAAAAGTAAATTGAATTTCAATGTGATTATACTCTTAATTTAACGCTTCATTTTTCTATAATTTTTCCTTTGGTTTTTTTTTTTCATATTATGTTATGCTATATGTAGAATAGTAGAGATAATTCGTGCTTAAATAATTACAATATCAATTTTTATGCTTTTGAACTTGATAATGATTATATTATCATTATTATTATTATAGTAATTATACTCTGGTTGGGAAGTGGATAAAATCAATTAGTGTAGCTGTGGCTAATTGCAAAGTTTATCGACGTATTGGCAGGCTACTTTCCACGAAAATATGCATCGATTTTGTAAGTATGCAGCTAAGGGTGCGTTTACACTAGATTTAGATTTGGTATCGCGCCGGCTGCTGTGAATCGATTATTACTGTGAAATTGAGGTTAAACGCTGCATCTTGTTTAAAATGTGCTAGTTATGGCATGGGAAATATGAATTTTTAATCAAATGAATTGACTTACCAAGGTATTTTGGTATCCCAAGCCATATTTCTGTATATCTTCACCATGCCAAACATTATTGTTGTTGTTGTTGTTGGATATTTCAACAATGTCACTCATAGTATTTCCATTCATGCAAATTGCACTTTATCGTCCCCGGTCTTAATTACTGTCTAACCTAAAATCAGTAACAATAATTTTATTCATGCCTAAATCGAGTTTAATTCATTTGATGAATTTTGAAAAAGAAAAAATTAATTTTTTTGAAAAAACAAGACTCAGTGTAAACGATTGGCATTTAAACTGACATTGTAAGTCATCAAAAATGAAGTTCTAATGTCAAAAAAGGAAACTAGTGTGGCGGGAAACAATGTCATACCAATATGGCTTTTTATTATACGATTTTATAGTGATTGTGATTAATTCAAAGGCATAAACATCTAATTATTACAGTGTTCCATCACTCTATACCTAACCTAAGAACTATTCACAATTTTCACCGTCTTCTTATACCTTATATTGATATACAATAAACATTAAATTATTAACGAAAACAATAAACTTTTACTAATCAGTTAATTACACAAAACAATCTGAATTTTTGGCCACCGTTTTATCCAGACTTAGTACCGCGGGATACTATATTATATACTATTTACATACATATAGCAATATGTACATTGATGATCTGATAATATGCTAAAATGGAGCCAAGTGTTGTTGTCATTGTATTATTATAGGAGTATAGTGTGCTTCTTCTTGGATTGAGGCCAAGTAAAAGCCACCGATAAAAGATAGTAATAATAATAATACGGATATTTCATATAAATAATAGTATGTATGTAGAATAATATATGTACATTGTTGTTGTTTACACTATCGAAATACAATAACAAATCGATTAATTGTTAATATTCTCGTAGTTATAGATATCACTGGTAGACGGCTGAAGATTTTATAGAGAAACTTATCAACAAGCAATTTCAATATGTCGAAAAGTACAAAAAGAAGTTAAGAAAAACACGGGCACAGTTCACTCGAACATGTGCCCGCTCAATTTCAATCAAGTCACGTTCAGTTGTCATCGAATTGCGTTACGTCACGTTATCATTAAATCAAAAGAGTGATTCGACTATTAAGACTATGTTCAAAATATGTGCAAATTCCAAGAAACAATTTCAACAATTAAAAGAATGAAAACATAATTATTCGTACGATTGGAGATTCTTGATTGAAATCTCGCCAAACCACTATAGCAGTTTATTTGATTACTATTTCATAATTATCATCATATGATGCTGAATGAAAATGGAGGCAGACTTCTTTTTTGTTGGTGATAAATATTGATTCTCACCTTGCTATTTGTTGTTCACTAAATATACATAGTATTATACCCGGGTACTACATATTGCTTTTAAATTAAATAATAATAATAATAATAATAATAGCCGTTTCTTACCAAACCAATAATAATTACCATACTACAGGTAGTACCTGTACGTTTTTACAACAACAAAAAACTCGTGATTTTCAATCCTACTTTCGCATGTGACTTAATTTAATTTTTATTATTTACCAAAATAATAAAACTTATTATTTCTTATCGATAGAGGTTAACCATAAAATAATATGCAATAATCAGTAAAGACAGCAATGAAATAAAGATGGTCAAATCATCAATGTCGTAGATTATATCTTAATGTAGAAAATTAACCTATTTTTAATAGCCGCACAGGAAACGTTAAATATCACGAAATAGATTGAGATATGAGTAGATAAAGGATTCTTTTGCGTAAATGGATTCGCAATTAGAGTGTACATTTTGTTGTAGACTTGTAAGACTTGTACTTGTAGACTTGTTCCTTAAATTTGAATCAACAAGTCTGTTTTGTCGATGATAAGCCGGTTGAGACCTTTATTTTATACTACTGCAGCCTTTCAGACTGTCCAGAACCCGACTTGTTACTCTACCGATGTGATTTAAGGCGTTAGTTCAGCTAATAAACTGTAGATGGGGGAGTTTTAATAAGGATACGATTGAATTGTTTTTCGAATGAAATCAGCATATTCTGACTTATTACATTTCCATTGTGTTTTCCTGACTTAATTACAAAAATACTAGAATATTCTAGAACACCAAGGGATTCTCGATTTTTTTTTCTAATAAATAATAAATTGCCACTTCATCGTAATCAATAAGATAATCATAATAATTAGGCGTAGGAACTTTACATAGCACTAATTGATATAAATGATGTAAATATACTAGTACTCGTAGTATGGAAAGTAATTGTTATGCGAAATATTCTCCTTTATAATTTGTTTATTATTATTAAAAGCGCAAATTGAACAAAATAGTAAACAATATTTTGATATGAATTATTTATAATTTACGTAACACTTCTGTGTTTTTCTATTTTTTGGAAATAATATAAAAACATCAAATGTTAACCTCCTACATCGCTTTTTTTTGCAGCCTATCCGTTTTTAGTTTGTGTTATCTAAAACTATCAATTAAATGAAAGGGAAGAAATCACAATTTATTTTAACTAATTAACCGCTACAATGTTTTAATTGTTAGTTGCTAATCTTCTGGCACCTTATTCATAATATTTTATCCTACTTATATTACTATTCAATGGTATTGCTGATCGTTGTTGTGAAATTTAAATGTAAAACAAAAACTGAAATTGATGAATGTAAATTTTAAATATTCTAATCTACTATAGGCATGCTGTGAACTAAATGCAGTCATCAATTAGCAGATAAATTTAATAAAATATATATTATTATTATTATTATTATTAAATAAGAATTAATTAATTAATCATATTTAAACCTAATTACACCAATTACATACCCGAAATGGATTGTAGCCAAAAAAAGCGTGCAAAAATATTCACAAAAATCACATTAAATTCAATTAACTTAATAATTCGTGCCCTAATTAAATTTTTCGTAAAAAAACACGAATTTTTCTCCGACTAATTAACAATGTCAACGACACTTTTAGATACAAAATGGAAATGATAAAATCACATTTATTATCATTTGTTCTAGTTGATTTTGATTTGTAGCCATAATAATAATAATGCGTTGATAACGTGAGAAGATTAATACATTCATATAGGTATTTTACGAAAGTCTAATTAATAAAAACACAATGTAATTATAAAAGGAAGTGCACACATCCTGAATCCGGATCAATTTTTTCTTTATTTTATTATAAATAATTTCCCGATACAAGCACACACAGCGACACTGTGTAAATATACCTGCTATACCTTATAATAATAACAAATATGTGTGGCTTCCAGTATACTGTTAAATTAAATATGTATTTGTTATAAAATCAAGTTCATGGAGTCATGTGACATACCTATAGCTCTGTATGTGTATAGGTAATATTAATATATGTTATTTTGTTAATTCTCGCTAAATTTTAACTTTGTCCTATTATTATCTATATTAAGTAATAGCAATCTGAAAATGAGTAAAAAAAAAACAATCAAAATATCCGCTCGATGGAGGACAACAAATGAATCAATTCGATTAATTAGTTTTTTACTTTTGATTTTAACAATATATAAGAAACAGTTCAAGGTAAATCTACAGGGGAGACTTTTTTATGTAAGGAGAAATGAATTTAGGAGAAATTACTAAATGAATTCATGACTAATATGAATGTTTAGATAAGTATTTAACCAGATTAGTTACAAATTAACTAGAAATTAATAGAAAGTGCCTAAAATCACAGCAGATGCCTTTCTAAATTATTCTGTAATAAAATCTCAAGGAATTTGAAAGTCACAATTGATTTGTTCCGCTGCTTTTGAAAATAGAAAAAAAAAACTAGTACCTTAAAATGCATAAAATTTATTGAGCTTATTAATATATTTCGCCGCTACTAATCTAGAATTTTACTAATCATGATAAATATTTGCAAAAAAACCGTGATTAAATAAAAGAATTATTTAAACAATAATTATTATTGGCAATCATAATTATCACCTCCTATAAAACAATGCTGTATAGCAAAAGTCTCATAAAATTTAGAGCAAATATTTGTTCTTGTTCTTATAAATAATTTTTTTGCTGGTTTGAAACGTAAGAATCTATTTCTAGTTTAGTGTAATTGTTTATCGCATTATTAGAGCAATTAGGTGAATCAAAAAAATATCCCCAAAAATAATAAGAGTTATGGGAGGTAACAGAAAATATCTACCACCCTCGCAAGTTTATGATACAAAATATTCAACTGTTCAGGTACATTTCGATTTACTTAAACAATTTAATTAATTTGAATTATAGCTTTAATTGTAACTGAAAAAAAATATCTATTTCTAGTACTATAATAATAAATCTCTCGAAGATCTTTATAAATCATTAAAAGAAAAGAAATTGGCTGATAAAAAGAAACGAAAAGAATTAGAAGCAATTCATGAAAATGAATTTGGCACAAAAAGAGGTAAGTCAAATTTTTGGTTTCGGTTTTTTGATTAATCAATTCAATTCCGATTTTGTTTTATATATTTTCCTTGTGTAAAGTTAATTAATTTAATTTTTTGATTAAGTGAATTTCATGAGTTTAAATCGGAAAGTCTGATTTTTCCATCTGTAGTATCTGACAAATTTTATTTCTAAATAATCGGACGTCAAATAAATAATGAGGTTTTTCAATTAGGCGGTACAATTCGCCAATTACTGCCATTCATAGAGTAATAGTTCATCTATATGTCGCGGAGGCCAATAGATTCCAAGTCTAATGACCGGTACTGCATACAGACCGTCGCCAATATGGAATTTTGATTTTTGATAGTGCCACTGACCTAAAGCTTTTACAAATTAAAGAGGGTTCTAACGCAGAACGACTCTATCTACTCACACAGTATACTATTGAAGATTTAAAAATGTGGAATTAACCGGTACAACTTCCCGCCAACTGTGGAGACCACACGAAGTAGCACGTAGGCCATTACGTATAGAAAAAGCGACACTTTTATTTGTGTGAGCTATTCTCGGTATTCGGCAGCACAAGCAGACAGATGCGATTACTTGATTAGTATCAAAGAGACGGACGGTTGGAATTCAGAATTTATGCCCCTAACATAAGTAAACAACACAGCCGTACCCAAATCCACAACACAAACCATAGACAATATATTTTTTGCAGCCAATCTTGAACCATTAAATTGTAAAATCAGGAACAAGTTTAGATTTTTACATTATCTGAAAATGGTAATTGTCTTTGATAGAAAATCATCATCGCAAATAATTTAGGGTCGAGTAGACCCCAGATCATTAGATCAAAGTTGTCAACTCTAGATCATTGTCTCAAAGTTGTCCCCTAATAATTCGAAAAATTCAGTCATCCATTTAAAATATATATGGCAGATGTTTTCTTTTAAGAATATCATTTTTATTTTTCACTTTGCTTTTAGTTTATCGAAAATAATAATTTTTCTTGCAAATTATGATAGTGTACTGGATTCAGTATACAAGATGGTCTTTAAAATTATGCATAATTTAATTTATTGTATTTGACATTCTTGAGCATAGTTTTCAACTGTAACATAAAAGTTAACTATCTTCCTTAATACTCGAATTTTCCAACGTAAAATTGAGTATCGATTGTAGCGCCCTCTTTATGGTAGCCCGTTTTTATCTGTTCAAATCCTTTTTAATTTTATAATCTTATCAAATCAAATTGAAGATTTCAAACAATATCTCTCTATACCCTTCACTGAGATATATATCTCAATATGGATTTACAATAATATATTTGTATAATTTTATTCAAAGATACCATTTATTCATATATTGTCCAAATTACAAAAATTCTGCTGGTTCTAAGTGCAACAATCAGCATACAGAGGGCGCCTCTTGCAGCGCTTTCAAAAACTTAGCCCGTTATGTTTATCCTTTTTTATCCGCTCAAATCGCTAATTTTTTTATACAATCAACCCAAATCAACATTATGTTTTTCTATATTTAATTAATTAAACGAATAATGGCAGCTAACATTGTCATATAGCAATCGAATTAATAATAATAGCATTATTACTAATGTATAATTTACCCAACAGTTTTATTCTTGTCAATATGGCGAACGTTTAATTAGTAAATGCATCTAGAAATGAATTTTCTAAATTAACCGAAACAAAAAGTTAAATAAAGTGTTTTCAATTTCAATATATATTTGGCAGGCCACCCTATAAAACTGAATTAAAGTAGAAAAAGTTCATCGTTTCCCTTAGGTCAGGTGATGTCTGCCCTTTTTTTTGAATCCGATTAACAAACTATGTTATGTTAACGTAGCATTCGCACGTCTACTACAGGTACACACATCGAAAAAATAAAAATAGATTTCATCTGTATGATTTTTATTTATCTCCCCTGTCTAGCGGACTTGATTCGCTATATTTTCCACCTCATACTTAAAAACCAGCAGATGTTGGTTTGGTTTGGTAGGAGGCGGTCACTTACAATATATTTTTTTTAGAATTTTCAACCAAATTGGTTATCGACTGATGTCGCCAATGATGATATATATAGATGATAGATGTAGGTACAGTCAAAATTTTACCGACAAACATTGCTATTGTTAGACAGGAAAATCTACCCTTCTCAAAAAAAAAAAATTAATAAATAAAAAAAATCAATTCAATTGAAATTCTGTCTGTAATAATAAGAGCACTAGTATATACATATATAATTTTATCCCCATTTAATTGTATTTCTATATTAGGTACAGCTTACAAAATTATACAAAAAATTTGGTTGCGAACATTTGGGCAGTTCGGTGAAGATTGGCTTTTTCTTGCTATTCTTGGAATCGCCGTTGCTGTTCTTAGTTATACGATAGACCAAGGGGTGGTTGTGTGCTACAAAGGTAAATAAAAACTTCGATCATGTGAAGAATTAATATAGAAAGATTTCATAAATATTTATATACATACATCTCGCCTATGGTTATTCCTATTATTTACTGAATCGGACCCCTTCCTGTGATTTTAGTAAAAATGATACTCTATTCGGAAATAGCTAACAATCACTTTACGAAATGGGTGGCATGGATGAGCGTGCCCACACTTCTAGTACTATGGAATGTTGGAATTACTCATTTAATTGCACCAAAGGCTGTTGGTAAGCTCGATATTTACCGAATATACATATTAACCAGATAGGCAAGAAGCAAATCAAAATGATTTTTACTAGGTCACTTGAAAATCTATTTTAATTTAAATTTACTGGTAATATTTCAAAGCCATCGTTGATAGGATATTATTGCCATCATTTCACAGAAAAATATCGATTCTATCTAGGTTCTGGAGTACCTCAAATAAAGACTTGCTTACGTGGTATCTATTTAAAGGAATATCTCAGTATGAGAGTACTATTAGCAAAATGGATTGGGATCACTGCAACATTAGGCAGCGGTTTGCCATTAGGCAAAGAAGGACCTCTAATACAGATGTCTAGTATTCTAGTAACTAAAATGAGTAAATTTCTATCAAATTTCAAAAGTATATATTTAAATGAAAACAAAAAAATTGAATTAATTGGTGCTGCCTATGCAGTTGGCGTTGCATCAACGTTTAATTCACCAATTGGTGGTAAGACGAGTTAATGTGAGTGATGAGAAAGTTAATTAATTGCCACTTAGGTGTACTTTTTAGTGTGGAAATTTCAATGGCTTATTATGCAGTACGAAATTATTGGCGAGGTTTTTTTGCTGCTGTATGGGGAGCAACAATATATAGGTATTTTAAGTTGCATAAGTAATTTATATTGAAACAAGTTTTATTGTATGGTCAATTGATTCATATAATATACTTATTAAATATATTGTATTAATAGATGATTCAACGTTCCACAGAACATTGGCTAATGTAAATGAAAAAAATTAATTAAGAAAATCTATTCAATGATTCTATTGTTCCAGATTGCTGTATGTTTGGATAGATGGCGTTGATACGATTCGCGTAGTATTTGAAACGAATTTCAAGAATGATTTTCCGTATGATTCAGTGGAATTAATATCATTTGCAGTTTTGGGGTAAATATAAAGTATTTCAAAATTCATTTTGGGTGAAAAATGGACAAATTAAGAAAAATCGTTGAAATAATAAAGAGTTGAATATGTTGTGCTCATATACTCTGTAATATGTAGTTGCCTATATATCTTACTGGTACTATTTCGCAATTAAATGTTTTCTAATTACATGTTCCAGTATAATTTGTGGATTTGGTGGTTCCTTTTACATATTTTGCACTAGTAAATTCATGCAATGGTCAAACACAAATAGATTAATGAAAATTATTAAAGAAAAAAAGTACGTAGCCGCCAAAAATACATCTTAAAATGTGATTATAAATTCTTAGTTTATAAAATTCCAGCCGTTTTATCTATCCATTTTTTATCATTCTATTAATATCTACGATAACATGGCCATTGGGTGCAGGCCAATTTATTGCAGCTGATCAATCGCCAAAAGATCAAGTTGTTCAACTTTTTTCGAATTTTACATGGAGCCAATCGAATCATACATTCGTTGAAAAACGAATTTTAAGTCATTGGACTACAAAATCAACTGGAATTTATGCAAATCTTGTTGCATATTTTTGGTATCAGGTGAAGAATATGATAAATTATTTATGATTTTTAAACACCTTGTATAATTCGTGAATAAATAAATGGACAGTAGCGTAGCATCCGACGATGAATAATTCAATGAATTTTGAACTAAATCTATGCTCATATTGTCAACATAGATCTATTGTCTAATCCACCTTTATTCAAATTAATTATTATTATATATAGTTTATAGCATCAATTCTGGCTGCATCTTTACCAATTCCAAATGGGGCATTTATTCCAAATTTTCGTGCTGGAGCCGCCTTAGGTAGAATTGTTGGTGAACTGATGGCAACTTGGTTCCCACAAGGTGAAATTATTGCTATTAAGTCATTTTATACAAAACAATTAAAGCAACTGCTTTATAGGTGTACATTATAGAGGTAAAGTGGCCTACATAACCCCAGGGGCGTATGCAACAGTTGGTGCCGCATCATTTAGTGGTGCAGTAACACACACATTATCAACTAGTGTCATTCTATTTGAAATGACATCACAAATATCTTATGTAATACCAGTTCTAATATCGAATTTAATTGCTAATGGTATTGCTAGAATATTTACACCTAGCATTTATGATTTGGTAATAAAAGCACAAAAGCTTCCGTATTTACCAGATTTATTACCTAGTAGCAGTAGTACGTATATTTATCTTAGCATAACAACGAAAAATAATACATTCTATATTTCAGCAATCTATCAAATATTTGTTGAAGATTTTATGATAAAAGATGTTAAATACATTTACTTAGGAATGACTTATGACGAATTAAAAACGACTTTAAAACTGAACAAAAACATTAAAATATTTCCATTAGTCGATAATCTACATAATATGATCCTATTAGGAAGTGTATCCAGAAATGAATTAATACAATTAATGGAATATCAAATTGGTTATAGAAAACGATTAGAAATTATCGACTATGATAAAGAAAATAATGAAAACCATGAACGAGAACGAGATAATAAAAAGGAGAAAAACATTGAGGTATGCCATGATATTATTATTGTAGTTTATTTACACAAAGAATAAACCATTCTATTTGCTATATAAAATTCTAGGAGATTAAAGAAAGAATTTTTGACAAATTCAATATAACAAAAATAAATCGATCTGAAAAATACCAAAGAAAAAAGGATGTTGTTGAACGCAAGGTAACTTCTATAAGATATAAAATGCATTCTTAAAATGGACAATTTATCTGGAGCTGCTCATAGTTTGGTGTAGATTGAATAATCTTTAGTCCTGCTTAAATTTACTAGACTATTCACAATATTACAAATTGGCAACCACTAATTGGTTGCCAAATTTACATGAAACTGCACTGCGAAAGTTGGCAAGGGCTGCTATTTTGTGATAAAACAGTTTTTTTGTCATAACAGCAAGCCAATGTTTTTTGTTAAGATATAAACCTAGATTGTATCTGATCACAATTGATTTCTTATTGATTTACTCTAAAATTTCGTTCTTTCAGCTATCAACAAAACGTCTATGTGATTTGCCAATCGAAACACAACAAACATGGGAACAAAATCAATTAAAACACATCGTGAATTTCACCTTATGTCATATTGATCCAGCACCATTTCAATTAGTCGAACGTACATCATTATTAAAAGTCCATTCATTATTCTCCTTGTTATCAATTAATACCGTTTATGTAACAACAATTGGAAAATTAATTGGTGTAGTTGGATTAAAAGATTTACGAACAGCAATTGAAGAAGCAAATAGTGGTGTAGTTCATAATGACATAAAAGATGGCGCTAATGCTGGGGAAACTGGCAATGAGAAAAATGAGGAAGAATTCCTACTAATAGAAAGTCCTTAATTTAATACATATTATATTTTAAATCTAATAGTATTAGGCAATTGTATTAGACAACAAAAATGTACCTAATATGCTCTTGTGTCATAAGACGCCATTTCTATTCTGCATTTGCATCCTTCTTCAGTTCTGCAACATATTCTACAAATACCGCGATAAAAAACAGTAATCAGAATACATAATTAATTAATAGTTGAGTCGCAGGCGAAGCTATAGTTTTTCTTTACCTTCAATAACTTTAATTTCATCAGGATTTCTTTGTTTAGCTTCCCCGATACACTGATCACACTCATCTATGTCGCCATTGAGCCAATTAACTTTGGCCAACAATAACCAGGCTTTGCAACTATTTTCGTTTAATCTTAAAGCCCATTCTTTTAGATCCTTTTTAGCTCTATCAAGTAGTTTTAGTTTTATACATGTTAAAGCTCGATTAATGTAGAGTATTGGACTGTCTTTAATTTGTTCGATAGCCTATAGAAAAATTAAGTGATTCTTTGGCAAAATTATATTATTTCCTATCGTTTCTCGTGAAATATTTAAGGTTAGAGCGTATTAAAATTATACCTTATTGTACAAAAGTAATGCTTTTTCATATTCTTCTCGCTTATATGCTAAGGCAGCTTGCTTTTTGAATGTTTCCATTTTCTCTTTTCGAATAAGTTTCTCTTTATAACGTCTATCAGCGTCTTTTGACATTTCATCCATAAAAGCCTCTAAAAGATGAAAAATCTAAAAGGAATGGTTTAAAGTGCATAACACTATCACCTCTGAATGATACTGATCCTGCGCAATAAAAAAAAATAAAGTAAAATAGAAGAAGTGGCGCAGAATCATTGACGCTCAGTGATGTGACAAAGCTGAAATGGTTGCAGACAAAGTATATGATGTAATTCACACAAATTTGTTAAGTACCTTTAGATATTTCTTCCGCATTTTGATTATCAATTTTTAATAAAGCTTTCCGATTTATAACCGTTCTATTACTGGATACTTTTAAAGCAACATCATGTTCTGATTGAATATCATTGGCTGATGAAATTTTATCTTCTCCTAAATAACGTTTGGCTTCTTCATCGCCAATTTTTTGAGTCGCTTTATCGGTTGATGCTAGTTTTTTTACAATAGTGTTAACCTAAAAATGTAAATGTATTGGTAGTCCATCTGTGATGTCTCACAGATTCCATCTGTGAGTAATGAACTAATTATAATTAAGACTCTATGACAAGCTTTATCTTTTCAGAACTTTAATAATATATTTGCTTACTTCATTTACTCGATGCATAAAATTATTAAATTCTTCATCTACGTTTGCTAGATTATTAATTTTTTTAAGTAAAACTTCACTCTCTTTGGATGACATTTTTTCTAGTTAAAATTGTATTGATTAAACTGTTTGACATTTGATTTAGTATCTAAGAGACGAATACATTAATTGAGCCATAAATCGTATAAAATCATATTGAGTGAGCAACATATGTATATCCGTTGCCCATTTTTAGATGACCACCAATACATACGTGCAACTGCATTTATTTGCAACATTGCCAATATGTTGATCTGATTCTAATTGTTCATTCTGTATTTTAAATATGTGCATCTAAATACAAACGTGCATGCAGACCTAATTTCTTTCGTTTTGCTTGAAGTATTATAAATACATATTTAATGAAAAATCTAAGTATAATAAATTCGAACGATAATTTATTGTCAATATGATCGTAATGTTATTGAAATTCCTTGGCCCATATAATTTTTTTTTTTATTTTCTATGCATTTATGTCTGATGTGCATGTACCTACATATAAAAATATGTATTTAATTCAATTTTTTTCCAAACGAGATTCGACTCTATTTAACCAGACTTTTCCCAGCGGACCTAAATAGACAAATAATGGCAAAAATTAAGATCTCATTGCATATATGACCATCATTATTATATTATTATTATGTACATAATATTAAAACGACTGAGTGACTGAATATCAGCGAAGTGAACAGCAGTCTGATTTAAATTGATGCGAAATTATGTAAGGTGTCTAGACAAGACTTTATAAATATGAATCTTGTGCACTGAACAAGTTAAATAAATAAATATAAAAAAAAAAAGTACAGTCTTATTATGATACATTAATATTACTATATGTTGTCTGTCGTATTTTAATACAATTTTTTTTTTTTGTATTTTGTATCATGTAGTAGTAGTACTATATTCATAAATGTTTTGTTTCTACTGATTTTTTTTTTTTTTTTTTGTGTGAAAGACAAACAAAAACTACGGGAACGTCGACAATGAGCGGAATGCCCTTCTACAAAATAAATCGTTTTTAAATTGTCACTTTTGGATAACCTCATATGAGGTTAAATTTAGATAATAAAACACTTATGGGTACTTTGGTTGGCTTAGCTTAGCATACTATATAATCTGTTTTTATTTTATATGATGGGTGGCAGAATTTTTTCAGCTGCTTGTTTGTCTGTCTGCACGTCTGTCTGTCTCTCTATCTGTCTGTTCATATGGTAATATAATGGCTTATAAATGGCCTGGTTTTACCAAACCATTTCGCTTATACATTGATATTGTTTTGTACTGAGATAAACAGACATTTGGAATGTTTTGGAATTAGGTTATTTCCTTGTAGATGCTTCAATTGAAATTTTAAAGGATTATCTCTTGACGTTCAGAATGAATAATAAACAGCTCAAGAATGTTAAACAATTAGCACAAGAAGAATATTTAATATTCAAAAATATCATACATTTTATTATGAAACGCATTTTATTCTGTGAAATTAGCAACTGTCACTTTGAATTTGGAAAAACTCTGTTATCTACTACCAATATTGATTAATGTTAATTCGAGGAAATTAATTAAATATTATAATAAATTCATTAAACTTAAGTTGTATCATTGTTAAAGTAAGACATTCATAATAATATTTACAACAAATTAATAACAATAACAAAATGCATAATGGAAGATTTCACAACACAGATGAACGGAACCAAAACAAAATACGTTCGTACTTCGTATATTTGTGTGGTTCCCAAAATAATATTTTCTTCGTATTTGAAGATTAAACATTATCATTAATAAATAATAACTATAAAAAGAAAAAAACAGAAATTAATCAGTTAATATATGGTTAAATGTTTTTATTAATGAGATGCACTAAAAATGAACTATAAAATGCGTAATAATAATTATTTATTCATTAAGTAATAATTTTGAAATACATATATACATATAAAATTTGTTGGTTAATTAATTCATTTTTATCGATAAGTACATACGTATTAGAGATATATGTACTATCAAACAAAACAATAAATTGAAAAATAAAATTAAATCCACCATCTCTTCTGATTGTAAAGTTACTTGAATCATAACAATAATGATTAAATTAAATCACAATTAATTAATCATTAAACTGAAAAAAATGGCCAATCTAGCAACACCGTTGTTACTTTGACAAATACCGAAACGGCCATACGATGCATGGTTGCCAATGTATTGATATTGTTTAGGGAAATAGTATTAATTTATGATCACAGTATAAAACTTGGCATTTTATACTTTCTTAATTAATAAATATACATCTCACTACAGATATATTAACTAGTAATTACGTACATGTTAATTTTTATCATTAATAGAGACTTAAACGGGACTTTCTCGACAAGTCACGTCAAAATACATAAATCTAAAATACTTAACTTATAAATAGTTGTAATTATTTTTTGTCTGGTTGGTTTCTTTCTGTCTATTTTTTTTTTTTTTTTTTTCATTCTTTTCATTTATATCTAGCCAACCATCTGCATTTTTTTTTTTTTTTTGATATCTTCCTATTATTATTGGCAGAGTCAAACAGAAAAAATCGCTGATCAAAAAAAAAGCAAAGCAGAAGAAACAGATGATTAATACTGGCGCCAAATTTAATTTTATTCTAATAGTATCTTTTTCTAATCGTAAAGAAAGAAAGGAATTTGCATAAATAATAATTAATCTTTCTGTGTCTCGTCTTATCTAAAGGTTTCTCTCTATAAAGTATATTCTGGTGCTTATGAACCTGTAATTTGAATTTCATTTGATTATAATTAATAATAGATTGAAATACATACAAGAATTAATAATTAAGTTTTTTTTTTGTTTTTTCGACTTCTAACTGTTTGATTTAATTATTTTGTTAAACGGTGTATTTTTTTTTCGTATGTCTCCGGAATAGAATAGAAAGTATCTAATAAATGTGTCATCGACATATAGGTACTATAAAATAGTTATTATTAATGATAAGCATCAACTGGTGTCTAGTTTTAATAAATTAACTTTTGGATAATCAATGACTACTTGATATTTTCTTAATATATTACATATGTCACCACTGTCTACTGATTTCGATCATCTTATAAGTTAAGTCACAGAATACAACAACTCGAAGCGATACTAGGACTGGTCTTCCATAGATTTTCTCCATAAAATATTACATAATGAACATATGGAACTTCTCGCATTTCGATTTGGGCAAATATGGCAAATATAGTCAAATATGTCAAATTTGTGAATACGGATTTATGTAAATGTGAATGTAATGTAATGTAAATGGAAAAATGTAAATACTCCATCCATTTACAGATTCGCGAAATAATATAAGATAGATAGAAATGCATCCATTCTTATTTTTCTTTATCAGACAGAGTTTCATGTTTACACGGTGTTCCTTCTGGATTGTTCTATTCTGTGGACAGATTATTTTTATTGGCAAAAAAGCGCAAACATAAAAAACGTCTTCTTTAAATTTAGATTTTTTTTTTTTTTTTGTTATTTTGATGAGTCAGTGTCATACTACTATTACTATATTGTAGACTAATAACAATATTTTGGATTCAGAGAAGGTTACTGGACGCAAAATTGTTTAGTAATCGTCTAGTCATCGGCCATTGAAAATTGCTTATTTTCAATAAAAATTATTTGATAATAATAACAATGGGGCAGAAACATTTTTTGACCCCATACACGAAAATACATATATTTTCCAACAGATAAAATACTTGTTTATTAATGCTTGAAAAAAATATTTTTTTCTTTTGTAAATATTAATTTTAAAAAAAATAATAATTTTTTAATGTTTTAATTCATGGAAACGATCACTTAACTTAGTTGAATGTTAGTTTATATTAATTAGAAACAATTTAATCAAAATGCAATGTATTTTCTATATGCTGAGGTGCCAGTACGTTGAGATTGCACCGTAAAAAATGGAAAAACAAATAAAAAAGTTAATTAAATTGATAAAAAACAAACTTAATTTTATACCAGATTGTTTGTTAAGCTTAAAATTACTAAATAAAACATTTTCTTATGTCTTAATAGAGGATTTATAATAAAATGTTTTTTTGTTTTGTTTTTTTTTTTGCACCATCTGACTTCACTGTCTGGCGGGATGATGATTTAAAATTTAAAATGCCCGTCGAGACAGAATAAAAAAAAAACTTTATTTTTTTGGATCAATTTTCTGCGAATTACATAGTGATGAAAATATATATAAGTGTGTCGAATTATGCATAATATATTTGTATTTTATGTATCGACTTAGAGACATTATTTTAATATCATTTTTTTTACGTTTTTTCCTTTTATTTTATAAAAACATTACACCACTTTCATTGCAAAGTTTTAGCAACTTTTTTCCAAGCCAAATAAATCTTTGTTTTTCCATGGGATTTTATGAAAATTAAAATTGGAACACTTCAGATGTCGAAACGATCAAAGAATTTGTTAAATTCCCTCCTCTCCCCCCCTTTCTGTAAGATAGTATAAAAAATTGATGGCCATAATAATGGACCGAATTCCTTGCGGTTCCTTAAGGAACACTTTATAGTGTTCCTAGAACATTCTAGAACATAGTTTATAATTTCAGATAGGTATTTGGATTTACCTAAAGGAAGGCACACACTTTTAAGTTGAATCAAAACTGTACAAGAACAATTTGAACAAAATTCTAGCATAGATCTAGCTTTTGCTAGACAATAAACAACTTACTATTGTTTAGTAAAAAAAATTGCCTAATTAAGCAAAATATTTAACTACAAGCTTAATCTATTCGTAAATTGGCATTGGTTTAGATTTGGTATGCGTTAACCTTAATATAATTCGGCAAATTTCTTATATACATAGACATGCATATGTCTGGTTGAAAAACAAAAAAAAAATCCATAAATATGTATAATAAATCACCATCAATTTGTTTTCCAAGAATCAATTCCCGAATAACATTTGCATTTGCTGGCCTGATGCTTTCCTGCATCATCTTCGCATTCCAGCGTCCCCAAAAGTAAAAAAAAAAAAAATAATAATAATAAAATAATTTTTGGTGCAAAAACATTCACAGACACGTATAGGATTTTAAATGTCTAGGGACGGTGTCCCTAAAGATATTCTAGGTGACTTTGCTGGGACAATAGACAAATGCCCTTCATACATTATATAGGTACATAAATAGTCTGACACACATAAAAAACGAGTAAAATAAATTACCTCATAATGGATTTTAAATGAATTCTCATTAAATTAGAAGAAAACATACATTTTTTATGAACGTGAACAATGTGAATTATAATATTGGTGTTTACAGTCAGGTCTCAAGCAGCCGGATCAGCTGCTAATTAAAACCTGTTCAATTTGAGTGCATGTTTAATTAATTTTATGATACAGGATATTGTATTCAATTGATATTAATTCACTATGGAATTTTAATTGTTTATATTATATTTATGACTGTCTAAGCAATGTAAAAGCTGAAATATCAAAAAAATAGTATAATAAATTGCAATTTTTCCATTTGAATTATTTGTACAATTTGGGCAGTTTTTGTTGCCCAATAAAATTTATCGGAATAACAAACATCTGCTAAATAGGACCAATCACCTGATGAAAAATCATGAAAAATTCTTAGAAAAGAACACGTTTCTAACTAAAAATCATTTTTTGTACCATCCTATAGTTAGATGCAACCAATGAAATGGTGACAACCCTCCAAGTTGTCCCACCCTCAAAATTTGATGATGGATATAAAAAGGGCTGTTAATTTCATTCAAAACAGTTTCAACTAATCCCTTTTATCTGAAATTCTTCTAGTATTTGTTTGTGTCGTTTGTATTTTTTCTGTCTTTGAATTTTATTCAAGAAAATATTGGTAAGATAATTTATTTAATTGTTTTATTTTATTTGAATTTTTTCATATATTTTTGGTATTTTTAAGTAAAATTATGCCTTGTTGTTATTTGTAATAAACCTAAGTCATTTAGTTGTAGGTAGAAACAAATATTTTTAATTAAATTGAAGAAAATTTAAAAAAAGTTTATTTCTATTTATTTAAATATTTTTGATATTTTAAATATTGTATTCTCGATGTAAATAATATTGAAAAAAAAACGCTTTCAATTTGTCTGAAAAGAATTCTTTTCTTGTTCTATTTTTTTTATTTGGCTTTTCTGTTTTTGTTTTTCTTGTGTTATTTTAATGTATGCATTGAAATTCTACTGGAATTTCAACAAAATTCTTTCAAATTCGTCGGCGTCGTTGTACCGGAAGTTTTCCAAACTAAATATATAATTAAACCTATAATAATAACAATAACAATCATAAATAAAATTTAAATAATGGACACACACTCACACACACACACCATCAAAATATTCACGCAGCCATAATAATAACAACAAATAGGTATCTATTGTATTATACCAGTATTATTATTATTTTTATCTACGCATTATTTACGCATATTTGCTTTCGCTCTCTTCCTTTCAATATAAAACACAATTATTTATTATATTATTTAAAAATACAATCGAGTCTTGCTAGATAGTATGGGCATCTATATAGAAAAACAATGAAATAAACAAAATTTATTTGATATTTTTTCATTTTTTGCCTGTCATAATTGTACATAAGGAATTGGCATGAATATAGCTTGAATTGTCACAGAATATGTACAACAATCAAGAAGCCAAATATTTTTTTTATCTTTTTTAAGCAAATAACTAGAATCAACTCTGAAGAATGAGGAGAGGTTAATGTGTCCATGTTTTGGAGACTCTACTATAAATAATATAGTTAAAAGATACGATTAAATCTGGTATATGAAACATGAAAATTTAAATTTCCACAGATTTATTTTGATAAATAACAAAAAAAATAAAATCCTGGCTTTTACTTATTTGAAAAATTGCTTATTTTTAATTATATTCATCGTCCAATATTTAATTCCAAATCTCAAATTATTGAAAATAGAATAACTGAATAGCCCCGCTTCTTCTCCGTTGACGTCTCGCACATCATTCCATCTTCTATAAAATCTTAAATGCAAATTAATCGAAAATACATAATTATTAACATTCTTGCGTACACGTCACAGTGATACACATAATAATTTCAATTTAATTTAATTATTTTTTCTATTCCTGTGTTAGATTTTAATCGACTGACTTTTTTCTTTTTCACTCTCTCTCTCTCTCTCTCGCACCAATCCATCCATCCGCAACCAATCATAATATTCTGTCGCCCAACTGTCTAGCCAAGAAAGAGTGAAAAAGACAAAAAAGTATACGATACGATACATATAGAGGTAGAGGTATATACACACACACACACACAACATATACTCATGTTATTCTTTTCTAGCACATAGTCTAAAACGTATATTAATCAAAGGCGATAAGATTGTTTAGTTTAAAGTTATCCAGCGCTCGTATTGAGTCACATCTATCCTATTCTACTACACTACTATTAAAACTACCTTATTTTTAGTTATTTTTGATTATTGTCGATTTGATTTTAATCATCGAAAATTGTGTGTGTGTTTCATTTTGATTTTGTGATTTTAATTTTTTCCAATTTTTTTATTACTTTTTTTTTCTTGCTTGTTTCAGACTATATTTGCTTTTACTTTTTGATTTTGTGGCAAAAAGTAGATTTCCTTAAGGAAAATAAAATAAAAAAAAAAGCGTCGTCGTGAATAGTCTTGTGAGTGTTATAAAAGAAATTTGGTAAAAAAGCTAATTATTAGAGGTGAGTGATTAAAATAGAATTAATTTTATTATACAATTTATTATTATGTACATTTTTTTTTCTTAATCTAACAAATCTGTTTTGCTGTGTAAAAAAATATGCTATCAAATGAAGATTAACAACAACTAACAAACATTCAAGAATTATTTAACAATTAAATAAACATATAACTCGATATAAGATTATATAATATATAATTATTTTTCTATTAATTTTCCATTATTCTGCGCTAGATTCTTGAATTTTTTATTTCATTTTTATACTAGCGCACAAAATTAAATCAAAAATGGTATATAATTGGAAAAAGAAAACAAACAAACATGTCTAATTAAGTCAAACTAGATAAGTATTTTTGTAAAACAAACAACACAAAACGTAAAACATTCTTAACATTTGCCAAAAAACGCGCCAAACAAAACATTAAAAAAAACATTTTTTTTTTAGCTTAAATAATACATGTTATGTAGTATTTTTGAATAATATTCGGTTAGGTTTTTCAAATACACATTTTCAATCAAATCTAATCATATTTAATCAAGTATTAATCAATTCGAATCGATTAGTAATCAATCAATATATTCAGATAGAAAAGTAGCAAATTTAATTGCGATTTGCACTAATCTAGATGTTAACTAATTTGTAAAGGTGCGTCTAGGCGCATAAAATTCAACATAAAAGTCACGTTGATGCAACCAACTCTTCGTTTCTTTATGAAAGTAAGAATGAATAACCAAACTGACACGCTTGACTTTCCAGTCAAGGTGAGTTCAGACGCGATGAAACTGTGAAACTAATCACTATAATAGTTCCATCAATTTGCTTTTATGAGTTTCTTGTACTTCTGTCTCTAAGCATTTTAATTCCTATCCAATTTTTTTGTTTTGTTTTAGATCATGAATTTCTTAATTGTCGCAGTTTTATCAATTACTGTATTCATCAAGGAAATTTCAAATGTACCGGCATTCGAATTTCCTCAACAATTCAATAATCTAGCAAGCAGTATAGAACATCATGGACACCGCAGTCCACGATCTGTCAGTTACGTTTCAACCAAGGTTGAAAACGTAAATCAATATAAGAAACTGCTTCTGTCACGCCTTGATGACATAACTAAAACAGCAAATAATGACAAAATATTGACAGAAACAGAAATGATCGCTGAAAAGGACCACGCTCGTAAGATCATAAATAGTAAACATTTCGAACAAATGTATGCTGAACGACATCCAAAGTTGGACCATAAAAAAGCCCAAGCACCTGACGTTACAACATCGGGGAGTAGGCCATTTGGAGTTAGGTAAGTGTTATTAGTTCAGAGACAAATCATCTATTAAATTACATTCTTCATTCTTCCACTGGAACATATATCACACCACATACATGATATAGATCATAAACAAACAGGCAACTATTGGATTATTGCAGACTGGAAAAACCAAAAAAAAAACATTCAAATAAACACTCATTATCTCTATGCTATATATATGTATGATTTTCAATAAATTTTGGCTTGACCTAAGCAATGGTCTTATCATCTTTCGCCTATCTAATAAACATACACATTTTTAGCAACTTAACAAGCGAAAAACTTTAAAAATAGAAAGATGCTTAATTTTCTCATGCTTTTGCTATTACAGTCAAACCTCTATAATACGAACCTTTGCAAATAGTATAATATGTTTAAGAATCAAACAACACTCAGTCTATAGATATTTCTAAATCGTTCCAAATTTTCAATCAATTCGAATAAATTTCGTCGCTATTATCGAGGTTGGACTGTAACATTCCTATCTTGGCGCTTTATATTATCTAATTATTTTACTCATAACACATTCTTAATCAGTTTAAAAATAAAGTATTTTTCTCAAATTTAAATAAATTACGAATAGAATCTGGCAATCGAAATGATTGTTTGTGTGTACACAAAGAAAAAAATATTTATGGATATTTTTTATTTTTAAGAATTGTATTCTTAAAAATGTGTGTCAAAAAAGAATTTATAATTGAAGTAAACTAAATATTAAAAATTTTTGAATAATTTTTTATCACTATGTACAATAGTTTTTAATATTGGCTTTTATGCATGGGAATCTGCAATCTGCAAACTGAATATGGAGCTATAAGAAGGCCTTGCCCTATTTGACTACAAATTGATAAATCCTTTAATTAATTTCCATTGATTTTTAGTAAACCAACAAATATATGCCATAAACAAATAAATAAACAACTGTTTACCTCACAAGTTATGCTTCTAATTGAATTTGATTCAAATACAATTTGAATACTCTTAATACAATTCCCATAAGCAAAAAAAAAAAAAAAATTGTAATTTATCTGTATACCTGATGCTCATACATAAGTACGTGATAACACGTACCTATACAGATTTGAAAATTGTTATTATTGCACTTCTTGTAGCACTCGTAAAAATTCTCTTGTTCCATTTTTTTTTTTTTCGCCCTCATAATAATAATTTAAACGTAGGTATGCATGCAATTTCGAGTGCACATAGATTATAATTATTATTATAAACAAATGAAAAATTTTATCACTTTACGTGATGCAGTGTTGAATTACCGGGCAAAATGTACATGAGAGAAGGCTAGTTGATCGTCCTTCACAAGGTCTACGTTTAAACTGATTAAACATTAAAAAAGCTACTTAAAATGTAAATAAAATATCTAGTTATTGAAATCTTAGATGAGGGCAGTGCGTTTGGCGTTTGCTATAGGCTCGTTGTTTGCTGCATTTATACAGGGTGTGGTAAAACGATTGTTTGGAATTTTATCAAGAGCGAAACTATCCAGCTTCGTAAACTTAATTTTTATTTCGTAAACATGACTTTAACGATTAAAAATTAAAAATACGGTTATACAATTTCTTATTTCTTAATTCGTAATCAGAATTTTAAAGAACTGACATTGAAATGAAATTGACGAGAAGAATCAAAAGATTGATCAATTATATTAAAAAAAGCTAAAAGTAACTAATAAATAATAATAAAATTATAAATAAACGATTTAAATATACACAAAAATTATCATTAAAAATAGTACCAGAATAGTTTAGTTAAGATTACGTCCATCTCTCATCTGATCGAAAATATTGTGGTGAAGGCGCAAGCGCGTTCTTAATTCTTATTTCTTAATACGTAAAAGTTAAAAGTTGGGAACTGTTAAATCACGTTTATGCATTAAGAAATAAGAATTAAGGATTGGGGTAACCACTACGATAAGAAACGCATATGTTTATATCAATATTTACGTACTAAAATTACGACTATGTGTATGCATTCAGTTTACGAAGCTGGTACATTTACAGCCTAAATCTTATATAGTAAATGTCATATCTGCTGATTGTACATTGCTCTACTACAGGAATGTCATAATGATTGAATTTAGGAATAAATCAAAAAGATATGGTACATAACCTAACGTCCAGATTAAAAGCCACATTTTTTTTCGAAACTATCCTAAAATTGCAGATGTGCTTGTCAATCAATGCATAGAATCGGTAAAAACTTCTCAGACTTATTATAATAATAATAATCACAATATTCTTAGAAATTCACCAAGTCGGTACTCCATGCACATTTTCTTCATCTAAGGTTCTGATTGGTCGATTTTCGTCTAACCGAAAAAGTATTCTATTTAAAAGAGGTACTATTATGTCTATTATAATAATAAGGGTTTAAATTTTTTCCATTTCAATCCAACCAATCGAAGAGTGTCTGGCGGATTAGCGATTCAAATAGACGTGCCTACCTGCTGAAATTTCTTGGTACCAACCAATGCGGATACTGTCTGCTATATGCGTTTGATGACAATCTAAAACCGAAATCACCCGCATAATGTTTTTCTTTTTTTTGGAAGATTAATAGATATTTTTGTGTGTGAGAGGTAGAACATGTGTTAGTTTTCTAGCAGATGGGTATAACCCATATATATATGGGTTATACATATACATACATATATATATGTATGTATATGGGTGGTTATACCACACTTCCCGACCGATAGACGGTTCAGTAAACTATATATCTATATTTATTTGTTGTCCTCTGGGGCATTATACGATTAATATAAGCGCCGTGTCTACAACTTACTATAATATAGCACCCATGTCCATATAGTAGGATACCTATTTGTATATGAATGGATTCGATTTTGGCTGGTAGACAGTCTAGACATAGAAACATGTATTGGTATTTAATCGGACGCGGTTTATGAAAGACATATTTTGGATAAAACAGCACCCCCTAAAGAATTGTGTCTGAGTTGCATTCTATGTAGAATATTAATCTTATTGGATCAGGTTATGGGTTCATATTATACGATCAAACAACAAAGGAGAATATTTCTATCGGTTATTTTATTTTCTGAATAAGAATCTTTCTCGCGCGTTCAGCTGACCGCGAAATATGCATTTAACGGATAGTCTCTAGCGGACGCGGATTTTGTTTCTAAGTTAGCATGTTTGCAATCGCGTCCGCATAATTAGTGTGAAATTTGTCATATTTGCCATCTAACCATTTTCTGGTTGTTTTCAATGCGACATCCAGTTGTTTGAAAGTGTTAAAATTCATTTTTGACACTTTCAGTGTCATTGTTAGTATCATCAGACTAAAAATGACTTTCAGTCTCATATTAAAGGTTTTATTGCAAAATTTCGAAGAAAACTTTAAAATTGTATTTTACAACTTGGAGTTGCTAGTTTTTGTCATAAAATAGCATCTCAAACAACTTGCTGAGACAAAAACGTAGAATGTTTTAGTTTTGTTTAAATTTTTGCCATGTATTTTATATTTTTATAAAATATTAATTACAATATAAATTGGAAACATTATAAATATAGATTTTCATATTTTAATTACGTATTTTGCCCCCATTTCAAAAGTAATTTACTAAATAAATTCAAGTAATCCTTTTTCTCTGTGTACCTTCTAACTGATGGCTCAGTCAAAGCTCTTTGCATGCTTTCCTAATGAATTTTTCCAACTTTTGATGACATAATGCGAATAGAATTTTCTATTAAAATCTATCTCAAACACACACACACATACCAATCAATGACAATGATATACCGACATCAAATATACAGACAACATTTAATAAGTCAAGGTGAAACATTTGGAATAATTATCGATGTGAATGAACGCTATAATAGTAGAAATAGTATAGTAATATTCAATTAATAATGTATGGAAAAATTCAATAGAAAATTCAACAATATAAAACTTCCTATTTCTCTCTTTCTCTCTCCAACAACGAATCATTATACATCTATACATATATGTATATTATAACGTATAGTTTAGACACGTTATGGTTACGTTACGCAAAAATGCGTCCGAAAAAAATATATACAATGTATGCCGATGGCTACTACTACGATACATTTACTATACGGTAGCAATTTCATTACGCAATAGCGTAGACGTAGTATTTGCTTTGTTTTTATACGTAGCCCGCCAGTCAACCAGCCAGTTAGTCGTCTTCCGTGTTCTTCATCATTAATCATCATCATCATCATCATCAGTCACGAGGCTTCGCTTCGATACATTTCATTCATAAATCTCTAATTAGCTTGACTGTGAACAGAGCCGTATTAAAATGGATTTTTCTATGAAAATTGATATCAATCGGAAATTGGAGATGAATGTTATTATTGTTGTCGTGGATAGTGTTTTAATAACACTGAAAAAACAAAAAAAAAAAAAATGTTTTGTATATGTTCATGTTTCTGAATTAAATTTAAAAAATAATCTACGTAGCAACGCATTTATTAATTGACATCATTTTTGTTTATAACCAAAAAAAAAAAAAGAAAAGAAATAAAAATATCTAATAAAGGCCCTGAATAGGAAACACAAAATTATTATTATAATAATAATAGACAATAATCTAAACGAAAACAAGTTTGAAACGAAAACAAATTAATTTCATATTCTTCATCTATGATAATGATACCTACTTAATTGTTTATTATTGTTGTTCAACGACCTCACGAAAAAAAAAAATAATAATAATAACATAGTAGACTATTACTATAATTAAAGCCGTCACATAACCAAAATTGGGCCTCTTCTGAGGTTCATTCAACACCATTTATTGCGTGGCGGCGGCGGCGGCGGCGAAGTGCGTAATGGCCTTGTTTAAGTTCCTTTTATTAATGAATTTTAAATTATGTTGTTTACTAATCTAATTATTATTATTATTCTAATAGATGCGTGTGTAGATATGCGTAGTATATGCGTAAGTAAATAAATAGATAAATAGAAAACGTGTACCACGTGAACATTTCGTGCAAGTCCTACTCTGGTTCAATTCGGAAAGAAAAATACTATGCATAAGTAGTAACACGCGTCGTTCATAAAAATACAATTATTATTATTATTATTGCATTCTTCTTTATTATTACAACTACTATTATTATTATTATTATTATGTATAAAATAGATCCATGCCATGCTATTACGAAATTGGTATTTGTTTATTAGAAAGGATATTTTAAAAATAGTTAAAAAAAAACTGGACTAATTGGAATTTGTCAATTGTGAATTTGTCCAATTGTGAATTGGAAAACTTCAATTCAGAACATTGAAAAGCAGAAGAATTCTTTATAAACATGATAACAAACTATGACAGTGATGGTTTTTTGGTTGCATAATGCATAATCTTCTTTATTATTTAATAGGACTGCATTTTTTTCGGTCAACATTGGGAATATGGGTTATAAATAAAAAAAAAAGATCTGTTAGAAAATCATTATTAATTAAATCTAAAACAATTACATTTTATTAAAATAGATCCACGGCATGCTATTACGAAATTTGTATTTGTTTATTATGAGGATATTTTAAAAACAGTTCGAAAATAAACAATGGACAAATTGGAATTTGTATAAATTATAAATTTCTATTTACAAAATTGAATAGTAGAAGAATTATTTTTTATAAAACTAAAATATAAAATGCTATTTTAGTATGTAAAAACAATGATTTGCTGGTTGCATAATGCATAATCTTCTTTATTATTTAATACGACCGCATTTTTTTATGGTCCACATTGGAAATATGGAGTATAAATAAGGAAAAAGTGCATTTATCTTTTAGAAAATTCCAATTAATTAAATCTAAAACAATTACATTTTATATCCATGTACGTACACATAGATAAACATACATATGTATGTATATCAAGATATCCATGAATTATTCAAAATACTTACACAATGTATGTACATTGTGTACTGTATATGTAAAAGACATAAAAAAAAGAACTAACGGTACACCAGCACCAGACAAAAAAATTATAATAAAAAATGTCAAGCTGACAGGTACATAAATGTCTGCAGATACATACATGTGGTATAGACCAGACCAGACCATGCCAGACCACAACCAACTTTATAATAAAATATGCATAATCATGTACGCCATATAGTATAATAAATAATCTATCATAAACTTCAGTCAAATGACATTTTGTAATTTGACATAACGGTTAAGAAATAATATATGCATGTTGTCATTTAATAATAGTAATAATAAAAATAATGAGATTCTACACCTGATATTATCATCATTATAAATGATAAGATTTATGTGTTTATGTGTGTGTGTGTGTGTGTTGATAGGAATTACACGCGACGGTAGCCAGTAAAGTTATTACAGTAGCAGACATTTTAATTGACTTTTCGTACTTGAACGACAAGACGTTTTTTTTTTGAAGAAGAAAACACTGAAAACCAAAAAAAACGAAATGATTAAATCAACTGGAACTTTTTTTTCTTTCTTTCTTTTCCAACAACAAAAGCGTTGTAACACACATCTCATCCGATCCTTAAAGTTCTACTTTCTCTATTCCTTCTGCCTCAATCTATTCTTCCATCTCACGTCTCTTCCACTTTGTTCCTCTATTATATTATAACCTTTTACAATACTTTACTTTTTCTTTTATAAAATAGAATAGACGTTCTACTACATACACATAGACAGAGAGAGGGGAGAGAGAGCACATCTAATATCCCTTTTCGGGGCCCGACTATTTTTTGCTCCAATTTTTCTTTTTTTTGTTTTTTTTTTTTTGTAAAAATTTTCACAGCAGCAGACACTATTATACGAGTTTGGTAAAGTGTGCGGCCTTGTTTTCCACGTGTTTCCACTTAAAATGAAATTGCTATTTCATCCATTATTAGAAAGTCGGCCAAAGTTTTTCGAGCGAAAGAAAGAAAGAAAGAAAGAGAAGTGTATAGGTATAAAATGAAAGAGAGAAAGAGAGAGCATGTGTCGTTTAAAAAGCCACTTCCCATCAGCCAGCCTGCCGTCTAGACTTGCAAAAAATTACATCAAGGCGAAAAGAAAGAAAAACTTTTTCCTATCTCTTTCTCTCTCGCGCGTTTTTGTGCTCTAGCTTTCGCTCTTGTCGTCTGTCATTATTGTTACGTGGATCTTTTTGGTGTTGTTTTTTTTGGACATGAGTTATTATTGAGTCTTTTTTTTTTAGCTTAAAGAAAAAGTGAGGCATTTGTTTTATTTAGGTTGACGTATGTCAATATTAATACATCACACGAAACACAGAAGGATAGATAATCATATTTTGTTTTTTCCAATTTGAATAAGACAACGACGATGCCCTAAAAGATTGATTGATTTGTTTATTGTAATACAATAACACGAAATTCACGAAAAATTCCAAATTTCAAGTTCATTCAAGTTCAAATTAAAAATTATAGACTAAACATCACCAATGTCAATGGAACCTCCTGTATAAGCATAAATATATGACGTAAAAATAGCGATTCTTCGAAAAATTTTGGTATTCCTTAATAAAATAGAATTATAAATATATCGGTTATGTGTACTATCATTTATTTTTCATTTTCTAATTAAATTGCATTAAAATTCAGCTTCGTTCTCTACAAACATCTGGCTGCTGGCGTAAGAATTAAAAACGTATAGGTTATTATTAGTAGAAACTTTATGGACACCGAATAGAACAATCCAGAACGGACACTAAGCAGTTTTTCATTGATTTTGACCTTGTAATGGTTTCATTATCATATGAAACTCCTCTCGTTTTTATTTGAGCAAAGTGTCGAATATAGCTTTGTTCCAACTAGGCGTCCAACTAGTTGGTGATTGTAAAGAGCACGCACAATACATAAAAACTATTCCAATTTTACATAAATTAAAACAGAAACTAAAAACCACATGTTCCAATTTACTTTAATACCCAACTAACTAGTTTGTGATAGTTTGTTTTGGTTTGAGCTGAGCCGAGGTATTATTATAGTCAGAAACTTGCGCAATAAATGCATTAGCATCCAGTTCATTTAAAAATTATTAACAAGCATTGTTATTATTATGAATTTTACTTTTAGTATTATTTTCATTGGTTTTATTATTGATTATTTATTATTATTTCTGAGTTACAGCTTTATTTTAATTATTAAAATGAGTATTTTTGAAGACGATTGTGACTTTTTATTTTCTTCTGATAGTAGGGACAGTGTGACAGTGAAACACAATTTACCGCTAAGAGTAAATAACAAAAACCATTTTGGTATAGATAAATGCAATAGTAGGAATTATTAAAAAATAAACCAAACCAAAGCAACCATTAAAACAAAATAAAAATTAAACACAAAATGAAAATGGTATTATGAGTATATGACATCTAATTACTAGGTTAGAAATTTTCAAACTATTTTTGTAATCGTGTTCCAACCTATCCTAATCAGAGACAAATACGCAACTAGAAGTTTCTAAATACATAGTTTCAAACTGATCCAAATCTAGTCCGTAATGTCAAGTTGGAGTAAACATTATATAATCAAACATATCACGATTGTCAAATGTGTCTATTCCAAATTTTAGCTCCGTCTTTTCTTAGGTTGATTTCTGAAAGCTTTAAATGAATAGTTGTTCCTTCTCGATTGTTGTATTCTGTGTTATAGGGTAACAGTTAACCTATAAACTGAAATACTCTTTGTCATAAGTAATTATCCAATTACAACTTCCTGTTTCTTTGTAAAATCCATAATTTTCCTACTCTACATCACCATAAAAAATGGTACAACATAACCTCCAAGTCTACTAATACATAGACATTAATAAAAATTAAATCATCAACTACAGTACAGATTGGGTTTATTACACAATTTTTGTGTTTTTTTTTTTTTTGTTCATTTCTGTCTAGTCTGTCTAGTCTAGTCTAAATTCTTGACATAAACAATAAAAATAAATTGTTTTTTTCGTCCAAAAAAAAAGTACCCACTATAGCAATAAGCCACCGGTCTCCATCTAGTACGTACATGAAATGTAGACTTACGCCAGACAGACAGACACACAGACAGAGGAGTGAAAACATTTCAATTTATTTAAATTGTAATTGTAAACAAATACATTGAAGATGATGAAAAAACTGAGGATGCTTATGATTATATAGAAAAAAAAAAAAAGGTTTATGTCTGGACTGATTTT
This sequence comes from Platypus cylindrus, assembly GCA_949748235.1. NCBI lineage: Eukaryota > Metazoa > Arthropoda > Insecta > Coleoptera > Curculionidae > Platypus > Platypus cylindrus. The sequence continues at coordinate 7,692,072 of OX456490.1, read as the reverse complement.
TTTTTCTACTTAATACCTATTTGTTATTAAAAATTATTATAAATCGAATAACAGTCTTCTTTTTCTTTGATTATGAATATTGTGTCAACGATAACATAACCTCTATTCACTGTCCACTGTAAATGTAAATTCTTGTTCGATAAATGTCAATTTCTATGCCAATAATATTATTATGTATGTATTAAGATCGACGAGCCCCTTTTTTAAATCTTTATTTAACTATGCCATAATATGATTATGAATGTCTCTGCCTGTCTGATCTGTATTGAGTGCAAAAAATTATACGACAAACCAATGGTCTGTCTATGTAGTAAAGTCTGTCAGCTGTCTATTCGGAATTTGTGCGTGTGTGACGGCTGTTTTATTAATTCTTTCATGTCACGTAGCGATAGCGTACGCTTTTTGTCGCAAAAGATAATAGTATTTTTGTAGTTCATTCAATAAAATTGACATCGATTAAATAAAATTAATTTTCTTCGTTGAGTATAGAAAGGAAAAAGATTTAAACTTAATATTTGATAGACGGATAAACCTAAGATTAACATTGAAAAAGTTAAGCAGATATCGGGTACAGGTAGCTACATTCGTCATGATACACAGTTACATTACACATACACATACACTCATTTTATACGACATATACACCCAGATTGCATACAATATTATGTATATACATATGTATGTATACGGGTAAAACTATCTTAAGGTCATTTACACCTACCTACCTACCTATACCTACCTATCCATTTTGCTTTAACGTCTAGACATAAAGATACATAATTAAAAACAGCATGCAACTTGACTAATAACCGATTACTAATAACTGGTAATATTTTTAATTTTTGCCCGGTCTGTCCGGTAAACCAGGAAGTCTACTAATAGCGAAAAGAAGTAAAAAAAAAGTGTAAATTGTTGAAACTAGCTAGACAAAGACACATACATAAAAGGGTTAAGTGTCTATTCTATATCTACTCAGTCACAGAATAGAATACACCAAACCCAAAAAGAACAGTTGGCATGTTATGAAAATGACAGAGGGATTAACGTAAGACAATAGAAGGTAAAACTGCTTTGAATTGACATCAGATTTGATAATTGTGACATGTTTGATAATATTTTTAAATAGCAGAGGAGTTGTGTGTACTCAAGGTCATGCAATATTGCCGGATAAACGCCGCTTCTGGGTTGTTGTATTCGGTGACTTAGCTCCTATAATACACAGAATAGAATACAATTATTGCATCATGTCCACGAGTAAACTTTAAATACATAAATGAACAACGTCTTCCTATAGTCTTGATAAAAACTAACTAAAGTTATATTATAATAAAAACTGGTTGTTATGTCTCATGCCCATACTATACATACACGGTACAGACCTAGACATTAGTGATAGAATAGAATTATTATTAGCAGTATAATAAAGAAAGTAACAACGTCTAAATCCATGCATGCATATAGTTTTACATACTTGTTAGACAAGATGTCAGATCTTATAGCCAAACCCTAACTAAATAAACTAAACATGGAAAAACGACAACTGCTGTAGTATATGTACATATAACCTGACAGTCGCTAGCTATCTGGCTATATATACATATGTATTATTATAGTATCTATCTAGTTAAATAAAAATTTATGTCTGTCTGCAAAAATATCATGAAAATTTAAATAATTGGTTATTATAATATACATAGTAGAAGAATGCAACCAGCAGAACAGGAACGTAATGAAATTGAATTGTGTTGCTATAAAATTGTTAGTTACACAATTGGCATTTAATGTTGAAAGAAACCTTAGATACAATTTTGACAATTGAAATTTTGATTTTGATTTTGATAATCAATTTTACTTACATAATTTCGTAGAGCTTTTCAGTTATTTCTTCATTTTTACTATTTCCTTGGCAGATTCGATTTGATTTTTCCATTAAAAGTAATTAAATTAGCATTTCAATTGAAAGTATAGTTGTCTCTGTTGTATCCACATAAAAAGCGAGACAAAAACTCTGCAGTCTTGTCAGTTGAATACGGTAAACATATCGAATTAAAAAAATTAAAGTAAATATTTGTTTATTTTCGTCTATACTTATGATATTAAGCAATTTTAAATAAATCTTTAACAGTTGTATTTATTATTTAAAACAATTAACGTACTTGAAAAAATTAAATTAAATCCATTAAAATTCACAATTACAATTTCAAGGATAATGTTGACAACCTTTCACAAAATGGATGACTTTATAACTGTAACATAAGATCACATCTTATTGACTTTCAGTTATAAGTAAATATTGTCTAATCCATCCCTGGGTGTCTGAGAAATCTAGAAAAATTCAATTCTGCATTCAATTTACCATGACTTTTACAGTTAAATTATTAATTACAGCGATAGATATTTATGTACTTACTATGATTATATCACCCTGCTTGCCTGAATATGTGGGAAAATTGTTCATATGAATACTTAGTAATGACACTAATAGAATAAAAAAATAGTGAAAACTGGGTAGTAGCAGTTTGAATCGGTTTTTCTTCGCTATGAATGCAAATTTTATTGATACAGAGGAGAATCAATTAATAATAATTATTACTATGTTAATCAATTTGAATAATAGCTTGTATAGTTTAACTTTCTAAAATGAAATGTTTTTTTATGCTATGAATCTAATTAAAAAAATTATAAAAATCCCTTTCTAGCTCGAAGGACCAACAAACGTTGTCCTACAGATTTATAACGTTCACAACCAATTTTGTACGATTAATTATTAGTAATCGATTATTAAATTATTAAAATAAATTATTATTATTTTTATATTATTTTTTCTTAATTTCAGACCCAAAAGGGACATTAGTTCGCAAAAAGAAGGCATGAAACAATATATTAAAGCTCAAGTTATGAATAATTTAGGAAAAAATATCACCAAATTGTCATCAACTCATTATCCACAATTCAATGTCACATTACCAATATTAGATAATTTAGGGAAATCGATTGAAGAAGAACAAATTATCGAACGAATTCGAAGCTTTTATCCATCATGTAAGTGGAAAATAGTGACATTAAACTAAATGTCGTTTAACTTTGATGAATTTTCTTCTTAATTTTAGGTGACAAGCCGAAAAATCAAAACAAAGATTTCTGGAACAAAAAAGATGTAATGAATCTGTATTTTGAATACGATTACAGTGCAGATTTACAAAAAGATTTAACTAGTAATATTGCAACGTCTACACTACGATTATATCGACTATCAGAAAACGATACGAATAATAAATCATTTGGAAATTTGAAAAAAGATGATTGTGATAATCAAGAAGAGAAATTATTACGTGTTTCAGTTTATTGGTATACGAGTAATCGAGATGGCGTTGAAAGTAAGAATTATTCTGTGATATTCAGCGTGTGTTCATAATTTGAGCTTGAATAATTTCTCAAAAATGAAAAGCACAAACGTGTAAATTAAGTCGTCTAGTGATTACAGAGAATTGTAACAAGAAGAATTCACGGAATGTATTAAAAATAGTACAGTTCCTGACTAGTTTGTTCAGCTTCAGCAAATTGCCAATAGGTTGCGCTACCAGCCGAACTAGAGGTCTTCTATTGGATATATCGTTCATAGAGTCGACCTTAAAGTAAAATATATAATGACGATTTTAAATTTAAAGTAAAGTTGATTATAAGGCTGGCCAATATCTCTAATCATAAACTTCTCATTAAAAGTTTATCTTAACAAATACCTGTACTTAATCTATATATTATTTTTTTATTGTTGTATTAATATTGTATTTATTTTATTTATCTGTTTTTTTTTCGTAGTCTTTGTCCTTTTTTAACTACTTTTTACTTTTAATACTACAGCTGTTTCAATTTTTTAAAGCTTCATCAAGAATTTTTTTTTTTGATTGCATTTATTTTTTTTTTGACTTTTCGTTTGATTCATTTTTGATGTTGTCACATTTCTCTATTTTTTCTATGCTTCTTGATTTCCACCAAAAAAAAAATCTGAAAAGAAAAATTATGGCCCTCAAAACTGTCGCCAAAACGAATACGTATATTATTATTATTGTTATTAACGATCATAACGAAGGAAACCCACATAAAAGTATGCAACATAAAATACATTTTTATATATTGTAGATATGCTTTAATGTATCGGCTATAATGCAATCATGCGACAATTAATAGAACTGGATTTTACGCCTGCCCAAAAATTATCAAAAACCTCTATCTAGCTGAATCTCCTTATTAGAGTTCTCTGTACTATTGATATTCCCTATTTTTTTCTTGAGCTACGTATAGACAACTAGAATTATTAACTAATTTCATTTATATACATGACAATTGTATGCAACAAAAATTGAAACAACAAACAAACAACTATTTAATTTACAATCAACAGAAATCTGCTTCTAACTATTGCAGCACCATTTAACTTAAACGCAAATAAAAAAATGGGATAAAAATACAAATTTCGCAGAGTTCTAGTTCTCCATATTTTGAGCTTACACGAGTTCAAATGTCAATCTACAATTATCTCTCAATGTATTGTTTTAGTAAGACGTCGTTTATCTGACACAAAAGTGGTAACGGAAAGTGTAAAATGGGTTGACTTAAATGTAAAACCTGCAACGAAAATGTGGGCACAAAATGCTAATGAAAATATGGGCCTCGTTGTTATTGTAGAGGATCAAGATGATAAGAAATTAAGAGCAGACAAATATTTCCAAGGAATCACGTGCACGGTTGGCGGGTGTGAGTGTGTGGCTTAATTAACACTTTTACTAATAATATAATATATTGGACATTGATTGAGATTAATTAAATACACAAATGCAAATAATTCTAGCTAAAAAAAATAGTACTATAGCAGCTTCAAAAAATTAGAAAAAGTTTGTTTTGTGAAGTTTTGAAGTATTGATTCAAAATAGTTTTTGGAGTTTTAGAATTATTTGTTCTTTTATTTGCATCATAACTGATAAAATATCTCTTTATAATTTCAGCAACACCAAAACCAATCCCTGCCTTCTTATTTGATTGGGAATCAGCACAATCAAGCAGATATTCTACGGGTAATTCAACGGCAACCGTATATAGGTATACAATAAAATTTATTAGACTACATATATTCAGTTGTTTATATTCAATTCATTTCCAGTACTGTACGAATGTTCCCGACATTAGATATATGTTACATACAATATCCAAGTTCGATTAACATATCAAAAATCAGTCCCGGTCGTATAAATGCATGTAATATACGTAGAATATATGAGGAAAGTTTACGTTTAGCGGAAAAAGAAAGAATGGAACATCGAGTATTACAAATACCAAATTCACGACATATTCGCCATCAGCAACATCAGCTACAACAACAGAACCATGCTACTGGCATGATGTCATTGAAGGATTTCCAAAAAGATTTTAAAAGTCGAGCAATAAACACTACGGTTATTTTTACTAAAGAAGATTTGGAGCAAATGGAAAATGGGAGAAGAACAAATCGATAGATGAATAAATCGATTTGTTTCTATCTAAATCTCATCATTCCATTATGTAAACGCTTACATTTCCACTGTATTAATTTGTAACAAATCTCCTCTATCTATACAGTATTCCGATTCCATGCTACGAAATTCTGTTTTATTCTTCTCATATCTCATTAATCTTTTTTTCATATCACAGAAAATCAAAAATTGATCTCTTGTGTCTATATAATGAGACGCTGTTGTAAGTATCTATCAATTTTTGATCCTCCCAGGTTGTGAAACTTTACATAAAATATTATAATAATATTAAGAACTGTCAGACATATCAAAGGAAATACTGTCTGTTTATAATTAAACCTTCAGTATAAATTAACATGTGTGTGTTAAAGCCAAATCTCTGTCACTTCTGCCCTTATCTATCTTTCTTAAACAATATTAAATCCAAATATAAACAGTTTAATTAACGTACCGAACAAAACATATTAAATTAATTTCCTAAAAAAATTAAAGACTGTAATAATAAAATAAACCCATTTCTTAGATTTATTTAGATAAACGATTAGGTAATTGTAATTGATATTTATTTAATAGAATGCGTGATGTCGTCTAAAAAAAATTTAACTAGAAAAATTGATTCGACAAAATTAATTGGTGTGTAATTGTCCAATTTACAACTTGCTCTAATCAATTTGTGAAATTCATGCGCAATAAATTTAGTTCCTAATTAGTTTTAAGTTTTATGTACTTATTTTTTTATAAATAGATTACATATCTATATTATACATAGATATAATATGTATGTATATGAATTAAATAATTTGTATTGTATACTAGTTAATGTTATTTACGTTGAAGTTTAAAACTATGTATTTATTCTAAGTTTTATTTATATTTTTACGTATTTATACTTATTTTTACGAATTCACATTAATTATTAAATTAAATTTTTTTCTTGTAAAACTTTATGCAGTTTTATTTTGAAAATTTTAAATATGAAGGACTATTATATTTATTTATTATCTTTTAGTTCTACATAACTTTAAACTTGGAAAGCAAACGGACTAACTAGGACTGAAGGACTGACCTTATCAGAAATTAATAAATAATCCTTCTTGATCAGTGCTATCTGTTATACCAAATTGGGTATACCAAATATCCAAATACATAGAACTCAGAATTGCACGGAAATGTACATAAATTTTTAAAATTTCACAAGTAAATAAAATAAACGAAAAAAAAATGTATATACTATTATCAATATATTTTTATTACAATAAATAATACATGAACACATTAATCATTTTTATGTTTCGGATCTGGTTCGTTTCTACATATCACACTAATTCTTCTATCTTTATTTATCTTGTTGTTTTTGAAAATACTTTCTTCATTCTTTAAAATCTCATGTGTGTAGTCGAATCGTGCATTTCCTTTCATTACATAAAGCGATTTTCTTTTTAATAAAATATCCGCATAGATTTCCTTATTTTTATCATGAACTAAACGCATGACACTATCTGTAAGTAAACTTAATCCAGCAATCGTGTCCCCACAAAACTACAAGAAATAAATTAGTCAATCAATTAAATAGAAATTTTAAGTAACAGAGAGAAAACTGTTAACAAAATGAAGAAAAATTTATTAATGTATGCAACCATAAAAATCATCGACTATTTTTTGATCAAAGACTGACACATAGTTGCCAAATATAAGTATTCATCCGTTATAATTCCACACAAGTTGTGTTGTGTCTTGTGTCACACTGCACTCAACCTAAGAGACTGAGACAAATATAATATTCCAAAATTTAGCTTATTGAATAATTCTGTGGCAACTATGCTATCTACCATCCATATGTTTCACATTTTGAGGTTATAAAATACATGTCTTTAAAAATTTAATAAATACGGATTGATTAAAGCATAAAAATGGGTATAACAAAAACCAATCGAAAACGTGTATCGAAAAAATCGAAATCATCTTGGAGAAAACACACAAATGTCGGCGATGTTCTTGATTTCATTGAGCAACAACGTGAAGAAGATACTTTTTCTTCTGCAGTAAAAGATTTGTCGAATGATGAACTCTTTGTAATAGATACAACTGGGCCTGAGCAGCATTCAACTCGTTCAAAAGAATACCGTAAAGATTTAGCGAATAAGCCGTTAAAATGTGTTTCTTCATTGGTACCGTATACAAAAGTACCAGATCCATTGAAGAAAAGAAACCGTGTGAAAACACGAGAGGAAAAGAAAAGTACACTCGCTTTACGAAAAGAAGCTGAAAAAATAAAAAACGGAAAATTACAAGCGATAAATGCTAAAATTCTTAATCAACATCGTTTGTATGAAATAAGAAAAGAAGCAAAACAAATTCGTGGAAAATTCACTATAGATTTATGGAGAGAAGAAAAGACAATTGAAAACGAGGCATGGATGGATAAGAATACTGTTATGCATACATTACGAAATACGGGTAAATAGAACATTAGGAAGTTGATATATAAATTATAATTTTGAATTATTAGGAAAATCTGTAAAGAAAACAACAGACGATTTGCATAAAAAGAAAAGCGTTACACCATCTGTTGAAATACCTCATCCAGGAATGTCTTATAATCCTTCGAAAGAAGATCATCAAGATTTACTGCAAACTGTTGCCAAAAAGGAAATTGAAATAATAAAACAAGAAAAACACATTGAAAGGTATGTGTTTGTTATGAGACACATTAGATGCGTAACATTTTTATTTTCTTTCCAGAGTAACACAAGGTATGTTTCGAAAAGTAACCGAAGATACAAAATCTACAGAAAAATTAATCGAATTATCAGAAGGACTAAGTCCTGTCAAAGAAGAAGAAATTAAAGAAGAGCCCAAATGGGATGCTGATAAAATTAGTCTTAATCCACCAGTAAAAAATAAGAAAAAAACATTAAAACAGCGTAGAAAGCAGAGAGAACAATTAGAGCTGCAAAAGCAAAGAAAAGCCACTTTATTGGAAAAGCGAAAGATCGGTGATTTACATAAGTTAAAACGTCTCAATTCAGGTTTGGATCTAGCTGAGAATAATCGGGAGAAATTACGTAAATTGAGGAAAATGAAAAAAGATGAAAAGAAAAACAAACCAAAATTATTAAGTTCTCATAAATATGAAGATCCTGGATTAGAATTTCAAATGAAAAAAGACATTGCAGGCAATTTAAAAGACATCAAAAAGGAGGGAAACTTGTTGAGTGATAGGTAACAACAAACGAGAGTGATAAGTGATTGATGTTTTAATTTAATTTATTTGTTTTATGAAATTACAGATTTAATAGTCTACGAAAACGTAACCTTTTGGAACCATTAAAACGGGCGCATAGGAAAAAGCCAAAAGTTAAAGTATATGTGAAACCAGGACATACAGATAATTGGGAGGAAACCATCGCCAGGAAAAAAATTGATACTTTTTCATAAATTTGATTATTATTCAATACACAACATAAATACATATCTATTTGTTATTTATACATACTTACCCTAACAGCATCAATATGGGGTTTTATCCATCCATCTTGATGTAGATCTAATATATGGACATACTTTAAACTGCACACATTTGCTGGAAAAGCAACCGCTCGAACTCTATCAATAATTTTTCTATTGATTTCATTCCAATTTAAACGTTCAGTTTCACGATATCCATGAATTGCCTGATAATTTTTAAAATTATATTGAATACGTATGTTTTAATTTTATAAAAATCAGTCTGACTAACATCATCCCAATGGTCAAATTCGTAACGTAATTTTTTTAGATATGGGTCAATTTCTTCAAGCAAACTATTTTCTTCTGTTTCATTTAAGAAATTTTCAAAAACAGTTAGGCTGTTAATTAGATTTTTGGCGTCTTCAGAGTAATTACTAAAACTGTCACATAAAGAGAAGTATATGGGTGTTTCAACTGAAACTTAATAAAAAAAATCGCAAGTGTTCTGTAGCCGCTTAGTTATTTCTTCAGTTACATTAAGTATGCAACAAGCAGAAATTAAACTTACCATTGTTGTTAACTATAGGAATACTATAGCTTAGGTAGCGTTTTAAAGATATTTTTCCATATTTTCCTAAACTTTTAAGAATACAATTAACCATAATATATCTAGAGGATAGTGAATAGATGGATATTAAAGTTAGTTTATTTTCTAACAATTATAAAAAATTAAATGTGACTAATAAAGGCAGGAAAGTTTTTATTAAATTAGGTTATGATCAACGATAAGATAAGAAGAACGTTTTATTCCAAACAGAAAAATTATGTTCCTGGATTTCAAAATTTTCAATTTCAAATATTAAACAATTAAATATTTCAATTTTCAATTCAATGTAATATTATTATAATTTATAGTACATTATATTCGAATTTCGAAGCAATGATTTTGATTTTTGATTTCCTTTTTAAATGTTGTTTAATTTTAAATTTTATTTAATTACCATTTTATTTTCATTTTTTTCACTTCTAGTTAGTAGTTTTACTTTCTAGTACTTCTAGTTCTACAGTTCTATGCAATATTTTACCATAACCTCCAAATTGTTCCAAAATTTGTGACAACATTGTATTACTTTTCTTGTTCTTTCTTATTTTTATCGTAATGATTACTTTCTCAAAACAATTCAAATATTTTTAAATAAGATATGTTAATTGTGTAGTTACAATTTATTTAACACAATGACTGAATCAAATGTAAGTGTTGCATTTTACATTGGTAAAGAATTAAATTAATTTCATTGGGTAAACATCGAAATTTATTCCCAAAAAATTCCATCAACCATTAATATTTTTAGGACTATGTAAGTGATTCTGAGGAATATTCAGAAGAAATTGAACCAAAACTAAAATATGTTCGACTCTCTAATGATCTTGTACGAATTTTATCAACAACATCAGCTACATGTATTGCTGTACATACAAAAGTATATATTAAATAAAGGTACTCGTGATATTCCTTCATATTCAATGTTTATTTAAATTTATAGTTCATTTGTCTTGGCTCACATTCCGGTATTATATACATATTAGATCATCAAGGCAATAGTATAAAAAATAGTGATCTAAAAGCTCATTCTGTAAGTGTAAATCAAATATCAATAGATCAGAATGGTGAATACATTGCTACATGTTCAGATGATGGACGTGTTTTTATACAAGGATTGTTTTCAAAGGAAAACAATCATAGTCTTAATATTGGACGACTTGTAAAAACTATTGCTTTAGATCCACTTTATAGTAAAAGTGTAACAAGTAAAAGATTTATTACTGGTAAACTAGTACAGTGTATTTCATGTTTGTGGTCTGTATTAATATGTTTTTATTTTAGGTGACAATAAATTGACTCTTTATGAACGCACATTTTTAGCTGGTTTAAGGCCAACTGTTCTTTGTGAAAGTGAAGGTTTAGTTAGAAGTCTTTGTTTAGGTGATAGTTTTTTAGCGTGGTCTAGTAATATAGGTGTAAGAGTGTTTGATATGCATGCCCGATGCTCATTGGGGCTTATCAAATGGGAAGAACATCCAGGGTAAAAAATTTTGTGGCTTAAAATTAAATAAAACGCCAGAAATATATATGTATTTTTTCTTATAGAACATCTATAGAAAAGTTTCGATGTAATCTTAGGTGGAGTGATTCGCGTACCCTTTTAATCGGTTGGGTGGATACGGTAAGGGTGTGTGTAATAAGAAAAAGGACCAATATTGAATTAGCTAATAGAGCGTTGCCAGAATATTTGGTGGATCCTAGTAAATGGCATTATCGACTATTTAACTTTACGCTTATTCTCATTATAATCATTTTTTTTAGTTTCAACTTTTCAAACGGAATTCTATATAAGTGGAATAGCTCCATTAGATAACCAATTAGTTTTATTAGGTGTCCCAAAAGAATCAGATGAGAACAATAAAAGTGTACGTCCACAATTGTATATAATAGAATACAAAGATAATGATTACAATGATATTTGTACTGATTGTTTATCATTGCGAGGTATGACTTGATGTCGATTGTTTTCCAATCCACAGTATATTGATAAAAATATTTAATTCTAAAGGTTACGAAGAATATTCCGTTAACGATTATCATTTAGCCATTCTAAATGAGGAGAATATATTTTTTATTGTTGCACCAAAGGATGTTGTTATTGCTAGTCCATATGATTTAGATGATCGAATTCAATGGTTTATTCAACACAAGTAATTGTTATATTTTTTATAGTAATGTAGTGCATAAAACGTGTAGTGCGTACTACATTTTTCCTTTTTTTTTTGATACCCAGTAAATTCGAAGAAGCGCTGGAAATTATTATGCACAATGATAATCGAAAAATACAAAGACATACTGTACAAACAGTTGGTATTGATTATCTAGACCATTTACTCAGTCAAGGTCTATATGATACAGCTGGACGATTAGGGTTGAAAATATTTGGTAGAAACCCTACATTATGGGAAGATCAAATATATAAATTTGCTAGCGTTCATCAATTGAGGTACATATCCGTATATTCGTTCTTTCAATCATCTAATTAATACCATTGCAGATCGGTAAGTCCATACATTCCAAGGGCACTAGATGCAAAGTTGAATCCTCATATTTACGAAATGATTTTATATGAATATTTAAAATTAGATGCTCAGGTAATTTGTCTGATGGAAAACAAAGGTTCAGCGAATATTAAATATAACTGCTGCACTTTTTAGGGATTTTTACAATTAGTTAAAGAATGGAATCATGGACTGTATAATGTTTGTGCCGTAATTAATGCTGTACTTGAACATTTGCTTAATTGTGATATAAATAAAAATATGTATTTAGAAGCCCTGGCAATTCTATACAGCTACGAAAAGAAATATGACAAGAGTTTATCAATGTACCTCAAGTAAATGAAATGAAATAAAATTACTAGTCGAGATAAAAATTCTAATTTATTTCCTGTTTCAGGCTCAAACATAAAGATGTGTTTATGCTAATACAGAATCAGAATTTATATTCTGTGATTCAAGATATGCTTATTGATTTAATGGATTTAGATCATAAGAAAACCATTGCTTTATTACTGGAAAAGAACGCTTTGCCATCAGAGAAAATAGTGGAAAAATTAAAATCGAATGAATTACATCTATACAGAGTAGGTTTATGAAATATATGCATTCTTAATATAATCATTTCATGTTAATTATACATTTCAGTACTTAGATGAATATGATAAGAAGAATGTTAAAGGAAAATATCATAAAGAATTAGTAAAATTATATGCCATTTTTGATCGACAAAAATTATTACCATTTCTAAAAAAATCCGACCATTATCCTATACAGGAAGCTTTGGATATTTGCCAGAAGGAGAAATATTATCCGGAAATGGTGTATCTTTTAGGTATATGCCAGAATTTCTGTTTTCATTAGTCGTTATAACTCATGTTTATTTCGCCAATAGGTCGTATTGGCGATACGAAGGAAGCTTTGGAATTAATCATAAATGAATTGAAAGATATGCAACACGCAATTTCTTTTTGTCAAGAACACGACGATCCAGATTTATGGGCAGATTTAATTGATCATTGTATTGAACATCCAGGTTAGTTAACTTTATACATGAAATCCACAAATTAATAAAATATCAAAATCTAAAATGATAGAAATATTAAAAAAAAGTAGGAGGTCTTGACATGCTAGCATATAGCACGCATCTATTTAGGTATACTTTCTGTTTTAATTCTTATGATTAGATGTTTATTTTATTAAAACAAGATTAATCTATTGTTTCTTTTTTCAGAATTTATAAATTTTCTTTTACAAAGTATTGGAAGTTTTATAGATCCAACAAATTTAATAATGAAAATCGATAAAAATATGACTATCCCCGGATTGAAAAATTCCTTAGTAAAAATGTTAAATCAATACAATTTACAGGTAAATTCGCTACAACTAAAATGGCAAACAAACGGTTGTTTTGACAATATGATATTGCATTCCAGGTGTCTGTTCAGGAAGGTTGTAAAAAAATTCTAGTCTCCGATTATTTTAATTTACAAAAAAAATTAGTACATGTACGACAAAAGGGCACATCGATTACTGAAGAAGTAGTCTGTAGTGCTTGCCATTATAAATTGATAGACAAAGGTGAGTAATGGATGATTCATTTGTTTTATTCTCTTTATTCTCGAATGATTCGATTTTGTTGTTTCGCAGATTCTTCGCGTTTAAATAATTTGATAATTTTTAATTGTAAGCATGCATTCCACATAGGCTGCATAAATGATAATACGACACGATGTGCCGTTTGTTATCCACCAGAAAAAACTAATTAAATATTTATCAGCATCAACAAGACAAGACAAGAAGTAAGTGAATATGAAAATTGTGATAAAAAAAGCAGGTGATTAAGCCACAAAATAATTTTAATTTAAACATGCCATTTTAACAAAGAGATCTTATTCGAATTTACCAAAACAAATCATTATCTTGATTTTGACTGTTATTATCAAAATACGATAGTGATGGCAACTTGAATGGATAAAACGTGGAAAAATAATCGTATGTAAATTGCATTATATTTTCCGGTTTTAATAATAGAATACTTTGCAAATAGTCGGCCATCATATCAGTTATTTCTGGATGATCTTGCATATAAGTTTCCATCTTCAATTCATTCTGTTCCTATAACAAAATAGAACTCATATAACAGTTGGTAATAGCAATATAAATGGGCATTATACTTTGCAATCTAAATACATAGACATCAATTCGAAGTTTTTCATCCATTCGTCTCCTTCGGATGGCACATGTTCATACCGTTTTGGTTTCCCTTTAGTCATTAGTAATGGATTTATTTGGAGTATGTATGGATAACCGTCCCATTCATGGCTAACAATTAAGCCTGTAAATACCATATTTTCTTATTTTAACATTGAATGCAATGAGTATTGTCTATTTTACCGTGGATGGTCATTACTGTTACTGAAGTTTGTGATATACCGCACTTTTCCAAGATTGTTCGATATATTTTACATACTTCTACTGGAACATTATTAATTTCAGCTAGTTTAGGTCCTTTACAGTCCTAAATCAATTAAAAATATTTTGTGACAACAATATGTGTTATTAATCTGAGTCTTTCGAGCCCAGAGAAAATCATATTATCATATAATTTAGGAAACTATTTAATTACATAAATATTTCTACACATATCACCATTAAGCAATATGGTGGACAATTCAAATGTGCCCTCATATTTCGTTATAGCTAGATATCGCATTAAAAGAAAATTTGCTCCCTCTCCGACTAAATCTTTCATTAGACTTAACGGGTAATAGTTTCTACTTTCGTTTTTATTGGCACTACGTTTAAGATAGTATTTATTTTCTTGTAAAGCATAATATAATATTCGTTCATCCATATTTGAATTGTTTCTACAAATGTACCTGTACAAAAGAATGATTATTATTTCCTTTTAATTTTGAAACAGAAATGGTCTTCAGACATGGCCAAATTTATTGACATTAGACTTGTTCTAGTGTCAATAGATAGTACAGTCTCTGAACTGTACTGATTCTGCGTAGAATAAGAAATACAAATAGACGAAATCGTCATTTAAAAACTGTAATATTTGTTGATATAAAACAAATTATAATTAAAGTTTGGCAAACATAGTGCTAGGACATTCGTCATTAGATTTTTAAAATTTATTAATTGTTAAAGTTTGCCACACATCTAAAAAATCTTTGAAAATTGAAATTTACTCTGTTCTTCTTTCTTCTAGTGTATGCAATTTTTGATCAACCCACGTAGTGATTTTCGAGCCAGCATTTTGTCCTTCAACATCAAATTCAGATGACACATGTACGATAAATTTAGGAGTAACAGTTTTTCGTTGTTCCTGTAAAAATGCTTCATATTTTTGCAATTTTTCTTGATCAGACTCGATAGTTGATTTTACGGAATCTTCTAATGGAGTTTCTTCAATAGCCAACTCTGTATTTCCAAAAAAAAAGTATATATTATTTAGTTCTAAATTTTAGCTGCAAATCTGGTCCACTAACTCTGCCATCTTATAGAAATTAATTGACTAGTTTTTTTCATGGTTGAGCCAGTAAACTGAAAGATAACTAACATTTTCGGCTTAAACACACACATACACGCAATATTTTCTTTTTGTTAAATACTTATATTACACATTACCGCGTTTAATCTCCGCGATTCGTGCAGCAACACTTTTGTTAATGTCTTTTTCTGTTAGATTTACTTGTGGCATTGGTAGTCCTGGTGTCATTTCAATTTTTAAACATAAACCACCGACACTATTGGGCTTATTCCCATTTCTATCGGACGGTGAGATGTCCAAGTTACTAATTAGTACAGTTTCACGAAAGCATAATTTTGCAATTATAGTGTCATCTAGAATAGACAAAGGAATAAGTTTTTAAGTTATATTTAGCTGATTGGCTAGAGCAATGTGTAAGGGAGCTAAACAAAAATCAAATGTATACTGTTTATTAACCAAATTTAGTAGTTAATCGTAAGGTTTTATAATTAGTGATATTAGAGTGCAGTTAATGAAGGATGCCTGTAGTTTTTATACCAAAAAAAGCTTTAATAGTCTTAAATATTGTTATGCTGTTATTATTTCCTCGAAGTACTAATTATACAGTATGATTTTTTTTTGTGATGTGAGTCTGATTTTTTATTAACTTATGCAATATTAAATAAGTAATATACACATAATGTGTTTAAAATAGAGATACTGCTTTGATCTTCTATTTGCGTAATAAATGTACCTAAATTAAATCCTGGAATTATATCTACTAAATCAAAGAGAGCATATTGATTATGGTCTTGTTGGGCTAGCTTGTATACTGGTTTCAATAAAATACTTTTATCCACTCTTGTTAATACATCATTAAGTATATCTTCTACAATACTATCAGTATCCTGTTGTTCAATGTAATTGCCTATAAAATTGCTGTAAGTAAAGTTTTATTCGCAACAGACAAACTACTTTGCACCTAAATAAGGTAATTGATTTTCCCCTAAATCATTTTGATCTTGTAAATATTCTAAAATAACGTCATCAATATAATTTTCAATGTGAAATCTTTTATTTATGGAAATAATGGAGTCCATTACTTATATTTAAAGAGGACATTTAAAAACGCTTTTAGTTGTCACTGTCATGTCGATTAAATTGGTAGAAATGAAAGAAAAATATCGTCAACTTGGTGAAAAATTTATTTAAGAAAAAAAAAACATTTATTTATGTCGTTAACACAAAAAATCTTCCTTAATCCATCCTAGTCTTTAGATTTTTTATTGTTATTTTACCTTTCTCTCTGAAAAAAATAAACAATAAATATATGGAATAATTTCTAACTTTGCGAATTATCTTACATAATATAAACTGTGGCACCCCAACCAGAAATTGCATCACGATCAAAAGCGTTAATAAGTGCTTGTGATGTGGTTTCAAATAAATCATCAGGACCTAGATCTGGTTCCCATAATGCTTCGCACATACCATACAATTGTGCCGAAACGGTACCACCAACAACAAAATCTTTTGGTTGACTTATACAGCCAATTAAATCCATATTACATATAAATGGTTCATATGTTTTTGGATATAAACCAACTATTACTGGTTCAACGAAAAATGGACCAAAACGTTTTTCATACAACATATGCGAGAGTATAGCACTAAATACTTTCGGTGACATTTGTCGATTCTCTTTTAATTCATAGAGGTTCTTTCGGAAACGTAATTTTTCCATTACTGTTTGTGTATCAGTTACCAGGCCAGGTAGTCCTACATAGAGATGTGGCCCCATTTCGAAAACTTTCTGGAAATTTGTTGATGCCGTTTGTGCTTGAACGCCGAATCCCCAATGTGCTGCTACTGCTATGGTTTCCTTTCATGGCTAAAATTGCTTCTCCGTTATGTTATGTTAAAGTGTATATTAAAACCGACTAAAATGTGGAAAACATGAATTTTTTGTGGGTATATGATTATAAATCATGTCTTTTCGTCCACTAGACAACATAGAAAATACATTTTAAATATATTTAATTTATACATACCATTCTCAACAACTTTTATTTAAAAAATTGCAAATGTATATACTAAACTGAAATAGTTTACCTAACCCCACTTTGTAATTTCTATTTTGATTTGTCATAGTCACTATTCCTATAAGGAATAGACTCAACCTTAATAATTAATAATGTATATGGTTTTATAATCTTTCCTTTTAATTTATTGTAATAAATTAATAATTATTATAATTCAATGCAGCTAAAGATGGTCTTAATCAGAAGAGACTGAGGGCAATTTGATAATTTATATTAATAATTTATTAACGAAACATATTTTAACAACCTTCTCTTTCTAGTACACTAGGTTAGTAGCCATTAATTTCTATTTTAAACCTCTCCAAACCTTGCGACTCTAAACCTTTGACATTGAATTATTTGCTAAAAACAATTATCAGAATTCTTCTGCTTACCTGATATTAAAAATATTGATATAGCATAATTAATCTGAAGACTGAAGTAGCTAAATTAACATATAACAATATACATAATATAAGCATGTATAATAAAATAACTTATATACTGTTTTTTTAAATTGAAATTGAAATTGCCTATTATATTTAGAAAATATAATCAGTCGATTCGATTTTTTGAATCGATTCAAAAAATAATCGAAAGTAAAAAAACGATTCGTAAATCAATTTTTTTAGGAGAATCGATTATTAATCGGCATCACTAATTAACAATTTAGGTCGGCTTCTCATGCATCCGACAATATGACAGTGCTCTGATTGGTTGACATTTTTTGGCGCGAATTTCTGTTCGAATATTTTCTACGACAGTCGGATGAGTTAAATTTATTTTAACTTTGGTGCGACGTCGGATATTCCATAACCACACTTTTGAAGTTCAATTTGTTTTCTTTATGAGTTACATATTTATATATTTATTATTTATGTAATTTTAATATGTGAGCCAATCAAAACTATCAAAGGTCAACCAATCACAGCACTGTCGTATTGTCGGATGCATGAGGCGGCGGTTTTAATGTGGGCTATAATGCGCATTTTTCGCCATAATTTACCTTAATTAAAAAAAGTTCTTAACAATATTTTAGGTATTTATATTATGATATTTTATCATTCAATCTATTTGTTCTATAGGTTTACAGTCTTAAAAGATTTATAATTTACAAGTTTTCTTTCAGAATTCGGAAGTAACGAAGGATTAAAAAGTTTACCTCCAATTTTCGACATAATGCTGGAATTAGGTAGATTTTAGATTTTAACAAATATAAATGTCTATGGCTCTATAATCTTTTCTTTTAATTTATTTTAATAAATTACTAATTATTATAATTCAATGCAGCTAAAGATGGTCCTAATCCAGATTCAGAAGAGACTGAGGGCAATTTGATAAGTGATATAAAAGTAGAAGAAACGCAATTATTGAAACATGGTTAGTACTGCTACAGCTTACTAGATGAAAAATGATCGTAGTAACTGCTAATAATATACTATAATTTGAGAGATAAATATAAGTTATACTGGACTTTTTATGTTATAGAATATAATGACAATGAAGAATTCTTCCCGAGTGAAACTCAATGCGAACTAGCCAATACTGGTATGTACATGAAATATTAAAATAAACTAATTCTTGTGTACTCTGTTTCGTTGATACATACATGCCGTAGATTTATTGAATAATTCGCTTTATATTGTCTTGCGAAAAGTTAGCAAGCATATTGAGTAAAGAATAAAAATGTTTATCATTGGCCTAAAAGATTTCCAATTATTCAGCCGAATAATTACCATTTACCATCAAGCTGCCATTGAACGAATTAAATACTCGGATTAATCTTTCATTTAATTAAGAATTTTTTCACAAATTCTTTAATTAGAGTCTATTCTTTCTTTCTTTAAATGAAGAGTTAGAAATTTGCGTGGAGGAATGACGACGTAGACTTCTTTGGTTTAATATAGATATTTTCTAAAATGTTTGTAATAACAGTAATATACGTAATATACTGAATAGTCGCTTTAATTAACTAGATAAAAAGCCGTTCAGTTGTCAACAATGTTCAAAAAGCTTTATTTGGAAAGACTCTTTGAAAAGGCATGTAAAGCAGCATTCAGGTAAGTAATAAAATAAAACAACTTTGTCTAAATTTGATTATTTTTCTATCAATAACCTTAAGATAATTAAAAAAATATCTATAGGAGAAAAACCGTTCACGTGTCCAATATGCCTGAAATCTTTCGTGTTTAAATATCGTTTGAATTTACATTGTAAAATACATACAGGTAAATGAATGTTTTTAAAGAAAAAAATCCGTTTTTGTAAAATTCCTTTTTTGTTTAAGGAGAAAAACCTTATAAATGTGAGCGTTGCCAAAGATCATTTCGTGTTCGATCCAAGTTAAAAGATCATGAAGCACTCCACACCGGTGAGTGGAAGTTTTGTAGATTCAGTTAAATTACTTTTGTATAAAATAATTTTAGAATTACTTTTGTGAAGAAACATTGTAATTAATTAAATATAAGCCGTAGCCAACTTAAACAGTTCTTTATTTTCAGGAGAGAAGCGTTATAAATGTCAATATTGTTCGAAGGCATATCGTTTAAAAACTAGTTTACAAACTCATGAAGGAAGTCATAGGAGTGAGTGGTAGTTTTATTTGTTTAATATATTACTTAATGACAACATTGTATTGATTAACGGTGTTAATTAATTATAGATGAACGAGCATTTGTATGCCACGTATGTCCGAAAGGATTTAATCATAAAGCAGGTTTAGTGGCACATCTTGAGACACATAAAAATACAGGCAAGTGGATACTTATTAAAATTATTGTAATAAATTTGTATATAATTTATTGGATTGCTTTCAGGAGAAAAAGCTTATAAATGTGAACATTGCCAAAAATCATTTGGTAGGCTGTGCTATTTAAGACAACATGAAACATCCCATACCGGTGAGTGGAAATTCTGTAGATTCAATTAAATTACTTTTGTGAATAAATATTTCAAGTAATTAGATATAAGCCATTACCAACTTAAACAATTCTTTACTTTCAGGAGAGAAACGTTATAAATGTCAAAATTGTCCTAAGGCATATCGTTTAAAAGTTTGTTTACAACGTCATGAAAAAAGTCATACGAGTGAGTGATGATAGTTTTATCTTGTTTAATTTAATACATTACTTAATAACAACATTGAATTGAATAACTGTGTTAATTAATTATAGATGAAAGACCATTTGTGTGTCACGTATGTTCGAAAGGATTTAATTATAAATCAATTTTAGTGGGACATCTTAAAATACATAAAAATACAGGTAAGTGAATAGTTATTAAAGTAGATCAATTGTTAATTGTTAATTTGTTAATTTAGTGGATTGATTTCAGGAAAAAAACCTTATAAATGCGAACATTGTCAAAAATTATTTCGTAATTCGGGCCAATTAAAACAACATAAAAAAACCCACACCGGTGAGTTGAAGTTTTGTAGACTGAATTAAATATTCAATATTATGTATACACATACTTCTATGCATAAATGCTTTAATTAATTAGATAATAAGCCGTTCAGTTGTGAAACATGTTCGAAAAGATTAAATTGCAGGTTAAGTTTGGTTGTATATGCTAAAGTTCATATTGATTAGTGTATAAAATGTTAGTAAAAATATTGTATTGAATAACTACGTTAATTAATTATAGATGAAAGACCATTTGTGTGTCACGTATGTTCGAAAAGATTTAACCATAAATCTATTTTAGTAGTACATCTTAGGACGCATACAGGTAAGTCAATTGCTTAGTAACATAAAACAATTTTTAAATTTATTTAATTGCTTTCAGGAGAAAAACCTTATAAATGTCAATATTGTGCAAAATCACTTACGTGCCTAGCAAATTTACGACAACATGAAAACATCCATATGGGTGAGTGGAAGTTTGGTCGACTAAATTAAGTTACTAATTAATATCATTAATGTTGAATAACTGTGAATTAATTAGGTGTAAAGCCGTTCATTTGTGAAATATGTTTAAAAGGATTTCGTCAGCTATGCCATTTGAATAAACATATGGAAATTCATACAGGTAAATACCAAAGGTCTATTTTGCACGACTACTCTAGTTTTATACTTAATTTGAAACCAGTCTAATGTCTAATTGAAGCGATATAGTTAAATTTTATTATTTTAAATTTAAATGGCAAACATATGATTACTTGTGAATTTTGTAGGTGAATCACTATACATATGTTACGTTTGCTCAGACAAATTTCTTAGTAAAGCTGATATACGAAGGCATGTAAAAATACACAGTGCAGTCCACAATGAGAACGTACAACAAAGGAAAAATTTATAGTATGAATTCCAAATTATGGGTAGTTCATCACGTATCGAATTACAGAGTTCTTTCATAAGTCAGTATGCCTCAATGTGTGTAAAGACATGTCGTGTGTATGTAGCTTTATACATACATGTATACATGTATGTGCAACTAGCTAGATTAAATTTATGAAATTCGTGATAGGCGTAATTTTGATACTTCGTCTACACAGATGAAGTGGGTATTGTGATTATGTAAAAAATGTAATGTAAAAATGTAAAAAATTCAGAGGTTATTTCGGAAACGTAATTTTTCCATTACTGTTTGTGTATCAGTTGCTAAACCAGGTAGTCCTACATAGAGATGTGGCCCCATTTCGAAAACTTTCTGGAAATTTGTTGATGCCGTTTGTGTTTAAACGCCGAATCCCCAATGTGCTGCTACTGCTATGGTCTCCTTTCGTGGCTAAAATTGCTTCTCCCTTGTATGTTAAAGCCGACTAAAATGTGGAAAACATTAATTTTTTGTGGGTATTGAACGTACCCAATTTTTAAAATGAATTTACTTTAAAACATAAAAGACATGATTATAAATCATGTCTTTTCGTCCACTAGACAACATAGAAAATACATTTAATTTATACATACCATTCTCAACAACTTTTATTTAAAAAATTACAAATGTATATACTAAACTGAAATAGTTTATCTAACCCCACTTTGTAGTTTCTATTTTGATTTGTTATAATCACTATTCCTATAATAAGGAATAGGCTCAACCTAACAAGAGCAAAATATTTGTGAGTCTGAAAATTTTTTGTCTACCAGAGGGATTCGTGTATTTTGCGATAATTGCAGGTGATTGTCAGATCAGTGATCTGACAATTACATAACCATTAAATAATTGTTAATTTAAATTTCAAAATAAATTATATGTAATAAATTAAAAATTAATTTTGTAATATATTTTTACCCAATCTTATAGCACGTCACTGGTCATAGAATTAATAAAATGGGGAAAAAAACAAAACTAAGCCCATTTTTTAAATAACAATTGTTGTATTATATTAAATATTCATTTTTACAATCATAGTTTTAATCTGCTGCCATAAAATGTATGATTTTCCTTAAAAATAAGAAAATTCGATTTTCTCATAAGAACAATGTTGAAAATCGTTTTCTCAGTTGGTTGCAGCGCCACCTGGGGGAGGCCCCTTTTTGTTTCTTTAGTGTTCAGTTCACTCCTTATAGCCCTCCATAGTCATAGGTATGGACTATGGAGAACTATCGGCGAGCACACATTTATCTTAAATTTTAAATCCGAAAATGAAGATTGCGCAGGCGCCATTTTAATTTGTAGGCAACATTGTTTGTAGCTCTAGTTTCCTTCATTAAAAATTGAGATAGCGCCTGCGCAATCTTTATTTGGAGATTTAAAATGAATGGGGCGATTTAGAGCGAGTGAACACTAGAAAAACAAACACCTGCTTCCCCCAGGTGGCGCTGCAACCAACTGAAAAAACGAATTTTAACATTGTTCTTATGAGAAAATCGAATTTTCTTATTTTTAAGGAAAATCATACATTTTATGGCAGCAGATTAAAACTATGATTGTGAAAATGAATATTTAATATAATGCAACAATTGTTATTTAAGAAATGGGCTTAGTTTTGTTTTTTTCCCCATTTTATTAATTTTATGATCAGTGACGTGCTATAAGATTGGGTAAAAATATATTATAATTATTATAAAAATAATTGTTAATTTATATTGAATTTGTTACTAATAATTATATTATTTAATAGTTATATGGTTTCTTTGAAATATTATGGATTATTTTAAATATCAAAATTAATGTGAATTATATTTTAATATTTGAAAATAATTTGAAAACCGGACAATAACAGGGCACGTCACTGATCTGACAATCACGTGCAATTATCGCAAAATACAGGAATCCCTCTGGTGGACAAAAAATTTTCTGATCCACCAATATTTT
Source organism: Platypus cylindrus (assembly GCA_949748235.1). Lineage (NCBI taxonomy): Eukaryota > Metazoa > Arthropoda > Insecta > Coleoptera > Curculionidae > Platypus > Platypus cylindrus. The sequence goes on along the minus strand of OX456490.1, from coordinate 7,668,190 downwards.
GTTGTTTGTTAGGTTCTTAAGTCTACTGAGTCTACTCCTTATTATAGGTCTCCATAGTCATAAGTCATAGGGAGAATTAAGAAAAAAAGTTTTTTCTCTCTCTTAACGATAACAAAACAACAAAGATGACTATGTGCTATATAGTATGTAGAGTATCTAGATTCACGATGATGGTGTGAAGAAGACACATCGGGGGCATTCGTTGATAGGGATGAACGATGTTGATTAAACATCGATGTTAAGCGATTTTATAATAACATCGGTTGTGGAACATCGATGACCGATTATTATCGAACTTTGATAATCGATGTTGGCTTTTATGAGTTATGATAATACTATATATATATTTGTCCATGATTTATCTTAATTAAAGAAAGTTCTTAACAATATTTTAAGTATTTATATTATGATATTTTATCATTCTATCTATTTGTTCTATAGGTTGACTCTCTTAAAAGATTTGTAATTTACAAGTTTTCTTTCAGAATTCGGAAGTAACGAAGGATTAAAAAATTTCCCTCCAATTTTTGACATAATGCTGGAATTAGGTAGATTTTAGATTTTAATAATTAATAATGTATATGGTTTTATAATCTTTTCTTTTAATTTATTTTAATAAATTACTAATTATTATAATTCAATGCAGCTAAAGATGGTCCTAATCCAGATTCAGAAGAGACTGAGGACAATTTGATAAGTGATATAAAAGTAGAAGAAACGCAATTATTGAAACATGGTTAGTACTGCTACAGCTTACTAGATTAAAAATGGTCGTAGTAACTGCTAATAATATACTATAATTTGAGAGATAAATATAAGTTATACTGGACTTTTTATGTTATAGAATATAATGACAATGAAAAATTCTTATCGAGTGAAACTCAATGCGAACTAGCCAATACTGGTATGTACATGAAATATTAAAATAAACTAACTCTTGGGTACTCTGTTTCGTTGATACATATATGCCGTAGATTTATTGAATAATTCGCTTTATATTGTCTTGCGAAAAGTTAACAAGCATATTGAGTAAAGAATAAAAATGTTTATCATTGGCCTAAAAGATTTCCAATTATTCAGCCGAATAATTACCATTTACCATCAAGCTGCCATTGAACGAATTAAATACTCGGATTAATCTTTCATTTAATTAAGAATTTTTTCACAAATTCTTTAATTAGAGTCTATTCTTTCTTTCTTTAAATGAAGAGTTAGAAATTTGCGTGGAGGAATGACGACGTAGACTTCTTTGGTTTAATATAGATATTTTCTAAAATGTTTGTAATAACAGTAATATACGTAATATACTGAATAGTCGCTTTAATTAACTAGATAAAAAGCCGTTCAGTTGTCAACAATGTTCAAAAAGCTTTATTTGGAAAGACTCTTTGAAAAGGCATGTAAAGCAGCATTCAGGTAAGTAATAAAATAAAACAACTTTGTCTAAATTTGATTATTTTTCTATCAATAACCTTATGATAATTAAAAAAAATATCTATAGGAGAAAAACCGTTCACGTATCCAATATGTCTGAAATCTTTCGTGTTTAAATATCGTTTGAATTTACATTGTAAAATACATACAGGTAAATGAATGTTTTTAAAGAAAAAAATCCGTTTTTGTAAAATTCCTTTTTTGTTTAAGGAGAAAAACCTTATAAATGTGAGCGTTGCCAAAGATCATTTCGTGTTCGAATTAATATAAGCCGTTGCCAACTTAAACAGTTCTTTATTTTCAGGCAAGAAGCGTTATAAATGTCAATATTGTCCGAAGGCATATCATTTAAAAACTAGTTTACAAACTCATGAAGGAAGTCATAGGAGTGAGTGGTAGTTTTATCTGTTTAATTTAATATATTACTTAATGACAACATTGTATTGATTAACGGTGTTAATTAATTATAGATGAACGAGCATATGTGTGCCAGGTATGTTCGAAAGGATTTAATCATAAAGCAGGTTTAGTGGCACATCTTAAAATACATAAAAATACAGGCAAGTGGATACTTATTAAAGTTATTGTAATAAATTTTTATGTAATTTATTGGATTGCTTTCAGGAGAAAAACCTTATAAATGTGAACATTGCCAAAAATCATTTGGTAAGCTGTTCTATTTAAGACAACATGAAACATCCCACACCGGTGAGTGGAAATTTTGTAGATTCAATTAAATTACTTTTGTGAATAAATATTTCAAGTAATTAGATATAAGCCGTTACCAACTTAAACAATTCTTTACTTTCAGGAGAGAAACGTTATAAATGTCAAAATTGTCCTAAGGCATATCGTTTAAAAGTTTGTTTACAACGTCATGAAAAAAGTCATAGTAGTGAGTGATAGTTTTATCTTGTTTAATATAATATATTACTACAAAAATATTGTATTGATTAACGGTGTTAATTAATTAGATGAAATAACATTTGTCTGTTACTTATGTTCGAAAGGATTTAATTATAAATCAAGTTTAGTGGCACATCTTAAGATACATAAAAACGCAGGCAAGTGAATACTTATAAAAATAAATCAATTATTATATTATTTATTGGATTGCTTTCAGGAGAAAGACCTTATAAATGTGAAGATTGCCAAAAATCATTCCGTATTGCGGGCAATTTAAAACAACATAAAATAACCCACACCGGTGAGTTGAAGTTTTATAAACTGAATTAATTATTATTCAGCATTGACACCTTTGTGTATAAATGTTTTAATTAATTAGATAATTAGCCGTTTAGTTCTAAGACATATTTGAAAAGATTCAATTGCAGGTGAAGTTTAATTGTACATGCTAAAATTTATATTGATTAGTGTATCATACATTAATAAAAATATTGTATTGAATAACTGTGTTAATTAATTATAGATGAAAGACCATTTGTGTGTCATGTATGTTCGAAAGGATTTAAACAGAAAATTGGTTTAGTGATACATCAAAGGACCCATACAAGTAAGTTAATTGCTTATTGAAATAAATCAATTTTTAAATAATTTAAATAATAATTTTAAATGAAATTTAAATAATTTCAGGAGAAAAACCTTATAAATGTCAATATTGTGCAAAATCACTTACGTGCCAAGCAAATTTACGACAACATGAAACCATCCATATAGGTGAGTGGAAATTCTGTAGATTCAATTAAATTACTTTTGTGAATAAATATTGCAAGTAATCAGATATAAGCCGTTACCAACTTAAACAATTCTGTATTTTCAGGAGAGAAACGTTATAAATGCCAATATTGCCCGAAGGCATATCGTGTGAAAAATAGTTTAATAAGTCATGAAAAAAGTCATAGTAGTGAGTGATGATAGTTTTATCTTGTTTAATTTAATATATTACTTAATAACAACATTGTATTTAATAACGGTGTTAATTAATTATAGATGAAATAACATTTGTCTGTCACGTATGTTCGAAAGGATTTAATTATAAATCAAGTTTAGTGGGACACATTAGGATACATACAGGCAAGTGAATAGTTATTAAAGTAGATCAATTGTTAATTATTAATTTGTTAATTTATTGGATTGATTTCAGGAAAAAAACCTTATAAATGTGAACATTGCGAAAAATCATTTCGTATTCCGGCCAATTTAAAACAACATAAAGAAATCCACACCGGTGAGTTGAAGTTTTATAAACTGAATTAATTATTATTCAGCATTGACACCTTTGTGTATAAATGTTTTAATTAATTAGATAATTAGCCGTTTAGTTGTAAGACATATTTGAAAAGATTCAATTGCAGGTGAAGTTTAATTATATATGCTAAAATTCATATTGATTAGTGTATCATACATTAATAAAAATATTGTATTGAATAACTGTATTAATTAATTATAGATGAAAGACCATTTGTGTGTCATGTATGTTCGAAAGGATTTAAACAGAAAATTGGTTTAGTGATACATCAAAGAACCCATACAAGTAAGTTAATTGCTTATTGAAATAAATCAATTTTTAAATAATTTAAATAATAATTTTAAATGAAATTTAAATAATTTCAGGAGAAACCCGTTATATATGTCAATATTGTGCAAAATCACTTACGTGCCTAGCAAATTTACGACAACATGAAAACATCCATATGGGTGAGTGGAAGTTTGGTCGACTAAATTAAGTTACTAATTAATATCATTAATGTTGAATAACTGTGAATTAATTAGGTGTAAAGCCGTTCATTTGTGAAATATGTTCAAAAGGATTTCGTAAGCTATATCATTTGAATAAACACATGGAAATTCATACAGGTAAATACCTAAAATATTTTATAATTTTTTGTTTAATCGCATGGGAATTAATCTAATCAATCACCTCCATACAAATGGTGGTTTCTTAAAAAATGTTTATATTCATATACTGTCAAATTTATTACTGAAGAAATTTGGGCCCCTAGTGGCGATACGTTGAACCCGTCTAATAGGAAACAAGTAACGACAAGTGTATTTTTGTATGGGTACTCTAGTTTTATGTTTAATTTAAACATGGTTTAATGTCTAATTGAAGCGATATAGTTAAATTTTATTATTTTAAATTTAAATGGTAAACATATGATTACTTGTGAATTTTGTAGGTGAATCACTATACATATGTTACGTTTGCTCAGACAAATTTCTTAGTAAAGCTGATATACGAAGGCATGTAAAAATACACAGTGCAGTCCACAATGAGAACGTACAACAAAGGAAAAATTTATAGTATGAATCCCAAATTATGGGGGCCAGTTACTAAAACTCACAACAAGGTTTAATACTGTAATAAGTCAATAGGAAATTTACAGTAGTTCATCACGTATCTAATTACAGAGTTCTTTCATAAGTCAGTTAAGAGATAAGTCTATATTTTGTCACCCATTATGGCTCAATGTGTGTAAAGACATGTCGTGTGTATGTAGCTTTATACATACATGTATACATGTATGTGCAACTAGCTAGATTAAATTTATGAAATTCGTGATAGGCGTAATTTTGATACTTCGTCTACACAGATGAAGTGGGTATTGTGATTATGTGAAAAATAGAAATCTACAATTTTTAACTTAACCTAAAGGCAAACTACTGTTAGTGTTAAATAAGCTTTTTAATTTCTTTGTTTAGCCTGGAAAATAGTTTTGCTTACACGTTGCAATTATGTAAATTTTTACAGAAATCCAACAGTAATTTGTTAACTGCCTTAAATTTCGTTGATGATATTTTATTTCAAATAAATACGTTTTGCATGACAAGATTCCTCATTTAAAACCATTTATAATAATGTCCGCATAAAAGCTAATAATTTTGATGTAGAAATTAAAAAGCCAAATTTTGCATCAAAGCAAACTCTCAGATTAAATATTCCATCTGACACTGTTGAGAAGTATAGTAGACGAACTGTTTTTATTCCTTTACTGGATTAAATAAGAACACAGCTTAATGAACGTTTCTCCAAACACCGTAATATTTTAATAAATTTTTTGTTCGCCCTTGCCCAATTCTAAAGAATTATTGTCAATGAATTCGGAAGAAAAATTTCATCAGTTATGTGTTTGGTATCAAAACGAATTATCTATTGCCGACATAGCTATTTTAAATGTTGAATTTAAGTTAAAATTCGAAAATTCTTCCAGTTTATGCCAAGATGCCTGTAATTTATTCTTCGAGTGCAATAAGGAAATGCATCTAAATATATACACTTTAGTGAAGGATCATTTTCTACAATTAGACTTTTAAAGACCTATTTACGATCTACAATATCACAATATCGATTAAATGGACTAGGGTTATTATTTGTATATTTACAGAGAAGTAAATGTAACCACATCAAAAGTCATTCAAGAACCCTGTATAAAAAAAAATTGACTAGATTTTATTTTTTTTAAGAAATTGGATATCTTTTTTTGATGTTTGAAATCAAAAAATTTATGTTAAGTTGAGCATTTTTAATGGTTTTTAATTTTGATTATCAAATTAGTATAAAATAATTAACTAATACTTAATTAATATTTACCTTTTAGTTTACTTTATGTATCAGTTTATTACAATTAATTTTTAAGTAATTAAGTTAGTAACAACTAATAATTAGCCTAATTTTTTGGTATTAAGTATTATATAACGTTTATATAACTTTTCATAAGCCTCAGCACACGTAAATAATGAAATTGATTTTCCACTAAATCATTTTGATCTTGCAAATATTCTAAAAAAACGTCATCAACATATTTTTCAATGTGAAATCTTTTCATTATGGAAATAATGGAGTCCATGACTTACATTTAGAGCGGACATTTAAAAAGACTTTTAGTTGTCAATGTCATTTCGATTAGATTGGTAGAAATCAATGAAAAATATCGTCAACTTGGTGAAAAATTTATTTAAGAAAAAAAAAAACATTTATTTATGTCGTTAATACAAAAAATCTTCCTTAATCCATCCTAGTTTTTAAATTTTTGATTGTTACTTTATCTTTCTCTCTGAAAAAAATAAACAATAAATATATGGAATAATTTCTAACTTTGCGAATTATCTTACATAATATAAACTGTGGCACCCCAACCAGAAATTGCATCACGATCAAAAGCGTTAATAAGTGCTTGTGATGTGGTTTCAAATAAATCATCAGGACCTAGATCTGGTTCCCATAATGCTTCGCACATACCATACAATTGTGCCGAAGCGGTACCACCAACAACAAAATCTTTTGGTTGATTTATACAGCCAATTAAATCCATATTACATATAAATGGTTCATATGTTTTTGGATATAAACCAGCTATTACTGGTTCAACGAAAAATGGACCAAAACGTTTCTCATACAACATATGCGAGACCATAGCACTAAATACTTTCGGTGACATTTGTCGATTCTCTTTTAATTCATAGAGGTTCTTTCGGAAACGTAATTTTTCCATTACTGTTTGTGTATCAGTTGCTAGACCAGGTAGTCCTACATAGAGATGTGGTCCCATTTCGAAAACTTTCTGGAAATTTGTTGATATCGTTTGTGCTTGAACGCCGAATCGCCGATCTGCTGCTATTGATACACAATGATCTCCTTTCATGGCTAAAATTGCTCCTCCATTGTAAGTTAAGGCCGACTAAAATTTGAAAAACATTAATTAATTGTTGATATTGAACGTACCCAATTTTTGAAATGAATTTACTCTTATAAATTATGTCTTTTCATCTGCTAGACAATAGGGAAAATAAATTTTAAATATATCTAATTTATACATACCATTCTCAATAACTTTTATTAAAAAAATTATAAACTGAAATAGTTTGGCTAACCTTACTTTAGAGTTTCTATTTTGATTTGTCATAGTGACAATAAAAAAAAAATAATACAGTTTTTTTCTCTCTCTTGCTGGTAGAAATAAAGATGATTCTAATCTGCTAGATACACGATGACGGTGAAGACTTATTGGCGGCATTCAGTGAATAAAGCGCTGCAGCACGTTTTGTACAGCGTTTCTTTTCTTGTGCTTAAAATTTTTATTTTCTTCTACAGATGAGTGAATGAATGGTGTTTGCCAGATTGCAAAAAATTATTTGAATTTTTATTCCTCATACTTATGGAGAACTAAAAGAAGGCGGAGAAACGAGAAAAAAAAAGTGGACACTCAATACAATAGCGCTGGAGTAGACTAGTACCCATAATCTAACATTCTCATTATGGGAAATTTTATTTTCTAAATTTTAAGGGAAATCATGGATTGTATACAAAAAATGAAAGATGATTGTGTTATCGGACTATTTAATACAATAAATCAAGTTTCATTTAAGCAATAAGCGTCATTATGTAATTATTTCAATTTTAATATTATGCGACCATTGACGTACAAAACCTATTTTTAAATTATTGATCGATGGAAGCCCAGTCTTGTAACCCCCAACAAAACAACGCCTGTCTTTGTACATTTTAAATATTAATGTTAAGAGATAATATAAATAATGAAATTAGTAGTGGAGATAAAATGTTGACGATCACGCCGTTTCGTTGTATATATAGGAAAATCAGATTAGATCAAATGTACACTTTTGACAAGTCTTCGTTGCTATGATTAGTCATACATTTACACATACATACATACATACATACATACAATGTATGGGTAATCATAACAACGAAGACTTGTCAAAACCAAAAGTGTACCTTTAATCTGGTTTTAGAATATGGAGATCTATAATAAGGACTAGACTAAACCTAACAAAAGTCAAAATATATATTACCATAGTATTCCAAACCGAATTATATAACTATTAAATAATCGTTAATAACAATGTCAAACTAAATTTTACATATTAAATTAATAATTATTTTTGTAATATATTTTTACCCAATTTTATAGCACGTCACTGATCATAAGATTAATAAAATGTTAAAAAAACAAAGCTATGCCAAATTGTTAAATAACAATTATTGTATTATGTTAAATATTCATTTTTACAATCATAGTTTTAATCTGCTGCCATAAAATCTATGATTTTCCTTAAAAATAAGAAAATTTGATTTTTTCATAAGAGCAATGTTAAAAACATTGTCTCAGTTGATTGCAACGCCGCCTGACGGCAGCCCGTTTTTCTTTTTTTAGTGTTCACGGCTTCTTATAGCCCTCCATAGCTGTATATTTTCGTTTAAACTTAAAGTTGAATTTGAAAAGAATAATCGAATTTAATAAAAATATATAATTTATCTTGTTTCGCCTTTCTTACCTTAAAGTATATTTGCATATTTAATTAGTAAGAAAATAAAACATAAAACAATTGGAATTTCGATTGACTTCAACTAAATTCAGCAGATGTCGATAAAAAGATTGTTTTAATGGTTTAGCGCTTGCGCTATTGAGCTGCTGAATTTTCAGCAGCTCATAACACCGCTAGCGAAAGAGATGTCCTCACCGGATCTTTTTGTCTATGATTGCAATTCCAACCCTAGATTTTAACCAATGTTGAAAAAAGTAATGTCTACCTACTGCTTTTTGAAAGAAAATTCCTTCAGTTAAAATATGCAAGTTGCAAATTGTTACGTATCAGCTAATTGTAACCAAACACCATCTGCAGCTGACTGTAATAAAAATAACATCATTGCCTATGCCTCAGGCAATGCCGTATTATTATACGACCCCCATGTAAGTCGAATTCCTTATAATATAACTAAATAAAAACGTGAGAAACTAATAAATAAAATTAATTTGAAGTATGGCAGCGGTGGAAAAATAATTGACACTCTTTTCGGACATTCGAACAGAGTTAATTCAGTAAGATGGATACAGACAGCTTGCCAGAAAGATCAAGAGCTAATCTCTGGCAGTGCAGATGGTACTGTTCGTCTTTGGAATAAACAGGAAGATGATTTTAAAAGTACAGTTTTAAAGCATAATGAACCCGATGTAGTCTTAACTGTTTCGCTCGTTGATGGGTATTACAAAGGGGATAAAACTTATGTATGCTGTGCAGCCGTCTGTACATCGAGTGTGAAAATATGGTGCCGAAAAAATATGGAAGGTATAGTTGTTATTATGACAGATTTTATAGGATATTCGCTGTTTTAGCTAACTTTTCAATATATGAACTATGGGCTTGCGGTATTATGCAGACTTTTGACACTGCCTCTTAAAAGTCCACATAAGCTAACTTAGATGTGGGTTATTTGAAGAGATTGAGGAAACGTGTCTCTTGCAGGGTACTGTTGGCTAGCAAACTTAGTGTATAAAAGGCTATAAGTATACAGAATGTCTAAGTTTTGCAGGCTGCTAACAGTTTCCTTTGTCAAAAGAGTTGTCTTGATGAAATCTAGGGTGTAGGGGTGATGACCGCTGACTCCCTCAAGTGACAGCGGTCTGATATTTGATGGGCGAAGTCCATAATGGGCATAAGAGTACTTTTAGTACAAAGTTTCCCATGAACTGTATACACATATTTATTAATAATTAGTCAATTTCTTTTTTTTCACATTATTTTAGAATTTATAATTCAAGAAATATTTAATTTTGGTAAAAAAAATAATCCCGTATTTTGTGTTGGCTTAAGAATGGCTCTTCTACCTAAACAAAATCAATTAATAATAGCTTGTGGTACGGACAATTCAAAAATTGAATTGATCGTTGAAGGAAATGATTCATGGAATAATTATAAGACACTTCAAGGGCATGATGATTGGGTCCGAGGCCTTGATTTTACTATTTCAGGTGAGGCACAAAAGATACTTTAATAGTTTTTAAATAGAATGTGTAAGGATACATATTTCTTTTAGCAAATGATGAGTTACTGCTAGCTTCTGGATCTCAAGATTCTATTATCCGACTATGGAGTATTACAGAATTAACTGATAATACAGATTCAAACGTGAAGCAAACTAATTTCGAAGTAAGAATGGAATCTGTATTAGCTGGTCATGAAAATTGGATTTTCTCAGTTAGTTGGAGTTATAACAGTATGGAACTGTTATCTGCTTCAATGGATAAAAGTGTTATTTTATGGCACTTTGATAAAGAATCTGGTAATTATTTCAGTATTTTTTCTTATGCATAGATTAAATTCATTAATTTTCATGTGTTAGGATTGTGGACGGAGAAGATTCGAGTAGGTGAAGTAGGTGGAAATACATTAGGATTTTATGGAGCTTTTTTTACCGCAAACAATCAACAAATAGTATCTTATAGTTACCATGGTGCTTTTCATATTTGGACAAGAGACAAGGATAATACATGGCATCCATCTGTTACTATTGGTGGTCATTTTAAAGAAGTTACAGATATAGCCTGGGAACCACAGGGAGAATTTTTATATTCGATTAGCAGCGATCAGACAACTAGGATACATGCAGCCTGGCAAAAAGACGATAAAAAGGTGAAATTAGTAATTTTTATTTTTATTCATAACGTTCACATTATTGTTCACTTCGCTTTTATTGTTACTTGACATTTCATTCATACAAAATTGACATATTTAAAATATAGCCCACATGGCATGAAATTGCCAGACCACAAGTACATGGTTTTGATTTGAACACTCTGGCTGTAATATCAAGGTACAATTATGCAGTGGGAGCAGATGAAAAAGTTATCAGAACGTTTTCAGCTCCAGAAACGTTTATTAAAAATTTTCATCAGATCTGTCAATTAAATGATATCAATAAATCAGGTTTCGTTAGATGTATATTGATTTGATGGATTTCCAATAATACAATCGTTTGCAGTCGACCAAATTATGCCGAAGGGAGCTTCTGTACCTTCGTTAGGACTGTCAAATAAGGCAGTCTATCAGAATACAAATTTCGAACATAATTTACCAGTTGACAAACAATTCTATCCGGAAGAAACTCACTTTGTGGCCCAAGATCTAACAGGTATCACAGGACGATATTGCATTATGCCGGGTATCAACTTAAATTTATCTTTAGAACCTCCAACAGAAGAAACATTAATTCAAAACACTTTATGGCCAGAAACTCAAAAAATCTACGGCCACGGTTATGAAATTTTTGCACTAGCTGCTTCACCAGATAGAAAATATTTAGCTTCGGCTTGTAAATCAACTAAACCTGAGCATTCTTCAATATTTCTTTGGTACGTAGTCTGATTAGTTCAGTTTTAGTAATCTTTAGAGTACTACAGCTGTGTTTCTTGATTAGGAATACTTCCAATTGGGCTCAAGTGCAAACGTTAAAATCTCACAGTCTCACAGTAGTTCAAATGGAATTTTCTCCAGATTCTAATCATTTATTGTCAGTGTCACGTGATAGGAGGTGGTCGGTATTTACAAAGCTTAAGGATAAGTTTGAATTGGCTGGAACTACGGATAAAACGAATGCAGTACACAAAAGAATTATTTGGACATGCGCATGGACGTACGATTCTATATACTTTGCTACTGGTATAATATACTATTTATATTTTATATCAATAATAACGAAGAGGCATTTCCTATTCCCTAGAGAGATGGTGAGATACAAATTTCTATGATAGAAACGGTTGTAATATACGATTTTTTCTAATTCGGTGCCGAAAAGTGTACTTTTCGGAACTCAAGTTTTAGTTCGTTTAAGTGCCGAAAAGTAGAAGTTTTTGGTGCTCACTAATGAAACACTCACTGCTATACTATATATATAGCTAATATACTATTTTGCGCTAGTCTTGTAATGATAGTGAAATTTTGTTACCAAAATACTAATATTAATAAAATGTCTGTTATGATTGGTATATGTATAATTGTGTATTTATTAATTAGTATTATCAAGAGAATTTTTATTTTAACTTATATACATTTTCACCTGTCGGTGACATGAATGTGCGCGCGCAAGTCTGGTACTTTACAGTATAATAGGAAATAGACTGATTTGTTTGTTATCTTCGACAACAACAATGAAGATTTTGGAGATTTAAAAAAAATCTAGTCTCACTTTTTGGTGGTGCATCATTTTGCATCACCATTTATTAGTAACTAAAATGCGGATTTTATTTCCAGGATCTAGAGATGGCAAATTGGTATTCTGGACAAAGAATCCAAATAAAGAACCTGTTGATTCGTTGCAACAATACGAAAAAATTGCTAGCCCTTTGGATTTTCATGAATCGATAACAGCAGTTACATTTGCTCCTTATTCCGTTAAAGATGCATATTTGTTGGCTACTGGATATGAAAGTGGATGTATTGATTTTCACCTTATGCAAAATTTTCGTTTTATAATTGTTGCACATTTAAATGAAAAGTATGAAATTATTTCCCTAAAGCCAAATTTCAGGCTTGTACATAGAAATCGATGTTGCAGAAGTGAGTAGTCGCCGAAAAGTCTGGTTGTCAAAATTATTGTCATATAGGACAATATATGAAAACAATAATTAATAAATAATAACTTTAATTTATCAAATGTACCAAATTCTACTTGCAAGCCAATATATAATGTTTGGGCTCTTACGTAATGCGCAATAAGCAGTGGTTCTACCAACCAACACGTTTTTCTGCATTAGTTACAACTACACGCTTCGGTGACAGCAATTTGTATGTATAAGGTTGAATCAGTCTTAAGAATGTATACAATACATTATTTTTCTTTTCTATTCAGTAAGGCGCATAATCTGACGGTAAGAAGATTATCATTTAGGCCAAAACTTGAAAAAGCAGGAAAATACAAAGACACACAGCAAAACGTGATTCAGTGTGCTAGTTGTAGCTCAGATTCTTTGGTACGAATATACGATATTCTAATAACATAACGATTCCGAAGACTTTAGAATAAGTTCTATGCCATTAATAAAGAAAAAGAATATATGATCTTTTATTTTTATTAAATAATGTTTTCTTTTACAAATTGATGAGTTAATATGCGATTAACCTACAATGATAATATAACTGGAAACTAAATTATGACTTCGCAAGTTTCACAACGCTATCTACAGCCTAGGAATCTAAATGATATCTTTATCATTATCATTTAGAGTATCCACTACAACCATTACCGTATGAGACGAGCGATAGCAATGACTAAAAGATGTCAATAAAAATGTAGAATTCAGAGAGTACCCGGGTATTGTACATTGTATTTAGCGTGAGACCAACTAAGTCTACTGGTATTATATATTATTGCATTGTGTATGTAATCGGCACGTTTTCGCTTTAACCAGGTAACGTAATGATGACGATTGTCACCGACTACGTCTTGGCGCAATGAATCTAGATTGGTATTGTAAAACCAAAACACTTTGGTGGGATATCTGTATACATATACTGACACATCGACTCAACAATGTTGAGATATAGTGGCACCAAGTTCTGAACAGATGGCGCTATTTCTCTACTTGCCTTGAATGTATGTAAAAAATAAGAAGTTGGAGGTATGATGATCTATACTATAGATTCTATAGTATTTGTTAATGATAAAGAAAAAGCAAAAATTTATTTAACACATATAAAAAACACTATCAAAAAATTATACATAGACAATACACTGAAATTAAACATGAATTAAGTAAATCCACCATATTGTCAACCAGTGAACTCTATATTATCTGGAACGGTCCCCCAATACAATTGGTTAATGGAAAGCATGGAGCTAAATATTTATTTCTGTTTATAATTTATTTATCAAATATGTTCAAATTTTGTAATGCATTGTAACGTTATTATTTATCAATTTATGTATTAATTTATTCATTAAAATTAAATAGTTTTTTAATCGTTTATTAACGAAACATATTTTAACAATCTTCTCTTTCTAGTGCACTAGGTTAGTAGCCATTAATTTCGATTTTAAACTTCTCTAAACATTGCGACTCTAAACCTTTGACATTGAATTATTTGCTAAAAACAATTATCAGAATTCTTCTGCTTACCTGATATTAAAAATATTGATATAGCATAATTAATCTGAAGACTGAAGTAGCTAAATTAACATATAACAATATACACAATATAAGCATGTATAATAAAATAACTTATATACTGTTTTTTTTAAATTGAAATTGAAATTGCCTATTATATTTAGAAAATATAATCAGTCGATTCGATTTTTTGAATCGATTCAAAAAATAATCGAAAGTAAAAAAACGATTCGTAAATCAATTTTTTTAGGAGAATCGATTATTAATCGGCATCACTAATTGACAATTTAGGTCGGCGTCTCATGCATCCGACAATATGACAGTGCTCTGATTGGTTGACATTTTTTGGCGCGAATTTCTGTTCGAATATTTTCTACGACAGTCGGATGAGTTAAATTTATTTTAACTTTGGTGCGACGTCGGATATTCCATAACCACACTTTTGAAGATCAGTTTGTTTTCTTTATGAGTTACATATTTATATATTTATTATTTATGTAATTTTAATATGTTAGCCAATCAAAACTATCAAAGGTCAACCAATCACAGCACTGTCGTATTGTCGGATGCATGAGGCGGCGGTTTTAATGTGGTCTATAGATGCGCATTTTTGTCCATAATTTACCTTAATTAAAGAAAGTTCTTAACAATATTTTAGGTATTTATATTATGATATTTTATCATTCAATCTATTTGTTCTATAGGTTTACTGTCTTAAAAGATTTATAATTTACAAGTTTTCTTTCAGAATTCGGAAGTAACTAAGGATTAAAAAGTTTCCCTCCAATTTTCGACATAATGCTGGAATTAGGTAGATTTTAACAAATATAAATGTCTATGGCTCTATAATCTTTTCTTTTAATTTATTTTAATAAATTACTAATTATTATAATTCAATGCAGCTAAAGATGGTCCTAATCTAGATTCAGAAGAGACTGAGGACAATTTGATAAGTGATATAAAAGTAGAAGAAAAGCAATTATTGAAACATGGTTAGTACTGCTACAGCTTACTAGATTAAAAATGGTCGTAGTAACTGCTAATAATATACTATAATTTGAGAGATAAATATAAGTTATACTGGACTTTTTATGTTATAGAATATAATGACAATGAAGAATTCTTACCGAGTGAAACTCAATGCGAACTAGCCAATACTGGTATGTACATGAAATATTAAAATAAACTACTTCTTGTGTACTCTGTTTCGTTGATACATATATGCCGTAGATTTATTGAATAATTCGCTTTATATTGTCTTGCGAAAAGTTAGCAAGCATATTGAGTAAAGAATAAAATCATTTATCATTGGCCTGAAAGATTTCCAATTATTCAGCCGAATAATTACCATTTATCATCAAGCTGCCATTGAACGAATTAATTACTCGGATTAATCTTTCATTTAATTAAGAATTTTTTCACAGATTCTTTAATTAGAGTCTATTCTTTCTTTCTTTAAATGAAGAATTAGAAATTTGCGTGGAGGAATGACGACGTAGACTTCTTTGGTTTAATATAGATATTTTCTAAAATGTCTGTAATAACAGCAATATGTTGAATAGTCGCTTTGATTAACTAGATAAAAAGCCGTTCAGCTGTCAACAATGTTCAAAAAGCTTCAATCGGAAATACAATATGAATAGGCATATGAAGCAGCATTCAGGTAAGTAATAAAGTAAAAGAACTTTGTTCATATTCAATCATTTTTCTCAATAATCTCATGATAATTTAAATTTTTTGCCATAGGAGAAAACCTGTTCACGTGTCCAGTATGTTTGCAATCTTTCCATTTTAAATATCTTTTGGATGAGCATTATAAAATACATACGGGTAAATGAATGTTTTTAAACAAAAAAATCTGATTTTGTAAAATTCGTCGATTTTTTTAAGGAGAAAAACCTTATAAATGTGAACATTGCCAGAGAGCATTTCGTATTCGAGTCCGGTTAAAAGAACATGAAAAATCCCACACCGGTGAGTGTAAGTTTTGTAGATTCAATTAAATATTATTTATATATATAATATTGATACCTTTGTGAATAAATGTTTTAAATAATTAGATAATAATTAAAGCCGTTGCAAACCTAAACAATCCTTTATTTTCAGGAGAAAAACCTTATAAATGTGAACATTGCCAAAAATCATTTCTTAATTCGAGCCATTTAAAGCAACATAAAATAACCCACACCGGTGAGTTGAAGTTTTGTAGACTGAATTAAATATTCAATATTGATACCTTTGTGCAACCTTGTGCAATGTTTTAATTAATTAGATATTAAGCCGTTCAGTTGTGAAACATGTTCGAAAAGATTCAATTGCAGGTGAAGTTTGGTTGTATATGCTAAAATTCATATTGATTAGTGTATAAAATGTTAGTAAAAATATTGTATTGAATAACTGTTAATTAATTATAGATAAAAGACCATTTGTGTGTCATGTATGTTCAAAAGGATTTAATCAGAAAATAAGTTCAGTGATACATCTTAGGACGCATACAGGTAGGTCAATTGCTTAGTAACATAAAACAATTTTTAAATTTATTTAATTGCTTTCAGGAGAAAAACCTTATAAATGTGAACATTGCCAAAAATCATTTGTTAATCAGTCTTACGCAAAACAACATAAAATAACCCACACCGGTGAGTGGAAATTGTGTAGATTGAATTAAATATATGATACCGTTGGGAATAAATGTTTTAATCAATTAGATAATAAGTCGTTGAATTGTGAAACATGTTCGAAAAGATTAAATTGCCGGTGAACTTTGGTTGTACATACTAAAATTCATACTGATTAGTATATAAAATGTTAAAATTTCAAATCCAAATTTCTAAACAAGGTTTTTTTTGTTTTCTGTCGAGAAGAACTCTTCAAATGCTAAATACGTCCAAATCTGTTCTACTATTTAAGTTTAGCGAATAGCTTTTTTAAAAAGTAATTTTAATTGAACGAAAGCTTTATTATCCTGCCATAAGAATACGCCTAATGCAACACATAATGCATTATGTGCTGTATAGCTTTGGAAATTGAAACAATTCTTTGTTTTTAGGAGGAGGCAAACCTTATAAATGCGAACATTTCATCAGAGACTTAAAACGTATTTATTTTCTATCAGCCATTATAAATTTATACTTGTGAAGATATAATTTAATGTAAGGATTTATTTAAGAAATTGTTTCACAGCAATGGAATTCCAACTTAAAAGTCATATTGCTCATATTTGTCATATTGAAAATTGACAAATTTGAGAATATTATAATGAACTGTTATTTTCCTTTATTTTTATTTTTGGTATAAAAACTCTTTATTTTTTGTCTGTAGTTATAGTTATTCCCGAGTATTCAGCTCGGGAAATCATCCCGAACGAAGTCGGGTACTTCTGCCAGTTACTTAATAAAAACATTGAGTAAACATGAACTATTAATGACCGAGAATAATAATAACATAATTTCGGGTTATGTCGTACTGTCTATTCTATGCTACGTTTTCAGTTGAATTTTTCGGCGAGTTTGAACTTTTAAGATACTTTCAATATATTATATTGTATATTATATATATAATACTCTCCATAAAAATTCATTCTGTTATGAGGGAAAAATATAAGTAGATGTGTCACACTGGCGTCTTAAATTTCTTTTCGCCCTCATCCAGAGATTTTCTATGATTTGTGGGTAGATACCATTTTTTATTTGTTAATAATATATTTAGTTAATTTGAAATGTTTTTTTTTATAGATATATTTTACCGAGAACTATTATTATGTCGGATGGTTGGCGTGGATTAAATCAATTTGGTGGCGGAATCCACCATGTTCTAAAGATCTTCTACAAAATGAAGATCATTTTGTAGATCTCCAGCATCTTGACGTCCATACGTACAAACCATAGAAACTCTGAATGAGGGCGAAAAGAAAATTAAGAAGCCAGTGTGGAACATCTAGTGATCTTTTTCCTTTATGCCAGCATGAACCTCTATGGAGGAACAAATACACAATACACAACAAATATACCGCATACCATATATACCGCAACAATACCCAGTATAAATAAACTATACAATATATTGTAAGATTTGTAAGTATCTGAATAAAAGTTCAAGCTCACCTAAAAATTCAACTGACAACGTCGCATAGAATAGACAGTACTACATAACCCGAAATTATGTTATTATTATTCTCGGTCATTAATAGTTCATGTTTAGCAAATATTGTATTGAATAAATGTGTTAATTAATTATAGATGAAAGATCATTTGTGTGTCACGTATGCTCGAAACGATTTAATCACAAAGCAAATTTAGTGATACATCTAAGGACCCATACAGGTAAGTCAATTGCTTATTAAAACAGATCCATTTTTAAATAATTTATTTAATTGCTTTCATGAGAAAAACCTTATATATGTCAATATTGTGCAAAATCACTTACGAGCCTAACAAACTTACGACAACATGAAAACATCCATATGGGTGAGTGGAAGTTTGGTCGACTAAATTAAGTTACTAATTAATATCATTAATGTTGAATAACTGTGAATTAATTAGGTGTAAAGCGGTTTATTTGTGAAATATGTTCAAAATCATTTCATCAGAGACGTTATTTGAATACACACATGGAAATTCATACAGGTAAATACCTAAAATATTTTATCATTTTTTGCTTAATCGCATGGGAATTAATCTAATCAATTTTCTATGCTCGTTCCAAAATAATATTCAGTTCCTACGGTCGTTATTAAATACTTACATCTGTAATTCTGTACTAATCACTTCCACATAAGTGGTGGTTTCTAAAAAAATGTTTATATTTATATACTGTCAAATTTATTACTGAAGAAATTTTGGGCCCCTGGTATCGCCCAGTGGCGATACCTTGAACTCGTCTAATAGGAAACAAGTAATGACAAAAAAACGACAAGTGTATTTTTGTATGGGTACTCTAGTTTTATGTTTAATTTAAACATGGTTTAATGTCTAATTGAAGCGATATAGAATTTTATTATGGAATTATGGAAATCAGACGATTATTTGTCAATTTTTTAGGTGAATCATTATACATATGTTACGTTTGCTCAGACAATTTTCTTAGTAAAGCTGATATACGAAAGCATGTAAAAATTCACAGAACAGCCCACAGTAAGAAGCCACAACAAAGGAAAAATTTGTAATATGAATCCCAAATCATGGACCATTTAGTAAAATTATCAATAGGATTTAAGTAATATAATCTACAATAGAAGTCGATTCCAAAAATTTAATTCTAATAATTGTGATCGTTTATGTGTTGAGTTTCTATATAATAGCCAGCCATAGTACAGTTTAGTGTTAGTTATGTCTATAATATTCATATTAAAGGATCGTAAATCAATACTTTCCATTTTCCCAATCCCATACAGCTAGATACAAATTTTCAATACGGATTGGCGTTGATTGGTTTCTTTTCCTACAAAACTATACATATAACAGGATCTTGTTTAGTTTCCTTAATTTGTGTTCGTCAAAGAGATGTTAAATCTTTAATTGCTTATTCATCAGTATCTCATATATCTTTAGTGGCTTGTGGAATTTTAAGAATAAAGTCTTGAGGGTTTTTTGGTTTTTTAGTTTTAATATTAGGGGTTGTTTTATATACAACTGTAATATTTAACAGTTTTGATATTTTATTAAAGCATAAATAAATGAAATTCGTCAAGTCTTTAAATAGTAAAATAGTCTGTATTTTTTTAATGGATAACATTGTTTCTTTTACATACATTTTTTTTATAGTTTTTATCCTTTTCTAAGGACACATTCTTTTATGAATGAAATAAAAATTAAATGTCAAAAAACAAAAGCGAATAAAAAGAAAATTACTTGAAATAAATCTAAAAAATAAAAAACAGCTATCGTATAAAAATATGAAAGCTATTAAAAATGAAAAAAACTCCACAAAACAAAGAGATATAAAACAGTAAATACTAGAAATGGACCTTCAAACGACAAACTGTTCGTCAAAAAGATAGGAATGAAACGAGTCGTTTTTCTATATAGACATAATTTTTTTTTTCATATAGGAATTGGAAAAAGAAAAATTTATTTGGAATCAGGCTTTTATTCCTTTGTGCGAGTAAGATTTATAGGTGTTCCCAATTTTTTGGCGGCAGTATTTAAAAAAAAGTTTGGAAAAACTATTACTTGAAAAAATGCCGCTGGTTAATAACTTTTTAAAAGCATTTCATTTTATATGATTTAACAATGTTGAAACTTGGAGCTTGCCCCCTTCGAATGCAGCAGTGGAGCTGTTCAATAATGAATATTAAAAATCATAGTTAAGAAATAGAATAATGCTTGAACTATTAAATGCTGTAATGCATGTTCGAGTTTACTTTCATGTTAACTGATTCTGCTGCAAAAAATTTCTACGTTTTCTCGCTATGATTTCTAATTTTAATTCCAAAATGTATGTAAATCGTAAATGAACCTGAAAAATTGAATCGGACAATTCCGATCTAGTCGAAATTGATGAAGTATTAGAACTAGATTTATGTAATCTAGTATGTATAAGCCAAAATATTTCTATGTATCTGAATAGCATACTATTGTATATGTATTATTATGGTATCTGATAGTATCTGCATATAAACCTGATTTTCATTAATAAAACAGGTTGCATTGGTTTTATCAATTGTCATAAATAACATCTAATTTGTATTCGTTTGTTCGTTCAAATCAGGTAATAATAAGTATATAAATTATGACATAAATAATGTAATAATCAAGTTCTACTTACACTACAGTAGTAAAAGATACAGCTTAGTAGTCATTTTAGTGATTTGTGGTAGTAGTTGAGTAAAACTTTACTACTTGTACTAAATTTTACATATAAAATTCATAAATTCACAACAAAAATTAGGATAAAAATATTGGTTACTTATTTTTGTCTTGTTTGTTAATTTTCATTTGGCGTCTTGATGTTTTGTTGGTTGCGGTTTTTTGGAGACTGCACTTGCTCTGGTAAATTAAAATTTTAAATTAAAAATGTTAGTGTTCACAGTTTTGGGCTAAAACTTTTGGCTTCAATGCAACTGAAAGTGTCCTCACCAATATTGACAATTCCGATATTCAGTGAAAAAAAGCGCTGCAGCAGTTACGTGATGTTTTAGTTTATACTTGACTTTAGTAAAGTCTAGCATAAACATCATGAAGTCACTTCTCTGAATGGTTTGCTGTAAAAACTTACCAAACTTGCTTGATGTCATTGGATTTGGAATATTTAATACTTTAATGTTTAACTGTTTAAGTAAGTTGTTATATGAACTTAAAATCATGATATAACAGGTTAAAATTTTTAACTTATATAGATATTTCATTATTATTTTTTTTTTAGTTTGTATCACATTTGTATATTCTATTTGCATATTTTCAGTTTTTCTCAGAACTCATTTTTTTATATAGATTTAATTAATGTTATTTTATTGAAAAATAAAAAATATAGTATAGGTGCTCATGCCATAAAGCAATTGACCAGTAAAATTCAACGCTTGATTGCTTGAATAAAATTTAAACGGCGCGAATTAAGTTTGAGTTAATCAAAAGAAATTCTGTAAAAATGTGTCGTGGCGCTTCACTTCACTAAATGCACCCAATGGCAAACTGATTTAGAAGAAAGAAGAAGAATTTATAATAAACCCTCAAATGTTTATATACAAATCACAGAATTAATATAAATAAATCCGGTTAAATTATTTTAAAAAATTGAATAGAAAATCATGCCGGAAAATTTATTAAACAAATTAATCAACAATCCAACACAGAAGGAAATTTTTATTAAGTGGCTTTCAAGTGATTTATCTAAGGTAGTACGTAATTATTTTGCCCTATTGTGTTTTTTATAGTCTTCCCCTTTTTATAGAATAATGAGGAATTTGAAAAGATTTTCAATTGTAACGTTGGTTTAATTGATTTTATAGTATACTTTCTCAATTTCATTCATAAATCAATACCATGGTAAGCATCCTACGTGTATTTTAAAGTAAGTTTAAATAGGTCATATGTATGAATTTTAGTACTAATGGCGAGCCACCTAAAAATAAAATAGCAACACCAAAAAAAATCGAAATAGTTGCCCCACATACTAATACTGAAATCAGATATAACAGTTTTAAACAAAACGTATTTATCCCTCCAAAATATATGCAAAATGAAGAGAACGTAGATTTTAAGAAAAGTCCTATTGATTCGTTTAATACTAGTAAATTTAGTACTCCTAAAAAATCTACTTCAAATAGAAGTGACTACGAAAATAGAAGTTTCGATAATAGTAATAGCACTTGCTTGAGTCCAATTTCACCATCATATCAGAACCAGTGCAATTTGATACCAATTAATAAAAAAACAACAACGGGACGACAACAATTTCCTTCATTATGTTTAGGTGATTTTATTGTGGAGAATTCCAAACACAATAAAAAGAAAAAGTGTGATACGAATATATCAACTAGTGCAGAGACAAAAGAAAATTCTCGACGAATTAAACCAACAAGTATAAATCCGCGGAAGTTGAGCAACGAATTTCGTAATAATTCGTTTAATTTTCAACAAAATACTAATCAACAAGTGCTGCTTGACTCAGTAGAAGAGCAAAGAAATTTAATTGTTGAAGAAAGAATGAAAATTTTATCAAAACCTGAAGTGCTTCAAAAAACTTTTCCCGATTTATTGAAGAAGCAAAATGGCATTAAAACAAATAGCATAAAACCCCTATTAAATCAAATCACATTTAAAGAACAACTGGATTGTGTTGCTGAAATTTATTTTACCATATTGAATCGAAATTTGATATTAAATGTGACAAGTGAAATTTATTTTCTTATTTCAATATTAATAAGAAGAGAAAATGAATGTGTTGACGCTACCGAAGTGGTGGATAAGGAGTTAAGTGCAAATTCCTTGGAATTGAATGGACAACAAAACAAAAGCAACATTTCCAATTCGCAAATATTGGAATCGCTACACAATCGAGTTTATTTTGCTGTTCGATGTTTAGTGTCACAATTTTATATCATTAAATTCTACGATAAAACAACATTAAGAATTTTAGCACAAAATGAAAGACTAGCCGAATTTTCACCAACATTTTCCCAAGAATTAATTAATTGGGCTAATAAAAAATCAGAAATTCAATGTCAAGATGTTACTACGCCAGCCACACAAACTGTTTGTTTTAATATGGACACAGATAATCAGAATCAATTCACTGATCATTTTAATTTTCGTGCATTTCAAAGGCAACGTGATTTATTTTATGAGATAATAAAAATTTGGGAAGAAAATCATTTAATCAGCCAAAGGAATTGTATTGGAAAATTAAGCTACAATATTAACTTATTGTTCAGTTATAGTAGTGGACCAGTTAATTATGTTCATTTAGCTAGGTTATTTAAAAATCAATTACTAAATAGTTGTGCTAAAGGACCAAAGGTTGTATAACGAATAAACAAAGATGAAATTTTAAATTATTTGTTTTATAGGAGAAGGGAATGTCAGAAAAATCCATTTCCTCCACTATTTCATTATCTATTGATGAAGATAAATTAAATCTATTAACAAATAGATTGGTAACAAAACAATCATCTAATGGTATAAATTCACGACCAGTATTTGCTGGATATCAGGAATTTTTTAAAGATTTTATATTAGCTGCTTCGAATTATATTTTTAATAAACATTTATGTGATGTTCTTATTGCTGATATCATTGAATTGAATAATACAAAATTCAGTGGTATAGATTTAAATGGTGCAGGCAAGATAGAGATTGATAAAGTCAAAAAAGAGCGTTTTATACATCTTTTTTTTGTAGATGATGAAATTGACGTTAATACTAGAAAAGAGTATACTGAATGTATCAAGAAATTAAGAATTTTAGCGAAATTTTTAGGTTTCGTTGAATCATTGCCATATAAATCGGATGATAATCAATCGATACCGCAAAATGTGTTACAAGAACAAATCCAAATACGGTCGAAAGTAAAAAAAAACAATTTTGTTTTTGTAAATCACAAAAATCGAATCATCTTTTCTAGTATACACCACCATTAGATATTCAAACTATATTACAAAAATCCATTGCAGAAAATAGTTTAATTCTTTCAATTCCATGGATTACAAAATATTTAGCAATGTTCGATTACACGACACTTCGTTTGCCATATTTCATGACATTCAATTATTATTTATTTAGTATTTATCGAAAAGCCCATACAATAAATATTTCGTATAGTTGGGCTGTTATTAAATTCAGCCTAAGTTGGTTATTCGAAATGCCCCATTTTCCCGATATGGAATACTTTAATTTCCATCTAAAAGAAACTAAAAGTCAATGCGAAAGATTTTTTAATCCTAGTCAAGTGGCTGGTTTGGATTATTCGGACATTATAAATCAAAGTGTGCTGTATATTTGTTGTCCATATTTAGAAGAAATAAAGAAACTTTTAATTATTGATTCTACCAATAATAAAATAGCAATTAAATACATTACGCCGGTAACAGCAATTGGATCGACTGGTGAATTGTCGAGCAAGAAATTAGAAGTAAGAGTTTCGTATTGATTAATTAAATATTGGCTTTGATTTAGATAGTTCTTTTGATAGCAACAACTAGAAGAGATATTCTTCAATAGCCATCCATCATCGTTAAAAAAAACTATTGAATTTGTAAGTGAACGGGTGGCATCAAGTGCCGTAAAATATATTTGTTACGATATGGTACCAAAAGCAAAAGAAAAAGCATTTATCGACTGCAAAGAGAAATTATTCGCAAATGATTCGAACAAACAATATGCTGATCTTAAACATAGAAAAGTATTCCTATGTTAATTTTTTTTTTTTTTTTTTGGATAATATATTTTACTTATCTTTTCTTTGGAATTTTCTATCCTTAAAAAAAAAGCTCTTGAAGAAGATTTTGAAAAATTGAAACAGCTGTCGAGTACGGAGTAAAGAAAAATTATAAAAAAATAATAGGAAGATTTTTCCAAAAAAAAAATAAGTAAAAACTGTCCATATCATTATAGTTGGCTATGGATACTTATTTTTACCCAATCACCTTTCAGATTGCATTGCAAAAACAAGCAGCTGCACAATCGAAACAGTATTTTCTTGATTTTCTTCAAACATGTAATCGGGAAATTAACGAAATATCACAAAAGAAAATTCCACCAGCTATAGACAGTCTATTACCGATTGACGCATTAGATGAATTGAAATCGACGTCAATTAATATCACTAATAGAATGTATATGGAAAGAGTGAAGCAATGGATGAGTGGTCATGTGACGCAGGAAATTTTCGTTAAATATTTTGATAGTGAAATTCAAAAGGTATATTTCTGAAATTTAGATTAAGTTTCGGTTAAATAGCGATTAAAATAGGGATGGATATGGGCTGATAGTCAAAGAGAGCTACACTCTTAATCACACAGTGTTGCGTTGAACTCCATCCATGCCATCATATTATCAAAACAAACTTAATATTTTATTTTAGCGACTCAATAGAAAACAATTTGATAAAGAGAAAATACCAACAGCAATACCTGATGGTGGCTACAAATGTGAACACAACGAGAATACTCTCAGTGCATTTCACATATACAATAATATTAGAGCAAGTAGTTTTATTATTAATTAACAATAACACTGATTTATTTTCATAGCACCCATTTTTTTCTCTAGGAGGCTTGCTGTGATATAATAGATAGATCGAGTAATATTACAGAAGATTTTATTATGAAATTACTGATTGATTGTCGCAGCTGTTTAACAGAAAGAAATGATTTAAACGAATTAATTACCGTTAATATTTGTACAACTTTATTTGAATTGTGCTTGTTCTTAGGTAACAAAGTTAACGAATTGTCAAATGTGTGCGTCGGTAGTTCACTATCCATTATTTTCAGTATCAAATTATCCAGAATTCTTTAACGATGACCTTCTAATATTAGATACAATTTCAAGTATTTGGTTAGAAAAATCATTATCTGCAAGTGAATATTTTAAATATTTATTTTGTCCAAGAAATATAAAAATTCTCCAAAAATCAAATAATAAAAATGAAACGTGGACAGTTTATGCACAAATAATTTCATATTTTGTTGAAAAAAAGTTCATTGAAGAAGACAGTTTGGCATTGCAATGTACAGAATTTTATCGTCGAGACTGGGATGAGGTATTAATACTTTTTGTTTTGAATAAATACCACTGCAATAGACGTATGGCTATCACAGAATAATATTCTTCTTTTCCAGGATATTCTTGCAAACTTTTCCACATTTCTCAAGAAATTTTTAAATTATAATCGAAAGAATTCAGTGAGCGAATCAGGTTTACTTCTTAAATTTTTTTCAGATTTTTGTGCTGATTTGTAATGTTGTATTTTAATTCTATGTTAAGTTTTTTAATTATAGATTGTGTATATGCTCTTTTACAAAATTTATTATTTTATAGTACATTTTTTCTTCCCGTTTGCCTCAGCTCTGTTGGTTTTTTTAAAAATTTTATCTAGTAATTTTTTAAATAAAATATTTTATGAAAATAATAAAAATTTAAGTATATTTTTTAAATAATTATAGATTGATCCACACTTAATAATTGTTAGACCAGTTAATCTGTTAATATTGGTATTTATATTAGAACATGGAAAAATTTTATTTTTATAAAAACACGTTATAGATGAAATAGCTTACTTATAGTTTACTACAGTAGCACACTAGCACTATACTACATGTACTATTTAGTACTTATATTTATTTCTACAATATCTTCTAATTTTCCTGATAGATAGCTTCCTTCCTAAAATTGAAGATATTTTTATGCAGAATATTTACCTAAACTATTTTATTCGATATACTCCGGTAATTAATATACTCGACTTATTGGAGGTCGTAGTTGCATCCAAAATATTAATTAGCAGCAATTGAATCTGATTAATCTCCAATGAAACAACTAAAGCACATTTTACAAGTCCCAACTTCAAAAAAAATCTTCGGATCCTGAACGTCGGTGTTATAGATACGACTTTTGATTTCAGTAGCCTTAATACTGCCAAATAGAAATACTAAAGTAAAATGTCACTTCACTATAGCCAAGTAGACTTGGAATTGAAATTTTTTTGTGGTTACTTTTTAAACGAAAATTTCGAATTCGTTATCTCTTGCACAATAGCCAAACTGATATCGACAATTACAGGTTTTACTACAGGTTTCTGTAACTTAATTTAAAAACAAAATCTATAAATGTTACAGAACCGTATAATAAAAGCTGTAATTGTCGGTATCAGTTTGGCTATTGTGCAAGAGATGGCGACTCCGAAATTTTCATTTAAAAAGTAGCCTCAAAAAAACTTCAAATTCCAAATCTAGTTGGCTATAATAAAATGACATTCAACATTAGTATTTCTATTTAAAACTGTTAAGGCTACTAAGATCAAAAGTCGTATCTACTACAAGAACATTTAGGAATCACAAAAATTTTTTGTTTTGTAGTTGGGATTTGTAAAATGTGTCACATTGGGGATTATCATTAATCAGATTCAATTGCTGCTAATTAATATTTTTGATATAGGTACGATTTTCTATAATTTTTAGTTTTTTAGCTGCCATAAATGTCGATATTAAAACTATTAAATACGGCAAAAAAAATGTGTCAAGCTTCACAATCATTATAATTTAAAGACCATACATACACGAATCAAAGAAAAGGATAATTAACTTGTTAGATGAACTGCTATTTAAACCTTAAAGTTTAAATGTGGTTTTCTCAATAGAAGCTTTACAATTAATTTAAAACACAAAACTACATATATTTTTCAAAAATAAATTCATGTATTTCTTTTGGTTAAAAAAGTCAATTAAAAAATATATTAGCATTTATATGTATGTATATGTAAAAAACAAACAGTGCTTCGTTAATGTATATAACCATAAAATGGATGTATAGTTGTTATTGGAACAGGCGGTTCTGAAAGATAAAAGGAAATATTAAAGTAATTACTTTCTTGTGCACATATATTACTGCACCCTTTAATTTCTTACCATTTATCACTTCACCTTCTTCATATCCACAATTCAATTCATCTGATCGATCCCAGCAATCACCAACTAAATCACATCGTTTCAAATTTGGAATACAAGATGTCCGTTTGCCACAATGGAAATGTGTACGTAAATCACATTCCTCTTTTATAAAAATCAGGTAGATGTATACAAATTAATAGATGCGATGAATACTATATAATTGTTTAACTTACCGCAATTTTTCTCATCGACCATATCGTGGCAATGAATACGTCCATCGCATCGATATTTCATATCAATACATTGACTACCGCAATTGAATTGTTCCGGAGGACATCGTAATGGACCACGATCTGGTAAGCATTGAAATATGTCTAGTTTTTTATCCAGATTCTTACAATATTCGAAATTTAATTCGCATAAACCACCACATCCTATGGATGAATATGGTTAAACAATAGTTATATTTTATTCGTTTGGGACTTTGTATATTGCGTGATATTGTATAATACTACCTGTAATATCATTCGGATTAAGCATTTTAATGCATTCAGGCTTTGATGGATGGAATTTTTTCATACAAATTTCTTCTTTGGTACAATTCGGACATAATGGTTTTCCGCGTGGACTTTCCGTGCGAAAGGTAATTCCATGGAAGTTCTACAAGGTAAAAAAAAAAATAATTAATGAACATATGATAACAAAATTACTGATTCATACAAAAGTTCCAGACTCCAATTTTTCATTTTTATGAATCGAAGAATTATTCGACATATTCGGAATAACGGTCTCAACATCATCACGATTATCGTCGTTATTAGCAGCTACTCTTCGATATAGCATTTTTGGATGAAGTCTGGTTGATTCCAGATTCGATGTTGTTTGATTAATACTATTTACATTAATTAATTCCGATGCATTTGTTGATTTGGTGGTCCATAAATTGATAAGGTTGTATTCTAAAAAACGCAACACGTTTTTTTTTTTTTTTGCTTATTTCTGCTGGTCTAGCAGCAATGTGATTGGTTTGATTAATTTTTCACCTTGATTGGCACTCGACCGCAACAACAATAATAATACTTAATAGTAATTATTATTATAATTTTATTGTTATATAGGATGTTAATTATTGTATTTTTCTTCTAATTGCATTTAATTATTGCGGTCATATAAAAGTATTTCAGGCTGCAGGGATAAGTATATTTTAAGCAGGTTTGCGTGTGCCAATCTATTTAGCAAGTTTTTCTAATCAATTCTAATCAAATTAAAAATCATTAAAAGAAATAGTACCTATGGAAATGAATATCGCAAAACATACAGCAAAACACAACGTACAAAATAGAAAAATGTAAAGAAATAATCTCCATTTGGTTTTTTGATTTTTCGGATCATCGTCTTTGATTTTATTCAATTCCAGTATCCATTTTTGTCCGAAAATGTTATTTTTAACAATTAGATTATTGTTATGAGTATTTTGTCGGCCTTCTTCCGTTTTCGGTGATACGGACATGTTCTGAAATCTAAAATACTGTTAATTAGTTTTTAATTTTCTTAGAATTTGGACGTGAATATTTTCTAAACGGTTTGATAATAACTATTGGAATGCTTAATAAATAAAAATGCGAAGAAACAGCTTAGTTAAAATCAAACCTATACATTTATATCTATGAAAAATACATTTTTCATAGATAAAATATTTAAAAAAAAATGATAAACAATTCGAAACTGGTTTTCCCTACCTTTTATCATGATCATAATAATAAATTTTCGTCAATTCAACATTGGGAGCTGTCAGCACCATTTTAACACCTTTTATTCACTCTGTATAAATGAATTTTATTTCGCGCAAATTCTAATAAACATCTTTCCCACTGTAGAAATCGTTTCCTAAAAAAATTGTCGATATTTGCCAGGATTTTAACAAAATACACAACGACTTACCTTGTATATTTATTTATTATATATATTATTTTTTAAATCACTAGTTTTTCTATATATTGTTACATCCAAAATCAAAATTTCAATTAAATTCCGCACTAGATTGTTTTCATCTAAAAAACTACAGGGTGTGTAAACAATTGTCCATCATATTTCACTCACTGCAGTACGTGTTAAACGAATAGGTACAACAACAATCAAACCGATGCGTACTTACATTGAAGAATACTTATATTATTATGTTGTAAAATAAATGATGGTATAGGTGTAGCTGTGATATATTTTTCTAATGGCAAATAGATTTCAATACAAACAGAAAAATAATATACGCCGATGGCGGTGATTCGACCGTGACACGTAGCACGTGATTAACATTGTTAATATATTATTATATTATTTTTACGGAAAAGAAAATAATAAAGGGTACTTCAATCGAAAAAGAAATACGTATGTATGTTGCAGAGAGAGAGAGAGAGAGAGAGAGAGAGAATATAAATGTAGTGTGTATCAATATTCAATAATGTATAGTATGTATATGTATCAGGGGAGACGGATTAAATACAATAGTTTGTACCTATGAATCCTAGAGTAGGTGAATCCAAACAGTTGTTACGATGAGGGACTTTCTGCTAATAGATAGGACACAAAAATATTTTGGATTTTTTTTAGCTTCATTATCGATATTGTAGATCGTAGATCTTGTCTCTGTGTGTGTTTAATCAATAGAGTGGTACAACATTATACCCGGGGGGTTTCTGAAACTTGATACATCTAAACATATGGAGGAGTAGGTATTTGCACATGCAATTTGTGATACAAAATCGCGACATAATGTTAATTTAAGTGAATGTTTTTTTGTATATTTTATATATCTGTTTAATAAATAATAACATAAAGAAAAATTCAACATACATTTATCGGCGAATGAACATTTTATTGCACACTATATTTGCGCAATATTTCGCCAGCTATTTACAGGCATTTTCAGGCATTAGCAATAAAATCTAAAATTAAAATAGCATAATAGTAAGCCATGATGTGAGTAAATTTGTTTTTATTATTTGTTCCAAAAATTACTAATTTTTATTCTACAACCAATAACTGGGCTTTTGTTTTGAAACTAGGAACAATCAAAGAGATTATTACATGCAATCCCTGATTAATTTTGTATTTTACAATGCAGTAAGACGTATCAGAAAGTGGCACCTTCAACACCTACATATCCATTTTGAGCTCTAATTCTAATTCTTTTACGAATTTTTGCAAAACACCTTGTAAAACATATAATACACAGTAGGTCTTATCATGAATTAAATTTATAACATGGTACTAGCGCAAAGGGGACAATAGGAAATTTGATAATAGAGCAGATGCTGACAAAAGTGGCAGGTGGCAAATGATAACACACCGCCCACATGTCTCCGATTTCCTTCTCTATTAAATATATTTAAAACGGGTAGATGACCACGACGCCACATATCAGCAGGGAACTAGCTATTAAACAAAAAAAAAACTGTAAAATTAATATTGTGCAAATTGATTTATTATATTTATCACAATAGTATTTACAAGCACTTACATTAATTTTATTAATTAATTGATCAATTAATCAATTATCATTTGATATCAAATTTTAAAAGAAAAAGAAAATTGTTCAATGAATAGTAATTAATTAGCATATAGGTAACTGCACTGGGACCAATATGATGATTATTATAATTATTGATTAATTAATAATAGAGATTAAAAGTTAACCTAAAATATTTATATAGTTAAAATAGAAACAATTAAACATTATAAATAAACAATTAGATAACGAACGAACGAACGAATGAATGATTGAATTTGTATTCAAATGTATGTTGATGAATGTATGGAGCGAATGTTACTGTAATTAGACGTATTTACTTATGGAAAAATGTTAATGCCTATATTCGACCCTTTTTTAAATTATTATAAATGAATGGATTTAAATTATAAACAATACATGCTTTACTGTTCTTCATGATTAAAGTGTAGGTAATAAAATTATATTTCGCACATTATATGAAAAGAAATTTAATAAAACAGTAAAATATAGGGGGAGGGTAAAAGATATGGTTTCGTGTTAATTGATAAAATAAAACGTGAAAAATGGTAAACATGGCCTTTTGTTTTCTATATAATAGTATATTTATAAATTTATGATATGTTCATGATTAATAATGCGAGAAAGAGAAAAATTATTATTATTATTTTATTCTCACAGAATACAACAAGCCAGAACGATCGATTCCATTGATTTTGTAACACAACATGACAAACTTTTTTTTACACATGTACCTCCTGCCATTTTTATGTCACAATTTTCAAAATTGTCATTTCAAGTTTTAGCTGCTCCTTTTCTATGTTGATTCATCCGGTTATGCGCAGTTTTTTTCGAGCTGTCTCTTCTGGATTGCAGTATTCTGTGGTATCATTAATCTAAAAATTTATTTTATTAAAAATAAATGCTGCGGCTGCTGCTGATGATGATTACTACTCTATTTAAATAACGATATATATTTTATTAAATTTCCACACTCATTTAGCTACAGGGTGCCTATAAATACATCAGTTTTATTGCCACATCATTATATTGGCACACTTAAGCTATATTGATTACATCTCTATAATAGCGAAAATGCTTATGCCGATGGGACACCCTGTATGTGTTACATATGTTAAAATTTTCTCTGTTTTGGAAGGAAATGGGATTATTATTATTATTATACTTTTCGAAGGCACACGAGCCGTTTAATTATTGATATTAAACTAATTAATATTAAAATATAATATGAAAACAATGGTTAATTAATCATTAAAATTTCAAATAATGTACTGTTGTTGTTATTTATATATAATTATATACAATATTCCAGGTTTACCTATCTAGATTGTATATGTACTTAATAAGTTTTACAATATTTTATGTCTATAGATAGATTTTTTGTTGTATTTTATTACTAATCATATTAATTTTCATGTTTTCTAGCAGTTTTTGGACTGTATTTTATTAGAATCAATTACTAAATATACATTTTCTCAATAAAAAAAAAACAAAGGGTGAGGGTGCAGATCTATCTATCTACACAAAGAAAAAGCAATGATTCATCAAAACAAAGGGTGCGGGGACAAAGATAAGTGCGTTTTCTTCTTGTCGCCATTTCATATGTTGACCATCAATTTTAGAAGATAATCTGCCGTCTAGCGTTAATATTTTATCAATTTGAAAATTAGTAAATGGTTAGGATGAAAATAAGTGATGATGTATTTTCGATAAGATCCGTGGGGAATGATTAACGATGGCATTTTGCGATGGTTGTTAATAAACGTTACAATTTTTTCAAGTCAAGCGATTTTACAAAAATCAAAGTCCATTTCTCTAAAATACAAATACGAAGTTTGATTGAAAAATATGACAATTAAGTTTATGATTATTCTGCACATTTGATTAACATTCTTTAATATACACTATACTGCAGAATCTACATTATCTTTATTATCATATCTCCGTATCATACTCCTGCATAATTTTTGAAAATCTACGGCGCACAACCTACTAGATTAATTATTTTTTGATATATGCAAGAAGTTTTCATAGTTTTGATTCATCAACGCCAGTTGCTATAACGAATTAATACGTATTGTATCAGAGCATGCAGAGTGTATAATCAAATAGAAATTGAGTTTTATTCTTTCTTATTTTAACTCGGGGTCGAGACTCAATTTGGTTCTAAAAATCCGTATGTGGACGGAACATACTCAAATCAAGAAATAAATTCCATTGCTAAGAATAAAATGAATCCATCATCGCAATCCAAAGCAACGGAATTAATTGCACTATTCAGCAACTGGCGGTACATGTTTGTTTATGGTTTTTTTTTTTTGTCAGATAACTTAAGAGCTATAATATTTACACGGTGTTTCTTAAATAATACCAACAATATAATAATAATAATAATAATTCTATTAAATTCAACGTCGAAATAGACAATAATAATTAAAAATTAATGAAGCATTTGAAAAAGAAGAAAAGGTTTTGCGAGATTATTACTATTACAGTTTCTAAACAGTAGCGTCACTATTAATTGGGACGAATATTAAATTATTATTGCCAATAGCCCATTTAAGATTACGTACACACATACATACATACAAGCATACATACACACACAATTTATTAGAACAAGTCTCTGATTTTATTAGCAATAATTTTTAGTAACTGCGCTTAACATATTAATCAAATTAAAGCACTAAGGAACCGACTAATAATAATAATAATAATAATATTAGTGCCTTATATTTTAAGAAAAAAAAAAAAAAAAAAAAAAAAAACTGTAGCCTTATACATATAATTATTGTTCTAAAACTGAGCTTTTAACTTGTTCAATTTGATGCCGTCTAAATAATTTTAATGATGAGTTCACAATATCACTGTAAAATTTATAAATTTTCCATATCGTACTAATAAAAAACAACCAATATTATGCAATTGAACTACCCGACATTGTTGTCATACAAGTTTTCTCACAGGAATCGGTATTTTCCGAATTGCTACGGACGGCTTTTGGTGTTCCAGGTGGATTCTGTTCACAATTATTTTCTGTATTATTATTGGTTGATGCGCGTCTTGCAATGTCACGTGTCACTGTTCGAACATCAAATACGCTACATTCACTTTCTAAATCACTACCCTCCAATTGTAAAACATTCACCTAGAATAAAACAAAATCATTACGAAATGGACAGATTAGAAGAGCAATTGTTAAATTCTAACACATGCGTAGTATACCGTTAGTTCTATTTTCGTCAGTTATCGTCAATTAGAGTATACTGCGCTGCGTAGTTAGTTATATCCACGTAACAACTCAAATCTACTTTAGACGCTTAAAGTTTAATATCAACTCCACAAGTCTTTCTCCTATTTATTAAATTTAATAACTGTTTTGGAAATAGAATAAAATACAGACATACAAATGTTTAAATAGAAAAAAATATTAAACTAACTTGTCTTGTATTTAAATACAATTCACTAGAATCTGATCCGCAACTAGAACTTTCACTCAAATCCGTTGTAAATTTCCTTTGAGCTCGCGGACTTGGTGGTGGTGGTCTTCTTGTACAAACTTGTGCCTGAATATGTTCGCAAACTCTTCGAAATCGTCGAATATTTCCTATAATAAATTATATATCATAATATATAATTTCTATTCCAGTTATTCAATGGAAAGTTGTGGAAATCGTACCTGATAATAATGTAAATGTAATTGCATACATATTTTCCATAATATTATCAATTTTCGTCGAAATTTTCGTGATATCAACTTGAAATCTTACATGTCTTTGAAACATTGCCGGTCCAGTTGTACCACGTTTATACTCAACTCGAAATGACATTGGGCTGGATACTGAATGACTTAATTCTGCTATCTACATCAGAAGAAATATATTTATATAATATGCGAACTTATTGTAAGACGCGTACACGCAGCCCGCCTATCATTTGTTAACATTGTTCAGGTTGCGCGCGTCGATAACCTAAGCGTCCACTAAATATTCTAGAGAGTCTCTTACCGATAAAAAAGCATGAATTAAATCCGCTTTAACTGTGGCCAATGGTTTATTCTTTACTAGTATACTAATTGTTTCATCTTTCTCTGTTGTCATTAGACTGCCAAACCAGGATTTTTTTGTCAGTTCAGGTGATGATTCGGGTGTTAGATGCACTTCTTCTGATGAAGCTAAAAGATCTTTTTGTGATTGTGTTTAAAAATCAATATTTTATTTTATTCTAATAGCTAATATATTGAGCTTATCTTTCATTTTGTACGATTACGGGGCTTACTTTGTAATTTTCGTCGATGAAATCGTGGTGATCCAAGGAAACTGTTTTTTATTGTTGTTAATCTGGTTCGCCAATGATGGCTGGTGGTCGTTAAATGTGGTGAACCTGGCGGTGTCATTGGATTAAGAATATTAGGGCCTAAAAGCAACAACTCATTCTATTAATAAACCGCCTATCTATGTAAAGGAATATCATCGTTTGCGTTATGGAATAATAAGATTCCATAACAGTTGGGTATTTAATCTCCCATTCCTTAATCATGATATAAAATACAATATTCTCAAAATATTCAAGTGCATCTCCTATTCTATTAACTCGATACACAAACACACCTGTGGCTAAAGTACTAGTATCACTTTCACTCGGTGATGTTAATGACATAACAGTGCTAACAGATGTACCTCCACTACTATTTGCTCGATGATGGGTTGGTGTAGCTGGTGGTGGTGGTGTTACTGTTACATGAGTATTGGAAGTAATGTGTGTGGAGGCCCGATGTGCCGGAGTTGGTGTCATCATATGATGGGACGGTGTTGATGATCTTTGATTAACTGGTGATGACATACCAGCTGCATCGATAATAATTATTTTAAAATTGAAAATTTCATCAAGCCGAAATTCACTTACAATGTGTATTTGTTGGTGTTAAAGTCGAATTGAACATAATTGGACTGGAAGCACCTGATGATTTCGTAGGTGAATGAATACTGAGGTTACTGCTATGGTTGCTTCCAGTTGATGGACTTCTTCGAGCATGATGCCTTCTGAAACAATTCCTTGTAAGTAAAAGGTAAATAAATTTGATAATATGTTTTGCCACTAAGTACAACCGCGGAACCATTTGGCCTCTGACCGGTCTCATCGGTAGAATACGATGCATTCTGAGAAGTCCAGAATTGACTATATAAAGCGCATGCAATAAACATCTCAGAGATCATCTAGGTATTAATTTTGGTATAGGGGATACCTACTTGTAATGTGATCGTCTAGGTGTCAAAGGTGATCCTTCACTGATTTGTCCGAACTGTAATGTAGCTTGGCAATTAATTTTACACGTGTCAGTTCGTTTTTTTGGCGGATCAATTGTTTCAGTTGTTGTACGAACACGTAGTGCTGACGAATCCGAATCATCTTCATATGCTGGACGTCTTCGTTTCCTTTCCAGTAATAGGAAATAAATCACTTTCTCCGTATTGTGACTGGGACTAAGTAGATGTTGAATGAGTTTCTCTTTTTCTTTGAAACAACCTAGACTGCATATTGCTTGTAATACATCGGGATCAACGGCATCAACGGATGGTAATACGTGAGTTTGTACAACTTCCATCATTGGTAGTTCTAATTCTAATTCACCTTTACCTCCAGCTGTTACCCATGCATGTTTATTGATTTCAGTTAGCTAGAAATTTGTTTGTTTGTTTGAGCAGAATAATTGGGATTTTGCTAGAAAGAACTTACTGTTAGTCGTTTTTCTGGATTTACTTCAATCATTCCTCTAAGTAAACTTTGACAATCGGGTGGTACGAAATGAGGGATATGAAAAACGCCTCTTTTCACTTTCTCTAACAGTTGCCGTAGATTATCATCATCGAATGGTAGAGCGCCAATTAGCAATGCATATAGAATCACACCACAGGACCAAACATCGGCTCTTCGACCATCGTATTTTTCACCCTAATGCAAGAAAATGATATCACCAAACAAATTTAGGTGTGTTTTGCTTCTGATTCAATTCTACTTACCCTTATAACTTCAGGACAGGCATAATGTGGTGAACCACAACTAGTTTCCAGCATTGATCCCATTGGCTGTAAAGAGGCCATTCCAAAATCGGCTATTTTTATATTATTTTTCTCGTCTAATAACAAATTTTCGGGTTTTAGATCTCTGTGACTAAAAAATAAAATGAAAATAATCATTAATTAGATATGATTATGACATGAAGGATGAGTTCAAAGAAACTCTCATAAGAGTTTTTTTTATATTTATATTATTTTATATTTTTCCATATTTTTTTTTATACTCGTGTATGTATGCTGGGAGTTTAAAGAAGCACGCAGCTTATAAAATTGACTATTATAATAAGATGCTCTATCGTTTTGAATATCAAGCAGACAAAAAGTTGTATAATATACCTACCATATTGAATGGCTATGACAAAAATCTAAAGCTGAAATTATTTGTCGGAAAAATCGTCGTGCCTCTTTCGGTGTCAGTCGTCCTTTTTTAACAAGATAATCAAATAATTCGCCGCCGGAAACGTGTTCTAATATCAAATACCTACAATAAATAAAAAAAAGAAATATGTCATAAATTCTTGACAGAGAGAAAAAAATCGATTAAGATTTTATTGAACATTGGCAATATAAAAAAAAGGACAAATAAAATTCGCTTAAACGTGTCGTAAATTATAAATCAACCCTACATAAAACAAAAGACCAAAAAAACACTGTAGGTAGAAAAATATCAATTTTATTGTTTCCCAGTTTAAATTTCATTTATTAATATTATTCCTTTTTGATGCGGTTGTGTGTGGGAGTATATTAGGTATACTACTCGTTTACTTACAAATATTTTTTATTCTCATATACATCTGCAAGTCCGAGCACGTGAGGATGATCTATTAGTTTCATTATTGCTATTTCCCTTTCAACCTAAAAAGGAAAAGAAAAGCCTAATAAATTTCTCAACAAAAAAAGAAGAACCGGGAAAATAGAAAGAAAGAAAAACAGATAAGAAAAACTAACAATTTATAGTTAAAACCACCCCTATTTTTCCCCTCCTATTCTTTCTCTCTATCTTTTTTTTTTATCCTTATGTGATGGAGTAAATAATGGTCGGGTATAGCCGAGTCAGAGTAGTAGAGGGTGGGTTTTGTTGGAAAAGTCGTTTTCTTGTTAACGTTGACAAGTTAATTTTCGTATATAGGGATGCAAAGTAAAGAAAAAAGAAATACATTATAACATATGTATATATAGTGAACAAATGTTGTACCTTCATTAGCACACTTTCGCTTAATTTTTCTCTATTGATTATTTTTATTGCTACTTTCCTTCCATTTATACAATGTATTCCAAGTTTAACCAGCCCTGAAACAACAATTCAAATAATAATAATTAATTACGAATCTTACTTTTCCCCATGTCCATAGCCTACTACAATCTAACACATATGTACATATATTCATCCCCACTCTTCCAATTCATATATGTACACTACATATGCATGAATGTGTATTATCACTTCCTTATCCAGAACGTTATTCACCCAAATGCATATAATAATTGAGTGAAAATCACAGGAAAATATCTTCTATCTCTCTCTCTAGCTCTCTTGTGTATATGAATTTTCCATTCATCAAGCAACCAATTATTATGGTGTCAAGATGAAAGGATGAGTCGTATCGTTGCTCTAATACAAGAAATGTGCACTTTGAGGGTATGTACTTTGAGAGAGGAGCAAAGAGAAAGGGCTACGGGGGTTGTTTACTGGAAATATATGGAGCGCTCTATTAAGTACACAAGTAATAAGTAAGTGAGTCTAGTGGTGGTAGAAAAAGAAGAGAAAGGGTGCATTGCATTATATGTCTATACATAGTTTGTGCAGTTGAGGAAGAATAAGCAGGGCAGTAAATGAATTGCCAAGCGAAGAGGAGTTGGAAGGGTGAAGGGAGAATGGCAAAAAAGTAGGTATTCAGAAAGGGTGCGGTAACTAAGAAATTGTGAAACAATAAGTCATTTGTTGATTTAAACTATTTTTTTAATTTTAATTTAATTAATTGAAAAAGAAATTTTCTTTTTTCCACCACACAATATCGGTATTAATAATTCTTCTCCCGCTGTTTCTAGTTCTGTTATAATCTTTATATTTTTCTCCTTATAATCTCTCTACACTTTCCGTTTTTATTCTCCAGCTGTTACTGCCATGCTACTCCGTTGGAATACAATTTAGAAAATTGACACCCCTTTGAGCAGCCACCAGCTTATTTAATGAATGATCGGAAAATAATAAAAGTTAAATATATAATTATAGAAAGAGTTGTGGTTAATTAATTTAAATTTTCCTCTTCTAAAAGAGACGTTTCGTGAATTTCAATTTTCGAATTAATTTATACCCAAAAAAGTGGAGAAAAAAAATAAATCTCCACTTGACGAAATTATATTCTTTGCCTCGTATGGTACTTTATCATGGCATTAGATAAATCATTATTTTAATAAATTTGATGGTGCCGATGTGCTCTAATAAATAATTTATATGTCGTTGGCAGCTGCAGCTTTGATCTATGTGCCAGCTATGTGGAAAATTTCATATTTTATATGTATATATATAAAGAAGAAAATTGAAAAAAGAAAACCGTGTACTAGACAGGGTCCGCAAGAAAAAGAAAGATTAAAGAGAACCTAAAATTACAAAGTATGGGTGAAAATGATGGAAAAGATTGTAGTTTTTAGTAAAGTGTTTATATGCATGTACTTTTCCTCTATTCTATTTATAATTTTATCACCTGTTTGTCCTTTTCCTAATGTTTTTTCCAAACGGTACGGCCCGACTAATTGATGCTGAGTATCCGTTGAAGGATTCGTATTTTCTTTCTGCATTTTCCTTTTACTTAATATCATTCACATACCATTCAATCAGTTTTTTTTTTTTTTTTTAATTTTGGTAAAATCTTGTAATCTGTTATTTCATCCGTGAACGAAATTTTCCATGCAGCTTTTCCATTTAAACTGTATATATCTCTATATCTACTTCTTGTCAAATCAGTTGAACATCAATTTAATAGGGCATTGTAAAATTTGAATATTTATTATGTTATGAGAAGCCTTGTGAATAGAAACACACTTTTACCGCATAATACAAGTTCTTGCACAGATACAAATACACAAAATTCACGAAAAGAAAAAAAAATATATATGACTTTATATTAACTGTTCTTATAGATTGGATTTATGTACTGTCGTAATTACAATTATTTTTCATTTTTTTCCGCGCGGCCATTGCTCGAATTATTTATTTATTTCGGCATTCAAATTTTCTTATCGACAATAAAAATCGTTTCTCGACATTTTTTTTCGCCCGACATACATTTTACAGATATATTGTGTATTGAAGACACGAGTTTTATATTAAGGAAGAAAATGTATTATATTCCTGATAGAGTACAGCAGTAGGCAAAGGAAGGGGTGGGCAAAATCAATATTTTCCCATTGCGGGGTGCGAAAACTATAAGGGTGAAATTTCCCTAGTTCGCACTGACTGACTGACTAACTGTCATTATCTCGAATAATTTGGAAAAATCATTTTTGATTTTGATATGATTGGATAACAATAAAATAAACTTCTAATAAACAAATTTAATATACTCGTTATACTATTCTTTTATTACAAAATCATCACATTTATTAAACTATCTAAGGCTATAAAGTAATGAGATATCTTTTAATTTCGTCTCTATTTCCATTCCAATTTATAAATTGAAAACATTAATTAAAACATTTCCATCGAGATTTTCCCGTTTCATTTTATGAACATTTTCAAATAAATCATTTTGATGATTTAAATATGGTAGATTATTATTCGGTATATCATAATAAATAAGAAAAGCGCTAAATAAATTTACGCATTGAGTAAATTCTTTGCCATCCAAGTATGCCTTGAAATTTTGATTTAGTTCGTTTTCGTGTTGTTTGAAAATTGTCTTGATTTCTTGATGCAGTGCCAGAATGGTTTCTTTCGATATCAATTGTGATAGGGGATTTCTCGATAGGATTTGACGACTAATAATTTTGAATTGCCATAAATCGTACATATTTGGATCATAATCGAATTTGAGTACAAGCTAAAAAAAAGCCAGCAAAAAAAAAACTAGCAGTTTTTCAGGCGATTGCTATTTTAAGAACAACATACCCTAAACAGCATTGCCATAACATTAATTATTATTATTTTATCTTGTACGACAGCATCATATGTAATTTTAGTTAAAAGTTGAAGATATCTTTGTTCGAATTCACTGGCATTTTCGCTAACATTCAACACCGTTTCGCAAAACTTCGCTATCGATTTATCACTAATAGTTACTAGTGAGGATAATGGTGGATCCCATGGTAGTACAACATTTGGTGTTAGTGGGCGTGTCAGTTCACTTTGGTATCCATGTTTATCGGCCATATAACTTAAACAACCTGTTCTTTGTTTTACATCAATGTAGAAATTTGTTGCAATGATTTTACTACGAATTACAGAAGAGAAAGTTTTTTAGAGAAAAATATATTTTATTGCACTTTGATTTAGAGCATATTAAGCTTACAGTAATAAATCCCAATTCCGATCTCTTTCGAATACAACTGGCCAATAGCGTTCATCATCAACACTAACTTTTTTTAATGTACTCAAATCTGGTATTAGTCCAGGTGCTTTTATAACTTTCTCACAGCCATCCAATTTAACAATTCGTAATTTTGCATAACATAAACTATTAGAATGAATCTCCAGAGGCATTATAAGCCGAGGTTCAGCAGCTAATACGTAAAGATGGCGAAACGCTTGAAAATGATACCTAAATCAATTGTACATTGGGTTAAATAAAATCGAAACGATTTTTCTACCTTTCAATGTTACCTATTATCATTACTGTGTGTTGGAAATTTTGGATAAAAAGCACATATCATGGCCGCAACATTCTCCGGAGTATTACTGAGAGAAAATCGACCAGCACTTAAGAATAATAATCCTAAAGCCATATGCATGGCTAAATGCGACCCGTATGTTACTACTGAACTGCAACTCGTGCCGACACGTCTACGCAGATGTCGAATTAAACGCATAATGTCCAAATTCCCAGTACCTGCCATAACCTAATCGAATTAAGAACAAAAAAGACATTACTTGGAACAAAATGAAAAAACAAAGAGAAAGCAAAAACAAATTAAAGAACAAACATTTGACTAAAACAAAACAATAGCAATTTACTGCTATTTGATAGAAATCGGGCTAGAATTTAGTCAAAAAGCCATCAATTAAGCTGCAAATTACATTAAAAACATTTACCATGGATGCACTTAGTAATGCGACATTTAAACATGTTTCAATCGTAGCTTTTCCAGCTAAATCAGCTATTGATTTACCACTAAGCGACGTAAACTTATGACAATAATGTAATAAAGTATCGAAGGCATCTTGATCAGCTGATCCAGCAAATCTTAAACCAATAGCAAAACAAGCACCGGCTATTATGTTACAGTAAGCTTTACTAAAAAATAAGTTATTTGATAAGTAGATACCTATGCAAAACTGATTCTGAACTTACTTCATTGCTTCATAGTCAACTTCTGAATAGTTTGTTGGTGTTATTAAACAATTTGGACGTATCGAGGCTGGCACCTGATTTTCTACCCATTCTTTAGATGGGTCAATGTCATCCCATAGAATAAGAGCTAATATAACATGTTGAATATAAAATATAAGATTGCGCGAAAGCAGCCATCAATGTTCACTTACATTTAGACAGAATTCTTAACATCAAAAAATCCGGCCGAACAAAATCTAATAAATACTGTGTAGCTGGAGGTGACATCCAGTCGGCAATTGCCTTATTGCCAGTTCCCATATACATCATACCCAATGCTAAAGTGGCACCAGGTGCAGTTATATCTAAATTAACTGCCGAATCTTCACGTATTTGAAACGACGGTGTTTTATATTTGTCTTTTTGTGCACCTGTAATTAAACACGAATAAGAAATCTCTTTTAAATTGCGTCTTTACTAAAACATACTGTTAAATGGTCGTTTAGTTCCTCCAACCATATAATAATGTAAAACATCTGATATATTTAAATCTGACATACCAGTGGGTTCACCACCATGTTTTAACATTACTAAACCTAAACCTAAACCTGCAGCTAATGCATAAGATTCACGATCGATTGAATTATCCATTTCTGGTCCTGGAGGACGGCCGATATCCGATAGCAGGGCTTCTGTGATATGCCTATGCGCCGTACCCTGATAGACTAATCCTATACCGAGGAGAGCAGTCACTTGAAGGTATTGCGGTACGTCCAATTCCATTAATGTAGGTGGTAGCATTGCTTCCATATGTATAGCTAATAGTTTGGTTACTCGTTGATTTGATGTGCCCCTGTAGGCTGCTGATAAACCTTAGGATTAAAAAAAAAAGGGGTGCCTACAGGAGAAACAAAAAGTAATAACAAGGACACTGGATACCTAATAAAATTCCTATTGACATCATTTCTATTTGTTTAGCCTGATTAAAATAATCAAATTTATTTAAAACATCCAATTTTTTTAAATGTCCACTTAATCCTAAT
Source organism: Platypus cylindrus (assembly GCA_949748235.1). Classification (NCBI taxonomy): domain Eukaryota; kingdom Metazoa; phylum Arthropoda; class Insecta; order Coleoptera; family Curculionidae; genus Platypus; species Platypus cylindrus. The sequence goes on along the minus strand of OX456490.1, from coordinate 7,623,717 downwards.
GCTAATAGAAATCCGGCATGCTCCACGTAGCATGGATTCACACCTAAAAATCAATATTTTTTTATTGCAATTCAAGTTCTATGCGTTAAATGCTATAAATACCTACCTGTTGGTTTGTTAAAAACAATCCACGAATTATCAATATTTTGCGCATCCGGTGTGACTCTTAAACCGTTCGCTACGCCATTATGGAATGATGGCCAAAAAGTCATATTTGCTGGGGTATCAATGTGATTCAATTCGACTTTGTTACCTCTAGGTGGTTCTTTACCAGTTAGACATAATATTGGTACTGGAAGTGATTCAGTTATAACAATTCTTGTTGTACGTAGTGTAAACATGCCTCTGAAATAATGATTTACATATAGGAAATGGTACCGATATTTAGGAAACTATACATTCACATAGCTTTGCCGTTAACATATTCGCAACGTTGCCAAAATATGAACATATTTCTAATAATTGGTGATGATGTGAATGATCAGATATTTACAAATAACATTAATTACCTTCCCACAGGCAAAGCCATCGTTCTTATACATATTCCATACAAATGCTTTTCCTGCTCTTCAATAAAATCATGATCAGTTACATCTGGTCTTTGAACTAATGTTATTAATACCGGTTGTGAACTGTTTAACATTTTTCTCGCTTCCATAACTCTATCCCAAAAAAATCATTAGTATGAAAACTTCATAGTTTAACAAATTTACCTCATATCATCATTAAAGCACATATGAGTAAAAATATTATCAATATCTTCCATTCCGTCATAAATATCAGCTGCGTCTTCTTTCTTCGTTATTGGTTGTGTAGGATCTTGTATTTTATCTTCAATTCTTAGTTGCAAGATCTCTTGTTCTCCCTAAAAATGATAAACATGTACTGGGTTTGCTTCGAATTTTTCTCAAAACTACTAACCATACAAATTTTTTGAGACTGAGTCAATAAATCAGTTCTCCATATTAAATCATATGCTTCTGATGGCCAATCTAGTGGGGGATTTTCACGGCACTTCCAAAGAACATTGTAGAATAAGTAATATAAACCAGCAGGCAGTGTTTCTAGGAACCTGTATGATAGTAACATTTTGTTGTTTAGAATTTGGCGAATGCGCCGTAAAATTTCGATAAATTGTGAATCTTTTGTGCATTCATCAAATCGTTTGTTAATGAATAGTTATAACTTTATTAAAAAACCGATATAAGATAGTAACATTTCCATTATAGTCTGTAATTGTGGTTGTTTAAGAATTTTTTAAGAATTTGGCGAAGGCGAAGAAAAAATTCGATAAATTGTAATCTTTTGTGCATTCATCAATTCATTTGTTAATGAACAATTATAATTTTATTAAAAATTTTACCCAACATCCATCTTCAAATTAACCATATGTAAAATGACATTTTCAATCATTTTCTGAAATCTAATTTCTTTATTGGTGCTTCCCGTTATACTTTGGCCAATACTTTCTGCAAATGCTTCTGCTGGTGTTTTATTGTAATAAACACTATAGGCTTCAGCTAGCATGTTACACAACTGTCAAAATGAAACGATACATAAACAGATTTTCAACAACTCATCCAACTCGATGCATTTACCTCTATTATATTTCTACAACGTGTATTTACATTGTCAATGTAAGGATACGGTGGCTGTTTTTCACCATTTAAAATATTATAAATATAATTCATAATACTTCTTGGTAAATCAATCCATTCTTCATTTGATTTATTACCTATTTTTCCAAAACTCCTTTCACAATTTTCACCAACAATAGCAATATGCTTAGGGAAATCTTTCCAATAGAAAACAATAAATTCACGCAGCCCCAATTCATTAGATAATAAGACTAACAGTTTTGCTAAGTGTAAAAGAGATTCAGTATAAAATGTGTTCAATTTAAAATCTTCATAGACCAAATGAAGAGTATTATGAATTGCTTTTAAATATGGTAATAAATTTGTTTTTATTTCAATTGATGTTTCAGAAACATCTTCATTTGTCAGTTCAATTGTACGTGGATTCAGGAATGGTAATTTTAATAAGTCAGTTAGATTCGGATCAGTTACATTATGACCACTATTAAGTATTTCTAACCAATTTTCATCACCGGTTAAGGAACCTGTAGTTTTTTGTCGTTTATTTGCTGAAGCAGCAATATCTAAATTCTCCAATGCATTATTTTTAAAGCCCAGCAGTTCTAAAATGTTTTTACTCATTGTTAATATCAATGCTGAAATGTAATATATTCATTTACCAATTAACAATCCACTAAACAATCGCCATTCAACAGCCGCATCAACATCATCATTACCAATTGCATTTCTGGTAGCATACCACTTACATATAAAAAATATAGCAACATCAGATGGTACACAATGTTTAACTGCCGTTAAACACCGTTCAACTAACGCAGAATGAGTTAGTAATGGTAATGTAATTCGATAAACTGAACCATCAGAATATTTTAAGGAAATACGATTGCCTATTGAATCGGAAAATGCACTCAATGTAACCCTTTTCTGTGAATCTATAATGTACTGTGGTTAGCGGAAACCTTTAGAAAAATACTAATGTTTTTTTTCTCACTTTCGCCAAATGAACGTTGTCTAATTGGTGTTGGAAATCCAACTAACGGAAAATATTTCACACTGGATTGAGTTGATGACGTTGGTGGTGGTAGAACTGGTGAAAATAGATGCTCGTCAAATTTCGGTTCGGGTTGTTTAGAAAGAGGTAATAGGCTACTACGTCTAGAATTGAATTAATAAAAGCTGTATTTAAACAGATTATTGATAACTATGATCACTAAAATCACATCCGTGACCTGTGACTGTGTTTGTTGAAAATTTACCTTGGAAATGGTGATTGAGTGTATCTACGTATCGAAGGTGAAGGTGTGTATTGAAGTAGTGTTCCTGATATATGTAATTTTCCTATAACATTTATACCAGAATATAACATAACATTGCCATCATGTTCCAATACTGCTAACATATGTACATGCTGAAAATGATTTATTTTATATTATAAATAAGAATAAAAAGAAGCAGAATGTGGCACTCACAGATATATTAATAGCATCTTTTGCATTCAAAGTCTCAGTTTTTCCAAAACTAATATTAGATGCATGATAATTCATTTCAACTAAATATAATTTTGATATTAATGGTAGTAGATAGCACAGGTACCATTGCCCCATTAGATTTTGACTTAAAAATACTGTTGAAGCGCAACCACCTTTAATGGAATCCCTAAATAAACAACATTTCGTTTAATTTTCTTTATCATTTCTATTCGTCTATCTATATCATACTGTTGGGAATCAGTCCACAAAAATTCCAAACAAATATTTGGCGTGGAATTCACATAGGACATCGATTGAGAATAATTGAAAAATGATTTTGTGTGTGCAGTTGTGTCTCTACTACACAATAAATTACTGTCTTTTCTCCATGTTGGATTTTTCCATTTAATTTCACTTTTTAATGGTGATTGACAACGACTGAAATCCAATTAAATAAAAAGCTGATAGATTAATGAGTAATAAACTATCCCGATTATCCCAAGTAATTAGTAATCTAGATTATTAGATTATTAATATCCCAAGCGTTCCATTCTACGAAAAAACAGCTAAAATTTAACTAGCTAATATACCTTATTGTTGCCATCGAACTAAATGATTTTGATTTTTGATGTGGCTGTGATAGTTTATCAAGAAATGATAATTTATTATCAACAGGTGTTACGTTCATTTTCTGCTGACTCGTTTTAAATTTATCCCAAATGGAAAGTTTACTTTTCAACTGTAAAAATTGGTAATTTTAATGTAAATTTAATAATATTTTAAACACATATAGTACTTTATGTGAACTAAACGATGCTACTGAAGGGTATCCACTCTGAGTGTCTCCATAATCTTTTTCATTTGATCTCACTTTTCTTATTTTGCAAATGACATGTTCTTTAGTAAATGTATCAAAAACCATACAAATACTTGGATTCTCATTTGTATAGACAATTTTGTAATTGGTTTGCGTCAGTTTGGTAATTGATGTGTTCTGCTTGATTGCTATAGGACAAACTTCATCTAGTGGATAAGCTAATGAAAATATTGGACTAGTATAATCCAGATTTGATTTGTCATCGACAGGACCTGTATAGTAATTTATAATTAATTAATAACGTAGTTATGTAGTTTTCACTACCAATAAGCACCTTCTATATTTTTTTCAATTAAAATTCCATATTTTGTATTCCAAATTTGTTCTATTTGAAATGGTAATGGAATAACAAATTGTTCTCCTTTGATTATAAAAATACGTATATTACTTTTATCAACGAGACAAATAGCTGGAAACGATTCACCGACTTTATCATCGTCTTTCGTTTGATTATTACTGGTCATAGGTGTATCAAGAACAGGCCGTTCACGATGAAATGTTGACCACAATACTTGAATTATTGGAAATGGTATTGTATAGCAACATATTATCTAAACAATTAAAAAATCAATATTTTTATAACATTGAAGAGAATGAGTTCTTCAAAAGTATACTTTTCGGCCATTATCCTGTTCATCAATATTATTAAAAAGTCCCCGTGACCATATTGCTGTATTCCCTTTTACATATAACTCATCTTCCATATATCCAGGATTAATTTTGGAATTGTGTGTCATGTAAGGTAATTTATAATCTGCTGCTGATTCATCCAGATGTTCTTTTTTAATTGAATTCGTAGAGTACTTTTTACTAGCAGTGGCACTTTCTGCATGTTTCGAAATATTACCAATAAACTCATTTCCGGAATAATCATGTGATTTATGATTAAATAACTGAGAATGTTCAATTGGATCAGTGACATTTTGGTTGGTGTTTTCCGTGCTTCAAATTGAATTTAAATTATTATGACTTCACAGTATGAATCTCTTCGATAAAAATTACCTTAAATTATCTTGAGGGGCCTGTCTCAATATCCAAAACTCATCGATTTTCTCCGATGTTAAAGAGACTTTTTCCAAACTATTTTGTATCAATTCATCATAATAGCGTTCTTTTAAAACTGTATTTTCTGGTGGATCTGGATGAAGTAAAATTTGCTGCCGACCACGGGGTATGAATTCCTAATAATTGATATTGAATAAATACATTTTTTTACAAATCAACAGAATTTTACCTGGGGATCAGAGGCAGCAATCATTGTGTCTGATTTACCATCCAGATTTAAAAGAAAGAAATATGTTTTGCAGAAAACAATAAAATAAAAAAAAATATATTCGGCAGTGGTTAAAGAAACTATTGTCTAGATTTAATTATTTCATTTATTCTTAAATTATAAACATACAAATTGATCAAATAGTTGGGTTATGTTACAAATGGGGCATATCTTTGGCGGTTTCCCAGCTTTTTCTGGAGGTTAGCCACCTATCAATGATCGATTGAATTAGGATAGTCAACATATTTGAAATTCTTTTAAAAAATCTTAAGATTTTATTCTCTTGATAAAAAAATTATACAAAATTCAACTTTATCTTTTATGTATTAATTACTTTTTCCATCTGCTGCTGCCATACACAGACGAGATAAAAGACCAGACATTTGAAGAAGTGTTGTTACACCATCAACAATTTTTTGATGCGTTAAGCCAATTTCCTAAAAGTGGTGGAATTTTGGTAAATTGCAACATTAAAAAAGAATCGTACACCTACCTTGATAAATTTCAACTTTAAATTTTCTTCCATATCCAAATTTTTACATACTTTAAAAATGTTTTTTATAATGTCTTCTGCAGCATATCCGAGCTTCCATAAATGTTCTATTATCTAAAACAAGCAAAATTACTTCTAATACGTTTCATATCGGAGTAAATTTAGTCACTAACTTTAAACGATTGTCTTATATCGCCCTCAATGCAGAGATTTAACATTTTCTTTATCAACATTGGGTGAGGCTCATCACAAACTTTGAAAACATTATCTGAATTAACTATTCCAAAACCATTATGAGTGGATTGTAGATTATTTAATGCTTGTCTCATATCACCTTGGGCGGTGAAAACAATTGCCTCTAAACCATCTTTAGTATATTCTACCTTTAACAATAATTAAAACATATATGATGCCACATTGTAAATTCTTTGTGAAGTATAATATACATTTTCTTTATCACAAACTTCAATAACTCTTGCTAAAACTTGGGCATCAGTTAATTTGGAATAACGCAAAATAGCACAACGAGATTGAATTGGAACAATTACTTTTTCACTGTAATTACAAGCTAAAGCGAATCGAGTTGTGTTACTGTAGATTTCCATTGTTCGTCTTAATGCTTGTTGAGCACCCTCAGTCATACTGAAAGATCATAAAACCTCTTCAAATATCGTCCAATACTTACTGTTTAACTTTACCTATCGACTTCATCTAAAATGATAAACTTATGTCGACCGGGTGGCAATGTAACTTTCTGTTGAGCAAACATTTTAATTTTATTTCTTACAACATCAATACCTCGATCATTGGAAGCATTGAGTTCTAAAACTGCTTCTTTATAAGATGGACCTAACAATAGTTTAGCTAAACATAAGATTGTTGTTGTTTTTCCGACACCTGGAGGACCCTAAAATGTGAAAATCACTCTCAAATGAATCACTATATGCACATAGAAATTTTGAGTTGTTCTTTTACAGCAATTATAATGTTTGGTACATTTCCTTGTTTTGAAAACGTAGATAATCGAACAACAGTTTCCTCATTTCCTACAATATCCTCGAATTTTTGTGGTCGGTATTTTTCTATCCTAAAATATGTAAGCAATTTTGGTTGGGGATAAGTGTTGCCTATCTTCTAATTTTATACCAACCAAGGTAGGTTGCATTTTTTTGCCAGCTTAGTTTCAATTGGTTTTGATGGTCCTGACTCTAATTCATCAACATCCATAATTTCTATTGTGGGCATTTTAGAAAATTTACTTGATTGTTTTTGCTGGACTATTGAAAAACGCGCTAATGTAGAATTACAAAATTTGGGTTAGAATAGAATATTTTTGAACTATTCTTTTGCCATCTACTAGAATATTATCGAACTGAACTCTTATATTGAATATAATTCTATATATCTATCTATAGAGAACTGTTTATCAGATGATAAATTAGAACAAATTAGGTTAGGTTGACTGAAATTTGAATTTGGGGGAACTGAAAAATAAGGTCAATGTTCAATCAGTTCAATGTTCAAATGAAGCATCAACCCAGTGTCTTATCTTATTATTCTTATCCATTTGATTGCAACTTCAAAAATTAATTAATCAGTAGCGTAGGCGAGCAGGGTAAACTGGAATCTGGATGAGACAACTACTTATCAAAAACAACACAAAATTTCTAATTCGATATTATTATTATCATTGACCTCATCGATAGTTACTGACAGTCTCTATAATGGCATTATTAATCCGTCAATACAAATTAAAATGTACACAACTTTTACCTGTAATTACAAATTTATGTCGGTTTACTAACGGTAAAACTATGCCCGTAACTGAAGAACAGATTCGTAATAAATTACAAAATGAACTTTCAGCAACTCATGTGGTAAGTGTAATAATTTGATGGTTAGCTGTCAAAATAATTTCTTGAAATAATTGATTTTTGTATACTTAAATTGACTTATTATTTTTTAAAAAATTCTTGATAAGAAATACAATTTAATGATGGTTTATTAAATGATGAACGAGGTGTCATCAAATCAATATCATCATGTTAATGTATTGTAAAATTAGTAGTGAATATTGGCTGATCATTTTTGGTACAATTGTTGCAATTTTATTAAGATGCGGTACAAGTCTCCATTCATATTCTGGGGAGGGTGCCCCTCCATTATATGGAGATTATGAAGCTCAAAGACATTGGATGGAAATCACTGTTAATTTACCAATAAAAGATTGGTATCGAAATACAATTGATAATGTTTTGGAGTATTGGGGTTTAGATTATCCACCATTGACTGCTTATCATATGTTCCTATGTGGAAAAGTTGGTACATTAATCAATCCAAATTATACGAAATTACATGATTCAAGAGGACATGAGAGTGATGATCATAAATTGTTTATGCGTTATACAGTTTTTGTGGGAGATTTAATCATATTCATACCAAGTATTATTTTATATTATTGTACATGTATTAAATTAAATACAACTAAGCTGGAGATTAAAGTGAAAACTAAGAAAACGACAACAAGAGCAATGCTACCCAATACGAAAATAATGGATTCATCTCTATCGATTATATTAGCATTATTCTATCCCGGCATTATATTGATTGATCATGGTCATTTTCAATACAATTGCATGTCACTAGGTTTATTGATTTTTGCCACAATTTGTATAATTCAACGTAAAAGTATTTTAGCGACAATTTTCTTTTGTTTGGCTTTGAATTATAAACAAATGGAATTATATCATTCGTTGCCATTTTTCTTGTATCTGTTAAGTACTTGTGTACCAAAACCGGGTCAAAGTAGTTTCCATGGTATTGTTAGGCTCATTATTATAAGCTTAACAGTAACTATAGTATTTGGTTTAATTTGGCTACCGTTTTTATTTGATTTTAATGATTTAATTCAAGTTTTATATCGGCAATTTCCGGTTGCACGAGGTGTTTTCGAGGATAAAGTATCAAATCTATGGTGTACACTTAATATACTTTATAAGTTTCGAAAACATTTCGATAATTATCAAATGATGAGAATTTGTCTATTTTCAACAATTTCAGCTATTCTACCCAGCAGTGTTGATTTATTTTTACGTCCAAATGTTAAAAAGTTTATTTTAGCTTTAATTAATTCGTCATTGGCGTTTTTCCTATTCAGTTTTCAAGTACATGAGAAAAGTATTCTTCTAGTTGCAATACCAGTTTTATTATATTTTCCTTACGAACCGTTTGCATGTTTCTGGTTTCTATACATATCGATTTTCAGTATGGTACCATTATTCATTAAAGATAATTTAATCATTGCATTGATTGCATTAACTGCTTTCTATGTGATGACATTCCGTGTATCGATTGAGCATTCGTTGAAAAGTTCTTTGAATACCAAAAAAGGTTTAATCGAATACTATTATCAATTACTTGGTCAACTATTCTATCAGACACGTCCGAAAAATTTTCGTGCTGCCGAAAAATTATTGGTTGCTTACTTAAAAGATTCACAAAGTAAAATCGCGTTGTATACATTAATTTGTCATTTTGCTATATTTATGTCAATATGTATTTCGTGGATTATTTTTGCTATTACATTATTTGTCTCGCCACCAAATCACTATCCTCATTTTTATAGTGTAGTGATTTCAGTTTATTCATTTATACATTTTCTCGCATTTTTTATCTATTTTAATATAAAACAAATACGTATACCGCAAGAATTTGAAGATGTAAAACATGTTAAAGTTAAAACTTCTTAAAATTGTGATTTAATTGTACATGTAATACATAATTAGTCATTATTATTATTATTGGTTGTGTAAAAAAGAGCTCCAGTCAAGTAAGGTTACTATATATTAGAAATTACCGCGAAAGTACAACTTTTGAATTTGTATGAAAATCTTCATGTTTGAATATAAGTAGGTACGCGGTAGGATGGATTTTTAATAGTTATGCTGACGTTTTAACGAAAAAATATCGAGTTTTACTTAAATAAACGAATCCAGGATGCTGTTCCATTATATCGGAAATCTGGAGACCTTACTGTTAAGAAGTTGTATTATTATTTACTGTCTTATTACATGTAAATTTATAAAAAAAAAAACGAAATAAATTGCTATGTAGAATGTTGCTATGTATTTTATTTTCTTTCGATATTTTATCAAATGTACATGTAGAATTAAAAAAAAAAAACGATTACGAGTGATAACCCTGGATAATTTCTGTGTTTTGTGTTTTGAAAATTATCAAATCAAACCAATAATAACTAATACAAACAATGAACGATTAGATTTTTTTAAGAATGATAATCTATCAATTAAAAAAAAACCCACAACGTACTTTCCGTATAAATATTTATTTAAATTTATTCACTTCTTATATTTAGGAGGTCATAGATCATTCAGGCGGCTGTGGAGCGAATTTCTCGTGTTTAGTGGTATCGGAAAAGTTCAATGGAAAACCAATATTGCATCGTCATAGGTGAGCTGTTAACTAGACATACTTATTTGAATGCATAACTAATATGTGCATCTGCCCGGCAGTGGCGATATTCGATTCTACTTTCTTTTTTAATAACTCGGTTTAAAATATATTTACTTTCTTTTTTAGATTAGTGAATAATATTTTAAAAGAAGAATTACAGAATATTCACGCATTTTCCCAAACAACACTAACTCCTGAACAGTGGAATAGTCAGCAAGCCGCTAATAATAAACAGTCGAGCAAATAACAATTAATAATAATGTCCATTAGTTCACTAAGTCAAGGTAGTTTTAAGAAATGCGAAAATGGTACGTTTCGTCTACTTTAAATTCATATGCCGATTGTTATCAATTGTTTCTTTGTCAATTCGATGTTTATTTAAATATTGCAAATTTGCAGGAATTAATATCACCACTTCCGCTCCAGGTAAAGTAATTCTAACCGGGGAACATTCGGCTGTTTTTCAGAAATTAGCAATTGCTGCAGGCTTGGATTTAAGAACTACTGTAAATCTATTCGAAATCGATCATCCTGATGGTGCTGTATTAATTTTGAGACTTCCATTAATGAAATTTGAATGCTTATTTAAGTTAGAAGTGAGTTCGTGCCCGTATTAGATTCTGGCGTTTAAATCTAGGCCCATCTGACATTTTTCAGGATATTCAAATTTTATTATCACACAAACCACATTTAAATCAATCTGCCAATACGTTATCGCAATTCAATTGGTCACATCCTGAATACATCGATCATAAATCCACATTTAATTCAATCGAACCGCTTATAAATCAGATTTTAAGAAAACACGCTTCAGGTTTAGGGAACGTAGGAGTAATAAAGTGTATAAAATGCCTATTCTATTTAATGTCCTGTATTTGCTGTTCAATCAAACTCAGTTTAACTTCAATGTGTCTATGTGTCGATTCGGATTTGCAAATTGGTGCTGGTTTGGGTAGTTCAGCTAGTTTTTCAGTATCACGTAAGTTCCCGAGAAGGAAGAGTAAATAAATAAACAATGTAATAAATCGTACTTTTCAGTTGCAGCTGCATTAATTCAGTACATTAAAGTGAAAACAACGAATCTCGAAAACATTTCCAAACCCGAATTCAATTCATTCACATGGGATGAGAAACTTGATTTAGAATATTTTAATGCCACTCAGTTGTCTTATATTTCCGAATGGGCATTTGGTGCTGAAACAATATTCCATGGAACACCATCAGGTTTCTATTAACATAAATTTCAATCAGTCTGATAACTTATTAATTCGTATTTAGGTATTGATAATACGGTTTGTACATATGGTAATCTAATACAATTTCGTCGAGGTACGAAACCAATTACAATGCATTTAAACAATAGTTTCAATGTGCTTTTAATCAATACAAAAGTGGATCGTGAAACAGCCAAATTGATTGCACACGTTGCACATTTGCGAAATACATTTCCAAAAGTAATCGAATACATATTGGAAGCAATGAATAATTTAACAGAAAATGCTGTTGATGTAATTGAAGATATTAATGCAGCTGAAACCCAGAATGATTCGAATAGACTAAATGCTAGTTATGACAAATTAAATACATTAATTGATATAAATCATCAGTTATTACATGCTTTAGATGTATCTCATCCAAAGCTGGAACAAATAATGAAAATTCTTAAAGAACACGGGTGAGATTTAATGATAAATAAAACAACTCTGTATAAAGATAAAAATGTAATGTATTTTCTAGATTTAAAGGGAAATTAACTGGTGCCGGTGGTGGGGGATTTGCTATATGTATTTTGCCACCATCGTCTGATGCTCAAAAAGTTATACAACATTTAGAAGAATACAATTTTGCAGTGATTAAAACAAAATTAGGTTCTCAAGGAGTTCAACTCCATTAATTTCCTCTACCTGAATTTGTTAGCTAATTTATATTTTTAATATTAATATATATTCATAATTCCATTAGCACGAATTCTAGTGTTTATTTATTTTTCACCAATTTGGCACAAAATTATAGTTGTGCAACCCAAATTTAATATGATTTTATTCTATTACACATTTTAATTGTTAATTAAGCTAATTACAGTAAAGGAAAAAAGAAACAAGAAACTTACTATGACAAATACCTAAATAGTAAAAAGACAATTGTAATTCTGTTGATATTGTACATATTGTATGACACGAACACTTAATTATCTTTGTTGTCGCCGGCTTTATTTTGTGGTGGGTGCCATCTTAAACGTCCCTCGTAGAATTTAATGACAAGTTGCGGACATTTTATATTGGCCTGTTTGGCAGGTACTAAATCTGCTTCATCTGTGCCATGCCATTTCATTAAGAACATCAACTGGCCTAAAAAGATTTTAATTTTTCAGTTTTTACAGTTAAAATTTCAAAACAATAAATTTACCAGGACTATCAGTAGCTCCAATAATTGTATCAGGTTCCAAACCTCTATCAAAACCTATACATTTCTTATCGTCAGATTTTTTAGGTTTAGATGTTTTCTCTTTTTCCACGCCGTTTGTACTTAGTTTCCTTTTTTTAGAATCTTGATCTTTTTGCTTTTTTTCCTGTTCAGCTTCATATGCCGCTATCAGACCTGGGCAATCTACAATCAATCAATATTAATGATGTAAAAAAAAACATAAAAGTAATGCGAAGTATTAATTTTTTAAAACAAAATAAACAACTTGCCCAGATTCTCCTCAGGTTCCCAAGTGTTGTCTTTATCGTCATAACCTATCCATTTTAAATAATATTCTTTTACGCCATTTTGATTAATTCGGCTGTTCAAGATTTTTTCAACAACAAACTCTTCTGGAGCAATGGTTTCTGTTGTTGGAGGTGTTGGACTATTTGGTTTGCTCATTCTTTTAGTTCCAGTGATGTTAGTAATTTTAAGACACTTTTTTCAGTTTTTTTGATGTTCGTACAATTTACAGGTTTGATTCTTAAAATTTAGATGATTTTATAACTAGACTGTAAATTATAAATATGAATTTATAACTCCTGTTGCTAAGGGCATATAAAATAATCAATCAATATGAATACACCTACATATACATAAAATACATATACATACACAATACACAAAAACAAATTCGAACTTCAAAGAAAAAAGCTTTTTAATTAACAATAGGTTACTATAGATGTCAGTAAAATGTCATTTGTATTTTGTAGTCGATTTATCAAGATAAAAAAAACTGATTGATGCTTTTTTATGTAATAATTAATATTTATATTGTTGTGTATGTAATTATTTGCATTGAAATTATTTATAAATACATACGTATGTATATAATTATAAATAAGGTTGACTTTATGATAATATGAGATTACATTAAATTTCAATTCAACCTTCAAGTCCTTCAACATATGGTTGAAACTTGAAACAGTTGAAACGCTTGACTTGTTTGTATTTTCAATTTTATTTTAATTCTTAAAATGCAATAATTAATAAGGAGCAAAGTCAATGGTACTTCCGGTCCGGATTATCTCTAGTCTCTGGATATTTCCTGTTAGATCGCAACTACATTAATATTGACCTAAATCTAAATGCCTAATTCAAATTTCAAATTTTTAAAATATTAAAATCAATTATCAAATAAATTACAAATATTATAGTATAGCAAGATTAAGGGAAGGACCTATTAATAACTTAATATATTTAAAAAATACACCCTTAGGCCTTAAACTTTCATTAATGAAAACTATTGTTTCTTTTCTTAGTTTTCTTTAACCATTTTTCTTAATTTTCTTTTCTCTGTTGACTGTTCTGTATTTTAATTATTGACTTTACTTTTAGTTAGTTTTCAGCGATTTTGATTTTAATTATTATTATTTATTATTGATATAAATTATAAATTATTTATTTATTTTATAATTTTCCTATGATAAAAAAATGGAATAAAGTTAATAAAGGTAAAGCAATAATATAATATTTAATAAATATTAAATAATAATTAATAAATAAAAATATAAATATAAAATAAAATAAATAATAAGAATAAATAAAATAAGTTAGCATTTTATATATCCATAATAATGTAGACTGCAAAAAAGTAAAAGAAGAAGAAAAAAGAAGATATCCTTAAAAACACATCGAAAATTTCAAAAAACCTTTTAAAATTATTTGTTCAAAACGTTATTTCTTTATAAAGCTGTAAAAAAAAGTTACTGAAATGGCAAAACAAAACGGTTTAATAAGTTTTGTTAAAAATGTGTATAATGACGAATTCAAATGGTATGTGACTGCTACATTTTTTTTTTTTCTTATTAAAATTAGACTAAGTAAGGTTAAGAGTAATTGATTTTTTACTTTTATAGGGCTTTGGTGAAGAGTATCGGTTTATTTGCGCTTGGTGTAAGAATAGCACAAGAGTTTCACGGAACTGAATTCGTGGCAATTCAGCATTAATCTTAAATTAGATATAGAACTAAAATATTCTGTTGTGAAAAAGTAATAATGTTAATTAAATTTTTTTAATCAAAATGTGTTTATTATTTCGGAAATATTCGCTTTTTGCTGTATTTTTAATTATAAATTTTTATACAAAATGCTTGTTTAGTGGTCAAGTACCCCCAAATTTTGTCTATATTTTAACTGATGACCAAGATTTGATGTTGAATGGCATGGTAAGTAGAATATAATAAAATTGAATTAACGGTGGTCATTATTTATTATTAAATGTAAATTTTCAGCGGTCGATGAAAAAGTCAATGAATCTGATTGGGGATAGGGGAAAATTTTTTCTTCAAGCAGTAAGTATATCTCATTCCCACGAAAAAATGATATTTGCATAGTATAAACCGTAAATGACACCTTAAAATTTATTAATTGATTTTCACTGAATTATCACGTTTAAATTGTCTTTGCCTTTTCCAATTTTAGTATGTAAATACACCTATATGTTGCCCTAGTAGAAGTTCAATTTTAACAGGGAAATACATTCATAATCTTGGCGTGGTAAATAATTCGCTTTCAGGGAATTGTTCAAGTGAATACTGGCAGAAACACCACGAGCCGCATTCAATAGCGGCTTTATTGAAATCTAGAGCTAATTATACCACTTTTTATGGCGGAAAGTATCTGAATCAGGTACCAATGTGTTTCTTTTCATAAGTTTGTATATATAGTAACTAATTTTGATTTAGTACGGTTCCAAATTTGCTGGTGGAACCGCTCATGTTCCAAAAGGTTATGATTGGTGGATAGGATTGAAAGGAAATTCGAAGTATTACAATTATACGTTGTCCATCAATGGTACTGCTGTTCCTATAAAGAATTTATATTTAACTGACCTTCTGGTACTTTGAGCATTTAAATAATTAAGTATTTAGCTTGATGAATTACATTGTTTTAGGCAAATTACAGTTTAAGTTTTCTAAATCAAAAATCAGCAAGTAATTCGCCATTTTTTATGATGGTGGCACCACCAGCAAGTCATGCACCATTTATTCCACCAAAACGATATGCAAATCGATTTCCAACGGAACGTGTAATTCGAAATCCTTCATTTAATTATACTTCTCATAAGGTAATGATAATTCAAATGATTATATGATGTTCTGATGCCAATTTGCTTTTTCTTAAATAGAAACATTGGCTGATAAGAATGCCTCCACATCGTCTTCCAGCAAATGTCAGCCTCTTGGATCAGATTCAACGCAAAAGATTACAAACTTTACTTGCTGTAGACGATTTAGTGGAACGGATTGTTTTACAATTGAAGCGAATGAAAGTGTTTCATAACACTTATTTCATTATTAATTCTGATAACGGTTTTCATATTGGTAGTGTTTCGTATTAATTATTTTTGGATTATTTTTAATCGCATGTAAATTATCCAGGCCAGTTTGGACAACCATGGGATAAACGACAACCATACGAAGCCGATACAAGAGTACCACTACTAATTAGTGGTCCGGGTGTGCCTAAACGCATTCTTGAACATTATCCAATATCTTCTGTTGATATAGCACCAACAATATTAAGTCTAGCTGGAATAAAGCCACCGCATAATATGGATGGAAAAAGTTTTAAAAAACAACTATTAAATAAACGTAGCGTAGTTGGATTTAAATTTATATTTTTGGAATACTGGGGTGAAGGAACTGAAGGAAAACTTGATGATGATGCCAGAGATTGTCCTTGGTTATATGATTTAAATGTCGCGGTAAATTACTCAGAATACTTTCTATAAAGGAAGTATGTAAAGAATTTGTTTCGATATTGTAGAAATGCAGTCCTAGTAGCTGGTGCAAATGTCAAGATAGTCGGAATAATACATACACATGTACTATTGATTTCCGTGAAGAAATTCGATTCAAATTTTGTAAATTTGATGATAAAGAGGTAAATAGAGTACTACATATGTTGTATGATAAAGCATAACATTTTTGTTGTTTTTAGCATTTTGTCGAAGCCTATAATTTATCTTCGGATCCATATGAGTTGCATAATGTTTATGCAAAGATGAATTCGAAACATAAAAAATTCTACAGTAATTTAATCAATAAATTTAAGAAATGCTCAGGACGAGCTTGTAGGACCTTGTAGTGTGTTAAAAATTAGAGTAATAGTTCGCATATTTAGATTTAGACAACCACAAATACGCGGCCAATTAAAGCATTTATTTGCAATGGGCCAAGTGTTTTGGTTTGATAGAACCACTGTTTAGGTATTTTGTTTGTTTTCGTTTTTACGTTAGCTGTGATTACTTTACTTATTTTATGTCAATTTGTCACAAAAACAGTATTGATTGTGTGGATAATAAAGACTTCTGAACGAAAAGTATATGATTTTTATTGCTTCGCGGATGGCTTGTATATGTGTTGTGTATACTATCATGTCTAGTAGGTTTTACCGGTTGCGGTTTTTTGCGCCGTTCGATTTTCAATTTATGCGACCATCTAGAAACTAATAAATGAACTACAACTTTTAGACGTATTGGTGAAACATACAAGTAGCTAAACAGTAAATTCCTTATTATAGTCTTTTATTAGATAATTGCATAAAAAAACTGCACAGTAAATTCAAAAACAAAACTAAATAAAACAGGAAGTTCAGGAAATAAAATATGTAACATAAGATAAGAGAATTAGTTTATAAATTACCAATTAACATAAATGCATATTGAACTAGAAATATGCAAATTATTGTTTAATAAATCTAATTAGTGGAAATTCTGATAAAATGTATCTAGACTCTAGATTGAACAATACAATTTATTGGGGAAAATCACCGAAACAGTTGTTACCAACCAATGTATTTATTTATTAACAGAAATGGAATATGATATATTATTTATTATTCGTAATAATTAATTAATTTTACCAGAATTTTGACTAATAGTTTGCTAAACAAAACATGTTTTAATGTGGCCATATGTAAAGGTATGTATATTTCATTCAAAATGTGCTTAATATATTAATTACATCAACATAATAACATAATATGTTTCTATGTACAAAATATACATTAATTTTTCACAAATAGTTTTTATTTCCTGTAGAAAATCATAAATTGAAGTAGCTACATATTAATTTCCTCGAAAGAAATAATGCTGTACACTCATATTCAAGAGATTCAACAGATTATTTAAGAACAATGTGAAATCACGTCAGCTTACAATTAGTATTCCTTGTTTAATAAATTTTGATGTATGATATTAAGAAGTTTATAAATTTTAATATGTATTTACAACTAAATGGTCATAATATGTATAAAATTGTCTCTTTACAAAGCTGTACAAATCTTTTTAATTAGTTTTTGTTTCTAAATAAATATTTCTGCCTTAAAATATATACGAATAGTTATTCATTTTTTTATATTTAATTGTTCAATTAATTCAGCCGTTTTCCTTTAAAACCCCATTCTTTATCGTATCCCATCCAATAACACCATCAACTATAATTTATCTTTTTTCAATGTAAAATCTAACACTTTACAAATGTCACAATCTTGTTCCGCGTTACACGAACAATTATCTTCACATTTTTTCAAATCTTCACATAATTTAAAGTTTTTGAAAGCTTTTAATTCCTTTTTAACGGCGTCAAGATTGCCTAAATCTGACAATTTGACGTCTTTCGGTAATTGCTATCCCTTTTGTCACATGAATACATCTTGATAATCTGTTGTACGGTCTGGAACGGAAAAATGTGAATAAAAGGCTTTTTATTCGAAAAAAAAAACAGGCTTATCTCCACTACGCAGGCGCCTGTTTATGTATAAATACCAACATACTTATTCTTGATGACATTTCATCTTCAAATGTAACCATTTTTTCCTTTTGCTTTAGGTTATTGATTTTACGTGGTACTCGGACTGTTAGTGGAAGGAAATTCGGTACATTCGACGATGCCGATTCACCAGCCATTGATAGATCAAATTCACTCATGCTACGCGGTATAAAGTATTCTATTAACGGTTCAACACCACCTATAAAACAGAAATTATACCATTTTAAATCATTAATCCGAAATGGAAAAACAGAATCAAACCTACCTATTCCTGCTGCTGATCGTCTAGCAGGTGTATTCCTTTGGAAATTACTTTTCCTTGGTAAACTATTGTGTTGCTGTAATATGGGTGATGTTAATTTGTTTGCTGGTATTTTCGACGGAGCTGCACCCTCCGTCGTTGGTCGTTGTCAGGAACCACTGGATAATGTTGTACTGGATGTTGGCGCTGATGATTCTTCATCTTTTGGATGTTTTATAGTTGCTTTCGAACATGACGCACTAATGTATCTGGAAAACAAAAAAATTGACTATATTTCTAACAACCCTATTCGATCACCCTGTATTTTAACACAAATAAGCTACTGAATAATAAAAGTTTAATATTAGGTCTCTTTGTTATCTTCTACTGCTGCTGCCTATACTTTGGAGGGAACTTTAGGGATTTACACAAGTAATACAAATATAAAATTTATTATACAGGGTGGTCAATTACTAGTGTCTACTCTAATTTTGGACTTTGCAACTTATTAGATTGACATGATATTTATCTTATCTTTTATGGAAAAAAATTTTTAAATTTTAGATACATTTACAGTGCTTTATTTCCGAAACAGCTTTTAATTTTAATGTGCGGTTTGAGAAACAGTTTTAAAGTACTCACGCTCCACAGTACTAGATGAGAAAAAGTAGGAAATTCGATTAAAAAAAATAAATTGTATTCGGTAACTCTATTTTGCAAAGCTCGGATCTGAATTCCCATTGGCCAAAATGAAATCCTCGAGTAAACGTAAAAGACAAAACATCCATCATGTCAATCCACTAAATAGCCAAGTCCAAAATTGGGGTGGACACTAGTAATCAACTACCCTGTATGTACGAGCGTCGACAGTATATTTTAAAAGATTTGATGTTGCTGCTGCCATCTAGCTGCTGGATAAGTAATTTTCTACACCATGAAAATATTATATGTAAACAGCATAAATGATTTTATGGCTATTATTATTTAACTTGATGGCCCGTTGCAGGAAACCAAGCAAAGACTAGCATTTATTTATCCAACTTTACAAGAGAAAAATTGCAAAATTTAATAACAAAAAACGGAAAACAAAATGCCAACAGGATCTCGTAATAGTGGTATATACACAACTTATATTCGGATAAAATTTGATTTATAACGGCCTTTATTAGTTCCAATGTCTTCTTATAAACTTTCTTTATATAAATCGTTTTGCTCATCTAAACTTTTCCACTATTTCTTTTCGCGCATAAATTATCATTTATCTTTCTTACATTCTTATTTTTTTATTTAGATGAGGTAAAGCGATTTTTAATTATAATTTCATTTCCATCAAATAATTTATTACTCACCTTAATAATGCAATTACTTCATCTTGCACTAAACTGAAGCACATTGCAACTAATGCCATCCCAGTTAAAATGTATGCTGAGCATGCGCACAATGATATATCTTCCGCTTTTTGTCCGGGTAATAAATCACCGAAGCCTATTGTTCCTAAACTCGTAAAACAAAAGTAACTGCCTGAAATTGGAAATTGGATTTAATTCGCATCATCGCGAGAAAATAGTGAAATTTAAAGTTACCTTCTAATAAAGACCAATTTTCCAATCGATGAAATAGCATTGCACCAGAACAAATATAAGCGAATACGATAATTAGACATAGAATTATCGGTACCCTTACATTGTTACTACAAGGACAACGTTGCGGAACTAATTGGGGTTTTTGTTTGATTTGTTTGCTGAAACAAAGACAGAAAAATACAAATAGTTTAGAAAATGATGATAAATTTTGTGCAATGGGCTACATTCAGGCACTCTATCTATTGTTATGCATAGATATCGCCGGTATAATGATGTCTATACCAAGCTAAAGAAAGATGTAAACTAGAGCGTTAGAGCGTTTGAGCGTCTCATAATAATATAATAAATGTGATTCTTAGTATATGAGATATAAATTGCTGTGTAAAACTTTGCTGCACTTTCATAAACTGCAAAAAATTGCAGTTTATAAAAGTAGTACATATACTTTCAAGTCGCTTATAGTAATATATTCATCCTTTTTATAAATTCTAACCATCCCGGCACTAACTAAGTACATAAAATACAGTGGCTACATGATAAATTTACTAGTGAAAAAATTCACTAGACTACGTGCTAATTTGACATGAGAATATAAAACGTTTACGTAGTAAAAATACATTGTCTACTACTACTAGTATTAGGTAGTTTTACCTGCCACATATTTTACCATAAAGTCGACGAAAACTCCTTGCCAAGACATCTCCAGTGGTCGATAAATAGAGTAGCATAAGTGGAATGCCGACTAAAGCATAAATTATTGTAACTAATTTGCCCCAGGAGGTCCTTGGCGATACTGAACCATAACCTGCAAATGAAATTTTCCTATTAGATTAGAGTCAAGTTACAGAGTTGTCGGTGGAGATAAATTATTTTTCCCCCCTTTCTCTCTCTCAATATCAATAGAGAAGTGTCTTTGGATTTGATTAATGAACAAGAGTGTGCATGTGTCACGGGTTAAATTAGATTGGTTCTTTATTGGATTTTTAATCTTTTCTGATTTATCTACATATATCGAATTCAATTTCACTATATACCAATTCATATTTATGCGCTATTTAAGAGTTCAATATGTAGATGACATTAAAAGGCAAACAGTTTTCCATTATTCTATTAAAACAAAGTTCCTGTTTGTGAAAGTCGACATCGGTGATGGTCATACGATTAATTTTCTGTTTAGAATATTAAATTATAATGAAATAGTACAGCAGATTGGATGCTAACACAGATGCCCGTTCCGATACTAATAAATAATAATTATTTTCTAATTTAAATTTGCTTTACAATACAGATATACACGCACATATTGTTCATATAATATTTATGTATATTACAAAGAACATGGACGATATTCAATAACTAATTATTATTAAACATAGATGTCCCTCTATGTTATTGTACTGTGCTGTCAGACGAACACCAACATACCAACGTAATAACGATTCCCTCAAAATCCAACCGACATTTATATGGGTTCATACTTTATTGTTTTCGATAGTGAAAATCAATTAGAGCTCGTCCATTACATGCTAGTTCTTTTATTATACAATTTCCTCTCTCTCTTTCTCTCTCTTTTTATGACTATCAATCGCCCTAGGCATCCAGAATGCAAAACAGCCACTAATTTTATAGTTGACATTTGATGATGGTGTTGTATCCATTACCAGTAAAAAAAAAAAAAACAATCGCGAAATATGTTTCTATTGTGCTGTTATTTCGCATGTCATTTTAATGAAATTGCAATGTCAGTTCTGTTGTTGTTTGTAATGGCAGCTTGGTAGAGCATGTACTATATACTCGACGTATGCTATAGGCAGCAGAGGATGGCAGCAGTAGTGGCAGCAATAGAAACAACAGAGCTCTTAAAACTGTGCTGCAGCGCTTTTTTACAACATGTTCAACAATAATATGAGTGACATTAATAAGCGAGCTTAATTAAGTTTTGTTATTGCTTTTTCTTGTTAAATTATTGTCGTAGTAATATTTTGTTCCGGGAATTATTATAAAAACGACATCTCTGATATTTCGTTTTATTGTCGTTTTTGTATTTTATTTCATTTTGTACAGAGGAAAACAATGAAATGGGAATTTATGGCTGTGCCATTTTATGATATGATAAGAGCGAAACTATTTATATTCAAATTTTATAGCAACATTCATTCTTTTTCTTTGGATCTGGGCATGTCATTGTCACTTTCTTGTTATTAATTTTTATATTTCTAATCCATATTGTCTCGCTGGCTTAGTGGATATAACAACGGACACGCATCACAACTGTACCAAGTTCAAATCTCAGCGTAGACCAAAAATTAATTTTGCATTAATGCGTTTTACATAGTATAGTGGAATTATATTGAATAGTTTGCGAAGCGCAGTCCAGAGAGTCGGTGGTAGCCCTATTTGCATAAAAATAAAAGTATAATCGTGTGCTCGAACAAAGATTTTGAAGAGTATGGTGTTTTGAAGCAGGAACACACATCTTCAAAGTTCCTTCTATTGCAGTAGCGTTGTAGAAACCGAGAGCAATAAATTTCATGTATGTGTGTTAATCTTGTCCAACGTCTGAGAAAAAGATAAGTATGAGCCAAGAAAATTGTAGTGGTGTTGTGTGTGGTGCTGGTTGTATGCTGCTGCAACTGCTACTCTGCTGATCTATAATATAGAAACTTACTAGAAAAAGAGTGAATATAGTGTTTTTCCTTAGAAATTCCCTATCCCAGTTCTGATATCTGTATAGTTCAAAGAGTTTTGAAAACGGTGAAATATTTAATAATAAAAACTAGAGCAAAGATATACGGTTTAAAAATAACCAAAAAAAGAAATTGATGGAGAAATAAATTGGAAATCGTTCTTTGTGTATACAACTTTTAAGATTCTTTTTCCAATTTATATGTCCATTTCTAGAGTTGATACTACTTTATCAAGTGGGCTTTGTACGTGCAGAGTGGTAGGTAGGTACGCTGTCAGTGGAAAAATAAAACCGACAGTTCAAAGGATATATTATTATCCTGTGGCATCATAAATAATAACTGAAATCATAAGAATAATAACTGCCCGGATCTTCGGTTGAAATCCACTTTTTTAGTTGGTTGTTCGTTTGTTGTTAAAATTCAAAAAAGTAACTGATTTAAAAATTCTTTTAAATAAAAATAACTAAACCAGACACAAGCATGTATTCTCCATTTATACATATAATCTCTTCCAAATTCCGATGCACTGTACCAATAAATCTTCTTCAAAGTCTTTTCCTTTTTTCTATTCTTTATTTCATCAAATATTTTTATACTCGGCAACATTTGCAACTCTCTTCCTCGGAACAAATAGCTCAATTCATTAGATAGTTGAAACGATAAAAAGGAAAAAAGGGTAAAAGGAGAAAAGCAGAAAAAAATGCAGACAATAAAAATGAACAGCATCAGAAGCAGCAGCAGCAAAATTCAGAAATAGAAAAACTTTAAATTTAAATTCTGATGTACCTCTATAAATTGTGAAAAGTTCTTTAGTAATACTGGCGTTGGTGGTAAAATGTAGTGAATAGAGAAAAAAGGACAAACACACACGCAAAGAGAGGGAGAGAGAGAGACAGGGAGTGAAATAACGAGACAGAAAGGGAATTATTTTAAACACCAACTCGTGTGCGAATAGAACATACAACTCATCTAATCATCCTAAACCCCTTTCAATTCTATTTATTTCGTAATATATATTTTGCAAGAGGTGAAATGTGTTGGTTCCTTTTATTGTTGTTGTTCTTCGTCTAGAATTTTTTTTTTTTTGCTTTGGCTTGTTGTTTGCAATGAAACTAATAAATTTGGACTGTAAAAAGAATTGCTGTGAAAGGTTGCTAAAAGTAGCCTATTTATTTCTCGGATTTCTTGTTTATATTCTGATTTTAACAGCGATACGTAAAGTCTTGGGAGAAGACTAATAGTTCAAGCTCCAGTGAAGAGATGGCGCGGATTCAATTTAGCTTTTTGATTTCTTTGGAATGGACTTTATTTTAATTATTATTTTACTTTTATCGAACTAGTTTTCGATTAGTATTAGGATGATATTATGTTTCATGTTTTCAATATGAGTTGTAACCAACTAATTTCAAACATTTAATGGGCATTTTTGACTTTCAAAGGAAAAGAAAAAAAAAACACGAACACGTCATTAGCCTAACAACCACTTCCGATTACTGTTGCTTGAAAACAATTCCGAAATAGAAAAAATGTTAAGAAAAAAAAAAGAAGCAATTTCACGAGCAGATAAACAGACAGACAGGCAGAAAGTAAGATAATGGAATTTCATTTTTACCATACCTTTTAAATGAAAGTGAAAGGATAGTGTTGGGGATGGGAAGAATATTGGAATAGGCTTCGAAGGAGTTGGGTTGTTAGAAAGCGTAAAGAAAGGGTTCAAATAAAGAATTAAAAAAAAAAACACACACACAAAATAATAGCTGCTATTCAGCGAAATTGTTTTCGACATTAGAAAATGTACAGAATTTGCCTCGAATCGTGTAAAACATTTCCGATTAAAACAACAAAAATGTCTATCAATGCAATAAGACCAGCGACGCGTAACATTGAAAATTATTATGTAGAAAAATATATCTTCCTTGTCGACAATTGGATTTTTCCACCGGAAAAATTTATTCGTGTAATTTATTGCACATACACACAGACACACGCACATACCTTTAGTATATGTATGTACATACATAATATACATAGGTATATATCATTGTGTAACATTTGATTTATATTTTTGTTGGGGGAAGAAAAATTGGATGGATGTGGTATGCTGGTGTGTGTATGTGGGTGTGCTAGTATGTGCTCATAATTTCGTATTTAAAAGACCAAAAAAAAAAAAAAAATTACATGAACATGAAATGAAATTTAAACAATGTCTGATCATAATTTTTAATGTTGTGATACACATTTTATATTTTTCACAGATTGCGTAACTATATGCGAAATAATCTTTTTTTTATCCTCCTCCGATCTGTCAACCATCAATATACATACATATAAATGTATGATGCTGTCAAATAGGATTTTCTTTCTACTATATATATATATAGATACATATAACAAGCCCATCAAGCATATCAATATCACACAGACTGAAAAATAAGGTACAAAAAAATATTATTATGTTAAAGCCAGTCACCATCTCGTCAGATATATGCTGGATAGATAGATAGTAATGACATGTCAATTACCTACGGATTTTTTATACTTGTTCGTACAAGAATATTTTCAGGACGACGACGAGGAGGTGGAGGAGGAGTGGAAGGAATTTCTTTTGTGGTTCCTTCAATCAAAGATGTGTGCTGTGCTGGTTGTCGAATGTCGAAAGTTTTTTTCTCCTTCTTCTTTCAGTTCAATCAAATCGAGGCAGTTATAAAACTAGATGGAAAAAGAGGACGCGACGAGAGCAAAAAAGTAGAAGAAATTTGTTATTGTGACAAATTTAACACAAATGTCACACAAACATAAACATTTATGACATATTTTATTTATCCTTTTTTCTAGGGTGAATCTCCTTTATAGGAGTTCCTATCCTTTTTTAACTTTCTTTAGAAAATTTTTTCGTTAAAAAAGGGATAAATACTCCAACAAACAAAGATAAACAAAAATAAAAAATAAAAAATAATAACCGTTAATGTTTAAATATTGTAATAATATCGACGCCGCGGCTTTCGACAATATCATTTAATATATTTCCTCTTGTTCCACTTTCGACATTTTAATCAAATAAATTGTAAATTTTCATTCTTTCTTTTTCTTGATTCGACTTTCGCCATTCTTTCTATCTATATCTATACATCTTTGAACGTACTTTCTAATGTTTTATTTTTCCTATTCATCTTCTTAACTACCTCCTATAGTCGTCGTAATGTCGTCAGGGCGCTATGTGGCGCGGCATAGCGAATTACACGATGAGGAAAGAAAAAAAAATAAAAAAGAAAAAGAAAGAAGTGGAAGAGATGAGGAAGAAGAATAGCGAAAAACCCAAATTACATTATCTTCTACTTTCGGTTCGTTGCTCATAAAAAAAAAAAAAAAAGATAGAAGGAATGCATCTAGAACTTTTCGGGCAGCAGCAGGCCAAAAAAAAGGAAATTTAGTTTAGTTTTGAATTTATGAGAACCGAGGGAAAAATTCTACTATACAACAGACGACATATTATTAAAAATTAAAATAATAGAAAATATGCTTTAAGGGAATTCATTTTTTCTGAATTGTATTTTGCCTTTCTTCCATTCTATTTTGGTGTTTAGTATTGTTTCCGTAATTTTTTTTTTATAAGTTCGTGTTTTTCGTTTTATCGTCTCAATAATTGAAATAAAGAATTTGTGTAGATAAAAATAAATAAATACATAAAGGGAATTTTCAAATAATAAAATTCCTCAATTTGAACATTCATACATTTATTTTTCTTCTTTTTTTTTTTTTCTTAAATATACACAAGTGCAGATGTGCCCTGTTCTTACGCGAACAGAAAAGGGATAGAACCACACATACACACACATGCACAAATAAATCCGATGCCAATAAAAAGAGACATTCATTTTTCCCTAGGACAGTCGTTGAATTTTAAATGAAAAATTTCAAGCTTTTCCATCTATCCCATCTATGCATACATATTATATTGAAATGATTGAAAATCTTCAATGAGACACATTGAAAAATTTCACCATCGCTAAAATCAAAATGAAATTTTAGTAATTTTTTTAAACAAGGTTTCAAAATCATTATTTATTGGATTTTTTTATTTGGATTTGTTCGTTTTATTTTTTTCTTTTTTTTTGCTTTGCTTTTTTTCAATTTATTTTAAATTTTCAGTCATCCGTGTTCACCTCGGCCTTTCCGTTTATTTAGTTAACAAAGATTTTCATCATCATTGACTAAAAAACAATATAAAACGAAAATCACTTACTCAAACACAAAACTAAACCTAAATCAACGAAATCGGCGACAAGAAATAATAATTTTTCAAAATGTATTAAAATGCTTGTTTTTGCTTCTCTGCATTTTTCTTCTGCCCCTGAAAAACTTTTGAAAGGTTTAATTTAAAAATTCCCCAACTTTTCGGATTCCCAATCCGAAGTGTCCCTGGGGTCATATTTATACGAAACTAGAGCACCCATTCTATCTCTGTCGTTCTTTCTCTATCTCTATGTATGTATACATAGATGATGACGATGGCAAATCAAATTTTGAGGTAAACTAGTTATATTATGTATTATAAATGCTTTCATGATAGATGGTCTGTGTAGTGGGGTTTTCGTTTATGATCCGATGACGATGATGATAAAATTGACCTTGTTTTGACGACCCTTCAAGGGTCTGAAATAGGATCAGGCTATAAACTTTACGCTCGACTCATTAAAGATAATTCTATCTGTGCAAAATGTCCCAAAACCGAAAAAAAAAAAAAAAAATCAAAACCATTAACATGCGTGTCATAAACCATAAAATTATGATACGGTTTTATTTTTCGCATTGTTGCCACCCAACTAAAACTGTCAACGTCATACAACATATTCTTGTTGTTCAACGTGTCATGAACAATATCTCCACGTTTTGCTCTGTGAAGTGGACTTCATAAGTTTTCCCTGGCTGATTGTAGTGGAAATTTTAAAATAACTATGATGAAAGTGTCACCAGCAACGGCCAGAATAATAAGAATAAGAATTCAAATCTAACCTAGTCGTAAAATAGTGCGCGCAGTTTACATTTTATTTTATTTCCGTATAAAATTCAATTGTTCGTTTCACCGATCTGAAAAGGAAAAGATTTTCTGGAAAACTTTATGGGAAACTATTATTACCATTATTTACTATAAAGTATGTATTTTAAAGAAAAGTTCAAGAAAAATTTTATTACAACAGTTTACTTGAAATTTATATACAATATCGAGTGCTATTGGTTGGAAAATTGGCATCAGTTGCATTCGCACCAATGAATTCGTTTATTAGAATTAGTAATTGCAATTAAGTAAATCAATATAGGGAAAAACTAACTTTTTTAATTAGTTCGTTTTATGTTTATGGACTTCTAGCATTCAATTTTATGTACTTACCATAAAGAAACGCATTAAGAAAATAAATGAGATAAATTAAACTTGTCCGATTTTAAACTAAAGTCACTAGATGGCGCAAACCATCGGTGAAACGAAGCATTAAGTTACAATCTATAATTTTATACTATCTGGTACACTATTGGAAAACATTACCGATAAAATAGTTTTAATTAAAAGCAATAAAAAAAAATATTGAGAAAAGAATAAGTTTCAAAAGTCCAGACAGGAAATGGACATTAATTTTTATTTTTTTTTCTGCTTGAAACTTTCTTTTGCCAGATTGAAAAACTGTAATAAACAACAAGGTAAAATTTTTGTGGAGAAAGGTGTAGCCCTTCCATAGAATTAATGGAAAGTTGGGGTGGTAGAAAGTTAACTCTCTGTTGAACGGACAAGTACTGGAATAGAATTGGCAGAGAAAAAGAAAAAAGAGAAAGGGGAAAAGTTTCCTTGTTGTCGTCATTCGTTCGTCGTTCTTTTCAAACCATTCTTCATCACGTTAATTTTTCTTCATAAAAATGTTCATTCGTACGTTTCGATAGTTTAAAAAGTTTCCTTTTTTAATTAAAACTAAGTATAAAAGAGTTAGTTCTTTTTAAATGGCGTTTTTGTTGCTCCGGATAAACAGAAAAAAGTGGGGTGAGGAATTATTAAGCCTGAATTAAAGCAAAGAGAGTGAAATATATTTCGTACATGTTTTCAAAAATAAAGTTTGACTTTAGAAATTTGATGTTATTACCGTACGATTGTTATATTCATCCACTACACTTTCTTAAGATCTGCTAATATAGTTCGTCCTACAATCAACATACTAATCTACATAAATTATCATGGCTTGAGCCGATTAAAGGCATTACTGTGATGTCCGGTGGACGTTCGTGTCCAAAAATCGAACCGAAATGTTGGTAACTAGCACCATTAGTCATTTTTGATATTTCTGCTGTTTCTCGAACATTATTCTTCAAACATTTCCCTCTTCTTCACTATTTATTTGCCTCTATTTTTCTTTCTTTTCGTTTAGCCACTTTCTAGGAACCATATTTTCTATCTACAATGTGTTTACAATAAGTTTCAACCAGAGGATGAACGAAAATCCTTTTGCGGTTCAAGTACATTTCGAAAGTTGAAAGTTATAAATCTCTGTCCATCTCTCTCTTTTCTTAATCTATCACTGTCTCTCTCTCTCTCTCTCTCTCTTTCTTTTGCCTAGCAGTAAACGTATTCGTTCAAATACAACTATACAAAAGTTGATCGGACATGCCTCTCTCTATGCTTTGCTCGGTTGCCAGCCACAACTTTTTCTATTCCGAAGAGTTTTAATTGAAAATCTGAGAAACTGTTCAATGTTTTGTGGCTCGTTATAGTGATGGTGGTGCTAGTAGAGACTTTTCCCTCTCTATGTAGAAAGATAATGGTAATAATAAATATTATTTTTAATAGCAAACTGCTACTCTTTTCTTTCAATGATTTAAGAGAAGTCTGATTGTTCAGATAGGACGTTGTGGGGAATCGTTTTAAATCAGATTATCCCTGGTCGGCTCAATTTTCTTGTGAAATTAATGTAAATAGTAGTTCGGATGATAAAAACGTATAAGTTTAGTGGCAGTGAAGCTAATGGTGTGTGCTGTGCACTGCGACATTTGCCATTGTCACCATACGCACCAATGAATCCTATGTCTACAGGGAAAAATTTTCATCAGTGAAATGAACTGCTATTTTTAGCTGATCCTGTTTGCATTGTGTTCATCAACTGATGCCAACTGTCTACTTTATTGTCATCATCATATATAAAGTTTTTAATTAAAAAAATATCTGATCTGACTTTTCGCAGATAATAATAATAATAACAACATCAAACTGATAAAATTCAAGTGTGTATGCAATTCTATAATTTTTTGTTGGCGATATTTTACTGCATGCCTTTTGAATTTTTTTTAATTAGAACTTTTAATTAGGCAACCACTTAAACGTGTCGCTTTTTTATGAAAAAAATGCAATACTAAAAAACCATAAAAATGAATCAGCAAAGAATTTAATTATCTGATCAGTTAAAATAAATGACATACACAAAATATTCAAGCTTTAAAATGAAATGGTGGTTTTTGGTAGAGAGATAAAAAAGTGCAAGCACAGCTAAATTACAATAGAGTGAGATATTAAATATGTGAGAATGAGGAAATGAGAGAGAGAGAAAGGGCGATTGTATACGCGATGCTAATTAAGTTGAATTAATCTTGATTGATATAATTGAAGTGGATGTTTAATGGATAAAGATGGAGAAGATAATTAAGATAAATTAGCAGGTTTCCTAATTTAAATGAGCAAGAGAAAAAAGTGGCAGTGAAAGGGTGAAAGAGGGGAAAGAGATTAATGCGAAATGGATGTTACTGAAGCTGTTTTCTTTTTATTTTTTATCAATCAGCCCCTTCGAATTCGTAGCGTGCGAAAACAAAAAAAGAAAAAAAAAAAGAAGCAAGTGACGGATAAACAATACTTTTTGACCAGTCAAATTTCGAGTCTGCCTTCTCGCCCTCTCAAAAATGGATGATTAATTACCTATTAATTAAATTTTCGATTTATTAACGTTGTGGTTCCTTCAATATGAAACCTATCAATAATAACTGTTCGCCCACCCCATCACTACCCCTTCTATCTTGTTCCACCACCACCACCACCACCACCACCACCACCACCACCACCACCACCACCACCACCACCACCACCACCACCACCACCACAACCTCCATCTACCCTACGCTTTCCTTGATTACAATTCAACAATGCCACTAGTATTCAATGCAATAAATTATCAGGAATTATTGCTCAACGATACTTTTAACTTACTCCATTTCCTCTCAGATTTCCCCGCTCTGATCGTCTCCTACCGACGACTCCCTGCTACCAATTTTCCCTCGCGCGAATAAAAAATAAAGAAAAACTTTTCATTCATCTTGATCGCAAAATGTGATGATAGTAGTAAAGGCGCAATGGTTCGTCGATGCCCGGTTTTTGGCGTTGAAATTAATCGTTCGTAAAAATTTGCCACACAATCAATCATCAATTTCGAAAAATGTTTTTTCTTTTTTTAATTTTTGCCAAGCCTTCTCGTTAAAACGATTCATTTCCTTTTTTCTGGTTCTATTTCGAATCCTAGGAGAATTAGTCTGTTCTGTCTGTATACATATACGTGGGAAGGACATTACTTGATAACCATATAATTTATTGTTCAAATATAAACGGTGTGTCATAAACTAAAAAATTACGAGAAAACTAATCGTCTAATTATACAAATTTATACCAATTTTTAACCTAAAAATGTATGTATATACATATATATATATATTAGGATAATCTAGCCGAGATAGAGATTATTCGCAAAAAGCCAACTTAAACTTATTTAAATTACAAGTTTCAGGGAAAATGATTACGTTTCGAATTTATATGACGTTCGTTCATTCGTTTCCATTATGGTCATAGTGGTGGAAAATGTATTTCCTTCCATATGGTGAAGAAGGCGTTGCCAGTGGTTATGGAAGTGCGGTGGTAGGCAAGCATCAGGCAGCGAGAATGGAAGTGCGGTGGCATTGGCGGAGGCAGAGGCAGCGGCAGTGCCTGCCAGTAGTAGAGGCAGTTTTAGGTTAAGTTTATTGCTTATTTATTAGGTTAAGTTAATGGAAGGGAAATTTTTATTATATCGACTAGACGGATTTATACTTGACGATTTAGTTAATTTTATGCATAAACTTTTTCCTCGTCGTATTCATTAAATATAATCTACCCCATCGCAAAATTAATAATAATAATAATAATGATAATGATAGAATTTAGCATCGAAATTTTACTCATTTAAACTTTAACGACTTTTAAACTAGTTTCATTTTTATTCAAAAAAAAAAAAATAATTCACTTTTTGTTGCACCTGAGCAATCTAGGTTCTACTCGATGGCATATGATAGTAATGCATCCTCTGTTTGCTGATTAAACCGAAAGAGTTCCCTGATGAACATCTAGGCAACCAACAAAAGAACAACGCAACAACAACAACAACACAACACACTGACTGCTTTCTGAATTTATTTTATGTAATTCAATACGTGACTTTGCACTTATTTGTGTGTTCTGTTTTAATTTTGTTCAAGTAAAAGTTTAAAACGTAATGAGAGGAAAGTTGGAAGTGCGCATTTTCCCCTTCTCGACATCTGGAGAATGAAAATTCTTCTTATTATTACTATTTCTATCTATCTATTATTATTATTATTATTATTATTATTATATTAGGAGAAATGTAATAGGAATTATTGTTATTAAAATTGTTGACAACAAAATATAAGCTGATGGTTAAAATGGTGAAAATTGGAAAAATAATTGCTTGGAAAATTCAATTTGGGATTTAAATAAATTTAGAGGGGATTACTATTTACGCAAACAGTTTAAAAGTTTAATAAATTATATGCTGTATGATCTAAACCACGAGAAGTATCCGACTTCGTCTGGGTTGTGATTACTAAATTACAACTCCTAAATTAAATTATCCAACCAAATCCAAACAACGCATTATAAATTGAAATACTTTAGAAGGCAGAACTCACAGTCAAACCAAACTATATATCATCTCTATAAATCAGAACTCTTTATAAGGTGTGCCCAGAAATTTTTTAATTTTCTGTTTTCGTTCGGTCTTTTTGTTACAATCTTCCATCACGGTGGAAAAAAATTGGAATAATAATATATTTCCAATAATAATTGGTATCCATAATTGGAAAAAATTTAAAACTAATCATAGTTTTATTAGTTCAAAAAATTATCATAAATGTAAAAAAACAGTACAGCAAGCTATGTTTAGCTACTAAACTTTGTCCGAAATTAATACGTGCCCGGTGAGATGGCGCCATAATAACTAATTCTTCAAGCATCCATGAATACTAATGATGATGCGATTCACATTGATTTTTATAATAGATAATAGATAGCCAAGTATTTAGTATACATGTTTTTAAATTTGGTGCATTGTTTCTTAATTTTCTATTAATTGAATTAAGGATAATTGTCAAAGTAAACGGGTAGAGGTTCGCATGAATAATTACAAGGAAATATTTGAATTGCCACCCGGTTTTTCAATATTTTAAATCCTCTTAAAACTGTTACAATTCAAGACAAATATCAATTCCAATTCTGTTGCTTTGCGTCATACATTTGTCTTCCTCTTAAATGTACATATGTATGCATGTTCCTTCATTCTTTTCCATTAACACTAAGCGAAATAATAGCCTAAAGACATTGGAGAACGATGCAGACAAAATACACCCAAGGAGCATCTTTGTATTTACATACTACACACACACACACACACACATGAATGCATATGAGATCTGCAGTTATCTCAAATGCAACTTTGACAGTGTGAACAAAACAACACAACATAAATAATTAATCGTTTGGAAATGGAAATAGTTGCAGTAAAATTAGATTTGATTGTTTCAAGAAGATTTAATATGTGTTGATAAGATTCAAGATGGAGAAATTGAATATAGTCATCATCATCATTATACAATTAATGGATGCATAGAGAGAAAAGTCATCAGATAGAAAATAAATGATTTAGCATTTCAATTTGAACGTACTCATAATAGTTGAAAATAGAAAGAGAAGGAGCATCAGAGCACGAGAAGGATGGAGAGAATGAAAGAATGAAATAGTGTAGCGCATATTATTCAAGTCGAATGCAATTATACGTATAGGTATACATATAGATAGATAATGTTATTGGGAGCTAGAAATTACTATTACATAAAATATATTACAAGTTTTCTTTAATGTAATACGTTTAAAGTAGCTCCAAAATGAATTCGTAAATCAATTACAAATGAGAAATAATAAATTATTGCAATAATTCAACTGCATCTGTCTCTCTCTCTCTCTCTCTATTATCTTATCTAAGCATTAAATCCTATTAAATTGTATAGTTTAAATAAAACTATAGTATATAGTGCACATTATTAAATCCTCTTTCCCCGCCCATTCACACAACCCTTCAACCCATTATCTGTTTGTTCAAGCTATTTAAACTTAAACTAAACTAAAATAGTGACAAAAGTTAGCAGTTGAAATAAATACGAATGCTTAATTTAAATTTCTAAAAGAAAATTAGGCAGAAAGAGTAGGAGAATTGTATGGAGTTTTCTATGTTTTTCCCTGTTGTTATTTTGCACATAGTTTAGTTTGTTAGTTAGTTAGTGATCCAGTTATCTATGTAGTAGCAGTAGTAGTAGTTAGTTATTTCGTTAATAGTCAAGCATTAACCTATAAAATTTGTTTGAATTCATAGGTACTTTTAATAGTTTTGCTTTTTGTAAGAATTAATTATCTAATGCTATGACAATTTAAGTATCCCAAAAAGAAAGAAGAACTAAAAACATCAAAATGGCATTTAAAAGATTAAAAAAATATATATAGGAAATGTGCAAGGAGCGATTCAGAGAAAATAGGGATCTTCCCTTTCCAATTTACGAGTATTTCCTTTCAATTTAAATATTCAGGAAACATCTATAAATACAAGCAAGAAGATGTAAAAAAAGATGAAGAAATAAATCGTTTCCTCTATACTATATGTGAATACATATAATTTCCTATTCGTACTCGTATTATATTTTATTTAAATGTCAAATATTTAAAGTACATAGATTGCGATTCGAGGCAGCGACGTAAAATATGGAATCGAAAGGAATTATATTATTATTATTACACACACCATCGTATGTAAATACGTATTTACATATATTGTGAAAAAGACACAATGTATCTAACCTTTATTCTTTCGTTCCAATCGTCTCGCGCCCTTTCTCTTCCGCTATCACACAATCATCGTTTCCGTGTCATCTTTTCAAGTTCCCCACGTTCCATTTACTTTTAATGGAACATGGTTGTTTAGAAGGATTTACTTGCATTCCCACAACAAAGATTCGAATATTCGAGGTTATTCTATAAGTATAGTGGATATATTCACGTGTGCCATCTTTTATCTATTCCAGCTAGAGAACGTGTGTGACATTTGAATTAAAGAAGCATTTATAGACAGATAATAACCTTGAATCTGAATACATATATGTATACTAAATCGCAAAACGATCTGAATCGTACGTCATACTTAGTGAAAAACAGTATACCAACATTATAATTATAATTTAGACAAATTTGTTTAGATTAAATTAAATCAATGTCAAAATTTGATGTGTTCAAATTGGCAGTGAAATGCAGCGCTAGTGGAGTAAATAATTTTTCTTGCTCATTCAGGATTTGTTTAATATTTAATAATATGATGCAATTTTACTTACATTAATTTCGTAGAACTGTTTAATTTCTTTATTTTTGCTATTTTCTTGACAGATTTGAGTTGATTTTTCAATTAAAAGTAATTTTAGTAGCGTTTTAATTGAAAGTATAGTTGTCTCTGTTGTTGACACATAAAAAGCGAAACAAAAACTCACCAGTCTTGTCATTTCAATACATTAAACATATCGAATTAAAAGAATTAAAGTAAATATTTGTTTATCTTCGCCTATACTTACGATATTAATAATTTTTAAATAAATCTTCAACAATTTTATTTATTATTTAAAACAATTATCGTAATTGAAAAATTCAAAATATCGATACAATTTCAAGAATAATATTGACAACGATACAAAAAAATTATGACCAAAATAACTGTGACGTAAAATCACATCCTTGTGCGCTTTCGAATACATACTCACTTAGCTGGATTAAAAAAAAAATTGGGATTAAATTCTACACGACATTGTCGAATTTTAACCGTAAATTTCCAATAAATATTAATTACTTTTATAACAAAGCACACATAACCAATAAAATCATTCAATTTCAATGGTAATAAATTTGAGAAACAAAAAGACAAAAATATATTTTTCTTTCTCTCTCTCTCTCTGTGTTTGTCTCGTTGGATCTAGATGATAAATATCTCGAACAATTTCTGCAGCATATAAATCCTTCTTTTACCGGAACCGTTTAAAATAACACCCTTTTGCGGGTTTGCTAGAGATTTATTTCATTGTACTATACCTAGTATAAGATAGGTTAGGTTAGGAAAGTGCGACGATCACGGTCGGAAGGAAATGGGTGTGTGGGTTAAGGTGCAAGATTGGAAGCCACGGATGAAAGGGGGACGGGGAGTTAGAATAAGAGGATTTGGAAAGTGACATATTGGGTTAGTAGCTTTATATTTCTATCTCTTTCTTTTTTTTTGGTTGGTTTCAATTTCTTTGTTTTCTAGATTTTTTTAAAATTATATTAAACCACCGTCTAGTAGAGTGCAAGTAATTTGACCCGAAAATATTCAAGTTTCTATCAAACCGGTTTCCCACTAATCATGTGCATCATCAGGTTCGAAATTTAAATTCTACCCAAACATAGGTAGAAATTGGGGGATTTTTTTTTTGCGAATATTCTTCACCAAAAAATAAAAAGATTTCTGACCAAAATGGAAAATCCAAGCGGCTCAACAAACTATGTGTGGTCGGTATGGAAAATACGTACATACATAATTCATGAAAAATGTTGTGTATACTATGATAATCGAGCTGATTGAATTTTAAAAATATTTAAAGAAGCTGAACTAGCAAAAAAAAAGAGACTCAACAACGTTAAGGAGATACAAATTTTGAGTAGCAGATTTTGACTCGAAAGAGGGCGTCTATTTGTAGAAGGCGCTACAGATAAATTTTTTAGTGGACACAAAGTTGGTTGATGGTTTGGAATGTTTTAAGGTAGAATACAATAAACTGGAGAGATACTAATACTAGGGGATGTAATTGATTTTCTACCACAATATCCGTGACTTATAGCGGGTCCAATTTCCATTTGATTGACGTGCTAAATATAAATACAATCAAATATCTCAAAATTATCTTTGTCAATTTAAGTTTTCGCTCTTTCTCACTGGTGCGGATTCCTGTCATTCTCGTAGAAATGAAAGCTTCGGGCTAGATGTTGCTTGTGGATTGTTGCATTCAGTGATTCCAGATTAGCTAAAGGATCAGTTGTAGTCTCATAATTAGATATAGTGTCTTTGTTTTTGCTAATTAGTAATAATTCGTATTCTACGTGGGCAAATGAAAAAATAAGAGGTATTTTTAAAAAACATAAAAAAATGTAGAATGAAAATATTTAAAATGTTCAATTTTTAACGAAAACCCATTTTTTCGAAAAGTTCACTTGAACCCTGATTATATTAATTAATTGTTTTGGAAAAGTTTTGTCGTATTTTGTTAATTTTTCGAAAGTTTTTACTTAACTGATGGATGAATAAAATTAATTAAATTCAAAAGTTGTAAAAGTGGACAAAAATGAAATAAAAAAAAAATAGTTACAGCGCTCACGAGGACAGTGAATTATAATGACTATATTTCATATAAAATATTACCAAAAATATATCGTATAATGATAATAATTTAATATTTATTGTAAACTGATGGGAATTGCACCTACATTTTATATTGGAAACAATAATTCACCTCAAATTCGAATATGTATTTTAATGCATATTCGAAGCGTAATTTTTTATTAGAATTTCCAAAATAATTCATATAGAATTATAGAAAAATTGCACACCATTTTTTTATGCTTTAGATAGGAAAGAAATCGATAAAAATTTCCACACGAATACATTCCATTTTCACACAGAACAATATAAATACAAAGAGGCATTTCAACAAGACAAGTAATAAAAGTAACAATAACTATAAATAATAAATACAAATATTAACAAAAAACATAGAAAGGGAGACAAGTGACAC
The DNA here is from genome assembly GCA_949748235.1 of Platypus cylindrus. Lineage (NCBI taxonomy): Eukaryota > Metazoa > Arthropoda > Insecta > Coleoptera > Curculionidae > Platypus > Platypus cylindrus. Next base: position 7,585,582 of record OX456490.1, on the reverse strand, counting down.
GTGCATGGACATGTACAATTTTTCATTTTACGAAAAACGAAGGAAAATTCTAATAGAACAAGACATTTTATATATATTTTTATTTTGTTAGTGGAGACAAATGGAAAATGTTTATTGTTGTTAGACAGATTGATTGTTTGTATTTTTCCAAAAAAAAGGAAAAACCTATGTTCAGTTTTTCATATATACTAAAAAAAAGTATAAGTGGTAACACCCGTATAGATTTTATTACAACAAATTGTTACTTTTTAAGTAAAAAATTATTAGGAAAGTTAAGAGATTTATATGAAGAAAATGAATGTTGTTTCCGGGATTTTATTTTTAATTTTCTTCCAGCGGAAATAATCATAAAATTTTCATTAAATCTTCCAACTTTTAAGCAATATACTACGTATTTATAATGGAATAAAATACAATTTCTTTAGTATTCAACTCATCAAGTTTTATTCGTTTTTTTAGGCGACAGTTGGAGCGGTGAAAACAAGTTAAATTTCGTGAAGAAAATTTGCTGTTTTTCCCTCTGAATGCCATTCTCTTTTCGTACATTTTAGAATTTAGTATTAATGCCGCGACCACTTTTAACAACGTCGAAATTTATGGAAAGCATTCAAGATTTACGATTTTTACAATTGCAATTTTCTTTGTATTATTTCATGATTCACTTACCGATCGTTGTTATCAATGTTAAGGAGTATAAAAAACTCGAACTAAAACTCCATTTATGTCCAATTGTTTTCGTTTCTTGATAGAATGACGATGAGGACACTGTACCAACATGTCCATTTAAAAACTGCTCACTATTATCGTTATTTTTCAATGCTTTAAATAAGGCATCTTGAAACACTAGCACTTCTTCAGCAGCTAATTTGGTCCAATTCTCTTTATATAAAATGTTCAAATCTTCCGTTATGCTCCATAGGCGGCTAACAGTTTCTGCTCTTAATGTTCCTATTGTAACTCCATTATTATTATTATTATTATTATCATTGGTCTCGTGGTTGGTATTATCAATAGTTTGTGGATTCGATTTAGATGCTGCCACTGTTGTTGTATCATGATATAAATCACCTTCAAGTGCCATAAATGTAAATGCACCGATTATTGTATAGCCTAAAACTAAACAGCAAATGCCAAATGTTGTTAGAAATGACGTGGTCCTCGGTCCAGGACATGTATAACAACAACAAAAAAATGATGGATTTCTTATTAAATAATCATCATCATCGTTAGCAGCAGCAGCAGGGCCATTTGATTGATGATTTCTTGAATGCTCATAACAATATTTCTTTGATGATAATGATGACGTGGAAGCTGATAGTGATGGACTGCCTGGAATAGAAAATGGTAAGTATTAGATTAAAATAGAGAGAGAATAGAGACAGAGAAAACTTTAATAACACGAGTAGATAAAACAATAAAGATAAAGAGCTACATCTCTTTAATAGTAATTTTAAATAATCCCTAAAGGATTTTCTTCTCAGTATTATTATTTGAATAAATGTTTCATAAAGGATAATTTTCCACAAACTGCAAATACATAGTTCTAAACATTTAAATTGCGAAAACATTTCCATAATTTAAATGATATGTTTTTCGTTTTTCGCTTCGAAAACCATCAAATTGCAGATTTTATTTTAATTTAAACAGGATTATTTCTATCTTTCTTTAGTTGATAGCATATAATGATCAGAATATTTAACTAAAAAGGTAATAATTACGATAATTATATTACTACCGGCAGAGTAATATTGTAATAGTTTTGAAAGCCCTTCGGGAGACGTTAATAGAAACTAGAGTCTATTCAGTGCAGAGTAGCCAAGCCACAATCGAATCTCTACTCTCAAGTGAACCGCCAAAGCGCATAGCTCTCTCATAACCTGTTCTTTCTGAATAGACTATAGCAAAGGAATAGAAATTGATATACCTAGCTAATAGAAATGGTGCATAATACCTTAAGCAACGGACAAAAAACCATAGAAAGAAAGAAACTAATTCTGTTTCAAAAGGAAGTTTTAGAAAATGAATTTTAAAGAACAAAGAAACATGAATTCGCTGTTTTTCTCCAATTTCCAAGTCTTCTTTTCTCTGTCTGTATTTGTTGCACTCACCAACTCCTTATAAGACAAATAAAGATGACTGGAGGATAAATGTTTTCCATTCTAAATTTAAAATTAGTAGTAATTCATATTTTAATTGGATTCTCTTTAAATGAAAATGAGTGAGTGACAGAAAAAAAAAACGAGGTAATTTCTAATAATATTCTTTTACCTGGTGGTGAAACACGACGTAAATGATACGTGTCTTGATAATCAGATGAAGAAAATGGTTTCCTAGTCGAATCGATGTTGCTTTTGCGAAACATTTTGATTGCACCTCGTAGTATTTTAACTGAGAATTGTCAAACATTTAAATTATGCTGAAACAAAATAAATAAACAATAGTAAAATAAATTTAAATATCATGTTTTTTTTGTAATAATAAATTTTCACATTTTATTTCAATGAACGGAAATAAAGGGGAAATTGAATTAAATAATAAATTTCATTTGTATGAATATACATAAACAATACAATATTGAATATGAAACTTTTCGCTTTACACTCATATTGTGATTTATGGGTGGTTCTACTTGATGGGTGGAAAGGGCATGTTAAAAAAGAGGGTCTGATAACAGGATTATGTGTAAAGTTCTGATTTTGGGGTAGAATGGGAAATGTGGGGTTGGTTTGGAACTGGATACAGTGTGTGTGTATGTGTGTGGAGAGAACCCAGTAAATAACAATACCAGTGTCATCATCAATCATTTCTGCTTCACTATACAAAATAATCATATGTTATTGATCATAGTAATAATAATAGTAATAACAATTGAGAATTAATTATTGAAATTATTTTAATATTACGAATGGATACATAAATGGAAGATAATTGTTTAAAATTTGAATAATTTTCCATATTACAATAGCCAATAAAATGAGTAACTTCAAAACTATAAGTCAACATAACCACACAATTTGAGAAACACTTTGTAAGTACAATTTACAATAACAAAAGAAACTACTAAAGATATAAATAAAAGTAGTTAATCCTCTTGCGTTTTCGCCTTTTACTTCCCCATTTTCTTTTCTCTCTACATATTTCCCATTCCACTATACCAACTGTCAATTAACTGTCACAATGTATGATTTTCACGTCCAGCTTTTAGTTAAAGTTTTAATGGATTAAAATGGCATAAAGGAAGAGTGAGTAGTGGTTGGGGTGGAAGGGTGTGTGTGTGAGTGTGCTATTGGAGAAGAAAATGAAGGTGCACGAGAAGAGTGAGGTTAGGTGGATGAAAGGAGATGAGAAATGTTCGACAGTTAACGAGCTTCAAGCTGTTCGAAAACTATTTTAGTTAATTCCATCTCATTCTCTCTCTCTCTCTCTCTCTGGGTTTCTCATAAACGTATTGCTGATGTAATCTGTTCCTTTCTTCTTCTTTTTATTATTCGTTTTAGTTTTCGTCTTTATGTTTTAATTCTTTTTATTTATACCTTTTGCCATGACCAGTATCAATTATTCGTTGAGGTGAATTTGTTCGGAAATCATTCATTATTATGAATTCAAGTTAATTGCGGCTATTTTCTTCTTCTTCTGTTTTTCATTTAAGTGGATTAACGATTATGACTAATTGGGCGATGAGATTATTTTCTGTGTTGATAGGAGAGAATCGATTTTACTTTTGTGAATCGTAAAACTTTTCTTATTAAACAGCATAAAATTTCTTCCAATCAATTCCTCTTTCTCCTTTTCTTTTTTTTCGGTTAAAATATGCACGTCTGTGCAAGTTTCTAGGTCAACAGTGGATTGAATTTGCATTTCAATTTTGTGATCGTCTCACTCTGTTTTTTTGAGTCTCTTGCCACGAAAACGGATCCAAACGCCGCCAGTAAGCTTATAAAGTTTTCGACCCTCTCACAGGAGCAAAGCGAAACAAAGTGAAAGAGAGAGAGAGAGAGGGGGGGGGCAACGAGTAGTCGGCTTTCAGAACCACAAGCATAGGAAACTAGTAGAAAGTTTAAAATAAGCTCGCTATCATGCATTTCAAAATTTTTCCCCAAAAAAAAAAAAAAGAAATACAAAAGAAGCAAGAAAATTGTATTTATGCTGTTAAAATGCGCTAAAAGAGAAACTAAATTGAATTGCCTTAAACATCTTTTGAGTCTTTTTCGATGGAATAAAAACAAAAGTTTACCGCATTCATCAACATATTGAATAGTTGATCACAACTATCAGTTTTCAGCATTAAATTGACAAATGTCAAACTATTAACCTCAAAAAAGAATCGCTTCAACGTCCCGTCTGCACTCGATAATGTGTAAAAATTCCTCCCTTTCGTTCTAACTTTAGCCATTAGTTCCAACACACACACCAAACCTGACACAAACCATAAACGCATTCTCACCCTCATTGCCTTCTACTAAATTAGCTTTAGGGCATCCTACTACTTCCTCTTCCTCCTTTATCTTTTCCTTACTACTACTACTACTACTACTGCTATTACTCCACTACGGTTTCCGTCTAATGGCAATTACTGAAGCGGTGGCGTCGCGACGACGATGAACGCGACGGCATCTTCACGAAATTTATTCATTCATTCATCGAATGAGTGAAAAGTTATTTGTACGTATGTACTATATCTGTATATATATATATATATATATATGTATATGTATTAGGAAACTCGATAGAAAAGGGGAAAATCTAATCTGCTCACGTTTTCACTATTCGCAATTGTACACATTGTATGTACTCGTACCAGTGGGAGGAAATGGGAATTCGTGTAGGTCTATTTGTTGAGGTTATGACAGGATAAGTGGTGCCACGGGTGGTAGGGGGGGGATGAGTAATAGATTTTAGCAATCCATATGTTACTGCCTATTACATACATACATCTATATAGATAATAAAGTTGAACTAATTAGGGGAAACAACCAGAAACCCGGGAAAGAGTTTCGAGTAGAAATTCGTACACATCATCAGGTCCATCTGTTGATTTTAATTGAAATAGATTTCTACTATGCAGTTGATTTTGGAGGTGTTTCAGGTGACATTTGGGTGGTTCTAGCAGTACTTTAATTCGTTAATTCCAGAAGCGCTGCATTTCAATACCAATTTGACCACATCAACTTTTATATTGACTTAATGTAAACAAATTCCGCTAAATTATACTTGTAATGTTGGTATACTGTTTTTTCACTAAATATGACGTAAGATCACATCCTTTTGCACTTTAGTATAGATACTTATAACTGATGGAAACAGAATTCGCTTTGACGTCAAATAACCTATTAATATTTAAAGAATTCTCATAACATATCGAATACCAACTGAACGTTTTTGACAGCTAATTCATTTTTCATTTTCTATTAGAAAAAAAAACAAAAAACAAATAGATATTGAAGTTTTATTCTCTCGAAGCTTTCTTTTATTTTGAACATTTTGTAAAATGTAATTTTATCTAAATTATTTGAAAAAGAACCACGGGAGGGCATTAATCAATTTTATTTTTGTTTCTAAATTTATTTTGAAGGAAAAAAAATTACCTAACTACATAAATAAGTTAAAGCTAGAAAGCATTTTCTATTTTGCGGAATTTTCGTTTAAAATAACTCCATTAATTCACCTGCCAAAATTTCATCATTTTGGCGTATATGTGTGTATGTGTGTGTGTGTGTTGTATAAGAGGGCTTGTTGGGGGTTACATCTAGTAGAGGGGTAGGAGGAACATTAATCTTTTAAAGACGTACAGAAGCTTTAAAATACTTGAATGCCTTCCACTGGGAACGGTGGAAGGCGAATGAGGTACGAAGAAGAACTATGTAACGAAAGAGGGATAGGAACCATTTTCTAATCTAATTTAAAAGCTTAATAAAATTAAATTACTTGTTTAATACTCGTTAAAATAATGAATTTCCAAAAAAGATTTTTGATTAATTACTGGTGTTCATTTCGAGGTTTAATTGTCATTTAATGTCATAATAAAAGTGGAAAATACGATTTTTGCCATTAATAAAAACGATTTTATTCTTATTAGATTTCCGTAATGTTTCTAATACATCATCTATAAAAGACAAGAATGCCATTCCTTTCTTTCGATTGAATGATTTCTTCCATTCAAATATATAATTCGCGATAACTCTTCGCTAAATAGGGAATAAAAAAAAAAAAGTTCTAAACTGCAGTGCATTTTAATCTTTCAATTGCATAACGTGCATTTTCAATCGTGATTTTCAAAATTTTAAAATGAACGCGCCATAATCTTTAATAAAACATAATTTATTCGAATATGATGGCTGTTTTCTATACAATCATCGTGACTGGTTATAATTTGTTCAATTATTATAGTTTTTTTTTGATTGTTTGCAGTTACATTAATCTCACTGTTTTACTGAAGCCATTACTTCGTTCCTGTACTAAACCTTATTCACTTATAAACTAACCTTATATTATCTTATTATTAAAACTATAAACGACAACTTTTGGCATCAGCCGCTAATTATCCTAGTATGTCCTTAACAAAGCTGATTTGTTTCACGATAAACGTTTAATTATTGAATTGCCTAGATGTTTTCTGGAACAGTGCATATTGGAACTGTGTCTGGTATATGTGTGTGTGTGTGTGTATGTGTGTTTGTCTGTTATCGTATTGATCGATACAGTTAAGTTAACGTTCAATCGCTTTAAATTAACCTTTGTTTAAGTAAATAATTAAATATTCAATTCACTGAATACTATGTACATAAGTATTCAGATCTATCACGAATGTAATTAAAGTGATTTTCTGGTTGTATATTTACTTCAGCAACCAGGCCTTATTGTAAATAATGTAAGAAGAGTTACGGTAACTATAGCCTTAAAAGAATCTATCGACCATCAAATTCTAATCGATCTATTTTTCTAAATAAACAGGGAAATGAACTTTTTCTTTAATAACGTAAATTTTCTTTTTATTTTCAAAACACACTTTAATGAAGCGGAATTTCGAAAATAGCTTTAGCTTTTTTTTCGTTCGCAAGCAGAAAAATCTGAGGAGAAAAAAAACGAAATTGTTCTCTATAGAAAAGTTTTACAGTTTTTGTATAAATATTCAATAAATTGTTGACCATAAATATTTTTATAAAGGCATTAGATTGTGCACTTTTCCTATGCAAAGTTTCCGCTCTATAAGGATTTTATTTTTCTACTACTACTATTTGTATTTTCTAAATTTTGCTATTTTTCCCCGACAAATAAAATGTAAAAACAAACTAATATATTAAATTATCACTGAGCGGGAAAACGTCATATGGATGGAAATCGAAAATGCATACAAACAAACATCTGCTTTGGTGTAGTGCGTTTATATGTATATATGAATTTTTCCAATTTTCCGTCGAGCAGCAGCAGCCGCAGTGGCAGTATGTGTTGTAGCTGCTGCTGTTGAAAATTGCACCCTGATCTCTATGAAAAGGAAAACTTTTAAAAAAGAAAATTGCATGCCTTTTCTCAAAATTGAAAAACTTTTCTTTTCATTTATTTCGTTCGTCTTCAAATTAGAATTGAAAAACTTTTGCTTGGAAAAAGATAAATCGTGTATATTTGACCAATTTGGTTGGCATATAACAATGCATTTCATAAGAAAATTATCGAATTTAATTGCAGAATTTGTCTGAACCAATGTGACACGACTGCATGACGTCACCAATAGCTTCTAATTTTGCCATATCACGAGTCATCAGAGCGATACTTGTCTTTTGTTGTATGTGACACAGACAATTGATTTCGAACTAACCATTTTTTTTGTTCTCAAGCATTTTTTGACATCAAGAATGATAAAACATTGTCTCAGATCATTTGTCTTTCTCTCGTTTTTTTTTTTTTTTATGTTCTGGGCGCACGTGGAAAAGATTTGTTTTAATTCGTCTTCAGGCAAAAGAAACCTTGGAAATGGAAGAAGACGAGGACGAAAAAGAATAAAGAGAAGAAGAGGAAGATGAAGGGAGGGAATGATGCTTCTAAAGAGCTTACATTGTCATTGAATTGTTGAGAATAGAATTATTGAAGATTTAGATAATGAAAAATGACATTTTAAGTGATTCAAGTGGTAAAAGTTATTAAATTTTACTGAATTTCTATATGATTGCCGGAAAATCCGTAATATTTTCTTACTTTTATCCATCTTTTATCATCATCTTTATCTGTGGAACTTTTTTCCCTTTATTCAAAATCTAAATAGACTCATTCAGTCACCATTTCACTCAGTCGTGTTCTATATGGAGAAAATTTTCCAATTTTCCAATCTATATAAAGCATATTTCATGAAAATTTCTATCTAGATTCGTTGCACTTTGCTGTCGTCGTTCCCCATAAAGGTTTTCTTCTTTTTTCCTTGCTGATTCTATTTTTCATTTTATATTATTCGTGGATACTTCTCCTTGGCGGCGATTTTCCCAAGTGGTCCCAATCGTACGTATTATTATTAAGCTACTATATTGGAAGCTTCGAATTTAATATGAATTTTTCTATTCATATTTAAACATCCAATTATAGATTTGAAATATGAATATCCTTTCTTTTATTGCGGTATAACGATATAATAAAAGAGACAAACATTTTCATCTAGCCAAATCCCTCTAATGTACCCAAACAAATGGAAATATTTTCACTTTGCTAGATAATAAATTTCCAGCACTTGACATTGCAGCAGGTACTAAATATATTCAGCTGACAACTTTTACAGCTTCAGCAAATAACACACATAGTTATACGTGTGTATATGTATGTATAATTCTCTAGCATATATTCCACCTGCTAGAATCTAGATGTAAACGTGAACTGTATTACTTATCAACTGTAACTGTAACCTGCCCTACCTTCCCATTTATTCCTTCATTCTTTATCATTCGTTTCACCATGTTAAAAAAATCAAAATAATTTTTCCAGTTCGTTGAACTTAACGTTGCCTTTTACCTTTTACTATAATATTTTTAAGGGTTGATGTGCCCTCATATATTTCGTCTTTCTATTTTGATGAGGAAAAAGTGTGAGCATGTGATAACGAAAAGTGGCTGAATGTAATAAAGAAGTAATAGAGAAAAGTATATTACAAAGTGACGGTGAGACTTTCTAGCGTTCGCTCATTTATCTTGCTTTTTATAATCGGTAAAATAAACGTGTGATTCCGCATAAAGTGTGACGCTGATACTAGTTGGCGAATGTGTATTGGGGACTACTTCGCTGCTAGGCAATGGAGAATTGTTTGTGTTAGCGCGCTCTTGACTGCAGTTGGCATGCGGAATCACACTTTTAAATCTAGGAATTGGAAATATTCAATGAAAAATTTCCAATTACACATCATAAATCAATAGATTGTTTGTCAGCATACATGAGTACCGTAATCAACGGTACATTCTTGGAATATTCTCCCTAATTTATGGCACAACTAAATTAAATCTCACAGTAAATTTCACATAGACACCGAAATCAAAGTATCGCGAATGTTTTCCATTATTCCGACAAAATAATGAAATTAAATTAGCTGAATTTCTAATTAATTTTCATTTAATAAATAACGTACTGCTGTTGCTTTGTAGCGTTCATGTTTATGAACATTTATACAAAAGATGACTGGGAATATTTTAAGGGAAAATGTGTGGGTGTGTGTGTGTGTGTGTATATATATGTTTAGGGAATACGTTGGTACGAGAAATTCGCTGTAGAACTTTATTATTATTATTATGATTAATAATTTGCAAAGATATATATCACATAATGCGAAATGTGACAGGTAAATTTGTATTGGTAGAAAAGTTAAAGTTAACTGTCAACTAAATATTTGGTTAATTAGAAACCGCACTACAAATATCCACTTTATTATGGCTCCAGCTTATTCATACTTGACAAAATACAACTTTGAGTCGCAGTTAATTGTACACAATATATTTAACTGTAACATTACGTAATTTCAAGTATTAAATTGTATAAAATCAACAAACTCCCGTCTCGCTGAGAGCAGAATAATTTTAATACCAAACAACAACCACTGGAGAAAAAAAAAAAAAAAAAAAAAAAAAAAAAACAGCAGCACCACGCACAATAATAAAGGGACAATATTTAACACCCTCTCAACTCTCTCCTCTCCCTCTATCTTGCTTTTCCTCTCTTTAAATTAACCACTTTGGCCTTTCCCAAATAACAAAACCAAACAAAAAACCAACATCGAATTTGTGGAACATATGCGCGCATACGTTTTACATAAAATTTTCCAGGCATGGTGGTGGAGATTTTCTTTTTTGTTTTAGTTTGTCAGGCAGGTAGGTTGGTATATAGATATACATATAGACAATGGGGGAGGAAAGGTCGAAAATTTTCTCGTATATTTAATTAATGTAAAATCCACTGTGTGTGTGTGTGTGAATCCTACACATTTGTGCTTAAATAATACGAATATATATTTTTTATTTTAGTGCCCCTCTTCTGATCTTTACATACTACATAATAACCATCATGGTATCTCCATGATTTTCCATTGAATCAGATTCATATTGTATGAAATAAATAAATGGGAAATTAGCTGTTGCAGTAATAATAATAATAAGGCTGATGATGATGATGATGATGATGATGATGATTATGACCATGGTGATGGCGCGCTAGTAGTGGGGGAAAATGAAAAGCACTCAAATAAATTGCAATATAAATAGAACGTAAAGAAGTCATAATTTAGATTAAAATGAGGAAAAAATAGTATGCAAATAACCAACTAGGTAGAAAATCAAAGTAAACCCTAAAAACAAAAAAAAAAAAAAGATTGTAGATACAAAGAAGAGAATAACAACAAACAGCAAAAATTCAAATATAATCAGAATGAATTTGCTATTCATTTTTTGTTTTGTTTTTAATAATTATCTCAGTTCGCTGAAAATGGATTTGGCGAATTTTATTAATTAAAGTAACTGCTGAAGGTGTAATTTTCCAGAATATTGAAAAAATGGAATTGAAGAACAGCAGTAATTAAAAAATATAAACCCAAAATAGTTTTGTTTTACGATCACAAGGTGGCTTGAATCAATACCAAGTGCTTAGGTCACATGATACGGAGACTGCTATGGCTTTAATGATTTAGTAGCTACTGCTATTGGCTAGAGATTTAATGAAAGGTCACAGTTTAGTACGGCCTACGTACATAATTTCTTAATGCTATTCTTCTGTTGATTTTAAATAAATAACATCGGAGAATAATTCAAACGAAATCTAATATTCAAATATCAAACGACAGGTGCCAATTGGCTCACTCTCTTTCTCGATCCAAACCTAATTATCTTATTTTTTTATGCTCTATATTTTTCATCTTCATCTCAATAAAAAACATATTTATTTATAATCTTCTGCGAGCGTTCCTTTCCGATGAAACAAAAAAGGAAAAAAAAAAAAAAAAAATAAATTTCCTTTTTCTTTTTTATTCTTCCAATTCGGAAATCAGAGAGGAAAGGAATTAATAAGATTTATGATGATACTTTTCTGACATCAATGACAGCTAATCATTTGAAAATAAAGATATGGTAGGTGGGTTGGGAGCATGTTGAAAGGATGAAATAGCAGAGGAGAGGAAAAGGATGGAAGGAAATAAAATCAAGTGGAATTGGAAATTGACTTGATATATGTTATGTAAAAATATGATAAAAAAGAGAATCTTTAAAAAATCGAATTAGCTTATAATTACGTATGCCATTCTTGAATTTTTTTCCATCCAATTTGTTTTCAAAATTCTCTGCCCAATTCAACTAAAATATCACAAACTAAAACTACTTTCTTTAATCAAAATGATTTAGACTTAGATGCCAAAACATTTGGAAGAAAACTCTTTTTTGGTAGTTGGAAAAGATGAGAAAATACATTAATCACATTCGCTCTTTTATTGCTGCTTCTCCTTTCCATTATATGCTCCTTCTTTTTCTCTTGCTGCTGCTGTTGCTGCTGCTGCTGTTTCTTAAAAGTTATTTAAATTTTGAAATAGCAATGAAGTGAGACAGGGAGAGATGAATTGAGTGAAATACCAAAGAGTTGGTGTCGGTGAATAATGTTCATAATAAGGGGGTTGAGATATGATGGAATTTTGCGGTAAATTATGGAATTTAATTGACTGTAATAATACCGTGGATAAGTACCTAGAGTTTATTTCCTAATTGTTGATAGCTGGGGATTTTCATTTCCTAAATTCTTATCTAATTCATTATAATGTTGGATTTAAATTTAAAATTTATGGTTCTGCTGGAGCCTATCAGCCTATAAATTTTAGGCAAAAAAAATGGTGTGTTTGAGTCTGATATAGGGACTGGTGAAGAAAAAAAACTAACTGCAAGGTAGAGGGGTCAGTGACGAAGATCGAAAAGTATTTCTGATCTCTAACTAAGCGCAATTGCATTTTTTTTTATTTGATTCTCTTGAAAAGTAAAATAAAATCCACACTGTGAAAGTGTATAAAATCTACTTAAAATTATAATAGAAAAAAGAACAGATAAATTCTTACAAGAGCGATATAAAGCGGCTAGAAAAAGAGAGCTAAAAATAAATTCTGAATATTTTACAATGGTGTTTGCTAAAGTGGAAAATATAATTTATTGTATCATGGAGGATAGAAAGGGGTGTTGGATTTATTTTATTTTGTTTCGAAACAAATTATTTATTACGGTTTTTTCTTCCCTTGGATATAATTTACTCTTCCCTCCCTACCACCAAGTCAAAATTTGATTTACTATTATTATCCTCCAGCATCTATTTTAAGTTTAAATTTTTGGCGAAACTGATAACGATTTTTTTGTAACTGAAAACTATCAAACTAAATCATTTTTCTTCTCTACTTTCTCTTATTTTGATTTAATTTTTTCATTATTTTCATGTTTTTCGTCTTCGTTGTCTTCGGTATTATGTTCACGATTCATTTTATGTATTTTATTATTATTATGCTATTTCATTTTAAATAGACCAATTGATCAAGAGAAATAGATTTAAGTGCTTTTATCCATTTTCCTCAATCAGATTTGTCAGTAAATTTTACTTCTTTTCCTTCTACTATCCGTTGCTTTCATTCTATGCACTCTTTAGTTTTATTTTATTTCGATGATATTTATTGGATGTACAAAAATACAATGACAACGGAAATGAAAAGAGAAAAAAGTAGAAACAGAAACTGAGAGAGAAATTTCCCGTAAATCGCTCATACCTAATCAAATCGAATTTCGTAATTTTTATTTCAAAATTCTATAACGTCATTTGTCACAATAGCAGTTTGCACACGTGAAATAGATATATTCTATAAATTCGTTTATTTTAGTAGCTTCGTTTGATAATAGGGAACTGCAGCAAACTACTTAACACTTCGGCTTGAACATAAATAGTTCGAGGCGCTACGTTCGATCTCGGGCGCCACTTGGGACATATTGCTTTCCCAATTTGTATCATTAATATAAACAGAAATAAAATAGTTCTCATCTCTACGAATCAACATATCGAAAGAGAAGTTGAAATTTGGAATTGATACATTTAAATAGAATGACATATTTGATTGTATTTGGTATTTGGCACAAATAATAATGGGAAGGGCTTTTAAAGTCATGCTATATTGCGGACTGGACATAATGAAAAAGCTATTTAGTGTCCATTTAGGTTTATTATATTTTGTGGCATAAGTCAGTTTATTTTAAACTGTACAGTGTAAATGAATCAAAAAATCATTTGCCACGTAAACTTTATGTTGATTTACGTAAATGGCACCACTGAAACTCTTCGAGTAATTGGCTATAAAATCAACGTGTATTGTTCATTTTCGATACGGCCCTAATTATAAAAAATAAACATTAAATTAATTTCGTTCTATGAATTAAATCATCATAATAATAAAAATAAAACCAAAAAAAAAAAAAAAGAAAAAACAAACAAAACAAAAAAATGGCCCAATCTGTATATTGAAAGTGTCAATTTCGTTTTAACAATCGACGCTGCTAAATAAGGGTGTAGTGATTTTTTGGGAAACGAGGGATGAAATGAGGTGGCGTTATTATAGTAGGGAGGAAAATAGCCTAGTTTTACAAAATTAAATTTTCGAATTTTTCAATAGGTCATTTGAAGTGAAACGAAAAATACGTTGTTGAATTCGAATTAATTTTTATTTGATTTTCTTTCGTTTCATTTCCTTTATGTAGAAAAATTTTATGGTTTTGCTTTTTTTTTGCTGTTGAAGCACTGTTCATATTTATTTCCCTCACTTTTGAACGGGAAAATAAATAATTACCTAAATATATTTATGTTTATTAATAATAAAGTTAGATAATAATTAAGCCTGATTTGATTGTTTTATTCAAAATCCATATATAAATTTACAATTAGTGTAAACATTGCTCGATGTAATTAAATTCACTATGTGTGGCATTATTATATTTTAGTGAACAAAAGTTGGAGAAGACCAGTTTGGATAAAATGATGTTATTATTCATTAATAATCAATAGAAATAATGAGAGAATAGGTAACGAAATATTAATAAAAAATGATTTTTATTGAATTATTTATGCTTATTCATCTATGTAGTATAACTATGATATAGTATTATATACATATCTACTCTGATCTATTATGTTTGGACAATATAATTAATTTGTATTTATTATAAATAATTCAATTTCTTTCATTTTAAATAATTTATAATGAAATCCATTCATTCTATATTTTATATAATTCAAAATATATATATTTATTTTAATTTAGTTTATATAATTTGTGGTCATTCTTTTCATCGAATTTTCTATTGAAAACTATATATGTATTGTTAAAAGAAAATCAAATAAAATCGCGATTATTCGAAATAATAAAAATCGAAATTAACTACTCTATTATTATTGTACAAAGAAATCAATATTATGCAATTTTATATTCGTTTTACAATTCTATTATTGTTATTTTTAAGTAGGTATATCTAACTTAAAAAGCCAATATTTTTACAATTTTTATTTTGCAGTTTTCCTTGTTCAAATTTCAAAATTAATTTAATTTCCGTATCCCAATATGAACGTCGATTCCAAAGAAAATAGGGAAAATATGAAGAAATCCTAGAAGCGAGAGAGCAAGTACTTCTTTTTATGTTAGAATAATATTTTTAATTTAATATTTCTATTTCTATTGTTACTATTTTCTTTGTTTTTTGGTGCGTTATTATGACTATACTGTTCGTATTATTAAATCGTTTTAATTTTTCTATTGTTCTTTCGGTTTTGCGTTTTTTTGCACTGCAGGGTTTTAATTGGAAATTAAATGTTCGGGCAAAAATTGTTGAGTGATTTCTTTTTAGTTTATTGAGCACTTTTAATTTAATTGGAGAGCGTATTGTGAGGTGAATTGACTGGACAATTTTTGCTGGAAAATTGCATCATATACATATACATCATATCATATTTTATACTACAAATAATTGAAATGGTTTCTACATTCAGATACATAACATGAAATATTAAAAATAAAACATTCAATTTCGTGGTTTATACCGACTGAGAAGATTTCATAGAATTTTGAACATCGTTTACATTCTTTTAATTAGCTATTTTATTGAGTTTACAATTCTCAGTATAGATTATTATTTGATTAATTTGTCCAATATTGCTACTAGCAGCAGCCTATTATAGGCAAATAGTTCTACAATATAGTTACAAAGCTAATAGTAAAGTCAAAAATAATGGTATACAGCGTGTTCAAGATTCTATGACACCCCCATATTGACGCAACTAATTCATTTAACGGTGGCTTTAGTATTAATAGCAAATATACATATAGAAAAAATAATCATGACACACAAGATTATATAGTCAATATGAAAGCGTAGTAAAAAACTGTACATGTTTAACTACTTTTCACACACCTGTACGACGATTAACCTCAGTTAACTAACCATATTAATTTTTAATTAAAACCTTCATGAATATTTATATGAAAATCTCCGTATTTTCAACGACAAACTCATTGTAACCGCTTCTCTCTTACTCCTTCTCTCTCCCTCACTCTTTCTTGCTGACGTTTTTTCAAATAATTTCACTATACGCAAAGAGATTTCCAATTTTGCCAATTTACTATTCGAAACTTAATCAGATATGTGGATACTCCAGCTTTGTGCACGGTACAACAGCAACGTCAATATTGTATGTATATCGATAAACTAACGAATAAATGAACAAAATAGTAGTGACACTATACTAATAACTTTGAATGGCTAATTTCGGCCATAAATTCAGTTTCCGTCGTGTAAAATGTAGTAGAGATATAGGTAGAGATACGTAGTCGGAATGGACCTTGTGGGAACCAGAAATCATTTTTAATTAATTAATGGGATGCAGCTGTAACACTAATATGCCATTTGTTATTATTATTATTATTATTATGATTATTTGCTATGAATAATAATAATAGTAATAGCTATCAACATAGATAACTGAGAAAGATTGGATTTTTATCCGAAACATTTTTAATGGAAAAAACTAAAACTTTATATTGCCCAATTTTATGTTTGCAATTATTTGGGTTTTTAATCAGTTACAATTAAACAGGTTACTTTTTCTATTAATTTAATAGGCCCAATTCGTCAACCTGGTTTGTATTAGAAATTAATCTGTTTTAGTCAAACATGTCATGCTTTAGGAATTAATACTAATTGAAAGCAATATGTTAATGAAATAGTTGCCTCTCTGTCTCTTTCCATTTCTATAATTCATATATACATTTTGTCTCAATCTCTCTCTACCTATAGATCACTTTGTTTCCATTAACAATATTAGCTATTGTTTTCGAAAAGCTGCACTTTCATACGCTTACTAGATCTACTATAATATGAAGTATAATTAGCTTAATTAGTCCGTGTTGAATTCCGTATAGTAGAAATTTTACTGGTTGCTAGCCAACCATTCATAGGTAACTAGATCAAATACATGGTTATTTATACTAATAGAATGCGGACGGATGATTTTTGCATTTGCCTTGATCGCATCGATCTGTCAAATATACGTATAGTTTAATTTCACTTTTCCCATATGAAATGTGGGAATTCAGTAATACAAATTTCTCTATCCTTGTCTTATTCTCCAGCTGTCTTTCAAGCATATCAGTAATTTTCATAAAACATTTCTTTTTGTTCAAAGTATGCAGCAAAGTGCAAAGTGTATAGAAGTGTCAAAGTGAGATGATGCACGAAAAGAAGAAAACTGTGTCTGTGTGTGTGTGAAAATGAGATAGAGAGTAAAAAATAGTAAAATATTCACACTTACTCCAACATACTACATATTATTGAATTGTATATGTGTTTCTGTATGTACATTTATAAGTATACACATACATACACAGGCACACAATATACTTACATATCTACGTACATAACATCAAATAGGTGACAAAGGAAGTACAAGTCAATAGTAGTAGGCAAAAAAAAAAAAAGAAATAAAAAAGTAAAGAGCTCTTTCTCGTTTTCTTCCATCATCGTCAACATCATCTCTAAGATTTTAAATTGGATAACTGGAAATCTAGTTTCATCTTCAAATAGAAAAAAGAAAATAACAAGAAGACGAAGAAGAAGGATCATGTCAGCCTGCGCTTGGATGTTTCAAAAGACAGTCAGCAGTAGTATACAGTAGGTGGAAAAATAAAAAGGAAAATAAAAGAAATCAAGTCTCGAATACAAGATTAAAGTAGTTTTCCGAAACATATGCATATCTTTTACCTATACGTATATTATTTAGTATAAGGGAAATTTCATGTTTTGTACAAAATCTAGAGGGAAAAAACTTACACGAACTTAAAAAACCTAAAAATAACATATGTATATATATATATATATATCCTGAAGCCGAAAAGGATGTGATTTGACGTCACAGTTATAAAGTCATAATTTTTGTTCAATGTTGTAAACATTTTTTAGAAATTGCATTTATATTTTATTCGATTTTATTTAAATTTATTCAATTACGATAATTGTTTTAAATAATAAATACAATTGTTAAAGATTTATTTAAAAATGATTAATAACGTAACTATAAATGAGGATAAACAAATGTTTACTTTAATTCTTTTAATTCGATATGTTTAACATATTCAAGTGACAGGACTCGTGAGCTTTTGTCTCGCTTTTTATGTGTATGCAACAGAGACAATTATACTTTCAATTGAAACGCCACTATAGTTACTTTTAATTGAAAAACCGAATCAAATTTGTCAACAAAATAGCAAAAATAAAGAAATCAAAAAGTTCTACGAAATTATTTAAGTAAAATTGATTGATATTACTTAAATATTAAACAAATCTTGAACGAGCAAGAAAAAATATTTACTCTGCTAGCGCTGCATTTCAATACCAATTTGAACAGATCAAATTTTACATTAATTTAATGTATACAAATTTCTCTAAATCATAGTTATAATGTTGGTATATTGTTTTTCACTAAGTATGACGTAGGATCACATCGTTTTGCGATTTAGTATACTATACATGTGTATCTTCATTATGAAGTTTCTATTCATAGACAAAGTAACGGAACGAAAAAAGGAAAATTATTTCAATGGCGTTTTTACAATTCGTTACATTTTGTTGGTCTACCATTTTATTTGGCTTTAAACATACATAGCTCAAAGCTTGTGTTCCAGATATTTATGTTTTTGTGATGCTTATGGCAAGTACTTATACATGGCGGTCGGTTACTACTGTCCACCTCCAATTTAGTTTTGTCAATTTATTAAATTGACATGATACTTATTTGACTAGTCTTTTATGGTAGTTCGATCCATAGGGACTAGGATCCGAGCTTTTCGAAATAAAGTTTTCCAATTTACTGTATTTTCTATTAGAAATGTTGAATTTAAATCGGTGTTATTTTCAACGTGAGATATAAATTATTATTCTGGAACACATGGGACTATTTATTGTTCATTGGAATATGGAAGTGTGTTTTTAAAACACAAGAAATGAAGAGAAACTATTAATTTAAACCGTATATAGTGCAAAGTGTCCAAAATAGACAAATTCTGCCCGAATTGCTTTCGAATTAAACTCATTAAAAAATAATGAACAGTAAAATGACAGAGAGAGGGAAATAAAAATAATATTCCTTATTTAGTTTCTTAACCTTTAGCAACTCCTGTATTTTTAGTACTAAAATAATTAACAAAACAAACTTTTTCCCGTTTTTCACGTAGGTACTTAATAAACTTATAAGGAAGCAAAGATAAAGGAACAAAAAATAGAAATAACGATGCAAAGTCCATCATTATCATTATTATTATTATTATTATTATTCAACTTTTCTCGAAAATTTTATGCAACTTTTTCTTTGCCTTTGCTTTTAATTTTTTCCAACTTTTTCCTCTTTATTTACTATAATAAAATTACTTTTCATAGCTATTATGTTAAACTAGCAAGGGGACTCAAAATGGACTGATGATGGAAGACGAGAAAATGTACCGGGGCGCAAAAAATAAACGAATTATTAAATTAATGTTAAAAGGTGCTTAACTTTTCAGTCAGTTCTAATTCATTAAAATATGTAGGTACGTAGCAGCTACTCGCATATGCATTTGCTTGATTCCTTTCTGAGTGTTATGGTGAAGGGTGGGGATGAAATAATAATAAAAAAAAAAACTGCCGCTACTTCAGTTGGAACGCTTTTAATAAAACATTAGCAATACTTTAATGGAAAAATGTACTTTGTCCAGTTGGAAAATTTTAGAGATTCTTTTAAATATCATCCTGTAGTATAAAATTTGCTAATTATTTTTTATTGCCTAGTTCAATTACACTCGAATACCACCTAGAGAGACATAAAAATCGAAACCGAAAAAATTTCATTCTGAACAATCTAAAAATATTCCCTCTCCCTCTCTCTCTCTTTTACCTATAAAGGAAAACTGCATTCGTTTTTCTTTTTTCCCGTTTTCGTTTTCCTCATCGCTGTTGAAAATTATTGACTGTCAATCGGAGTAAACTATGGAGATAGAGGATCGTAATTTGAAAAATAGGAATGGGAGAGGAGTAGAAAAATGCTATATTCTTTTTGGCTTTCTCTGATGCAAACCAAAAAATTTCACTCCCATTTTCTTTTTATGTCTTTCTTCGATTTGATCGATTTCCATGCGATGGATGCAAAAAATTTTTGCAGTCTTTTATCTGTATGGATGGTTAGAGTTTATGTAAAAATAGAGAGAAATTTTATTGCGTCATTTAAACAGTTATGTTTAAACGATAAACCGTGACGTGCGCCATCCCTGTAACCTTAATTAATTAATTAATTTAAAACTTTTTCCTTTGTCCGTCTCTATCATTACTATTATTTCCTTTTTCGTTTTTTCTACTCTCATGTTTTTGTCACTAAAATTAATTTTGTCGTCGTTCAACACCCAAAGAATGAGCTCCGCTATAATTTGAAGTAATTTCGTGGCCATTTAGGTCAGCCTAAAGTTGCTTGAATAACAACCAACCGTCAAACAAAAAAAAAAAAAAAAATAGGAAAAGAAAAAACCCGTCCAACAGATCTTTTCCGACATATGCTTTTCACTTAGTCGGTGAGGCCGGCCAGTAGGGAGGATTAATTTAAAAGATTATAGAAGCAGTTTTAGGAAAGAAGCAGTGACAGTCAGCAAGACTTCTGGCTAATGAAAGGGAAAAAATAAGATGCCCCGCAAAAAAATAGTTGTTTTACTGCTACTGCAGTAGAGAAAGGGGATGAGATATAAAAAACCTATCTTTCCTAACATATCTAAGCTAAATTCCTGCTCACTAAGTCCTGTGTTATAAACGAATGCTTAAATCTTCAATTTTTTGTCTTCTGTTTATCTTAAATCTTCTGTAAGTCGTTCCTGATGTGGATTATCTTATATCGAAATAATTATAATGAAGAATATGGAACAGGGGAAGTGCCGTGGCGCTTATCAACACAAATTGAGATAATAAATATACGTAATCAACGAAATTACATAGTTTAAACAACAACAACAGCAACTTTCAAACTATTTTAGCTTTAATAGGTAGGTCTCTGCACTGTATATATGTCTCTCTTTTATTCCATATATATTCGCCGCTCCTTGTCTCACATTTTAATAAAGAATTTTATTACACTTGGTAATATGTTTTGTGCTTGTTTGACAGTTGAAGAGACTGTAAAAACAAATCCAACAGACGATAATTTGCCATTTAGCAAATAATGCGCTTGTAACAAAATGAACGAAACTTTCACTAGTGAAGAGAGCAGCAGACAGAGAGAGATAGAAGAACAAGACATATTTTCATTTCTGATTCTTTTGCACTCGACTAGAACGCCCTCTCACGCCCTTAACTGATTTAAAGATTAAAGCATTCCATGGATAGCATGACATGACATGATATATTGAGGTAGGAAAATTTAGTTTAAATTTGGTCAACATTGGATGAAATATTGCTTTGGCAAACGATAATATTTTACTGTCAGGTCATGTAGAAAATAATAAAATTTCAGTCCGAACCTGTCTATTGATAAATAAATATCTGTATTCACATTGACACTGACGTTCTTATAGATGAAATTTCATTATGTTTATGTCAAATATGTCAATAATTTTATTCGGTATATACTCGTATTTTATGGTTTTAATAATTGTGAAAATTAATGATGTTTTTGTCTCGATCGTCATACAAAAATAAATCGTTTGTAGTTAAGTATAGTGACAAAATCGATATCGAAACCAACTATCGTTATTATTAATTGCTCAATTACATTTCAATTTACCATCTAGTATATTGCAAGGGTAGATTGTATTCTATACATAACAGAATCTTATCCAATTATTATTATTATCGTTAATTATGAATAAACAAGGAAACTGATAGTAATAATTTGCTTCTTGTTTGCACTGAATAATTGGGTATTGTATTGTTGATGTAAATGTATATGTACGTACGTACACGTCACGCAGTGTGCCATGGAATCTTTGTATACAAGATTTCCATATCAAGATAATTGTATGTATACATGCATTGTTGTCCTGTAACCGTTATAATAATCTTGGGAAAGGGAAGATATTTAATATCGACTTAATCGATATTTCTACTTCATTCCTACATCTCAAAATGTAACGAAGAGAAACAGCCACGAATAGAATAGTATTACAAGATTTATTAAGTGGCATAAAGTTACAAATAGTCTAACGGCACTAATAGGCTTTTCTCGAGACGAACTTGTCATTCGCCTATCAAATGCCAACTTGTCATTAAGGATTATTGTATAATTACTATAGTTAACCTCTGAATAAACCCACTTAATTGATAGTTGCCTTTATGTCACACAGTTTAGTGCCAATTGTTTTGAACATTCTGCTTTCCAACAACAAATATCCTACTCTCTCTCTCTCTCTCTCTCAAATACACACACACTTAGAGTCTTTATTTGTATTTTTATTTTTACTCTATTTTGTTTCTTTCGATTGCTTTCAATTTTTGTTTTTCCCATTTCAAAACAACTACGTGCCTAAATATATAGTGCAAAAACAAAAGAAAATTTTAGTTTAAACTTTTCAAGATTGTGAGGGATGATATGTAGCAGGCTGTTGTGTTGCTGTTGTTGTTGTTGTGGTTGTTGTGTTGTTATTGTTCTTGTTCGCAAGATGGAAGCGAGCCTTTTCGACTAAAATGGCGACGTAAAAGAGATCGACTGCGTGGTATAGTCGATCCACTCCGCATTTGTGTGATGATAATTACATATTATTATTACACCAACGACTACATGCGGAGGAAAATAGAATGAAAAGCGGAAAATACCAAAAAGGTAATAAACAAAAGTGAAACGAAACAGAAAGAGAGGGAGTTTTAGCGAAAGGAAATACGACAAAAATAGTGTAAGTAATGGTGAAAGAAACAACATAGAATAAGAAAAACGGAGAAATTCAAAGAGAGAGAGTGATGGAGAGAGAAAGAAAGAAAGAGAATGAGGAAAGTCAATTTGAAATGGAATTTTAGTAATTAAGTTAATGGTTTTAGGCGGCCTAATTTCTTTGATTGTTTCTTTTTATGATTAATAATAATAGATGGTGGTGGTGGTGGTTTTTGTTAGTTACCTACACGTGAATAGGTTCAATAGGTACATGTGGAATATAGTAGGAACACCGAAGTAAAATTGAATTAATTTAATTAATGATGGTAGTTAATCGATTGAGGCCAAGTTTCATTTCGTATAGGTACATATTAATTCATGGAATTCAAGAATGGATGAATAGAAACAATATTTCTGTTGCCTACAATTTCCATCACAAAATTTTCTACAGTATAAACCATTTTATAGAAATTTATTTATGAATTTTCAATTGCCTGATGACCATCTTGATTATATCAAAATGATATAGTATAATAATTGAAACAATTCGTAGTAATATCAAACAATTTAATAAATAGGCGAAAATACTCGATTCGTATTGTTATTTAATTAATTAGTTGATTGATTAATTACATCAATACTGCAATTAATCATTAATCATAAAATTATTCGAATAAAATTATCTGCGACTCGAATAATTTATAATTCAATTAGCTGACATTATTTTTGGTTTGGTTGCAATGAAATGCGCAGCGTATCGCTCCCACGTTGAACGCCAACCATTTCTGACGTTTTATTAAATCAGTGAACCAATAGTGTTTTAATAGTAATCAAAATATGCGTATTACACAAAATAAAAATATAATGTATAATAAATGGAAATGGAAGCTGAAAAACCATTTTGTGTTGATTCGAAAATTACATATTTGATTCTGAAACCCTAAAAATTAACACACACTCATATGTACAACAGCAGTATGCGGAAATGGACGAACAACCCAGCATATTAAAAAAATATTTGTCTGCAGGTATAGTCCATTTCATTTTAATAGATAGGCTGTTTTACCTACAAGAAATTCATAAATGTTGTTAATGCAAATATACCCATATAAACAGAATTGAGTCCACCATAGACTAATATAAGTAATAATATTAATAAACATATTATAAAATCAAATAAAGAAAAACAGACTATACATAACACAATAGCATCCTGAAATTTTGTGATAAATGGATCAATTCGTTGCGCTTCGCAAAATTATTGACAAATTCAATACAGCCCTTTTGTTTAATTTTCATTTTTTTTTTTTGTTTTTGGCTGCTAGAATATTTATGACTCAATGGAGATATGTATATATATTGTTAAAATAGAATTATGAGGTTGTTTTTTGTGTCAATATTGTTAAAATTGTTGTTAATGAGCTTAATAAAAAGGATGCAGTCATAAAATTGGGCTATAGTTTTATGTGTACCATTAAAAAATATTTGAATCACAATTTATAGTCTGTTATTATTACATGCTTCGTTTGATTTTTACCCATTTAAATTTCGGCCCTTATTTAAACACATTTACTAGTAAGTTTTTCTTTAATTAAGTTGTTGCTGATGCTATTGACAAATCAGTTTTACTAACTCTAAAAATATCAAATAAAACAACATTTTCTTGCTCATCTTTTCGAATTCGATCCCAAAGGAATAGAAACTTAGTATTCTCAGAAACTTAAATGCAGAAATTGTATGAAAGCTATATAGCTGGAGAAGAGCGGAAGATAGAAAGTACTTAAGAAAATTTCTTACTTCTTTCTTTCCATTCCAACTCCATCTCCATCTTCATCATCGTCGTCATTTTAATTTAGTCTATTGAAAACAGCTCTAAACTGATTGAATACTTTCATGTCTTTATATGCAATTTGGGTTGCATAACGATTAAATGACAAACTCTCGCACACTACCGAACCAGTCGATCAATATTTTTCTCGGTTAATAAAGATCATTCATATGATTTCAATTTTTCCGATACGAATAACAAATATTTGAACAATCGACAATGAATAGAAGGGAAAAGAATCATAAAATAATCCGAGAACAAAGTTTCCAGAGATTTAATTATTGTGGACTTTTCAGATTCTTTCCATTTTTTGTTTTAATGATTTTTTGTAAAAATGCATGTATGCTGCCTAGTTTGCTATTATGTACATACATACATACATATGTATGTTGAACGAATCTGAGATTAGTATTGTTGGTTGCAGCAAATTAAAAATGTATGTTTGATTAGGATTATAAAATTTTTGTATAGTGTTCAAACTAATGAAGATCAATGTATTGATTTTCGGTCTATACATGGCAGAATGTACACAACTATGAACATTAATTTAATTTCGATTTGTCTTCGATACGATTATACGAATCTAATCATTTCTGTATTGATACTTTAAAATTCCACACATTATAAACCACCATCATCATCGTCTATATACTTTGTCATTTAATTACTAAGTCCTTCGCTCACTCTACATTTCCAGTTATATAACCTCCAATTACTCATTTATAAATCAAAATTCCTGTCGCTCTATCCAAATCAAGATATCACCAACGAATCCTTTATTATATGTGTGTATGTGTATAGTATGTATAATGTACTGCATATCTATACACAGCTTTCTATCTAATAAACCCTCTGCCTGATAGGTATGTATAGATATAGAAAATTTCCTATAATATGTGTGTGAGTTGAGTATAGATCCATTAATATACATGTATACTTGCATACAGTGTGTCTCAGTTTATTTGATAACACAATTCACAAGTCTCAGAAGCGTCCATCGAAAAATTGAACATATTATTTAATTTTTCTCCAACAATCCGATAGTATTTCAATTTGCAGTTTCAAATTGAAACAAAATATGCTCTAGGGCGATAAACCTGTTATACCATTACTTAATTATTGGAAAAATAATGTGCATTTTAAGAAACAAAATGCTCTCAATGTTTATTGCATTCCGCTACGCGTTGCATCTTAACTTTCAGTAACTAACGACCATTAAAGCTTGGTTTCAAAACCACTGCCTCCAAATGTTCAAAATTTCAACTCGATTAATTCATTTACTGTACTGAGCATTTATATGTATATTTTTCGAAAGTATCATCTAATAAAATGGAACATACTCTACTTATGTTGATGCCCTAACGCCATGATGGCACTGATATATGTACATATTGTATATATCTGTATATAATGGACATCCAATTAGTTTTCAAAAGACTGAACTAAACTGAGATCGCCTCAGGGCTGACAACATTTTAAGGGCGAAATTCGTTTGACAGTGTTTCTACGTTTGTATGGGTGTGTTCGAAAGAGAGAGAGAGAGACAGAGAGAGAGTGAAACACGGAGTGAGAGTAGGCGAAAATATAAAACGGAATTCATCTGATATAATAATGTTAGATGTTAAATTGCTGATGGATGCTTTCATAATTGTATAGAATATGATACACCGTTTGCTATTATATTAGTAGCGTTTACATATATGTTCGTAGTATCTTTGTTGTTTTTTATTTCATATCATATTTAGGTAAATTGTTGTTGTTAGTTTTAATTAATGGATGACATCTTTGCATAAAGTAATGACACAATTTCTACAATGCTCAAAGACAGTAGCAGCAGCAGGGTAAAATTATCATAAAATAATTATTACGTTATGCACATTCAATTTTGCAATGTAAATTTTGATTGAGTTTCGGTAATTTGAATGCTGTTGCAAAGAGAATGGAGCTGTTTCAAAAAAACTTGAACCAAAATTGTGTAACTCGATTTTATGTCTCTGTTCACCTCTAGTAAATTGTCATTGTATTTTCAATACAAAACTAACGGTAATTTCTTTTATATTTACAATAATTTTCATCAAAAATATTTGTCTTTTTCGCAGCAAAAATTTATCATAGTTGTCCAAACAATGGAAATTTCCGCTTTATCAAACAATTGACAATCTAGAAAATTTCTTTCAATTATTCAATTGCCTTAAAAAAAGAAAAAAAAAAAAAAACTTCCACAAACCGAAAAAAGAAGACGAGAATATTGATCGTTTCTCATATAAATGAAGAAAAACGACTAAGAAGAAGGACCACAACGTCATTTCTGCATTAAATAATGAATAGTGCTCTATTACTCTGCTATAGAGGCCAAAAGGTTAACAAAAAATGAGAAGAAAGATTGAGGTTTCTTTCCTATTCAAAGTCGTGACTTTAAAACATTTATGTAGGGATGCAAAAAATAAAGGAAGGAAAAGGGAAAAAGTGGAGTGCTAAAAGGATTTCTATTAGGGATCAAATTGTATGTTTAAGTGACCTTATCGGTGTCTCGTTTTAATCAAAGGTTTCTCTTCTCGTTAAATTTTCTAACAAAGAGGCAATTGAATGGAAGAATTTGTTACTTTAGCGAGCTACTACTTTTTGCTGATACTAAAATTTAGTATAAAATTTCCGTTGAATACACGCTAAAAATTATTTCTTAAATAAAAATCAATCTCAACCACCATCAATATCTAACGAGCATAATAATCATTATTATTATTATTATTATTATTATTATTATTATAGTTAGAGAAATGAATAAACTATACTCGAACATATTCTATAATACTATATGCTTCTCATTAGTGTGCTTTTATAAAATAACAACATCGGACAGTCATTAAAAATTGCATTCTATTTTCTCTTCTCTTAATTTCCCCTTTTTACTCTCGTTCTCTCTTATTTTTTCTTGTTCTTCATCTTTTATATATAGGATTTTTTCTCTAGATAGATAGAATTTATATACTCATATGGACAAAATGAGCCGTCAATTTTAATTTAATTAGAAAATTCTCAATCACAGAATAGAATAATTCAGAAGGAACACTAAGCGATTATTTTTCTTGTAGCATTGAATGACCTTGGCCAAATAAAGCTTCTCTCATTATTTGTGAGAAAAATGTTAAATATAATCAAACTTATGACAATTGTCAACTTTGTCAATTCAAGTTTTTGCTCTTTCCTCGTTCTCTTGTGTTGTTATTCTTGCCAGTCGAATAACAGAAAACTTTATGCTAGTTGTTCCTTCTTGATTTTCATATTCTGAGATTCAGTACTTTTAGTTAGGAAACTAAATGGAAAATTATTATAGGAGCAAATTTTAAAACTTTAATTTTCCTTTTTAATTACATTTCATAGACTTAAATTTGCTTTTTCTTTTTCTATTTTTTTTTTCTTCTTCATTTTCTATACAAATGTTTATTTATCATTAAATTTCTTTAAGGGCTCATCTAACGATTCGTTTTGTTTTCTGTCTAGTAAAGTATATTCGGTTTTCGCTCGCTAGTTATATTATAGTTTTTTTATTTTTCATTTAAAATATCAATCAATTTAACTTGTTGGGGGTTTGGAAATGTAAAAAATTATTATCTAATCATTTTTCAATTAGAGTGAATTTTAATGAATTTTAAAGAAACTTAAGAATTTTTTAAAGAAAGTTTAAATGGAAATGAATCATTGACTTTAGTGAATTAAATTTTTTTTTTTTTGAAATCATAAAGTGCTCTGTATAGATTGATTTTCTTCTTACTAAACTACTCCACAATCGAATAAGCCACATGTTAGGGATTTCGATGGTACTAATCTAATATAAAACAAGACGAACTTTGAACGAATTAAGGCAATCGAAAAGATACAGTTCGTTTCTAATTCAGTTTTAGTTTGATTAGATAAAATCACGCAATAATTTTCTGAACTCCATCGTAAACAAATACAATTTGAAGTCATTAACAAGAGCCATAAATTATATAATTAATCTAACTGGCCTTTTTATTTATTTTGCTTTATTTTCTTTTCTTTGTTATATCGTCGATTCTGGCGTATTAACTTCATTTTATTTTTATTATCGAAATGAAAGGTAAGTACAGATCTATTTGTCAACACATTTATAACAAACTTGTTACTTTTTCACTATTTTTCCAGAAGTACTACCGGCAATGTTCTTCTGTCTAATCGACATTCAAAAACGACCCGTAGTCAAAATGATATTCCAAGCAATTCTAGTTGGCAATTTGTGCCTGATATTAATTCATGTACTTTATTTTCTAATGGATTTCAATTATTTTAAAGTTACCCAGTATGGATGGGGCTTTTGTATAGACTCATTTGTAAGTACTATAGAAGGTTTTTATATAGTTTTAGAGCAAAAATATTCGATGTATTAGGAGCAAGTAGTGCAGCGCTTTTTCTCTGTCGCAGCGACTAAATAATATCACTTTCGCTTTATTATTTTATTTTAGGAAGCTGCTAATATTGTAATTTTTTATTGGAATGAACAGCATATGAACAATCTAATCGACTTACAACATAAATATTCTTTGCCATTTGACACGTTCAATCCTAAAATCAAATTGAAAATTATCCAAGATGCAAATTTGAAGACTTGCATTTTCTTCTTTAATGTCATCATGTACACATCGACATTTCTACTGTTTATCATTTTCTTTCCAGAAATTTATTTGCCCTTGGATTTTTACGATGGTGTTGTTAGTATTTCCTTCTGTCTTCTGTCATTTGCTTCCCTAATCAAGATTTTGGCATTTTTCTTTCCGTTTATATCATTTTATTTCGTTTTTCATATCAAATATCAATTAATATTACTTGTTGAGGATTTAAAACGAAGAAAATGGTTGTGCCTGGATTTTCCAATAGATGGAAATGCGGATGAGTTTCAAAAAAATGTCGAAATTGAATTAATATATTTGGCTAAAAGGCATGCTGCGTTGAAAAAGTAAGAATTCTACAATATTAGAAAAAATAGATCCAATTTGGTAGTAGACTATACAAAGAATAACTCTTTGTATACCGTTTAAGTACCTTCGTTATCACATGTTTTCAAGAACTTATATAACTTACTCTATAAATTTTAGCTGGATTTTATTAACATTAGATTACTCGACTCTATCGAATTTTTGCTGTAATATATTTGGAGTTTTAGCATCGTTAACTAGCGTTACGGCTTTCATGTTGTATGTAAGTTACCATTTATTTACTTGCTTTAGAGCATGGATACTATTATATTATTTTCTAGTCAAGAACATATATTTTCTGTATAATTTTAATTCTAATTATCTGGAAAACTTTCGGCCATTTTGGGCAGATTTTCGAAGACATGGTAATCTATTTGTAGACGAAACTCGATGGTGTAAATGAATACTACATTTTCTAGATCGAGGAACTCTATATCGATGTAATTCTAAACGTAAAGTGGTACCATTGGAATCCAAAAAATCGAAAATTGTACCTGCACATTTTGAAAAACATGCAATTAAATGTCAAATTCACTGCGTACAATATAGTTGGTGCCAATCATGTATATGAACAAAAAGTAGATTCATTCGTTCTAATTTAATAAAACTTTTAGATATATAGATTTCCGTTTTTTCTAGTGGTACCGTATCATTTATGCCTGGATAAGTTTTATGGCCACAATTATGCATAGAAAACATTACAGTTTCAGTCAAACATTTTCTCCTAATTAAACATAAATGGAAACAATTTATTAAACTGCAAAAGAAACTAAATGTTCAGTCATTATTATTAAACTTGTTAAGTTAAACAAATAAAATTAATAATCATTATTATATTTACTTTAACCGACCCAATTTTCCATAATAGAAAATAAAACAAAACAAATAATAAATTATATTACTAACAATCCATCTATTCAAACATTTATTCATTCATTTAACTGTCATCATTCTGCACTATACGATATTTATTTTATTTTTCCATTCTCTTCGTTTCTCTCTCACTCTCTCTCTATTTTCATTCCAAAGTTGTTTTCTTCTCCTCTATACGTTGTCCATTCGTTAAGCTAAATATTAATGTGTCACAGCTCGTCTTTCTCGTTGAAACTCCCTCCAATAGATGAGGAGGCTGAAGGAAAGATTTGCTTCTCCATATTTCCAGTTTCAGCTTTATATTATTATTATCACATAGAGAGACAGAATACATAGATAAGATGGAACGTGGAAAATTGCTTAAGGCAGTAATATTTCCTAAACGAATTTGTAGGTTAAATCGAGGAAACTTTGCTAAAGAGAATTTGGTAAGTTTTGTTGAAAAAGTGGTGTTAAGAGTTCATAAAATATATTTCTCCTTAATTGGTTGTTTCCTTGCGATAAAGAAAGTAGAGAATAGGTTGGAGATAGAATTTTGAATTGTAGTAAAAGGCGAAAAGAAGGATAAAACTGAGTGTGGGAAACGAACGTTCACATCGTCAAAGAAAAGAAGGAAAATACGAGAAAAGAAAAGAGATGCGAACATCTACAAAAGGATTATCTCTCCAAGTTTTTATTAATCATAGCGTTGCCTCTTAAATCGGAAAATGGAGAGAATGAAAAAAAAAAAATTAAATAACCCAAAAGATAAATTATACAGATCTTTGAGTTTTTCGGTTATATAAATGATGAAAAAACTTGTGTTTTTACAAGTTTTTTCTATTTATTAAAAAAAAAATAAAATTAAAAACAGCTGTTCCAAGGATGAAAAAAAAAAATGAATGAAATAGAACATGTATGCCATAATATGTTAAAAATGATGATAGCGAATTATGTTTGCGAAAATTTTAAATTGAAAAAATGGAATGGTGGATTTTTTTTTCGTTGTGTGTTTTTTGAACGGTGAATTTCGAAAAGTTTAATTACATAAATATTTTTCCGCAGCATGGAAAAATCAAAAATTACTTTCGTTGTGGTTTTTTTTTTTATTTCCTTTAAAACCCTATTATTTTTTCCTTTACTTCCATTTAACTGTCGAATTTTTTCGAACGTATTTTATTTATTTATTCTTTCTGTATGTTACATACATTTACCATCTATCTAATCATTTATTTAGCTACTCGACCCAGTCAGCTAACCATCATCATTTTATCTATTCTCTCTAAAATTTTGATAAACTTTATTCAAACAAACTGTGCATGCAAATGAAAAGCGTCATGATGATGATGATTGGACTGAAGAAAATAGACAAGGCAGAATACAAAATAAGTAAAACAGCTTACCGCACAGCGATGTTTTCACTAAAATAGTGTAAAATCTGGATGGATCGCATCCAGTAGTAGTGCCCTCTCCCCGTTCCAAAAAGTAATTAATTTAATCGTGCACCACAAGAAACAATAGAAAGATCATTAATATCTTCTCTAAGGTATATATAAGCTGCCTGTCCCTTTTATCTACATACAAACAGAGTGAGAGGGTGTAGGAAAGCATGGATTTTAATAGTTAAGGTGGTGCACGATTAAAGAGTGAAAGAGACAGAGAGAAGAAAAAGGATATGTCGCTGTCAAAAAAAGATAAAACAGAATGTGATCTAGTGATTAGTTTTTTGTTTTTTTATTTGCTGCGGGAAAAGTGCTGAGTTTAGTTAATCTTTAATTAGTTTTGGTAAAGTGTGTTAAATGATATCAATTTTGGTTCAATCAACAAATTCAATTTATTCATAGTATAATAATTCAAAATTCTAACATAGAAAAAAAAGCTGTCAATGTACTACTTTCAATATCAATACATCCTCCTAAAAAAAAGCGCTACACATATTTTCCTTTTGACTGACGGGCCACTTTTTTCGTAAAAGGAAATTTGGATAAATTGCCCGTCAAACTTAACATCAACTAATGGAGAAAAATGAATCATTCTGGAAAAACGTTATTAATATGTTTATGCCAAAAAGGCACCATCAAAGAGTTCTCCTGGTTGATTTTTTGTAGAGTTTTCCATATTTGACGCAAGTTGTATATATTTATAAATGGATACAATTTCTCTTTTCACAATTTTCTATAGATTCTCAACTGTTAATATTCGTTTTTTTTTTTTTTTTTGTCCTTCCACTACACACACAAGATTTGATGACACATACTCTTGGTACATACGACACATGTGACAATGGCACACTGACAGTATTGTGACTATATATTATGATTCTTTGCATGTTCAGCAGCAATGCATCTTCCACAGTTTTTGTGCTTCCACTGCTATTTTCTAATCTTTAACGAGCCAATGGCGTGATTCACATTTTTAACAGCACTTCTTTATCTCAATTATTATTTTCTATCTCTCTGTTAAGGTAATAGATTAGGTTATCCTGGGCTACTAAAATATTCCCTAAAGGAAAATAGCTATGGTGGAGTAGTAAATTATCCGGTTTTCCGACGCGCCTGTATAGTATGGCGTTGGCTATAGTGGTAGAAGTGGTTGTGGCGATCAGGGTATTTAATGACTCTTTTATTTTCTAGAGCGGTTAAAAAGCAATTTATTTTTAATAGATTAATTAAATAATGATAATTGGTACGTTAATAAAAGTGTTTATGTGGCAACAATGGAACAGATTATGCCTCTATTATCTGTATTTCTTTCGAAAGAGACGAAGGTGAAGTGAATTATGTTATCACCTAAAACCCTTTTGGTCTCTACTATCGATCTGCGATAGTTTGGGTTTCAATAAATTGAGCATCTTCACTACTATTATACACTGCACAATAATGCTGTCTGAACGAATGAATTTGTTACATTATTATGTCGGGATCGCCATTTATGTTCATGCCTATCAAAACACTTTTTTTTCATGTTTTTCCCATACTCACTGCGGAAAAACACTGTTCCAAAGAAATCAACTATTAGAAACCCATTTGATTCTCCTTAAATAATATTATTCTCAAATTTAACATTCTATTCTACTCCACTCCAATGTCTGCCATATCTCTGCCTTCGCCCTGAAACCGTTCGCTTAGCTGGTCTATCCGGTTTTTCTCCAATGACCTTTAAAAGCTCTATAAAATCATAACACAAACAAACAAACAAACCAAAGCCAACTAGTATTATTGTTTACCATCCATTATCTGAATAGCCGGTCATTTCAGCTTTTAGTTCTACTTACTCTTTCTTCTTCGTCTCCCTCCCTCCCATCCCTTTCTCTCCATCCGTTGTAATATTTACATAAGATTGAACTGCCACCACAACCACCATTTTGTGTATGTATATGTATGTATGTATGTATGTAGTAGTTCAGCTCATACTTGTATTGTATGTGTATAGTAAATTGGAAAGCTTCGGGAAGACTGAAACTGTATAAACCGACCAGCTAACCAAACCAACTCAATTCAAACTCACTCCACCTCAATCTCACTATTCCAAGCTAATGTTACTATACTATACATATACAAATATACATACATACATACTCCATAGTAAAAGCTATGAATCTCAGTTTCTGTCAGCTCAGCTACCCAGGTATAATGGACAATTCATTCGGTTTTATTTAAAATGGATGATATTTTATTATGCTGGATGTGTTACATGTAGGTATGTGCTCAGTGCGTATGGTAATGGTAAAGGGACTATAATTATCATCTGTGAATTAGCGTTCACTAATTTGGACTATAAATATGGTTAAAAGGCGAGGAAATTTAGTACGTGAACAATGACAGATTTATACCGGGAGCGAATGAAAAAAAAATGAGACTTGCGCGTAACAAGTCTGAACTTGGAACACACCTTTCGCCATAAATCTCTTTTACATCAATTCAAATTATTACCTGCCATTAATGGCAGGCAAAGGAAAAACTTAAAATAAGCTAAAAAGCTATAAAAATCACGACTACGATGAAATTCATCAAAAAGAAAAAGCACTTAAAATAAAATCGCAGTCTCAAAGGAGAGAAGAGGGAGATAGAGAGAATTCACCTCCTTCCAGTTGGTGAGCGTTGAAAAAGGAGGGCGAAAGAAGAGAGTGAAAAGGGAATAGCACTATTTTCTTCGATGGTAAAATAAGGTGCGGCAAAAGCGAGCACTGAATAGAAATGATTTGTTTTGTTTTTTTTTTTCGCAGCAGTTTTTAGTTGGGCTTTGACGTTTCGCTTTTTTATTTAGTGTGTTGAGGTTACGTAGCAATTGCGGTAAATTTGCAGTGGCGAAAAGTTAAATTAATGTTCGCTCTCCTTCGTTAGGACTATAAACACGATGAAAAGAGAGGTGGGGACGATGGAGATGAAGTTGGGTGGGTGGTGAAATAGGAAGGAAAGTTAATGGGGTGATTGTTATTCAAGAGGTGTATGTCTATGTATTAAAGGAAAATTGGAGAAATGGTGTGTTAATATAATGGTAGCAAAGAAAAATCGTTGAAACAGAGCCAACTAGTACTGCTACCTGCTACTTTAGCACACTCGTCTACTAATTATGATTTGAAACGAAATCCATAAAACTTTTCAATTGGAAATCAAAAATTCAAAATCAAATATCTTTTCTCAGCTTGCCCTTTATTGCTAATGCCTCTGTCTTCTGATATCATAGATTCCAATTCACTATTTTTAGCGCTAACCCCTCTCTTTGCCATTTATCTATCCCAATATGGATCGAATGGAAAAGAAATACGTTTCAGCAATATGTTATCATGAAATGAAATGAAACGAACGAATAAAAATGAGCATCTCCAATGAACGATTTTGTTGATGGTGGCACGTTCACACGCGCCAAATTTCAATTTATTTTCAATTTATAAGACACACACACACACACACACACACACGTACATATACAACAGCATGTTTTTTTTGTTTCGTCTAGAAAGGTTTCGAGAGCAATTTTGCAAATGTTGTATGGACCATCCTACGCCATTTGGCACAAATATGTAAATATGTAGACGACATATTTTTGTTTTCAATAACCATTTCCAATCTAATGGATTTAGGAACGTAGCTGTGGTCTTAATTTGTTTGTGCCTTGATTTACAAATTACATATTAACCAAAACACAGTTTTATTATTTGTTTGCTCAATCAAAACGAAACGTATTTATTTATTCTTCTCTCATCCCATAAAATGCGGTCCCCAAGCATTTTCCCTAACTAAAAAAAAAAAAAACATTTCCCATCTCTTCTCTCCATTTTTATTATCCACAAATAAAAATGTGCATGCATCCTTCCTTGTCTGTCCATATTGTCTGTCCATATCCAGTCCATTTCCAGAAATTTATGCCGCGCTTATCACTGGAACGCGTCAAAATTTATCACGACGGTCAATCTTTGCATTTCTCTTTTGCCGGCATTTTATTTTTATATTACGTGTGGCATTGGTGGTGGTGGTGGTGGTGGTGGATGAAAATGTGGATGGTGTAATGGAGAGTTTCGTAATAATCATAAAATAAAAAAATAAGTTCCAAAATGAGGGAGGGCTATTATCATTTTTTTTTGTTGCTGGCGATAACTTGATTTAAAAGGAGCAAGTGAGTTTTTATCTCTATTTTTTTTTTTTCGGACTGTGGATTTTCTGATAGAGATTTCAGAGGGTGAAGTTAGGAAAATGAGTTTTATTAAGAACTGAAAACAAGTGTTTAATGGCATGTGCACATTTTATGATTCGATTTCAGATTTTGGAGGAGCAAATAAAAATGAAAGACCAATAAAATATGTGTAGCCCTTAAGATCAAAATCACTGCTGGCATTAGAAATGTGTCAGTTCCGATTAAAACTAGATTTGGACCTTAAAAATCGATTGGTTTCAACCTGGAAAATCGTCGTTATTTAAAATCCAAAATTTATCAAATGAAATTCATGTGAACTGTAGCTTTATTTGACTTTTTCAACATCCGTGCACCAGAGAGTCAAAATTGACCTCAATAAATTTCGACACTTTTTGCGCGATAAGCAGCAAGGGAAAAAAGATCCTCGTATGGACTTCTAGAATAATCTGGAAAAAGTATCGTAATTTTAGGGAAGATGCAAAACATACACATAATTTATCCGGATGCTGGTGGATTTAAGAGGTTCGATTTTATCGTGTAGGAAGGGGATAAGTTTCTCTTTTTTTTGTTTAGGTTAAGGTGTCAGATTAAGAAAGATGCTACAGATAAACAGTTTCTGTTTATACGATGGCACCACATTGACTGCAAAAGGATAGGGGAATTTTAATTGACGAATTTGAATTGAATCGCTGTGTTTTCGTGAATAGGGCCTATAATTTTATGTGAATTATTTAAATCTTCAAAGTACGTTCGATTTCTTTTGAAAAATCGAAGGCTCATAAATTATACATTTAAATCCTTTCCAACTTCTCTATTCACCAACTCCCACTTTTAAATCCTAAAAGAAAAATTCGTTTAAAAATAGGGGAAAAAAAATCGTTTATCTTCCACCAACATTTAAGCCTTATTCACATTTTACATGTACAAAGACAAAGTGCAACAACACCAAAAACTATGCTTTAAACATCCAAAAAACTATGTTAGTAAATTGGCAAGAAATTTCTATGGCATTTTTTGTTTCATTTCGTGTCACGTGGAAAAGCTGCTATAAATGAAAAGTCATTTCCACTATACAATATAGAATTTATAATTTAATTTTCTATATTATAGTTCGTGGTGGTGGATGAGAAAATGTGTGCGCGCCCACCGCCAAATGATACTCGAAGACGAGATGGAACTCATTATTTTAAATTGCGGTTACAAAAAGAAATAGAAGAAAGAGAAGCAGGGAAGAAAAGGATGAGTATATAGGTAGAAAAAATATATCTAATAAAATTAAGTAAATAGAAAGAGAAAATTTAACTGTACTTTTAATTTTATAGCGAATAGCGTCGCAAATTGCTTGAATCATCCTGTATAGGTTACCGCAACTTTTATATAATTACAAGAAAAAAAAAGAAATTCTGGACAATTTCAATAAAGAAGATGGAAAGCACATTTTCGTTTTTTTTTTTTTTGAATGCTTAAAATGATTCTTTTCACTTCACTTTTTTCCCGTTTTCTCTTATTTTGTCTACTTAATGTTGGCGATCCTTTTTCCTTAATTAAAATTACATTTCCTTATTTATTTTTATTTTCGACGATTTTTTCTTATTCAGCGTCGTCAGTTGTTAAACTTATCTAATTTTCCACTTCTTGCTTTCATCTTGCTTATTTTTTTGTTTTTCATTAATAATTAGGTACTTCTCGTCCCTTCACCGAAATTAATAAGTAAATTACATCTATTACGTAATATGTACGTAATTCAGACTTTCAGGCACTTCAATTTTTTTCTTTTCTATCCTTGCAAGAAATAATTATTTCCTTATTCAAAAATAATTTCCTTAAAGTCAGACGTTAATGCAATTTTATTAAAAATGGGGGAGAACATTCTTTTATTTCAGAAATGAAGAGGATGGAAATTAGTAAGTAATTATAAATTATAATCGGACTATTAGAATTTCTAATTAAGAACAAGATGAGCTGATCACTTTTCAATCATAAAAATATAAAATTGATTTAGATTTTAAATTGGCACTTTGTTCCAATTACTTTAGCTCCACGAAAAAAAGATAAGTCAAAAATATTTTAACTTCTTTACACATTACTTATGTATGTAGCCGGCATACGCATGCGCATATTTAAAGTAAATTATAACCTAACCAAATGCTTCAGAAGCACTATACTTTTCAATATAATTTTCATTATTTAATTAATATTCAAAACAATCCAATCGCTATCAACACCGTCCAATAAATCTCCAAACCTCAAATCATTATTTCCACACTACTCCTATAGCACACAACAACTTTTAAATAAAAAACTCCCTTGACACATTGATTCTCTTTCTTTCATTTAATAGTTGACAGTTTTACAACCAGGACCTGTCAAATAGTGTGGTGATGGTGGAATTTCCAATTGGGTGCGACATTGTTCTTGTTCACACAGTTTAGTTTCACAAATGCTGACAATGCTACAAATATCCTTTTAGTTGTAATAGCCGAAGCAGCAGTAGTTTTAGTAATAGCACCATTCGACAAATTTTACAATACAATTCCTGTTGACGTCATCAGAATTGAATTACATCGTATTATATAGAATTACTCTCCAATTTTGTATCAAATACTATCGTGTGTAGAGTAGTTCGAACACGTTTGCACTGGCTCTAAATCTATATCGAATAACTTTCCCTCTCCCTCTTCTATATATATATATATGTCTACATACCTAGTAACTTCTTTAAATTCCATTCGATAGCCAAAATGTTCTACATATGCTCGTAACGTTTGATATTCGAAAAATGTGAGTCCGAAACATTCATGGTGCTTATATATATATATATAACTCCCTCTCGTTTATCATTGAACAATTTAATTGATTAAATTATATTATTAATGAAAATATAGGTCAATAGCAATATCAATAGAGCAACGGTATATACAAAATGTATATCATGCCTTGATAAATTATGAAAAATGAAACACCATCTAAATAGAAAAGTAGCTTACGATTCGAAACACGTTCATGCCTTCTCTTTTGAATGAATATTAATTATTAATGAATGTTTTAGAATTGTTTCAAAAGAGTTGTTTTGCAAAGTGGTGCACTATATAATGACCATATCATTAAAAATTGGGCTTTTACAAATGAAATGGGTATCGTACGTTAATAAAGTATGATAAACAAAAATGATATTAGGAGCTCTTGAAAAATTATACAACAAAATACGTAAATTGATGAACCTTCTTTTGCTTCTTCTTTTAAGGCTGTCAAAACGTCACCACCACCACCACCATCATGATCATCAGCAGCAGCTTTCAATAGAATCAAATTCCATTGAATCGAAACATAAAAATTACGACGAGATATAAAGTGTGGTGGCTGTCATTAATTATTACTAAATCCTTTTTCACATAATTAATTAATTACTATTGAAAGTTTAAAGTGTAGAGAGAGAGAGAGAAAAAGAGAGAAAGAAAAAGAAGTAGGAGTTCCGAAGAATTTCGCAAAGCGACAGTGATTGTTATCATTAAATGGAGAAAGTGGGAAAACTTGGGACACGATTAACTAAAACTGCTTGAAAAACTACGATTCTTAAAGAGTAGAAATAACGTGTAATTTTTGAGAATAAGAGACCGCGATTCCGTTCATTGAAATTTTGGATGACGTAACATGAGGTGAATCTATCAAAGGTATTTGATAGTTTGATTATCATACCCCCTCACAGATTCGCTTAATAGGGAACAGGTGCATTGAGCTTGTATTTACAAAATCCGACCAAATCGAACAATTGCCATCATATTTTCATTGCACATTTCGCCAATTCAATTTCAACCATCGCTCGTCATTTTTACCCTCGCAAAACTAATAATTTCCAGCTATTAAACACCAATTTCCATTTTCCAAATGAATATATTAATTTCCCTGTTGTTCATCAGCAATGACGACGTGTAACATCAAGACTGTTAGCGACTTATCGGAATTAGACACCCAAAGGAAGAAAGAGAGAGAGAGAGAGAGGGAGAGTCGCAATGAGAAAGGAGAGAAACTGGAAGTAATGAAATATTCTTGGAGAGTGTATTGTATTGTTGTTGTCCAATGAAATCCGCCCCTTTTCCCTTTATATATACTCTTAGGATCTCAATAGATGTAGTAAAATGTATAGTTCGTATTTAAAGAGGGTTTCCGGTTCTCCCGTTTAGGAAGAATGGAAATTTTGGTCTAATTAATTATTATTTGCTTTTGATACGATAGAGATTAGTTGGCTGAGTGAGTGAAAGAGAAAGGTGGAGAATAGTGAAAGAAATAGACTGGAAACTATTAAAGATGAAGTGCAGAATTGAAATAAGCAGATGACGAAACGAGACGGAGAGATAAGTAAGGAATGCAGAATAGTGGAAGAAGATGATGAAATTCGAAAGGTTTCAAAACTATTTGAAGTCTTGAAAGTGTTAAACTATGAAAACCATCCTCCGTATATTCCATTTTCTGCTTTAATTTTATTTTTCACCTCAAAAATAAGGGCCATCTCAACCCGTCACCGGGTTCGTCTCATTCGTTCTGATCCCCGCTTCCCGTACTCCTTTTCTAAACCATCAAAAATCCTCATCATTTCCTTTCACTCTTTAGGCGACTTTTTAATTAAATTCAATCTTAGCTAAGGACTACTGCTTCGACTGCTATCGCATTTTATCTTGTTCTTCTCCTTTTCTATTGCTTCTAAATGAACGACCTTACTGAGCAATTCGTATATTAATGCGAAGAAAGCTAGAACGAAAGATAGAAAGAAACAGAAAATAAAACAAAATAATGTAATGACATCGTGGATGAACAGTAGAGACTGATAAGAATTATTAGGATGACGTGGAATGGAAAGAAAATTGATAAAAATAAGAAAACGAAATGAAAGGTGAAGAACGAGAAATGAGGTAAAATCGAGTGAATTATAATAAAAAGAAAAGAGTTAAGCTGATTTGTTACTGCATCTTTATTTTCGCCTCCAAAGTGGAAAGGATGGAATTTTAAAATAGTCAGTCAATCAGAGTTGATTATAATGATTAAGATGGAAGACAGGGAAATGATTTTCCCAGCTAATGACTGACAAATCTGGTCGATTTCAACTTGATTCTCTGCAAATTGTGGTACTTTAGATTTCATAGGAAATCATCATTGTTATAATAGAAAAAAATAAATTCCTTAATTCGATGGTTTTTGCTCTTTTATACAGTTTTAGAAAACTAGATTGATTAAGAGATAAACACATAATTTAGAAACGAACACATAATTCCCAAAACGAACGAACGAAGGCTGTTCATTTTTTTTTTTTTTTTTTTTGGCTCATAAATTTAAGTGGTTCTCAACGGAATGGAAAAAATTTTATCCTGTTCTCCTACGCTCACCCTTCTAACAATAATCAGTAAAAATGGCAGAAAATAAATGACGGAGATAAGAACTGATCATAACTTTAACGATCCCTCCATTCCGTCATCGGAAAAAAAAGAGAAGACGAGCAATAATATATCGGTTATGTAATACATATTTCCTTCTACTATAACGGCTTTCCTTGCTTATTGTTATTATGAAAAGTTAAAGGAAATATGGGCTGGTTCTGCTTTATGTTGGTGCGTTGAAATGTAGTCGTGGAAGCAGAAGCGGGAGTGAGAAGATTACGAGAAGACAAATTTAATTTAACAGGGTGGCTAGAGGCAGGGGGAAAGGAAACGTGCTGTATAGGATATGATAAATTCTTTATACCATGGAAATTTATCAGGTACAAAATTTGGTGCTGAAGG
Source organism: Platypus cylindrus (assembly GCA_949748235.1). Classification (NCBI taxonomy): domain Eukaryota; kingdom Metazoa; phylum Arthropoda; class Insecta; order Coleoptera; family Curculionidae; genus Platypus; species Platypus cylindrus. Next base: position 7,543,625 of record OX456490.1, on the reverse strand, counting down.
GTGGCAATTTTATAGAAAACGTATATCATATTTTTTAAATTATGATAGATTGAGAAAAACATACATTTTAATTAAACCCAATAAAAAAAAATTAGACGATTATTTTTGCTTTTAACACCATCCTCATTTTCTACGCTTAATTTAATATCCTGTTATTTTTTTTTTATTATTATTTCAACCCCTTTTACTTAATACTTTTAAAACCTGAGGGATTTAGCGTCTCCTTTTCATTTTCGTCTTCTCCTTCACCCTTTTTCTTCGTTTGTTGTCGCCTCAGTAATTATGTGCTAATTAAATTCGAAATATAGAAAGCGATTTTCTCTCGTTTTGCCGAGGCTGTCGGCACCCTTGCCTGTCACTTTAAGACCCTATAACATTTTTCCCCTAAACTTGTCATCGCCACTCTTTCCGGATTTCTTCTACTTTAAGGATTTTCCGATTTTTAGTCAATACGAAAACCAGATTTTAACAGGTTGTGTTCGTTCTGCTTTTATCTCAATTGGGCAGATTTTTGAAATATCAATGTCAAAAGGGGTGATAATCCTTTTGATGAATTAATTAATTTGCCCAGGTTAATTTTACGCATTATTCTGGAATAAGTTAATAGTTTCCAGAAGGTTTAAAGTTGAGTAATTTAAAATTAAAGTGAATCGGATCTGAACGTTGAAATCCGTCCGCATACGCGGAAGGAAAATCGGGAAAACCTCGGTTGCCCGAGCCAGCAAGAAAATTCAAACCCCGTTGCTCTTTACGAAATTGATATTACTATTTATGAAGCTCTATGTTTAATTTCTTATATTAAAATTTATGATTCCGCCTTTTATGTAGTTTCAGAAATAGAAAACATGTTTCTACAAGTTACGATAACTGAATTAGAGCTTTTTCTTGCTTGCTAAGAACTAAATAGAAGACAAGATAGTGATTATTTCTTTAATGAAATATAGACGTAGACGAACAGTTATTTCAGTTTTCTATTCTCATTAAAATAGATAGATTTAATGTGAGAATCATATTTCTATAAGGAAATTTCGATAACGAAATAAATAGAATACCCACTTATTTTCAGTATGAATAGAATCCAAGCTACTAGATAAAAAGACATTACTATTCGCCTAAGCTATTCAGTTTATTCAATTCTCAGTTTCTATGGCAGTTTTAGTTTATTTCTTTAACTATTTGAATGAAGAGAAAAAGGATAATCAAAACTCCGTCACCGTAGCCGCCGTCGTTGCTTCACGACGCTACAGCTTTTTATTTCTATTTTTGGATGTTGTTCTTCTTCTTCTTCTGTTTTTATTTTTTGTTGTTGTTGGGTTTAGTTTTTCCTTTTTGTGCTAGAATAAAACTGCTTGACGTAAACATAAAACTTTACATTTCTGTATGGTCTTGACAGTTTCATTTCCTTCACTAAAGTTTCTTATTAGTTCAATGTAATCGGTAGATGGCGATGGTGCGGTTGATGGAACAGCGCAATGCAATTTAGTTGTCGTAAAAACATTGACAGTGCCGAAACTAGATACAGCTGTTTTCAGTATGTCGTAAAGAAAGTTTGATTCGCATAATCTTATGTCCATTGTTTTAATACATGACTGAATAAGAATTTATTCTTTATCGGCAAAGCCTTCCACAAGTAGTAAATTTGGCAAGTAAAAAATAGCGGCGAATTAATTGTTAATTGGTTTTACAGAATCGCACCTTCAGATCGAGAAATTAAAATAAATCCAAGTTTGCTTCCTAGTTATTATTTTTTTTTCGTTCTCGCTTTCTACCTCTGTTTCACCCCTCTCACTCTCTCTCACTTTACCTCTATAGTCAAATTAAGCGGCAAAATTTTACCCAAGTGTTCATTAAAGTAAACATCATGGAATATCCAAAGAGAAAGAGAGGGAGAGAGAGATAGAATTTTGAGCCACTAGAGACTGCCTCCTTTCCCTCTACAAACTCTCCATCTATACCTACTGCTCTAATTGAAACTCAATCCACTATGTTTCGATTTAACCACAATTTACATATATAAGTGAGACAAAGATAACAAATATGTAACTATAACAGAACATAACAGAAAGGGAGACAGAGATGTTGAGTGTTGCCACAATGAAATTAGCTACCAGTGACCAAGCAATGAAGACACTTGACTCTGGAGGCTCTGGTATAGAATACTTGTTTGGCACTTCAAAAAGATCATCATTATATATTTGACTAGAGCAATATATATGTATATAGAGAGAGAAAGAGAGGTGTGGAATGGATGAGAAGTTTATTAGAACAGAATATGGTATAAACCAGTAAATAGAATTAGGTTTTTAGAGTGATACTCCTGAAAATGGACTAACTAAATTTAATTTTATTCGATTCAATTTGACCCTATTAAGTGTGTGTGTGTGTGGCGGCGTCTATTTTGAAAATTTTACGTCAGCAAATTTTGGCGCCCATCGTGGGGCCGCCTTGGTCTAATAAAGAAGAGTACAAAAATACAATTTATTGCATTTCATTGATATCAATTAAATATATTTTTCTTTTTTTTTTAGTTATTAAACACATGAACCATTGTCAACAAATAAAAACTTAACCCTAAACGATAAATCATTTTGTCAACGCGCTCACATAACCATAAATACTTCTTCAACTAAACAAAAACCAATTATGTTATGCATAAAACAAACTATTCTCTTATTCCGAACTTGTGAAAGAATAAAAATAAATATAATGTTCTTCTTCTATTTCCATGGCAAACTGGACTTATACATACTACTACGTATTGTAGCAATAAAATCTCGATCTTTATTTTCCGATCTCCGACATACAGAGTATTCTGTGTACATATACAAACCAGTATACACTATACATATATATGTATATGTATTATTCATTGCTATAGCGATATATTTGCCAGTTGTAGAATGAAAGAAGTATTTAACGTTGAATACAATTTGAAACAAACAAAAAAAAAAAAAAACGTGAGTCAAGGAAATAAATAGTTTGTACATTTCCTATTTATGTTTTTTTTTTTTTTTTTGGTATTTATCGTGACTTGTGAGAAATATTTTGTGTTTTCACGAATTGTATGTGTGTGTCTATGTGGCTGGGTGTTTAAAAGCTTTTGTACAATTTATTTTGGAGGTTTTTGAAAATATTGCACCAATAAAACTAATTGACATTGGCAGCTATAAATTGACATTGACAGATATATTATGGTGTTGCGGGTGGATGAGAAATGCTGTTGAGAACTCATCCAAAAATGTGAGGGTGTTTGTTTGTTTATGGCATGTTAGCATGGAAAACACTGACTATGATTTTCATTTTCAATTATACCAAAAAGAAAATATTGAACGATATCTCAGCTTCGAGGAAAATTGAAAATAGAATTCGATAAACAAGAAAGGGTAATGTTTTTTCAAGTCCGATTGAAAAAGTTTTATTAACATATATCTTTCTATAGGCATTTTTCCATATGCCTAGGAAAACTTCGCGAAAAAAAAAAGTTATCTATCGATGGAACGATTCGGGAAGAAAGGTTAAGATAAATGACGCAGAAAAAAAACTCTCCTTTTGGAGCCTGATAAAGTCGGTTTTTTACACATAATTTCAAGCCAAGTTCGTTTTAAGAGTTATTTCTTTTTTTTTTATTATCAATATAAACCTTGCAGTCAAAGAAAAAATGAAACAGCAAATACAAAATCGGATACATAACCGATTTATTATTTTTATTTCTCCTGTTGTAACAGGCACATTCTCGATGTCAAAAAAGAAAGGAATAAATAAAAAAATACAAGAGGAAAAACACAGGAATGAAAAGGATAAAAAATACCGCAGATTTTCATTACTCGACAGATCGTGCTGTCACTAAATAAAAAAAAAAAATTCGAAACTTGCCAATTTTCGATTTGGATTAACGAGATTTTTCGTTTTTTGCCTTTCTTTCCCTGTCACTTTTCCATACTATATATATATGCTATTTTATTATTATTTTTGCTATTATTCCATTCTTTTTGTTTTTTTTTACTTTATGATCTGGCCGTCTAACTAAAATTTTTGATTTGATTAGAAGCAATAAAAAGCGCAAAAAGAAAAATAAATGGCTTTTGCCTCAACCGACAATCTGTCAGTCAGTTGTGAGTCAATCAATCAAAAAATATAATAGAATTCGAATTTTATTTCTTTATTCCTTTTTATTGCTTATCCCCTTTTTATTAGTATTTCTTTTTTCGTTTATTGGTTTTACAGGGCAAACTTTTTTTTTGGAGGAAAATTCTTATTTGTTATTGCTATTGATCTGTTCCATTTGATAACGTTTCAGGTTAGGCTTCGATACTTCCAGGACAGGAGGATAGAGTAAACGATCAAGTGGCAAAGTAAATAAATAAAAGGAAAGGAAAAAGGGAAGTATACAAGAAAACGAATGCGGAAGAAGAGAACTAAGGAGCAATTTCCGTCTGTCAACTTTTATTAGTCCTCGAAACAATACAACACACACCCTTTTCCGGAAAACGATTTGTGATTCACCGAACCTTGTTTTCACGACGAAAACGAAACGAAAAAGGTCCGGTTTTTTAAAGACAACTCTAAGAGAATAAAACATCTGCTCATGTTGATTTAGGTACTATTTTATATGGGTCCGGCTACGTGTGTTGCTGCTGCGAAGCAGTGAAACATAATGGGGGGATCGATGCATAATTAACAGGACAAAGGACAGAGGTCGATTTTATGAGATAAAGCCTGAATAGGAAGCAAATTACAAATGAATTAACAACACATAAATAAAACATGTCAATAAAAAGAAAATTAGGGTGAAAACAAATACAAAAATCCAATAAAGCAAACAGCAAATTAAGGGCTGAATGGAATGCATCCATGCTTCCTTGAACAATTTTTTTCTTTCTCTCTCCTCCCTTCTGAGAAAAAGAACTTGTAACAGCTCAATAATCTTAAGTGGTTATCAGAAGAAACAAATGTTTTTTTCTTGCTCTCTGTGTGCCGGAGAGGGTGGCACTGGCTGAATACATTGGGGAAAACTGAGGGAAATAATTTTTAAAAAATGATCTGTCACTTCTCTTTATTAAGGGTTGAAATATTGTATTTGGTTTGTTGGCAATTACTGATTAGTGAGATTAGTTTTGATGCGCTTCCATTTTTCCAAATGGAAAAAAAATCATTTTCTTTCATTATCTAAAATATGCATTCATTTTAAATCGACGGTATTTTGGAGGAGGAGTGGTTCTTTGTTTTTCTTGCTACTCATGGCCCCTCGACCTCACGTGACATGTAATAAAAAAAAAAAATCAAATGAATTTCGATGTTAGGCTCATGGAATTTCATTTATGTTTCAACATGTTTAATTTGAAAATTGTTTTTTTTATTGTGCCTCACTTCCCCACGAATCTCCTCACCACTACATGGACAATGAGAGGGAGAGAGAGTGAGAGAATGAGGTAAAAGCGGGTGGTAAAGAGGAGGCAGATACGTTTTGTAACGTTTTGTAATAATATCTATGTCAACATTACCTCGTTTTAAAAAAGTTAGGGGCCGTCTTTTTAATGTCAAGACTTTTTTAGAAACTGAGGGGATAAAAAGAAATTCTATTAAAATGAAAACGAGGGAGATAAATTTTAAAGCGTTTTCTTTTCCTGCTTGATTATTTATTTATGGTTGACTTTAATATGGGAATAATAAAATTAATTTAATGCGAAATTGAAAAATTTATGAGATAATTAAAAAATAAAATTCGCTCAAAAATCTCTACTAAAAAAATAACTAAAAATATATAAAATTGCCATAGAAAACTATAAAATAAATCGTATTATTAAATTTTAACTAGACCTAAAACTCACCTAAACTCCCCATTCCTTTCTCAAACTCCACTTAACCCTATTTAATAATTTAAAAAAAAAATCATTAAAAACCGAATATAATAATTCGTAAATCACAATTACAATTTTCAAAAAAAAAAAAAAAGTCAACGAAAATTTCCGAAAAAAAAAAACAAGAAAAATTCACTCGCGAAAAATGCAAAAACGAGAGACGGCAAATCTGTCCAATTCCAATAGCAAAACTATTTCGCAAATTTTCCACGATCCAATTCTGTTTCACTCATACACACGCGATGCAGCTGTGCGATGTTTAACGTCGCACTGTGGATGATGAAGAAGCAGCCAGAGGAACATGATGGAGAAAATGGAGAGAATTCGATGGATGGATCGCGAAAATTTTTGCGTAGTAGTAGACCGAGTTCATGGAATAGAGTAATATAATACACGTTATGTACGATGTATAGTAATAGTTTAGAGCTTAAAATAAGCTTAAAATATTTGTTTCTTAATTAACAGTGAAAAAGAAATGGCTTCTAAATCTGACAAGTAGATTATTCGACGATAACGGATCGGTTTCACGGTGAAAAGATTAAAAATGCGTGTTTCAATTTCATTGAATTTAATTGAAATTGTATAATATTGGCAACAGCGTGATTTAATTCTATGTTGTTATTACTATTTAATTTTGCTTTGTTTGTATTGAAAAATGATGGAAATATTTCTATTTGTTTATGCTAAATGAGTTTTTCATTGTTTTTTAAGATTGTTTGTTGTTTTTGTTAATTTTTGTTTTTTTTTTTTTGATTTTTAATTCAATATTGTTATTGTTGTTTTAGCGACTCAATTGAATGGAGAGAATTAAAAATGGAAAATAGATCTTTGTTGTTTTTTCGTATATTCTCTTTCCTTTTTTTTTTGTCGTTCTCCCATTTTTTTATTTTGTCTTTTATATGTACAAATAAAATAAATAAAATAGAAATTTAAATTCATTTGAAGATTTATGAACGCTTCTTTTATTTTATTATCTCATTTTTATCTATTGATTTTTTTCGTCAATATCTTTTTTATACTTTGTTTATTTCATCGTTGTTTTTTTTGTCAATACAGCTTTTTTATTCAACTTTTAAGACTGTATTGGCAATACAGCTTTTTTATTCAACTTTTAAGACTACCACTACTCCTACTATTATTATTGCCACCTATATTTCTTTTATTGCGCTTTTTTTTTTCACATCTTAAAATTGGATTTGTTTCACTATTCCCACTGACTTTGTTGTTGCCAATTTAATAATAAATATTTTTCTAGTTCACATAAACGCCGTCAACAGAAATCGACTTTTATTTGTTCCTTTTGTTGGTATCCTTTTGAAGGATGAAAGAGTTTCATTTCGGGTGTGTGAGAACAAAAAAAAAAAAAGGAGAAGAATAAAATTGTTAAAATTTATTGAATTTCTTCGAAAGAAATCGTGTGCGATAAGGTGTGTGAGCGGGGAAGTGTCAATAGAAATTCATTTTGTTACAATTGATTGATCGAGTAATATCAAAAGGGGAAAAAGGGATACGCTAGAAAAAGAACAAATAAAAAGAAATTCATTGCTATTATTTCAACACTTTTTTTTATTGTAATAATAGAACAATTATCCCTCTGCTAGAAGCAATTTGCTTTACTTATCTTTGGGAAAATAACAAAAGAAAAAAAAACGTTCTTTTATTATCCCAATTAAATTTAAATGATTGTAGTTTTTCAAACATTTCCCTGTCTACCTTTTAACAGAAAAACGTACATTTTTTTTTTCTCTCTTAATCATTAATAGCCATCGTTTGCTTAACACACAAAAAAATAAAGATAGAGATAGAGATAGACTTCGAAATAAAAAAGGGAAAATAAAACTTGGTACTGGAACTCAAGAGTAGGAAATGGAACTGAAACCAGTATAATAAAATTTTACACATTTTTCAGTCATTTATTTTTCATTTTATCTACATCGACATCATTAATCAAATTTGCATGTTGTAAAATGGAGAGGTAGAGGAGGGGATAGGGGACGGAAGAGGATTTATCCAGTTTCATAGTGCTTTTCTTTGTCGTCGTTTTTTCTTGCAATCTAAAAATAACATGTCAATTAATAAATAGTTTACGGATATTAATTTTTCCGCGACCATCATATAAATCTTAACAAAAACTTATCTTACCCATGAAACTTATCACATAGCAGATTATCGCCTGTCACTTCAGTTTCCTTCCATTATATAGGTATTCCCTATTTCGTTTACAAAAACACATACTAAGAGAACACTTTCCATAATCCATTTCATTCCTGCTTTCTTAAAACACTAAAAAATCACATTTTTATCATCTACATCGGAATATATACTTTATAGTTTTTATTGTTGTTCTAATTTTATGGATAACTTCCTCCTATAATAAACAAATAAATAAATGAATAAAATATTTATATAGTAAAAAACCAAAACGAAAAATTATTCACAAAATTCCATAGAGAGAAAGAGAGGCAGAATGAAAAGAAAGGCAAGGAAAAAAGGGAAAATCAAAAGTTGTTTGTCTTCTATTTTTCTATTTCCATTTCTTCTAGTAGTAGTTGTTTTTCACATCTTATTGGCGACACAGTAGCAAGAAGAAAAAATAGATTGCCAATTACGTAATATCTTCGCTCTTACTCTTACCCGATACTGTGCTAGCTTTTTCGATTTCACTCTCTAGTCTCGTGTGTTGACAGATTGATTCATTAATTTTGTTTCCTCTTTTTCTTTTTTTGTTTATATGTATCGTCCACGAGCAATCAGCGAGAGAGAGGGAGAAAGAGATGTAGAGAAATGGAGATTTGGAGGGTAGAAAATGTTCGAATTGGTGAGTGGTTAGTTTTTCCATGTTGTTGGTTCCACGTCAATCACATCATCGTTTTTTTCTTATGCAATCAAATCATTTCCAAAGGAAAAGGCAATTGGAAAAAGAAAACTAATAGGTTTGCTACTTTAAAGTTTTAATTGTCTAAAATCTTTTTGGAGTTAATTGTGATTTCCATTAAATTTTGGATAAAAAGAAAAATTAAATTTTGATGCTTTTGGTATGAAACTGTTTCCTTTTTTTTTTAGAGTTTAGTCAATTAGAATTTCGACTCGAGATGGAAGTCATCATCATGGAAAAACTGATCTCGAGAAATTATAGAAAATGACTAATGGCCATAATGGATGAGGCTAAGTTCCTATTAGATCCAGTTTTTTTTTTTTAATTTTCTCAATTTTAATTGAGTTAATTTATCAATTGCAATTTGACTATATATATTCCACAAAAACTTTTGCATTTTCCGGCCGATTGGTATGGAAATTTCTGCAATCTACCGCAAAAAATTGCTGGCAACTGGACTCATATCGATCATATGGATCATAATATTAAAAAAATCAAAATTCTTTCTGATTATAGGAAATAGTCACGAAAAGATGTTTAAATTATAATAACTTTGCTTCTATTCTAACTGGGTGTCCAACCAGTTTCTAACTTGTCAGACGCAGGCGTCTCTATCTGCGACAAGATCCGATTAGTTTATATAATTCGACTTTTGATTGTAACAAATTGCTCACTCTAAATAGTGAGTCTGCTTCGAAGCCTCAGATTTTATCAATTAATTAATGCTCAATTGACTAAAATTACTCTTACCTGCATCAAATTAAAGCACATAGCAATTAATGCCATGCCCAACATAAGGTACATTGAACAAAAAACGAATTTCAATTCCAAAATCTCATCGAATTCGCCCTGTCCATAAATTTTATCGCCTGGAACAAAATCTCCAAAACCAATTGTACTCAACGATATAAAACAAAAATATGACGCATCCAGAAATGACCATCCCGAATCGTATTCCCAATGAAAGAATAATATTGCACCACCACAAATATAACTGCATGGAGATAAAACACAAAAAAAAAATCGAAATTAATATCCAAAACTGAACGATTTTGTATATTAATCGGAATAATGAATCAGGTAATTATGTATTAACGAATACATAGAAAGCGTATTAAATAAATTATTAATAATTAGATTTTACTGTGTACTCGATGGTCTGGCTTATTATTCAATTAACAGTCATAATTAGATTAGTTTTATTTGTATTTTAATTACGAATTAAACAGGATAAAATCCGCTTTAATCTGCCATTTAATTATTAATAAAATAATTAAATTTTAACATGTTTTCATCTTCGACTTTTGCTAATTTGAATCGGTAAAAATTAGTTACGATTTAACCAAAAAAAATTTAAATTTTAATTAAAACTCACCCCACCATAATCATTAGGCAAACAGTGACAGGTACATTGACACTTTGTACATCATATGATACATTTGACAGCACTGATTGGTTCTCACTGTCATCCGTTGATTCATGACGATCTATCCGACCCATTTCAATACTACCCTGAAACAAAATAAAAAAGAATTTTATTATTTCACCTATTATTCAGAATACCATAAAGTATGATACACGTTTCCTTCAGAAATAAATTTATGAATAGTTTGTTTTTAATTTAATAAATTATGGCGCATGCTTCCTATTTGCTTTGAACGCGACTTTATATCTGTACGATACACATTTTCGAAAAAGTTAATTTAAAATTTATAAATTAGAAATAGCAAATTGTTCATAATTTTGTAACTATGACACACGTTTTATGTTTTTTTATCACATTTTGATACTGTACGATACACATTCGCTTTAAAGTCAAATTATTAAATAATAGTAGAATAAAAACCCACATGTGCTTTATCATAAATAAATAACTATTTCAACTTTCAACCTTCCAACAAAACAACAACAAGGATACAAGCTATTTCACCCCTCATCGTTATATTTTATAATCAAAGTAAAGCAACACGTAGCGGCAATAAGAACAAAATTTATTATAATATAAAATAAACCACGATTTTCGTTGCCACTATCGTGTCTGCCATGGTTAAAATAAAAACTTATATTGCGTCGTTAATATTAAAAACTACAAAAAAGAGAAACCGTACAAGGAATTACAGCGGGACTCAACAGAATTTGGTCAAATCTGCGCGAGCGAAAACAACTTTTGAGTTGTACGTTGTGAATCATGGAGATGAGTGAAAGAAATCTCACTTACCGACGAGTAATGTTTCTGTAGAGCTGCAACCTTAGATGAGAGTAAAGAAGGAAGGATTATGATGAGTTATATTGGTAGAAGGAGGATAGATGTTTCTAAGCGTATTTTAAAAGGGTAAGAAATATATAAGAAAGTTTTATTGCACAATAAATTAAAGATTTGTCCCATGGGAAAACAACCGCAGAAAAAAGAAACTCCTCGAAAGTTATTCGAATCTGGCAACTTCTCTGTCTTCCAAACGTTTCTCTTTCTCTCCCACTCAGTTTATCTTTCTCACTTTAGTAACACTTTTTATTTTCATTTTCGCTTCTATATTCATTTCCTTGTTGTGTCACTTCGAGACACGAACAACCACTATAAAAGAAGAGAGAGAGAGAAAAAAAAAACAAAAATGGAAGCTGGCAAAAAAATTGTGATACGACACGAAAATCGGCATGTTCCACACCATCCATCCATCCATCTATCCATTCACCCCAGCATGATTTTCTGTGGTAAAAGTGTATATGTGTGGTGGTAGGTGAAGAGTAACGAACGGGGTGGCAGTAAACGTGACAAAGGGGTCATTTTTCACTGACGACGGCATGACGCCGTCATCCAGAACTATGAGTAGCTACTGAGTGATATTTATTAAATAATAGGCAAGAAAAAAAGAAGAGGCACACAAGGAGCAAGAAGGGGAAGAAGAATGTCATGTAAATTTTTCAATGAGGAAAAATTGATAAATGAATGAATGCGTATTACTAAGAAAAGTTCATTCTTGCTTTTTGTTAGATAAATATCGTGTAGGCTTTTATTTTCTGAAGAAGGTGTAAGGAAAGATAGTGGCAAAGAAAAGCTATAGGCTTTAAAATGGAATAGAAGGGATGATATGAAAGTTGATAGGTTAGTGCTTTTTATGCTATTGTAAGGTGTAGGAACTGAGAAAGGGATGCAAACGAGCAAGAAACTTCGTCTTACGAGATACACATACAATTACTTTTAACTTAATAAAGCCAGTACAAATACCACTTACATTCGAAGAATTATCATTGCTGTTATCCGAATTGGATTCAACGCTCATTTGTTGGTCCCTTTGTATTCGTCTTTCAGCTCTTCGACGAGCTACCTAAACAACGACAACACAAATGAAAATGGATCAAGGCAGAGTAGGCTCACCAGATGGCGCCATGAAAAACTTCATCATTTTCGAGCGAATTTAAGCTTTAAACTTAAAATTCAGAAAATTTATTTAATAAATTAATGGGTTAATTTTTCGAGCAAATGTCGTTCATTGTGACACTTTGGATATAAATCAACTTTACTTACCCCTGGACACCATCGACATAAACAAAAATTGGCGTAGATCCATTTAAATGATTTTGCCATAACATCACCAATGTTTGATAAATACAGTAGAAACAATGGCATCCCAATAATAGCGTAAACTATACTGGCGATTTTTCCTTGAGGCGTGTGCGGCCAAATGTTTCCATAACCTAGAAAAAATGTTTATTACAATTTTCCGCCTTAAGTCAAATTAATTCAACGAAAGTTTCTAATGTAAATAACAACAAATCCTGTCGCAACAATTATGATTATTATTATTATTTACGATAATACCGTTTTTCTAACTCATTATTCTCTTTGAAGGCTTCAAATAATGTGTGGAAATAAAAGGGAAACGAAAGTGTGATTGAAAAAAAAAATAGATAAAATCCACTACGTATTAAACTTCCAAACAATATTTTTTGTCACTGCCGTTAAAACTAAATTTGCCTCATGGCAGTTTCCCATTTAATCTGATAACAAAATTAACTCAAATCTGATTTTAATGAGAGTCAGTCTGTCTCATCGACGATTTTTTTTTTTTTTTTGCCATGAATTTATTGATTTTTTATTACACATGTGTGTGCATGTATTCGGTAAATGAGAGAGAGGAGAGAAAAAACAAAATCAATCAATAGTTCTCATTAATACGTTTTTTTTTTGTGTTTTAGTGTAATGAGTGTAGGTTGTTAAGAGAAACCATTAAAAAAAAAAACAAAAAAAAAAGTAAATCCTTCAATATATATTTGTTTTTTGTTCTTGGCCTAGAAACGCCGGTATTTAAATTCACAAAACATTTATTTATAAGCGACCCTCTCCCTCCTAAGGAAAAAATAAACCAAATTTTTCCCTTTCAGGGAGCAGATTTTCCATGTCCTTCAGTATCTAACTAACTAAGCATAATTTGTACATTTTCTTTTTCCATCGTTTTATTGTCTTCTTTTCTCTTCATTCTTTATTCGTTTTTTTTTTATAAGAATATTTTCTATATTGGCTTAACTGAAAAGTTTCAATTCTTTGTCTTCTTACGCTTCTTCTTCATGGTTGTTACGATCGAGAAATGCAGCGTAGGCGGCTTAAGCTTAAGAGAACAAAAAAAAAACGAAGGGATAAGGATAACAGAGAAAAAAAGGGAAAGGAAATTGAGACAGGATAAGCCTTGCTGTCTCTGTCTGTGTGGTTTAAAATAATGCGAAACAAAACGTGGAGGATTTGTAATAATTTATTTATTTTCATATCACTTTTTCACTTGATACTGTTTAAAAATGGAAAAAAGTCTACAGGGTGAAGCATTTACATATATATTAAATTGTAAGTTAGGCACAACTACAAAATTAACCTATTCAGTGTATGTATAATTATTTTATATAAAGTCTTTTCAAGACTTCTCCATCATTTCCATTAATAGCGTCAGTGGAAGCGTCGAGTGCATTTTAATTTTAATTATAAAAGAATTTGTTTTTACTTTACTTTTTATTTACCTGCTACCCTCGTTTCCTCTATCTATACGGTAAGAAAGTATATTGATATTGAGCTGCTTTTTTACTATAGCGCTGCTTCCCCTCCCTTCGCCCACTATATTCAGTCAGCTAATGGCATGTCATGTAAGTCAATTAGAAGAATTGATTTCATTGGCGAAACTCGATACTCTAGCATTACATAAACAGTTTTAAGATTATATTCAAGTTCCATCTGTTATCAATACCATTGCACCATTTCCATATGTCAATGTCACATTAGTTACAAATAAAACTGTCAAGTGCCATTTTCTGTTTTGTAATGAAATAAATCACCACTTTTCCCATCCTTTATTTGCCTCTTCTTGTTTGCTAGCCTTTCATCTTCTATAGCTACACCCCTATCAATCTAACATCATCAGGAGACATCGTGGACATCCACCACCATCCCCTTCCGTTTACTTACTGTCTCTATTCTTGTTGGAGAAAGCGAGACACACACACACACACACACGCGTCCCTCTGCATTGCATTTCTCTCATTTCCCATTTTATAAACGTGACCCGGATTATCACTTAAAGTTACTAATAGCAAAGTTTCCTTTTCTCTCAATTAAAACAGTGTACAAAATACAGACGGTAAGATTGAAGTTTTTCTTGTTGAATGGATGAATGAACGAACGGGTGGATGGGTGTGATGGTGGAGGATGTTAAGATAGATGATGAAAAGTGTATCGTATTGTAATAATAAGAAAAGAGATCCGTCTATCATTTACCTATCTATCTATTTATCCATTACAGACAAAGATATTTGAAAAGTAATGTGCCTGAACGGGACCAAAGAGAGAGAGTGAAGGGAGAAATTGAGAAATGACTTTTTAAAATGAAAGTTTCTTTTTTTCGTTTTGGAAACAGTGATTTATTTTCCTCAAAGTGGATAAAACTCAGTTCATTTTTTATGATCGTATATTCATTCATTTATTCATTCATATTTGAGGTTATGTATGTATGTATTTAGGAAAGTATTCGAATCTTAAAAGATGGATTTGAATAGCAATATTTCTAATTTTATCGAAAGATTTTAAACAATTTTTCTATTTTCTATGTAACAATATATTTGTGCTTTTATTTACAGTTTTTCCGCTGCTTGCTACAACCGCCATATTATTATTTTCTCACATTACTTATCTTGGCAACACAAACCTACGCAATTTATTAAATTTATTTCGGCGTGTTTTTCTTCATTCGCATTTTGTTTCGTTTCCAGTTTTTCTGTGTCCGCACGGAAACAACAAATAAACACCGCACAAACAGTCATTTTTGGTGTTTCAACCATTATTGTACCATGTTTATTGTAAGTAAGTAATATTTATTTCAATCATGAACACCGTTTTAAATTATTATAATAATAAAATGTAATTTTACAGATAAGACAGTGAATAGAAGAGATAATAAAAATCTCCACGAACAGAAAATGAAGGACATTTGCATTTAATTAAATAGAAAATTGAAAAATTGAATAACATGAACAGCAGCAGGAGTTGAAATTAAAAAAATTAAATAATAAATGATCTATAAAAACGACAAAACCAGAAAATGGAAAATTTCAGCAATAATAAATTAATAATTTTATTAGTGAAACTTCTTCTTCAAAGTAGGCGGGCGGACAGGTCTTGAAGTGAGCCTTAATTCATACTAACAGATGGCGCTTGAGAAACTTTATTAAATTATCTTATTTGAAATTGAATTTTTCATTTCGAAAAATTATACGAAATCATCGTCTTTTATTTCAGAGATTTTTGTTTTATTTTCGAATATTTATTTTATTTTCAAATTTCACTTACATTCATAAAATTGAAATACAGGTAATATATATATGCGTAATATAATCGTAGTAGGCTCATAAATTTGCTGGAAAAGTCAATACTCGATTATTAATTTTGCAGTTTACATTCGTAGTTTTATTAAAGGATTTCCAGCCTACATGGACCATATTAAATAGCGAAATTTAGTATGTAATTTCCTGTGCTGTGTGCTGCATATATTTAAGTAGGTATTATAACAAAGCGGGCGCGAACGAGACGGAAAATAATATAGGAGAGAGGAGCACTGGATTATCAGAGAGTGAAAAGGAACGACGACAATAGAACAAAGAAACACATATGGCATGAAAAGATGAAACTTACGGTTAATATTAATTAAAAATTGAAAAATGAGAAAGTTTAATTTGCGATCAATATTTTTTATAATTAATCCAACAAAATTAATTTTTCTTTATAAATATTTATATACACATAAAAACCATATGTTAAATTTTAATGTTTTTTTTTTTTTCTATTTTAATAGCCACACTTACCGATAGTTGTAATAACAGTCAATGAATAAAGAAATGCACCGGCAAAACTCCAAGATTTCAAACCATCGACGTCATCGCTGCCATCATAACCTTTTCTTGTCAGATTTACAACAATCTGGAAAGTAGCCAATAGTCGAATTATACGGAATTTTACTTTAATAATGTCATTTTACCTTTTGAAAATGTAGCAATTCCTGATTAACTGCATCACGATATTGTTTCTCTTGTAAACTTAATTTATTTATTTCTAATGTTAAATTCCATAATTTTTTGGCTAAAAGTGTTCGATTTGCTATTGCATAAGAATGAACCAGTATCGGTTTTCCACGCTCCAATGATTGAATCATAAATGAACCGGCTATTGTGTATCCAATCTGAAATTATGACATATATATATATATATAGAGAGAGAGAGACTACTGTGGATTTAAGTCTGTATAACGCTACAAATGATATTTGCTCACTAGCACTCTCACTAAGAGACAAAATGAAGCTATAAATATTCTTGGAAGATTAACTGCAGATTTCATAATAAAACTTTAAATTTAAAATGCCTTTGGTATACGCTTAAATTTAAGATCGTATTATGAAACTGGGCGTAGGTCAATATTTAAATTTACCAGTAACTTACCACCAATCCAATAATACCAACATTACTAAATAAAAACGCAATAGAATTACGAATATATTCTTTGCATTTTTTAAACCATGGCCGCCTATAACGTCTAGAATCTTGTCTACGAACTGATCGTCTACGATCCATTTGTGTGTGTTAAATATATTAGTTTCTTCTTCTTCTTTATTTAGTTTGTATTTTGGTTAATTATATCTAATGTCTTTTAACTTTGTTTAAATATTATTATTATTAGCATCACAGTATTTTGATTAATTCCCAAAAAGATCGCCTAAATGTTGACTCCATTTTGGATTTCAGCTTGAAGGTCTGCGAAAAAAAAAAAAAGTTTAGTCAATTTTTTGTGTTGCTAATCTGCTGATTAGCGAGATGAAAATGGAAAAGGGGAAAACCTGCAGTGAAGTTGCTAATAATATTGTTTTAGGACACGGCGTTTGGAATTAGAAATTTGCGTAAAACATTTTCAAAAAAAAAATACAGACTTGTCTAGAATTTTTTGCATTTTCAAATGAGTATTTATTTAATAAAATGAAATAAACATCTCAAAAATTACGACGACCAACGACATTATACTCGCAAACCACCGTCCGACTCGTTTCGCTATATCATAGCTCGTCAGAGCTACCAGGGTGACCATCGACCACCTAACACCGCCAAAGTAAACTATATGGGCGCGAAATATCCTCTCATTTTTACAAATTTATCTGAGATGAGCATAACCTATTCATTGTAGATAAGCAGCAAGTTGTAATTAAGATATTTTCTACTTTGCATTTAGTTAATTTATAAACCGATGTAGAAATTCTCCATTATTGCATATGACATGATGATGGCCAATTTTCCAACACAACCTTCATGTATTTATCTCTTCCACGACGTGGGCACATGCAGAGTATGTAGAAAGAGAGAGAGAGAGAGAGAAAGGCTAGCAGATTGTCACCAATCTATATCATACACACAACACACGTTTTCCACGATCCAATCTCTCTTTGTAGATATACTATGTATGCCTCTCAGAGCATGTCTGCATTCACCGCCACCACTCTCTCACCACACCACCATCACCACTACCACGATTGCCAATACTCTTCATCTAAAAACCATTTTTGAAAAATTATCAATCTTAAACTTTTATGGCATCTTTTATACCCTGCAGCCCATAATATAAGAGTTTTCGTTATAATATTTATTATAATATACGTACGTTAGTATGCGCTTCACTTTAAAAATGATATTATTATATAAAATAAATGGTTGCATAATATATATTTATATTGCATATGGAAATTCATAGTGAAAATGTGACGCTATATTGTAATAGTTTTCTATTAAATTGCTGTAGGCATTTTAGTATAGGACATGGTAGATTGTGCTGCTTTGTTGGGCATTATAAAACAGGCTATTGACAGTTTCATTGTGACGATTTTGACTTGTAATTTTGCTCATGCGCCGTGCAGTTTTAAATACTCTTTAAACTCTACGTAGTTTTAATACAAATACAGAACTTGTGTGGCTCCTAAAATGAATAATTTCATTCAAATTACTTTTACGAAAATAAATAAAATAGAAATGAAGCAAAAACGTTTTATATAAATGAAAAGCGATCCATAATTTCACCTTTCATCTGCACACTCTTCCCTTCACTCCATTAAAAAAGCATCTTTTTATTTCTTATCATAATTTATTTAGATTTTATTTATCCTTTACTCTCATCGTTCGTTACGCTTCTTTTTCATTGCTGTACTTTTTTCTTCCCCGTTTTATTCACTCTTCCCACTCTTTTTTCTTTAATAACATCGCTTTATATCTTTCAAATAGAAAACGATTAAAAATGATTTGAGCGATGGTGGTTTTCATTTTACATAAATATTTATCTATTACATATATACAACATTATTATGATTTTTCATGATGTTATTGCAATCTTCTCTGTCGCACACTGCAACTTTGAGCTTCTGGTTTCAATATATGTTACATATAGTCGTCGTCCCGTTCGTTAATAAACCTTGACCTTTATATCCCTATAGATTAAACCTAAGCTAATGTAATATAACTCCACTTCACTGAATTGCATCTCTTCTCTCTGAATTCCCAACTACATTCCATCTCTTTCCCTTCTAATTACCCATGATTCCCTTTAATAATCTCAGCAATCAAATTGGATTAAATTTCTCATATTATGCTTGTTACTTCGTATACACGAGGATTCAAATTAAATTGGTTATGTTATGCCAAAAAATAACCATAATAAGATATCAAACTTTGATTTTCCCCCCCAGCCCCTAACGTATTCTGCATATATTATAAAGTATCTATATATATATATATATAAACCACAACTAATTAGCCACAGCAATCTTCAGGATTTTGAATTCATATATATATATATATATATACGTATAGATGTTCCAGTTCTCGATTCTCAAAGGGCCACCATTTTCCTAGTTAATTATTATTACTATTATTATTGAAGTCACTGAGCTGAAATAGGGCAAGAACTAATTCTGTATTCCAATCTTGTAGATATGTTTTAAAAGAACGAACTAGAGCTAATAAAGAAAACTAGATGAAAGTAATTTATTCGATTGAAGTGAATTATTAAAAAAAAACTTTTAATACACTGATTATTTTCTAAGAGAATCATTAGGTCACTAGGATGTCAGATAGGATTGGAAGATCCTTAGTGTGTGTAGATAACCTATATGATGAGCCGTAAGATTAACTCGATAAAATGTCCTCAAAACTGTTGAGAAGCAATTAGATTTTCTTTTTGTTTTCGGTTAAGATGACATCTATTGAATTACTTTATCATAAATTTTCTCGAAATTATCACTCGGCTTTCCCTCTTTTCACCTAGTTTCTTTCTCCCTACATCATTTCGTTTCTCCCCCTACAAAACCAAAAACACGACAAAAAGTGTAAAAGCAAATGTTCTAAACTATATAGAAATTCAACCCTTCCCGTTTTAAGTAGGATCGTAAAATTTGAATAGAAAATAGGACAAAATTTTAAGTGAAAATGAATAATTTTCCACTGTCAATGCAATTGAATATCCAGTGCAAAAGTTTCTAGATATTTTTGAAAGTTTTATCTCGTCAGAATTCTTTAATTTATTTAAATAATTTTTGAAGGCAATAATGAAAAATTGAAGAAGAGCATATTTTGAATCAGGCACAGAATATAATGACACAGAAATGCTATCAGAAACGTTGCGAGTTAACGGTAGACAATATAAAAAATCTGGAGCTAAAATTTGAGCTGATAAATTTGATAATTGTGTTATATTTCCTTATACTCAACATTTCACTTAAATAAAAATGTGAGTAGTTTCTTGTGTTCAATATCCATCTGAATATGGCAGATCTAAAATCAATAAAATTCCGCCTAGCGACCCATTTAGGTTCACATATTCTGTGCTAAAGCCAATGTCATCAATGCACTAACAAAATTTGCTACAACTTTTAACCTAAGACGCTACAAATTAGAAAATTTCAATTTTTACACGATATACATACGTATGGTAACTGTCACACCATCTGTCAAAACATAACCAATAAGAAAAAGTTTGACTAGAAAATCTGGAACGTTCCCAAACACTCGCAAACAAAAAAGTGTGAGTGAAACATATTTTCCTACTACCTCCTACTAATTCTTAACCTTTCTATCTCATTCTATCTCGTTTTATCGTTGCTTTTGTCTTGTTCTATATAACCTTTTTCTTCTTCTCGCCTTACAAAACGATTAAACTGCACTTTTCGTCTATTAAATAAACTTTATGCGAATCGAGTAAGGAAAAAGGAACCACGACGACGACATAGTTCGTCGACGTTGTCGTCGATTTTTTTTTTTATATCTTTTGTTGTGAAGGAGGTGGTGTCGGGACGCCAAAAACCTTTTCGTTGTTAGTTTGGAGGCGAGGAAAATTTACATATTTTCTAATACAATCGTAGATGGTTGTGTAGTTGAAGCTGCTGTTGCTGCATGCTGTTGGTTGTCCCTTAAGGGACACGAGACCTTATTTAAATCTGACAAGTATGTCGACAAAACCAGACGGTTAAATGCATATGGGAAATTTAGCTAAGAAACGTACATCTACCAGTACTACTTTCAAATCTATGCTAAATTTACACAGTGATTGATTATCAAATGTACAGGGCGATGCGCGCAAGTTTTTTTTCGCGCAGCAGTTTTCAACTGCTTATTTATTCAACTAAGCTCGTTCCCTACTGGGAATTTAATCAATTTCTCATGCTATACGTGTAAATACTAGCAGGGTGTATTATTTATATCTCATACTGCGTAATATTATTCGTTTTTAACAAGAACAAATATAATATTCCAGAGTATTAAATTTCACGCCATTTCTTTTATTTTCTTTTAACTTTTCTCGTTTTGTTTTCGCTTCTTTCGTTCGTCTTTTCTTATTTTCGATATATAATTGCATGAAATTGGAGGTTTCAACAAAAAAAGAAAACAAAAATGGCACAAGTAAATTATGTATTAGAAAATCATCAACCATTAAGCAATACATAGTAGTCAGTATTATTATTATTATTAATAACATCGTGTGCAACAAAACAGACATTTTTCGAAACACTTTTGCAACATGAAAATAGAATAATAATAATAATAAGTGGGAAACTGTTTGAGCAAATCATAATTTATAAATTGCAGAGAGTAGTTTTTCGGTGTGTAATGATATTGGAAAATGCAATTTCTTTTGTTATTTATAACTGTTACAAGTAAAATGGATATAAAGTATAGTAGAGCATTATTATTTATTTAGGCAATTTTAAGTTTTGATTAGATTCTCATTCTGTTCTTGTTGGTTTTCATTTTCATTGAAGTTTTCATTGCCAGAAAAAATAGTAGTAGGCCTCAACCCAAACAAATAAACCATTAAATGAAAAATATAAAAAAAAAATAGACGTGAATTTGATAATAACAGAAATACTATAATAAAATTACGTAAAAGACAAGCAGGCAATGAAAATTAAAGAAAATAATCAAACAATAAATTAATGATAATTAGCCGGTAAATGTGTATACAGAAGAGCAATTTGATGATCATTTTAAATGTAATATAATAGTGAAACAAACCACGCAAGATGGCGCCACATTTGCCATCTCTCGCTACTTCAGTATAAATTCCACAGAAAAATTACAAGATGTAAACCGTTATAAATGCTTATACATATATATATATATATATATATATATATATATATATATAATCAAATTAAATTAGCGTTTATTAAATTCTCCAACAATCCGGCCACAAGAAAACTAATATTTTCAAATGCATAATTCATTTGAATGTTAAATATTTAATAAGGAGTAAAATACCACCAAATTTAGAATTTATTAAACTGCAATAAAGCTGTGTTTACACTACTCTGCTACATATCGTCTGCTAGTGTTCTGTACCGGTGATATAATAATGGAAATTAATTATGCATAATGTTTAACTAGCTACTTGTCGTCTAGAGCAACTTTACGATAAATTATGTAAAGTTTGTTTTAGTCTTGAATGATATGTGGCAGAGGAGGGCATTTGAGGTAAAATTTGATTTTAATTTTTTATAAGCAAAACACTGAATTTATACTCACTTTTTTTTTATTTAATTAAAAAAAATAGTACTCACGTTTCAACACTAAATTTTCCCTACACATATACACGTACAAACACGTATAAACACACACTCGTACATACATATACAGACATAAAATTCACTTGAAAAAAAAAAAATAAATCGTTGCAACTAAATGTTTCGAAATCTGGAATAACTGGAATACTTGGAATGTTGTGTAGTGTCGAGATATAAAATCCCATTGGAACTGAACTGATTCTCTGGCACCAAGCAGTAAGTAGTAGAAAATAGAAAGTTGAAAATTAAAAAAAAATTATATATAAAATAAAACACACACACACACACACACACACATACATAATATGAAAATTAGAAAAACTATAAATATACATCGTCTCTCCTTTTCTCGTTCTATCCTGTTCTTTATTACTACTCTCTTTGTTGTGAATGTACTTAAAAATGAGTGGGCGAAGGTAGATCAAAAAAAAAATTTTTTCTGGCGCTTTACAGATTTTTGAAATGCAAATTAGACTTTTTTCTTCAAAGGCCAATGACTTAATATTTCATTTTTTGTTTATCCAACTGAAAAATATGTTCCGAAATTTTCATTTTAATAATCTGATAACGGATTTTCTAATCCCCTCTAATATATATTATATAATAATTATTTGGAGTTGTGTCTGTAAAATATTAATCCCTAATCGGTAACCAAAGTCCTGAGGATTAATGTTTTTTTACCCGAAACATATCTTGTACAGATTGAACAACATATATATATATATATATATATATATATATATAGAGAAACGCAAAAACATGTGATCTTACGTCATACTTAGCGAAAAAAGTATACCAACATTATAACTATGATTTAGAGAAATTTGTTTACATTAAATTAATGTAAAATTTGATGTGTTCAAATTGGTATTGAAATGCAGCGCCAACAGATTAAATATTTTTGCTTGGTCGTTCAGGATTTGTTTAATATTTAATAATATGAATTAATTTTACTTAAATCATTTCGTAGAAGTGATTTAAGTAAAAAAATTTTTACTTTTGCTATTTTCTTGGCAGATTTAATTTGATTTTTCATTTAACAGTAATTCTAGTAGCGTTTCAATTGAAAGTATAGTTGTCTCTGTTGTATACACATAAAAATCGAAAAAACAACTCACCAGTATAGTCAGTTGAGTACGTTAAACATATCGAATTAAAAGAATTAAAGTAAACATTTGTTTATGCTCATTTATATTTACGATATTAAGCATTTTTAAATAAATCTTCACCAATTGTATTTATTATTTAAAACAATTACCATAATTGAACAATTCTAAAAATAAAATAGATTAAAATATTAATACAATTTCAAGAATAATATTGACAACGTTGCACTAGAATTATGTCTTAATAATTGTGACGTAAGATCACATCCTTTGGTGCTTTGGAATGTAACATTGTATGTGGTATTTAATCTCTTTTTCGAATAATCCAGTTAAAATCAACGTTTTGCAATAATAATACTAATAATAATGATAATAATAACAATAATAGTAATTCCCATTGTGTTGTGATTTATTAAAGAAAATACGGCTTCCAATTTGTACTTAGTTTTAGTATTAGAATTTAGCAGTAGAGTATATAGTTGTGGTGTATCTTTCATTTCCTTACTACCGCCCTTTTTCTCTTTGTTTCCCTTCATTCATCGTTACCACTCCATCTACTAATATAACGACGAGAGAAAGAAGCAAGACGAAGAAGAAAAAGAAGAAGAAGAAGAAAATCGGTTCAGTCCAATACGAATTAGCTATTGATGGAAAAAGATAAGGATTGATTACCTTGAAAATGGCTTCGAAGCTTTTCTCAATTTACGAGACCTCCTCCTTCACTTCTTCCACCTCCTCATCCTTCTATTACATTTCCACGACAGGGAGAAAAAATATAAAGATTTAGAATCGATATACTTCTAGTGGTGGTGGTTGTGTATTAATATTGTGGTTAAACAAACAACCCTTATACTAAAGAATTAAACATGTTGTAGGATTATTTTCATTTCTGTATTAATTTCATAAAGCATTATAGCTGCCAAGTTTTTCTACCCCTCTGTATTCGTCATAACTAATTATATTCATTATGAAAATGTAAAAATAAACAAAAAAAGAAAGAACACATTGACCTTCAGGGCCAGATTTATTTAGCCAAGGTAATGCTCGCCAATTTCCACCTACTCTCTTTATTATTATGCTTTTTTTTGCTACCAGTTCAAACGACCTTATTCTGATTTAATTTCTTCTTAAATCTACGATTTTTTTCTTTATAGTTTGTTTATAATAGAATCATTTATTGAAATGATTTATTCTAACACTTTTTTATATATATATATATTTATTTTAACTAGATAAACATTATTGATATAAATTTATTACAAAAACAATTCGATAATTTATGATAAACAACACATTAATTTCAATCTAATCAATCATCATCTTCGGAATCATCTGATTCCGATTTAATAATTCCTAATGTTTTTGCCACTCTCTTGACTTTATATATCACTTCTTCTTGCACTAAATTGAAGCTCATTGCCAGCAATGAGATGCCAAATAATAGATAGAGAGAACACAATGCTATACTGACTGTGGCGTGATATCTGTAGAGAAATCGATGACATCAATCATTTGTCATAGTTGTCATACAATGACATATGACAATGCATTTAACCTTACTTATCTTGACTGACGCCTTTTGCTGGCACCAAATCACCAAATCCAATTGTAGTCAATGTAATGAAACAGAAATAGGCTGAGTCCAAATAATCCCAACCTTCCCATGATTTAAATAAATACGCTCCAGCTGAAATTATTTGTCTTATAATTTTAATGAATCTGCGCATAACTTTGCATATATAGCAACCTAAAATATAGCTAACAACCAACAGAACACACAACCAAATTGGTACGGGTTTCGATTTCTCTCTACCACTTGATTCATAATACGTTGATGATCCACCATAATCTTCATATTCATCTGAATCAGGATCGTCCAGATATTTATTGCGATGCCCGTAACCGAGGGGAGTCATCATTTTCGGACTTGGATTTGCTGAAAATAGAAAAAAAATCAAACTAGAACTTTATTTAGTCGAGATACACATTTTACGTAGAGGCGACTTGGATCTGGCTCTTTTCGGTTTGATTTTTTTACGATTCTTCGATTCAAAATGTCGCTCATCATCGCGATCCTCATTATCTGTGGATTCAGGTGTTTCATTTTTTGGAATTTGTAGAAAATTTGATGCGGTTTTCGGCATAGAAACTGCCCGTCTGGCTGCAATAAATTGGGCGCCAATTAGTTAGCTGTTGGAGAATGATTTGTTAGAAATCTACAGAATTAATTGTGATGATTGGCTAGGGATCAATCTTAAACAAACGCAGGAATAGTGTGCATTAACTGTTAGAAATGCAGAACAAGAGGGTCATATGTTGACACAAAAAAAAAAAAAAGGGGGGGGAACTGCTCGAAAACAGTTTACCTGCTGGTAACATTTTATCATATTTTTCGGTACCCCTGAGCGTGATACCTATACGACAACGATACAGAATTCATAATAATTCCAAAGAAAACCCTCGGACCCTTAATTTCCTCCCAACTATTCATACCTGGAATATTATTGGCGATTCTCTCATTTCGACCAATAACATACTTATTACACAGAATTGGAGTGTTGGCCAGCAAACTAGGATCAACGCTGATTTCCTTCTCCATTTTAGAACTGGCCAATTTCCTTCTGTCCAGTGAACCACCCCTTTCAGCTAACTGTTGAACACGTTGATTTTTCTGACGGCGTGCTTGAACAGCAGTTTCCGAAAATCGATTGGCCCGATTGATAACGACACTGGAACCACGACGTTGGAGTTGTTGTTGTCTTGGTTTTGATTGGCTATAATCGTTTGGGTACCTTTACAAATCCAGTGTTAAGTCTACCGTTAGAATGTGCAATGACATAATTTACCTTAATTCGGTATCGGAATGATAATTTGGAGTTGCATCTGATATCCCATAGCCACTATCAGCTGATCGACCTGATGTTCTATTCGGTCGACGAAATGAAGCTGCTGATCTACTGCGAATTCTCGAACTACAATTGATAATTCAACAAATTGTCACTCGAGTCTTTTCCCAATAAAATCTTACTCGTTTCTAGATGTATTGGCCACCCTAAAAGATCTGCCACGTTGCCGTTTCCTCGTTGGTTTCTTTTGGCAAACATAGCAACACACACGCCAGTAGAGGAATCGAAATGATGTTGCCATTATGTCACCGATATTCGATAGGCACAGTAGCATTAATGGTATGCCTAGGATTGCATAGAAAATCGTTACCACTTTACCCCAGTTGGTTTTTGGAGTGATGTGACCATAACCTGAAATTATATGTAGGCCATGCTTTAGATCTAGTGTACGCATAGCTTTAACTATTTTCCTATTATAGGATATGGCCTTAAAATGGAGCGATGGAAGGTTTCAAGAATCCGGAAAATGAAGATGATATATGTAATTATATAGTTATTACGTGTCTGTGTGTTGTTAGCATGTTATCCCACGCATTAGGATTATTAATTCAATAAATACTTAATAGATACTCGTTTGTTGTTGGTCAATTTGTCGACATTGACCGACATACAAATACAAAAAATAAAAGCCAGTAAAAAATCCAAGATCAAATCATATTTTTTTTTGTTAATTTTCAGCTCGCCAATTTTGTCCGTGTTTGTTTAAATGATAAATTAATGACGGTCAATTTCTCATCATCAGCATCGGATTATTATCATTTGATTAATACGTCGACGGCCGTCCGATCTTTTTTTTTTTTTTTGCTAGGTTTTGTTTTTGGTCGGATGTCAACTAAGGGATTGACATCCGACAGATAATTCCGATATTGTAAATTTTAATTGGAGGATGAAAAAGGATAATGGAAGGTCTATTGTTTCATTATATACAGTCATATACTTTGTAAATGATGCAGGGTTGAATGATGATGTTGAAATTTGATAAATTGAATAGAGCGAATAAAGGGACAGGTTAAGTATAGAGCTTAATTGGGATTATCAAAAAGGAGATGATCTGTAATAAAGAAACTGATGACAATAAACAATTACGAAAATATAATTGTGAAATTTACAATTATATTTAAATAAAAACAAAACAGCAATCAAAAATTTTAATTATACATATGATAATTAACATTTCCACTATACGACTATTAATTGATTAATCAATTGAAATAAAACCAATTAAAAATTAACCCATAGAGAATGACAAACAAATATTGAATACAAAATTTTCAAAAGATTTCCCAGAAATCAGTTTCACTGTGTGTATATGGAAAATCCCGATTAAAATAAAAATAATAAAAAAAAAAAAAAAAATCACGTCCGATTCAAGATCATATCCCAAGGTGGGTACTTGTTTGTAATAATTATATATGTAGGTACCCTATACCGTCCAAACGCAGTGGTTTTTATTAATGGTACTACAATAGTACTACTTACTATTTCCTCCTCTTGACCCCCGCTATGTCACCCACTAATTTCGACTTCCACCAAATCTAGCCTACTCTGCAATATATATTGGCTTCGGGGTATTATGCAAGATACTTTTATTATTTAGCGATCGATGCATTCAGTGGTTCCATTAACCACTCGATATCAATTTTTAGTAGTATATACATAGTATATACTAGTAACAGTAGTAACCTAGTGACATTTAATATTTTGAGTATATCGTGCGAGCAATTATTAATAATAAATTATAATGGCATTTGTATCAGGTGAGTCAGGAGGATTTAATTGCTTTTAATCTCTATCTAATCGTAAATGTAGGTACCGATTATGTAAATTTTAATTGATTCTTTATATAATAACACCGATTTTGTAAGAGCTGGTATGAAGAAAATAAATTTCCTAAAAGAATGTAGAACAATACATAATAAAAAGCACCGAATGATAATTTAAAATTAGTCGAGCATTACTAATATACGGTGTTCATTTTTATTAAAGAATTCTTACGCTATCATTTCTATTCTGGCTTCATAAATTAGTACACTAATTTCCTCATAAACCCCTGATGTTCCCACTCCTTCCCAAACACTTTTAATTATGTGATTTTTCAGTTTTCCTTTTTGCACTTCTCGCCATCGCTACAGCGGATAAAGACGACACAAAATGGAGATGGAAATCGAATAGCCGTCATGGAAATCCAGAAGCTCGTAGTTTCAATGATGAAGGACCATTCCAAAACTCGTATGTTAAGAGCATTCAAGTTTCGAATTGAATAATTAACGAAATAATTTCTCGTAAAAAGTTACCCAGGTTTCCAAAACAATCAACAACAACCGAATAATAGATATTATCCGGATGGTGCGGAAGTGGGTTATGGCAGACCGGGTGCAGTCAGCCAGGAAACGATACCAATTTATGAGAATCGACCATCGTCATCTGGTGCCGGATTTTTACCTAATGATAGGTAATAAAATGATATATTATACACCCCCTGTATGGTATATAGCGGTGTACATAATTTGCTAAAATGAATATCTCTACTTCTTGGCGATATTCGATATAAATAACAGATCTCTAGTTACCTTGAGCAATCCTTCGGTTGTTGATAATTCTTTTATCAATAAACTTATTAAAAATAAGTTTATTTTGCCCACTAAATAATGTCACTCATATGAATTAGACCTCATGGTATTTATACTGGTGCTAATAACCGACCCACATATGGCAACACCCAAGGTCCCTATTTACCCGAATCTCAACAACAAAATCCAGGCATTCTAACCGGACCAGTACCATCCTGGGTTAAAGAAGGACCAGTAAAACAATTCGATAAATGCAAATGCACGGAGAAATTTAATTGTAATACACCTGGAATATCCTATGTAAGTGCCACTGTTTAGGATTGCATCTTTTCCATTAAAATCAATTAATTTGTATAGGGCCATTGTGATGTTGGTAAACAATACTGTTGTTATTCAACTAATAGACATAATACCGGTGGTCCAGTTCCAAGTAGGCCAGTACATTCCATCGAAAACGGGATACTAGTCGGTCCTGGTGGACCAGTTGACCCAATACCCGGTGTGAACGCCTTCTCAAGGCCACCGCAGAAATTTGGTGTCGAAGGAGGATTCTATCGACCGACAGGTTTCAGAGGTATGTACGTTCAGATAGCGACTGTTGATTGATTTTAACCGTATTTTTGACTAGCGTCAATAGATGTCGCATATGCAATCGCTACGTGAAATTAATTCGTGATCAGAATCCACTTGTGACTAAGTTGATATTTTTAGGTCAAAATGAATATTCACCAGATTTAGGTGTGTTAGTTGGTCCAGGAGGACCTCGCGGAGGTGGCAGAGGTGGCTCCAATGGGCCGCAATACGGTCTGGGACGTTCAGCGGATGCGGGATCCAATAAGAAGCTGCGATAGAATTTTGATATATTTTTTTTTTGTTTATGTCAGTTTGAGCCAAAGGATTTGTTATAGATTGCTTAGAATTTATTTTAATGCAATAATCATAGATTGTCTAAGAATAATGTGTAATATACATTATATATTTGTATTGCACAAACTGCAAACTCCCCAAATTGGTTGGAGATTGATGTGCCAATAAATTAATTATTGTTTTTAGCCTTACCAATAGTTGTAATAACAACAATTGAATAAAATAATGCTCCAGCTCTTGTCCATTGTACTTTCTTTGGATCCTCTTCACCATCCCAACCATCTTTTGCCATTGCTTTTAATAGGGAATTTTCAAATTCTTTCAAATATTGTAGTGCACCAATTGTAAAGTTCTCTTCTTGTAAAACTTTCATATCGTGTCGCGTAAAATTCCATAAATGGAACGTTGTATTATCACGTATGTGACGTATACTTCTTTTCACTTCAATTTCATGTTCGACTTCTAATGCTTCAAATGTTACTGCACCCAAATAACAATACGAAATCACCATTGAAATTAATGTTACATGCGAAAATATACAGGTGATTGTTTTCCAACTGTAACGCAGGAAATTTGAACAACATGTTGGTTTTTCTAGATCCAGTGATTCTGGATCGGAACGACGAAAAGACATTGACGACGAGACGTTTTTTCTGTTTTTTTTTTTTTTTTATTTAATGCTAATCATTTTATTTTGAGTTTAAATTTAATGTTCAGTCGTCGCTGCTTCGCACGTTGAAAAGTTTCAAACTTTACTGAAATATTCGATTCGTTTATTTTTAAAAATAAATTTTCAATGGCCGGTAAAATGTTGTTAAAGTGTTACGTAAATAGATTCTGCTACTCTAGTCTCTCTACTCCTGCACATACATACATACACAATTACACATAGGGAGGTACAGATGTATATAATGTATAAAATTTTACGATTATGTTTTTGCTAATAAAAATTAATTTCAATAAAACAAATACTTAAAATTGACATTTATTGAATCTATATCCATTAAACTAGCCGAATCAATGACGTTTCTATTCATTTACAAATTCGATTCACTTATGCATAAATCGATCTATAAGAGCTACTTATCGTTTTCAATGCTGGTTTTTATCTTTCGAAAATAATCTCTCGAAATCCGTGTCATCTGTGTCAACCTTATTACTATCAGTTTTAAATAAATCGGAAAATCCCAATCGCGAACTTAAACCACCACCACCACCATCTACACCATTAATTTCTTCAATTTTTGCTGCCTTGTCTTCAGTTTTCAGCTGAACCACTAATGAACTACCATTGTGGAAATTCGTCATATTCGAATTGGTATTTTCTATATTCATTCGTGGCTGAATTAATTTAGTCCAATTTAATGATTCCCTACTATCAACATCGATTATTTGTTGATAAGTTGTGATGGAGCTATTTGTACTAGATGGTCTCGGCGATGTCGACGGATGTGACTGATTCCGGCTAATTGGAACGAAATTCTCACGATTGACGTTAGCCAAGAGTAAAGCTAAACCTAGAAGCACTTTTAGAAAAATTGTGCAAAACTATGGCGGTGTTTGGACTTACCATTTTGGGCTATTCTATGATTTAGTAGATGGAAACTAAGTACATCGGAAACAATAAAAAACTGAATAAAAACATAAACGATCAAAAGCTTCATGATCGTTACTGATATTGAAAGAAAAATTTAGCGACTGAAATATTTTTGCCGGTAAAATACGTATCGCTACGTTAGAAAAAATAATATAAATATTTGCTGCTTAATAATAATTTGTTTCTCCATTTTCTAATGTCTAATTACGTTAATTATTATTAATAAATATTGAATAATAAACTTTGAGTCGTTTAGTTAATTATAAATGACGTGAAAATTAAATTTCCTGGAGGTAATTAATTAATAAAATATGTAATTGATGATCGTTGTGTTTTTGTATAATTTTTTAAAGATTTGCACATAAATGGGCATGAAAAGTAAAAAAAATGCAACAAAGGATCATTTAAACTCACTTATAGATATTCCATATAACAATTTTACTATTATAGTTTTCTTTATATATTTAAATTTCGCTTTTTTTTATATACAAATTGAGCCTCATATTTGAAATTGTTTTTTTCACATGGATACTTTTATACTATCTATACAAAAACGCAAAACGATGTGATCCTACGTCATACTTAGTGAAAAACAGTATACCAACATTATAACTATGATTTAGATAAATTTGTCTACATTAAACCAATGTAAAATTTGATGTGTATCGGTATTGAAATGCAGTTCTAGAAGAGTAAATAATTTTTATTGTATTGATTTGTTTTGTAATGATTTTTTATTTAAATGTAATTATAATAGCGTCTGAATTAAAAGTATAACTGTCTCTGTTGTATACAAGTAAAAAGCGAGACAAAAACTCATCAATTTTTTCAGTTGATTACGTTAAACATATCGAATTAAAAAAATTAAAGTAAGCATTTGTTTGTCTTCGTTTATACTTTATAAACATTATTTTTCAATAAATCTTAAACAATTCTAAATAAAATCGATTAAATTATCAATAAAATTCTAAAAAGTGCTGACAATGTTGCACAAAAACTATGACTTAATAACTGTGACGTAAGATCACATCCTTTCACGCTTTAGAATATGTATATACTATTATTATTCTACATACAGCTAACTAAAGACCTAATTTCATGGAATAAAAAACATTATATCATGTTAATACATAATAATTATTATAATAATGCCTATATACTTATTTTGATTTTAAATGTAATTTTAATTCAAATGTACAGTTTATATAAATTAATTACTAATAATTAATTATTGGTCCCAGAGTAAAATAAATGTTCTACTAAGAAATGTAAACTACCCTATATTAGTCTTATTATATGTATTCGTTATCATTAAATATACATTAATAATAATAATGACTTTCACATAATTAATAATTACTATTATTAATAAAAACATTATTATGATTAATGATTGATTCTATTTTAACTCAGACTCATTTACACAGAACAGAACAAGTGCTTTGAACAATTGATTCTGCCGTTATAAATATTGTTATAAGAATCAACAGTCCAGTTCTGGGACACCCTGTATATTACATATTTATATATACATTATTATATATTTAATATCGTTTGTATTTTAGATGTTGAATTACTCGATCAGGATATGGAAAACAGTTAAAAATATCTAAGAATGCTTGAAAATAATTTAAGCAATACCAACTACAGTGTTGAGTTTAATATTTAGTTAAATATGTAACATTATTTGTTTGGAAAACATGATTTAGGAAAATGACTGATGAGGGATATTTGATTGATTCGAAACATATTCAATGAAAAAATAAAGCAATTGTTTATCTAATAGCCACACATCCCGATCGAGTGATCCATTTACCTAAAACGTTCTAGTCTTACATAAACAAACATGTACGGCTTATCAAGACAGTACTATCAAATATATTTTGAGCAATTAATCGATGAAGCTTCGGAACACAATCACTTTTATGCGCAAATACTTAAACTTCTCCATCAGCATCGATATCTGGATAATCAATCAGTGAATATGTTTCCCTTCTGGATATAAATCTAAAATTCTTTATTTTAGCAAAATGCCAAATAACTATTACGATTGATCTGTTCATAAATTACCTATTTGGTGCAATCAATAGATTATTCCTTCTAAAATTCTTCACACCAACTTCAATTGCTTTTTTCGTAAACATAATCGATTTGTATGCGTTAACAAAAACTCCAATTATTAGACAAGTGCCTAATATAATAAAGCTATAGGTCATTAGAGGGCATGCCACGTCAGCGAACGTTGTTGCTAAATACATCCAACGACGTATTGGAGGTGGTAATTCGTCTATTCCCTAAAAATGAAATATTTGTCGATAATGGTGCCTGTTCAAAAAGCATCTTGATTCACAAACAACAAAAATTCTAAATTTACCTCTTCCAGCCACATAACGGGAAACATGATACTACGAAAGCCCTTTACTGCAGAAATAGATGGCGCTGTCTGTACTCGTACATTTAATTGAACACGAACTTTTCCTTCAACCGGCACTCCCAATTTCTAGATAAATATAATAAAGTAATAAAATAAATGGATAAAAAATAAATAAAAAACTAACTTTCAAATAGAGTTTATTTAATATTGTTTGTTATTATTGTATTGTTCATATAAATAATGTGTCTGAGTTTCTTAAATTGCAACTAATTTAACACAAACTCACCGGTTGAACTTTGAAATACGATTCGTGTTGGTAGCGATCCGGTTTCAATCCTTCCACTTCTTTAATTAATGCTGGATCAGCATCAAGAAAATGTGGAAACGATAAATAAACTGGAGCATCTACAAATAGAAGTTTACGATTAGTACTACTGGAATTTCTGCATATTTTTCGAACTCACCAAATTGACATGGACTGATATTTTGTAGACCTTTCGGAGGACAGTATTCATTGCCAGGACAAAAACATTTATTATCTGGATTTTTATCGATTGGATCAAATATATCTTTTGTCGATGTATAGAGATCAGCTGGAATACCTGAAGCAACAAAAATATATATGCATTATTTATGCAAATCTAGCATTCAGTATATATGGTATAAAGCACCTTGTTTCATAACCGATTTTCGATATCGTAATGGAAATGTACGGCACAAATCCTTATCATACACATGTATTATGTCACGTTTTGTATAATAACGTGGTGGAAAGAATGAACCTTCACTGGCTGTCAGATCATTACATGGAGCGTCCTTCCAGTATGGCAACGTATTTTTTCCATTAATATTCGCTAAAAGACCGAATTTGTCCATTCCATTTTCGCCTGTATGAATATTATGCACTTCCGCTAATGTACCATTTCTCTGGAAATTAAATTCATTTGTCAAATTATCACATTCAAATTTGAATTGTATAGTTTTTTAAGAGTTTAAAAAAAGTAAATTACATACAGTAATTAATAAACCCATTTTATTTGCTGGTCGTTTCCTTTTTGGATAAAATTGATGCGCTAAAGAAACCAATCCGTCATCGTATCCGAAAACCAACTCGTCAGCTGTCACATTAACAAACGGTTTCGCTGAACCCATTGTTAATATAAGAGAAATTGTTTTCTGGACAAACCATCCAAGACTATTCGATAGTGATGAGAGGGTCTAGAAGAGAAAATGAAAATTTGCCTGCTTAACTCTGAGTCTTTAAAAGTATCAGTTATCTAACTTATTATTTTTAACTAATTAGGGATTTCATTTAAATTTGTAAATGAAATGTGACAGGTTAACACTTACAAGTAATGGTATGTTTGGTACGGTAATTCTATTATTTCGATCGATACTTAATTCAGGTACAAATTTTAAAATTTTCTTATGCTGATATGAAACGGTTCCATTGTCATGGAATTTTATATTGACTTTTTCCATATCTTCCCTGAAAATTATAGGAAAAAGAATAAAAAATAGCAAATTCTTATTTCTTAATGAATTGTGAATTAAAACAAAAATATTAATTATAATATTATAATTAATTAAATATTTAATATATATTATACATTCTACACGTATAAAATTCTCTATTCTACGACAATTCATATAGGTTAGTAGTGCTGGGCATTTCCATCTATCTATGGACTATTCAAGGTTGCATTACCTGTTTTACTATTAAGTATTATTAAGCTCATGTAAACTAGGAAGTATCTTATTAATTTCAATGGATGCTATAATCGTCCAATTAAAATCTTAATTGCTGATTTCAACTGATCGATCAATTTGTGTTATTTTATTCACATTAGCAAATTTTATACTATACTATAGTGAAAGTAATTACGTAACAGAAAATGCCTCTTAAATAAGCATAATTTTTGAATTCCATTTTGCAACGGTTGATAAACTGGATTTATAAATGATTTTCCTTGGCATATTATTATTATAAATAGCTAGACATCCTTAATTGTCAATAGTTTTATGTTATTAACACTCTATCAGAACATAAATTGTTCTAATTAACAATTGAAGCATAAATAGAATTACTATTTAAGTTAATGGATTGGTTATTTAATTTCTTGATTTCTTTTTTTTTCCTATGAAAAGAGATGAGAATGGTGCGGCGAGGCACACCTTTGTTTTATTTTTGTTTTATGTAATATTATCTAGATATAGTGTAATGGACATTCCTACATTTACTTCATTTCAGTTTCGAACATGTCATCCATCAGTTTACATAAGTTAGATTATGATTTATGAAATAGGTCGCTTTGATTAGTAGTTACGATTAGCAAAGCAACTATAGCTGTAGGTAATTGCGTATTATAAGTTTTTGATGATGATGAATCATTTTTTTGTTTATTTTTATGAAGAGTTGCTCTGTGGCAATTGGGGTTTTTCCTATTATTTTGATTTTCGAATAAAAATAAAACGTTTTTCTTTGCTTTTTAATGTTACTTTCATTTATTCTATATCTAATATAACAATTATTAGTATGTATTATAAAATTTTGTTTCGCAAACAGTGCGAATGGTAAATGTACGTACGTATTACATATTTATAATATATCATGAAATTTCTGTCAGTGCCCACGTTGCCCACCACTATAGTCATAATTAAAATGAAAATTTTAATTTGCGTAATAGAACATTAATTTTTATTATAGTATTCTTTTTGTTAATTAACAGATGCGTAAATTAAATCATAATTAACTCTTTACAATTATAAATCAAATAATTTCAGCAATTTTTTTTAAACTACCAGTTTTTATCGTTGCAAAACGATTAAATTTATTAGAATATATTAATTAACTAGGATGTAGTAATACTAATACAGATAACAGCTGTATTAGTATCAACAAACAAAAATTGACAAACATTATTTATACCTCCAAAAAAATACTGTTCCCTTGACATTTTACAGCCTATGCGTAGCGCAATACAATTTTTGATTGGGTTTAAAAAACCACCAAAAAATAGATCTATTTATAGCATGTCTATGACAGTTTCGTGCTAGAATCAAAAATCACCTGACTAAAATGTATGTGTGTATGTCACACTATACCTATACCTTGTGGTAACCTAGAAACCTTCATGGTGGACCGTGAATTTGGCCGCACCAGCCAACTTCCAATCTCTCCTCTCACTACTCTACGCTACATTACGGTATGATTTCAAAATACCCAAAAACAAAACCTAAACCAGTTGATCAAAAATCAAGAAAAAAAAAGATCGAAAACGTAACGTGTTACATCATAAGCTTAATAATCATATTGTATTTACGCTACGTATTAATTTTCTTCTATCATACTAATTTGTTGGTTGGTTTTTGCCTAGATCAGCACTTATTGACGTGACGACCCACTTGGAAACGTCATTAAAGATCCGAGAGGCGAGTGAGAGAGAGAGAGAGAGAGCGTAGTGAGTGAGAAACCGTTTCCTTTTTCTCTCACCGGTTCAGTTACACGTTACACATACATTTCCGTCAAAACAATGACCGTATAACAAGTTCTTGCTTTGTTAACCTTGACATAGACACACACAGAGAGTGAGAAAGACAGATAAATTAAAATTAAAGAAAGATTTTTATTTGTATTTTACATTATTTTCTCTCTTTCTTTCGCACATTAATTTTATCTTAATTTATTTATTCATTTATTCATGCATTCATTCATTAGGTCGGTCGTTCATTGATTCTTTTCTCGTTTTGTTTATTGTTTGGTATTAAATATAGATATACTGATATGTAGTTGGTATGCGAATAGAAAATCGAGATGAAATTATATGCAAATTGATTTGATGAGGTTATGGTAGCGAGAAAATTGATCCGTGAGAAATGAATGGAAACTGAACAGAGTTTCTTTTCGAAAATGCATAAATGCATTAGCATAATAACCTAATTGTTGAATGAAGGTTAATAAAAGTATAAATCGTGTGATACCAGAGGGAGCTGGTGTCGACTTGAAAAACAATTGCTGAACAGAATACAACTATGCAGAAGGGGCACTAAGCGGATTCCTATTGATTTTGTGCCACAATATTTCGTGACTTCAAGCATATTCTTTCTTTTTTTTTTCTGAGTAAAATGTCTGAAACATGTAATAACGAGCATGTCACTATTGCCAATTAAATGAAGTTTTAATTGCTTGGGCTTTATCTGTGACATTCGAATTAAAGAAAGTTTTATGCGTGGCGTGGTGTCCCTTCTAGATTGTTCTATTCTGTGGTATTGTTTTTTTGCGATCTGCTACAATTACCTTTAATTAATTTTATTTAAAAGAAACCAATTACTGGTGATGATAATGCATTTATGCCAAGCACACTGCTGAACTCTAATTAACGTTAAACAATTTAATAATTTTAAAACAAAAAAATAACGAAAAATTATAAAACAAAACAAAATTAACCAGAAAAAAAAGTAAGTCCTATGTATTTACATAAAAAATAAAGTTCAATCTCATTTAAATAAAAAACCTAGTTAATATTCATTGTTTGTTAAATCGTTTACACGTGCCATTTATTATAATTAGATATTTAGAATTGTTTATTAAATTTATTTAATTCACGTACACATAATTTGCTGTACATGCTTCCAATTATTTTATTTACGTAGATAATAAATTAAACAAGTACATTTTCTATTATATCATACCTATAAACGAATGGCCCAACTTCTTGCAGTTTTGGTTTCTCGCCCAATTTTAGAAATCCATCCGGATTCGATACATTAAAAATATAAACTTTTGTTAAGCGTATTACACCAGGTTTTTGCCAGTAATGAAAACTCAATGAACCCTCTCTAAGTTTTAAATTCTAAAAAAAAAAAAAAAAAAAAACTAGATGAAACAAAAATTAAAAAGCGATTGTCAATACACACACAGAACTAATCTGTGTGCGATCATATGATTATGGAGGGCTGTAAGGAGTGACCACTAGAAAAATAAAAATGGGCTGCCGCCAGGCGGCGCTGCGACCAACGGAAACAACAGTTTTTAAAATTGCTCTTATGAAAAAATCAAATTTCGTTATTTTTAAAAAAAATCATAGATTTTATGGCAGCAGATTAAAACTATGATTGTAAAAATGAATATTTAATATAATACAATCATTGTTTTTTAAATAATTGGCATAGTTTTGTTTTTTTCCCCATTTTATTAATTTTATGATCAGTGACGTGCTATAAGATTGGATAAAAATATATTACTAAAATAGTTGTTTAATAAATTTATTATATCAAATTTATTTTGAAATTGTTGTTAAAAATTATTCAATAGTTATATGGTTTCGTTGGAATACTATAGATTAGTATTACATATCAAAATTAATGTAAAATTTGAAAATAATTTGAAAACGCAACAATAACAAAGCCCGTCACTGATCTGACAATCACCTGCAATTATCGCAATATACACGAATCCCTCTAGTGGACAAAAAAATTTCTAACCCACAAATATTTTGACTTTTGTTAGATTTAGTCTATTCCTTATTATAGATCTCCATAGCTATGATCAATTGAACTGATGAGAATGATCTGTGCAAAAAATTTTTAGAGTTGAACCACGGTGCGTCTACTGCTTTAACTAGTCACTACATCACACTAGATCACACATTCATTAATCAGTAAATTAAATGAATAATTGTTCGAATGTGTAATTTGGCCATTAATTTTGCCTGCTTCCATATGATTGTGTCTGGATAACGCAAGACATTTCAACTAGTATCATAAAGTAATACATATATAAGGAAATAAATAAAGGTTCATCACGTCATCATCTTAAATGACAAACTGACCTTTCCAGGGTTGTCTAAGTTTATTAATTATCTCAATAATATGTCTACAGTATATAAAAATAATAGATTCCTTTGCTAAAATCAAATAAGGTCATCAACAAATTTCGATCAACTAGTAGTAGATTAATCAAATAGGAAACAAAAATTTTAATGAAATGTCACGAGAATTATTGACGGTATTATTATTCGCATGTCGAAGCAAATAAACTAACCATGAAAGACTTCCTAAAAAATAGTATAAATAAAAATGTTGTAATACATATTAGATGTCTGTTGCTTGTGTGGGATGTATTAACCCTGTGCCAAGTTTTAATCAAGTATGCCTACTATAGAAAAAAAGATGTTTTAAGAATTTTCATGTCCTTAAAAAGATATTAAAATTTTGTGGAATTTTGAAGGTTGAAAACTAGCAAAATTAGCAATACATAGGCCATACTGTGTCGAAATTGTATGTTTTATTTTTTCAGAATAATGATAAATTTTTGAATCATAATTATGCATCAGAAAGTGACTTGACTAACATAGCGCATGCGCAATGACTTTATCAGCCACAAGCCAATATTGATTCTCAACATCTCAACTGATCAGGTGATTTTCGCCTGTTTGTTGATCGCGGCAGTAAACAGTATCAGGTCTCTGCCACATGCCCATTCTGTATATGTATGCAGGGTGGAAAGCTACTGGTGTCTACTCCATTTTTGGCACCCGAAATGTATCAGATTAACATGATGTCTGCTTTGTTTTTAATGGCTGCTTTAAGGCCTCATTTTGACATACTATCTGAGTTTTGCAAAATAGTTTTTCCAGTTTAATTTTCTAAATACAATCTGCTACTATTTTTTGCCTATTACTGCAGAGATAGTAGATTTGTTCCAACTTGGCATTTCAAAAGATTTGGATTAGTTTGAAACTATGAAGTCAGAAACTTCTAGTTGCGTATTTGTCTCTGATTAGGATAGGTTGGAACACGATTACAAAAATAGTTCGAAAATTTCTAACCTAGTAATTAGATGTTATACTCATAAAACCATTTTCATTTTGTGTTTAATTTTTATTTTGTTTTAATGGTTGCCTTGGTTTGGTCTATTTTTTAATAATTCCTACTATTGCATTTACCTACTAAAATAGTTTTTGTTGTTTACTCTTAGCGGTAAATTGTGTTTCACTGTCACACTGTCCCTACTATCAGAAGAAAATAAAAAGTCAAAATCGTCTTCAAAAATACTTATTTTTATAATTAAAATAAATCTGTAACTCAAAAATAATAATAAATAATCAATAATAAAACCAATGAAAATAATACTGAAAGTAAAATCCATAATAATAACAATGCTTGTTAATAATTTTTAAATAAACTGGACGCTAATGCATTTATTGCGCAAGCTGCTGACTAATACCTACCTCGGCTCAGCTCAAATCAAAACAAACTATCACAAACTAGTTAATTGGGTATTAAAGTAAATTGGAACATGTGGTTTTTAGTTCAGTTTCAATTTATGTAAAGTTGGAACAGTTTTTATGTATTGCGCATGCTCTTTACAATCACAAACTAGTTTGACGTCTAGTTGAAACAAAGCTAGTAATAACTTTCACTTTAATCCTGACAAAATTGAGTCATTTTGATGTTTTTTTTTTTTCGACAAAAAGCATCGAATGTCAATAAACTTTCGAGTGTTTCATTTCTGAAAAGACTCGGAATTTTTATCTGGGGTTTGCAAAGCTGGTTTGAAGCATTCATTCTCTGCAGTAATAGATTAAAAAAATAGCCTATTATATTTAAAAAAATAAAACTGGATAGTTAGACTCTATTATGGAAAACTCGGATTCCAGTCCTCTGTTAATCAAAATGAGACTTTCGAGCAGCCATTACAAACATAGCAGATATCATGTGCATCTGATAACTATCGGGTCCAAAAATGTAGCGGACACTAGTAATTTGCCACCCTGTATACATACAATACATATGTATTGTGCCTTAAATGACCTTCCTTATATGCCTAGCTAATAGCTAAACAAAATATATAAATAAATGACATGGAAGACGTACCATCATTACTTCTTATTTGTTTAACATTAATAGAAAACATACGCAAGCATCAACAACTATTGCTTAATATAGCAATATGTGTAATATGTACAAATAATAATAATAAATACTTATGTATGTGTACGTATCTAATTTGTTCATTACTTACTTTTAATATTATGTAATCTAGCCATGGTATTGATGATAAGATAATGCCAAATGCTAATGTGAAAAGACCAATAAGAATTACTGATAATCGTCCTAGAAATTAAACAAAAATTAAGCATAATTAATCAAATATACGAATTGTATGTGTAAATGGATGTTAAACAAAGATTTTATTCCTAAAAATGGAAAAACGATACATAAAATCAATTTTAAATTATTTTTTTTATCCTTCATTTTAAAATTTTCATCTTTGTTGATAAGTTCTTTTACGTCACATTATCATCAAATATCCTGAAGATGTTTACAATCGTCATCGTTATGTTACGTCAGATCGTAATAATTTCACTTTTTTTTCGAACAAATTATTAGATAAATCGGAATTTTGCAAGGACGTTTATAATGGCCGTTATTTCTTTTCTGCTTTTTTTTTTTTGTCTTCCATAAAGATATAGTGTATGTATATAGTGTAGAAGCGGCAGTTGCCTAAATTATGTTGTCTCTTTTATGTTATGTTCATGTATAGTAGGGTTATGTGTACATATATCTACAAGCTATACAAAGCGAGCAGACAGTGAAAGTTTGACCGCTAATCTCGTTTATTATTATTATTATTAAAGTTGTGCAATTCTCACATGGTTCATTTTTTTACTTTTAAGTGCAATTGTCATTTTTCATGATCTGAGTCAAGTTTTGATTTTTCGCTTTGTTTAGAAGCATTTAAACTAGGGATTCAACGATTATTGTTTTTCAATAATCGGCGATTACGATTACGATTATTAATCATAGTAACTAATTCATGGTCAATAATCAATATAGCATTGAATATTATATATTTTTAAAGTACTGTTCTATATGTAAAACAGCTCAAAAATGATTTTTCCAAAGTTTTTCAAACAAAAAACGTAATTATATTTCTTAATACAAATTTTTATTCATCTTTTCAGATAAAATAATTCAAAAAATGTAAACAAGGTTTGAATTCTATAAACGCAACAAAATTCTGAAAAAAAAAACAATAAAATTTACGGTAAAATAATTAGAAAACATAAAAATTATATCAATGCAATTTATGCATTGGAATAAGTAAAGAAAACTGTTACAAAGGTTCGGTCAATACGAACCAGACCCAAAGCAGGCACTCTTGCCGCAACTTTTCCAACCGCTATAAAAATACACGATTAATCGTATTAATAATCGACGATTACGATTAATCGCAAAAAGGCCAATAATCGCCGGTTACGAGTAATCCTAATCGTAATCGTTGCATCACTAATTTAAACTGAAAGAATCTGATGAAAATTCAATGAGTAGATAAACAAAACTGATTCTGGGTCAAATAAATTCAATTGATGAGAGAGTATAGTAATTTAAAACGAGATTTAGAAAATTTTCATTCTATTATTCATCCTTAAATATATTAAAATCGAGTAAGTAGATGCCCAGAACTAATTCTGGACCAAAAAAAAATCAACTTTATTGATGATAAATATCAATTAAGTCTTCATTAATCTAAGATATCTACGTCATCTCTAGACTGAAATTATATCAGTAGATGAACAGAAATAATTCTTATCCAAAAAAGACAAATTAACTACTGAAAGTTATCGTTTTTAGCTGATTCTCTAAAATGGGTAGCTCTCTTCAAGTTTTGTATAGTCACATTTTGGTCCAGAATTCGTTTTGCACATCTATACATACATATATTTATATGGCACGATAACTATTATAAACTAAAATGACTACAAATTAATTGCATTTTACCATGGCTAAAATGTTGTGCAAACAGTCCTGGTAATGGTATATCTTTTCCATTATTTCCATTAATTGAATTACTGCCAAATAGGTTATTACGGATGTGTCGTGTTATACGGAAATATTGTTTATATAATCCCATTATATTATTTGTTGTTGTATTACACACGTTGAGCGGGGGTGCTGGTGGTGCTGGTAGCGGCGGTAGGGATTTGTATGGAAAATCCTGTCAAAAAATACCAAAAAAAAAAACTAGAATGAAAAAAAATACCAGAATCGTTAATGCAAATTTATTTAATCAAAATAAAAAAAAAAAATAGGAAAAAAGCCAACAGTTTTTACTTTTTTATAATTATTTATGCATTCAACAACATTTGGTGTGGATCCTCAAATAAATTTGATTAATTTTAAATAATTAATCAGTTATTATGTC
The DNA here is from genome assembly GCA_949748235.1 of Platypus cylindrus. Taxonomy (NCBI): domain Eukaryota; kingdom Metazoa; phylum Arthropoda; class Insecta; order Coleoptera; family Curculionidae; genus Platypus; species Platypus cylindrus. The sequence goes on along the minus strand of OX456490.1, from coordinate 7,499,645 downwards.
AACCAAACAGCCGAAATTAGATATCTAATAAAAAAGAATTGAAATTCTAATTTTTTAATGAAAATTAGATAATATTTATTAACGATTTGAACTTTTAATATATACTTAAAAAACCAAAAAAAAAAAAAAAATCCTATTTACCTTTGACATATGTATGTCAATTCCTACATATGTCTAATTGCAACCTAAATATAATATGTAGGTATTGCTAAATACGAAATCATCAAGTATAATATCAATCTGGTAGCCTAACTAATTTAATAGAAATCCGCAAAAAAAAAAAAATTATAGTCGGTCTCTATGCATTTGTATGAATAAATACATAATTATATCAGCTAGGTAAAAAATAAATACCGGACAGGACATTAAATGAACATGTCCTATAGTAATAGAAATGAATATGCATCTATTAAACTTTTCTTTTGCTATTTTATATATAACATTTCTAATTCTCTTTATGATTATTATTATTTGGTGCACAACTAAATTTGATATATAAAATTATACTATGTAATATATATGTAAGTAGTTATTATTGTTGTACTCGTATACAAGTATGTGTATAATTAACTTAAAACGTAATTAGGCACGTATTTAATCTGCGGTTAAAATTTGTAGAGAAAGTGGAAATCTTAAACTAAATAAATAAACAATTTTTTCGTCCTGATATAATTTGACAACTTTGCTAAAAATGTCGTGTTTGTTGGGTTGCAGTGACATAATCAAAGAAAAAATAGGTATAATAAATAATTACATATTTATTTTTATTATAAAATTGTAACTTAAATTATACGACATTGTAGAATTTTTGCGACAAAAAAACGATAATTTTGTGTAATTATTCTAATTTAAAAGATTTAAAATTTATTGATTTATTAATTATTTTCAATTGACAGTTTGTGTAGTATATTAAATATTTACAGTAGCCGATAATTTTTCGGTGCGACCTCTATGCGAAATAGATCACACAGTATTTTTTCTGAAAATGGCTACCGATTGATGAAAATCGATCTACATTTTAGCATGAATTTCAATTTCCCAATTTTGTAACTGTTGTGTTATGTTTAATTTTAAAATGCACAAAACTCTACAGTGTATGTTTAGATATTGGCGGCATATTTTAATAATTTGATTAATTATTATTATTATATTCGAACAATTTATACATGTAATTATTCGTGCGTGAATTAGCTGTTTATAATATATTATTATTGAAACAGTGTAAATACAGTGACAGAATATTTTTAAATCAATTTACAATTTTTTTCTATACGCGAATTCTTTTATTGCAACAATTTCTATCTAACAGTTCAGTTCAATATACGTGAACTCTAACTAATTATTCTATACATTTACAACTAATACATTATTAATATTCAATGATAATTAATTAACTTGATCAACAACACAATAATTTTTAAAAAAATCTTTACGATTATTAAATATTTTGCATGTCTATTTTATATTCATTAACGATAATGTGTAATTATTAGTTTAGTTATTACTTTTAAATAGACATTTTCGATATCATTATATTTATAATTTTTTCTCATTTCAATTTACGTAAAAAAAAAAAATTAACTCAAACGATGAGTTGCTGATGCGAAATCATAACTGATCTGTTCAGTATATGATGAATTCAAGGCTAATTGATAAATGATTAATTTGACGTCTGACTGATTAATTTAAATAATTTTTTTGCAAGAATAATTAATTAATGATATGTCAGTTTTTTGTAAGAATGGCGATTTATCAACATTTTTCCATTATTTCTTAAAAGTTGTATTTCTATGGAATATTTCGTATGACGTTCGGTTTTTTCACGATATAAAAAATACAATTTAATAAAATATGCATACAGAATAAAGAAAAATTTACGAAATCTATACGAATAAAATAAGGAATAGACACGTCTATACTGTAATTGTTTATCTAAATCAGAATCTATCATCAAATAATAAAATATGTCGAAATTTCTAATAAAACAAAAACAAAGAGACAATGCAATAATAAATAAAATTAATTTTTACGACTGTTGAAAAATGTCTATACTATACTAAAAATATACTATTGAATAATATACGGGCAATTTATATCTAAGTATGGCCTCAACCCAAAAAAAAAGTTGGGTAGAAAAGAAAATAATATTTACTACTTTTCCATATTATTTCTTTGATTATACAATCTGTTTCTTATACAATATTATCAATTTTTAAATTCATAAGGAGCAGCACGCACGCCAATGGTATCCAATATACGCTTATTATGTAGTTCTTTGCACAATATGTAGAAAAAAAACCTTTTTTTTTTAATTCATAATGATAGGTATAAGATTAACATTGGAACACGAAAATTTTTAATTGTCAAAATTCAATTATAATTAAAAAAAGAAAATGTCGAAATTTGCCATTTAATTAATTAATACTTATGTGATTTGTAAATTTTAGTATAAAAAGCGCCTTATTTTGTAAATTCGCCAATTAACATAAATGCCAGGCCTTTTAATTTATTTTTCAGTTTTTCTGAAATGAAAATCAAACAAATTTCTTCATCAATTATTATTAATAAAATACTTACTCTAAATTATCGAGTTAATTAAATTTTCAAAAATATTTCAATAAAGTTTTAAGTTCAAGATAATTAAGTTAACTTTAATTCGAACACTTTGTATTCAATTGGCCTCGCTATATAGTCACACTCAATATATTCCTAGAGCAAAAGTCACTTGTAAATTGAAACAAAATTGAAAAATTCTTTACAGAGACAACCCGCACCAATTCTCCAATGTTTGCAAACTTAAGTTTAATTCAACACTATAAGAAAAATACCGATTGGCAAGCAAGTGAATTATTAATTCGATGTTAATAAAATTTAAATAAATTTTTCTTTAAATTTCAATTTTCATCAGTTAATTGAATTGATATCAATGACAAACTGAAGCAAAAGATTTTCCACGATATACTTTTTACGTTTCCTTTATTATTGAAATTTATAAAAAAAAAAAAACTTGTTGACGTTGATGATGATGATGATGCTAATGATAATAAGGTTCATAATGACATTTTTATAATAATTATATTACTATTTAATTTGTTCTCCAATAATAATTTCAGTTCGAAGAATTGTGGCTGTTTTATACGCATGAAAATATACGTATCTAATGTTGTCTTTACGTTGGAAAATTTGTTTATACCAATCAAATAATTTGATCGATTCTAAAGTGTCATTTATTGGCAAATTGAGTTTAATCAGGAAGGTAAATCGGAATCAAACTGACTAGCCGAATCAAATATTGTCATCGAAACAAATTGTTTAATTGAGACTAATGGCCAGTATGTTAAAGTAAACAAGTCAAATATTCAGTAATTAACGACATTTTCTATTTTCTTCCTAAAATGTGTAGTAATAATTAGACTAAACATCAAAATTTGTATCTATAATACGTAATAAAAGCCTAATTGAACATTTAAGTTGTTTTTTTTTTGTCATTTAAAAAAAATATAATCGATTTTCCTTGAAGATAATCGAAATTAAAGTGTAATAAATTTACAATTTGTTTTTCTGAATTAATTTCATACGTAAATAACTATATAGCAGTAGGTTTAATTGCCGGCAAATGGCGCAATGTCCTTTGCCCTATGAAATAATTTCACTGTAACATCTGATATCGTTACAGAATTTATCGTTTTTTCTTGTTCCTGAACGAGTAAATAAATAGTAAACTATTTTTAGATTATGCTAATGTCCATCATAACGCACCTGTAGAAAATCTTGAAATTACCGGAATTAAAATAAAGAATTTGTAAATAAATTAATAGGGGGAAAAACCTGCTGAAGAAATACCACTATTTTGTGAAAAAAAAAAAGAAATAAAAAATGATACATAATACATACCTAATTAATTTTTAACTAGAATGATATATTGGACTATTTTGACATTTGTGTACAAAAAATTCTTGTTTGCCGACTTTATTTGACTGTTTAATTGTCGTTATAAACAAAAATATTTCCATATTTACTTGGTATTTTTCTTTTTATTTGTCTTCCTTATGCTTTTTATTTTTTTAGTTGGTTTATAAAATTTCCTTTGTTTCATAATTCTATGTTACAATATGTTAAAATTTTAATTAAAAAACTTGAATATATGTGCTGAAAGACAATAATTAAATAATGTATTATTTAATTCCTAAATTAATAATTTTAGTTATATTAAACTACATAAAAATGCAAAAGGATGTGATCTTACGTCATACTTAGTAAAAAACAGGTATACCAACATTATAACTATGATTTAAAGAAATTTGTTTGAATGTAAAATTTGATGTGTTCAAATTGGTATTCGAAATGCAGCGCTATCAGATTAAATATTTTTACTTAATCGTTCAGGATTTGTTTAATATTTAATAATATAAATCAATTGTACTTACATAATTTCGTATATCGTGATAGATTTGATTAGATTTATCAATTACAACTAATTATAGTAGCGTTTCAATTGAAAGTATAGCGGTCTCTGTTGTATACACATAAAAAGCGAGACCAAAACTCACCATTCTTGTCAGTTGAGTATTTTCATCTTTGTCTATATTTACGATATTAATTATTTTTGAAGAAATCTTCAACAATTGTATTTATTATTTAAAACAAATACTGTAATTGAAAAATTCTAAATAAAATCGATACAATTCCAAGAATAATATTGACAACGTTGCACAAAAATTATGACTTAATAACTGTGATGTAAGATCGCATCTTTTAGCGCTTTAGAATACGATTAAAACAATTTCAGCTCTCTATGTCAACCGACCATGGATTAGGCTGTCGCCAATATCAGTTAATCGAGTACCAACCAGCAGATGGAACTCGAAACTAACAGTAGAGGCAGCACAAGCGTAGATTTTACAAAGCATTCATTAAGCACTTAAGCGTGATATAAGTACTATAATTATTTCTTTATTATTTGTTTTATTAGATGGGATATTAGCAATTATAGTTATTTTTCGCTATTCAAAATGATTTACAATAAAGATATGAGAAGGATAAATGCTTTTTATATCGAGAATACGTTATGCATTTTGCATCTGATGCCTAGATACCCAGAAACCCATAAACCCCAATAGATCCAACACCTATACTATTATTCTTATTGAATTCCTGCAGAAAATCTTAAAACATATTTACTTTTAATAAAATTCGCTAATTCCAATTTCATGAATTACTGTTATTATCGTTTGATATTATTATACGTGCCTTTATAAGTGTTTAAGTATTTTGGTTATTATTATTATTATTATTATTATGAAGATGTACATGCATTTATAGGATATTGAAAATCTCCCACAATTGTCTAACAAATCAATTACCCAATTATCTAAAACTTTCTATTGCTTTCTTCCATGTTAGGTGTTTCCCAGGATGGTTTGTGTCGAATAGAGAATTTTATGGATATTTTTCTACCCAGATTTCTTCAATTACGTTTGAAAATTGACGAGATAAGTATCCGGTGTACATGTACTAAAGAAACGAATAACACACGAACAAAAAAAAAACACAAGCAATAAAAACTGCCATCTAGATAATAAAAATGGCAATAAAATCAAAAATTTATGCGCGAATAAAATGACAGAATCGGTGTTAAAGAAACCCTCGTAAGAAATCCCTTAAATGATAATTGATAACAAAGAAATGTTGAGTGTTGAGAATGTTGGGTTTCAGCAGGAGGCCAAAAACTTTAGATGGTCTTGACAAATGGTGGCCCACAATGGGCACCAACTATTTGTGATGTAATTTGCATAAAAGCAGCAAAATGGTTAATATGTCGTGTCTTAGGATTTTTTTTTTATGCAGCGTGGGTTTATAATTTTTTTTATTCCCCATACATAAAAATCAGAAAGAAAGAAAAAAAGAAACATTGGAAAGATGCAAAATCCAGTTTTTCAACTTGGAGTATTATTAAACGTAAATTAAATACGATGCTATCGACCGATAAGTATTCGACTCAACATGAAGCCAGAAAAAATTTAAAATGTTTGTTGCTGATTCATTTTTCAATGTCAAAGTAAATTGAAAAAAAAAATCCAACAAGAAATTATGAAAAATAAATGCAATTAGTATACTTATAGTAGTTACGTCTATATATAGATGCAAATCCATATTGTACATATCTATTGATTGGACATTAAAACTTGACTAATAGTCATTATTATGATAATAACATATAATCATTAATTGGCAATGAACTTGGCATTAATTATCTAGATTAGGCTTGTTATCATTTTTTTTTTTTGTAATTTTCATATTTATTATTATATATATATTTTTTTTAATTACCGATAATTAAGTAGTTTTATATTTTTATATCATTATTATTTCAACAGAGACATGTTGTTATTGACAATTATTATGTTATATTACTCGCAGCTATTTAATTTCAATGATTTTCATTCACTTTGAAATGTGATTGGATTGAGCGTTGCATAAATTTATTTTTGGTAATTTTTATTTAAATTAACGATACTAATTTTAAATTAATTAAAATAAATTCAGTGACAGCAAAAGAATTTTTATGATTGGAAAATAGATGCATTAGACGTATAAGTTTGAAGTCAAATCGGGCCCCATATTGGGCGAAAACAAATTTCCAAGTAATTTGTAAAATCGCACGACTTTTCTGTTTACCACTTTGTGGTACTGGTTGTTTATCTCATATTTTGGTAAATTTTCTTACCTATTGTTGCCGTCATATAAGGATATTTTTCACAGAACGCATAAGTACGTATGTGTATAATTTATTAATAAATAACATATAAATTTAAATCTATGTTGTTTTCCAAGCAATTTTGGAATATTCCGCTTCCAAAACTTCCCCTATTCAAATTAATGCTATTTGTTTTTTTATCACTTCAAATTAATATGAAAGCAATAAAAATGCACTACATTTTTCTGCGTTCTCAGAACTAATAACATATATGGAAACCTAATTATTATCACATGTAATGCAAAATGGTTGTTTCAGAATAAATTATTATTGCCTTATGCTAGGGAAACATATAATTAGGTGTTATTCTATTTATTTTAATACATATAAATTTAATGGCAAGGAATTGTATTGCCATGATCTTAAGGGTCAAGGAAGTTTTCGGTTACGTGAATTCTTAATAATAACTAGTTAGAGTTTAAACATATGAAATAGAGGAATTGAAATAACTCAAAAATCTTCAGACAATCTTTTTATGAAAACAAGCAAATTAAATATTTCATATTTTTATTGAAAAACTTTCTATAAAAATATGAACAATAATAATTTTACTTATAGCAAAAAATTGATGAACACATGATGACAATAAATAACCGTTCCAATCCATTAAATTCCACTAAATGATTGTTAAATTCAGGATTAATGAATTACATCAAGCTTATTAGCTTAATTAGAAATAAGCATAACAGCAAAATATTGTATATTCTAACATATTATATGAGGTTAGAGTTAGATGATACGGTTATTAATCTGGTTGCTCTACGAACAGGTCTTACAATGTTCCAAATGAAAGAATTCTTTAACTTGTAATATGAGTTCGAGGCTACTGACGGTCAACATGAAGGACGTCTCGCTCGGACATTAGTAGAGTGTCTGAGTGGCTGCAATGGCGCTCTCTGCCGAATGGTGACTTGAATTAAAACCTATATATAATCATGTTACCAATAATTAAGGTAATAGTAAGCAGATAATGGAATAATCATTTATTAATTTAATTAACTTATGAGTTAACCTGTTGGCATCAATAAAATTTAAATAACCATACAACAATAAAAATAATGGGCAACTAGATAACTTTATTATTAAGTTTATAATTAATAATATAATATTATATAAACATAATATAATAATATTATAATTAATATAACTTTATCATTTAAATTAAAATTAATTTAAATCACTGTACTGTTTATGTTTATATTATTATAATTATTTTAAAAAGAACGCCTTTTTATATCTGCTCAACCATTATCAGACGGTCATGATGTGATATACATACTCTCTCTTCCTTTGCTAGAAGCCTACTTGACACTAATATAAATTCATAGGTATCTCTAAATTTGTACAAGGACATTAGTTTATTTTCTTTTACGCTAACTTTCTCTCTCTCTCTATCTGTGTTTCTATACTATAACTCTTGTTTTTTTTTTTTTTTTTTTTTTTTTGGAGGTAATATGGAATTTCCTCTGTCTTTCTCTCTTGTTACGCTTATTTACATATTGCATAATGGAAAATCATATATCTCTAAGAGAAATATTTAATATTTATATGTACATATCTGTCATTGAGATCTCTGTATGTGTTTCAAGAGAAACTTGTGAAATTTCAAAGAAAAAACTTCATATTTTAAAACTGTGCTTCTAGTATATGAAAATGAACAAAAAGAAAAATCGATAGAATCAATGGTTTTTTAGTAGAGCACTTAAAATCAGGTAATTTTCACCTGTCAATATGTGTGTTGTGTAGTTTCTTTTTTGTACTATATGTATAATAATATGTGAGGCAAGCAAGTATAATGGAATGTTGTTATTACACAATATGTACTGAAATTTATTTTATTTGTAATAAAATTTATCTCTTTTTGCAAATATCTACAAACATTTCCAAAAAACAAATAAGGTATACATTTTTTCTAGGGTCCTGCCATGTGACTATCTTCAGGAACAGACAGATAGAGGGTGTGGATGGTCAAAGGTAGCCTAGATTGAATGATGTAGTGTCAGAATTGTCAATAGACCTATTTATTATTCGCAAAAGAGACCGATGAGATACAAATTTCTATGAGAGAAACAGATGCAACATATAATGTTTGCCCAAGTGTTGTAATAGCAGTGAAGTTGGTCACAATTTTTTTGGTAAACTTTTCTTTGGCAAAGTATTAATATTTTTAAAATACCTGTTATTGTTTTATACAATATGATGCGTAGTCGTGAATTTATTGATTATTACTGTCAAGAGGATATTCATTTCAATTTATGTACATTTTCAACAGCCGGTGACATGCATATGCGCGCGCAAAGCTTGTACTTTACAGGTAATAGGAAATAGGTCGATTGTCCATAAGTAAATGGGTGACGAGTGAAAGTTTAGAAGTCGTCCAAAATTCAATTAAACGAATAGAATGATTGCAGAAAAATAATCAAGAAAGTGAATGGATAAAAGAAATGATTTTTTTTTAAACGATATCTCAGTCAATCAGTTTTCAATCAAAATATACTAAAGTAAAGGTAGGTTAAGGTTGGCATTCTTCCAAAAATTTCATTTGTTTTTTCTGATTAACTTTAACTACTCTCTAGCTACTAAATCAATTTACCGTAGTAGAAAATTTGGCAAATTCGCATGAAATAGCCTCGCTATAATTTATAATAAGTAACCTAGAAAAATTGCCAAATAATTAACCAGCAAAATAAGAAATTAAACTGTCAGTGTGCAAAGCAAATATGTAATGTAGGTACATATGTGTTTATGGGCAGGTAGGTATAAAACTTTGAAATTTCTTTTCAACATTATCAATTAATCATTTAAATGGCCTTTTCCGTCGTCACTAATTTTTTTGTCTTTTTTAATTACGTATTTGTTTATTTATCAAAGAAAGGAAAAAGTGTTTTTGCGAAATATCTTTTTGGTTTGGTTTGGATTGGGTTGGGTTGGGCATCAAATGAATTTATGCAGCCTGTTCTATTATATAAATGAAATATATAAAAATTCATAAGCTAACCTCAATCAAATACACAGTTGCGGGAGTTCAAAGAATTTTTTTTGGGAAAAAAGCAGAAGTTACCTAAAAATTAGGCAATTGTTTGTTTCTCAGAAATAAAGAAATATTTTGAACATATGCAATTTGAAGGTTGTTGACATTCAGTTGACAATTACCTACTTATTACTATAACAATTTTATTAATGCTGAACCTTGCATTTTTCAATATTTTTTTTTTATCAAAACTTTGCATAACATATACTAATTATTCAAATTGACCCGCCCTGTATAGATAACGTGCACATTAAGCAATTTTTGCGATACCATTTAAGGACAATTTTTCGATACGATTAAATATGTAGTTATATCTAATTTATTCGTTGTCATTCCGATTTAGCTTAATTATTTTAATTAAGTGACCAGAGGATCATGTTCGTATTTTTTGCTTTTTTTTTATTGCATGCCTTCAATTCAGCAAAGCAAAAGTGAAATATCGAAATTGTGTCTGTGTATATTTAATTCAATATGTATGTATATAGGTATTTATTATTATATCTGCTACTTATATAATCGTGCGATAATTGAAAGTGGTCCTTCGAGCCTCGTACTCGCTTGCCCCAGCTCGTTCACAATACCAGAAAAAAGAGAAATAAATAAAATATATTTTTTAAAAACATTATGAATTTCTTTATTAGAATGTTTGCAAGTGTGGATATTAATGCGTGTGTATATGGTTGGTCAAGATAAATAATGATAATGATAATAATAATAATAATGATATGGGGAAATTCTTATGGACTGTTGCGTGAAATTTATACGTATATGTTGGTAGATTTGCGAAATAGGATTTGGTCAAGAAAAAAAATAATTAAAAAAACACCGCGTCTGCAATAGGATTAAGCTTATTTAAATGTCAAAAAATTCCAAAAAAAAAAGAATTTTTAATTGTACATTGCAATATAAAAATTAAAAATTGAAATTTTAAATCGGAAAAAAATTATTTCTTTGCATCATTAAATCCAAAAGATAATCATCAGCATTCCTATTCAGTTAACCATTAATTTATTTCAAATTAACCGACATTCTTCAATTTTATTTTGTACCACAGGAATTCATTCAACATTAACCTTTTGACCCTGTATTTATTTCAATTAGTTAAATCTCGTTAGAGATTTATATGGGTGTAAAAGCTAAGTTCAATAGGGCAATGTCGATTTTCTTTTTCTTTTACTTATTTAGATCATTAATGGGTTTATATTTGATGAAAGTCGTTAATTAATAAACAAAATTACGAAAAGGAGATGAATAAATTTAGATGAAGAAGAAAGTGGCACAATAAGAAATGTACATTTCAAACACACATCATTTTTTCCTTTTTTTTTTAAAAAAAATCCTGTTCTATCGGGAACGAATATTATATTTCCTAAGGATTCACTTTTTTTTTCTCTATTACATAGCGTCGTATAATCCCGATTTAAATCCGTTTGATTTTATCTATAAATCAGAGCTGAATGTTAATATTGAGTAATGGCATGTATATTCATTAATTTATGGTCCAGGAAGATAATTTTCTGCTTGTTAATTAAGGTAATTAATCATATGCTTATCTATATACTTATAATCCACAAAAATGTTAGTATTTATCACTCAAATATAAAAAAAAAAAATATATATATATCAAAAACTGTATTTTCTTTTTAATTCTCAAAATTCATTTACCTACCAGACAGTGCCTGTCAAATAATATTCCACATCATTGCATGTACATCACCCCCAAATGCACTAAACTTCAACCCCCGACACTTCACAAAATCGCAATGAAATTCAATAATAATTAAACCGCAACGAATTCGATCAATTCTTCTTAAAAAATCCATAACAGTCACTTTAAATAAAAACAGTCAAATATAAATAGTGAAAGTATATGTGCATCAATAAATTTATAAACAAAAAAATTTATTACAAACAAAAACGTCCTAAATCGAATAAGATGGAAACTAATGGACAAAAAATACCAATCTTCATCCACTCTCATTCACAAAATGAAGAAGAAAAACTGAATGACACAGAGGAACGTGTTTCAATTTTGCAAGAGTAAATTATTTTTGGTGACCACACTGTCATATATAATATAAAAATTATAATAATAATGATTATTATTATCATGCATATATTGTTGATTAACAGAATTAATAATAATAATATTGTAGTTGCCCATTATTTAATTATTAAACTAGAGTGCGAGCGTCTTGATCTATAAAACACGCGTCCCGACGCGACGCGATCAAAAAAAAAAAGAGAACTAGTAGAAGAATAAAAATAAATAATAACTTATTAGTTCTTATAATTCGCTAATATCTATGTATGTACATTGAAATGAGAATTAACTTAGTTCTGATGATTTCTGCATGGATTAAAGAGGGAGAGAGAAAGAAAGAAAGAGAAATTAAATGAAGAAATGGAAAGAGTGACGGCAAAGGGGGGAAAATTAAATGAAGATTATTGGAAATATACGAAAGTGGTCCCTTTATATTCGCTAATGGTTCTTTTAGTATTTTTAATAATGTAACGTCGAAATCAAATATTGAAACAGTTTTGACAATGAACTAGCCGTAGCAACGTTTCGGGTTAACTCTTCACCAGTATAATATGTATATAATTATATATTATGTATACATAATTATATACATATTATATATATATATATATATAATATCTACCTCACTATACTTCAATAAATCTTATAAACTAAGTTGAGCTGCTTGTTGCTACTGAAATCAATACCATTTTCAGAAGAAATTTATCAATGATTCATTATAGGAATTTTTTTAATTTTAAAATAAAACGAACTAAATTTAGTTAATCTCGAATAATTATAAATAATTAATTTCAGTTAAGTATTAATCTGTTTATGCTTTAATTTTTTAATGAACTTCGATACCATTGCCAGACATTTTATAATCGAAGGAATAAATATTATTTGCGATCATTTAAGTCAAATATGCAATTATGTATGGAATAACATGGAACAACTTACCTATAACTAGTAATACTATATACCAATATCTACTAATATTGACATTAAATATCAAAATTTGGAATTTAAACTTAACCCTTTTCACCTCCAACACAAAAAGTATCTAGAAATTATTACATTGAACAGAAACAAATCGACGAGTGAACTCCTAACATATTTTGTTTTACATGCTATTATTATTATATGAAAATGTAATTATCGAAAATAAAAATATTATAATTAATTAAATAATTAATGTAAATATTAACAATTTATTGAACAGGTTGGTACAAAGTTGACAGGAGCGGGAGAAATACACGCGTATTGTCTCCTACTGGAAATAATAATAATAATTGATTGATAATGGTCAAAACGCGTGGGCAATTTTTAAAAGTATTTTCGATTTATTTTTTTTGTTATTTATTAATTTTTTCTTTATATAAATTTTTGCTTATTTTCATTTTTTTCTTCATTATTATTCTTATTCCTTCATCAATTGTAAGCTATTTTTGTACATTCATTTAGCAGGTGCTTACTGGTATTATTAACGTCATTTTTATTTTTTTATTAACGTCAAAAAATGAATAAATATTTAATTTATTTCCACCTTTTTTTGTTGCCTTTAAATACATTCTTGCAATGTATCAATATTGCAATTGATTTTTTTTGCTTTCCTTGTTTACTATATGAATAAGTGTTTAAAGTAAATTTTATAAACCTTTAAAAAGTAAATAGGCAAATGACAAATTTCCCAACTTTTTTTTCGCAAATCAATATTGGTTTTTTATTGCAATTTTATTATTTTTCTTCTTATTAAAATTTAATTGCTGTTTTTCTCGATTTTATTACTCCGGCTTTTCCCAGAAAGTATGTAAATAGGACAGGGGGCTTATGTTAAATTCAACTACACTAAAACTCAATTTTTAATACTTAATAATTTTATATTTACATCAAGTTCACATTACAATACGAAATTAAGAAAGTAAGAAAAATAACAACAACAACAAAACAAGAAAAAGAAATCTTAAAGTATCAGAAAAATAACTATAAATAAAAATGATAGAGTAATTATAACAGTGTATACACAATAATAATCGTTAGCAATATTTTAGGTCTAAGAAAAGCAATATGATTATCAAAAAGGAAATGAGTAAGAAATAATAAGATTAGAGATGAAATAAGAGCAAAACAAATTGACAACACAATCATAGAAAGAAAATCAGCTGAATTACTAGGAATATGCACAAAAAATGAGGTAACTAACACACTAATGTGATAAGTAAAGTTGAATAAAAAATAAGTGAGGATAAAGAAAAGAAGCAATTGGGATTAGTTACATAGAGCGTACAATTAAATTGTGGAAAAAGTATTGAAAGGAAGAAAAGCATTAATAGATGCCGAAAGACGCGGAATGCTACTTCTCTTCGACTAAACTTCCAAATTAAACTTTGGTGAAAGGGTAGAAGAAAGGGAAAATAAGAAACGACGAATGAAAGGAGACTGAAAGGATGATGAAAAATATACATATAGTGAATCTTATATCATTAATCTTATATATTAAGAATCATATATCTTAATATACTCCCAACCAATCAAATGACACAAACATCATCAAAAATCCTTCAAATCTAATCATTTATTCAACTCCCTTGTACTGCCTGGTAATGACACTTTATCAATTTCACTTTTAATTGCTTCTATTACTGATATTGCTGATTTGCTGGGCTTTACATTTACTGTCTCATCTAATGTTTCCCCACTACCTTGCCCTACCGATCTATGTGTATGTTTATTTTTCTTTAAAATACCACTACGCACCACTACTGCTTCGCCACCTGTTCTACTAGTATCATAATATACTTCAGGTGCAGCACTAACTGGACGTACTAATGGCGATGTTGTTGAACTACTCCATGCTGCATAATTTGGTCCACTAATAGATGGCGCTGCATCTGTTGTCGATCGCGTACCAGACGTTCCAGTGGTTTTCGGACGTGTCGAAAGTATGTTGTAATCGATTGATTGACGGAATTGACTTGTTGATCTACAAAAACTGTATGAATTTGCAAAAAATCCTTGTTTCAAACAATGTGTACCTGTCATCATTTGCCGAATGACTTTTCACTTCAATTGCAATTGGTCGAGCACGATCATCTGTAGGACTATCACGTCGGCTACCAAATAAACTAAACGTATCATCAAGTAGGTTATAAAATCTTTTTCTCATTCGTCCAATATTATTCGTCGATTGCAACTCATTTATGCCTCGATCAACACTAACACCTGCAACAGCAATTCATTGATTTAATTTGTAGATTTAAATTTGACGTATCCAAATGTACCATGCCTCAGTCTCTCACAATGCATATTCCAAACTGCTGGACCAATAACACCAGGATCAACTACAGTCCCAACACTTCCATGTCGCATAAAATGTTGTGATGATCTGTAGATTTCTGAATGCTCACTTATATTGTCATCGGGTATGTCTAGATGGGTGACACTAACCGGTTTCAGAACTTTTGTCAGTGGTTCTGGCATGGAACTTCTGGAAAATACATTTACTTACATTTCTTAGAAATTGAATCCAATCAAATGGATCTCTTACCTGGGGAAACTCTTCACACTTGGCATTGATAGAAAACTTTTCGGACTAACAACGCCCGTCTCCTTATTCAGATGAGCTTCACGACCATTAATAGTATCGGGAGAATCCTCGTCGTCATTTCTAGATGAATCTGAATCAAATATTTCCGATGGTAGTTGCCGATCGATAATTGTTTTACGATTACTATCATTTAAGGGGACGGTTTTGTTTAGAGCTGCCGCACTTGGTCTGGGCGGTTTTCGTGGTGGGCTTTTTTTCTGCGGTTTTTTCGTTACGTGCATCAGCGGTAGAATATCCAGAGAACTGAAACTTGGAATGGAAACACACCAGTTGTTGACAGCTAATCAAAAATGACAACAACTGATTATTTACCTTGAAGAGCCACTACTAGCAGCACTTTGTATGTCAATCAATGATTTCGGACGTTGTTGTTGTTGGTCACCGAAATTGATATACGTAGGCGAATGTTCATCGTTTTTTTTTCTTCTGTTTAAAGTCTCGGTTTCTTCCTCATCTTCTACTAAACCTTTATTTTCATAACCAGAACCTCGTTCAAAAATCTGCCTTCTAAAATTGCATCTTGTTTTTGTCTAGAACTCTAAATTGGGGAACAATTATTACCTATTGTCTATTCCAGGCATGATATTTGGATGTTGTAACTGTCTGTTTTTCTTTGTACAACCTAATAATATGAATGCCACAACCAACAGTACCAATAACAGCCCAATTATGGATACACCAATAAAAAACCAGGTGCTCCTTGCTTTTGATAGCTCCAATGGCTCTGAGGATGCTTTTAAGTAAGCTGAAACCAGCAAGAATTGTTATTAATCCGGATTTGTATAGAAATATTTACGTTCTGCTTTAATCAAGAATGGATAGCCCAATTCTTTTTGCACTTCATCATCTGTAACTAATTTCATATCATTTGTAGCTGTATAAGCATCAACTGGTTTTCCTAAAACTTCCACATGGTATAAGACTTCGATTTTGTCATTTCCATTTAGTTTTTGTTTGTCAATTTTATGAATATAAACATTTACTGGTTTATCGCTTGATGTTCGTTTTTGTCGTTGAATAATCAGACCTAAATGTTGATCTTGGTGTCTGAAAATCAGAGGGAATAATGTGTAGTGCATAGTATACTATACACAATGCGACGAAATCTAATAGGCTCCTTCGCCCACCACTACAAAGTATGAATGCACAGATTATAGTCACATCAGTCGACTTTCTTACCTTTCGAATGCTACTTTATACAACTTAGATAAACTCTTTTTTAAATCAATTATCACAGGATCTTTACCATCACTTTTCAATATTGTTATTATCCAAAATTGTCTACCAGCATCCAATGAATTATCGTTGTCGAATTGATCGTTTATATCAGGTTTTCCATATGGAAATGTTGGTGTTGGCGATATGACATCATCACCAGCCAATGCTGGACTATCTGATGATGATGATGGATGGCAATTTATTGTACATGATGAATCTGTCGACTTAATTAATCAATTAAATTAATGATAGATTAGAGATTGAAATGCGATTACTTCGTTATAACTAGTAGAAGTTTCAATATAAACAGTAGATGTCACCGTTGAGGTTCTGTAAATAATTTCTCGATCAATTGTATTCCAAATATCATTGTCTGGATAACTACCATCACCCGATCCAGTCCAGAAAAAATCCTCGAATTTATAATGAGTTTGGTTGATGTAATTAGGTACATTTTCTAATAGAAGGAGATCTGGAAATAATGAATTAATTAAATGAAATTGAAAAGGGGTCTGATAACGGAAAGGAAAATTAGTTATTGATTATTTTATTTTGAATGGAAAAACTGGCACTTCCTGGTAGATAAAGTTGTATCGATACTTTTTGAAAGAAAAAGAATTGGAGCATATTATACATACAAATTTGTTTAATTTTATACGAATTTCTTCAGAATTTTCTAGAATTATAATTTCGAAACGGGGAACGGGTTTTCTGCTTGTGATTAATGAGTTAAATAAATAAATAATTGAGCAATGCTTATGGCTAAATAGAATAATAGCAAATACTAAGTGACTACTAATAAATAAACAAAACTTGGAAAATCTTCATAGAATGATTTATGGAAGGAATCTTAATTCGTTTTGTTACCTTGATGTTTATTAATTTTTTTATATGTACCTATGTATATTTAATGCATTTTTTAATTAATTTAATTAGCCAATTAATTGGGAATATTTGCAAACAGTTTTTCCCTACTTTATTACTATAAATAATTCATGAATTTAAATTGAGTGTAGTTATTTCACAATGAAAAAAATGTACCTAATAAAACTAATTTAATAAATAAATAAAACAAAACGTATTAATTATTATTATTATTTACCTGTTCCAAATGAACGTGTTGCTAGCTTAGCTATATCAATTTTATTAATTTCTAAATTATCCTCTGCTGATTTAATATTCCGAATTAATGATATGAAAAACAAAATTAAATATTTTTTCATACCGATAAGAAATAGAAAAGTAGGACAGCCTTCCTTGTTACATGATACATACGAGTACATCTAAAGAATGCACTTTTTATTCACATTTTTTCTACTCGTTTCTTTTATTTCCGGCTTTATTCTCTCAATTAATCGTTTAATTGTTTTTAATTTTAGTTTATTTAACATTTTTTACACTTTTATTGTGTATCCTTTTTTCGTGGATTCTTTCACTCATTTTTTAGTATTTATATTAAAAAAAGAAAACTTCTACTGAATTTGTTGGTGTTATTATTTGTTTGTTGGTTTATTTTTGTACTACCGAATAATGTGTTATACACACTTCCGGAAAATTGATCAAACGTGAAAATTTTATGTAAAGGCGCCTACCTATAAAGGCTCATATTCCTGAACTTATTCGTACTCTGTCTAATCTACTTATTTTCTCAATGTGGTAGTCTGACTCAATTATTCCTATACTAAAGAATTGAATAGACGACCTATTTAAACATTGAACAACAAATCACCATTTAAATAATTAGACAATATAAAAAATAAAAACAATTTCACTCTAATGAATAGACTCCCTATGCATATATAATTTGTCCACTAGCCTATTTCATTTCTATTCTTTGTATCGTCCGTCTCTCTTTTTCGGTGTTGCTATTGTGATTGTCAATGACAACAAAGATGAACCGTTTGATTCTCATCCATCTGATAGATAAACCAGAGTAATTCAGAGAAAAACAAACAAAAGTAGGACATTCAAAAAAAGAATTAAATATTTCAATAATTGAACAATTAGTCAGGTTTTGAATTGATAAAAAAAAAATTGAATTACTACAATTGAATTGTTGCATGTTATAAAATTCTGACTGAACAATGCACCTGCTGAATTATTAGGAGTGGGTTTGTGTGTTTTAGTTCGTTAATTTTTTGCACGTTTTATTATTGTTCGTTTATTTAAATTGGTTTCATTGGATTTTTAATTTAAAATTACATGTACAACTGATTTTTATATGATCTTATTAGATGTATGTACATACTCTACTAACTAGAGTATGGAATATCAAATTCCACTCTAATTTCTCTTTAAACTCAAATAAAACATCCAATTAATTTAATATTATACATACATATATGTTTTAAGGTCACACCTCAGTCATATGAATCGTCATAATTATAACCCTACCTGAATAATACTCTGACTTTAATATTAAAAAAATAGTATATTACATACCGAGAGTCGTGAAGCTTTGGCTTTCTGCCGAGTCTAAACAGCGGGGCGCTGACGCCAGGATGTGCCGAATCTTTGTTTAGCGCCGCCAGTATGTATTACATATTATTCCCAATATCTTTTTATTTACCTACGCAGTGTCACAAAACATGTGCTGATTCATTTTTATACAATCAATACTAATACTTTCCTTGCATTCCTTCAAATTGAACCTTGTTAAATACTACATGAATATATTAACTAGAGTAAGTACTTATTCAAGTACCACACCACGAAAAAACCACACACAATACGACGCAACACATGTAATAACGTAACACGTTAAATAAATAAATAAATAGGTATATAAAATACATATTGTTTTGTCTCTATCATGTATTTTTACAATCTTTTTTTAACTGTAAGTTAATTATTATTCCATTCAGTTTAAACTTGAAACATTCAACGACCAGTTTTATTTATACTTTGAGATTTTTCTTACTTTTTTTTACAAGTTTGTCTTGTCGTGTCTTCAGAAGAACCTGTTTATTGTTCGTCTATTAGTGCTTCGAGTACATTTTTGTGTATAATTTATTTGTGATTGATTTATGTAAATAGTAAAGATGTCGAGTGTATTTAAATCGTGTTTACTAATCATTATTGTTGCGGCGTTATTGATTAGTGTCCTTCAATGTCATGCTGGCAATACGCAAAAAGGAGAAACGAATGATAAACGGTTTGTAAAAAAGTCAAATTCAATCGCCACTCATTTTGCTTAAGTTAATTTCTTTTTTATAATAGAACGAATGAACCAAATGATTTGTTATCTAAACCTCCAGATTCGAATATTCATCAGCATTATTATCATTACCATGACCATGATCACAATAGTAATTATGATTTCCATCATCATCATCATCATCAGCACTATAATGACGATGTTAGTGATAGAATAAATAATGGTCATAATGATAATCCATCATCATTAAATAATGCGAAGTGCTGTGAAAATTCGTCTGTAAGTGTTAATTTAATTTTGAAATTACACGTGTAGAGTGGGCACATGTATTATGTAGAGCTTAATATTTAATCCCGCTGTAGACTATGGTAATTATTATTTATACCTTTAAAGACAACTTTAACTGCAGAATAATTTAAAATATAAATTTTATTTCAGGAATTTCTAATATACATATAAATATTCATACATTTTAACTTAAATATTTATAGATTCCATTAGATTTTGCAAGAGCAATCAATGAATACACCGTCTCCGATTTATTACTTAATGTAATCGATGATGCGCCTAATGAGTTCTTTGGCAAACCGACAATTATTCAAAGTAAGTATACGTAGTAAAACAGCAAATTTTTTGTATAGAAAATTGTCTGTTTATTTTTCGTACAAAACATACTTTATATCACAAAAAATGCAATGGATATTATTCATAATTTGTACAATTTCAACTAAAAACTAGTTAAGTATGGCATAAATATGATCTATATACATGAGAGTACAATAGTGCGATAATTCTATGAATCATTTCACATCTACAATTGATTGTATGTAGGTGAACACTAGTGCGTTTTGGTCCACAATTCTACCAAAATTTATAAAAGCAAGAATTAGCTCATAACAATCAACAAAAATATCTCATAGACATTAATGCCTAGCCAACATATACATACATATGAATTAACAAAAAATAAAGTAACGAATATAAATTTAATTTGTTTCGTCATCTTCAATCTTTGCTGGTGCAGAAAAATCTTTCATCAAATTTCGTCTGCATTTCACATTATCCTCATAAATAATAAGATAAAAAAGGCTATCTCTAACATCTTTTCCACAATCATAGGCCAAATGTACTTTACACTGGCGTTGCCACTTTGTTTCCTTTAGTAATTTCTTCGTACTTGATCGATGAAATTCAATTGATCCATCGGCAGTTAGATATTTCACATTACTTATACTGCTAAATGAGTTTTCACCATTTTCTTCTGATTTTAAAATGCTGATGTCGGTAGTATCATCTGCTGCAGGTGGTGATAATTTCGGTTTCTTTATTCGATTGATATTTTCATCATCATCATCAGCATTAGTATCGTGATCAGTATTTTGATTGAACAGTGATTTGGACAATGAACGTTTTGTAACAGATTTTGATGTGGATGGTTGAGCAAGTGGTGGTTTTTGTTTTTTTGGAGTGTTTAATAATGAAATTCGTGGTGGACTTATAAATGATGAACGTAATACTCTTCTGCTTGTACTAAAAAGAAAAACAAGACAAAATAATACACAGCCAAGTGGCATTTA
Source organism: Platypus cylindrus (assembly GCA_949748235.1). Lineage (NCBI taxonomy): Eukaryota > Metazoa > Arthropoda > Insecta > Coleoptera > Curculionidae > Platypus > Platypus cylindrus. The sequence continues at coordinate 7,478,275 of OX456490.1, read as the reverse complement.
GCTAATCTTTTGTCAATTACCTTGAAGTCTTAAACTGATGTGAAGTTCTAAATCCAATTTTTTGAACCGGTTTAATTTCCTGTGGAAAATGCTTGATAGGATGAACATTGTCCTTTATAAAGGCTGCCACAGTTTTCTGTCCTTTAACTGTTCGCCCAAACCAATCCAATACAACATCTTCGGATAAGTAATATTTAAGGTAATTATTCGATGTTTCAATTAAATCAGCATAAAACTCCATTACACTGGTTGTATCGGCTTCTATAAATTCATCTGGTTTTCCCATTATTCCAAATTTAGATTAATGAACTGCGTCAAGGTTTTTCCTTTTTGGTATATTTAATACCTGTTATATTTCTAGGTAGATTTGGTGATGTGCCAGGAAATGAGAGCGAAAGAAGTAAGTGAAACAAACTGAAAATTACAAGAAAAATGGTTAAAACGCGAATTTTAATGTCTTTTATTGCATAAATAAAGATTCAGCACAAATAGCTCGGCCAGCAAAATGTATGCCAGAATTGACAACAGTACGAATAACTGAATCAAGTGATCCCAATACGTTTCTTATACCGGAATGTACAAGAATTGAAAGATGCGGTGGATGTTGTGCGCATGTACTTTTAGCTTGTCAACCAACAGAAACTGAAACTGTCACACTTTCAGTAATGAGTGACACATATTTTGACTCTATATCAAAGGAACAATTTCAATATGTCAATTTTTCAGGTTATGAAAACTGAATATACTGGCAATAAAAAATTGAAATACGTTGGCAAGGAATTGATTCTACTTGAAAAACACACAAAATGTAAATGTAAATGTAAAATTCAACCAGAAGTAAGTTACGCGTGTAATTCTGAGTCTGAGTCAGCATCAATCCCATTTGCCATCTGTAGGATTGTAGCATCTATCAAGAATATCGCGAAGCAGAATGCCGATGTGTATGTAAAAATGTAGATGAAGAGAAAAAATGTTATAAAAAAACTGGAAAAAAATTATGGAATCCAGATGCATGCGCATGCCAATGTCGAGAAGTTATGCCATGTTCCACTGGCTACCATTTTGATTTCAATGAATGCCGTTGTATCGAAAGTCAAGTGAAAAGAAGGTATATTATTGAAGATAATCAAAAAGAAGTACCAGAAGAAGCATAAGGTCAATATTGTACAGTGCATTGATTGTGATTACCTGCTATTATATTCCTAAATATGTAAGTTTATAATACATAAATTGTTATTTAAATGAAATATTACTCACTTTGTTCGGAACGATTTTATTGTTTAAAAACAACCATCTTTTCCTTCATTTCGTTGTAGTGTCTCTATTTGTAATAGTGATTATTTTAAATATTCAGCAGCTGTTTTTGCCATTTAAACTTTCACTAAATATCAATTAATATCAATTCAGCAATGTTCCCGTTAACTGGTGGGTGAAAGTTTTGATGAATTCGTCTTACCACCTCCAAAACGACAACAAAAATTAATCAAGTAATATAAAAAATTCAATTAAATTGATTAGAATTAATTACAAGTGTAAAAACTGTGATAACCTCAAAAAAAGTAAAGGGAAACAAAAAAAAAATAGAATAGAGTAGAATTTTTCCCAGTAACATCTAACAATGTGTTAAAAAAATAAATGCGAAGTATACGGTATTACTGTAAAAAACTATAAAATCTTACATGGGTAGTTGGACAATAACTTCAGAGATTGCGCCACTTACATGCACATTTGCACACTTACGTATGTAAATAAAGACCCTATAATATAGGGCTTATATACATAGTTTTTAACTATATTAAAATATAGTTTTTCCTCTCTTCATCATACGAGTGTTTAAGATCTGAACACCTCTGCAAAGTTAGTCTAACCTTCATATTAACTTGCAATACTTTACAGAAGTTTCAGATACTAATCATAGATGGTGATTAAATAGTGACTTGTAAAAGGGACTATCTATTAGTGTGTGTGTGTGTGTGTTAGATGAAATACAAAACAAGTTTGATAAATAGTGAGTTAAAACAAATCTCAAATCAAAGAAAAACAATAACAAATTTTTCAACACCTAGAGTTTGTGAACATAAAGCATATTATTTCATTAGACTACTAATGATGACGTCTGGCAATGCAACGTTCAAATGCAAGCTGTGAAAAATTCCACTCTAATTAATACATTTAAATCCAGAAAAAGAAATCTCAATTATTTATTGCTGTTGCTGCTGCTGGAATTTATTATTCTACTGCCCACAATAAGAAGAAAGAAGAAGACTAAAAAAAGAAAAGAAAATGAGAGTTACTCTGTGTAATTTACTGGGAGCTACACTTTATTATTTGTATTATGTACAATAATATTTTATATTCTGTAGTATAACGAGAGATAAAGCAGCTTCGGCTACCATTTTTTTTTTCTCTTTTTAATATATGATAATTACTTCTTTTTCTGATGTAGCTTTTGGTGGTATATCAATGTAATATATCTTTAATGAAGTTGAGTCTTCTGTGGTTGAATGCATATTTTATCTATATACGTATACTCTTCTGCTTCTTCTTCATCTTTTTTTTCTTAATATTCTTTATCGTTTATTTATATTTTATTTTAATCGATCGTAACAACAAAAAGAGGGTAATTTACTGAAAATAATAAACAAGAAGCTTCTTGTAAAAAGGGTTGTTAAAGCAATCAACAAGATAGGTCGTAAATTATATTCACATGTTATAACAATACGTTTAATAAATAGCTTTAGGTACTTAAATAATTTATCTTGAAGAACAATGCGTCATTTGTTTTCTATAACAATAACCTCAAATGAATTCAAATAGATATGAGCGCGCGGGAAATAAAGAGAAAAAAAATGAAGAGAAAGCCTTACAAAAGTTGACATGGAGTCAACCACTCCTTTCTGTCAAATATAGACCTATGAATTGTAACAATTCATAATACATAAACATAACCTCAGAAAAATGCAATAAATTATTATTGGAATTGATATAGAAAAAGTTGTTAAATATTTTCTTAGGCATTGAATTTATAATGAAACAGACGACTACTTAGATAGATATTCTTCCAAGTAAATCTACTTGATTAATTTTTCATGTTCGATAAACATGACTTTATTAGGATTTACTTATTTGAAATATGGATTTATGATAGGAATTTTCTGTTGAAACAAAAAAAAAAGAATAATAAATAATAAATCACCACACCACTACACCGATAATTGACAGAACGACTTTATAAATACAATAAACATGCAATGCGAAATAGCGTAACAAATGATATAGTAAAGTAAAGACAAATAAATATTAATAAAAATAAAAAATATGAAAAGAAAAAAATTGTAAATAATTTGTTCAACTACCATATATAATTTTTATAGGTATTTCACTTGAAATGGGTATGCAATACAAAAACTTGTTGGTATAATATTTAAATCGAAACTAGATACTAGAGGGAGCTCGTAGGCAAAAGAATTGAGTGTGGTCTAGTGGAATCTCTAGCCTCGAATACGTTGAGTTGTTCTAGAAAATGAAAGTTTCGAACATAATTAATGCACTTCCTCAGTTTTCGTCAAAACAAAAATAAGATTTGGAGAACGTTCTGAATGCGTATCTAAACAAATTTAAGGTTATTTCAATTGTTTCTTGAAATTTTTTTCTTTTTAAATCATATCCACGTATAGTCACGCGTTCAACTTATTTAAGTACCACTTTTACTATATTATACGATACGAACATTTTGTACAAGTACTTATTTTGTCATTGGTAATTTTCTCTCTTTGTGGTGGTACCATCCCTCTACTCCCCTTCTACCCCAAACATACATATTGGCCAGTATAAGGATGTATGTAGTACCCATGCATTGAAATGCAAAAAGAACATTAATGTATGTAATTTAAAGTGTAATTTTAATGTTTTTTTTTTCGTTTTGTTGTTGTTGTTTATCAATTCTTTTGATGCAAATTG